>CM035125.1:86989655-88467780 GCA_020205555.1 Panax stipuleanatus | reverse complement strand
TCTCTTTTCTTGCGATGAATATCTGCGTACTTCTTTTGTCGATCCTGAGCTGCTACCAGTCGAGCTCTTATCACTTTGATGATCTCCACGGTCTGATGCACCAATTCTGGCCCCAACAGTCTTCGTTCACCTACCTCGTCCCAACATAAGGGCGTTCTGCATTTTCTTCCATACAGGGCTTCATACGGCGACATTCCAATGCTTGCATGATAACTATTGTTATACGCAAACTCCACTAATGGAAGATGATCTTCCCAACTTCCTTTGAAATCCATCACATAGGCTCTGAGCATGTCTTCTAGTGTTTGAATCGTTCTCTCGCTTTGCCCATCTGTCTGTGGATGATACGCGGTACTTAACCTTAGCTGTGTCCCCATTCTTTCTTGTAGACTCCTCCAAAAGTTCGACGTGAAGCGCGGATCTCTATTAGACACAATTGATACCGGCACTTCATGTCTCAAAATTATTTCCTTGATATACAATTTGGCTAACTGGTCCAAAGTATACCTGATCTTGATCGACAAAAAGTGTGCTGGCTTTGTAAGACGATCGACAATCACCCATATGGCGTCATAACCCATCTGCGTCACTGGAAGTCCTACCACAAAATCCATCGTGACGTGCTCCCATTTCCATTCCGGAATTTCCAACGGCTGTAATAGTCCACTTGGTCGTTGATGCTTTGCCTTAACTCTTTGACAAGTTAAACATCTGCTGACTCATTCCGCAACCTCTCTCTTCATGTTAGGCCACCAATAATGCTTGACGCAAATCTTGATACATCTTCGTGCTTCCTGGGTGTATTGAATATCTCGTATTGTGCACTTCTTGTAAAATCTCCTTTTTAACTCTGGTACTTTAGGTACCCAAATTCTTCCTTCAAATCTCAGCAATCTATTGCCGTCAATTTTATACTACAACTCTTCGCCTTCATCTAACCGCTTGTTGATGTTACCGCATTCTTCATCATTCTCTTATGATTCTTTCACCTTGTCCAATAAAGTCGGACTTGCTTCCATTTCTATTACTCTATCCGAATCCTTCGGATTTTCACCTCCAACTCCATTTTCTCCATTTCTCTTACTAATTCTTCTTGGTCTGTTAATACGAATAACTTTTCTCTGCTCTTCCTGCTTAAATCATCTGCCACTACATTGGCCTTCCCTGGATGATATAGAATATCACAATCATAGTCCTTGATCAATTCTAACCATCTCTTCTGCCTCATGTTTAACTCATTTTGTGTAAAGATATACTTCAGACTTTTGTGGTCTATGTATATCTCACACCTTTCTTCGTAGAGATAATGTCTCCAAATCTTAAGGGCAAACACTATCGTAGCCAATTCCAGGTCATGGGTAGGGTATCCCTTCTCATAGTCCTTTAATTGCCGTGACGAGTACGCAATGACTTTACCATTCTGCATTAACACGCAACCGAGTCCCTTGTGTGCATCACTATACACTATAAAACCCCCCGTACTATCTGGTAAAGACAACATAGGTGCTTCACTTAATCTTTTCTTCAATTCCTGAAAACTCTGTTCACACTTCTCTGTCCACACATACTTAACAGTCTTCCTCGTCAGATTAGTCAATGGTGTCGCTATCTTCGAGAAATCCTAAATAAACCTCCGGTAATATCCTGCCAATCCCAAGAAACTTCTGATCTCTGTCGGTGTCTTTGGTTGTCCCCAATTTTTCACCGCTTCTACTTTCGCTGGATCAACAGAAATTCCCTCTTTGTCGATGACATGTCCCAAAAATTGAACTCTCTTCAACCAGAACTCACATTTTGAAAATTTTGCATATAACTTCTTTTCTCTTAATGTTTGTAATACTATTCGTAAATGTTCGACATGCTCCTCCTCAGTCTTTGAATACACTAGAATATCGTCAATGAACACAACCACAAACTTATCTGTTGGGCTGTGGATATCTGGGCCGGTCGAATCTTATTTATTTTGGGCTTTCCAGGTCAAACCCATTTTTACTCTTGGAGCATTGGGCTCTTATCTAAATGATCGCTTATATAAAGTTTGGGTTGGAGTTGGTGGTGGAAGACAGGTGGCAGCTCTTGGGGGGATGGCTTATTAGAGAAGGATTAGCTAAAAGGTGATTAGCAAGTTGCTGATTGATTAGATGGGTTAAGCCGTCTTAAGCCATCTAGCATTAATGAAGAGTTGACACAATGTTGACTTGTGAGAAGACAATGGATGAAAAAGCCTATATGCAGCCGGCTGATGGAAGCATTGGGAAAATATGCAAGGTGGTGGGAAAATATAAGGCTACGGATATCACACGAAAAAGGTAACAACATATTTTTACTCTCTAGACACTAGAACACATCACCTCCATTGTTAATCCTTATTCCGGCCTGTACTTATTCTCACACCGAAGCGATCCCCGGCGGCCCCAAAGCTTTTCGAGATCCGGTGCTGACGTGTTTACTGTGCAGGATTGAAGCGCGTTTTGGTGATTGAGGCGCGTGGCAAAATCTTGGCGTTAACATTGGCGCTAGAAGGAGGGCTTTCTAGTGTTTCTGGTTTTCAATCACAAACATTGAGTATCTTACATCGGAAGTTATGGTGAAAATTAAGACGGTTACAGCTGAAGGACAGCCGACGACTGCTAGTTCTTCTTTGCAAAGAATCTCGGTGAAGGATAGGTTGGGTCCTTCGGTAAGTATCCATGATAGACTTGGGTCACAAGAAGTTCCGGGAGGGTCTCATGCTAGAGATCATGGTGATACCAAGAGGAAGTTATTTTCTACTGCCAGCAAAAGTCCTAAGAAGGATCGAAAAAGGTGGTAGGTACACCGCCTAGGACCCAACACCGAGAAGGTCAGGCAGACAAAATCTCTACCCTAGCGAAGATGGCGTAAGAGACCGACACAACTTTGAAAGCACTTCTACAGAAGAGAGAAGAGATTTCTAAATAGATGGTTTTTATGGCTGAGAAGGAAGATGAGGCGTCCAGTTACACTCGACAGGAAAGACGGGGTAGGTCACCAAATCAAAAAGCAAGGAGGGATGAATATTCTAGGCAGTCTGAAAGTGGGGTTTGTAGTCATTCTCCTGATAAAAGACGAAGTGGGTCACGAGAATATTCTCTCGAGGCTTTGAAAAAGGTGCCCCATATTGAGTATGGCAGGAACAGTAGAAGGGATGGGCGCTGAAGCCGTTTAAGAAGTTATTCTCCAGATAGTCCGAAGAGGGTACACCACACTGGGGGTTCTCGCTCCGGCCAGAGTAACAGACGAATTCCTTCAAGATCGTCTAGTTCGGATAGAAAAGATAGGACTAAACATAAGAAGATAAACTCTCCAGTGAAAGAAGTTTCTTCACCACCTGGGGGAGTAGAAGACCTGGCAAAAGAGATGAAAGAACTTCGAAAGCAGCTAGCGGAGGTTCAGCAAGGGAAGGAGACTTCGGACAAAAAGGCGTCTTCTTTCTCATCGGAAATTCTTAAGGAGAAAGAAGATCCTATCAAGAAGCTGCCTCATATGGAAAGTTATAATGGTTCTGGGGATCCATACGACCACAGTCAAGCATTTGACAGGCTAATGGATTATTATGACTATTCGGATGCGGCTAAGTGTTAGACATTCGGATTGACGTTGAGAAAAGACGCGAGGCAGTGGATGGGGACTCTGGCTTCGGATTCAATTGCGTCATGGGCAGATCTGTGTGACAAGTTCCATGCTCACTTCGGGAGCAATAAGAGAAGGGGAAAGCCCACGGGATCGTTGGTAAGGCAGTATTCGAGTGAGGCCCTGGGGCAATACGTGAAGAGGTTCAGAGAAGCTGTGGGGCAGGTTTCAGATCTCAACGATCTTTAGGCAGTAGGGTTGTTCTAGAATGGTTTAGATCTGGTGAAGTCAGAGAAACTGGTAAAGAAGCTGATGTTCAAGCATCCAAAAAGCCTGGCCGAAGCGTTTGAGAAGGCTGAAGGCTTTATCATGGTAGAAGAGGCAATGGCTAGCTTGAAGCAGAGCTCTTCGAAAAAGGCAAAAGAAAAAGACAAGGAGAAGTCAGACGGTAATCAGAGAAAGAGTGGTGGCGGTAATGATCGATTTGAAGGGAATCCAAAGAGGTATAACAATAACTGGACACCCAGGGGGGATCGTCCGCCCGTTCTGACTCAGAAGGTGAATAAGGTGTATACATAGCTCAACACAGATCGGGCTACTATTTTGGAATAGATAAAGAACCAACCATACTTCAAACCACCTAAAAACAATCCTCGACTAGGGTCCGGAGATCCTGCTTTATACTATAATTACCACCGAGCGATCGGGCATGATACGAATTCCTGCTGGAGTTTGAAGGAGTTCATTGAGAGAAAAGTTCAAAATGGTACTCTGGTACATTATGTAGCAAGGCGAGAACGACAGATGGAACAGCCCAGGGATAGGGAGTTAGCACAAGTCGCCCAGCCGGTTCAACCAAAGCCAAACCAAACGGCACGACATGTTGTAGATGTGATCTCAGGAGGTAACGTGAGCAGGGTTGTAGGGAAGAAAAGACGGGGATATCTGGACTCGGTGATGACTCTGGCAGATAAACCTCTGAAGGCTAAAAGGGCGTACCCAGGTTCCGTAATCTATTTTACAGACGAAGATTTCCCTTCGGAACCTATCGAACCACATGAGGGAGCCTTGGTGATCACTGCACAAGTTGGTTCGGTGGATATAAAGAGGATGATGATCGACAATGGCTCTTCGGTGGATATCCTATATGCTTATGCTTATCACTGGATGCATTTGGATGGTCAAAAGATGGAAATTGGGCAGGAGGCCCCTTTATATGGCTTCAACAACGATCCAGTCAAAGTAGCAGGGACCCTTGAACTGCCGGTTGTCTTTGGGACGGTTCCCCAACAGGTTCAAATTATGTGTAAGTTTTACGTCGTACATGTGGATTCTGCTTATAATGCCATTTTGGGGAGACCTACTTTAAAATATTTGTAGGCAGTTACTTTAATTCCCCACTTCAAAATCAAATTTCCTACGCCCCATGGAGTTGGCGAAGTTGCAGGGGATCTGGACTTGGCAAGGAGATGTTATCGAAATGCTCTGATCACTTTGGGAGTAGGAGTCAGCAAGCAGAAACATACCATGGCCATTGAAATGGAACCATTTGCAGAAAGTGGAATGGAACCGTTAGTCATGCCGGCTGTGGATACCGAAGAGATTGAGTTGGTTCCGGGAAAGAAAGAAAAAATAGTGAAAATCGGTTCGAGACTGCCAGAGCCTTTCCGGACAAATCTGATGGAGTTGCTTCGGTGTTATGCCGATGTCTTTGCTTGGGTTCCTAGTGACATGCCTGGGGTGAGTCAAAAAGTGGCTGAGCACAGATTGCAAGCGGATCCAGCTAAGAAGCCAGTTTGACAGAAGAGAAGGATTTTCGCACCAGAGAGGCAAAAAATAATTGATGAGGAGGTCGCCAAGTTACTGGCTGTAAACTTTATCTTCGAGATTGATTATCCTGTGTGGATGGCAAACGTGGTTCTGGTATAGAAGCATAATGGCAAATGGCGAGTTTGTATAGACTATACCAATCTAAATAAGGCGTGTCCGAAGGACTTCTATCCTCTGCCTCATATAGACCAACTTATTGATGCAACTTCGGGGTATGCCTTGCTTAGCTTCATGGATGCTTTTTTGGGATATCATCAAATTTCTATGTGCAAGGAGGATATACCGAAGACAGCTTTCATTACTCATCGGTTGGTATATGCCTACAAGAAGATGACGTTCGGTTTGATTAATGCTGGAGCTACGTATCAGAGAATGATGAACCGCTTCTTCAGAAAGCAGCTCGGGAAGAATATGGAGGTCTATGTTGATGATATGATTGTTAAGAGCATGTCTGTTGGTGGTCATCTGGACGATCTAGAGGAGTGTTTTCAGACGGTTCGCCATTATGATTTGAAGCTGAATCCGACTAAATGCACTTTTGGGCTGGGAGAAGGCAAGTTTTTGGGATATTTAGTCAGTAAAAGGGGTATCGAAGCTAATCCCGAGAAAATCCAGGCTATCTTGGATATAAAATCCTCGCAGTCGCACAAGGACGTCTAGTGTTTGACCGGTAGAATAGCATCGTTACGGAGGTTCATGTCTAAATCGGCAGAAAGGTGCTTGCCGTTCTTTAACACATTGAAAGGGCCGAAGAATGCGAAAACATTCCAGTGGAATTCGAAGTGTGAGGAAGCTTTCTAAGGAATCAAGAGGTATTTGTCTTCGGAACCTCTGTTGGTGAAGCCAGTTCCTACTAAACCTTTGTATTTGTATCTGGCTGCAAGTTCGTTAGCAGTAGGAGCAGTTTTGGTGGGTGAAGTTGGGGGTAAGCAGCACCCGGTTTACTATGTGAACCATGACCTTAGAGACGCAGAAACAAGGTATCCAAACCTTGAGAAGTTTGCCTTTGCTTTGATCATTGCTAGTAGAAAGCTTTAACAGTACTTCCAAGGTCGGGTAATAGTGGTATACACGGATCAGCCACTGAAGAAGGTGCTGGGGAAGCCAGAGGTTTCGGGGAGACTTGCTGCGTGGACGATAGAATTATCTCAGTTCTTCATAGAGTACTATCCACGGACAGCTATTAAAGGTCAAGCCTTGGCCAATTTTGTAGTAGAATGCTCATTTTTCGAAGCTGATGGGAGTCTAAATGAAGTGGAGGGATCTACAGAAACGGTGGCTACACTTCAGCAGGCGCACGATTCTTGGACCTTATATGTCGATGGATCTTCTACTTTGGACCTTAGTGGTGCTGGCATTATTCTGACGAGTCCAGATGGATTCAAAGTGCAACAGGCTATCAGATTCGAATTCAGAGCAACGAATAACGAAGCTGAATACGAGGCGGAGCTAGCAGGGTTGCGTCTGGCCAAGAGTTTGGAAGTTCAGAAGTTGATTATTTACAGTGATTCTCAGCTGGTCATCAAACAAGTTTCGGGGAATATGAAGCTCGAGGCTCTAAAATGGTTAAGTATCTTGCAGAATTGAAAGATCGACTTCAATACTTCGGCTTGTGTGAATTTTAAGGTGTTGGTCGAACTGATAATTCAAACACCGATGCATTGTCAAAGCTGGCTACTACTGAATCAAGTGCTTTTGACGGGACAGTTTACTTGGAAATCTTAAAACAAGCCAGCATCCAGCATGGTGAAGTAATGTGCGTGGAGTGGTCTAATTGTTGGATGACCCCGTATATAAACTATCTAGCAGACGGCGTACTGCCCTCAGATCAGATGATGGCTAAGAAGGTAAAATATAAAAGTGCAAACTTCATACTTATTGATGGAGATCTGTATCGAAGGGCCTATTCCTCTCCATTGCTGAAGTGTTTGGTTCCATCTGAAGCTGAATACGCCCTTCCGGAGGTTCATGAAGGTATTTGCAGTGATCACATGGCTGCGAAGTCTCTAGCATATAAAGTGCTTCGTCAAGGGTATTATTGGCTAACCATTTTCAAAGAAGCTACCGATTACGTGAAGAAGTGCCAAAAGTGCCAACTAAATAGTTCGATCCCACATCAGCCACCAGAAGAGCTATACTCGGTTTTATCTCCTATATCTTTTGTTGTCTGGGGGGTAGACATACTGGGTCCACTCCTGAAAGCAAAAGGTCAGGTCAGTTTTATTATAGTAGCAATTGATTATATGACTAAGTGGGTAGAGGCGAAGCCACTTCGGCTGATCACGGAGCAAGAATGCTTGAAGTTGCTGAAGGAGTCAGTAGTATTTCGATTTGGTATTCCCATGGTGGTAATTTCAAATAATCGACGCCAGTTTGTAGGATCAAAGTTTGAGGCATTCTTGAAGGCATTGGTAATTCAGCATCGAAAAACTTCGGTTGCTCATCCACAATCTAATGGGCAAGTCGAAGTGACTAATAAAATACTCCTAAATGGGATTAAAAGAAGACTAGACGAAGCAAAGGGTAGATGGCCCTAAGAATTACTCAGCGTGTTATGGGCTTATCGGACTACGCCAAGAACTACAACGGGAGACTCGCCATATCGACTGGCATACGGTTCTGATGCTCTAGTTCCGGTGGAAATTGGGTCTACAAGTCTTCGTGTCAGTCAATCTAAAGAATTATACAATGATGAGGGACTCAAAGCCAATTTAGATCTGATCGAAGAAGTCAGGGAGGTAGCCTTGCTAAAATTAGCTAGATATCAACGTCGTGTGGCTAAATACTACAACAAAGGGGTAAAAATTCGAAGGTTTGAAGTTGGGGATTTAGTTCTTCGGGAAGTGGAGGCTTCTACACCTCAGAATATGGGCAAACTTATGCCAAATTGGGAAGGCCTCTATGAAATTATTAGTGTACCAAAGCCCGGGACTTACCGGTTGTGAGCCGTAGATTGGTCTGAGATTAAGAATACTTGGCATGCGGGAAGGCTTCATAAATATTTTTAGTAGGGCCAATATAGAAGTCCGAAAGTCTGTAAGTACGACGACAATAATTAATAAAAGTGGCTTTTTTCTCCAACAATAGTTTTTCTTCTTGTTTAAGTTATAAGGTTGGATCCCTTCGACTCCTCATAGCGAAGAGGAATATTTTTTGGGTTGAACCTGTTCGGCTCTCAGAGAGAACGAGGTTGCCAGCTTGGTATAAGGTTGGATTCCTTCGTCTCCTCGTAGCGAAGCGAAATATTGATGGTCCAACCCGTTTGGCTCTCGGAGAGAATGTGATCACCAGTTATAAGGTTGGATCCCTTCGACTCCTCGTAGTGAAGCGGAATATTTTTTGGGTTGAACCTGTTCGGTTCTCGGAGAGAACGAGGTTGCCAGCTTGGTATAAGGATAGATTCCTTCGTCTCCTCATAGCGAAGCGAACTATTGATGGTCCAACCCGTTCGGCTCTCAAAGAGAACGTGGTCACCAGTTATAAGGTTGGATCCCTTCTACTCCTCGTAGCGAAGTGGAATATTTTTTGGGTTGAACCTGTTCGGCTCTCGGAGAGAACGAGGTTGACAGCTTGGTATAAGGTTGGATTCCTTCGTCTTCTCGTAACGAAGTGAACTATTGATGGTCCAACCCGTTCGGCTCTCGGAGAGAACGTGGTCACCAGTTATAAGGTTGGATCCCTTCGACTCCTCGTAGCGAAGCAGAATATTTTTTGGGTTGAACCTGTTCGGCTCTCAAAGAGAACGAGGTTGCCAGCTTGGTATAAGGTTGGATTCCTTCATCTCCTCGTAGCGAAGCGAACTATTGATGGTCCAACCCGTTCGGCTCTCGGGGAGAACGTGGTCACCAGTTATAAGGTTGGATCCCTTCGACTCCTCGTAGCGAAGTAGAATATTTTTTGGGTTGAACCTGTTTGGCTCTTGGAGAGAACGAGGTTGCCAGCTTGGTATAAGGTTGGATTCCTTCGTCTCCTCGTAGCGAAGCAAACTATTGATGGTCCAACCCGTTCGGCTCTCGGAGAGAACGTGGTCACCAGTTATAAGGTCGGATCCCTTCGACTCCTCATAGCGAAGCGGAATATTTTTTGGGGTTGAACCTGTTCGGCTCTCGGAGAGAACGAGGTTGCCAGCTTGGTATAAGGATGGATTCCTTCGTCTCCTCGTAGTGAAGCGAACTATTGATGGTCCAACCCGTTCGGCTCTCGGAGAGAATGTGGTCACCAGTTATAAGGTTGGATCCCTTCAACTCCTCGTAGTGAAGCGGAGTATTTTTTTTTGGTTGAACCTGTTCGGCTCCCGGAGAGAACGGATTTACCTAATTATTTTAAGGCTGGATGATATTATTAGTTCCTCGGAACAAATATTCTCATTAAGAGCTCGGTGATTTATTCATTCTAACAATGGTATATAGCATTCTTCGGTAATGAGTAAGTCTCGTCTTATATTATTACTTGACTTTGTTCGAAGTGCTGAAGTTAAATCACATGTTGTTTGAATAACAATATAACTTAAACTAAAAAGGAGTAAAAAAGGATAAGATATATTTCATTAAAAATAATAAAGAAATTACATTATCGTTGAAATTTGTACAAATTTATAAGGGATAGATTATCTTCGCCATCACTCTTCGTCTTCGTCATCGGTGTTGGGTTTGCTAGAAACATAAGCATGCAATCAAATTACATAAACGCAGCGGAAGAGATGAAAAATCAGATTTTAAAATTTCTTACAAACCCTTAACCATGATCTTTCTTGTGCATCAATTATCAGTCAATACATAGAAGGAGAGGCTGGAATTATACCTTTGAAGATCCAAGCTTCCTCAAGTACAAGTTCTACTCCTTTGATTCTTTTGATTCCTCTGTAGTGGGTCCTTCCTTCGATCAATGTCAGCTACCCAAATGTTTGGCCTCTAACGGTGATCCACCAAGGAAGATGAAGAACTTAGGAAGATGGGTTATTGGCTTAACTCTTGTTTCTATCTTTATAGAATATGTGTACTCCCAACCTTTGAAAAAATTCACGTACCTTATTTCTGATATATGACTCTCTTATATAGATATTAGCTTAACCCTCCTAATCCAATTAGAATAGGTTTTTATTTAATTAATTAGTTAAACACTTTTAATTAATTTATATTCTAATCTTATTAGGATTGAGAGAGAATACTGATATTATATTAATTCCTAAACTCCTTTAGAATTAAAATAATAATAATAATAATAATATTAATAAGACTCCTCTTATTAATTTATATTTAATATTTCTAAAATATTAAATAATAAATATTAAGCTATTTAATTTATTCTATCACCATAAATTAAATTAATTACACTTAATGCATTATTACTATCATGCCATTTTCTTCTTAAATAATTCTTATTCCTTTTATGGTGTGACACTTTAGGTTCTCCATATTAAATCGGTTATGAATAAATCAATTAGAACAATTCTAATATTATTTAAATATATAAATTAAATTAATAATCTATTTAAATAAATAATATTTATTCTATAATAGGGATAAGCCTCCCTAGCGATCAACAATTTTCCAGATAATATAGATTTCAACATTAATCATAAAAGAACCTGTGAGTTAATAGTTACCGTATAATTCAATCCTTCCACCATACAATGTCCCAATTAAATATAAGACATGGATTTACTGTCAAGTCTTAAATTTATTTAATCATATGTATTTCGATTAGAAAACGCACAACTCTAAATAATGCAAATTAGAAACCTCTTTCTAATTTCATTCTACCTTGGCGAAGGATTCCTGGATTGTCATTTAATGAATCACATAGGACATATCTCCTCTTTTACTAGAGGTGGTATATTCTTTATTGATCATACATTATCTCCATATGCAACTCATTATACCCAAGCATACCCTATATATGCCTTAAAAGGCCTTAAGGAATAAGTCAAAGTATAATTTGTTACATATAAGATACTATGATGATCTCAAGTCCAAGGATCACTTGTACTACTATCACATTAAGAATTCCTATTGACAGACGAGTAAAACTCCATTAGGTATTCCATAGCGAGTCACGTTCAGTGAACTTATTCTCCAATAAGCACCTACATACTTGCTTTAGTGTCTCCACACAAATGACCATGAGATCAGTCATCCTCGTCCAATGAACAAGCAACATATGTACCAATCTATCCGGATTTACTAATTTCCATTTTAGTAATCCCACAATTGGGAACTATTTTAGTTTTTAAGCTTTCTAAGAATTTAGATCTCATTAGCATGATCTCATCATGATTCTAAAATTATTGCTTAAAACTATGGGTTATTTACATATTATTAAAAACATCACCATGTAGATAATTAAATGCCTTAAATGAATATTTTATTAATAAATCAATAAGATTGTTTACAAAGTATGTGCTTTATCATCATACATGATTGGCTTATATGTACAGTACTATCAATCTCCCACTTTCACTAAAGCCAATGGCCATGATATCTCATACCCATCTTCTCTAAGTGACGATCAAACTGCTGTTGTGTTAGAGCTTTAGTAAATGGATCTGCAATGTTATCTTGAAAGTCCACACGCTCCAAGGTGACGTCTCCTCTTTCAATGATCTCCCTGATCAAATGAAATCGCCACAACACGTGTTTAAATTTCTGATGAGACCTGGGTTCCTTAGCCTGTGCAACCACTCCGATGTTGTCATAGTATATGGGAACTACTTCTCCAATGCTAGGAACTACACCAAGTTCAGTTATGAACTTCTTCATCCAAACAGCTTCCTTTGCAGCTTCACTTGTAACTATATACTCTGCCTCTGTCACTGAATCAACAACTGTTTGCTGCTTAGAACTCTTCCAACTCACTGCGCCTCCGTTCAGGGTAAACACATACCCTGAAATAGATTTACTGTCGTCTTGGTCTGTTTGAAAACTTGAGTTCGTGAATTCCTCAAGTTTTAATTCAGACCCACCGTAGACAAGAAAAATATCTTTAGTCCTTCTCAAGTACTTTAGGATATTCTTCACTACCTTCCAGTGCTCTTCTCCTGGATTCGACTAGTAGCTGCTTGTTACACTAAGTGCGTGAGTAACATTCGGTCTAGTACATATCATACCGTACATGATAGATCCTATTGCAGAAGCATAAGGGATCTTACTCATACGGTCTCTCTCCTCAGGTGTCTTTGGTGCCTGTTTCTTGGAGAGATGTATTCCATGGCTCATCCTCATGAGACCTCTTTTGGAATCTTCCATGCTAAACCTCTTTAGCATCGTATCAATGTACGTTCCTTGGGATAAGCCGAGCATCCTTTTAGATCTATCTCTAGAGATCTTTATTCCCAAAATATAGGATGCTTCCCCCAAGTCCTTCATGGAGAAATTTTTAGATAATCAGATTTTAATTGATTGTAACATAGGAATGTCATTCCCTATCAGTAATATATCATCAACATATAATACAAGGAATGATACTGCGCTCCCACTAACCTTCTTATATACACATGGTTCATCCTCGTTTTTGATAAAATCAAACTCTTTGATTGTCTCATCAAAACGAATGTTCCATTTACGAGAAGCTTGCTTCAACCCTAAATGGATCGTTGTAACTTACAAACTTGATTTGTTCTAACTTTTGAAATAAATCCCTCTGGCTGTGTCATATACACATCCTCCTCAAGTTTCCTATTAAGGAAGGCCGTTTTCACGTCCATCTGCCAGATCTCATAATCGTTATAAGCTGCAATCGTAAGCAAAATCCGAATGGACTTGAGCATGGCTACTGGTGAGAAGGTTTCATTATAGTCAACTCCTTGTCTTTGTTTGAAATCTTTTGCAACCAGTCGGGCCTTATAGGTCTCTACCTTCCCATCTGCTCTAGTTTTTCTCTTAAAAACCCATTTACACCCAATAGGCTTAATGCCTTTAGGTGGTGAAATCAAAGTCCATACTTTGTTCTCATACATGGAGTCCATTTCGAATTTCATGGCTTCAAGCCATTTCCCTGAGTCTTTATTACTCATAGCTTGTTCGTAATTCAATGGATCATCATCATTCATGATGTGTACCTCATCGTCATACTCTATAACGAATCCATACCTCTCAGGTATCTTCGGCACTCTTCCATTTTTACGAACAGGGTGTGGTACAGTAGGTTCTTCTACTTGATTAGGTACCTGACTTTGATCTGTGGTAATTTGTGGTTCTTGAACTTCTTCAAGATATATCTTACTCGCACTGACCCCTTCATGGATAAACTCTTTCTCTAAGAAGGCAGCATGTTTCGCAACAAACACCTTTTGATCAGTTGGATGATAGAAATAATACCCTACGGTTTCTTTAGGGTATCCCACAAATCTACACTTATCGAATTTAGTCTGTAGCTTATCATTTTTAAACTTTTTGACATAAGCTGGACAACCCCAAGTCTTAACATGCTTAAGGTTTGGTTTCCTCCCTTTCCACATCTCATATGGAGTCTTTGGGGCGAATTTTGTAGGTACCTTGTTAAGTAGGTATGCAGCCGTTTCTAGGTCATAACCCCAAAAGGAAATTGGCAGGTCGGTAAAACTCATCATGGATCGAACCATGTCCAACAGTGTTCGATTTCTCCTTTCAGATACTCCATTTAACTGTGGTGTACCTGGAGGAGCCCATTGTGAGATTATACCATTTTCTTTGAGACAATTGAGAAACTCACTGCTTAAGTATTCTCCACCTCGATCTGATCGAAGTATCTTAATACACTTGCCCGTTTGTTTCTCTACTTCACTTCTGAACTCTTTGAACTTTTCAAATGATTCTGATTTGTATTTCATTAAATACACATATCCAAATCTTGAGTGATCATCAGTGAAAGTAATAAAATAAGAATACCCACCCCGTGCACTTGTTGTCATAGGTCCACAAACGTCTGTGTGAATCAATGGCAACAACTCTGTAACTCTTTCTCCTTTTCCACTAAAAGAAGATTTAGTCATTTTACCCATGAGACAAGATTCACAAGTTAGATATGATTCATAATCGGATAGCTCTAGGAGCCCATCCTTATGCAACTTGGATAATCTTGTTTCATTGATATGACTGAGTCTACAGTGCCAAATGTAGGTATAATTAATATCATCTCTTTTCCTTTTCTTAGTTTGTTCAATTTGAAATATATTTTCTTGCAAGTCAAGTATATAAAGCCCATTTCGCAAATTTCCAATATCATATAAAACATCGTCTTTATAAATAGAACAACCATTGTTCTTTATAATAATGTCAAAACCTTCCATATCCAATACAGAAATTGAAATAATGTTTTTAATAATATTCGGAACATAATAACAGTTATTAAGATAAATGGACTTGCCCGAAGGCATTGCTAAACAATAAGTTCCTACAGCTAATGCAGCAACCTTTGCTCCATTCCCCACTCATAGGATCACCTCTTCATTGTTCAGCTTTCCACTTCTGACCAGTCCCTGCACAGTGTTACATATGTGACATCCACAGCCGGTATCCAATACCCAAGTAGAATTATGACTTTCAAAAAAATTAATTTTAATTATAAACAAACCTTTATTGGAAGTCGAAGCTTCTTCTCTGCTAGAAACTTCTTGCAGTTCCTCTTCCAATGTCTCGGCTCATTGCAATGAAAGCACATTCCTTTAACTAGTTCAAGTTTCTTTTGTTCCTTTTCTTTTCCCTTTCCCTTAGCCTTCTTGGATTTCTTCTTTTTAGAAGACACCTTGGGCCTCTTCCTTTTATTGGAAGAATCCACCATCAAGACATGGTTCTTCTTGGATGAGAAGTGACCTTCTGCAGTTTTCAGCATGTTAAGCAGCTCAGGCAAGCTGACATCTAGCTTATATATGTGAAAATTAACCACAAACTGCGAGAAGGTCTCAGGGAGTGACTGCAAGACCAAGTCTTGACTCAACTCCCCATCCATGACGAACCCAAGCTGTCCAAGGCGTTCAATAAAATTGATTACCTTCAGAACATGAGTCTCGACGGTAGTGCCCTCGGTCATCCGAGATAGGAAGAGTTTCTTAGATATCTCATATCTAGCAGTCCTACTCTGTTCACCATACAACTCCTTGAGGTGAAGCAGCATAGCAAGAGCATCCATATTTAAGTGCTGACGCTGAAGCTCGTTATTCATGGATGCGAGCATGATGCATTGAGCCACAGATGCATCATCTTGCCATTTATTGAAAGTGGCAATCTCTTTCTCAGAGGCTGTTTCCGAAACAGATTCAGGGATAGTTGAATTTAGGACATAAGAAATCTTTTTAGCAGTGAGAACAATTCTCAGATTTCTTAGCCAGTTCTCATAATTCGGGCCGGTAAGCTTATTTGCATCAAGTATGCTTCGTAGTGAGATTAGTAATTTTGATATTTTTAAAATTCTGCATGTGAAAAGACAACATTTTTAGCAAACATTCATTTTATTAACTTTGCATACCAAAATAAATTTAGGTCTTTATTTTAAATTGGTATCTCCCACTATTTTCATCAAACTATATTACCCTCACTTATATAGTTCGGCAACATCTAATTAAATATTTGCTAGTGAGATTTAGGATCCCATTTCAAATGTATATAACCTTGTGGATAGCACAACAAGCGATATACAAATAAATCGGTAGACAACTCTTGTCAATTACATCACCATGTAACTCCTTTTATTTTATCTCTTAAATCATAATGGTCATGTGTGTGCACATCCGAACTAAAATAATTTAAGTTAAGTCCAGCCTAGCACTTCTATAAATTTAAAAAAAAAAATATTCGTCCTTGTGGATAGCACAACAAGACTAGATCGTTCAATTTTCTTGATAAGCATTAAATGTGATTAATTAACATCTTAAATACTCAATACTCGCCTTGTGGATAGCACAACAAGCTCATATTAAATATTTAATACTCTATTAATTTATCATGCTAGAAGGCGACGTTAGATATTCCAAATATCTTTGAACGCTTCGGACTTAATCTTGTTTCTTTGAGGGGTTTGTTATTATTTGTCTCATCTTGTTTAGCGCGCATGCACACACACACACACACACACACACATATATATATATATAAAATACGCGTCATTTTATTAAACATGCGAAGCATGTTTGCATAAAATATAATATATATAATATTTAGCATGCAATATAGAATACTTTATTCTACCCGGATTGATTATGGACTTTTATTCTAGTTTGGTTCACTAGAGCCACCAAGTAAACCAAAAAAGTCAAACCTAGGAGTGCAATAATTTAAATTTAAACATAACGATTACATTTAAACCCGGGCTCCATACAAATGGGTCTTCAAGCGCTCCTTGCTCCTTGATCTCTAGTTCTTCAAAAATTCTAACTAATCCTACTACATAAACTATTTCATTTAAATAGAAACCTTGATCAACAGTCAAGGGGAAGTACATAGAAGAGAGATAGAATTTATAATAAGAAAAAACCCAGAAAAGACGAGATACGCAGACCCCATTTTATAAAACCCATACATTCAAGCATTCATCCAACATAAAATCCAATCACATTGGTCATAGTCCATAATCAATCCCTTTTATTAACATACATATCATCATACGTATCAATAAAACTTATTCATCTCATGAAAGTAAATTCATTCCATATATGTATTAATATCAGTTAATGGGCAAAAGTTTGCTAAACTTTGTTTTTGGAAAAATAAACTCCTTTATTTCATTCAAAAACAATTCCAAATTAAACTCTTTAATTTTAGCAATTCTGAAATCATATTTCATATAAAATAAACATCTTTATTTAAAACCTTTATTAATTAAATAAACCATTTATTTAATTAATCAAAATAAAAGAAAAAATTTCCAGTTCCTGTCCAGTGGCGCAGCTGCGCTAGGAATGTAAAGGGAACCGGCGCAGCTGTGCAGCATGAAAACCAGGAACAGACACCGGCGCAACTGCGCAGCAAGAAGGCCTTGCACCGGCGCAGCTGCGCAGCTTCGCAGAATCTGAAAAAATTTTGTTGCCCAAGAACTCGATCTAATCGCATATCATACATGTATGGAATAACATAAACTGATAATTAGCACAAGATTGACTTTGATACCATTGTTGAGTTTGCTAGAAACATAAGCATGCAATCAAATTACATAAACGCAGCGGAAGGGATGAAAAATCAGATTTTAAAATTTTCTTACAAATCCTTAACCATGATCTTTCTTGTGCATCAATTATCAGTCAATACATAGAAGGAGAGGATGGAATTATACTTTTGAAGATCCAAGCTTCCTCAGGTACAAGTTCTACTCCTTTGATTCCTTTGATTCCTCTGTAGTGGCTCCTTCCTTTGATCAATGTCAGCCACCCAAATGTTTGGCCTCTAACGGTGATCCACCAAGGAAGATGAAGAACTTAGGAAGATGGGTTATTGGCTTAACCCTTGTTTCTATCTCTATAGAATATGTGTACTCCCAATCTTTGGAAAAATTCACGCCTTATTTCTGATATAAGACTCTCTTATATAGATATTAGCTTAACCCTCCTAATCCAATTAGAATAGGTTTTTATTTAATTAATTAATTAAACACTTTTAATTAATTTATATCCGAATCTTATTAGGATTGAGAGAGAGTACTGATATTATATTAATTCCTAAACTCCTTTAGAATTAAAATAATAATAATAATAATATTAATAAGACTCCTCTTATTAATTTATATTTAATATTTCTAAAATATTAAATAATAAACGTTAAGCTATTTAATTTATTCTATCACCATAGATTAAATTAATTACACTTAATGCATTATTACTATCATGCCATTTTCTTCTTAAATAATTCTTCTTCCTTTTATGGTGTGACCCTTTAGGTTCTCCATATTAAACCGATTGTGAATAAATCAATTAAAATAATTCTAATCTTATTTAAATAAATAAATTAAATTAATAATCTATTTAAATAAATAACATTTATTCTACAATAGGGATAAGCCTCACTAGCGATCAACGACTTTTCAGATAATATAGATTTCAACATTAATCATAAAAGAACCTGTGAGTTAATAGTTACCGTATAATTCAATCCTTCCACCATACAATGTCCCAATTAAATATAAGACATGGATTTACTGTCAAGTCTTAATTTATTTAATCATATGTATTTCGATTAGAAAACGCACAACTCTAAATAATGCAAATTAGAAACCTCTTTCTAATTTCATTTTACCTTGGCCAAGGATTCCTGGGTTGTCATTTAATGAATCACATAGGACATATCTCCTCTTTTACTAGAGGTGGTAGATTCTTTATTGATCATACATTATCTCCATATGCAACTCATTATATCCAAGCATACCCTATATATGTCTTAAAAGGCCTTAAGGAATAAGTCAAAGTATAATTTGTTACATACACGATACTATGATGATCTCAAGTCCAAGGATCACTTGTACTACTATCACATTAGGAATTCCTATTGACAGGCAAGTAAAACTCCATTAGGTATTTCATAGCGAGTCACGTTCAGTGAACTTATTCTCCAATAAGCACCTACATACTTGCTTTAGTGTCTCCACACAAATGACCATAAGATCAGTCATCCTCATCCAATGAGCAAGCAATATATGTTCCAATGTATCCGAATTTACTAATCCCCATTTTAGTAATCCCACAATTGAGAACTATTTTAGTTTTTAAGCTTTCTAAGAATTTAGATCTCATTAGCATGATCTCATCATGATTCTAAAATCATTGCTTAAAACTATGGGTTATTTACATATTATTAAAAATAGCACCATGTAGATAATTAAATGCCTTAAATGAATATTTTATTAATAAATAAATAAGATTGTTTACAAAGTATGTGCTTTATCATCATACATGATTGGCTTGTATGCACACTACTATTAATCGAAAGAGTCAAGGAGTAATGGATTCAGAGAGGCAACAACTAGTTTTGCTTTACCTTTGCTTCGGGCCTGTTCATAGCCCTCGACATACATCTGAACTATTTCATTTGTTAACTCGGCGGATTTACGGTATTCAGTTTGAATTTCCTTTCGAAGCTCCTCGGTAAGAGGGGGGCTGGCCAATCTGACGCCACGAAGCTCTTCCTCAGCTTTGCCTTGCAGGTCAAATTGTCGTTCTTCAGACTTCTTGGCCTCGATGAACGCTTGGGTCAGGTTCTGATTATTTTGAGTTAGTTGCTCATTGGCCCGTCGCAAGCCTTCATTTTGTTCAGCAGTCCTTTGTTGAAGGGCTTCGACTGCTGCCAGTTGTTCCTTCGTCTTGGCGAGATCACCTTGGAGGCCTTTGCCGTTGAAACGAATATTTTCATGTTCGCTTCTCTCCTTGGCCAGCGCAGACCTTAAAATGGCATTTTCTCTTCTGGCCGCCTCTTCTTCGACTTCGGCTTCTTTATACCTTTGATAGAGACGCCCGAAGATTCTATTTGCCTGCAGTTATCCTGAGTTAGTAAAATGCCTAAAGAAGATATTTATAAGCGAAAATGGTTAAATACTTACTCTAGCCTAGTTAGCCATGCCTTCTTCCATCAGATCAGCAATGGAGCTGTTGCCGAACCGATGGTTGTCTGTATCCAGAACGAAAGAATTGTAGAGGTGTAGAGGGAAGTCTTCATTCTGATTAGGCCATAAGCTAGGCGATCGAGAATCTCTAGACATTGACCCAAAGAGAGGAGGGTTTGATCGTTGTGGAGAGAGTATTGGTTGGTCTTCAACTAATGATTGGTCATCCGAAGGATGTTTTTTCTTTCGAATAAGAGGAGAACTGGGCTCAACCTCGAATTCATCAAGTTCGATGCGCGAAGGTGGAGGTGGAGGTTGATTCGATCCAGAAGGAGGTACTCTCAATTCTTCGATTGTGAGAGGTATAATTTTAACCTTAGCCTTTCGCTTCTTGGTAAGGAGGACCTTAGTACGATTAGCGATAGGCATGTCGAGAAGGCTCTCGGTGAGGACAGGGGCTGGATTATGTCTGGGCCTCCTGGAAGCCCTTTTCTTGTGACGAAGATGGCTTGGTCCTACGGGAGAGTTAGATTCTGTAACTGGGGGTCGGCAGTTTGGTCTTCGGTGAGTTGCTCTTTGGTTTCTTGAGCCTCGGGGGGATCTTGGGCTGATTCAGCAGAAAGAAACTCCTCTAATTCTTTCAGATTGAAGGAGGTGCACTTGATAAAAGATACTACAAAATTGAAAAAATGTATTTCAGAATAGATATTAAAAGAGGATTCAAGAAACTACACAAACGTTGACTTCAGACTTACATCTGTGGTTGTACAACCATGCTTGCTTACTTAGGAGGGCGAAGCTCCACTCTTTCATAGGAAGCTTTTCCATGATCTTCGCTATCTCCCGTACACGCTCCTCTGGGATATCACTAAGATCTGAAGTAACATGAGCAACAGTGGTCTAGTCTGGGATGGAGGGTATCTCAGGCTCTTTGATGAAGAACCACTTCTCGTACCACTTCTTGTTACTTAACTGAGTGTCCATCAGGGGGCGCTTATCAAACTTAGAGTTGGGTTTTGGAGCCTGTTTGCCTAACACCTTGAATCCCTTTTGGCGGGATTTGCCAGAAGTGAAAAGAGTGAAGAATAAGTCAATGGAAGGGGGAATCCCTAATTCAATATAAAAAGCGATAAAAGCAAGTATGTGGATGTAGGAGTTAGGAGCCAATTGGGCTAATCCAACACCCATGAACCCTAAAAGGGTAATGACGAAAGCATGAAGAGGAAAACGGATCCCCTTCTCCAAAAAGATGAGGGGCATGACGGTCCAACCCTCTGGACGTTGGTACATTCGCTCGGAAAGAACGGGCACTCTCAGATGGTGGGTGTCAGGGATTTGGTATCGCTTTCGGATGAAGTCAAGATCATCCACTATGAGATTGGAGGGAGTATTGGCAATGGGATGTTGCTGCTAGTCTGAGAAATCAAAAGGGGGGATCTCAGGAATAGGAGGGGGAGACTTTTGCCGGACGAGGGTTTCAGTTTGGGATTTATCTCCGGAATGGTTTGGGTAGTGGCATTATTAGAGTTTTGTGCAACCATTGATGACGATTTGCAAAAAGGAAAGACTGAAGGAAGGAGAAAGCTAGAGTGCCTTGAGATTCAAATAAACAGGTAAAGATATCTAAGTTGGAGGCTTGGGGGTTTTATAATGGTGTCCGTTCAGTCATTTTTGAAAACCAAAGGCTGCACATTAAATGAAGTAATGATGAAGGAGGCTGGCGTCTGTTCTTGATATTGGAGAAGCAGTCGATTGCTTTTTTTTTGAATGTGAAAGGTCGACGTGTGTTTTTGAATTTGGGGGATCTGTAACTGGACTAGGCCTTCTATTGGGTGGGCTTTGCCAAGTCTGTTTGAATTCCCTTTGGTGGTTGGGCTGGGCTGCTATACTCTTTCATCAAACACATCGTTTAATAAAAGACTAGAGGGCAATGTTGGGCTGTGGATATCTGGGCCGGTCGAATCTTATTTATTTTGAGCTTTCTAAGTCGAACCCATGTTTACTCTTGGAGCATTGGGCTATTATCTAAATGATTGCTTATATAAAGTTTGGGTTGGAGTTGGTGGTGGAAGACAGGTGGCAGCTCCTGGGGCGATGGCTTATTAAAGAAGGATTAGCTAAAAGGTGATTAGCAGGTTGCTGATTGATTAGATGGGTTAAGCCGTCTAGCATTAATGAAGAGTTGACACAATGTTGACTTGTGAGAAGACAATGGATGAAAAGCCTATATACAGCCGGCTGATGGAAGCATCGGGGGAAAACATGCAAGGTGGTGGGATAATATAAGGCTACAGATATCACACGAAAAAGGTAACAACATATTTTTACTCTCTAGACACTATAACACATCACCTCCATTGTTAATCTTTATTCCGGCCTGTACTTATTCTCACACTGGAGCGATCCCCGGCGGCCCCAAAGCCATCATGATCCGGTGCTGACGTGTTTATTGTGCAGGATTGAAGCACATTTGGTGATTGAGGCGCGTGGCGAAATCTTGGCGTTAACATTATCCAAGTATGGTTTAAATACTCTATTCATCAAGTCCATAAAAGCAGCTGACGCAATCGTCAGTCCAAACGACATCACTAAGAACTCATTATGGCCGTAACGCGTTCTAAATGCTATCTTCGGTACATCCTCTGTCCTTACCTTTAACTGATGATAACCAGTCCTTAGGTCAATATTTAAAAAACATCTCGCTCCTTTAAGTTGATTAAACAGATTGTCTAGTCTCGGTAACGGATATTTGTTCTTGATTGTCACCTTATTCAACTCTTTATAATCCATACACAACCTCATCGAACCATCTTTCTTCTTTACAAACAACACTGGTTCTCCCCACGGAGATACACTAGGTTGAATGTACTTCTTGTCCAACAATTCTTGTAGCTGGATCATCAACTCTTTCATTTCTACTGGAGCCATTCGATACGATGCTTTCGATATCGGTGCTATCCCCGGTACTAAATCAATCACAAATTCTATCTCTCTGTCTGGCGAAAGTCCCGGAAGTTCTTCTGGAAAGACATCCCCAAACTCATTAACTATAGGTATCTGTCCCATGTTCGAATTCACAACTCGTGTATCCACCACATGAGACAAATAACCTTCACATTTTTTTGTAGCATTCTCCTAGCCTGCATCATCGTCAGACAACTTGTTTGTCATGACGACTTGCTAACATAAAATACCACCTTAGACTTATTTGGTGTCTTAACGGCGTATACTCTTCTTCTGGCAATCTATAACTGCCTCATGGTTAAACAACCAATCCATCCCTAAGATAACATCAAATTCTCCTAAGCGTATCGGAATCAAATTCATGCTTAACTTATGTCCCCTTATTTCCACACCACAGTTGTTATAGATAAAATCTACAGGGATCACTTCTTTGTTTGCAACTTCTATATTTATTGGGTTCTTTAACTTTTCACAGGGTAAGTTTAATCGTCTAGCAAGTTCATCAGACACAAATGAACAGATAGCTCCCGAATTAAATAATACATATGCATTTATATTATTGATCGGAATTATACTTGACACCACCTCCTTTGATGCCATTGCGTCTTGCACAGTCATGTTGAATGTTCGGACTGTCGGCTTGCTCTGCTGCATTGGCCCTCTAATTGTTAGCTTTGGGGTACTGCTCCTGTTTCTACTTCCTCCGTCAGTATTCTTCTTAAATGGACAATCCTTAAACCGATGTCCCGTTCCACCACAAGAAAAGCAACCTCCCTTCTTTGGTTTAGGACAGTTCGGTCAGATATGTCCTTCCTGGCCGCAATTATAACAAACTTTCTTCCCCTTCATACACTCCCCAGAGTGACTCTTTCCACATTTTTCACATGCTGACTTCTTCTGTGGTGCACTCCCTTGTTGAGTTCCCGATTCGTTGCCACTGTTCCACTTGCATTTCTTATTGTTACTGCCCCCACTGCTGGCACCCTGATGTACACCTTCAATCTTCTTTTTGTTCTTCTCTCGATTGAATCTAGATACTGCCTCACTACTACCTTCTGCAATGATGGCATTTTCTAACAGTGCTGAAAAACATAGGAATTTGTAACACTGCAACTTTCCTGTATATCCACGGCTTCAGCCCATTTTCAAACCTACGCGCCTTCTGCACTTCTGTCTCCACCTGATGAGGTGCAAATCTGGCTAGCTCATTGAATTTTGCTACATATTCGGCAACCGTCATGTTCTCTTGCTTCAATTCCAGAAACTTCACCTCCATCCTGACTTGCGTGCCCTTCGAGAAATAGTTCTCAAAGAACAACTCCTTAAATCTTGTCCATACTACTACCTCCGTTCCTGCTCTAGCTTAGTTCGACTCCCACCAGTAATTAGCCTCACCTTTCATCAAGTAGGTAGCAAAAGCCGTCTTCTGCTCTTCGGCTACCCTAGCAATGATAAAGGTCTTTTCCATCTCTTTCACCCATGTCTGAGCTTCTATGGGGTCCATTGTTCCACTGAATTCTGGCGGTCCTACGGCCTTAAAATCTTTAAAATTTGCTAATCTATTGTTCGCTTGATTCCTTGCTGCAGGTGCACGAGTTTGCATAGCTTGAGCTATCATATTTGCGAAGTTCTGCATTGGGTCAGCTTGCTCTCTTTCATTATTTACATATCTCTTCCCTCTGGTTACAGTTTTGGCGTCTTGGCAGCATTATCTGGTTTAAACAAAATCTTACATTATCACTTCGAGTTTCATTATATGTTATAAGAATTTAAAATATAACATGTTGTCGACGTTGGTTTAAAAAATTCGCGGGTCGAGTCACAACCCGGGTCTTTTAATCTCTTTTCCTAAGTTCTCTCTACCCTCACTCTTTTTATTTAGGAAAAAGGTTTTGAAGGATTTTTTAGGAAAAAGGCTAACATGTATCATGTCGACGATTTGAACGTTTTACAGAGTCGACAGTTGGTAGATTTGAAAATGGTTGTACCAACTCAACCGAGTTTTGTTTGAAAGACCAATTGCTGGACACTGTTGAAACTTGATCTTTGAAAACCAAGTTTTGAGCTCGGGGGCTTGGTTAAGTGTGGGGAAGGTGTTAGGCACCCCACGACTCCCATGTAAACACGGTACCGCATCTTTTCAATATTTCCCTTTAAAAATTAGAATGCGTGAGTGAATACTGTTTGAAAATTGGGCCTATTGATTTGATTGATTGAAAGCTTTGACAGGCTTCATTGAACCTATATACGAAGGGTTTGATTTGATTTGAAAATCAGTCTTTGATTTGATTTGCAAAAGCATTTAATTTGATTTTCTTTGAAAAGCTTTTCTTTTGATTTGAATTGAAAATAATGTTTTGAAAGCTGGTTTATCAAACCCTTACGCTAGCATAGGAATTGAAACCTATTGATACATCCAATTTTATCTTTATAGCCTTAAGGCTGCATATGAATGGTGATTTGTCGGGATGCGAAGCATCCTCGACCACAAAAAAATATACAAGTGTCGGTCTCCTCATGGACATGAAAACCATCGGAGGGACTCTGACACGACAATCCATATTTTTCATTATATTGAGACCTTAAATTCGGATAACCGTTTTAAGGTTTGTTTACATGTATATTTCTACAGAAAAACTGGCAGGGTACATTTGTAAATCTGAGTTTGTCCATCGTGGGAATAAGATTCTGATCAGTTTGATCATGAATCCCACGATTCCTAGGCTCACATATGAATAGCCAGTAAACCTGCACAACTCAAATTTGCACAGAAACAGATATATATCCCAAGAATGCCAGAACCGAGGATTCATTCAGTAAATCCCGATTCGCACGGCCGAAGCGTCTCGTTCCCACTAGATAGCGATCTAAGGACGCGAGTTTGCTTTTGAAACTGAAAAATGCTGATTCATATTAAATGAATATTTAAAGCATTAATTGAATAAAAAGCAAGTAATAGCAGTATATATAAACATTTATATATATAAAAGCTGTAAAGGGGGATGGTTTTCACACCGGTGCCCGGACTAGAATTGAAAAATATATATATATATATTTATAAAAGCTGTATAAAAGCCACGGAAGGATCCAGGCTGGATAGAATTGAAATATATATATAGAAAATAGTAAAAAGGGCGATGAGCTTTCACGCCTGTGCCCGGACTAGAATTGAAGTATATATATATATATATATATATATATATATATACAACCAAGACTGGAAAGAGAACCCAGTGGTGGTGAAGGCTGCTTATATATGTATAAATATATATTAAAGCAGTAAAAAGGCCACAGAATAATCTAGGCCGAACAGAAATGTAAATGTACTGAAAAGCAGTCAACCAGGGACTGGGAAGATAACCCAGTAATGGTGAAGAGTGCAAAAAATAGTAAAAAGGCCATAGAATAATCCGGGCCGGACTGAAATAAATAAATAAATATATATATATATATATATTGACAGAAATGTAGTCAACCAAGACTAGAAAGAGAACCCAGTGATGGTGAAAATCGCTTATATATGCGTAGATATATATAAAAGCGGTAAAGTACCTCGAATTTGACATTCGGGCTTGACAGAATTGAAATGTTAGTATATATACAATTAAATATATACAAAAAAGGGCCAAACCCGGACTGGAAAGATAACCCAGTCCGATAAGTTACCAAAACGCAGAGTTTAGTGCATTGAAGCTGCTGGAGCTGACGGATCGTCAATCCGTGTTGTAGAAATGTCAGAAAATAAGTTTATGTACAAAAATATACCAAATTTTGACGAAAACGGCCACAGAACCAATTCCGGGCATTTTTAGAAAATGAAACTTAACGTGCAAGTGTATAAAAGTACGAAAAAGTAATATTCACTTTCTGATCGTGAAAATACTTACAATGGACTGCTACACGGGCTTTTTGCCAAATTGTAGGCTCTATACGTCCAAATCTATCGGTTATTTTCTGATATGTGGTAGTATGCGGGTATATCTACGTGTTAGAGTGAAAATATTTGGGTTTGGAAGAGGTGTAAAAGCCAGAAAATTGAACGGGCAGAGCTTCGATGCGTTTCAGAATTATAAAATGTGAGGGGGGTGAACGTTTATTTATAGGCCAGGGAGCCTCCACTCTACCTGCTGGAGTCGCGGGTAGAGGTGCGACTTCCCAAGGTGGGGCCCACATGCCCGGCTTCGTCGTCTCGAAGTGCGTGCATGCCGAATAATGCGATGTCAGGTTCGAAACTTCATAACTTTTAATCAGAGCATCCGTTGGAGGCATGCTATATCTTTTCGGAAATCCCTCGCCGAGAGTGTTGCAATGACATATTATTTAACCTTTTTTAAGCCCAAAAATATGGGTTCATGATCGGGTCTTTGTTTCCTCGCAGTTTGTCCGTTGAGCCGTCTTGTGCTGTTTGCACTTGGGATCATCGTCGTGGTTCATTTTGACTTTGGCGGCATCAATTCGGCTTACGTTTGACCAAATCAGCTGAGAGTTAGTAAAATGACCATTTTCCCCTCCCGGGGTTGCCTCTAGTGTCGGCATGGCCTCTAGTTGACTTCCGGGAGCTGTTTCCAAGACTTGGATCCCATTCGAGTCTGTTTGTCCCCAGTGTTGCCTCTGTGGCTAACGTGGTCATTCCATGTTTTCTTATGGAGTTGTTGTGATGCTTTAGGTTTATGTCTGAAGTCGACCTGACTTCCCGGGCTGATGCCGGGGTTGACCTGTACCTCCGGGTTGCTGTCGGGACTGAATTGGTTGACCGATATTGAGACCAAATTTGAGTTGCTTGACCGATATTGGGGGTCGGATTTAAGTTGAACTATATTGGGGATTAGATTTGAGTTGACCGATATTGGGGATCGGAGTTAAGTTGACCTATATTGGGGATCGAATTTCAGTTGAAGGACCGGTATTGGTGGCCGGATTTGACTTGAAGAGACGGCCTTGCCCTCCTGCAGTGTTAGTAATAGGGACATAAAATTTCGAGTGTCTACACTTAACGTATTGAAAACTGCAGAAGGTCACTTCCCATCCAAGAAGAACCATGTCTTAATGGTGGATTCTTCCAAGAAAAGGAAGAGGCCCAAGGTATCTTCTGAAAAGAAGAAATCTAAGAAGGCTAAGGGCAATGTGAATACAAAGGAACAAAAGAAACCTGATCCAGGTAGCAAAGGAATATGCTTCCATTGCAACGAGCCGGGTCACTGGAAGAGGAACTGCAAAAAGTTTCTAGCAGAGAAGAAGCTTAGAGAAGCTTCGACTTCCAATCAAGATTTGTTCATGATTGAAATTAATTTTTCAGAAAGTCAAAATTCTACTTGGGTATTGGATACCGGTTGTGGTTGTCACATATGTAATACTGTGCAGGGACTGGTCAGAAGTAGAAAGTTGAACAAGGATGAGGTCGTGTTACGAGTGGGAAATGGAGCAAAGGTTGTTGCATTAGCTATAGTCACTTATTGTTTAGCATTGCCTATGAGAAAGTCCATTTATTTATATAATTGTTATTTTGTTTCGAATATCATTAGAAACATTATTTCTTTTTCTGTATTAGTTATTGATGGATTTGACATTATAATAAAGAACAACAGTTGTTCTATTTATAATAAAAATGTTTTATATGGTGTTGGTAATTTGCAAAATGGACTTTACATACTTGACTTGCATGAAAATATATTTCAAATAGAACAAACTAAGAAAAGAAAAAGAGATGATGTTAATTATACCTATATGTGGCACTATAGACTCGGTCATATCAATGAAACAAGATTATCCAAGTTGTATAAGAATGAGCTCTTGGAGCTATCCGATTATGAATCATATCCAATTTGTGAATCTTGTCTCATAGGTAAAATGACTAAATCTCGTTTTAGTGAAAAAGGAGAAAGAGTTACAGAGTTGTTAGCGTTAGTTCACACAGACGTTTGTGGACCTATGACAGCGAATGCACGGGGAGGGTATCCTTATTTTATTAATTTCACTGATGATCACTCAAGATTTGGATATGTGTATTTAATGAAATACAAATTTGAATCATTTGAAAAGTTCAAAGAGTTCAGAAGTGAAGTAGAGAAACAAACTGGCAAGAGTATTAAAATTCTTCGATCAGATCGAAATGGAGAACACTTAAGCGATGAGTTTCTCAATTATCTCAAAGATAATGGTATAATCTCACAATGGACTCTGCCAGGTACACCACAGTTAAATAGAGTATCTGAAAGGAGAAATCGAACATTATTGGACATGGTTTGTTCCAGGATGAGTTTTACCGTTCTTCTAGTATCATTCTGGGGTTATGCCCTAGAAGCGGCTGCAAATCTACTAAATAAAATCCCCTGAAAATCCGTCCCCAAGACTCCATATGAGATGTGGACAGGGAGGAAACCTGGTCTTAAGCATGTTAAGATTTGGGGATGTCCAACTTATGTGAAAAGGTTTCAAAATGATAAGCTTGAGACAAGATCTGATAAGTGCACGTTTGTGGGATATCTTAAAGAAAGTTTAGGATACTATTTCTGCAATCTTACTAAGAAAAAGGAGTTTGTTACGAAACACGTTGCCTTCTTGGAAAATGAGTTTATCCATGAAATGGCTAGTGGGAGGAAAATAGATCTTGAAGAAATTCAAGAACAACAAACCACTACAGATCAATTGGATGAACCTGTCCATGTAGAGACACCTACTGTACAACACCCTATTCGTAAATCTGGAAGAGTACCGAAGATACCTGAAAGGTATGAATTCGTCATAGAAAATGATGATGACGTACACATCATGAATGATGATGATCCATTGAATTACGAACAGGCTATGGGTAATTAAGACTCAGAGAAATTGTAAATGACCATAAAATCTAAGATGGATCTTTGAAGCAATGCACAAGACCATTTGGATTTTACTTGCGATTGCAGCTTATTATTACTAGATCTGGAAAAATGGACGTGGAGACGCCCTTCCTCAAATATACAATATTAGAGGAGGATGTATGTATGATACAGCCAGATGAATTTGTTTCAATGGTTGAAGCAAATCATGTATATGAGCTACAACAATCCATTTATGGATTGAAGCAAGATTCTCGTAGATGGAACATCCATTTTAATGAAACAATCAAAGAGTTTGATTTTATCAAAAACGAGGATGAACCATGTGTGTACAAGAAGGTTAGTGGGAGCACTGTTTCCTTCCTTGTATTATATGTTGATAATATATTATAGATAGGGAATGACATTCTTATGCTACAATCGATTAAAATAAAGTTGTCTAAACATTCCTCCATGAATGAATTGGGAATAACATCCTACATTGGGGATATAAATCTGTATAGATAGATTTAAAAGGATGTTCGGCTTAACCCAAGGAACGTATATTCATTAGATGCTAAAGGCGTTTAGCATGAAAACTCCAAAAAGGTGTCTCATGATGATGAGCCATGGAGTGTATCTCTCTAAAATTATCCTCAATAAAAGAGAGATCGTATGAGTTACTATCATGTATGCAATGAAATATACGAGACTTGATTGTTATCAAACAGATTATGGAGAAGATCACTGTAGGACAGTGATAAACATCCTAAAGTACATAACTGACACTAAGGATGTCATCATGACACATGATGGGCCTGAATTAAACTAGAGGACTAAACAGACTCAAGTTTTTAAACTGACCAAAACGACAACAAATCCACTTTAGGGTAAGCCGTTACCTTGAAAGGTGGTGCAGTGAAATGGAATGGTTCCAAACAGCAAAAGGTTGTTGGTTTAGTGACAAAGACTAAGTATATAAACTGTAAGTGAAGCTGCAAATTGATGTTTCGGATGAAAAGTTCATTACAAAACTAGGAATAGTTCATAAGTCTCATCTTGAATCCAAACATGTGTTGCGACACTTTGATTAAAGAAATCATTGAAAGAGGAGAAGCCACTAGAGATAGTGAACTCTCAAGATAAAATTGCAGATCCATTTACTAAAGCTTTAGCACAACAACAGTTTGATCGTCACTTAGAGAAGATGGGTATGAGGTACCATGTCGATTGGCTTTAGTACAAATGGGAGATTGAAAGTAGTATGCATACAAGACAATCATGTATGATGATAAAGCATATACTTTGGACACGATCTTATTTATTTATTAATAAAAGTATTCACTTGTTAAAGACATTTAATTATCTATATGATGCTGTTTTTATAATATGTAAATAACCTGTAGTTTTAAGAAATGCTTTTAGAATCATGATGTTAATCATGCTAATGAGATCTAAATTCTTTGAAAGCTTAAAACTAAAATAGTTCCCAATCGATGGATTACTAAATAAGGGATTAGTAAATCCAAATAGATTGGTACATATGTTGCTTGCTCATTAGATGAGGATGATTGATCTCATGATCATTTGTGTGGAGACACTAAAGCAAGTATGTAGGTGCTTATTGGAGAATAAGTTCACTGAATGTGAATAGCTATGGAATACCTAATGGAGTTTTACTTGTCTATCAATAGGAATTCCTAATGTGATAGTAGTACAAGTGATCCTTGGACTTGAGATCATCATAGTATCTTGTGTGTAATGAATTATACTTTGACTTATTCCTTAAGACCCTTAGGGTATATCAAAGGGTATGCTTGGGTGTAATAAGTTACATATGGAGATAATGAATGGTCAATAAAGAATCTATCACTTCTAGTAAAAGAAGAGATATGTCTTATGTGATTCGTTAAATGACAACCCAGTAGTCCTTGGTCAAGGCAGAATGAAATTAGAAAGGAGTTTCTAATTTGTATTATTTGTAGTTGTGCATTTTCCAATCGAAATACATATGATTAAATAAAATAATACTTGACAGTAATTTCATGTCTTATATTTAATTAGGACATTGTATGGTGGAAGGATTGAATTGTACGGTAACTATTTACTCACAGGTTCTTTTATGATTAATGTTAAAATCTATATTATTTGGAAAGTCGTTGATCGCTAGGGAGGCTTATTCCTATTGTAGAATAAATATTATTTATTTAAATAGATTATTAGTTTTATTTATTTATTTAAATAAGATTAGAATTGTTCTAATTAATTTATTCACAACCAGTTTAATATGGAGAACCTAAAGGGTCACACCATAAAGGAAGAATGATTATTTAAGAAGGTAATGGCATAATCGTACACTACAACAAAAAGGGTTATTTCAGACGGAATATTTCGTAGGAATTAAGTATAATCCGTCGAAGTTATACTTAATTCCGACGGAATATTCGGTCAAAAATTCAGTCGAATATAAGCACGTCGAAATTAAGTCCGTTGATCTTTTAGTCGGGAATAATTAAACTCGACGAAAATAATCTCGACCAAATATTCGGTCAGTCTTAATATATTCTCGACGGAATGGAATCCGTCGAGGATATTCTGTCGAGGCAAATCATAACACGTGACAGTCTGGCCAAAATGGTAAGGGACTTAATTCTGACGGAATTCCGTCGATATTAACACTATTCTGTCGAGAATAGTGGTGTCATGTGGTAGCTGGCCAAAATGGCAAGGGTTTAATTTCGACGACAATCCGTCGAGGTTAACACTATTCCGTCGAGAATAGTGTTTTTTTAATGTTTTATTTGTTTTGGCAATATCCAGGATTTTAACCCACATTTTTTGTACCTGTAAACTTGTTCATTTTTCCCAACAGCACATACAAGCTAACTATGTGACGCCCCCAAAATAGGTTCAATACACAACCCACCTATTTTGAGTTGCCAAGAAATACATGGTACCGAATCCAAATACAAATCTTTTATATCCAATTGTCGTACACAATACGACCACACATAAAGTGTGAGTTTTAATACGAATATAGTACCCACACTCCTTATCAATGATACGTTATATAAAGGTACAGTCAATAACTATTTTAGGAATTAAAATATTTGGAAAATGCTCAAGGAAACCTTCGTACATGGGAGGCCATGCTTCTAAGTTATAATAGATATCATAGGACTTGAGAATTAACCTTGGTTGACCCAATAGACCCAAAAAAAATGAGAAGATTACTATCATGTTCATTCCAATGGTGGGTATTCTTTTGCCATATAATTATCTCCATTGTCTCCAATTGAGAATTATATTCCAACCATACTCCAAGATTATATAGGTAGTGCTCATAGATATAATCAACAAGTGGATGCGCACAACCATGTCTTCTAATAACATGAAGTTGTATGTGGTTAGACATCTTGTATGATAGTGGCAACACACCCTTCCAAAGTCGGGTTCACCTCACCTAAGTCGAGTCACCAAAATCAACTGTTAAATGACGTATAAAATATGACACACACATTTAAAGTTCTCAATACAATTATATATTGTCATGCTATTTTATAATGTATTGAGAAACTTCAACGGTCACCGACCATCACTCTATTCCCTTGTTATCCCCGCTCGACCCAGCTACACTCTTGTTACCTGAAAGGAATTATGAAGCAAAAGGGTGAGCACAAATAGCCCAGTAAAGAATATTATGACTAAAGATAATTAAATTATCAATAGCCTTCATCAATAATGAATCAGATCTTTAGAACCTTAGTCCTTAACAGGAAAAAAATCTGATAGAATACAATAGACAACAAGTTTTAGATCAACAACTGCAGCGGAACAAACAATCTATTAGAAGAGTCAAGTAGAACATAATGTCTACTATCTTCTCTATGTTAAAAATCCACCAACAATATTTCATCCCTGTAACATCAATCAACAGTTCTTGCCCACAATTATGTAAATAGTTCATGATCATAATTATGTTGATAAATTCCTCTTCGCACCCAGGACGAAGATAATTCTCATCACCTATTTTTACCTGAAACACCAAAGATCATGGTTATACCAAATCACAGTTCCTTTTTTATAATCATGCTAATAAATTCATCTTTGCACTCATGCCAAAGATATTCATTTGTAACATCAATAATCATGATTATACTAGTCTACAGCCTTTAGCCATAATCATGTTAATCAATTCATCTTTGCACTACAGGCCAAAGATATTCAACAGTAACATCAATGGTCATGATCATGCCAAACATCTGTTCAGTTTTGTACTACGGGCCAAAGATATTCAACAGTAACATCAATGATCATGATCATGCCAAACACATGTCCATCTTTGCACTACGGGCCAAAGATATTCAAGTTTCATATTTCAAAGATAACGATTTAAAATTTAATAAGAATATTTAAGTAGATAAAAATTCAAGTGAAATGATATTAGATGAAACGCACATCTCAAAGGAATATCAGATCATTTCAGCAATTATAGAAGCAATACTTATAACCATATTGATCAATTCACCTTTACACTTAAGCTAAAGATATTCAATTGTAAAATCAATGGTCATGATCATACCAGTAAACAATTCATCTTTGCACTACTGGCCAAAGAGAATCCATAGTCATGGTCATACCAATAATCTACCTATCTTTACACTCAAGTCAAAGAGAACTTCCATCACCATGATTATAAAAATGTTATATATGATGAATAGACATAGTAAGAACAATATGATCAAGGATAAATATTAGAGATTTATAATTCAATTTATCAAGTGTTCAAGAATATCCAAATTATCAACATGAAGATAAAAACATGGATGCAATTTCAAGAAGAAGATTCATAAATCCAAGATAATTTAGATAGAAAAATAAACCGATTTTTACCGTGAATAGTAACCCCTGAATAGTAACCCATAAATAGTAACTCGTGAATAGTAACTCGTGATTAATATTTGAATGAATAGTACCCCGACATGAAAAGGTAAAACTTTCATAATAAAGTTCAGACCAATATTCCGGTGAAATGATATTAGATGAAGCGCAAAATTCAAGGAATTTTTAATCATTTCAAGAATTATAGAAGCAATACTTACCATAATAAGTTTAAATTTAGGAATCTGAAACGAAATAATATTACTTACATACTATAGAGTATGGAAGAAAATAATATTCCTTACGAATATTGAACGAAAACAACATTCTTTACGAGAAAAATAATATCTTTTACCTTAGTAAAATACTAGATCTGACTGGAATATTGGATATTATATTGCAAAAATCTTGCACCGTAATCCACACTCAAACTATCCTTATACTCACAAGAAATATTCTCGATATTATAAAGAGAAAATTTTCTGATTCTGATGTAATTTTCATTTCTAACTAAGCACTCTATTTATAGAAAAGGTGTGGCACACCATGATTGACAAAATAAATCTTCGGTGGCTTCTCAGCACACCACCCTTGAAAACCACTTTAGCACACCACCTTTGAAAACCACTTTAGCACACCACTTTTGAAATAAAGGATTTCCACCACATGTTTATATAATATATATATATATATATATATTAAAATATTTATAATTATTAAAAGAATTCCAATTCCATTTTTTTCTCTTCCACCTCATTTTATTTTTATACCATAAAAATAATATCATCATTTAAATTATAAAATTATACTATTATATTATCACATTATACTATTATAATGTAATATTATAATAATATATTTGAATAAATATTTTATCGGGGAAGATAAAATGTCAACTTTCAACAAATGTCTCATACTAAAAATTCTTCCCTTTATATCATAATTGAATAAATATTACTTGTCATATTTATCAACAATCAATTATTATTCACAATTAATATTATAGAATTACAATATGGACAACCAGGTCGTTTCCAGGAAAGAGGGGGCTTTTCGATAAAGATTTCTCCTTATTGGCTCGCAATTATATAACCTAACCCCTTTCCTCGACAGAACTTCCTAGACATTGTCAATAATGTTATCTAATAATATCATTCAAATAATATGAATTATTGATTTAATAATGTGAAATACTGTGCAACGGTTATTGTGACAATTATTGAATCAATAATATAAAATATCAACATAGCAATTATTGAATCAATAGTAAAATATTATGCAATTATCAATGTAGCATTATTGAATCAATCATATAAAATATTTAACAGTAATTACTGTAACAATTATTGAGTAAGTGACTTCTTAAGTAAGAATTAATAATTAAAAAAATACTGTGCAATACGGTGTGCTACTGTGCAACAACGCGTATTACTGTTCTTTTATTATCGGTATTTCAACAGTTTTAATGGTAAAAGTTTTGCCATTATTTTTAGAAAACTTATTCTTGTCGTTTTCTTCATCTGATAGTTTTTCGTTATGGGGCCCACCAATGATTGCGCCGTCGTACGAATATTCCCCAACAAAAAGAATATTTCCCCAACCAAACGAATATTCCCCGACACAATGAATATTTTATGACCACTTGCTTACTTTAAAATATTTGCACATATTACCCATTACTTATCACATTTATCAAGTCAACACCTTACTGTTTAAAAACAATATATAAAGAAAATCAAATTTTAATTCATAAAAGTTGGGGTCTTACAAACTAACTATCCAACAACATTCACATCAACTTAATAAGGCCCAATAACATGAATTACAATTACCAAGGCCAACAATATGTCAACAATCAACTAAATGAGAAGTAAAAATGTCAAACATCCCACTAATCTAAACTAAAGTATATCAAACATCCCATACGTCAAAAGAGTCGTAAACTACAAAATAATGTAACTCAAAATAATGTAAACTACAAAATAATGTAAACTAAGTCAAAAATAATGTAAACTACAAAATAATATAAACTACAAAATAATGTAAACTAAGTCAAGCTAGTAGATCCCCCGGTGTGAGGAGGATCATCGTGCGGGCGTCGACGCTGCTCTGGAGTCTGAAAATCGCCTTCGTCGTCCAACCGCTCAGCATCGTCAGCCCGCTCATCATTTTGCTCGTCACCTTGTTGATACAATATAATGTAACTCATTAGTCCATATATATGATACAGTTAAAGATAACTACATGAAAATTAAATAACATGCAGAATATATACTTGAATATAAAATGAATAGTATACCTGAGTAGTCGAGGGCTGACTCAGCATCGGCCCAAACGCGTCCATGAGTAAGGTAACCACCATCCAAACAATCTCATCGCGTATCGCGGCGAACTGCTCCGGAGGGATACCCGTACTCTCGACGGTGGCACCAGCTGCAACGTCCTGTGCAAGCTGATGGAGGCAAGAACGGCTGGGAAGGTCCCGACGACGGAATAGCGGATCCGTCTCAAGCCTCTTCGACGTCGCAGCCATAACCCGCTGGAACAAAGCATCGTCTAAGCTAGTGCCTGTATGTGATGGTCCCACGGGGGCTCTCGGACGCAGGCGCTGGCTAGAGCCTACTAAAATAAATATAACACGAATAATATTATAAGTTTACTTTATTCATAAACAAGAAATAAACTAAAATATTATACTTCCAGGTAGTGTATAGGCTGGTATCCTCGGCAACCCCAGCACTCGATACTGGCCAGTAGTGCTAGTGGGAGGATCCTAAGACGTGACCCAAAGAGCCGTCTCCTCATCCTGATATAAACTAATATCGGGTGGAGTGATGGTGGAATCTAATGTCTCAGTATCGCCCCTAGTAGCCTGCAACTCCGCTATACGCTGGCTGCAGAGCTTTTCAAACCGATCCTGTAATTTAATATATGTAAATGTGAGTTAATTTGGTATCATCATATAAATTACGTAATACTATCCTAAATAATATGTATTACACGTATAGCTAGTGCTGCTAGAGACATCGTCGACCCCGAAGTAGACTTCTTCGGCGTATGGACTCTATCCTAGAACTCCATCATAGTAGGAGGTCGACTCAAGCTACTCCTCATGGCCTAAATCATGTACATTAATTAATATCACTAGCTTTACTATAGTTGTAGTTTAATAAACTAAACTAAATATAAATACATACCGACTTAACCTCCTGAAACGACTGCGAGCCAGAAGTATATACAACCCGTAGCTGGCCTCGATTCTTCTTCATCTACTCGGACTTGGTCTTGAAGGCAACATCATCCAAGTACGTACACATGGCAGCCCATGCTGCATCTGAAACTGCCAGCGGTTGATGCTATCATATAGTAGTCCCGAGCAATTCTTCTACGACCCGGACTGCCCTCTGTCGCATCTCGTACAACCAGCAGGCATAGTTTTTCTAGATGTGTGCAATAATAACGGCGCCGCCATCCACCTTAGTGATGTCGGCCTCGTATCTGTAATACCTCTATCAAACGGACACAACGTACATATAATTAATTATTTGAACAATATGTAAATAACTTGGAAAAGTGGTTTAATATATGTAATTCGACTTACGTGAAACTCCCGCAACACTGTCACCATAAAGTTGGCATCGTAACGCAAGTACTGGCTAAATCGCATGCAGCCAGTCGGGAGATACGCCAAGCAGATGGCGTGTACGGTGCCTTAGTGACAAGATTCATAATACTAGAATACAAAATTTATTAAGAACATTTTAATTTATTAATCACATAATAATATCATTCTAATTGAACATAAGTGATATATTATAGTTGAAGCCTACACCGACGAGCCGACATTAACCGGAATTATGTCAGGAACTGCCGGTGGACGACCTAATCGACCGAGGTTAGGCCCTCGCTGACGCCGACGTCTAGCATCTGTATGTTTAATATAGTTATGACATTGTCAAAAAATAGTAAATGAATGTTTAATATAGTTATGAAAAAAAAGTGTTACTGAGCCAAAAAGAAATTAACTCACTAGCTGATGAAGACGACTCGCCCTGGGAGCCGTCACCCAATCCTGTGTGGCCGCCACCACGGCCACCTCAACCACTATGTCTAGGCATATCTGTACTACAAAAATAACAGACATAAATTACATTAATTAAATTTCATTGCGATTATTCTAATTATTTGTTTTAGTTGTATAATATTTATAAAACACCAATTAGTGAAGAAGTAGTACGTCGTCAAACCCGTCAGAATCAAAATCATTTTTATCCTCTGATTTTGTCTCTTCCTCTTTTGTATCAATTTCTTCCTCAGTATCATCTTCTACCATCACATACGGACTGACAACCACATCTTCCTCCACTTCGTCAACATCGGATACATCAACGGCATCATCTGCCAACACATCGTCATCATATAGCAATATGTAGCTGGGATTGCTAACTTGTTCTTTCAATGGGATGTCCGTTCCTGACAGATTAGTACCATCAAATGACCGAGTCTTCTTTGTCACAACTGTATACCAGGGGGTTCTATAACTTACGACATTAGAGGGCATAGTACAATTGAGTTGCTTGGCTGGATAACACAAATACGTCATCAGACTGTAACTTGGATTCCCCATGATGAATCCATACCGAATACCCATCCACAAACTCGCGTGAATATAAGTCAAATTTCATTTCATCGGCAGTCTTCCATATCATGTTCTTAACCTTGAGACACGGACATCTCATCTTTCCGTTCGAATCATCAGCATGTTCTATTGCTTTGTTCATAAAATTGGACACCCGTCACGGTACGCATCAACTAATCCTCTCCCATCAATCTTTATTCTACGGTACATCCAACTCCGGTTGGCTAACATCTTTAATTGAAGAAAATACCCAATTAGATCAAGAATAATCATGATTGTGGTCCAAGCATGAATTTAGCTTACCTAGTATATATCTCCACTCTACAGGGGTTAGTCTTCTATCCCGTTCCTGGATGTGTCTCCTCATTAGTGCCAATCTTGAGCACGTTTCTACTATTTTTAAAAAATTTCAGCAACACCTCCCTATGGTCTCCAAGTACACAAAATAGACCAAGAAAACTTAGTCTAAGTATGCACTCGGAGAACATGTAGAGACACCAGCTGAAAGTTCCTCAAAATTTATAAAAACGCACCATGTGCATTGACACCGACCTAAGTGAGAGACATAACATCCAGTAACATTCCCAAACTGGGGACTATTCGACATTCACTCCCAATGAGTGAATGTCGAACGGGTTTCTAAGCTTCTATTAATACTACATGCACATGAAGTGTATATATATATATATATATATATGTAATTTATTGTAATTGTGAAAAACTAAGCAAATGCTACTTAGTTTATTTTTTCAATGATATAAACTAAGTAAGTGCTACTCAGTTTATTTTTCCATTGATATAAACTAAGTAAGTGCTACTCAGTTTATGCTACTTAATTTATTTTTCCAATGATAAAAATTAACTAAGTAAGTGCTACTCAGTTTATGCTACTTAATTTATTTTTTCAATGATAAAATTTAACTAAGTAAGTGCTACTCAATTTAATTAGTTTATTTATTTATTTGTCTTGATTTTATTTAACAAAGTAAGTGCTACTCAGTTTAATTATATTTATTTTGTATTATATTATCTTAAATTAAATTAAGTTAATTTTTTATTTTATTTTATTTAAATTAATTAAATTTAAATTGTATTATCTTAAATTAAATTAAATCATATTTTTATTTTATTTTTAATTAAATTAAATTAATTTAACTTAATTTAATTTAGTTTAATTTAATTTAATTTAATTAAATTAATTTAATTTAATTTTAAATTAAATTAATTTAAATTGTACTGTATTATATTATATTATATTATTTATTTTATTTTATTTTATTTAAATTGTATTATGTTAAATTAATTAAATTTAATTAAGTTCAATTTAATTATATTAAAGTAAATCAAATTTGTTATTTTATTTTAAATTTATTTTAATTTTTGATTATATTATATTATATTACATTATATTATATTATATAATATAATTTAAAATTAATTAATTAATTTAAATTTTATTTTCTTAAATTAAATTAAATTAAGTTAATTTTTTATTTAATTTAATTTAATTTATATTATATTATATAATTCAATTTATTTAAATTGTATTTTAGTATTGAGAAAATAATAACTATACATTAATATAATAAAGAAGGTGTTGCAATTGCTGAATTCTGACAGAATTTCGTCGGGAATTCCGTTGGATATAACAAATATGATAATATTAAGACATAAGGCAATCCACATATATCACAACAAGAATACATAAGGCAATGGGTATGAACACATATACTCACACAACCAACCCCAATCAATTAATCAACTATAATGAGATGAACAACCAACAAGTTTATATAATTCAACAATACAATTCAACAATTGTATATACTCAAATCTGCAAATTTAGCAAACTATCTCAAAAAATAACATTGCAAATCAAACCCAATATGTAGAATAATATATTAGTCCCAATGAACAATGAACAAATTATGCCAATAAAACAAAAGTTATGCCAATAAATCAAATTAAGGCAACAATGAACAAAATTAGGGCTAACCTTAGGGCTTTAAGACTGTCGGAGGAGAGGAGCCGGAGGCCGGAGGCGGCGTAAGGAGGCGGAGCCGGCAGGCGACAAGAGGCGGAGCCGGCAGGCGGCAGGCGACAGAGGCTGTGGAAGGAAGGTGGTTGTTGTGAGAGGTGAGAGAGAGAGACTAATTCGGCAGAGGGGGTTGGCCGGGAGGGAGTTTCGGTGGTCGGAGGTGGTGGTTGACGGGGGTGGTCGAAGGTGGCGGTCGAAGGTGGCGGTCGGAGTGGTGGTCGAAGGTGGTGGCGTGAGAGGCGACTAGAGATGAGAGTGAGAGAAATGAGAGGAATAAGAGAGTGACAGAATGAGGCGGCTGGAGAAGACGAGCTAGGTTTAAGACATTATTTCCGATGGAATTCCGTCAGAATTACTTCCGTCGACTTTAATGTATGGTCGACTGATTCTTTCGTCGATCTTAACATAATCTCGATGGAACTGCTACGCGCGCTGACGGGAATACTTCGCGCCAAGGATGGTGTCTAACTCCGACCGAATTCGGTCTGGAATATACTAACTTCGACTTAATTATTTTCGACCGAACATTCTGTCGAAAATTCAGTACTTCCGAGGAAATCCATTCCGTCGAGTTTAACTCCGTCGGAATTAACCCTTTTTCTTGTAGTGGTAATAATGCATTAAGTGTAATTAATTTAATGTATGGTGATAGAACAAATTAAATAGCTTAATATTTATTTTTTAATATTTTGGAAATATTAAATATAAATTAATAAGAGGAGTCTTATTAATATTATTACAATTATTAATATTTTAATTTCTACAGGAGTTTAGGAATTAATTTAATATTAGTACTCTCATTTATTCCTAATAAGATTAGGAGGCAAATTAATTAAAGAAATTTAATTAATTAATCTCAATATGTTGGGAAGCCTAATTAATTAAAGGAGTTTAATTAATTAAATGAAAACCTATTTCTAATAGGATTAGAAGGGTTGACCAATATCTATATAAGAGGAGTCTTATGCGAGATATCAGTTGATGCAATTCCAATTGTTGGAGAGTACTCCTTTTCTATAGAGGATAGAAAATTAGGGTTTAGCCAACAACTCTCCTTCTTGATAATTCCTCTTCCTTGGTGGATCACCTCTAGAGGCCAAACACTTGGGTGGCTAACATTGATCAAAGAAAGGAATCTAACCCGGAAATTCAAAGAGATCACGAAGAACAAAGAGTTGAACTTGTATCTGTGGAAGCTTCGTTCTACAAGGGTATCATTCCATAACTTATTATTTATCGTTTTAAATTAATAATTTGCATAAAGGATGATCTGGGTAATGGTTTCATAGAAATTTTAAACTCTGATATACCATGCTTCCGCTAATTTTTGCAATTTGATTGCGTCACAATTTCGTACAAACCCAACAGTAGCCTTTCTGAGTTGTCGGAAGACCCACTACGAAATCCATTGTAATATGCTCCCATTTCCATTCTGGGATCTCTAGAGGTTGTAGCAAACCACTTAGCCTCTGATGTTATGCTTTCACTTTCTGACACGTCAGGCACTTGGCAACACAATCAACAACATCTCTTTTTATATTCGGCCACCAGAAATGTTGTCGAATATCCTGGTACATCTTGGTACTCCGGGGGTGAATCGAATACCGCGAACTATGAGCCTCGCTCAACATGTCTTCCTTAATATCTGACACTGGCGGTACCCAAACTCTACTCTCAAATCTCAACAGTCCCTCACTATCCACCTTGAATTTCTGTTCATCCCATTCGGATATCTTCTTCCTTGTCTTACACCAGTCCTCATCTTAAAGTTGTGCTTCCTTAACCTTATTCAGCAAAGTTATACCAGCTCCCAGCTGGAACAGCTTTTCGTCAGACTCCATAAGATATCTCACTTCTAATTGCCAGTTTCTCCATTGCTAAAATTAGCTCCTCCTGGGCAGTCAACATCATCAACTTTTCCCGACCCTTTTTGCTTAAGGCGTCGGCAACCACATTCGCTTTACCCGGATGGTATAGGATCTCGCAATCATAGTCTTTTATCAATTCTAACCATCTTCTCTGGCGCATATTCACATCCTTCTATGTAAAGATATATTTCAGACTTTTGTAGTCTGTATATATTTCACACTTCTCCCCATAGAGATAGTGTCTCAAGATCTTTAAAGCAAATACCACCGCAGCCAATTCCAAGTTGTGGGTCTGATACCCCTTCTCTTAATCCTTCAATTTTCGTGACGCATACGCAATGACTTTGCCGTTTTGCATAAGCACATAGCCAAGTCATTTATGCGATGCATCACTATAAACCACAAAATTTCCTGTGCTATCCGGAAGAAATAACATAGGTGTCGTACTCAACCTTTTTTGAATCTCTTGGAAGCTTTCCTCACACTTCTCCGTCCAAATGAACTTCACCGATTTCCTAGTCAAATTTTTCAGCGAAGTTGCGATCTTGGAAAAGTTCTGAATGAATCTTCTATAATAACCTGCTAATCCAAGAAAACTTCTCACTTTCGAAGGTGTCTTTGGCTGATTGCAGTTCATCACAGCTTCGACCTTGGATGGATCTACCAAAATTCCATCCTTATCGATCGCATGTCCGAGAAATTGTACCCTCTTAATCCAAAATTCTCATTTCAAAAACTTGGCGTATAACTTCTCTCTTCTCAACGCCTCCAACGTCACCTTCAGATGCTATACGTGTTCCTCCTTGGTCTTCGAATATACCAGAATGTCGTCGATAAACACCACCACGAATTTATCCAAAAATGGCTTGAACACTCTGTTCATTAGGTCCATAAATACTGCAGGCACATTTGTGAGACCAAATGACATCACCATAAATTCGTAGTGACCATATCGAGTCCTAAATGCTGTCTTCGGAACATCCTCTGTTCTCACCTTCAACTGATGGTAACCACTTCTCAGGTCTATCTTTGAGAAGTATCTCACACCCTTCAACTAATCAAATAGGTCATCAATCCTAGGAAACAGATACTTGTTCTTAATCGTGACCTTGTTTAACTCTCTATAGTCGATGTAGAGCCTCATCGTCCCATCCTTCTTCTTCACAAATAACACCGGCGCTCCCCATGGTAATACGCTCGGTTGTATGTACTTCTTGTCCAAAATCTCTTGTAGCTGCACCATCAATTCCTTCATTTCTACCAGAGCCATAAGTTACGGTTCCTTCGATATTGGAGCCATTCCTGGTGCCAAATCGATCACAAACTCTACCTCCCTATTTGGCAGAAGTCCTGGAAAATTGCCCGAAAATACATCCAAGAAGTCTTTCATGACTGGTATTTCCTCCAACTTCGGGTTCTCTTTTCAACTATCGACTATGTAGGCTAAATATCCTACACAACCTTGTCTTAATAACTTCCTGGCCTGCATCATTGTCAGACAACTCGCTTGTCTAGGAGACTTGCTACCATAAAACACAACCTTTAACGGAGTCATAAGGTTAATACACTTCCGTTGGAAATCAATTATCGCTCCATAATTGAATAGCGAATCCATTCCCAAGATAACGTCGAATTCCCCAAGTCTAATCGAAATAAGATCTACGTTCATCACATTACCCTTAATATCCACCCTACATTTCTTGTGTACATACTTAACAAGAATCACCTCCCTATTCGCAATTTCTATGTTCATAGGGTATTATAACTCGTCCTTAGGCAATTCTAAGTTCTTAGAAAAATCATCAGATATAAATGAGCAAGTAGCACCCGAATCAAATATTACATAAGCTTTAACTTTATTGATCAGAATGATACCTGACACCACATCACGAGACTGCATAGCTTTTTGCACTGTCATGTTGAATGTCCTGGCAGTAGGTCAGTTTGTTGCTGTTGGTCCGGTAATTGTCAGAGCATTTCCACCGCTGCCTCCTCTGTTCCCACCTGATCTTGCCCCTCCAGATACCTTTTTGGGGCAATCCCTAGCCAGATGGTCCTTCGATCCGTATGTGAAGCAGGCGCCCTTCTTAGGGTTAGGTCAGTTAGGTGCTATGTGGCCCTCCTGACCATAATTGTAGCATACCCGTATTTCTTTCATACAGACCCCAAGGTGAGTTTTCCCGCAGGTCGGATATGCTTCAATCCTCTTCTTATGGCTTCCTTGCTGATTTCCAGTCGGTGTGCTGTCATTCCACCTTCTTTTCTGGCTGTTGTTTCCTCCAGTGTTGCTACCACTAGCCTTGTTGTTACCTTCTCCTTCACTCTTCTTTTTCTTCATCTCTTGGTTGTATTTGGTCATCACATCGCTCCAACCTTCAGCGAGGATAGCCTTCTCCAATACTTCAGCAAATGTGTTTAGCTGGAACATCGACACCTTGCTATACAACCAGGGCTTCAGTCCCTGTTCAAACCTTCTTGCCTTCCTTTCGTCGGTATGCACTTGGTATGTGGTGAACCTAGCCATCTCATTGAATCTCGCTGCATAATCTGGCACAGACATATTACCTTGCTTAAGCTCCAGAAATTGTACCTCCATCTGATTCTGTGAGCTTGCCGGGACGTACATCTCGAAGAACATCTCCTTGAACCTCTCCCAGGTTATCACACCTTCTCCTCCCCTAACTTTGTTTACTTGCCACCAATAGCTGGCCTCTGATTTCAGCATGAACGTTGCATAGGCGGTCTTCTGGTCCTCACTGACTCTGGCAACGTCGAAAACCTTCTCCATCTTCATGACCCATATCTGAGCTTCTATTGGGTTCATGGATCCTTTAAACTCTGGCGGTCCCACCGCTTTGAAGTCCTTGAATGAAGTGTTCGGTGGAGCTTGCGGTTGGTTGTTCAGAGCTCTAGTCAAAAGATTCACCAACTGCTGGACGGGGTTGGCATTAGCATTGGCGTCGTCGTTGTTAGTCGACCCTTCTTGGGCTGGTTGACGATTAGGGCATCTTCTCGGCGACATATTTCTGTTAAGATACACGCTTATTAGATCTTTATTTCTTTATTCATTTCTTTAAATATTTAAGACTTAACTTTAACATTTTAAAGTAACACTTAACTCATAACATCTCAAATAAACTCTAATATTTTATTTAATCAAAAGTTTTAGACATACGAAGATAGTATTACTGCTATTTACATTAACTATCCCGAGATAAAGAATCTTCAGGATTTAAATCATCAAAATATTCCTTTGTTTATCATCACATCGGAATTTACATTATTAACTAATCAAAGAAATATTCATATAATCAAACTATTCTTATCACGGCCTACTAAGGCATCGAACAGATTTGTTGCGCTCTTCTTCCATAACTCGGAACATCATCATGCGATCTAGCATATACCAAGGCAAATCCTTGAACTGAACGGGATAGTACATAACCCGATCCTGGGCCTTATCAATTGCATTCTAAAGCATGTAGTCCGTCTCCTCAATCTTGGCCTTCTTTGCTCGATTGTTATCTTCAACAATCTCTGCACGTCGTGAAGCCCTCATCCAAGCATCCTCTGTTATGGCACGCTTAGTTGATTCCTCTTTCAAATGATTCTTCAGCTTCTCTATCTCATCTGACTTTTCTTCACCTTGGCCCTTCTCATGGACCAACTCCCACTCTACGTCTCCAAGACGTGTGTACATCTCAGCACTTATAGAGTTCGATGGGAACTAATTAAGGCTGCCTCAGCCTCAATCTCAATCTCCTCAGAGTCTTCCTCTGAGTCTAACACCGGCTCATGCTCCTGACCAACAACTATGATCAAAGGAGATGGCTCTCTACGAACCAACTGCTCCCAGACTATATGAATGTCTCGGGGTTCCTCCTCAATAGCCACTCGGGGTACAACCTCCCTAGGCTGACTGGATCCTCCAACACCCGACATCCTGACAATCAAAATTTGAAGTCTTTAGTTATTATGTGATGTTAATCGATACTCGTGCAAGTATATAAATATAAACACATAGCACATAAGGTAATTTATTATCATTACTATGTTATCTAAGGCTACTACCCTAAGGTTTTCCCCCACCTAAGGTTCATAACCTACAGCTTTGATATACTAACTTGTGACACCCCCAAATCTGGATACTTCAATTACCATGGGATTTAGTGTTCACTGAACAAATATCATATATCTATCCACCTATAATAAATGCAAACCATGAAATAGATAAAAACATCTCCATCATCTCCTCTTATGGGGTTACAACAACTGAATAATAAATACATAATTAAATCCCATTTCATACTAACCTTAAATCTCAAATGCGGAAATGTAAACAATTAAATAAGTCTTAAACATCACAACATAAGTCTTAGACAAATATTATCAAATAAACAACAAGTCTTCATCACTTGTTGACTTTGCCCTTGCCTTTGCTAGTGGAAGGTTCATCGGACCTTTCATTCTTAACTGCAATGTTATTATGCAAGAGTGAGCACGACTGCCCACAAGTATAATAATATAATAATATAATAACATGCGAGTGAGGCAAAGACTTTTGAATAAAGAAAACTCGACTTTTGAATCAAGAATGAATACGAGAATCAAAAGTACCTTTGAGGGTCATAAGACCATGAACTATGTCCTAGGTTGTAAAGTATTTTTACTTTCGACCTGTAACAGTCATAAGACTATATGGACTCTACTACTCGTAATTAGGGGGATCAACCCTTAGTACCATACTGTGCACAATATCTTAACGTTAAAGCGTAAATAATCCCCTATAAAGGGTTGTTCATCTCAGTTTGACTTCAGAGTCCTCACCAAAGGAAGTTTGGTTTGGATAAGCTCAATAATAGTTCTAGAATTTAGAACATTCATCAATTATGGACTAGTCGAATCAATAAGGGTTCACTAGTCTTACAAGGTTCAATAATAATTGATATTCAAATCGAATAATAATTCTCGAGAGTATACAATCAAATAAGTATTGTATAACTGAAATCATGTTTTAAAGGAATTATAATATCTCATATGGAATCTCAACTTAAATAAACAAGAATAAGAACTTACATCATGATAGTATTTCAAGAAAAGAAAGCTTGCTCAATAAAGTAAAGTTTAGGAATGGGATACTTGCTCAACATAAAAATAAGGTTTAGAAACTTGCTGAATTTAGAGAGTATATGTGACGCCCCCAAATCTGGGTACCTTCAAACCCAAGACATGGTGCTACACGGTGCTACAATCTACTCATACATTCAATTGAGGACATCAATATCAATGCATAAGTTTACTAATTATTACATTTTATTAAATTCCTTCCCAAGTATTCGTAACCAATACATTGTTCTGTGTCATAATATCAGTAAATACAATACCAATACTATACTATTACAAAAGTCACTACTTGTCCAGCTTGGACTTGCCTTTGTCTTTACCGGATCCTTGAGTCCGTTCGTTCTTAGCTAAAATCATTTAGTTTTAAACAAGAATGAGCATAAACAGCTCAGTAAGTTAAACATTGTATCTTGAAACCGCAAAATCAAGAATCATATTCCTTGGTATTCAATAACTGTACAATAGTTATGAAGTACTTAAGAATAATCAAAATATCATTTTGATTCCTTTAAAACCATTCCCAAGGACTTTATAGCCTCTTCAGAATCCATCTTGGTCAACGACCATGAACCATATATTTTAGTTCTCATTCATGAAAGGAACAACCCGGCACGAAGGCCGTAAGTTCGATATAGCTTACGAGCACATCCAGGTGATCAGTCTGTAGTTGTCTATGTTGATCAACACTCATACATCAAATATGTTTACGTTTAATTGGTGGCAAACTCACGTGCCTGTCGAATTAACGACGTTTAAAACCTTTGTTTTATTCATACTTAGGTTTACCTGAGAATCCGTACCAAGCAATTGGCATAGGATCACAACATTATATATATTTTGGAAAGATTTGTGGAAAAACCCACCAAAATATGCTAAATCTCAGTCTAGCCGAATCAAATGGCATTGACTATTCAATAACAGTTCATGCATAAGCAATTATGCACAATGACCTCTTGTCCAACCATAATGTATAGACAAGAGTTTAGAAAACTTGCATTCATAGTAAAATATGAACGAAGTTAGAAAACTTGCCTTTGCATCTTCTAAACCTTTATATGTAGTCTATTCAGTCTTTACAATGTCTACAAAGCATAACACAAAGCATACATATGAGAATTCATCATCGATATACCAAGTATAGCCTAACTTCTCCTTCTTGTATAACTTAATCGAAATGTTAAATTAATAACACTTATTTAAGTTATTTAATGTTCATTACGATTTTTTTAACATTTAATTTTCATAAACTCTTACTTAAACATGTTGTTTAAGGTTTACATTACATCATTTACTAGCCCCTTAATGATATGCAAAAGGTTAAGTAATTATTAACAATGTCAACTTTTCTCACATGATGGCGCTGCGGCGCTAGATATTGCTCTTGGAGTGGTGCTGCAGCACTACTCTCCAGAGCTTTCTCCCAGGTGTGGCGCTGCGGCGTCGGCTTAAGCCTATTGGTTGGCGCTGCGGCGCTAGCTCTGCAACTTAGAAAATTTTTCTAAGTTTTTGAAAATTCTGAAATTTCGGAGTCCGTAACTTGATCGTTATAACTCGGAATTAGTTTGTTCCAAAGCTAAAAGTTCATAAATGACATGCTCTACCATCCTATCAAGTCGAAATTCATTTCCGAATCCATCGATGAGAAATTCGCCGATTAGTCCATTTTTTTACATTTTCGTTAAACGTTCGTGAACGTTCGACGCTCAAATCTTCGTTTTAAGTCGGAATCAATCCGTTCTTTCCCTTGCAAGTGTTATTTACCTAAATTCACGTGTTGTAATAAAAAACTATCATTTCTGATGCTCACGACGACTTTTGACTTCTAATTCAAGAAATTTACGTTTTCGACGATTATCGTCTAATCGCGTAACCTTCGCTGAATCTTCATTCTTCATTATTATTACTCCAAACCACTTGGAATCAATCCCATGGTTGATTATTATTAATTCTAATCATTCAAAACATTTAAGTTTTTCATGGTTTCACATGTTCATTAGTCCATTTCCTATGAATTCATTAAGTCCATTATTAGTACCTAATCAATTCTTAGCTTCCATCATGCATGGCTTGTTAAGGTTCTTAGTTCACTATTAAGCCATCCTTATAACTTCTTAGGGTTCAAGCTTTCTTTAACACTTCTCTATCAACACTAATATTGAAAGAAAAGAAAGTTTTACATATTGTTCCTTATGGGAATACCTTTAAGGTTCTTGGTGGAGTGAGTAGGAATACTCAAAGCTTTCTTAATCGCCTTGGTTGATGAAATGTCTTCACAAACACAAGCTAGCTTCTCTTCTTATCTCTCTCTCTAGATGTTAGGATTTCTCAAACAACCAAAATATGAAGACAAGGCTCTCTATTTATAGAGTTGGTGTAGGGTAGAAGAATCATTTAGGCCCAACCTCCTCTACTATTCCCACCTCCTCTCCTTTCTTTCCCACTAAGTTAAGGCCCATGTTCTAGCACATGGCCAACCATGTCCCCCCCCCTTGTGCTCCACATGCTCCCATGTGGCCTTGTTCCCCCATGTCCAACATGGGTTGTGGGTTGAACCATGGGTTAAAACCACCCGTTTACCCAATGGTTCGACCCACGGGTCAAACTTATCAACTTTTAATTCCAATTAATTCTAATTCACTTTATTTTAACTTATTTACTCCGTATAAAATTCATATTATACGTCGTATTAATTCTCGTATTCTCTCCGTATTATTCTTGTATAATACCTCGTATTATACACGTATTCTTTTCGTACAATAATCATTTATTATTATACGTAAATAATTATTTTATTAGATTACTTTCCCTAACCGTTAGGATTTTAAGTCCCTACGCGAAAACTTCGTGAGTCATAAATAAAATATTATTACATATTCCATCTCGTATCGAAATCCTATCATTACGCGTTTCTCGGAATTTCAAAATAAATTCCCGAGCATAAATGAATGAATAGTGATTCCCGTACTTTTTCTCCCGAGAAAACTTTTCTCGGCTAACTTAACTTTTCACGGTATATTATCGTCAAATCTTTCGACAGAACGTCATTCTGACATTCCGAACTCTCAGAATGACCCAAGGTCTCAAACCCTAACCATTAGGGTCAAACCCTAACCTTTAGGGTTGAATAGTATCTATTTCGTCTTTTTCCAAAAATATTTTTATTCTTGAAAACCTTTTTTTTCGTCTTATAAATTCATATCATTTATTCCTAGCACGTAGCCAGAATCCTACTCATTTCTGCATTCTCTAGGTCATAAAATAACCTACAATTTACTTACTCAGTTTAATAAACAAATAATCTAAATTTTATTCAATAAATCAAATAAAAATTCATTTACATAAACGTTCGATTTTCTCGGGCGTTACAGTATATGTGACACCCCCAAATCCGAGTACTTCAATTTCACGGGATTTGGTGCTCACTATCTAAATAAAATACAACTACTGCCCATAATTAAGGAATGAAAAATAAATTTCAACCTTAAATAAATAATAAAATCTTCCTCATCAAAAGGATTACAACCTTGTTCAAAATATCCCAGGGTTTGCTTACCTTAACTTCAAATAAATGCGAAAATAAATTATCATAACACCAATAAAGTCTTATTACAACCACATCATAAATATAAACAAATCTTCACTTGTTCATCTTGTTCTTGCCTTTACTAGTTGACGGCGCGTCAACTCTTTCAACATTAGTTGCAAGGGTTATATAATGCAAGAGTGAGCAAACAAAAGCTCACTTGGAATAACAACAATAATAGTGATGACATAAACTGAATAACTTCAAATGATTTGAATAACATTTCTGTCGTCAATAATAAAGAATTGAATATGGAATATAGAATTCATCTAAGGGTCGTAAGACCTTGAACTATGTCATAGGTTATAAATATTTCTATTTAAAACCTTTAGCAGTCGTTAGACTATATGGACTCTTAACTCGTACTTAGGGGGATCAGCCCATCGTACCATATATTGTGCACAAACATCTTAACACTTTCGCATGGTAATCCCCTATTAAATAGGGTTGTTCATCTCAGTATTTAATAACAAGTCCGCACCAAAGAAAGTTTGGTTTGGATAAGCTTCAAGGGTAATTTAGAGTTCAACTATCATCAACCAAGGAGTAGTTGAATTAACTTACAATAATAATTCAATAATAAAGGATTTTGAAATAACTTATGCTTTAGAACTAAACTTAAACCAATTGAAAGATAAAATAGACCTTGCCTAAATAATTAAGTCAAAGTCACATTAACTCAATAATGAACTTTGATAAGATATTTATTCAATATGTAATTTCTAGAGAATACAATAACTTGCATATGAATAACAAGTTAGAAATAGGAAACTTGCTCAAGTAAAGTTTGAGTTTAGAAAACTTGCCTCAAGCGCAAGCTACAACTTATAATCACGTTCCGTAATTATCCTATATATTACATTACGTTTACAATATCGATTAGTTACATAACCACTACGTTTAACCGTTGAACTTCTTACTTAAGTTCAACTTAACAACGTGGTTTGTAAACTTACTCGCTAACTAATCACATGCTTTAGTCTAAACTCACAACATGCATATCACACGTGTATAACACTTTAAACTATCAAAATCATATCCTATGATAACAATATCTAAGTACACACATAACATATTAATATGAGACTTCAAATTGTCTTATACATGTCAACAATATGTTATCTTATTGTTTTATACACTTAACATGCCACCACATTAAGTTAGCTAATCATGTACTGCATAAAAACCACTCGGAACCCAAATAAATATTCCGGACAACCTTCACACCAGCTGGGGCAGGTGTTCCTAGGCCAATAGGCCTGCTGGGGCGGGTCCCTCTGCTAGTGGGTTCCCCGACTCGAGAACTGTGCAGAGAAAAAGTTAATTTGGCTTATTTCTTGGCACCAAATTCTGATTTTAACTAACACAATACATATAAAACTTTATGAAAATATAATCTTAAACTTCTAACTTGTTTTTAACATACATAAACACCACAACACATAATCAAAAAACTTAATTTCATAATTTTGAAGAAAACACCATTTTTAAGCGTTCTTGAAGAAAATTAACACTGTGACTTTGTTTTTAAACCAAATCAAACAATTCAAAGCATGTTAATTTTTTTCCTTGATATATTATCATAATCTATGAACAATTTACATAACATATCACAATCAACCACAAATTTTGATAATTTAAAGTCTATTTTTCAAAACTAGTTCACTGTAAATTTCTATGAACATGATTTCTTCATGTTCATCATATTGACATGAAATTAATCACTTAGACAACCATATGAATCATATATAAGCATGTTATAATACATATTAAATATATATGAACCATATTACACAAATTCTTATAAAAATCAAGTTATAGAGAACTTACAACTATGAAAACATGAAATAATAAACCTTTAAACTAAATTATACTTTTGCTTTGATAGAGAAAGAAGATGATGACTTTTGTTTTGATTCTTGCTTTTGATTTCTCAAAGCTTCTTCTTCCTCCTCTTCCTTTCTCTCTTCTTCTCTCTTACTCTCAGTTTTCTGTTTTTCTTTCTAACACATACTAACTCTATCTTTCTAACTTAACATATTATAAAACTGATATAGATATAATACGTATATAATTATATGATATAATAACTGACAAATATATTATTACCCTACTAAATACATATATCAGTTACATAATTTTTGAAAATCAAAAGCCATAAGACTTTGTTTGGCAAAACCCTTTAATTTTAAAAACAGATTATTAATAGTTAAGGCCCTGTTTGGTAAAACAGGATTAAAACAGATGTAAGGGCCTTGTTTGGTAAAACTCTTTTAATTTATTTTGATAAATCACTTTAACACATAGTTTAAATGTTGCACTCTATTTAATTAAATCCCAACATTTTAATTTAATTAAATACAAGCTAAAATTCATTAATTAATTAAAATTACCACATAATACTAAATTGCTACACAATTATAATTCACCTATTAATCATAATTCATGTAACAACTTAGTAAATCTTTATAAACAATTACCACATAGTATTTATCTAATTTAAATATTCTCAATTAAATTAGAACTATACTACACAATTACTTACACATCAATTTAATTAATTATATTGCACTTAACTAAATTATTCCATAATATAATCACATAAATTATTTATTTAACTCGATGAATAAATCAATTAAAATATTTATTTAATTTAATAAATATTTACAATTAAATATAAAAATCTCATTTGTTACAGTATAGATAAGAAAACTTCGGTAATTGAAATCGAGTTAGGATAAAGAAACTTGCCTTGTGCACAAGCTACAAAAATAATTATAATTCACTTCCTCAACGTCCTACACATTACATTACGTTTACAACATCGATTAGTTCCATTACCGCTACGTTTAACGGTTGAACTTCTCACTTAGGTTCAACTTAACAACTTGGTTTATAAATCTTAACTTGTTAACTAACCACATAACATGAATCTGAATCCACAACATGTATACCATACAAGCATAAGCTTTTAGACAATCATAATCAAGTCTTACGGCAACAATATCCAAGTTCACACATGGTTTGTTAACATGAAACTTCAAATTATATTATACTTGTCAACAACATGTTATAGTATTGTATTACATGTTCATCATGTTATCATGTTCATTAGGTTAGGTTAACTCATCATGTTATGGCTTAAAAATACACAAAAGGACCAAAAAAATATTTTTCTCTGCACCCCCTCGCTGGGTGGGGGTTAGGCCCCGCTGGGGCCGGTGTGGGTTCGGTAGGGGGCCCGCTGGGTCGGGGGTGCTTCTGCTGGGCTAGTTGCAGTTCGCAAAAAATCACAGAGAAGGCCAAATAAATCCAAATTAAACTAATACCCTGATTCCTATGAAGTATAAACTTCACAAGAACATCATATAATGATTCTAACATGCGTTTAACACTTTAGATCACTTAATTACTCAAATTAAAACACTTAAATTTATTATTTTTGGTATTTTGCAAGGTTTCGAGAGAAATCATAAAATTCAACATTACAGATTCGTTATAACTCCGAATTTGTCGGTTTAAATTTTGTTTTGTTCGTTTAAACATGTATAATTATAATCAACTATCAATTTAGAGTTTAATGAACAATTCAAGCATGATATTTTGTATAGAAGGGCCATATACGTGTTCTTCATACTTTTCATACTCTGTAACTTATGAAACTTTGATTAAAGCATAATTACATGAAATTGATTGTTTTAAAACATACATAGATGATAGAAAACATGTTATGAACAATTAGTAACACATATATCGTCATATATTCAACCATCATCGAACTCTTCATTCGCAGAGAACTTAAATATGCATTTAATGAAAGAAAACATGAAAACATGAATTAAGGACTTAAGATGAGGGGTTACCCTTGCTACTTTGTTTAGATGATGATATAGAACTTCTCTTCTTTGATTCTTCAACATTTCTTCCTTAAATTCTCAATGTCTCTCAAACTTTCTCTGAACTTTTTTCTCTGATAAGTGTAGTTTATGAAAGAATACTAACTTAACTGATATATAATATAAGTATACGTATATAATATATAATGTATATAACTGATGTCGTAGTGGGTGTCAGTTAATCCCCTCAATGGATTTAACTGCTCTCCACTACTAAGGTCTTGTTTGGTTGTCCCTTTAATAACTCTTTTTCCCTTATTATAATTAAATGTTTATTATATAGTTTTAACTGTCACACTTAATTAATCAAATAATCTTATTTAACTCAATTAAATAAAATATGATATTACATATTAAATCACATAATCACATAATTACAATTCTCATTTATTAATTATGTCAAATCATTAAATATCTAATTAATTATTAAATTAATTAGAATAACATTATGCTTATTAAATAAATCATTTAATTGAATAAACTCAATTAAATACATACTTGAACTATAAAAATTATCCAAATTAATTTAATCAATGTAACACATATAATTAAATTATTTTATCACAATTTCATCATATAATTATTTAACTCAATAATTAAAACATCGATAATTCAACAAATAAATCATCAAAAATATTTATTTAATTTGATAAATATTTAAATTAATTACAAAATTCTCGTTCGTCACAGGTCTCGTTATAGTCGATGCCTTTTTCTTGAGAGTAACCTTTAGCCACTAGTCTTGATTTGTTCTTTGTGATTATCCCATCTCCATCCATCTTGTTTCTAAAAACCCATTTGGTGCCAATGGCTAGGTGATTCTTTGGTCTAGGAACTAATCTCAAGACTTTGCTTCTTTTAAATTGATTTAGCTCCTCTTGTATAGCTTCTATCCAGCTCGAATCTTCCAAAGTTTCCTCTATCTTCTTAGGTTCCATTTGGGACAGAAAGCTCAGATAAGAACATTCATTTTGGGTAGTTGATCTTGTCTGGATTCTTGCATTTGGATCTCCGATAATCAAGTATTGAGTGTGATCTCTTGCCCATCTTCTTTCCTCTGTGTTCTTCGTGAACACTATCAGACCTTACTGTGTCTCGTCGCCTCAGCATCGGTTCTGTGAAGAAATTGGGCGTTTCAGCGCAAGGCCAGTAATGGCTGACGTAATCACGGCGCCAAAGCACCAGTTCTGTGAAGGTACCCAGCGCTGCAGCGCCAGGTCAAGGCTTGGCTAACGTAGGCTCAGCGCTGCAGCGCTGGTCCCCAGTGCAAACTAGGCGCTGCAGCGTCGGCTAGCAGAATGACCCAAAGAAGTTTATTTATGTGTTCAAAGTTCAGAAATGTAAATTAAAACATAATGTAATGAACATGATGGCATGTTAATCATATATTGAGATGTTAAAATAGATTTAATAACTTGTCAATGATGTTTATGTGATTAATTGATAAGTTACATATGTGATGTACACTCGTTATTCGGGAAGTCTAATAACATGTTCAAGAACTGATGTTTGTGATTCGATGAGTATAATCAGACTTAGAATTAATTGGTATTGTGAATGTAATGATATGTTGGGTTAATTGAGGAATGTGATTTATAATTGTAGCTTGTGCACGAGGCAAGTTTCTAAACTACAACCTTTAATTGAGCAAGTTTTCTATCCTTGATTCATTATCATTATGTAAGTTCCTTAACTCTAAATTATTCATTGAGCAAGTCCTAAACTCATGTTTTTATATCGATCAAGTTTATATTCTTGCTTATTCAAGTTATGATTCCGAATGAGATATTATAATTCTTTTTAAAGTATTATTTTAGTTATACAATACTTATTCAATTGTATACCTTTAAGATTTATTGTTTAATTTAAGCACCATTTATTGTTGAACCTTGAAAGACTAGCGAACCCTTATTGATTCGACTAGTCCATAGTTAATGAGCGTTCTAAATTCTAGAACTGTTATTGAGCTTATCCAACCCAAACTTCCTTTGGTGCGGACTCTGATGTCAAACTGAGATGAACAACCCTTTATAGGGGATTATTTACGCGTTAGCGTTGAGATGATGTGCACATACATGGTACTAAGTGCTGATCCCCCTAAGTATGAGAAGTAGAGTCCATATAGTCTTACAACTGTTAAAAGTTTAAATTAGAAATACTTGATAACCTGGGACATAGTTCTTTGTCTTATGACCCTCAGACATACTTTTGATTCACGTATTCATTTCTTGATTCAAAAGCCAAGCTTTCCATTATTCAGAACTGTTTGATTTCTCGTATGTTATTATTATTGTTATATTATTATACTTGCGGGAAATCGTTGTTCACTTTTGCATAATAACATTGCAGCTAAGATTGAAAGAACTGACGAGCCTTCCACTAGTAAAGGAAAGGGCAAAGCTAACAAGTGATGAAGACTTGTTAATTATTTGAGAATATTTTGTTTTAAGACTTATGATGTTTGTTAAGACTTAACTGTTTATTTATGTTTCCGCACTCGATGTTTACGGTTAGCTGACTTGGGATTTATTTATTCAGATGTTGTAACCCCTTAAGGGGAGAATTTCTATTTATTTCATGAGTTACATTTATTATGGGTAGATAGACATATTATATTTGGACAGTGAACACCAAATCCTGTGGAAATAAAGTACCCGAATTTGGGGGTGTCACAAGTTGGTATCAAAGCTGTAAGTTATGAACCTTAGGTGGGGGAAAACCTTAGGGTAGTAGCCTTTTTAAGGGATCGATAACATAGTGGTGATAAACTCTTATCGAGTTCTAAGAAAGATAATAAAAGACCTTATGTGCTTATGTGATTACTTATATGCTCGCTAGTATCGATTAGCATCACGTATTAACTAAGACTTAAAATTGTGATTGTCAGGATGTTGGATGTTGGAGGATCCAATCAGCCTAGGGAGGTTGAGCCCTTAGTGGCTAGAGTGGAGGAGCCCTGAGACATTCATTCACTATTGTTGGTCAGGAACATGAGCCAATGTTTGATTCATAGTAGGACTCTGAAGAGATAGAGGTAGAGGTTGAGGCTGAGGCTGAGGAGGAGGATGAAGACCCTGATGAGTTTCCACCAAACACCATCAGTACTGAGATGTACGACAAGCTGTATGACCATAACATAGAGTTACAGGATACTGTTCGAGAACTGAAGGAGCAGACAGTTGCACAACGGACTACTATAGAGCAGAAGGATGACGAGATCGAGAGTCTTGATATACGTCTTGGAGACGTAGAGTGGGAATTGGTTTATGCAGAGGGCCAAAATGAAGAGAAGTCAGCTGAGATAGAGAAACTGAAGAATGACTTGCGAGAGGAGTCAACGAAGTGTGCTAAAGCAGAGGACGCTTGGATGAAGGCTTCTCAACGTGCAGATCTTGCCGAGGATGATGATCGGGAGAAGAAGGCTAAGATTGAGGAGACAGACTACACGTTCCAGACAGTGATTGACAAGGCCCAGGATAGAGTTTTCTACTATCCAGTACAGTTCCAGGACTTACCTTGGTACATGCTGGACCGTAGGACGATGTTCCGTATTATAGAAGAAGAGCACAGAAAGGCTGTTCGACGTCAACATGATTATGTGAATATTTCTATGGTAGTTAATAATGTAAATTCTGATGTGATTATAAACAACGGAATATGATGATGATTTAAATCCTGAAGATTCTTTATCTCAGGATAGTTGATCTAAATAACAATGATGCTATCTTTCGTTTGTTTAAAACTTTTGAATGAATAAAATATCAGAATTTATTTGAGATGATATGTGTTAAGTGATTCTTAAAATGTTTAAGTTAAGTCTTAAATATTTAAGAAATTGAGTAAAGATCTAATAAGTGTATATCTTAAACAGAAATATTCTGCCAAGAAGACGCCCAACTCGTCAACCAGCCTAGGAAGGGTCAACCAATAACAACGATGCCAATGCCAACACTAATCCTGTTCAGCAGTTGGTCAACCTCTTAACGGGAGCACTTGCCAATCAGCAGCAAGCTCCACATAACACATCATTTAAGGACTTCAAGGCGGTGGGACCGCCAGAGTTCAAGGGATCCATGAACCCAATCGAAGCTCAGACATGGGTTATAGAGATGGAGAAGGTATTTGATGTTGCGAGGGTCAACGACGACCAAGAGATTGCTTTCGCAACATTTATGCTGAAGGCAGAGGCCAGCTATTGGTGGCAGACGAACAAGGTTAGGGGAGGACAGGGCGTTATCACTTGGGATAGATTCAAAGAGATGTTTTTTGAGATGTACTTCCCGACGAGCTCACAGAACCAGATGGAGGTTCAGTTTCTGGAACCGAAACAAGGTAATATGTCTGTGCCGGATTATGCTGCGAAGTTTAATGAGTTGGCTAGGTTCGCCACTTATCAAGTGAATACATATTAGAGGAAGGCAAGGAGGTTTGAACAGGGACTGAAGCCCTAGTTGTACAACAAAGTGTCAATGTTCCAGTTGAACACTTTTACGGGAGTATCGGAGAAGGCAATCATCGCAGAAGGTGGAAGCGATGCTTTGACCAGGTACAACCAAGAGCTTAAGAAGAAGAAGAATGAAAGTGAAGATAATAAGGCTAGTGACAGTAATACTGGTCGAAAAGAAGATGGAATGACAACACATTGATTGGGAATCAGCAAGGGAGTTAGAAGAAGAGGGTGGAGGTTTATCCGACCTACGAGAAGAATCACCTGGGGGTCTACATGAAGGGAAAAAGAGTCTGCTACAATTGTGGTCAAGAAGGCCACATAGCACCAAACTGCCCTAATCCTAAGAAAGGCGCCTGTTTGACATGTGGGTCAAAGGACCATCTGGCAAGAGACTGTCCCAAGAAGGCATCAGGAGAGGCAGAAGCAGGTGGAAACAGAGGAACTAGCGGTGGCAACACTCTGACTATTACGGGATCGCCGCCAACCAACCAACCTACCGCTAGGACTTTTAACATGACCGTGCAGGATGATGTGCAGTCACATGATGTGGTGTCAGGTATCATTCCGATCAATAATATTAATGCTTATGTATTATTTGATTCGGGTGCTACTTGCTCATTTATATCCAATGACTTTGCTAAGAACCTAGAATTGCCTAAGGACAAATTAGAATACCCTATCAACATAGAAATTACGAATAAGGAAGTGATTCCTGCTAAGTTTGTACACAAGAACTGTAGGGTGGACATTAAGGAAAATGTGATGAATGTAGAGCTTATCTAGACTAGACTTGGGGAATTCGAAGTTATTTTGGGGATGAATTGGCTATTCAATTATGGGGCGATAATTGATTGTCAAAAGAAGTGTATTAACCTTATGACCCCTTCAAAGGTTGTATTTTATGGCAGCAAGTCGCCTAGACAAGCGAGTTGTCTGACGATGATGCAGGCCAAGAAATTATTGAGACAAGGTTGTGTAGGGTATTTAGCCTACATAGTCGATAGTCGCAAAGAGAGTCCGAAGTTAGAAGAAATACCAGTCGTGAGAGACTTTGTGGACATATTTCTAGATGATCTGCTAGAACTTCCGTCAGATAGGGAGGTAGAGTTCGTGATCAATTTGGCGCCAGGAATTGCCCCAATATCGAAGGCCCCGTACTGTATGGCTCCGGTAGAGATGAAAGAGTTGATGGTGAAGCTGCAAGAACTTTTGGACAAAAAGTATATTCAACCGAGCGTATCGCCGTTGGGAGTGCCGGTGTTGTTCGTAAAGAAGAAGGATGGAACGATGCAGATTTGCATTGACTACAGAGAGTTGAACAAGGTCACAATTAAGAACAAGTATCCATTATCTAGGATTGACGACTTGTTTGACCAATTGAAGGGAGCGAGATACTTCTCCAAGATAGACTTGAGAAGTGGGCATCAATTGAAGGTGAGGAAAGATGATTTTTCGAAGACAACATTCAGGACTCGAAATGGTCACTACGAGTTTCTGGTGATGTCATTTGGTCTGACGAATGCTCCTGCAACATTTATAGACCTAATGAACAGGGTGTTCAAGCCGTTTTTGGACAAATTCGTGGTGGTGTTCATCGATGATATTCTGGTATATTCAAAGACCAAAGAGGAACACATAGAGCATTTGAAGGTGACATTGGAGGCATTAAGAAGAGAGAAGTTGTATGCCAAGTTTTCAAAATGCGAATTCTGGATAGAGTTGGAGCAATTTCTTGGACATATAATTGTTAAGGACGAAATTTTGGTAGATCCCTCCAAGGTTGAAGCTGTGATGAACTGGGCGCAGTAGAAGACACCGTCGGAAGTGAGAAGTTTTCTCGGATTGACAGGATATTACAGAAGATTCATTCAGGACTTTTCCAAAATTGTGACTCTGCTGACGAATTTGACTAGGAAATTGGTGAAATTCGTTTGGATGGAGAAGTGTGAGGAAAGCTTCCAAGAGCTGAAGAAGAGGTTGAGTACAGCACCTGTGTTATCTCTTCCGGATAGCACAGGAAATTTTGTGGTGTATAGTGATGCGTCGCATAAAGGACTAGGTTGTGTACTTATGAAAAATGGCAAGGTCATTGCGTATGCGTCACGACAATTGAAGGATTATGAGAAGGGGTATCCGACCCATGACTTGGAATTGGTCGCGGTAGTATTTGCTTTGAAAATCTAGAGACATTATCTCTATGGGGAGAAGTGTGAAATATATACCGACCATAAGAGTTTAAAATATATTTTTACATAGAAAGATCTGAACATGCGCCAGAGAAGATGGTTGGAATTGATAACGGACTATGACTATGAGATCTTATACCATCAAGGTAAAGCGAATGTGGTTGCCGACGCCTTAAGCAGAAAGGGTCGAGAGAAATTGATGTTGTTGACTGCCTAAGAGGAACTAATTTCAGCAATGGAGAGACTGAAATTGGAGGTGAGATATCCAATGGAGTCTGACGAGAAGTTGTTCTAGCTAGGAGTTGGTACAACTCTAGTGGATAAAGTTAAGGAAGCACTTCAGGATGATGAATGTGAGAAGATTAGAAAGAGGATATCTGAATGGGATGAATTGAAATTCAAAGTGCACAATGAATGACTGTTAAGATTCGAGAACAGAATTTGGGTACCACAAGTGCCAGAGATTAAGGAGGAAATTTTGAGCGAGGCTCACAGTTCACGGTATTAGATTCACCCAGGGAGTACGAAGATGTACCAGGATCTCCGACATCATTTCTGGTGGTCGAATATGAAACGAGACGCTGTCGATTGTGTGGCCAAGTGTCTGACATGTCAGAAAGTGAAAGCAGAACATCAGAGGCCAAGTGGGTTACTACAACCGTTAGAAATCCCAGAATGGAAATGGGAGCATATCACAATGGATTTCGTAGTTAGTCTTTCGACGACTTAGAAAGGTTTTGACACAGTATGGGTTATCGTGGATCGACTGACGAAATCAACGCACTTCTTACAGATCAAGATCAGATTCAACCTAAGGCAGTTGGCAAAGATGTATGTGAAGGAGATTGTTTCAAGGCACAGAGTTCTAGTGTCAATTGTCTCCGATCGAGATTCGTGCTTCACATCAAATTTTTAGAAGCGACTACAAGAATGTATGGGGACACAGTTAAGAATGAGTAAGTCAGATCACCCTCAGACAGACGGGCAGAGCGAAAGAACACTCCAAACATTGGAAGATATGTTAAGAGCATGCATCATGGATTTCAAAGGGAATTGGGATGATCACCTACCGTTAGTGGAATTCGTTTACAAAAATAGTTACCATGCAAGCATTGGCATGCCGCCTTATGAAGCGTTGTACGGCAAAAAGTGCAGAACTCCATTATGTTGGGATGAAGTTGGCGAAAGACAATTACCAGGACCAAAATTAGTACAACAGACAGCCGAGATCGTCAAGGTGATCCGGACAAGATTAGTATCTGCTCAGGATAGGCAGAAGAAATACGCCGATTTACACCGCAAGAATATAGAATTTGAATCGGGTAACTTTATTTTTTTGAAAGTCTCTCCCTAGAAGGGGAAGATCAGATTCGGCAAGAAGGAAAAATTGAGCCCGAGGTTCATTGGACCCTTTGAGGTGCTGCGAAGACTTAGAAAAGTTGCGTATGAGGTAGCCCTACCTTCGGCATTAGATCACAACCACAATGTTTTTCATGTTTCAGTTTTACGACCGTATAAACCCGATTACAAGCATGTTATAAAATATGAACCCCTACAATTTGAGAAAGATTTATCCTATGAAGAAGTTCCTGTTTAGATAGTTGACAGGAAAGAGCAAGTTCTTAGAAACAAAGTGATACCTTCTGTTAAGGTAATTTGGAGGAACCACAACGCTGAAGAAGCTATGTGGGAACTCGAAGAACACATGATGAAAACTTACCCACATTTATTTTCTTAATCTATGTGTAAGCGATTCTGAGGATATAATCTTTGTAGGGGGGGGGGGAGAATGTAATGGGACGAATTTATTGAATCATGATTCTGAGGACAAAATCCTTTTAAGGGGGAAAAATGTGACGAACAAGAATTTTGTAATTTTTTTTAAATATTTTTTGAATTAAACAAATATTTGTATTGATTTATTTATTGAGTTAAATAAATATTTGATGAAATTGTGGTAGCTTGATTTAATTAAGTGTGTTACATTGATTAAATTAATGTGGAGAAATTTTATAGTTCAAAGTGTGAATTTAATTTAGATTATTTAATTAAATGAGTTATTTAATAATTATAATGCTATTCTAATTAATTTAATAATTAATTAGAGATTTAATGATTTGACATAATTAATAAATGAGAATTTTAATTATGTGATGATGTGATTTAATATGTAATATTGCCTTTTATTTAATTGAATTAAATGATTATTTGATTAATTAAAATGTGACAAATAAACTATATAATAAACGTTTTAATTAAAATAATGGAAAATGAGTCTTTTTTTTGCTAACCAAATAGAGCCTTAAGATAATGGGAGCAGTTAAAACCATTATGGGATTAACTGACCATTAACTTATCAGTTATTTTATATACGTAATATATCAGTATTCTTCATTCATTCATTATATCATATCACAGAAACGTTCCGAGAGAAAAGAGAGATTTGAGAGAGAATTTGTGTATTGAAGATATAAAGTTGGAGAATTAAAAGTTTATATCATCAAACAGAGTTAGCAAGGGTAAATTCTTCTACCCAAGTTTTATATTTCACGTTCTTAGTTTTTCTCCATTAATGTACACTTAAGTTCTCTGTAATGAAATCTTGTTGATAATTGTTGGGTATATGATTACATATGTGTTAATAGATGTTTGTAACATATTTTATATCATTTATTCATGCCTTAGAGTAATCAAATTCATGTAATCATGTTGTATTTGGAATTTTATAAGTTATAGAGTATTAAAGTATGAATATGGCCTATATGTACGAAATTTCATGCTTTAATTGTTTATTAAACTGTAAATTGATGATTGATTATGATTATGCATGTAAAAATAAAGAGAACGAAATTAAAACAGACAGATTCGGTGTTATAACGAATTTTAATGTATGGTTTCTTGTAATTTGTCAAAACTATGAAAAATATCAAGAAAATAAAAATTATTTGTTCTAATTTGACTACTTATGTGATTTAAATTGTTAGAAGCATGCTAAGAACATTATATAATGTTTCTATTAAGTTTATAACTCATGGGTAATATTAATATTGTTATTTGAGCTTAATTTTGGCATTTTTTGGCTTTCCACTATGTTCTTCGTGAACACTGTTAGACCCTACTGTGTCTCGGCGCCGCAGCGCCGATTCTGTTAAGAAATCGGGCGTTATAGCGCCAGGCCAGTAATGGCTACCGTAGTCACGGCGCCGCAGCGCCGGTTCTGTGAAGGAACCCAGTGCTGCAGCGCCAGGTCAAGGCTTGGCTGACGTAGGCTCAGCGCTGCAGCGCCGGTCCCCAGTGCAAACTAGGCGCTGCAGCGCCGGCCAACAGAATGACCTAGAGAAGTTTATTTAAGTTTTCAAAGTTCATAAAAGTAAATTAAAACTTAATGTAATGAACATGATGACATGTTCATCATATATTGAGATGATAAAATAGATTTAATAACTTGTCAATGACGTTTATGTGATTAATTGATAAGTTAAATACGTGATGTACACTCGTTATTCGGGAAGTCTAATAACGTGTTCAAGAACTGATGTTTGTGATTCGATGAGTATAATCAGACTTAGAATTAATTGGTATTGTGAATGTAATGATTTGTAGGGTTAATTGAGGAACGTGATTTATAATTGTAGCTTGTGCGCGAGGCAAGTTTCTAAACTCAAACCTTTAATTGAGCAAGTTTCCTATCCTTGATTCATTATCGTTATGCAAGTTCCTTAACTCTAAATTATTCATTGAGCAAGTCCTAAACTTATGTTTTTATATCAATCAAGTTCATATTCTTGATTATTCACGTTATGATTCCGAATGGGATATTTTAATTCTTTTAAAGTATTACTTCAGTTATACAATACTTATTCAATTGCATACCTTTGAGATTCATTGTTTGATTTAAGCGCCATTTATTGTTGAACCTTAAAAGACTATCGAACCCTTATTAATTCGACTAGTCCATAGTTGATGAGCGTTCTAAATTCTAGAACTGCTATTGAGCTTATCCAAACCAAATTTCCTTTGGTGAGGACTCTGATGTCAAACTGAGATGAACAACCCTTTATAGGGGATTATTTATGCGTTAGCGTTGAGATGATGTGCACATATATGGTACTAAGGGCTGATCCCCCCAAGTACGAGAAGTGGAGTCCATATAGTTTTACGACTGTTAAAGGTTTAAAGTAGAAATACTTGATAACTTGGGACATAGTTCTTGGTCTTATGACCCTCAGACATACTTTTGATTCACGTATTTGTTTCTTGATTCAAAAGTCGAGCTTTCCATTATTCAGAACTCTTTGATTTCTCGCATGTTATTATTATTGTTATATTGTTATACTTGTGGGCAATCATTGCTCACTCTTACATAATAACATTGCAGCTAAGATTGAAAGAACTGATGAGCCTTCCACTAGCAAAGGTAAGGGGCAAAGCTAACAAGTGATAAAAACTTGTTAATTATTTGAGAATATTTTGTTTTAAGACTTATGATGTTTGTTAAGACTTAACTTTTTATTTATGTTTCTGCACTCGATGTTTAAGTTAGTTGACCTGGGATTTATTTATTCAGATGTTGTAACCCCTTAAGGGGAATATTTCTATTTATTTCATGAGTTACATTTATTATGGGTAGATAGACATGTTATATTTGGACAGTGAACACCAAATAATGTGAAAATGAAGTACCTGGATTTGGGGGTGTCACAGCTTTGCTATCTGTGGCGTATCCAAGAAAGATTCCTTCAGCTAACTTTAGTTGGATTTTAGTCAGATATTATTTTCCATTGTTGAGAATGTAGCAAGCACAGCAGAAGACATGGAAATAACTGGAGTTTGGCTTTCTACCTTTCCATAGCTCGTAGGGAGTCTTCTTAAGTGTAGAGTGAACAAGAGACCTATTATGAGTGTAACAAGCAGTGTTGATAGCTTCTGCCCAGACTTATTCAAGTAGATAAGCTGCTGCTAGTAGAGTTCTCCCTGTCTCAATCAGGGTTCTGTTCTTTCTTTCAGCTACTCCATTTTGCTGTGGATTTCTTGGAGCTCAGAAGTTGTAATTGATGCTATTATCTTCAAAGAACTGATCCATCTCAGAGAAGTCAAATTCTCTTCCATGATCACTTATAATGGTCTTAATCTTTTATCCTTTCTCATTCATCACTAGCTTGATCATTTTGATAAGTTGGGAGCTAGTTTCATCTTTTGAACTTAGAAAGAATACCCATATGAATCTGGTGTAGTCATCCACTACCACCAGTGAATATCTCTTCCCTCCAAGGCTTACAGTTGGAATACTCCTAAAAAGATCCATGTGAAGTAACTGTAGGGGCTTATCATTAGAGTTGACTGTTTTACCTTTGAATGAGCTCCTTGTCTGCTTTTCTAGTTGACAAGCGTTACATAGTCTTTCTTTGATGAAGTTGAATTTATGTAAGCCTGCTACTAGATCTTTGGAGGCTAGTTTTGACATGCTCTTGAAGTTTAGATGAGAAAATCTTCTATGCCACATCCAGCTCATTTCCTCAGAGGCTTTGGCAAGAAAACATATTGTCTCATCTGAACTTAATTCAGCAAGATTGACAACATAGACATTTCCTTCTCTGGTTCCGGTTAGCTTTAGAGAAGAAGTCTTTAGATCTCTGACTTGACATTGATTGTTGAGGAAGGTGACTTGATGACCTTTGTCACACAGTTGGTTGATACTCAGGAGATTGTGCTTCAGTCCTTCCACATAAGCTACTTTGCTGAAGAACACAACACCATTTCCAGCTGAGCCATATCCTTTAGTTTTCCCAGATCCATTATCTCCAACGATGACTGTAGGACCCTCATTCTCTTAGAAGTTAGACAGGAGAGCTTTATTTCCAGTCACGTGCCTTGAGCATCCACTATCAAGGTACCAGGTTGTTACAGTGGAGCTCTGTTCCTGCAGTAAGATTTAGCTTTCATTTTGGTACCCAAACTTGCTTGGGTCCTACTCTGTTAGTTTTTTTGGGGACCCAAATCTGTTTGACTTTAGGTCTATAGTTCACAGGGTTATAATAGCATGCTCAGCTTTGTGACCACATTTATCACATACAAAACATCTAGTATGATGCATGATTGTGTGTGTGTGTGGATTCTTTCTCAACATGAACGTATGTTGACATTTGGCTAGCATTTTCCTTATGCTGATTCTTCTTTTTCCATAGTGCTTTGTGATTCAAAGATTTTGTAGAGTGAACCTCAACTCTACAATTCTTTTCTGGTTGGTTCGTGGAGCCGATTTTATTTGACTCCACGATCCTTCAAGGTTGGAAAGTAGTAGTTGATTTACTTCTAATTTTTCTGAATCCCAGGCCAGCATGAGATCCGTTATGTCTAGGGACATTACTTTGATCAGAAGAGCAAGGATACATTGGCTCTACACTCTATGTGGATTTCATAAATGTAATGCTTCTATTGAGATTTGAAGCACTGATAATGTTAATTTCCAATAATTTTTCCACACATGATTTGAGGTAGAATCCCTAAAACCTAGACCTGATTTGTTAGAGGAAATTCTCTGACTAAAGATTAGGGAGTCCATAAATGAAGAAGACCTGTTCCACATTAGGATTGTCTTTTCTAGCTCATCAATTTTAGAAGCTAGATTCAACTCTCTTTTTACATTGAGTTCATTGGTCTATTTTAAGCTTTTATTTTCAGCTTCAAGATCAGAGAGAGACTGTCTCCAATTCTACTTGAACTTTCTCTTTCTCTTGTTGAAGAAGAGAATAATCTTTTGACAGAACTCTGAACCATTTCATGTATTGATGCAGATCAAAAGTTATATCATGTAATGCAGTTCTTAAACCATCAATATCCACACCAGGAGAGTTGAAATCAAATACCTCATCAATGCTGATTTCATGATGGTCAGTTCTTTTCTTATTTTTGACTTCTTTGGCCATCAAACATAGGTTGGCTATTTAAGGTTCTTCATCTTCTCCTGATTCAGAGTTTGTATCATTATCTGTGTCACTCCATGATCCTCCAGCTACAAGTCCTTTGTCTTTCTTCTGAAGCTTCTTGTAGCCTTTGAATTCTTTCTTTGGGTTTGATTTCCTCTTTAGCTTTTCTCTAAGAGGTTTGTTGCAATCTTTAATGAAGTGGCCTGGCTACTTGCAGTTGTAGCATAGGTCTTTATTCTGCTCCTGATTGCTGTTCTTAAATCTTTTAGGTCTGCTGCTTCTGCCTTTACGCATGAACCTTTTGAGTCTTTTAAAAAGCATAGTAATATCTTCATCATCATTTTCTTTAGAGTCAGATTCATCCTCAACTCGAGCCTTAGAGGTGGCTTCTGTTGCCTTGAGAGAAACTCCTTTGTCCTTCTTCTTTCCTTCTGATAGGGTTTCTGCTCGTTGAGTCAGCTCCAGTTCATAGGTGAGAAGTTGGCCATATAGTTGTTGTACGGTCATTTCATGAAGGTTCTTTAATTCTCTAATGACTGTTGTTTTTGCATCCCACTTGCTTGGTAAAGCCCTCATGAACTTGATAATAAGATCTTTGTTTAGATAGATCTTTCCAAAGGCTCGGAGAGAGTTGAGTAGTATATTGAATCTTTCATAGGTGAAAGCAATGTTCTCTCCTGGTATATGAGTGAACATTTTATATTGTTGAGTAAGTAGAGATTACTTGTTCTCTCTTACTTCTTCAGTTCCTTCATACATGATGAGTAATGCTTCCCAGACTTCCTTTGCTGTTTTGAAGTTGACCACGTTCTCAAACAGATCATCTTCTAAGGAATGGAATAAAATGTTTTTGGCTTTCTTGTCCAGTTGGACAGCTTTCCTCTCATTGTCAGTCCATTTTAACTTTATCTTGATTTGTGTTCGATTTGGATCTTCATGAGTTGGTGCAAGCTTTGTAGGTATGTCGGGCCCACTCAGTAAAGTTTCAAATAGATCATCATCTATTGAATCCGTATAAGCTTGCATTCGAACTTTCTAGTTGGAAAATTTATCCTTGTTGCACATTGGCGGTTTGCTGCCACCACCAAGCTTAGATTCGCTTATAATGTGTGTCATTGATCTACTCAAGTTTTGTAGGCTTTAGTTGAGAGAACCTTCTCTGATACCAATTGTTAGTTTCCAGAGGCATAATAGTTATCTAGAAGGGGGGTTTGAATAGATATTTTAAGACTTTTACTTTTCAAGAGTAGCTTAGCAGATTTGTTAATTAAATAATTAATTAACCACAACGGAATATATGATTTAGTTATTCCCCTTAAGATAAAACCAATGTTATAGTTCAAATAGCAGTTATAACAAATATGGTAGATATGGCAGTTAGTAAATAACAGAATGTAAATGACACAGTTGTTTTAAGTGGTTCAGAGTACTCAAGACTCCTAATCCACTCTTCTACTCCACGAGTAAGAAATTCACTAAGGATATAGGTACGACTTTGAATCACTAAGATTCCTTCAATACCAGCAGCCTTGGAACTCTAAATCACTAAGAACTCTTCAAGCCCAGCAGACTTGGAATACTAGTTCACTGAGAACCCTTCAAGTCCAGCAGACTTGGTTGCTCTGTGATAAGAGTTTGTTCGTTGTAGTGCTACTTAGTTGCCTTAAGCATAAGTTCTAAAGAACTGATTAGCGAAGCAAGATATTTTGTTAGGATCGTAGAGTTTGGCTTTGACAGATGTTCTTGTGATTTGTGCATTCTTTCTTAATCTGAAATCTTCAATCAGTTTGCTTTATGTAGGAGCCTTTGAATTCTTCCCGTTGAAAAGCTTCCGTTTGAGCATTTAATGTTTCAGTCATTTTGAGCACTTGATGTTGAAGTTCTGGGATTATGGTGCACTCCTTTCTGACTTGCCTAACACTGCAGACTGCTTTCTCACCTAACACCTGAAAAGTTGCTTTCAGTACACCAATTGGAAGTCACCTTTTCTTTTCCCTTTTATTTCTTTGATTCAAACTAAGGATATATGTGAGAGCATTGGGATTCCTAAAATGCCAACGTTTATATGTCAGTCTTTACTGTTACCAATCCTCTTTCATCAGATAGGAGAATCTTAAGAGCACTGTGATCGTTGTCTTCTCACTACGATCGTTGTGTGTTGGTGAGTGCTTGTAAGCGATTCATTTTAGATTGCTTTTGATGAGAATCGTAGAGTACTCTACGATTCTACTTTAGCTTTGAAAGTACTTGACTGACTACGATCTTTATTTGTGATGACTTGCAGACTCCACGATTTTGAAAGAAGCCTGCGATTCTTGACTTGGCTCGGCAGGCACTCGACAGACTGTCTCTACGATTTCTAAAGTGGCTTCCTTGACAGACTGCGATTTTGAGAGAGACTTCCTTGAAACACTATGATTCTGCCTTGGCTTCTGCAATCTCTTGGCTGACTCGACCGACTAGAATCTGTTTAGGCCTATCTATTACAACTCAAGAGACCAACCTAACAAGCTTGATCTTTCTACTACAAATTCTTTTATAGAATGATAATCATTCAGCTTAGATCAACTTAACATATTTGATCTTTAATCCAAGTCCTTGTACATATGATCTAAGAAGGATTTTACAGCTTTGGATAATACATGCACATTTATTTATTTCAACATCAAATTTGAATATGAAATTCCCAACAGTGCATCATCTTGCTATTTTCTAAAAGTAGCAATCTCTTTCTTAGAGGCATTGTCTGCAACCATTACAGGGATAGACGTATTAAGGGCATAAGATAACTTTTCAGCCTTGAGAGCTATTCTCAAATTCCTTAACCAATCCGTTTAATTCGGTTCGGTTAATTAGCATCTAGTATGCTACGCAGTGATAGTAATTTAGAAATTATAAAAATCTGTAAATAAATTTGTAATTAACAACATTATAGCATACATTCTTTTATTAATTACCAAAATAAATTAGGTCTTGTTTAAAATTGGTATCTCCCACTATTTTCATCAAACTATATTACCCTCATAATATATAGTTCGACAAATCTAATTAAAGATTTGCTAGTGAGAATAAGGATCCCATTTCAAATGTATATAGCATTGTGTGTGCACAACAAACTATATATAAATAAATAAGTAGGCAACACTTTGTCAATTACATCATCATGTAACTCCTTGTATTTTGCCTCTTAGATCATAATGGTTAAGTGTGTGCACATCCGAACCAAAACAATCTAAGTTAAGTCATACCTAGCACTTCCATATATTCAAAAGAAAAACACTGTTCTTGTGTGTGCACAACAAAACAACATCGTTCAGTTTATTTATAAGCATTAAATGTGATAAAAACAACATCTCAAATATTTAATATTCGCCTTGTGTGTGCACAACAAACTCATTTTAAATATTCAATACTATATTGTTTTACTGTAAGAACCTGAATTTTTAGAAATTATTAAAATGAGAATTTAATAAATAAAATTCTTAAGACATGTATTGGGTTCGAATAGAAATATGTGTTATAAGGAAGGAAGTATTATGTTACATAGGGTAATATAAACTATGTAATATGTGATTTTGTGATTAATAAATATATTATTAATATATTTGTTATAGAGATAATTTAATTAAAGTAAAGGAGGTGGATAAAATTATCCATCGATATTAAATAATTTATAGAATTATTTTATCATAGTACGTAGTGTCATTAAATGAATAACCACCTTTCCCTTGAATATATAAACTAGCGACTAGAATGATGTAATATGAGTTTTAATTAGTGCTTAAGCTATCCATGAATAGATTGAGATAGTAAAGCATAAATTAGTTAATTATGAGAATTAACTAACAAGTATAAATATTGGTTAATCTATATTAAATTAGAAGTTATATTATGGAATAATATAATTTGAATGTTAAAGCCTTAATTAACTATGGTGATATAGTAAGGGGTTTAAGAATCGCTTAAGTAAATAGTGAGTTAATACACGTGTGGAATATGTGATTATAGTATGTGCTATATATTTTGAGTTTTGTGTTATTGGTGGTAAGAAAACCGTAAAGGAGATTTTATAGTTGGTTAAACTATTAAGGAAAAATAGAATTTTAAAACTTGAAGTGTGATCCTTAAATTGTTAAGGAAAGTAGTAGCCGATGATATGAAATCAAAGAGGAGATTGATGTTAGACGAGTTAACACTTAAGAAGGATGTGCAAGGTATTTAGGAATCTAGATTCTATTTCTGCTAAAACAGAAACTTGTTGTGTCTGAACTTAGTATGGCGTAGCTGCGCCATTTTCAAGCCTATGATCAGCGCAGCTGCGCCGGTCTGCAGAAAGCTCTGAGTGAGTTTGTGAAATTTGAATTTCAAGACATGTGTATTAAGGACTCATATGTGTAATAAAGGTCATAAATGGTGATTAAGTTGTCCATGAATGAATTAAGTTAGCAAAACATGATTTGAATAAGAGTTAATTAATTAACCCGGAATAAAGGTTGGTTAATTAAGTGATATTATAGAATATTACATTATAAAGCTTTGCGTGTTAGTGGCATGATATTAAATTGAATAAAAAGGATTAATTCACTTACATAAGATGGTGAATTAATATATGTGTTTAGCATAAGAGGATGAAAGAAATATGTTAATTAATATTTGATATTTTTAATATATTACATAGTATTATAATATATATAAAAAGGGTTAATATTTGAAAGATAAGTGATTAATAAAAGAAGGAGACCAATATATTTAAATATTGGATAGAGATAGATATATTAAGTTAATGCATTGAGATGTGGTTGACTGAAAATTGTTTTGGAACAATTTATGGAAGAAATGAAGTGAAAGAATTATATTATATTAATTAGTGTAATACATACTAATTATTGGAAGGAAATGGCTATTTGGATAAAGATGTTATGAGTATAAGTTCATTGTATATAATCATTTAAGGTAATTAAATGTTAAGGTAAAGTGTGACACCTAAGCTTTACATTAAATGGATATTGAATAAAGTGAAATTGGGAAAAAGCCAAACGTGGCCTAGACCCCTGATATTTTATTGTAGAGATAATGAGCTTGAGTTATATAACTCTAGTAAATGGGATAAATGAGCCTTGTGTGGCCTGAGTATTAAAGCTAAACCAGACTGAAGGTTTAATTGGAATTATTAAAAGAGAATTAATAGAAAGATAATAGATGATTGATAATAATCATTGTAATATTTATGTGTGATAAGAAATAATGGGTTAAGAGTACCCAATTGATTTATATTTAGCCCAATTAAAATATTATTTGGACTAGCCCAAATGCAAATGGATTATATGAAATGGGAAAATATTAGATCCCTAATTTTCATATTATAGTAACAATTGTACATTAAAATTACATTTTTGGGAATTAAATAAACTAAGCTAAGCAAATTAGTCACGTTGCTAAGAATTAAGAAGCTCACTTGAACAAACAGTATATGAACAGTAGCCTATAAGCTCATTGCGTAAAACTCAGCAAAATCAAAAGGCTAAGAGGAAGATGATGAAGCTAGAAAGGTGCTGTGATGATGGCTATGAATTGTTGGTTGGCCAACTCCTTTATAACCATTGTTTCCTTCCATTCTTCACTAAATTAAACCATGGTGAAAGACCATGAATTGGATAATCCTTTCTCTATAAATGGAAGCCATCTTCTTCATTTATCTGTGGTTTAAGTTGTCTGATAAGTATACCTGTAGAGTGTGAGTGTTGAAAATTGAGGGAGTATAATCAGAGGAGTAAGGGAATTCAATTCAAGCTTCAAAAGGTATAAGTTCTATTTTTGTGTTCTTGAATTGGGTCTTGAAATCTCTTGAAATTCTCTGTCAATTAGTATGATATAACATGCTATCAAGTGTTTATGAAGTATGTTTACATGTGTATTATGTATCAATGTAATATGTTGAGCATAATGATTGGGTGATTATAATTTATATACATATATGTTCTTCATTTTAAGATTTTGAATTTCTTAAGAAATATTAAGAAAATACTTGCTTTTGAGTCACAACATTGATGGCTAAGGATTGTTATAATCCATGAATTGTTGCTAGATACTGTTAATACAGTTAAATGCGAAAACAACGGAAGTTAAACGAACTAATTTGGTTTAGAAACAAATTCGTAGTGAATGATTTCGCTAAACTTTTCAAAACATAAAAATTGAGTATGAATATGAGTTTTGGATTAATATTTGGGTTTGTTAATGTTGAAGTTAATTGTTGGGTATTTGGTATGTTGTAGTTTTATGAGTTATAAACCCATAGAATCGAAAACGGACTAATTTAGATGAGTATAACTCATGTTATGAAAATCGAAAGGGGTAGGGGTCTGTAAAATTGCGAATAACAGAACCTGAGGGGCTGTTCTACCTCCCAGGGAGTAGCTGCGTCGGGCATCAGTAACTAGTGGACTGCTTTGACCTGCTGTAGTAAATTAGGCATAACTTTTGCATACGAACTCCGATTGAGGGGATTCAAGATGATCCGAAACGAGAACGAATAGACCTACAACTTTTGTTCTTTAAGTTTTTCAATTTGAAGTTGTTAGAAGGTGTCAAGACAGTCATCTTTGTGGCTGTTACGTATTTGGAGACAATCGGAGGGCGTCGAACGAGCACATACGCAAGTATAGTGCTCCCGACGATGGAATATGTTATTTTAAGTGATAAAACATGAATATGCATGATAATAGACATGACATATAAGATTTTCTTGCTTATAATGGAATGTTTTAGCATGACTTAGTATGTGTTTTGAAAAGAAACTTGGAGTTTCAAAAATGAATATTGACGAACCTTGAGTCTTTGAAGTTATGATATTTTAACACATACATATTGTTGAGTTATGAGTATACCTAAGCATGAGAAGTGATTTAAAGTTGCTTTACTTATTATCAACTTACAATAGCTTAGTTGAAAATGATTTCTAAAGAAAACTTGAAACTTTGAGAACGAACTTAAAGTAACTTGTGTACTTAAAGTTCTAAACGTGATAACATACATACATGGCTTAGTTAGTTATGAAATGAGATTAAAAGTTGCACTTAATTGCTTTAGCTTGGCCTAGAATTACTTTTAAAAGTGAACTTGAACGCCTTATTATGCCTCTAGACATGACGAATATGTTTATCATCTAGCTAAGTATGAATTGGACCTTTCAAGTGTAGTTTAAAATACGTTTTAAAATAATGAGCTATGAGAAGCATGCTATTAGAAGATTATTAGAACCAATATATGGTTTAAAAGCTCATAATATCGAATCTTATCAAAGAAAGTTGTTAAGACTTATTGATTGAAATAAATCATTATGGAGCTAAGTAGATTGAATATGAACTTGAAAATAGATCACAACCTACTTGAGGTATCTTTACAATACGTATTAGAATACGTGTTATGCTAGAATTTATAATGGATAATAAAAAGCCTAAATCTGGTCTGGCCAGGGGACGGCGCAGCTGCGCCCATCCTAGGCCAAACTACAGCGCAGCTGCGCTGCAGGACAGTGCTGCCAAACAATTTTAATGGCAACCAGGACCTTAAAACATGTGTGTACGAATGTCTTAAGTTATAATACTTGACGTAATTGATATTGTAAGTATATAAGCATGTAATGGTTATATAAAACACAGAGTTGTTAAATTTTATTAAGGTTTGCAAAATGCAAGAAATATGTGAATCATACATCTAAGAGTTTTAAATGTGTAACGAACACATAGCGAGTCAAGTGTGTGATAGATATATATATATGAATGTTGATGTCAAGTACGAGTGGTTAAGGTATACTTATACATACCTAGCTATTCTAAGAGTATGATGAAAAAGTGAAATATAGGTTTTACAAACCTAGTTAGGAAACAATGTAACATTATTATTATATTAAGAATGTATGAAATATATATGACTAATGGATATGGATCCATGATTATATATCTGTGTAGGAATACACGAAGTGCAGGTAAGCTTTAAGCAGTTAAGTCGTAGTTGTTAAACTATGAATCAGGCAAGTCTTTCAGTTCTTATTTGATATATGAATTCAATAACTGTTAGTTGAATTTTATTATGCTATAATGATGTGAACTTATATATGAACTGTATATGAGATTTGTATGAGATTGAAACTTGATCTTTGATGATATGCTTGTTATGTGAGAAGTAACATGCTTAGTAAATATAAATTGATTATAAATGCATGAACTGAGTATGATGTTATATGCTATGTGATGCATGAAAACTGTTAGAATTGCTGAGCTATCGAGCTCACTCTTGCAAATAACCACTTTTGCAGGTTAAGGACTCACGGTAAAGTTACGTGCTACTTGATTGATAAAGTTCAATAGTATCGCAAGGAGATTATTATTTTGTTGAAGTTATTGTTTTGAACCATGTTTAAGGTTCTAGGAGATGTACATGATAGTGGTTACAACGATTGCTACATATTGTGTTGTATAGATGTATTAGTAATACATAGAGGATATCAAGTTGAGATGTAAAAATTTATACAGTAATTCGAATTAAGTGAATCATAATATAGTTTGATTCAAGGATATGTAATTGATTCAAGGTTATTAAATTAATAAAAGATTACTTTCAAAGAGGATTGAAAAAGTTTAAATTATTCCATATTTTTATAACGTCGAATATGATGTAAGACATGAATGGTAAATGACCAAGATCGAAACTCATTAAAGTTCGAGGTCGTTATACAGATCCTGGAATGGAAAGAATTTATATTCTAAATTGTAATAAATTAAAGTTTTATTCTTTAAGTTATGAATAAAAGATGTAAATATTTGACTAGTAGTATCGTGACTGCACCGGATCCGAGGTAATAGAAGGGACCCGGATTTGGGAGCGTCACATTTACCATGCTAGAAGGCGACGTTCGATATTCAAAATATATTTAAACGTTACAACTTAATATAATTTGATTGAGGGTTTTGTTATTAATTTGTCTCATCTTGTTTAGCGCGCATACACATAAATATAAAATACGCGCCATATTAACTAACATGTGAAACATGTTTTATAATATAATATAATATATATATATATATAATAGTAATCATACACATATAAAATAACATATTCTACCCGGATTGATTATGGACTTTTATTCTAGTTTGGTTCACTCGAGCCACCAAGTGAACCAAAAGGTCAAACCTAGGGTGTAATAATTAAATTTAAATATAACTATTACATTTAAATCACGGGCTCCATTACAAACGGGTCTTCAAGCGCTCCTTGCTCCTTGGTCTCAAATTCTTCAGGATAATTCTAACTAATTCTATTACATAAACTATTTAAAAATAAATAAAAATCTTGATCAGCAATCAAGGGGAAGTACATAGGAGGGAGTTAGAAATTACATCAAGAAAAATCAAAGAAGACGAGGTACGCATACCCCATTTATAAAACCCATACATTCAAGCATTTATCTAAAATAAATTTCAATCACATTTGTCAATAGTCCATAATCAATCACATTTATTATCATACACATCAACATATGCATCAATAAATAAAACATTCATCTCATGAATAATAAGCATTTAATATATACATTGATATCAATTTAATGGATAATTTTAGTTAGCATAAAATTCAATTCTGAATTAAAATAAACTCTTTTATTTTAATTCAAATTTAAATCAAAATAAACCTTTTATTTTAATTTATCCATTTTTGAATAAAAACAAACTCCTTTATTTTTAATCAAATTATTTAATCAAAATAAACTCATTTATTTTAATTAATATGGAATCCAATTCCAAGTCAAAATAAGCTACTTTATTTTAACTTTTAAAGCTGTTATGAAAAAACAAAATATATGAAATCCAATTCCTTATCAAAATAAACTTATTTATTTTGGATAATATGGAATCCTATTCCATCTCTAAATAAACTCCTTTATTTAAGGAAACAAAGAATCCCTTTTCTTAATTGACAAATAAACTCTTTTATTTTTTAGGAAACAAGGAATTCAATTTCATCTCCAATTAGTTATCATGGAATCAATTTCAATTCTAATTAGTTAGCATGAAATTAAATTCTAATTAAAATAAACATCATTATTTTAATCCAATTCCAAATAAAAATAAACTACTTTAATTAAATTTAGAATTACTGGAAAAAACATGGAATCTAATTTCAAATAAAATAAACTTTTTATCTTAATTAGAAATCAAAAGAAATTTAAAAATTTTAATTTTTCTGGACAGAGGCGCTGCGGCGCTACGTTTGAACTTAAAACGAGCGCTGTGGCGCTATCGATTGAACCCTATTCGTGCGTTGCGGTACTAGTTGGCGCTGCGGCGCCTAGTTTGTTCCTTTGACCGGCATTGCGGCGCCACTGGACAGAACCAGTTTTTCCAATTCGTGAATTATATAGTTTTTTCTCCAAAAACAAAATTGTATACCAACAATTATGCCCAATTAAATTGTTCTAAACACATATCAACATGCATATCAAATCTGAACAATTAATAACTTGCATAAAAGTTTGGCTCTGATGCCACTGTTAGGTTTGTAAGATTCATGGACACAATCAAATTGCATAAAATAAGCGGAAGTGTGAAAAATCAAAGTATTAAAATTTTACAAACCATATACCCGAATCATCCTTTATGCACAATTATTAATTAAAAAGAAATAGATGGAGATTAGATTCATACTCTCGTAGAAACTAGCTTCCTCATATACGAGTTTAACTCCAATTCGTTTCGCGTTCAACTTGAATTCACCGGGTTGATTCAATCCTTTGATCAACGTTAGCCACCCAAGTGTTTGGCCTCTAGAGGTAATCTACCAAGAAAGAACAAGAATTCAAGAAGAATGGTTTTTGGGAAAACCCTAGTTTTCTTCTCTCTAGAAAAGAAGTGTTCTCCCAACTCTTGGAATAAAGTGTGTAACTTATGTAACCTTGTTCCATAATAAGACTTTCTTATTTATAGATGTAGGCAACCCTCCTAAACAATTTAGAATTAGGGTTTCATATTAATTAATTAAACCCTTTTAATTAATTAGGCTTTCCAATCTTATTAGGAATAATTAATTAAACTCTTTTAATTAATTAGTCTCCTAATCTTATTAGGAATATATATGAGAGAGAGTATCTTATTAATTAATTCTCAAACTCCTTTAATAATTAAATAATAAAAATAATAGTAATAATAATAATAATAATAATAATAAGACTCCTCTTATTAATTTATATTTAATATTTTCAAAATATTAAGCTATTTAATTTATTCTATCACCATAGATTAAATTAAATATACTTAACTTATTATTTTGATTATGCCATTTGCTTCTTTAATAAATACTTTTCCTTTTATGGTGCGACCCTTTAGGTTCTCCATATTAAACCGGTTGTGAATAAATCAATTAGAACAATTCTAATCTTATTTAAATAAATAATTTAAACTAATAATTTATTTAAATAAATAACATTTATTTTACAATAAGGATAAGCCTCCTTAGCGATTAACGACTTTTTAGATAATATAGATTTCAACATTAATCATAAAAGAACCTTTGAGTAAAAAGTTACCGTACAATTCAATCCTTCCACCATACAAGTCCCAATTAAATATAAGTTATGGAATTACTGTCAAGTCTTATTTTATTTAATTATATATATTTAGATTCCAAAATGCACAACTCCAAATAATGCAAATTAGAAACTCCTTTCTAATTTTATTCCAGCTTGGCCAAGGATTCATGGGTTGTCATTTATCGAATCACATAGGACATATCTCTTCTTTTACTAGAAGTGGTAGATTCTTTATTGATCATTCATTATCTCCATATATAACTTATTACACCCAAGCATACCCTTTGATATACCCTAAGGCCATGTTTGTTTGTAGGGATTATAATCCAGGACTATTAATTTTAGGATTAAATAATCCTAGTCACATGTTTGTTTTTTATGAGATTATTCATGGGATAACATAAAATAATCTCATGTTATGTTTGTTTTTTCTATAATTAATTAAAGGATTGGATTATAAAATATTGTTTGGACTAATATACCCTTACCAATAATAATATATTTTAAACTATAATTTAAACTTATTTATACATCAAAAATAATTAAAAATAATTAAAAACTTTTAAATAAGTGGTTATAACATTCAGTAAATATTTTTTTTTTGAGAGGGGTGGTGTGAGAACCTCGAATTTTTAAGAATTATCTATAATAAGAATTTAATAAATAAAATTCTTAACGCATGTATTGGGTTCGAATATATATGTGTGCGTTATGAGATAGGAAGAATTGTGTTACATAGGGTAATATGAACTATGTAATAAGTGATTTTGTGTTTAATAAATGCATATCATTATTATATATTTGTTATAAATTATAGAGATGAATAAGTAAGAAGATGGATAAGATTTATCTGTCAACATTAACTAATTTATAGAATTATTTTATCATAGTAAGTTGGTGACATTAAATATCTTTGATGAATAATCACCATTTTCTTGAGTATATATACTAGTGATTAGTATGATTGTAATATAGGTTATTATTAGTACTTAAGCTATCCATGGATGGATTGGGATAGTGAAGCATGAGTTAATTAAGGGAATTAACTAATAAGTATAAATATTGGTTAATTCAAATTGAAAGTTATATTATGAAATAATATAATTTGAAAATTAAAGCCTTAATTAACTATGATGCTATAGTAAGGGGTTTAAGATCACTTAAGTAAATAGTGAGTTAACACATGCGTGGAATAGGTGATTATAGTAAGTGCCTTTATATATATTACTTGGCATGGTATTATATGAATGTGCAAACGACGTTAATAAAACATGTTGTTAAACCAATATATCTTTAAATAAATATTGATTAGAGAATTAATTAATATTGAGATATGGTTAAATGTGTAGATTAAAGAAATTATTTTGGAGACAATTTATAGAAAGGAAAAAGAAATGAATATTATATATTTCTAATAAAGGATATTAAAATAATTTCTAATATTGAATTATTTTAATAAAAGGGAGAAGGTTATACCTTGTATGACTTTGTATGAGGTAACATGAATGAGGGTAAATATATTAAAACATATTTGCTATATGTAATATATTAATAGAAAATAAACTTATGGTCTATTTTCTATATAAAAGGTGTACATGTGTCGTACATGTAATTATTTTAATGAGATATAGATATTATATTAAGAATATTATATTGAGATAATGAGTGAATTCTTTTATTATAATTAACGCATTTAGCTTCCAAAATTATAATAAAAATATTTTGTCATAGAGGAATACATAATTCTTATAACAGTAATGTATCTCCAAAAGGGTTAAGGTTATAAAAGAAAACTAAGTTATTTTAATAACTTGAGTTACTATTTTACTGTAGATTTTATTATTTAAATAATTAATAGAGTAAATATTAATTATTCTAAGCATAAAGGTTATACATATTATAAGTGTATAATTATTTAAGGTAGTATTAGAATGTATGTGTCACACAAACCTTATATTAAAGGAATATTAAGGTGTGGTGGAAGTGATAATAAGCTTAATAGTGTAAGCTTGTGAGATATGCCTAGTGTGGCAAAGTGGTGGAATAAGCATTCATTAAATAATTTAATGAATGAACAATTACAGGAATTAATTAGTATTATTATATGAATTAATTGCTATGTGCAAAGATATGTAATTATATGTTATATAGTAGTTACATCTATATGACATGAAATAAAGTGTGACACTTCAAGAAAACTATATAATATAGAAAACTATATGGTAAAGTGAAAGGACTCACATGAGTTACATAAAGGGACATATGTGACAATGTGTTATGTGTGGTACATTAATGTGTACTTTATGAAGGATATTGAATTAAACTAAATAAATAATTGTTGATAATAATTATCTCAATGATTAAATATAATTAAAATAATAGAGTTGTAATAATATGGTGTGACAATACTCAATCTTACTATATTCGGTATTGTCAAATGTACATGGATTATATGATTGGGTGTATGTGTGACCCTATCATATCATACGGTAATAACATTAAGTTATTAGATATAAGCTTGCAAGTTAGCCCATGTGAGAGCAATGATGGTTAACCAAATGGCTAGGGTACAATGAATAGTAGTAGTTGGTGGGAGTTAGTCACCAACTCTTCTTTGCCCCTTGTGTAATAACCATAGGAGGGTAATAGCTTGGCTATTAGTAGAGGTCATGCATTGGTGTGTAGAATGTTAGTTTATTTGCTAAATGCAAGTATATATGTTATGAGAATTAATTATGTAACATGGTGCAATAGACCCCTCCCATGACCCTTAGAATGCTGAAAATTTTGTGCCATGGTAAAGTTTGTAAACTAAGAGCCATGTGGGAGAAATAATGAGTAAGGACAATGAATAGTAGTAGTTGGTGGAATTAGCCACCAACTCCATTCCTTGCCCCTTGGTTATTGCCCATAGGAGGGTAATAGAGTGGCCATGATTAGAGACCATTAATTAGTATATGAATGTGTTAGTATATAAGCTATGAGACCATATGATGTAATGGTATTACATTATGAACATATTATAAAATGTGAGATTATAGTAATGTAAGCTTGAGGTCTATTATATACTAAGCTTACATAATTGTGCCTTGTGTGGCATGGGTGGTAAAGTTAAATCAATTAGAGGTTTAACTATAATGGCAAGTTAATAAATAATTGATATTAATTATCATTATAATATTTGGGTGTAATTGAGATAATAATTTTATGGAAAATTATGGTATGAGAATACCTAACTATTTTATATCTAGTCCAATTAAAATATTAATTGAATTAAACTAATGTACATGATATACATGATATTATGTATTGGTATTAGAAGTTTGTTAATTCATTAGATAAGTGTACTTATATATATGTGGGTGTATATATATAGGTATAGATATATGTACATGTGTAAAGGTAACAAATAAGCTATCATAATGTACCAATGGGATAATGAAAGTGCAACATTTAGATAGTACCCCCCATGACCGAAAATTGTTGCCCTATTAGACCTAAGTGCTGATTTTTGTTGCCCAAATGCTTACAAGTTACCCATGTGAGCTCATCATGAAGAAGGACATAGTTAGTGGAGAGTTGATGAAGCTTTTCACCAACTAAACTTTGACCAATGGTTATTAACTAGTTTGGTGTACAAATACAAGTATTATACCAAGTACTAGTACATGTATTTTATACATGAACCTTGCCTATAAATGGAGCCCCTCCTAGTTCATTACTTCATTTACTTGAAATTTCATAAGTGTTAGTAGTATAGAGAGAGTTCGAGAGAAAAGAAGAAAACTAGAGAAGTGCTTGCATTTTGGTGGAGTTCAAGAAGGAGAAGCAAAGGTGGAGAGCTACTTGAGGTTCCTAGCTAAGGGGGAGAAAGCATTCAAGAAGTAAGTTCATAACCTAACTTAAGTTTTTGTAAGATAAGTTAGTATATATGATTCTAAGAAGAAAAATGCATGCTTGGTTATAGGAGTTTGTATATGTGGAATCATGTTGGATCCAAAGTTATAAGGATGAATTTTGGAAAGATAATATGTTATTTATATGTCTTGGTATGTGATCTAGGTCAAAATGAATCTTAGTAAAGCATGTGAGCATGAAACCTAGAATGATATATTTATGAACATAAGACTTGATAAGAGATGTCATTAAATGTGTAAGCTATGTTGATGATCCAAAAATACTATGTTGAGCATCTATGAAATACGGTCATAACCAAAGTGGAGAAAAATTAAAACCCCTGGAGGGCCCCCCCCGGCGGGCCTTGTAAGCCTTGTACCCCCCCCCCCCCCCGGTGGGGGGTATGCAGGGAAAAATGTTTGAAGCCGCCCCGGCGGGGGGTATACAGAAAAAGGGGACCTTTGTTTTGAAAAGCTAAGTTTATGTAATGTCATTTTAACATACCTTAAAATGTTAGATAATAGTAATAAGTTATATTAATAAAATAACGTGTAATTATAATTTGGATAATTATAATTATAGTAAAGGTTTAATTTAAATTATAATTTGTTAAATTATAATGAATATAGTTTGATTAATTATAATCAAAGTAAATGTTTAACTTGAAGTATAATTTGTGTAATTATAACTGAATATGTGATTATAATTTGGAATAATTATAATAAAGGTGAATGTGTAATTTATTTAATTATAATTTAATGAGTGCATAAATTAAAATTGATTATTTATAATCTAAGTAATTGTTTAATTTAAATTTAATTGGTTTAATTATAATTTAATGCATGATGTGATTAATTTTGTTATGAATAACTATTAACTTATTAGTTAAAGAGGAATGAGTTAACCTAAAGCGGTTAACTAACGATGAGGAATAACTATGTGATAATTAACTGATATTGTTAATTATATATTTGGTTTGATAGTAAGTGTCAAACGAGTAAATAAAAGAGAATTACAAAGTGTAAATTAGAATTTACTTAGATGTTTGATAAGCGTTGCTAGGTGACTAATAATTGATGCGTATGGTAATACATGTGTAGAATTTACACGAAGTGCAGATATCTTTAAGCAGTTAAGTCGTAGTTGTTAAACTACGAATCATGCAAGTCTTTCAATTCCTATTTGATATATGAATTCGATAACTGTTAATTGAATTAAATTACGCTATGATGATGTGAACTTATATATGAACTGTATATGAGATATGTATGAGATTGAAAGTTGATCTTTGATGATATGCTTGTTATGTGAGAAGTAACATGCGTAGTAATTATAAATTGATTATAAATGCATGAACTGAGTATGATATTATATGCTATGTGATGCATGAAAACTGTTAGAATTATTAAGTTGTCGAGCTCACTCTTGCAAATAATCATTTTTGCAGGTTCAGGACTCACGGTAAAGATTATGTACTTCTTGAATGATAAAGTTAAATAGTATCGCAACAAAGATTACTATTTAGATTATTGCTTGAATCATGTTTAGATGATAGTTATTACGATGTTTAATACTTGTCGTGTTGTAAAGAGGTACTAGTTGATATATAGAGGATATCGATTTGAGATGTAAACCTTTATATAGTAATTCGAATATAGTGAATCATATATAATTGATTCAAGGTTTGTAACTGATTTAAGTTATGAAAAATTAATAAAAAGGTTTATTCAAAGGAGATTGAAAAAGTTTAAGTTAATCGGCATTTTGTGACATCAAATATGATGTATGACCGGAAGGGTAAATAACCAAGATCGGAACTCATTAAAGTTCGGGGTTAATATACAGATTCTGGAAATGGAAAGAATTTATATTCTAAATTGTAGTAAAGCAAAGTTATATTCTTTAAGTTATGAATAAAAGAAATAAATATTTGACTAGTAGTATCGTGACTGCACCGGATCCGAGGTAATAGAAGGGACCCAGATTTGGGGGCATCACAGGTGGGGTGGGAGCGTATACATAATCGACAAATATTATTTTTTAATTTTTGTGGGGTGGGGCGGGGTGGGGGTGGGGGTGGGGTGGGGTAGGGTGGGAGTGTATATATAATCAGTAAATCTTATTTTTTTAATTTTTGTGGGGTAGGGGTGGGATAGGGTGGGGGTGTATATATAATCAATAAATATTTTTTTTAATTTTTGTGGGGTGGGGGTGGAGTGGGGTGGGGTGGGTGGGGGTGGGGGTGGGCGGAGTGGGGGCGTATGTATACATAAACAAAAAATATTAATTTTTTTTGAGTGGGAGTGGGGGTGGGGGATGGGGTGGGGTGGCGTGGCGTGGCGTAGTGGGGTGGGGGTGGCGTGGCATGGCGTGGCATGGTGTGGTGGGGTAGGGTGGGGGTGTATATATAATCAGTAAATATTATTTTTTTAATTTTTGTGGGGTGGGGGTAGGGGTTGGTGTGTGGGTGGGCGGGGTGTATACATAATCAAAAAATATTTTTTTTGAGTGGGGGTGGGGGTGGCGGGGTGTATACGTAATCGGTAAATATATTTTTTTGAGGGGGTGGGGGGTGGGGGGCGGGTGGGGGTGTATACATAATCAATAAATATTATTTTTTTAGGGTGGGTGGGTGGGGCGGTGGGGGGAAGGTGGGTGGGTGGTGTGCGGGGTGGGGGTGTATACATAATCAATAAATATTATTTTAAAAAAATAGATCGACTGATATACGGAAAGGATATAATAAGATATTAAGAAAAAGGTCTAGCGGTAATTTTGTCTAGCAATTTTTAATCCCAAATGGTAGGGATTATAATACCAGGTAGGAGATGGTATTAAATAATCCCACATCCTAAGCTATTTTATAATCCCAGGACTAATAGTCTCAAGCTCAAATTTAAAAACAAACAAGTCACTTAGGATTAATAGTCATATCCCAAGTGTAATCCTTGCAAAGAAACATAGCCTAAGGGTCTTAAGGGACATGTGAAAGTATAACTCATCATACACAAGATACTATGATGATCTCAAGTCCAAGGATCACTTGTACTACTATCACTATGAGAATTCCTATTGACACACAAGTAAAAATATATTAGGTATTCCTTAGCGAGCCACGTTCAGTGAACTTATTCTCCAATAAGCACCTACATACTTGCTTTAATGTCTCCACACAAATGATCATGAGATCAATCATCCTCATCCAATGAATGAGCAACGTATGTACCAATCTATCCGGATTCACTAATTCCCTTTTTAGTAATCCAACGATTAGAAACTATTTTAGTTTTAAGCTATCTAAGAATTTAGATCTCATTAGCATGATCATCATCATGATTCTAAAAGCATTGCTTAAAACTAAGAGTTTATCACATATTATAAAAACATCATCATATAGATAATTAAATGTCTTTAAATAAATAATTCTTTTATTAATAAATGAATAAGATTGTTACAAAGTATATGCTTTATCATCAAACATGATTGACTTGTGTGCATATTACTTTCAAGAAATTGGATAGATCACTAATCGAATAGATGGTTGAACCGTTATTAAATCAATGATGTCATAATTATATTTTAAATAAATATAATTATTAATATAAATTTTATATAATTTATATTCAAAATATCAAAAAAATTAATTATCCTCCAATTATTTATTGAGGTATTATTTTTGAAAAAATTATATAGAAAGAAATAATCTTTGATTAAAATAAAAGTATAATAAAAAATAGAAAAGATAAATATAATGAAAGTGTAGGATTGCTAAAAACATATCAAATCATATAATCAAATTGAAATTACAGCGGAAGCATGCAAAGTAGCAAATTAAAATTTTCGGCAATCCATTGTGTATCCTTATGTAAACTCATTAATTGAGGAAGGATAAAGATATACCTTTGAAGTGTGTAACCTTCGATGAAGACTAAAAATTCAATCCTTTGATCCTTCATGATCTCTCTAATCTTCGGATCAACGTTGGTCACAAAGTATATGCAACGCCCAAGAGGTATCCACCAAGAGTAATTGATTGAAGAAATAATTTACACTCTACTAGATCTTGGATGACTAATCCTAATTTTCACTTTCCTAACAACTTAGGGTTTTAAAAATGCTTGCAAGAGAGATGCAAGTTGCAAGAGTTGTATTAGTCTTCCCCACAATAAGACTCCTCTTATTTAAAGACTAACCCTAATCCTTAACCCTTAAGGAATTGGGTTTTAATTTAATTCTCAATCTAATTAGCAACTAAATAAAATAATAAAAATAATAAGACTCCTCTTATTAATTTATAATCTAGTATTTCTCCAAATAATATATTATTATTATTTAATCAATTTAATAATAATAATAATAATAATAATAATAATGATAATATGATGATTAATCTTATTAATTTATAATATTAGTATTTCTCCAAATACTTAATTATAAATCTTAAGCTAATTAATTTATTATACTAATAAATTAAATATAATTAATTTATTATTATTAAGACAATCAATTCTAAAATCATAATTCTCCTTTATGTGGTGTGACCCTCTAGGTTCAATATTAAGCCAGTAGTAGAATAAATAAATTAGAACAATTCTAATATTATTTATAATGAATTAAACTCCTTTAATTCAAACATAAATAAATAATTTTATTCTACATCATGAGTGACACCTTATAAATAATGTATCATGAATATCCAGATAATATGAATTCAACGTAAATCAAAAAGATTATCATAAATAATACAAATAACCTATTCCGTGAATGGTTACCGTATAATTCAATCATTCTATCATACAATGTCCCAATAGAATATAAAACATTAAATTACTGTCAAGTTTTATTTATTTGATTATATGTATTTTGATTCTAAAATGCACAACAATAGTTATTGTAAATTAGAAACTCCTTTCTAATTTTCATTCAACCCTGGCCAGAGATTTTCATGTTGTCACTTTATCGAATCTCATAGGACATTCTCTTCCTTTACTGGAAGCGATAGATCCTTTGTTGATCAATCACCTATCTCCATATATACTTTATTATATCCGAGCATACCCTACGGCATACTCAATAGTATTAAGGAATATATCAAAACATAATTCAGTATATACAAGATACTATGATGATCTCAAGTCTAAGAATAACTTGTACAACTATCAATTTAGGAACTCCTATTGACAGGCAAGTAAAAGTCCATTAGGGTTCCTTAATTAGTCACGTTCAGTGAACTTATTCTCCAATAAGCACCTACATACTTGTTTTAGTGTCTCCACACAAAGGATCATGAGATAAATCATCATCTTCAACAGAGCAAGCATAATATGTACTAATCTATCCGGAATCAGTAATCCCACATTAGTGATCCAGCAATTAGGAACATTTTAGTTTTGAGCTATCATAACATCTAGATCTCATTAGCATGATCAACATCATGATTCTAAAAGCATTGCTCAATAAATATGGGTTTATCACATTTATTAATTCAACTAATTAACATGGATAAAGAATGCCTTTTATTATATAAACTTTCTTATTAATCAATGAATAAGATTACAAAGTAAATGCTTATTACATCCAATGTAATTGGCTTACTACTTTCGATCTCCCATTTAAACTAAAGCCAGTGCCTTGGTCTCTAATACTCATCTTCTCTAAGTGACGATCAAACTGCTGCCAAGTTAACGCTTTAGTAAATAGATCTGCAATGTTGTTCTGAGAGTCGACTCTCGCCAAGTTAACATCTCCCCTTTTAACGATTTCCCTAATCAGATGAAAGTGCGACAATACATGCTTGGATTTCTGATGAAACCTGAGTTCTTTGGCCTTGTGCAACAACTCCGTTGTTGTCAATATATACATGCATTGATCCTTGTATGCTAGGAACCACACCAAGTTCAACATTGAACTTTTTCATCCAAACAGCTTCCTTTGCAACTTAATTCGTAGTTATGTACTCCGCTTATGTCATGGAATCAGCAATCGTTTGCTGCTTGGAACTCTTCCAACTCACTGCACCACCATTTAGGATAAAGACATAACCTGAGGTGGATTTACTTTCATCTTGGTCAGTCTAAAAACTTGAGTCTGTATAGCCCTCTAGTTTAAATGCAGACCCACTATACACTAGAAACACATCCTTGGTCCTTCTTAAGTACCTTAGAATGTTCTTTACTACTTTCCAGTGTTCTTCTCCTAGATTCGATTGATATCTGCTTGTCACTCCAAGTGCATAAGCAACATTAGGTCTTGTACATATCATCCCATATATGATAGACCCTATCGCCGAAGTATAATGTATCTTACTCATGCAATCTCTCTCTTCAGGTGTCTTTGGGGACATTTTCTTGGAGAGATTCACTCCAAAACTCATAGTTATGAATCCTCTCTTGGAGTTGGACATGCCAAACCTCTTTAGCATTGTTTCAATGTACGTTCCTTGGGCCAAGATGAGCATCCTTTTCGATCTATGTCTATAGATCTTTATTCCCAATATGTAGGATGCTTCTCCCAAGTCCTTCATGGAGAAGTGTTTAGACAATCATACACTACAAGAAAATGGTCTAACAGCGACCATCACTTTCAGTGACCCCCCTATACGGTCGCTGATAGTAGTACTAGCCACCGCTATATGCGACCGCATTTGAATCTAGTCGCTAGATTATATCCGTGACTGTAAGCGGTCGCTGGTATGAATTTCCCGCCCTAAAATTGGTGTAAAAAGTTTACGCAGAGGTTTTGTGCGATCACTCACTATCAGCTACCGTCAAGTGGTCGCTGATACGTCCACATCATTAAAAAATCAGCGACCGCATGTGGTCGTTGATGGCGGTCACTGATTCTCTTTAATCTAATCAGGTTCAGGTATTCGCTCGACACAGCAGCAGAAAAAAAAGAGGGAGAAGAGAAAAAGGAGAAGAGGGAGCAGGGGAGAAAGACAAGAGGGAGGGAGAAGAGGGACCAGCCACCACCGCCGTCACCTGCTACCATCACCGCCGTCGACACCTTCACCGCCGCCATCACCACCGTCGCGTTTTAGGTAAGATTTCTTCATATCCTACAAAAAATGTGTATGTTTGATTCTTGTGAATAGATATAATTTTTCATACCTAAATGTTATTCTTTCAATATGATATGATAAAAGTAGTAAAGGGGAAAAATAATTTCTTAATAGATACAATTTCTTAATTTGAATAGATACAATTTCTTAATTTGAAGAACAAAAAAAATAGAACCTAAGGAATCGATAGCCTTTGCCAATTTTTCAACTTTTTCTAGCCCAACATTAGGAGGGGAAGTATAACCAAAGTAGAGAAGAACCTAATTTCTGATTCAACAAATATTAATAGTTTGGAGATGTGTTTTTTTAACATTTTCAAAAACTTGATGCTGCGAATAAAAGAAATCATGTTTGTGCATGTGCAACAAATAAATATATGGATAGAAAAAGAGAGATTGCCCAGCGAAGAACCATCCTGAATAATGGGATAGACTAGGCCTTTTCATCGATTATTCACCAAATCGGACCGTCCCGAATCAGACCGGACCAGTGATCAAATGTAGTTAGAATTGCGTACAGAAATCGATAAACCGGTTCTAACAAGTATGCTCAAGTCATATGCTTACAAGTATGCTAAAATGTTAATCAGATTCTAACAAGTTATCTCAAGTCATACGCTTACAAGTATGCTCAAGTATGTTTACAAGTATGCTTAAATGTAAGTCATATGCTTACAAGTATGCTCAAGTATGCTTACAAGTATGCTTAAATGTAAGTTATATGCTTACAAGTATACTCAAGTATGCTTACAATTATGCTCAAGTATGCTTAAATGTAAGTCATATGCTTACAAGTATGCTCAAGTCATATGTTTAATTACAAGTATGCTTAAATGTAAGTCATATGCTTACAAGTATGCTTAGAGAGCTATGCTATACATTAATAAGCTCATGTTGTATGTAGTAGGTACCGTGGTATCATGGACCTCTATTCAGATCGTAGTTGGATGAGACGACGAAAGTCAAGTGCCCAGATAGGTACTACAACTGAATTTAGAGATGGTTGCCAAGTGTTATTGGAGTATGCATATAGTCACCCGGAATGTGTGAATGGTCAGAACAAGATAAGATGCCCTTGTTTGAAGTGTAAGAATATAAATTATATGGACAGAGACGTGATAAACTATCATATACTTGTTTTTGGGTTCATGGAAAATTACGAAGAATGCTGGTGGGCACATGGGCAGAGAAGAGATAGTGTCATTACAGAAGTACACAATCCGGGCAGCAGTACTCATCGTATGAATGAAATGGTTTATGATATTGTAGGGCCAGAGTTTTATTGGGAACAAGGCAGAGAGTAACCTATGAATTCTGATGCCAAAGCCTTCTTTAAGTTGTTAGACGAGGGTAGTGAGCCATTGTGGCATGGTTGCACCAAACACATTATATTGTCTGCAGTGGCAACATTACCTAACATCAAGGCTGATCACAACATGAGCCATGAGTGTTTTGAGTAGCTCTTGAAGGCCATTAAGAGTATGTTTCCTGACGGTGAGAAATTACCTGATAACTATTACTATTGTAAGAAAATGATGAAGAAGTTGGGTATTGGATACTAAAATATCGATGCATGTCCCAACGATTGCATATTATTTTATAAGGAAAATGAACAGATGACCTGGTGCACGTTTTGCAGTCATGATTGGTTTAGGCCTAATAAAGAGGGTGTGACTATAAAAAAAATCAAATATTCCATTTAAGATTTTAACGTATTTTCCAATTACACATCGGCTAAAAAGATTGTACATATCTTCAAGAACAGCTGAGCATATGAGTTGGCATGCGAAATCTCCAGCTAAAGATGGAGAACTCAATCATCCCGCAGATGGGAAGTCTTGGAAATATTTTAACTTAGCACATCTTGGGTTTGCATTGGAACTTAGAAATGTGAGGTTTGGATTGTCCACTGATGGTTTTAACTCGTTCGGCCACTCAGCAGTTCCGTACTCCTGCTGGCCTGTGATTGTTACTCCGTACAACTTGCCTCCTTGGATGTGTATGAAACAACCATACTTGTTTCTGTCACTCGTAATTCGGTCCCAAGAGTCTTGGAAAGAACTTAGATGTTTACTTGAGGCCTCTTATAGACCAATTGAAGGTATTGTGGGAGGATGGAGTACAGACTTGGGATGTTGCAACGAAAATAAATTTCAACCTTAGGGCAGTTGTTATGTGGACTATACGTGACTTCCTAGCTTATGGTATGTTAGCTGGATGGATTACACACCGAAAGTTGGCTTGTCTGTATTGTATGGAGCATACAAAGTCTTTCAATCTGTCTAAAGGTAGAAAGCCTTGTTGGTTTGACTGTCATTGTCGGTTCTTGCCAGTAGATCACCCGTTTCGAAGAAATAAAGAACACTTCAGGAAAGAGAAAGTAGACAATGATATGCCAGCATTGCGATTGTAGGGAACAGAGATGCGAGATGTGTGATGAGATTGTCGGTCATCCCATTTGGTAAGATTGATACCACAAACATAATCAATGGGTTTGACAAATCTCAAAACTGGGTTCGGAGAAGCATCTTTTGGGAATTGCCTTATTGGTCTACAAATTTGATTCGTCATAATCTAGATGTGATGCATATTAAGAAGAATGTGCTCGATAATGTGTTTAACACCGTGATGAATGTTACGGGGAAGACAAAACATAATGATAAGGCACGATTGGACACGAAAGATATTTGTAGGCGTCCTGGATTAGAACTTTATGAATCTCCTAATGGTAAGATTGTCAAATTGTATGCGAGGTACACATTGTCCAAAAAGCAAGTTGAAGATGTGTGCACATGGGTCAAGGCACTGAAATTACCAGATGGTTATGCGTCAAACATTGCCAGGTGTGTTACGGGTGGGAAATTACAAGGGATGAAGAGTCATGACTGTCATGTGTTCATGGAGAGAATCATTCCTATGGCATTTCGGGATCTGCTTGATAAACCAATATGGGATGCTTTGACGGATCTTAGTCGTTTCTTCAGAGACTTATGTTCAAAAACATTAAATGAGATGGACATGTTCGTACTTGAGAAGAACATCATAGAGATCACGTGTAAACTTGAGAAAATATTTCCACCTGATTTTTTTGACTCCGTGGAGCATTTACAGATCCATCTTCCCTATGAAGCTCGTGTTGGGGGTCCAGTTCAATATAGATGGATGTACCCTTTCGAGAGGGTGATGGGAAACCTTAAGCGAAAGGCCAAGAATAGAGCTTATGTCGAGGGGTCGATATGTGAGGCATACAGTTTCGATGAGATATCTACATTTATCTCAAACTATTTTTGGATGAAGTTTTGATAAAGGCCAATCTAGTCTCGAGACATGATGATGGGGGCAATGTTGAACTAAATGGCCGGCTTTCTGTATTTGATCTATCAGGCCGCACTTATGGAAAAGGGGTGCGCATATTCCTATCTGAATAAGAATTATATGCGGCATATACTTACATTCTTCTCAATTGTGAGGAGATTGACGAATTTGTGAGGTACACGTGTAAATAACATATTGATCCCTTAACCTTCAATGACATGTAATATACATTCCAATATGTTATTGTTTATAACATTGTATAGATCATACGATGACGAGTTAAAAGTGAAGCATCCCAGCATTACTGATAAAGATATTCAAATCAGTCGTGATAAACAATTTGCACTTTGGCTAAAGACAAAGTAAGTTAAGTTACTTAAGCACGACATATATATACTCCATATTAACTATAACTTCATTTAATAGGATGGAGTTTTTGTAGGCTTTTACTGCGGGATCAACGATTTTGGCTAATATACAAGTCGTAGCTATGGGACCAGACAGGGACCAAGTGAGCCGCAGTTGTTAAAAAATTAATGGTTATGAATTTTATACCAAGGCATATGGTCGCGATAAAAGAACAATGAATACTAGAGTGTGTTTCCAAGGAGATTGTTACAATGAGCTTGGTCGGGCCTTTTATGGGAAGTTGGAGGCAATCATAGAGTTGTCGTACAAGGGCACGTACGGGGGTCATATTAACTTGTTCAAGTGTCGTTGGTTTGATTCAAAAAAAGGGATGCGTGTTGACAGATATGGAATCGTCGACGCATACGCCAACGAACCGTTTGTGTTACTAACATAAATAGTACAAGTATACTACACTCCTAGTCCTGTTAGGAAAAGGGATAGACCGCCTGCAGATTGGCAAGTTATACTTCATACTCCCATGCGCAATCGTGTAGAAATTGTAGACGGGGAGATTTACCAAGAGCATATTCTTCATAGACAAATAATTATAAATGTGGAGGACAACAATGATGTAATCTAGTTAGATGGTGGAGATGAACCTAATGAATTAGAGCCTGAGTCACTACTTGTGCCGGATGACACTGATACCGAGGAGGAAGAGTTATTAACTGACACTAAAACTGAATCTGAAGCAGATGATGGTTATGTGTTAGTTCCCAAAGGCACAATAGTTATCTAGAAGGGGGGTTGAATAGATATTTTAAACGTTTTCTTTTTCAAAATACTTGTTAGTATTGAATATACTGACTGCAGCGGAATATATGTTTGTTCCCCTTAAGATAATACAATAATGGTTTGATTAGTTATGACAGTTATAACAGATATAGCAGTTATAGCAGTTAATGAGACAGAGGTTTGAAGTGGTTTAGAGCACTCAAGGCTCCTAGTCCACTCTTCTACTCCACGAGTAGGAAATCCACTAAGGATGTCTTTACAACTTTAAATCACTTAGATTCCTTTAAGGCCAGTAGCCTTGGAATTTCATCTCACAAAGAACTCTTCAAGATCAACAATCTTGGAACTTTTTTATTTCACTTAGAACTCTTCAAGTGCAGCAGACTTGGTACACTTTGGATTAAGAGTTGTATTCTGGGGTGTGTTACTCAGTTGCAATTAAGCATCAGTTCTGAAGAACTGAGTAGCGAAGAAAGTTTTCCTCTTTAGGATAGTAGAGTTTATTGTTGAGTATTCTTGAGCATTTTTTATCTTAGCTTACTTACTTGCTTGATCTGAATCCTTGTCAATTTTGCTTATCAAGGAGCCTTCGAAATCTAACCGTTGAAAGCATCCATTGCTGCATTAAATGCTTCAGACAGTTTTGTGTATTGATGTTGACTTCCTACTTTTTCTGCAGCTCAGCCGACTGGCCCACTGACACAGCAGACTACTTTCTCACCTAACACCTGAAAAGACATTTTCTACAGGCATGATAGTCCTTTCCTTAGCTTCTTCAATACGCTTCTTCGATATATACTAAGGATGATTGTAGGATCATTGGGACTATCAATTTGTCAACGTCTATAAGCCTTTTTTTGTGACGCCCCCAAATCCACGTTCCTTCGAAACCTCGGATTCGGTGCAGTCACGATACTACTAACGCCAAACTATTATATCTTTTATTCATTACTAAAAGAATACATCTTTACTTATTACAATTTAGAATATAAATTCTATTTATATCCAAGATCTCATCTTTACATCATATTCGATGTTACTAAAATGCGGAATAATTTAAACTTTTTCAATCCTCCTTGAATAAAATCTTTTTATTGATTCCATAACTTTGATACCGATTACAAATCTTGAATCAACTATATAATATAATTCCTTCTTATCTGAGTTATCGTATAAACATTTATAACTCAACTCGATATCCTCTATGTATTAATTAATACATTCTTACAATACAACAAGTATTAAACAATGTAAGCAACTATCGAGTACATCATCTAGAATCTAAACATGGTCCAGACAATATTCTAAGCAATATTCTTCAATGCGATACTATCTATCTTTATCAATCAAGAAGCACGAAATCTTTACCGTGAATCCTTAACCTGCAAAAATGGTTATTTGCAAGAGTGAGCTCGACAGCTCAGCAATTCTAATAGTCCTCATGCATCACATAGCATATAACATCATACTCAGTTCATGCATTTATAAACAGTTTATATTTACTACGCATGTTACTTTTCAGATAACAAGTATATCATCAAAGATCAACTTTCAATCTCATTTATATCTCATATACAGTTCATATATAAGTTCACATTATCACAGCATAATATAATTCAACTAACAGTTATTGAATTCATATATCAAATAGGAACTGAAAGACTTTCCTGATTCGTAGTTTAATAACTACGACTTAACTGCTTAAGAATATCTGCACTTCGTGTAATCCTACACAGTTATATTAACCATAGAGATCACACTCATTAGTTATGCGTATCCATACATTCTCACTGTAATAATAAAGGTTACATTGTTGTCTAACTTGGTTCTTAAAACCTTCGTTTCACTTTCTTATCATACGTTTAGTATAGCTAGGTACGCATAGGTATACCTTAACCATACTCAATTAATATCATCTTTCATATACACATGTCCGCCTACAACTAATCTATTTACCTATAGTTAGTGTAGTACATCTTCAAAACATGCTCGCACAGTGCATATCAAGGTTAACTAGCGGGGTGCACATACCAATCACGACTAGAGGCATATAAGTCCTATCATGCATGATCATAAAGTTAGAATGCCAGTAACTCTAAGTTCAACCATTCTACTTTCAAAGCTTCATAAGTTTTATTCTCCAAAAATCAATGTCATGCTTAACTAATCATGCAAGGCTACTTTGAATCATTTTATATCTACTTATGCCATGTACGTATGTTATCATATTTAGAACTTTAAGTACACAAGCTCCTTTAAGTTTAATTTCAAGGCTTCAAGTTTTCTTTAGAACCGCACACTAAAGTGACCAAGAGGTTCAAGGTATTCAAAGGGGTTTGAAACCACATGACATACCTATTTCCATGCATAACTAGGTCATACAATCATCCTTAAAAATCAAAACATACACATCATATGTATATGTCAAGGTTCGTTTATAAAACTTTAAATCTATTTTCAAACTATAAGTCTTTTCTATCAATAATGTATGGTAGTGTGATTAACACCTTAAACATGTATTTCATGTCAATATAAACCATACTATCAGGTTCACAAAATCAGAATATAAACATGACTTATATACGCCAAAATTCGTTTATAAAACCTTAAGTTTATTTTCAAAACTATAACTTCATCGTTCACGTAAGCGATCCGAATATAATATGCACATACTAGTTTAACAAGTCCATATATATGTATTAATCATACCAGCATGCTTGTCCTAATTTCTTTCAATATCTATCACTTAGCAGACATCAAGCAGGAACAAAATCTGCAGAAACTGGGATCAGGGACCGGCGCAGCTGCGCAGCTCCCCAGTTCAAAACTGGCGCAGCTGCGCAGGGCCTTGGCCAACTCAAGTCTGGTACCGGCGCAGCTGCGCCGCTGGCCAATATAAAACTGGCGCAACTGCGCCACTGGCCGGCCAGAGACAGAGCAGCATCTGCTTCGGCAGTACCTCAAGCCAAACTCAGAATTTCGCAACGATTATCATTCTAAGCTACTACATTACAGTTCTATCATGATTATAAGCTAGCATAGCAACTAATAATCATACTCCAATCAAGTTATCAATAAATCTGTGCTTAATTCAAGAATCAAGAAATTAGAATTGAAGAACATGGATAGAGTGTTATACCTCTGCAATATGAACTTGCTACTATAACAATTCTCCCTCACTGATAACTCTATGAATACTTACTATCCATTCTATATTTAAAGAAATCTCAGCAAGTGTTATGAGGAAGAAGGGAATGCTCTATATATAGGCATTTCAGTACACGGTTCATGGAATTGTTCACCATATCAAACCAATGGAAGGAGCAATTGTATAATAGATAAGAGAGAGTGGTTGAGAGTTAGTAAATCTCATCATGAATCCCACACCCTTTGCAATTATTAGCTAGCTTGTGATGAAATTGAGAAGAGTAGAGTAGCCATGTGGGTTCACGTGAAGAAGAAATGGGCACTCAATGTTGGACAAGGAGAGAACTCAGCAACTTGTTTTCCCACATACTAATGTTATATATGTATACATATAGTATATACTTAGGCTATATATATTTATTCCATATATATTTAAGTTATACACATTCCATTTTATATAACTTAAATTATAAATTAATGTGTCACAATGTAGTCCCAATAATACTATCGTGTAGTAAATTTTAACTTGCACATATAAATTCATGTACATTTCATTCTACCGGATATAACTCTATCGGGTATCATCACAGTGTATTGTCTCCTTTATTATTGAATTTCATTAATTCAATAATTGTTTGCTATATATATTCATGATATATTATTTTATTGTATACTTAATATACACATTGTCACACCCATATTTCATGTACCTATTACAACTCAATAACTTTACTATATAGTTTATATTCATATATAACATAGTCGCATTGCACTTTATACTTCGCATAACATATAGTTAACTATCATACGTTATACTTTAATATCGCATGGTTGCACATAGAAATTAATAAATTACTTAACTTATCAATTAATTAATAATAATATTAATTAATCCATTTCTCATTAATCCATGGAATTATAATTCCCACGCTAATTGATTAACACTTTATATGATTTATTATCACGTTAAATAAATATAAATCTTTTTATATTTATAAATCATTTACTCATTAATCATCATATTATCAAATAATTACTTGATAATAGTATATTGTTCATAACAATAATTAATATTATAAGACAATTTATCTCATCACAAATCCGATTATACTTATAATCGATTTTCTTATTATTATACTATCACTAGCCATAATAATTTAACATACTATCATAATAACAATTAACAATTAATTTAGATTAATTGTTTAATTAATAATTTCTCCATCATTAAATTAGTCAATTCATTACCGAATCTATTATTGTGCCACACAAGGCATCTCTCACAAGCTCAAATTTAAGCTTATCATTATTCTTATCACATTACTACTTATAACCTGTTCAATTAAATTAGAACTATTAAATCCAAGGTCCACATATAAATATTTTATAAATCGAATATTCAAATATATAACTTTTACGGAAATATAATAACTCAAGCTATTAAAATGTTAAATTACTTCAATTAATTATACTTATAATAAGTATAACCTTTACGCTTATAATAATTAATATATACTCTATTAATTATTCCAATAATAATATTCACGATCAAATAATAACTTAAGTTATTTAATATATTAAAATAACTTAGTTTCCTTTCATTAATTAAACTCCCTTGAAAATACATTTAAAATTATGTATTTAGCCATATCATAAAATATTATGTTTTCTCCAAATAAGCACATTCGTTATTAGAAAATAATTTACTTATTGTCTCATGATATTATTTTTAATATAATATCAAATAATTATATGTACGACACATGTACATATATTATATATAAAAAATAGATAATAAGTTTATTTTCTATTATAATAAATCATTTCCATCAATTTAATTACATATAGCAAATACGTTTTAATATATTTACTATATTAACCAAACACACCTCATACAAAAACATATAAGGTAATATTATTATTCAAAAATAATATTTTCTCCTTTTATTAAAATAATTTAATATTAGAAATTATTTTAATATCCTTTATTAGAAATATATAATAACTATTTCTCTTTCTTTTCTATAAATTGTTCCCCAAAATAATTTCTTCAATATACATTTAATCATATAATGATTTCCATCTCCCTTTAATAACGTATATATAATTAACGTTATTCGCACATTAGACTTTCTCACATATTACCACTCTAAGTAATATATATAAAAAGTATCAACTATAATTACATATTCAACACACATATTAATTCACTCCTTTACTTAAGTAAATTAAACATTGTACTATATCATCATAGTTAATTAAGATTCAATACTGACATTATATTATTCCATAATATAACTCACAACTTATATTAACTAATATTTATTCTTATTAGTTAATTCCTTAACTAACTCATGCTTCACTATCCAAACCTATTCACGGATAGCTTAAGTGCTATTAATAACCTATATTATAAACATACTAGTTATTAATACACATACTCAAGAATATGGTGATTATACATTAAGGATATTTAATGTCACCAACTTACTATGATAAAATAATTCTATAAATTATTTAATATCGATAGGAATTTATCCACCTCCTTTACCTCAATTGAAACGTCTCTACGCTAAGTAACAAATATATATTAATAATATATTTATAAATCACAAAAACACATATTACATAGTCCATATTACCCTATGTAATATAATACCACATACCTCATATCACATATATATATTTTTATTCGAACCCATCTCACGGTTTAAGAATTTTATTTATTAAATCCTTATTTAATAATATCTAAAAATTTGGGTTCTTACATTCTTCATTTGTTGTTCTTTCTCCTTCATCAAATAGACAAACTTTGATGCTGATAGGAGGGTCACCACGATCGTGGTCTTTGTACCATGATCGTTGTGTGATGTCTTGCATAGGCTGGACTCAGTCTTAATCATAGAGAACACTATGATTTTTCTTAAGTTCTTTGATAGACTACGATTTTCACTTGCTTGTCTTACTGACTCCACGCTTTCGAGAGTAGACTGTGATTCTTGACTTGGCTCGGCAGGCGCTCAGATCATCTCCATGATTCTGAGTGTGGCTTTCAGGACAGGCTACGACATTTGGACACTTCCATTGACGCTCCATGATTCTGCTTTGGCTTCTGCAGATTGGCTTTGACAGACTATGATTCTGTCAAGGCCTAACAATTACATCTCAAAATAGATCAACCTAATAGTTTTGATCTTTCTTCTATACATTCATTTACAGAATGATAAACATTAAAGCACAAATCAACCTAACAATTTTGATCTATCATTTAAGTCCTTGTACATATATTCTTTGAAGGACTTTACACTTAAGCATTTATATTTACTTTTAATATTAAATTTGAATATGCAATTCCCAACAATCTCCCCCTATTTGATGTTGACATAACCAATGAGATTTGTATCATAGCATCATATTCTAAATGTAGAATGCTAGAAAGTAAATATGACTTAATGTTTCAGTGGCAGCTGAAGTTTCTAGAGAATAAGCATGAATTTCTAGATGTTTGAAAAAGATATTACAATCTTAGCACAGATACATTAATAAGAAAACAAACTGTAACTTATCTCTATCTTCTTTGCCTCTTATTCTTCTGAGGGTAGGCATGCTCTTCAGCTCTCCTTCTTTTGCTGACTTCATCTCTCCATGTAATGTCAGCTAGCTCTTCCTGGCTCAGCATTTATGAATGATCAAGTCTGTTCATGAAGATAGGATCCCCAACTGGCATGTTAAGACCAGTAGCGGATACTTCTTGTGAGCTAGAAGCTTGACCTTGACTTTGTGACAACCCAAAAATTTATAAGATTTTAAATGATTAAATAAAGGTTAAAAGAATAAAACCTAGATGGGAATTTGAGAATTTAGTTAAAAATTTTTAAAGAACCTATATGGTTTGATTTGAATTCTTAAAAATGTGTATATGTATAGGTAAACATATATATATATATATATATATATATATTTAGTGATGTGATACATGTTTTAGCAAGAGGAATGATAAGAATAAATATAGTATGAGATTTGTGGACATTCCTCAAAGTATTAAATTATTTGATATGTGTATGTATATTATTTGATTGCTTATATTTATTTATTATATAATAAGCAAATAAAAGAAACTAATGTAGCCTAATATATATATTAGGTATGAGAATTGAATAACCTAAGGGTTATGGCATGGGAGAATATTAATATTGAAAATATTAACTAACTCGAAGGGATTTATTTTATTATCTCAATTTATTAATTTTATAAAAGCAAGTCTAATTGGGTTAAGTAATTACATGAGTAAGGATTTGATTTACTAATTGAGTGAATGAAAATCATAATTAAATGATTATGGTAGGATAAGATTAAAGGTATTGGACCTAGCCTAATTTCATAGCCTAAAGGTTTTAATTAGGGAGCCCAAAAGAATTAATTTGGAGCCCAAGACTTTAGCCCAATTAAAGAGGGACATGTTGGACATTTAATAAACTAATTAAGGCATTAAAAGAAAACAAAAATTTGGACAAAAGAAGGCCACATGGCCGGCCACAAGAGAGGAGAAGAGATAAGGGAGAATGATGTAATGATTACATTCTTATTTATCCTTATCTTTACTTTCCAAGTGTCACTCTAATAAACAAGCCTCCATTACCTTATCTAATGAGTAATAATAAGAGAGAGAGAGAGAGAGAGGATAAGATTGGGGAGATAGGGATGATAGATACTTTGTATCTAATCATTATTATTACTAACAAATTTAAATATACTAACACCCACAATCATTTCATTTCTATTCTCTTCTCTTTCATTTCATTTCTCTCTCCTTTCTTATTAGCTAAGCAAAAGAAAACCAAGGGAGAGAGAGGAGATATTTTCGGCCAGCCTTGAGGGAGAGAGAGGAAGAGATTTTTGTGTTCTTAGTCCCATAAACAAACTCTAGGAAGAAGAAGAAAGAAATCATAAGCAAATGTATAAGCTTTAACTAGGTTATTCAATTTTTTTTGTGTATTTTCAATCAAAACTTGGATCTAAGATTTCAAAACTCCAAAACATTGGATATATATGTATATAAGTGTGTTATGTGTAGATCTATCACTTTTGATAATCAAAAGTTAGATCAAAAGCAAGAAAAATAAAACTATGTTTTAAAAGTTAGAAAACCCTATTTTTTTTCTTAGTATTGATTATATTTTGTTTGTGTTTGGTGGGTTTTGATGTACTAGATCATGGATCATGGTAGATACATGAGTTTATGATGTAGGGGTATGTATTATGATGGTTTATTATGGCCAAAGTTAGATTAATCAAGAGATCATGAAAGTTTTCTTATAAAACACAAAGTTAGAAAATCAGATTTTTGAAAAAACGGAACATAAAATTCAAAAGACCATATCTCTCACTGTATTTTGAATTTTTGAGTGTGGTTAACTTTTAAACTTAGATCTATAAGTCTTCTAACGTTTTCAAGTGGAATCACTAAAAAAGGAGTTATAGATTTTTGTGTGAACTGAAATTAGCAAAGGACGTAAAATTTGAAAATAAAGAAAAGCAAGCTGTCTGAAAATTTAAAGGACTGTTTTGGCCACTTAATTTGTGAAATAAAATTAGGCCTTTTGGGACACGAAAATATATGGAATAAATTAGCTTGTGTCCAAAAATGAGCTCATTTCAACTTAAATTGAGCAAGTTATGACCATTTCAATATTTGAGTTTTTTTAATAAAAATAGCTATAACTGGAGTTGTATAACTCCGATGGCCACAAAATTTAAATTGGAAGCTCACGATAATATGTGTAAGATCTCGCCAAGAGTTGGGAATTTTTGGAGTTAAACGTGAGGTAGTTATTTTCTTAAGGAATTAACTAGAAATAAATTTTTGAAAAACACTAAAGGAAATTGAAAAATTCCTGAAAAATTATTTTTGTGTATGGAATACATGTATTTATGTGTGAACAAAAGATAAAAAAATAATAAGATGATTTGGTTAAAAAATTGAATCTAGGTTGCTGGATTGAAAATTATTGAATCCAGGTTGCTAGATTGAAGGATTAGTGAATCCAGGTTGCTGAATTAGATATTAGTTGAATCCAGGCTTACTGGATTGGATGACAGTTGAATCCAGGCTTGCTGGATTGGAGGTCAATTGAATCTAGTCTGCTGGATTGAAAAATAGTTTACTAAATTGAAATTCAGTCTGAATCCAGGTTGCTGGATTAGGTATTCATCTTACTAGATTATAAAGGACTTATAAAATGAAAGACTAAGTGTTAATTCTCAAATTATATGATACAGTAGTGTTAAGTCTAAGATAGTACAGTCGTACCCTTTAATGGTTGATGTATAGTAGCTGGGCTAAACGACTCCTTCATATGGGGAAGGGATCTACGATTAGTAACCGATCTAACTCACTGTGAAAATAGTGTAGACTAGACGGAAACTATTTTGTTAGTTGTTTATGGGAAACTACTCAGTATACTATATTGAATATTATTAAAGACTCGATGTGTGCTAGGTTTAGACTTGTGTATATGTATGGTATTGAGGATATCTAATATTTGACTATGTGTTTAAATGTTAGATAGTATAGTAATAGAATTATGGAATAAGATATGTTATGCTAATTGAAAGATATATCTTATAACTGATAGGTCTTTTCAATAAAGCGATTAACTTAAATTGCTTAGCAGTAATCGACAGTACAAGCAAGTTCCTAAACCATACTTTTATTGAGCAAGTTTCCTAACTCGAACTCGAGTTGTTATTGTAAAGCATGTTCATGATTAATCATTGTTGATTACATCACATCTATGATTTATTGATTCGCACGTTGTGTATATTGTATATGTTCATCAGGTATGAAAGGCTGATCACCTTCATTACCATATTGTTAAGTTAAATTTATTCATGTTCATTGTTGACTATTCAGCATTATTGATTCATGTTCATTCACAATTCTTATAATGTTGAAAGTTTGCCAGCTTATTATTCTTTTCAATGATGATATATCTTAATTTGAACTTAAACTTACTGGGCAAACTTATTGCTCACCCTTGCTATATCATGATAAACATTTCAGATTAAAGACGAAACTTCGGATACAGCCAAAGACAAAGATAAATTCCAGGATTGAATTATTATACGGTTAAAATGGTATTTGTATTAGAGGAATATGAATATGTGTATTAAGTTAAGGTTTCAAACCTTGAGAATTATGTGTAAAGGTTATTGTATAAATAATTTATGTTTATATCTTCTGCAATAGTTATAGTAATGATGTATCGTAACGTACCAGGTCCGAGGTTCTGGGGACCAGGATTTGGGGGCGTAAAAGACTTCCTCTGTAGGGTTTAGCTATGAGAGATGGAGTGCTCTACTACAATTGATCAATTCATGGAGGCTGATAGCTAGAGCTTCTGAGGGATCTCCTCGACGATTGACCAATGTGAGTTTTCTTTCCTTTGCCTCTTCCTCTGCTGCTCCTACCTCTGCTTTTGTCTTCTTCCTCGTTATTCTCCCCCTTTATGTTAGCATCAAGGGGGAGAATGTCTTCAGAGAGGCGGTGAACACCTTGCACCAACTTATGCATCTGAAAGAAATTTTGGGCAATATCACTACGATTCTCCTCAACCATTGCCTCAGTATTTCTCCTTTGTTGCTGAAGCCACTCTATGGCTTCAGTAGTCTGTTGAATTTCAATCATACCAAAGTTTTGGAATTCTCATAGTGTGAGGCACAACTCTTGAATCTGTGTGGTCATGAGAGTACACTGAGTTTGTTGAGTTTTCTGCATGATCTCCATAGATTCCTTATGCTTTTTCATGGCTGCAAAGTGAATAGCATCCCTTTGGCTGAGGTTGTCACCCATTTTCTTGACAATCTCCCTCAGCTTTTTTGACAACTTAGTTGCCAAGTTCCCTGGTAAATTTTTGACAGAGTTGATTATGTGACGCCCCCAAATCCACGTTCCTTCGAAACCTCGGATTCAGTGCAGTCACGATACTACTAACGCCAAACTATTATATCTTTTATTCATTACTAAAAGAATATATCTTTACTTATTACAATTTAGAATATAAATTCTATTTATATCCAAGATCTCATCTTTACATCATATTCGATGTTACTAAAATGCGGAATAATTTAAACTTTTCAATATCCTTGAATAAAATCTTTTATTGATTTCATAACTTGAATCAATTACAACCCTTGAATCAATTATAAAATATGATTCATTATATTTGAGTTATCGTATAACGTTTACAACTCGACCTGATATCCTCTATGTATTAACTAATACATCTTTACAGTACGACAAGTTTTAAACAACGTATACAATTATCAAGTACAACTCTTAGAACCTAAACAAGGTTCAAACGATAATCTAAAAAGTATTCTTCATTGCGATACTATCTATCTTTATCAATCAAGAAGCATGAAATCTTTACCGTGAATCCTTAACCTGCAAAAGTGGTTATTTGCAAGAGTGAGCTCGACAGCTCAGCAATTCTAACAGTCCTCATGCATCACATAGCATATAACATCATACTCAGTTCATGCATTTATAAACAATTTATATTTACTACGCATGTTACTTTTCACATAACAAGTATATCATCAAAGATCAACTTTCAATCTCATTTATATCTTAAATACAGTTCATATATAAGTTCACATTATCACAGCATAATATAATTCAACTAACAGTTATTGAATTCATATATCAAATAGGAACTGAAAGACTTGCCTGATTCGTAGTTTAATAACTACGACTTAACTGCTTAAGAATCTCTGCACTTTGTGTAAGCCTACACAGTTATATTAACCATAGAGATCACACTCATCAGTTATATGCATCCACACATTCTCAATGTAATCATAAAGGTTACATTGTTGTCTAACTTGTTTCTTAGAACCTTGTTTCACTTTCTTATCATACGTTTAGTAGAGCTAGGTACGCATAGGTATACCTTAACCATACTCAATTAATATCATCTTTCATATACGCATGTCCGCCTACAACTAATCTATTTACCTATAGTTAGTGTAGTACATCTTCAAAACATGCTCGTACAGTGCATATCATGGTTAACTAGCGGGGTGCACATACCAATCACGACTAGAGGCATATAAGTCCTATCATGCATGTTCATAAAGTTAGAATGCCAGTAACTCTATGTTTAACCATTCTACTTTCAAAACTTCATAAGTTTTATTCTCCAAAAATCAATGTCATGCTTAACTAATCATGCAAGGCTACTTTGAATCATTTTATATCTACTTATGCCATGTACGTATGTTATCATATTTTGAACTTTAAGTACACAAGTTCCTTTAAGTTTAATTTCAAGGCTTCATGTTTTCTCTAGAACCGCACTCTAAAGTGACCAAGAGGTTCATGGTATTCAAAGGGGTTTGAAACCACATGACATACCTATTTCCATGCATAACTAGGTCATACAATCATCCTTAAAAATCAGAACATACACTTCATATGTATATATCAAGGTTCGTTTATAAAACTTTAAGTCTATTTTCAAACTACAAGTCTTTTCTATCAATAATTATGGTAGTGTGATTAACACCTTAAACATGTATTTCATGTCAATATAAACCATACTATCGGGTTCACAAAATCAGAATATAAACATGACTTATATACGCCAAAATTCGTTTATAAAACCTTAAGTTTATTTTCAAAACTATAACTTCATCGTTCACGTAAGCGATCCGAATATAATATGCACATACTAGTTTAACAAGTCCATATATATGTATTAATCATACCAGCATGCTTGTCCTAATTTCTTTCAATATCTATCACTTAGCAGACATCAAGCAGGAACAAAATCTGCAGAAACTGGGATCAGGGACCGGCGCAGCTGCGCAGCTCTCCAGTTCAAAACTGGCGCAGCTGCGCAGGGCCTTGGCCAACTCAAGTCTGGTACCTGCGCAGCTGCGCCTCTGGCCAGTATAAAACTGGCGCAGCTGCGCCATTGGCCGGCCAGAGACAGAGCAGCTTCTGTTTCGGCAGTACCTCAAGCCAAACTTAGAATTTCGCAACGATTATCATTCTAAGCTACTACATTACAGTCCTATCATGATTATAAGCTAGCATAGCAACTAATAATCATACTCCAATCAAGTTATCAATAAATATATGCTTAATTCAAGAATCAAGAAATTAGAATTTTCAGAGAATTAAATGTCAGTTAGTTATACCTTTTGACTGAAATTGTTGCTATAATGATTCTCACAATGCTGCTACACTAACTTCCCTCACTGTTATCTCAGAATGCTAACACTGGTATATAACTCACTCTCTATTCACATTCTCCAAAATTTCCAGCAAAAGAAATGAGAAGAGAAGAGCTTATACTTATAGGCAAACGAATAACCAGACATTGCAATTTCACCTCAGATTAAACCAAAAGATTGTATGTTTGTATGATGGTTAAGGAATGGTGGTTGAGAGTTGGTAAATCTCATCATGAATCCCACACCCTTTGCAATTATTAGCTAGCTTGTGATGAAATTGAGAAGAGTAGAGTAGCCATGTGGGTTCACGTGAAGAAGAAATGGGCACTCAATGTTGGACAAGGAGAGAACTCAGCAACTTGTTTTCCCACATACTAATGTTATATATGTATACATATAGTATATACTTAGGCTATATATATCTATTCCATATATATTTAAGTTATACACATTCCATTTTATATAACTTAAGTTATAAATTAATGTGTCACAATGTAGTCCCAATAATACTATCGTGTAGTAAATTTTAACTTACACATATAAATTCATGTACATTTCATTCTACCGGATATAATTCTATCGGGTATCATCACAGTGTATTGTCTCCTTTATTATTGAATTTCATTAATTCAATAATTGTGTGCTATATATTCATGATATATTATTTTATTGTATACTTAATATACACATTGTCACACCCACATTTCATGTAACTCACATAGTTTAATAAATCTTGATACATGGTCCCTATATATAGTATAGTCACATAATTGTTGCACCACACTATATAATATAATTGTACCACACTTCACACTTCATATAATATATAGTTAGTTACTATACGCTAGACATTTTATTCGCATGCTTGCACATAGAAGTAAGTAATTTACTTATCTCATCAATTAATTAATAATAATATTTATTAATCCATTTCTCATTAATCAATGGAATTAAAATTTTCATAACAATTAATTAACATTTATATAGTTAATTTTCACAATAAATATAAATCTTATTATATTTATAACAAATATACTTATTATCATGCTATCACTCGCAATAATAATAATTCAACATATTATTATAATAACAATTAATATAGATTAATTGTTTAAATAATTCTTCCATCATTCATTACCGAATCTATTATCGTGCCACACAAGGCATATTTCACAAGCTTACATTAAGCTTATTCTTATTCTCATCACTTACTACTTATAACATGTTCAATATAATTAGAACTATTAAATCACAAGGTTCACATATATAAATATATCGTGAATGAAAATATTCAAATATTCTATATAACCTTTACGGTAATATAATAACTCTAGCTATTAAAATGCTAAACTACTTCAATTAATTATACTTATAATAAGTATAACTTTTACGCTTATAATAATTAATATATACTCTATTAATTATTCCAATAATAATATTCACGATCAAATAATAACTTAAGTTATTTAATATATTAAAAATAACTTAGTTTCCTTTCATTAATTAAACTCCCTTGAAAAATACATTAGAAATTATGTATTTTGCCATAACATAAATATTATGTTTTCTCCGAATAAAGACATTCATTATTAGAAAATAATTTACTTATTGTCTCAAGACAATATTCTTAATATAATTTCAAATAACTATATGTACGACACATGTACATATATTATATATAGTAAATAGATAATAAGTTTATTCTCTATTATAAGAAATTATTTCTATCAATTTATTTACATATAGCAAATATGTAATATATCTATCATATTAATCAATCACACCTTATACAAAATATATAAGGTAATGTTACTATTCAAAAATAACATTTCCTCCTTTTATTAAAATAATTCAATATTAAAAATTATTTTAATATCCTTTATTAAAATATATAATAACCATTTCTCTTTCTTTTCTATAAATTGTTCCCAAAATAATTTCTTCAAATATTCATTTAAAGATATAATAATTTCCATCTCCCTTTAATAACGTATATATATATATATATATATATATATATATTTAACGTTATTCGTACATTAGACTTTCTCACATATTACTATTCTAAGTAATATATATAAAAGTACCAACTATAATTACATATTCAACACACATATTAATTCACTCCTTTACTTAAGTAAATTAAATATTGTACTATATCATCATAGTTAATTAAGGTTCAATACTCTCATTATATTATTCCATAATATAACTCCCAACTTAAATTAACTAATATTTATTCTTATTAGTTAATTCCTTAACTAACTCATGCTTCATTATCCAAACCTATTCACGGATAGCTTAAGTGCTATTAATAACCTATATTATAAACATACTAGTTATTAATACACATACACAAGAATATGGTGATTATATATTAAGGATATTTAATGTCACCAACTTACTATGATAAAATAATTCTATAAATTATTTAATATCTATAGATAATTTTATCCACTCCCTTTATCTCAACTGAAACGTCTCTACGCTAAGTAACAAATATATATTAATAATATATTTATAAAACACATATTACATAGTCCATCTTACCCTATGTAATATAATACCACATACCTTATATTACATAAAAATACTCTTATTCGAACCCATCTCACAGTTTAAGAATTTTATTTATTAAATCCTTATTTAATAATATCTAAAAATTTGGGTTCTTACATCCTCTCCCCCTTATAAGGATTCCGTCCTCGGAATCACCAAAACTTCTTCTACTCGGTGCTATTCCGATTATTACATATTCTCTTGAATAATTTTATTCATTCTCTTTTCAGAAGTTTTATTACTATAACTTTCTGAATATCATTCTACCACTTTCTCCTTTCTAAGGAACATTCTACTTACTACATTCATCCTTTAGAAGAATAAGAATCTTCCACGATTTTTCAAAAATCGGGAAGTAGTATGAATAACTCAGATTCCAATTTATGCTGAGGGGTCACAAGACCGTGAACTTTTCTCCAGGTTTACTAATGCTTCAACATAATTCTTCACACCGCAAACCAGAGTGTTTATTAATCACAAAGACTGAAAACACCCTCCACGCGTACTCTAGGTGGCCAACCTATTGTACCACTACGTTGGGCCGCAACGTAGTGTTTTGTAACGACTATATGCGTTACGCTCGGAACCATTGTCCCTGAAAACATGTCCCCTTTATAGGGTTGTTCACCTCAGCTTTTCACATTAAAATCCGCACCAGAGCAATCTAGTTTGGCATAAATACACAAGAATACTTGAATTCTATAATCCCTTTCCAACAGTCGCCTAGCCGAATCAAATAGCTTAGACTCTCATCAACAATTCGGACAACAATCGAAATAATTTAGCCAACTTAATTGACCTTCTTCATAATTTACAAGAAAACCAAAAATTCTTTTATGACGTCATGATACCATACTAGATTAGTAGTACGTTGAGGATTCCGCCATTTTATGACTTTGTCATATTACATCATACCATAGTGGGCTGACGATCTTTCGATCACAACCAACACTAAGTTCGATTGTATTGATGACTCCATCGTTTACCATTCTACATCATATCAAATGATGCACATGGTCAAAATACATTTTGAAAGATTTTCAAATTATTTTTGCCTTAGCCGAAACAAGTAGCGTAGACATACGAATAACGGTGTTTTTTTTTAAACTCATTAGTTCAGTTACCTGACCCAATGTTTTCTAAAGAGAACCGAAGTGTAAACACTAGCACGAAGTCAATAAATATTGAAATTCTAGCGTAGCTAGAGGATTTAGGAAAATCCAATTTATCCATCGCTTCAATCTCTTACCACCATCAATGCTCACTATTCCAAAACTCTTATATAATATATCTATTCTCAGTACAGTTCACCAACTTACCACACCAGTGAAGTTCAGGAACTTACCACAATCATATGGGTTGAGGAACTTATCCTAGTCAGACCAAAATCGTCCATTCGCTGAGGGGTCCCATCATACGATTATGAGTCACGAACTCGTCATAGGCATAAGTCTTATGAACTCGCACCTAATCTTAGTATTATCTAATTATATATTAGAAATCTCTATCTATCAAAATAAATATGAGAAAAGAATCACATTTTCGCCATATGTATAATGATACCGCGACACTAACATTCCAACGATTATCAATGTGACGTACTCAGTGCAAGCACAAAATTTCTGCCCATACAAAAGTTTGTACAACTAAGCCGTTACATTAGTCCTCAATGGAAGTCCAACACTTAAATCTATCTTACTTTATCACTTGCTCGTTACGAGCTTTCTATGTTTCATCACATACAACTCCTCATGAGTTCATCTCGTACTATATCATAGTACATTCTCTTATAGCATCAACCTATACATACTTAGTCATTACAGACTATCTATCATTTCACAGTTAAATCTGATCACGTCGTGATCATCACTATACCTTAGGGTTCTTTCCCTATTATCAACCAAACTCCATCTGAGTTTATTCTTACTATCTTTGTCATATTCATATTATAGACATCGTCTTAACATTTTCATTACCGGAGTTAGGAAACTCCTGATTCTCATTCTCCAGATATTTCAAGATTCGTCTTTGAATCTTCACGTATATATTTTAATCTTATCTTTCACTCTCTCAGGTTATAGTCTAAGGTACACTTACCTAAGGTTTATAACCTACAACTTTGATACCAACCTGTGACGCCCCCAAATCCACGTTCCTTCGAAACCTCGGATTCAGTGCAGTCACGATACTACTAACGCCAAATTATTATATCTTTTATTCATTACTAAAAGAATATATCTTTACTTATTACAATTTAGAATATAAATTCTATTTATATCCAAGATCTCATCTTTACATCATATTCGATGTTACTAAAATGCGAAATAATTTAAACTTTTCAATATCCTTGAATAAAATCTTTTATTAATTTCATAACTTGAATCAATTACAACCCTTGAATCAATTATAAAATATGATTCATTATATTTGAGTTATCGTATAACGTTTACAACTCGACCTGATATCCTCTATGTATTAACTAATACATCTTTACAGTACGACAAGTTTTAAACAACGTATACAATTATCAAGTACAACTCTTAGAACCTAAACAAGGTTCAAACGATAATCTAAAAAGTATTCTTCATTGCGATACTATCTATCTTTATCAATCAAGAAGCACGAAATCTTTACCGTGAATCCTTAACCTGCAAAAGTGGTTATTTGCAAGAGTGAGCTCGACAGCTCAGCAATTCTAACAGTCCTCATGCATCACATAGCATATAACATCATACTCAGTTCATGCATTTATAAACAGTTTATATTTACTACGCATGTTACTTTTCACATAACAAGTATATCATCAAAGATCAACTTTCAATCTCATTTATATCTTAAATACAGTTCATATATAAGTTCACATTATCACAGCATAATATAATTCAACTAACAGTTATTGAATTCATATATCAAATAGGAACTGAAAGACTTGCCTGATTCGTAGTTTAATAACTACGACTTAACTGCTTAAGAATCTCTGCACTATGTGTAATCCTACACAGTTATATTAACCATAGAGATCACACTCATCAGTTATATGCATCCACACATTCTCAATGTAATCATAAAGGTTACATTGTTGTCTAACTTGTTTCTTAGAACCTTGTTTCACTTTCTTATCATACGTTTAGTAGAGCTAGGTACGCATAGGTATACCTTAACCATACTCAATTAATATCATCTTTCATATACGCATGTCCGCCTACAACTAATCTATTTACCTATAGTTAGTGTAGTACATCTTCAAAACATGCTCGTACAGTGCATATCATGGTTAACTAGCGGGGTGCACATACCAATCACGACTAGAGGCATATAAGTCCTATCATGCATGTTCATAAAGTTAGAATGTCAGTAACTCTATGTTTAACCATTCTACTTTCAAAACTTCATAAGTTTTATTCTCCAAAAATCAATGTCATGCTTAACTAACCATGCAAGGCTACTTTGAATCATTTTATATCTACTTATGCCATGTACGTATGTTATCATATTTTGAACTTTAAGTACACAAGTTCCTTTAAGTTTAATTTCAAGGCTTCATGTTTTCTCTAGAACCGCACACTAAAGTGACCAAGAGGTTCATGGTATTCAAAGGGGTTTGAAACCACATGACATACCTATTTCCATGCATAACTAGGTCATACAATCATCCTTAAAAATCAGAACATACACTTCATATGTATATGTCAAGGTTCGTTTATAAAACTTTAAGTCTATTTTCAAACTACAAGTCTTTTCTATCAATAATGTATGGTAGTGTGATTAACACCTTAAACATGTATTTCATGTCAATATAAACCATACTATCGGGTTCACAAAATCAGAATATAAACATGACTTATATACGCCAAAATTCGTTTATAAAACCTTAAGTTTATTTTCAAAACTATAACTTCATCGTTCACGTAAGCGATCCGAATATAATATGCACATACTAGTTTAACAAGTCCATATATATGTATTAATCATACCAGCATGCTTGTCCTAATTTCTTTCAATATCTATCACTTAGCAGACATCAAGCAGGAACAAAATCTGCAGAAACTGGGATCAGGGACCGGCGCAGCTGCGCAGCTCTCCAGTTCAAAACTGGCGCAGCTGCGCAGGGCCTTGGCCAACTCAAGTCTGGTACCTGCGCAGCTGCGCCTCTGGCCAGTATAAAACTGGCGCAGCTGCGCCATTGGCCGGCCAGAGACAGAGCAGCTTCTGTTTCGGCAGTACCTCAAGCCAAACTTAGAATTTCGCAACGATTATCATTCTAAGCTACTACATTACAGTCCTATCATGATTATAAGCTAGCATAGCAACTAATAATCATACTCCAATCAAGTTATCAATAAATATATGCTTAATTCAAGAATCAAGAAATTAGAATTTTCAGAGAATTAAATGTCAGTTAGTTATACCTTTTGACTGAAATTGTTGCTATAATGATTCTCACAATGCTGCTACACTAACTTCCCTCACTGTTATCTCAGAATGCTAACACTGGTATATAACTCACTCTCTATTCACATTCTCCAAAATTTCCAGCAAAAGAAATGAGAAGAGAAGAGCTTATACTTATAGGCAAACGAATAACCAGACATTGCAATTTCACCTCAGATTAAACCAAAAGATTGTATGTTTGTATGATGGTTAAGGAATGGTGGTTGAGAGTTGGTAAATCTCATCATGAATCCCACACCCTTTGCAATTATTAGCTAGCTTGTGATGAAATTGAGAAGAGTAGAGTAGCCATGTGGGTTCACGTGAAGAAGAAATGGGCACTCAATGTTGGACAAGGAGAGAACTCAGCAACTTGTTTTCCCACATACTAATGTTATATATGTATACATATAGTATATACTTAGGCTATATATATCTATTCCATATATATTTAAGTTATACACATTCCATTTTATATAACTTAAGTTATAAATTAATGTGTCACAATGTAGTCCCAATAATACTATCGTGTAGTAAATTTTAACTTACACATATAAATTCATGTACATTTCATTCTACCGGATATAATTCTATCGGGTATCATCACAGTGTATTGTCTCCTTTATTATTGAATTTCATTAATTCAATAATTGTGTGCTATATATTCATGATATATTATTTTATTGTATACTTAATATACACATTGTCACACCCACATTTCATGTAACTCACATAGTTTAATAAATCTTGATACATGGTCCCTATATATAGTATAGTCACATAATTGTTGCACCACACTATATAATATAATTGTACCACACTTCACACTTCATATAATATATAGTTAGTTACTATACGCTAGACATTTTATTCGCATGCTTGCACATAGAAGTAAGTAATTTACTTATCTCATCAATTAATTAATAATAATATTTATTAATCCATTTCTCATTAATCAATGGAATTAAAATTTTCATAACAATTAATTAACATTTATATAGTTAATTTTCACAATAAATATAAATCTTATTATATTTATAACAAATATACTTATTATCATGCTATCACTCGCAATAATAATAATTCAACATATTATTATAATAACAATTAATATAGATTAATTGTTTAAATAATTCTTCCATCATTCATTACCGAATCTATTATCGTGCCACACAAGGCATATTTCACAAGCTTACATTAAGCTTATTCTTATTCTCATCACTTACTACTTATAACATGTTCAATATAATTAGAACTATTAAATCACAAGGTTCACATATATAAATATATCGTGAATGAAAATATTCAAATATTCTATATAACCTTTACGGTAATATAATAACTCTAGCTATTAAAATGCTAAACTACTTCAATTAATTATACTTATAATAAGTATAACTTTTACGCTTATAATAATTAATATATACTCTATTAATTATTCCAATAATAATATTCACGATCAAATAATAACTTAAGTTATTTAATATATTAAAAATAACTTAGTTTCCTTTCATTAATTAAACTCCCTTGAAAAATACATTAGAAATTATGTATTTTGCCATAACATAAATATTATGTTTTCTCCGAATAAAGACATTCATTATTAGAAAATAATTTACTTATTGTCTCAAGACAATATTCTTAATATAATTTCAAATAACTATATGTACGACACATGTACATATATTATATATAGTAAATAGATAATAAGTTTATTCTCTATTATAAGAAATTATTTCTATCAATTTATTTACATATAGCAAATATGTAATATATCTATCATATTAATCAATCACACCTTATACAAAATATATAAGGTAATGTTACTATTCAAAAATAACATTTCCTCCTTTTATTAAAATAATTCAATATTAAAAATTATTTTAATATCCTTTATTAAAATATATAATAACCATTTCTCTTTCTTTTCTATAAATTGTTCCCAAAATAATTTCTTCAAATATTCATTTAAAGATATAATAATTTCCACCTCCCTTTAATAACGTATATATATATATATATATATATATATATATATATATATATATATTTAACGTTATTCGTACATTAGACTTTCTCACATATTACTATTCTAAGTAATATATATAAAAGTACCAACTATAATTACATATTCAACACACATATTAATTCACTCCTTTACTTAAGTAAATTAAATACTGTACTATATCATCATAGTTAATTAAGGTTCAATACTCTCATTATATTATTCCATAATATAACTCCCAACTTAAATTAACTAATATTTATTCTTATTAGTTAATTCCTTAACTAACTCATGCTTCGTTATCCAAACCTATTCACGGATAGCTTAAGTGCTATTAATAACCTATATTATAAACATACTAGTTATTAATACACATACACAAGAATATGGTGATTATACATTAAGGATATTTAATGTCACCAACTTACTATGATAAAATAATTCTATAAATTATTTAATATCTATAGATAATTTTATCCACTCCCTTTATCTCAACTGAAACGTCTCTACGCTAAGTAACAAATATATATTAATAATATATTTATAAAACACATATTACATAGTCCATCTTACCCTATGTAATATAATACCACATACCTTATATTACATAAAAATACTCTTATTCGAACCCATCTCACAGTTTAAGAATTTTATTTATTAAATCCTTATTTAATAATATCTGAAAATTCGGGTTCTTACAGATTATATGATCGAATCTTTTGTGAAGCGCCAGAGAGTTTGCTTCAAGAATCTCCTCTGTCTCTAGAGCCATATGTCTTGTTAAATCAGCTAGCTCCTCCTTTGTTGGCAGTAGAGACAATCGATCAAGAATTTGCTTAGTATCGGGAGGAGGGGTCGTAGTGTATTCACCCGTCCTTGACATGCTTGCGAGAGCAAGTGTCATATCAAATTATTTGTTGTTGGAGGATGAGGGAATGTCTGAATGTGTGATGGGGGCTTGAGTTTGGTGTATTGGTGAGGTGTTTGGCTCAGGGTCTGGTGTATGTGATTCATTGATTTGTTCTGGAGACTTTACGATTTCAGTGTCAGGTTGTTCAACAAGCCTGAGTCATAGTTCGTCGTCTAGGTTGGGTGTCTCAATGGTTGAGCTTTCAAGCATTTGCTCGACTATTCTGGTGATTTGCTCGATAACCATTGGGTCATTGACAGTTGGCTCTATAAGGGCAAGTTGGTTATTTGGTTCATCAGTTACAAAATTTTGGGACTCTGTAACTGGAAACTAGTTTAGTGGGTGAAGCACCACTTCCAACCATCTTGGCAGTTCATAGAACTGATTGAAATGTGATGAAGGAAAGTGGTTGATAATGAAGGAGAGGGGAGTGAAGTATACCTCAGGCTCAGCTTCTGAAGTTGAATAATTTGTGATCAGCTTCTGAGCAAATCTGTAATTTCCTGGAAATCCATAGGCAAGCACTGAGATTGCTGGAAAAGCTTTGTACATCCAGAACATGTCATCCCAGATGTTGAGAATTAGGGCTCTATGATAGGGCATCATAGGCAAGTAGTTAAACAGCTGATTGTAGTTAGCTGTTCTTTCACCATCTCTGCATATTGTAAGAATCTCTAGATCATCATCATCTTCTTCATCACTGTCTTCATCATCTCTATCAAGAACTTCCACCACATCTGACATCACATCATCCTTAATATCCACCATTTCTGCAGCAGCAGACTCTACGTACTCTTCAGAGGCTGAGGGGACTCCATAATCATCTATTGGTAGCTCCCCCTCAGCTTCTGCATGCTCTGGTTCTTGTGCTTCTAACAGCTCCCCCTCAGCTGTAGCACTTTCTGGAACAGGAGCTTCCAGCGTTTCTCCTTCACCATCATTAGGGCTTATTTCAGTTTATTCTGGCACTACTTCTTCAGGCTGAGCCACATCTTCTACCAAAACTTCCACTGATTGAACAACAACTTCAGGCTGTACTTCCTCAGCAACAGCACTTGGTTTGGGCATCTCCTCTTCAACATTGATCATGGCCTGATCAGGTGCAGTAGTGTTATCTGCATGACTGATGTAGGTTATCACATCTTTAATGATTCTGGTCTCTTCCAAGGTTGGACCAGATGCTTGAGGATCGGAGTTTTGTTCATCCTTCTTAGCAACCCTTCTTCTTTCATCTTCCTTCAAAACTTCCTCATTTTCCAGAACATACTTCTTGACAAGCTTCCTCAACCTCTTCTTTGGCTTGGAAACAGCCTTTGCACCTTCTTCAGCTTCAGCTCTGACAGTTTGTTCAGGCTGAGAGGCTGTTGCAGCTTCTCCTTCTGCAGTAGCAGTCAGTTTGGACTCTACGATTGGTGATGACTCCACAATCGTAGTGAGTGAAGACTTCTTTGATCTAAGACTGTGTTTCTTCTTCTTCTGAGGCTCAGAACCTCCTTTAGCCCTGTCCTCATTTGTCTCCCTCTTCTTCTTCTTTTCTTTCAAAACCTCTTCTGGTGATTGAGTTGCCTCAAGAGTAAGAACTCCGTTAGTGGTGAGGCTTAAAATCTCAATATTAGCACCAGGACCCCCTTGAGGTACATCAGTGGTTGAGCCTTGGGGCTCCTTAGCTATTTGAACACCTTCATTCACCTTCCTCTTCCCTTTGCCCTTTCTGATCAGAGCCAAGGGTTCATCTTAGTTGACTTCTTCATCCTCCTCAGCTTCCTTTACAGCAGATGAATTTGCAGACATCATCTTCACATTTTCTGCTGGATTCCTCTTCCAATTCTGAAACAGCTGTTGAGTCATCTTCCTGTTGGGATTGATGGAAACACCTTCTTTATCCTCAATATTGTCACCTAGTGCAGACTGTAGAATTATGCTGATAAACCTCCCATAGAGCATTTTGGCAGAGGTCTTGGTCTTCTTAGGGTTGAGCATCCACTTCCCAAACCAATCCATCAGAAAAGCCCCATAGTTGAGTTAAACTTTGAAGCGGATGGCTGTCATGAGCTTCAGTTGCTTCTCGTTGACAGAATCATGACCAGAGCCCTTGTAACATATGCATTTTTCAACAATGTCATCAAGGAACTCATACTTTTGGGGAAACTCTTTCTTCTTGTAGCCCTTGATTCCTTCAAACTTAGAGTGGTGCATCTTCTTTAGACCTTCATGGAAATCGATAACTTCCATGGATGAAAGACCTTTAGATTTAAATTTAGGGCCAGGTTTATGCCTTCAGCGTTGAGTCGAATCTGCACACCCTTAACTTTGGTGATGATGAAGTTGCCTTCACAGACCCCATTGCTGTAGAACTCCTTCACCAACTTTGGGTAAATCAGTATGTTGGTGCTCAGAGCTTCTTCGAGACTAGCTTTCTTCAAAAGTGACAGAATCTTGTGAAACTCAGGGTCAGCATTCTTGAACTCATCAAAGCATAGCTGGTAACCAGAGTCAACATTGGAAGCAGCCATTTGATTTTGATTGAGTATCCTATGACAAACAGATTTGGCTTAGATTTCTAAAACTTAGGGTTTTGTTTGAGAGAGAGAGATAAACTTTTAAAATTCAAAGGTAAACTGACAAATGATAGTTCAAAATAAATTTATAACTTCCCTCCATATGATTTGCATAGTGGGACACGTGTCGAGTTCTGCAGGACTCTTTGGTTTTAAGTCACATGGAAAGTTTGGTTCTGCCCTTAGCTCCCCCTAAGCTAGTGAGTCCTTATGAGAGGACTACGATTGCCGGGAACCACTCTATAATTGTTGAGTTCCATTCTTAGCTTGCTCTTTGACCGTTGACTCTATGATTTTCTGTGATGCATTCAGAAATGGCATCCTTTCTGGGTTAAGGTTGCTTAGGAAGGTCCAACCTCTTAGTTTGACACTAAGGATCAGGTTTGTCCCTGAGGCGCTTATCAGAAGGAGTGCTTAGCTTGATAATGCTACCCCCACAGTGAGCTTTTCTGCCATGTCTAGATCACTCCATGATCGTGGTTTCTCTTAGTCATCTCTACGATTTTGACTTAGCCTTTATATCTGCATGGTTAGCACAAACTAGAGCATAGAATTTATGGTTATAGATTTAACATACCTAACTGACTTATTAATTTATTAAATCTGGATTCATCTAAGGGTTTTGTAAACACATCAACAAGTTAATTTTTAGTAGGGATGTAATGCAAAGATATTGTTCCATTTTGAACATGATCCCTAATGAAATGATATCTTATCTCTATATGCTTAGTCCTAGAATGCATGATAGGATTATGTTTTGTTGCTATGGCACTTGTGTTATCACAGTGAATATGTATAGATTTGAAATCAAACCCATAGTCTGCTAGCTGGTTCTTCATCCATAATATTTGAGCACAACAGCTACCTGCAGCAATATATTCAGCTTCTGCTATTAAAGTTGACACTGAGTTTTGCTTCTTGCTGAACCAGGACACTAGTCTATTTCCTAGCAGTTGACAAGTGGCACTGGTACTTTTTTTTTTTATCTATTTTACATCCTGCAAAGTCAGCATCTGAATATCCTGTTAGTTCAAAAGAGGACTCCTTGGGATACCATAGTCCCTAGTAGGGTGTACCTTTGAGACACCTGAAAATCCTTTTTACAGTAGTTAAGTGTGATTCCTTAGGATTAGCTTGAAATCTAGTACATATACATGTTGTAAACATTATATCTGGTCTACTGGCAGTTAAGTAGAGAAGAGAGCTTATCATACCTCTGTATTGAGTAATGTCAATACATTTACCTTTCTCATCTTTGTCAAGCTTGGTTGCTGGAGCAATTGGTGTTTTCATGGGAGAGGCTGATTCCATAACATACTTCTTAAGTAAGTCTTTTATGTACTTGGCTTGGTTAATGAAGATACCTTCATCAGTTTGCTTCACTTGCAGTCCAAGGAAGAAATTCAGCTCTCCCATCATGCTCATTTCGAACTTGCTCTACATAAGCTTGGCAAATCTCCTGCATAGATTTTCATCATTAGAGCCAAAGATAATATCATCTACATATATTTAAACTAGTAAAACTTTATCTTTGTGCTTCCTAAGAAATAATGTAGTGTCTACTCTACCTCTAGTGAATCCTTTTTTAATAAGAAAGTTAGTTAGTGTTTCATACCATGCTCTAGGTGCCTGTTTAAGTTCATATAAGGCTTTATCTAATCTATAGACATAATTAGAGAGGGTTGGATTGATGAAATCTGGAGGTTGTTCTACATATACTTCTTCTTAAAGTTCACCATTCAGGAATGCACTCTTAACATCCATCTGGAAGACTTTGAACCTCATGTGGGCAGCAAATGCAAGGAATATTCTGATTTCTTCAATTCTAGCAACAGGTGCAAAGGTCTCATCATAGTCAATGCCTTCTTCTTGAGAATAACGTTTAGCCACTAGTCTTGCCTTGTTCCTTGTGATCACCCCATCTTCATCCATCTTGTATCTGAAGACCCATTTGGTGCCGATGAATGGGTGATTCTTTGGTCTAGGAACTAATCTCCAGACTTTGCTTCTTTCAAATTGATTTAGCTCCTCTTGCATGACTTCTATCCAGCTTGCATCTTGCATTGCATCTTCTATCTTCTTGGGTTCCATTTGAGACAGAAAGCTCAAATAGAAACATCATTCTATGTTGCAGATCTTGTCCTGATCCTGGCAGTTAGATCTCCAATGATTAGGTCTTGAGTGTGATCTCTTTCCCATCTGTTCCCTATTGGAACATCTATTTTAGTGCCTTCTTGTCTGAATTCTTCAAGATTAACTTCCAGTTCTTGTTGAACAGAATCGTCGTCTGGTGCAGCTCTCTCCACGATTTCTTCTTCAGCCTCTACGATTCCTCCTTCTGAAACTACAGTCGTGGTGTTGGGTTCGACCACCTCATTCGTGGTGTCTGGATCGTCGATCGCAGTGCCTTATGCTACAGACTTGTCTGAGTCTATTTCATTATAGATAATGTGGATCGAGACTTCAACACTTCGCGTCTTCTTGTTTAACACTTTATATGATTTGCTGTCTGTGGCATATCTAAGAAAGATTCCTTCGTCTAACTTGGTTGGAACTTAGTCAGATATTGTTTTCCATTGTTGAGAATGTAGCATGCACAGCCGAACACATAGAAATAATTGACATTTGGCTTTCTTCCTCTCCACAGCTCGTAGGGAGTGTTCTTTAACGTAGAGTGAACAAGTGATCTGTTTTAATTGTAGCACACAGTGTTGATGGCTTCTGCCCAGAAGTATTCAGGCAGATGAGCTGCTGCTAGTAGAGTTCTTCCAGCTTAAATCAGCGTTCTGTTCTTCTTTTCAGTTACTCCATTTTACTGTGGAGTTCGTGGTGTTGAGAAGTTGTGGCTGATGCCAATTTCTGCACAAAACTGATCCATATCTAAGAAGTCAAACTCTCTACCATAATCATTTCTTATGGCCTTGATCGTCTCTCCTTTTTCAGTCATCACCAGCTTGAACATCTTGATCAGTTGGGAGCTTGTTTCATCTTTAGAGTTAAGAAAGAACACCCATGTGAATCTAGTTTAGTCATCCACTACGACCAGTGAGTATCTCTTTCCTCCGAGGCTCACAGTTGGAATTGGCCCAAAAAGATCCATATAAAGTAACTGAAAAGGCCTGTCAATTGAGTTGACTGCTTTGCCTTTGAATGAGCTTCTTGTTTACTTTCCAAGCTGGCAGGCGTTGCATGGCCTTTCTTTGACAAAGCTGAACTTGGGTAAACCTGCTACAAGGTCTTTGGAGGCCAGTTTTGATATGTTCTTGAAGTTGAGATGAGATAACCTTCTATGCTAAAGCCAGCTTATTTCTTCAGAGGCTTTAGCAAGAAAGTATACTGTCTCGTCAGAACTTAGTTGAGCAAGATTAATAGTGTAGACATTTCCTTCTCTTGTTCTGGTCAACTTAATAGAGGATGTCTTCAAATCTCTGACTTGACACTGATTGTTGAGAAAGGTGACTTAATGGCCTTTGTCGTAGAGTTGGTTGATGCTAAGAAGGTTGTGCTTTAGCCCATCTACATAAGCTACTTTGCTAAAAGACATAACACCATTCCCAGCTGAGTCATATTCTTTTGTCTTGCCAGAGCCGTTATCTCCAAAGATAACTGTTGGTCCCTCCTTCTCTGTGTAGTTAGACAGGAGGGCTTTATTCCCCGTCATGTGTCTTGAGCAACCACTATCCAGATACCATGTTATGATCGTGGTGCAAAGTTCCTGCAGACAGGTTAAGCTTTCATGTTGGTACCCAGACTTGCATAGGTCCTACGATGTTAGTACCCTTGGGAACCCAAATCTGCTTGATTTTGGGCATTCCATGCAGAGTGTTATGGTAACATGTTGCAGCTTTATGACCATTTCTACCACATACAAAGCATCTAATATAATGCATGCTTGTGTGTGTGTGTGGATTCTTTCTCCATTTGGACTTTTGTGGGTACTTGATGGCCTTACCCTTATATTGATTCTTCTTTTTTCATACATCCTTGGGATTCACAGTTTGTGCTGAGTGAACCTCAACACCACGATTCCTTCCAGGTTGGTTCATGGAGTCAGTTTTACTTGACTCTATGATCCTTCGAGGTTGGACAGTGGTGACTGAGTTACTCTTTTCCTTTCTGAACCCCAGACCAGCATGGGATCCGTTGTGTCTTGGGACATAACTTGGATCAAAAGAGCAGTGTTACACTGGTTCTTCTTTCTGTGTGGATTTCACAAATACAATGCTTCTATTTAGATTAGAAACACTACTACTGTTAGTATCCTTTATCTTTTCCACACTTGGTTCTGGGGTAGATTCCCTAAAACCCAATCCTGTTTTGTCAGATGCACTTCTCTGATTAGAGATCAGGGAGTCCATGGATGAGGAAGACCTATTCCACATAGAGATAGTCTTTTCTAGCTCCTAAATCTTAGAGGTTAGTTTTGACTCTCTTTGTGTGCTTAGTTCATTGATCTGTCTTAAGATTTTATTCTTAGCTTCAAACTCAGAGAGAGAGAGGTAGAACTGAGTAGAGCTGTTTCCAGTTCTTTCTGAACTTTCTCTTTCTCTCTTTGAAGACCAGAATAATTTTTAGACAGAACTCTGATCCACCTCATATATTGATATAGATCAGATGTTATGTCATGAAGGGCAGTTCTTAAATTATCAATGTCTACATCAGAAGTGTTGAAGTCAAATACCTCATCTATGCTTACCTCAAGATGATCAGTGCTTTTCTTGTTGTTTGCATCCTTGGCCATCAGACATAGGTTGGCTGCTTGAGGTTCTTCATCATCTTCAGTCTTAGCATTTGTGTCGTTGTCTGAGTCACTCCATGAACTTCCAGCTACAAGACCTTTGTCTTTCTTCTGATGCTTCTTGTAGCCTTTAAACTCCTTCTTTGGATTTTTCTTTCTTTTCAGCTCTTCTCTGATAGGTTTGTTACAGTTTGCAATGAAGTGACTAGGCTTCTTGCAGTTGTAGCATAAGTCATTGATCTGCTCCTGACTGTTGTTGTTATTGAATCTCTTAGGTCTGCCGCTTCTTCCTTTGCGCATGAACCTTCTGAGTTTTCTGACCAGCATTGCAACTTCTTCATCATCTTCTTCCTCAGAGGCAGATTCATTTTCATCATGAGCTTTGGAGATCTCTTTTTTTTCTTTGAGAGCAACTCCTTTATCCTTCTTTCTTCCTTCAGATAGAGTTTCTGCTCGTTGAGTCAGCTCTGGTTCGTAGGTAAGAAGGTTTCCATAGAGTTGTTGCACAGTCAATTCATATAGGTTCTTTGATTCTCTGATTGCAGTGGTTTTGGCATCCCACTTTCTTAGTAAAGACCTCATGAACTTGATGATAAGATCTTTGTTGGGATAGATCTTTCCAAAAGCTCGAAGAGAGTTGAGCAGCAAGTTGAATATTTCATAAGTGGAAGTAACGTTTTCTCCTGGAACATGGGTAAACATCTCATATTGTTGAGTCAGTAGAGATTGTTTGTTTTCTCTGACTTCTTCAGTTCCTTTATGCATGATAAGCAATGCTTCCCAGACTTCCTTGGCAGTGTTGCAGTTGACCACATTCTCAAACAGATTGTCTTCTAAAGACTGGAACAAAATGTTCTTAGCCTTTTTGTCTAGCTGGACATCTTTCTTCTCGTTGTCATTCCATTCAACTTTGACCTTGACCACAACTCTGTTTGGATCTTCTGGAGTTGGTGCAAGCCTTGTTAGAATATAGGGCCCATTCAGAACGATTTCAAATAGATCATCATCTATTGAATCCATGTAAGCTTGCATTCAAACTTTCCAGTTGGCAAACTTGTCTCTATTGCACATAGGTGGCTTGCTACCTCCACCTATCTTGGTCTCGTTTATTATATGTGCCATTGGATCTACTCAAGCTTTGTGTGCTAGTTGAGAGAACCTGCTCTGATACCAATTGTTAGTTCCCAAAGGAACAATAGTTATCTAGAAGGGTGGTTGAATAGATATTTTAAACTTTTTCTTTTTCAAAATACTTGTCAGTATTGAATATACTGACTGCAACGGAATATATGTTTGTTCTCCTTAAGATAAGGCAATAATGGTTCCATAAGTAGTTATGGCAGTTATAACAGATATAGCAGTTATAGCAGTTAATGAGACACATAGGTTTTAAGTGGTTCAGAACACTCAAGGCTCCTAGTCCACTCTTCTACTCCACGAGTAGGAAATCCACTAAGGATGTCTTTACAACTTTAAATCACTTAGATTCCTTCAAGGCCAGCAACCTTGGAACTTCAATTCACTAAGAACTCTTTAAGATCAACAATCTTGGAACTTCTTTAGTTCACTTAGAACTCTTCAAGTGCAGCAGACTTGGTACACTTTGGATTGAGAGTTTTATTCTGGGGTGTGTTACTCAGTTGCAATTAAGCATCAGTTCTGAAGAACTGAGTAGCGAAGAAAGTTTTTCTCTTTAGCCTTGTAGAGTTCATCATTGAGTGTTCTTGAGCGTTTTTGATCTTAGCTTGCTTACTTGCTTGATTTGAATCCTTGTCAATTTTGCTTATCAAGTAGCCTTCGAAATCTAACCGTTGAAAGCATCCGTTGCTGCATTAAATGCTTCAGACATTTCTGTGCACTGAAGTTGACTTCCTGCTTTTTCTGCTGCTCAGCCAATTTGCCCACTGAAACAGCAGACTGCTTTCTCACCTAACACCTGAAAAGACGTTTTTTGATGGCATGATAGTTCTTTCCCTAGCTTCTTCAATACGCTTCTTAGATATATACTAAGAATGATTGTAGGATCATTGGGACTATCAATTTGTCAACGTCTATAAGTCTTTCTTCATTTGTTGTTCTTTCTCCTTCATCAGATAGACGAACTTTGATGCTTACTGGAGGGTCACCACGATCGTGGTCTTTGTACTATGATCATTGTGTGATGGCTTGCACAGGCTGGACTCAGTCTTAATCATAGAGAACACTACGATTTCTCTTAAGCTCTTTGATAGACTACAATTTTCACTCTCTTATCTTACAGACTCCACGCTTCCGAGAGCAGACTGCGATTCTTGACTTGGCTCGGTAGGCGCTCGGATCATCTCCACAATTCTGAGTGTGGCTTTCAGGACAGACTACGATCTTTAGACACTTCCATTGAAGCTCCACGATTCTACCTTGGCTTCTACAGACTGGCTTTGATAGACTACGATTCTGTCAAGGCCTAACAATTACATCTCAAAATAGATCAACCTAATAGTTTTGATCTTTCTTCTAAACATTCATTTACAGAATGATAAACATTAAAGCACAGATAAACCTAATAATTTTGATCTATCATCTAAGTCCTTGTACATATATTCTTTGAAGGACTTTACACTTAAGCATTTATATTTACTTTTAACATCAAATTTGAATATGCAATTCCCAACATTATGAATCTGCAATACGTAGAGGAGATAACTCTGACTCAAACATTGATTAAAAAAATAAAATGTATATGGCCACCCGTGATGGTCTGCCTAATGCTGTCCAGATCGTGGTAATAAGTTTTGACAACTTTGATATATGTTTTTATCAAGTTTATGTTATTATTTAGAATTTAATATTTATTTTTAACTATTTAATTGTTAACTTGCTGACAGGATACTTATAAGCGCTTATTGAACGAGCGTTATCCTGAAGGCACTTCACGTCCAGTCATTGATCAAGAGCTGTGGGACAGTATGACAGTTGTGAAGAAGAATTACGTCAAAGGCCAAGGACAACGATGACGCTAAACCATCAGTGGCACAGGCAGCTCTGCTACCCAGTCTATACAGTCATCGACCCATCTAGGTCATCATACTCCAATTGTATGTGTGAGAGTGATCTGTAGAGATCGTGATCTTCTTCGTATACTGGGCGGGCATTTGGGGGCTCTTAGTCCTGATGAGTTAGCTGCTGCAGTGGCGGCAGCAGCATCATCACAGCATGAGGATAGCGACGAGGTAATCTTAGTATTTATATTACAATCAAATTAATTAGTCACTTATATGTACTATATACTATATATGTAACTTGTTTTATTATTTTGTTAATTACAGGGTGATCATCCAGATACTAATTTGGACGAAGATGCATGACGGCCGACCTATAGCTAGTCTTGTTGTATAGCTATTTATGAGCCTTGTACTTTTATATTCATTCTTTGGATGACTGTATGTTACCTACACATTAGATTTGTATATATTTCTTCATTCATATTGATTTTTTATTTTTTATATAGTTTATATTGTTTTGGTGTATGTGTCGGTATATGGATGGATGTTATATTGTTGTGCTTGTGTTGGGATTATATAAAACTTGGTTGGAAGTTTATCTATACTGTCTGTTGTGTGTTGGGATATAAAACAGGTACAAAACAGGTACAATTTTTTGGGAAATCCAAAAAATAGGAAAAAAAATATTTTTTATTTTTATACATCAGCGACCGCAGGCAGTCACTAATATATATTAGCGACTGCTATTGGATCAGGGAGTTAGCGACTAGATTCGGTCACTGATGGCGATTGCTGACACATAGCCCACGTCAGCCTTTTGACCCTGACCATGCTGACTCAACTTAGCGACGGCACCGGTCGCTACTAGCGGTCGTAGATATGTTGGTCGCTAATAGTGGTCGCTGATGTACATTCCAGCGACCAGATATTATGCGACGACTATCAATGACCGAACTCGATCGCTGATAGCCAAGTGCAACTGTAGGCGATCGCTGATAGACGGTCGTTGATAGACCTGTTTCTTATAGTGATATTTTTACTGATTGTAGCATAGATATGTCACAGCTCTCCAACTAACCTTCTTGTACACACAAGGTTTCATCCTCATTATTGATAAAATCAAACTCTTTGATTGTCTCATCAAAAAGGATATTCCATCTGCGAGAAGCTTACTTTAATCCATAAATGTATCATTATAGCTTATAGACTTGGTTTGTTCCAACTTTTGAAACAAAACCCTCTGGTTGTATCATGTATACTGTGACAACCCGAAAAATCGGATTGTCTAGAAATTTAGTTTAAAGAATTATTAATTAATAAAAGGAATTTTTATTAATTATATTCTATGTTATGTGTTTATTGTTCATTTTATGACTTAGGATGATTATAAACCGGGAGTATTCTGGCTACGAGATAGAATGAACGAGTAAGAATTTTCAAGATGAAAATAAAAGTTTTCGGGGAACAAAAATATTTTCGAGAAAAAGACGAAATAGGCACTATTTACACGACGAAACCTAGGATTTAGGATTTGAATAACCTAGGCCTTTCTGAGAGTTCGTATGTCGTAATGACATTCCGTCTGAAGATTTGACGGTAATATGCCGTGAAAAGTTATGTTAGCCGATAAAAGATTTTCTCAAAAAATGTGCAGAAATCGGACGAAATAAAAATGATGAAAAGTACTGTTATATACTTTTCATTCGTTTAACTATGTTATGGGAAAATGTGACAGAAAACACTATTCATCAGAAAGTGTTTTTAGGTTTTTCAAAGTTTTGAAGAACACGTAAAAGTTAATCTGTAGAGGAAAGACGGAATATCAAAAAATATTTGGATTCCGAGAAACGCAATTTTTCAAACTATCAGACGAATTCCGAATTACGGAACAACGAAGCTTCCAGGAGAAGCTTCGTGAGATATTTTGAGTAAGGAGGTATGAATAGTAGAAAGAGGGGGTGTTTTGTAAGTTTTGCAAACCTAAAGGTTTTGACTGTACAAGACCGTAAGTTAAGTGACTAAACTGTAAACTAGTGAAAAGTTATTTAATGATCAAAGTGCCCTCACTCATGGTTTTCTATATATACTAGCTCATTCTCTTAGATTTGAAATCCAAGAGAAATCTCATTGAGAGAGAGAGAGCAATAAGGAAGAGAAAGAGTTTGATAGCTCGGATCAAAGAAGATCGAGAAATGGAAAAACTTACAAATCGTAAGAATAACCAAGAGGAAGAAGAAAATAAAAGAAACTCAAGAAGAAAGGTATCAAAACCTAACTTTAATCCATTCTTTTCTTTAAGTTTTATATGAAATTTCATAGCTTAATGGAAAATGGAAGTAAAAGATGGTTGAAGATGTTAATGGACGATTCGGATGAGTTATATGAACTCTCCGATGTTATAAGGATGAATTATCAAACTTATAACGTTAAAATTCAAGAAAATGTAAAATCATAATCATAATATTGATTAAAAATAAAGAATGAATGAAGAACACGAAGAACGCGAAGAACGCAGTAAAACGTTGTTGATGGACAAATTGAAAACCATCTAATTAAAGCTTGTTGTTGATGGACAAGTTTAAAACCATCGTATATATGTATGCTTGGTTAGGAATGGTAGAAACGTTCATGAAGAACTGTGACACCCCCAAATTTGAGTACTTCAATTCCACAGGATTTGGTGCTCACCGTCCAATAATAACACCTCTATCTACCCATAATAAATGAAACTCATAAATAAATAAATAGAAATCCTACCCTTAAGGGGTTACAACATCTGAATAAATAAATCCCAGGTCATCTAACCTTAATACATCAAGTGCAGAAACATAAATAAACAATTAAGTTTTAAACATCACACCATAAGTCTTAAAACAATCATTCATAAATAAATAACAAGTCTTCATCACTTGTTAGCTTTGCCCTTTCCTTTACTAGTGGATGGCTCGTCATTTCTTTCAATCTTAGCTGCAATGTTATTATGCAAGAGTGAGCAACGATTGCCCACAAGTATAACAATATAACAATAATAATAACATGCGAGAAAACAAAGAGTTCTGAATAATAGAAAGCTCGACTTTTGAATCCAGAAATGAATACAAGAATTAAAAGTATATCTGAGGGTCATAAGACCAAGAACTATGTCCCAGGTTGTCAAGTATTTCTACTTTAAACCTTTAACAGTCATAAAACTATATGGACTCTACTTCTCGTACTGAGGGGGATCAACCCTTAGCACCATGTATGTGCACATCATCTCAACGCTAATGCGTAAATAATCCCCTATAAAGGGTTGTTCATCTCAGTTTGACATCAGAGTCCGCGCCAAAGGAAGTTTGGTTTGGATAAGCTCAATAATAGTTCTAGAATTTAGAATGCTCATCAACTATGGACTAGTCGAATCAATAAGGGTTCGCTAGTCTTACAAGGTTCAACAATAAATGATACTTAAATCAAACAATGAATCTCGAAGGTATACAATTGAATAAGTATTGTATAACCAAAGTATTGCTTCAAAAAGAATTATAATATCTCATATGGAATCTTGAACTTGAATAAACAAGAGTAAGAACTTGTTTAATGAAAGAATAAATAACTTGCTCAATTAAAGTAGAATTAATAAACTTGCATAATCATAATCGAGTTAGGGTAAGAAAACTTGCGTAACGTAAGAGTAAGGTTTAGAAACTTGCCTCGTGTACAAGCTACAATTATAAATCACGTTCCTCAATTAACCCTACATATCATTAAATTCACAATACCAATTAATTCTAAGTCTGATTATACTCACAGAATTACAAACATCAGTTCTTGAACACGTTATTGGACTTCATGAATAACGAGAGTAAACCACGTATTTAATTTATCAATTAATCACGTAAAACTTCATTGACAAGTTAATAACATCTCAATATATGCTTAACACGTTATCATGTTCATTACATTAAGTTTCAAAATACATTTCTGAACTTTGAACACTTAAATAAAATTTACTGGGTCATTCTGCTGGACAGCGTTGCAGCGCCTAGTTTGCACTTGGGACCAGCGCTACAGCACTGAGCCTACGTCAGGTAAGGCTTTGGCCTGGCGCTGCAGCGCTGGGTTCCTTCATAGAACCGGCACTGCAGCGTCGTGCCACGTCAGCCAAGGCTTTGGCCTGGCACTGCAGCGTTGGGTTCCTTCACAGAACCGGCGCTGCGGTGCCGAGACACAGTAAAGTCTGACAGTTCGTGAAGAATACACAGAAAATGCCAAATAATGCCAAAATTAAGCTCAAACAACGATTTTAATGTTACCCATATGGTATAAACTTAACAGAAACATTTAACAACATACTTAGCATGCTTTTAACAACTTAAATCACATAAATAGTCAAATTAGAACATATAAATTTCATGTTTTTTGATATTTTCATAGTTTCATTAGTTTTCATGAAATCCTTCATTACAGATTCGTTATATCACCGAATATGTCCGTTTAAATTTTGTTTTCTTCGTGTTTACATGCATAATCATAATCACCCATCAATTTACAGTTTGATAAATAATGAAAGCATGAAATTTTGTACATATAAGTCATATTCGTACTTTAACACTCTGTAACTTATGAAACTTCAATTACAATATGATTACGTGAATTAATTGTTCTAAAACAGATTATAATTGATACAAATCATGTTATAAACATCTATTAACATATACACAATCATATATCCAATAATCATCAACAAAAATTTAGTTACAGAAAACTTAAGCTGGCTTTCATGGAGAAAATATAAGAACGTAATTATAAACTTGGGATGAAGAGATTATCCTTCCAACTCTGTTAAGATTGTTAGAATCCTCTTTTAGATCTCCAAATCTCTTCTTCAATATTCAAACTCTCTCAAACTCTCTATGACTCTCTCTTTTCTCTCTAACACTTTCTCTGATATGAATATAATATGACTTAACTGACATAAGTATACATATATGATATATAACTGATAAGTTAATGGGTGTCAGTTAATCCTATAATGGTTTTAATTGCTCCCATTATCTTAAGGGTCTGTTTAGTTTGTCCACTTTTACTCATTTTCCTATTATTTTAATTAAAACGTTTATTATATAGTTTATTTGTCACACTTTAATTAATCAAATAAAATCATTTAATTTAATTAAATAAAAGACAATATTACACATTAAATCGCATCATCTTACAATTAAAATTCTTATTTATTAATTATGACAAATCATTAAATCTCTAATTAATTATTAAATTAATTAGGATAACATTATAATTATTAAGTAATTCATTTAATTTAATAATCTCAATTAAATTCATACTTTGAACTATAAAATTTCTCCATATTAATTTAATCAATGTAACACATATCATTAAATTATTCTACCACAATTTCATCAAATATTTATTTAATATAATAAATAAATTCACATAAATATTTATTTAATTCAATAAATATTTAAAATAAATTATAAAATTCTCGTTCGTCACATCTTTCCCCCCTTAAAAGGATTCTGTCCTCAGAATCACGATTCAATTAAATTCGTCCCGTTACGTTCTCCCCCCTTACAAAGATTATGTTCCCAGAATCGCTTACACATAGATTAAGTAAATAAATGTGGGTAAGTTTTAATTATGTGGTCTTCGAGTTCCCACGTAGCTTCTTCAGCGTTGTGGTTCCTCTAAATTACCTTAATAGAAGGTATCACTTTGTTTCTGAGAACTTGCTCTTTCCTGTCAACAATCTGAATATGAACTTTTTCATAGGATAAATCTTTCTCAAATTGCAGGGGTTCATATTCTATAACATGTTTGTAATCGAGTTTATACGGCCGTAACACTGAAACATGAAAAACATTGTGGATGTGCTCTAACACTGGAGGAAAGGCTAACTAATACATAATTTCTCCGATTCTTCGCAGCACCTCAAAGGGTCCAATGAACCTCGGGCTCAATTTTCCCTTTTTATTGAATCTGATCTTTCCCTTCCAGGGAGAGACTTTCAAGAAAACAAAGTTACCCGATTCGAATTCTATATTCTTTCGGTGTGGATCAACATATTTCTTCTATCTATCCTTAGCAGCTATCAATCTTGTCCAGATCACCTTAACGATCTCGGCTGTCTGTTATTTCAATTCTGGTACTAGCAATTATCTTTCGCCAACTTCATCCTAGTATAACGGAGTTCTGGACTTTCTGCCGTACAACGCTTCGTATGGCGGCATGCCAATACTTGCGTGGTAACTGTTGTTGTAAGCTAATTCCACTAACAGTAGGTGATTATCCCAATTTCCTTTGAAATCCATGATGCATACTCTTAACATATCCTCTAATGTTTGGATCGTTCTTTCACTTTGTCCGTCGGTCTGAGGGTGATATGCCGTACTCATCCTTAACTACGTACCCATGCATTCCTGTTTCACTTTTAGAAGTTTGATGTAAAGCGCGGATCTCAATCAGAAACTATTGACACTGGAACTTTTTGCCTTGAAATAATCTCCTTCACATACAGCTTTGCCAACTGGTCTAGCTTGAATCTGATCTTGATCGGTAAGAAGTGTGCTGATTTCGTTAGTCCATCCATGATAACCCATACTGCGTCAAAACCTTTCTGAGTCATCAGAAGACCTACTATGAAATCCATTGTGATGTGTTCCCATTTCCATTCTGGGATTTCTAGTGGTTGTAGCAACCCACTCGACCACTGAATTTTTGCTTTCACTTTCTGACATGTCAGGCACTTGGCCACACAATCGGCAACTCTCGTTTCATATTCGGCCACCAAAAATGCTATCGGAGATCCTGGTACATCTTCGTACTCCCGGGGTGAATCGAATACCGTGAACTATGAGCCTCGCTCAAAATTTCCACTTTAATCTCTGGTACTGGCGATACCCAAATTCTACTCTCGAATCTTAACAGTCCTTCATTGTCCACCTTGAATTTCAGTTCATCCCCATCAGATATCCTCTTCCTTATCTTCTCACATTCCTCATCTTGAAGTTGTTCTTCCTTAACTTTATCCACTAAAGTTGTACCATCTCCCAGCTGGAACAACTTCTCGTCAGACTCCTTAGGATATCTCACCTCTAATTCCAGTTTCTCCTTTGCTGAAATTAGTTCCTCTTGGGCAGTCAACAACATTAATTTTTCTCGACTTTCTGCTTAAGGCATCGACAACCACATTCGCTTTACCCGGATGGTATAAGATCTCACAGTCGTAGTCCTTTATTAATTCCAACCATCTTCTCTGGCGCATGTTCAAATCCTTCTGTGTAAAATATATTTTAGACTCTTATGGTCTGTATATATTTCACACTTCTCCCCGTAGAGATAGTATCTCCAGATCTTCAAGGCAAATACTACCGCAGCTAATTCCAAATCATGGGTTGGATACCCCTTCTCATAATCCTTCAGTTGTCATGACGCATACGCAATGACCTTACCATTTCGTATAAGCACACAGCCTAGTGCTTTATGCGACGCATCACTATACACCATAAAATTTCCTGTGTTATCCAGAAGAGATAACACATGTGCAGTACTCAACCTCTTCTTCAGCTCTTGGAAGCTTTCCTCACACTTCTCCGTCCAAACGAATTTCACCGATTTCCAAGTCAAATTCGTCAGCGGAGTTGCTATTTTGGAAACGTCATGAATGAATCTTCTATAATATCCTGCTAATCCAAGAAAACTTCTCACTTCCTACAGTGTCTTTTCCTGATCCCAGTTCATCACAGCTTCAACCTTTGAGGGATCTACCGAAATTCCATCCTTATCAATCACATGTCCAAGAAATTACACCCTCTCTATCCAAAGTTTGCATTTTGAAAACTTGGCATACAACTTCTCTTTTCTCAATGCCTCCAACGTCACCTTCAGATGCTCTACGTGTTCCTCCTTAGTCTCAAAATATACCAGAATATCGTCGATGAACACCACCACGAATTTGTCCAAAAACGGTTTGAAGACTCTGTTCATTAGGTCCATAAATGCTACAGGAGCATTCATTAAACCAAATGATATCACCAGAAACTCGTAGTGACCATATCGAGTCCTGAACGCTGTCTTTGAAATATCTTCTCTCCTCACCTTCAACTGATGGTAACCACTTCTCAGGTCTATCTTCGAGAAGTATCTCGCTCCCTTCAACTGGTCAAACAAGTCGTCGATCCTAGGTAACGGATACTTATTCTTAATTGTGACCTTGTTCAACTTTTTGTAATCAATGCAGAGCCGCATTATCCCTTCCTTCTTCTTTACGAACAACACCGGCGCTCCCTAAGGCGATACGCTCGGCTGAATATACTTCTTGTCCAAAAGCTCTTGCAGCTGTACCATTAACTCCTTCATTTCCACCAGAGCCATATGGTACGGGGCCTTCGATATTGGAGTAGTTCCTGGCGCCAAATAGATCACGAACTCTACTTCCCTATCTGGCGAACGTCCTGGCAAATCACTAGGAAATACATCCACGAAGTCTCTCATGACTGGTATCTTCTCTAACTTCATGCTCTCTTTACGACTATCGACTATGTAGGCTAAATACCCTACACAACCTTATCTCAACAACTTCTTGGCCTGCATCATCGTTAGATAACTCGCTTGTCTAGGCGACTTGCTTCCATAAAATACAACCTTTGACGGGGTCATAAGGTTAATATATTTCTTTTGGTAATCAATTATCACCCCATATTTGAATAGCCAATTCATTCCCAAAATAACGTCAAATTCCCAAGTCTAATCGGGATAAGATCTACGTTCATCACATTTCCCTTAATGTCCACCCTACAGTTCTTATGTACAGACTTAACAAGAATCACTACCCTATTCATAATCTCTATGTTCATAGGGTATTCTAATTCTTCCTTAGGCAATTCTAAGATCTTAGCAAAGTCATCAGATATAAATGAGCAAGTAGCACCCGAATCAAATAATACATAAGCATTAACATTATTAATCGGAATGATACCTGACACCACATCACGTGACTGCATAGCATCCTGCACGGTCATATTAAAAGTCCTGGCGGTGGGTCAGTTTGTTGGCGTCGATCCAGTGATAGTTAGAGCGTTACCACCACTAGTTCCTCTGCTTCCACCTGCTCCTGCCCCTCCTGATACCTTCTTGGGACAGTCCCTTGCCAAATGATCCTTTCCCACACTTGAAACAGGAACCCTTCTTAGGGTTAAGGAAGTTTGGTCCTATATGACCTTCCTGACCATAATTGTAGCATATCTAAAGGGGATGAACTAAAATTCAAAGTGGATAATAAAGAAATATTAAGATTCAAAAGAAGAATTTAGGTACCGCCAGTGCCAGAGATTAAAGAGGAAATTTTGAGCGAGGCTCATAGTTCACGGTATTCAATTCATCTAGGAAGTACGGAGATGTATCAGGATCTCCGACAACATTTTTGGTGGCCGAATATGAAACGAGACGTTGCCGATTGTGTGACTAAGTGTCTAACATGTCAGAAAGTGAAAGCAGAACATCAGAGGCCGAGTGGATTGATGCAACCATTAGAAGTCCCAGAATGGAAATGAGAACATATCATAATGGATTTCGTAGTAGGTCTTCCGACGACTCAGAAAGGTTTTGACGCAGTATGGGTTAACGTGGATCGACTGACGAAATCAGTGCACTTCTTACCAATCAAGATCAGATTCAACCTAGAACAGTTGGTAAAGTTGTATGTCAAGGAGATTATTTCAAGGCATGGAATTCTAGTGTCAATAGTTTTCGATAGAGATCTGTGTTTCACATCGAATTTCTGGAAGCGACTACAGGAATGCATGGGAACGTAATTGCGTATGAGCACGGAGGCACATAATTCCAGTGTCAATAGTTTCCGATAGAGATCTGCATTTCACATCGAAATTCTGGAAGCGACTACAGGAATGCATAGGAACACAATTGCGTACGAGAACGATATATAACCCTCAGACTAATGGACAAAGGGAAAGAACAATCCAGACATTAGACGATATGTTAAGAGCATGCATCATGGACTTCAAAGAAAATTGGGATGATCACCTACCTTTAGTGGAATTTGCTTACAACAATAGTTACCACGCAAGTATTGGCATGCCGCCTTACGAAGCGTTGTACGACAGAAAGTGTAGAAATCCATTATGTTGGGATGAAGTTGGCGAACGACAATTTCTAGGACCAGAATTGGTACAACAGACAACCGAGATCGTCAAGGTGATCCGGATAAGATTGGTAGCTTCTTAGGATATGCAAAAAAAATACGTTGATCCACACCGCAAAAATATAGAATTTGAATCAGGTAACTTTGTTTTCTTGAAAGTCTCTCCCTGGAAGGGAAAGATTAGATTCGGCAAGAAGGGAAAATTGAGCCCGAGGTTCATTGGACCATTTGAGGTGCTGCAAAGAATTAGAGAAGTTGCGTATGAGGTAGCTTGACCTCCGGCGTTAGAGCACATCCATAATATTTTTTATGTTTCAGTATTACGACCGTATAATCCCAATTACAAACATGTCATAGAATATGAACCCCTGCAATTTGAGAAAAATTTATCCTATGAAGAAGTTCCTGTTCAGATTGTTGACAGAAAAGAGCGAGTTCTCAGAAACAAAGTGATACCTTCTGTTAAGGTAATTTGGAGGAACCACAACGGTGAAGAAGCTACGTTGGAACTCGAAGAACATATGATGAAAATTTACCCATATTTATTTGCTTAATCTATGTGTAAGCGATTCTGGGGACAGAATCTTTGTAAGGGGGGAGAATGTAACGGGACGAATTTATTAATCGTGATTCTGAGGACAGAATCCTTTTAAGGGGAAAAGATGTGACGAACGAGAATTTTATAATTTATTTTAAATATTTATTGAATTAAATAAATATTTTTGATGATTTATTTATTGAGTTAAATAAATATTTGATGGAATTGTGGTAGATTAATTTAATTATATGTGTTACATTGATAAAATTAATGTGGAATAATGTTATAGTTCAAAGTGTGAATTTAATTGTGATTATTTAATTAAATGAATTGTTTACTAATTATAATGTTATTCTAGTTAATTTAATAATTAATTAGAGATTTAATGATTTGTCATAATTAATAAATAAAAATTTTAATTATGTGATGATGTGATTTAATGTGTAATATTATCTTTTATTTAATTGAACTTAAATGATATCATTTGATTAATTAAAGTGTGACGAATAAACTATATAATAAACGCTTTAATTAAAATAATGGGAATAGGAGTTAATGTGGAACAAACCAAACATAGCCTAAGGAATATAGGAGCAGTTAAGGCCTGATGCGCTTAACTGCTACCCATGATTCCACCGGTTACTTTTCACGTAAACATTATATCATATACGTATTACTTATTATATTAGTCAGTATTTATATTATTCTATCTATAGAAGAACTCAGAGAGAAATGAGAGAATTAAGAGAGAGTTGTGAATTGAAGAAAGAAAAGTTGGAGAATTAAAGTTTATATCAATCTTAACATAGAATTGCAAGGGTAATTTCTTAATCCCGATTTTATATTTACTTTATTGTATTTTCTCTATTAAAGCTAACTTGAGTTCTCTGTAAATAATTTTTGTAACTAATGCATGAGATATGATTATATGTGTGTTAATAGATGTTTATAACATGTTCTTTATCATTTATTCATGCTTTAGAGTAATCAAATTCATATAATTATGTTGTAATTGGAGTTGCATAGGTTACAAAGTATTAAGGTATGAATATGGCTTATATGTACAAAAATTCATGCTTTAATTGTTTATTAGACTGTAAATTGATGATTGGTTATGATTATGCATGTAAAAATGAATAGAACAAAACTTAAACGGACAGATTCGGTGTTATAACGAATCTGTAATGTATGATTTCTTGAAATTTGTCAAAACTATGAAAAATATCAAGAACATGAAAACTATGGGTTCTAATTTGATTGTTTATGTGATTTAAGTTGTTAAAAGCATGCTAAGAATATTGTTAAATGTTTCTGTTAAGTTTATAACTTATGGGTAACATTATCAGTGTTGTTTGAGCTTAATTTTAGCATTTTCGTGGGTTATTTGGGCTGATGAATAGTGCAGTCGTGAACTGCAGTTTCATCATTTTGGAGACACCTGCCCCAGCGGGCTTTTTAGTACAAAGTATGCACCCCCGGCGGGCATTCTGCAATACCAACCCCCGCCCCGGCGGGAAATACAGAGTTGAAATTGTTTTGTTTTGTGTGGTTTTCAGTCCATAACATGATGAATTAACTTAACCTAATGAACCTAATAACGTGTTGAGCATGTAACACAGTACTATAACATATTGTTGACATGTATAAGACGATTTTAAGTCGTATATTAACAAGTTGTATGTGAACTTGGATTTGTTGTTGTAAGGTTTAATTATAATTGTTTAAGAGTTAGTACTTGTGTGTTATGCATGTTTTGGGTTCAGATTCATGTTATGTGGTTAGTCAACAAGTTAAGATTATGAACCAAGTTGTTAAGTTGTGCTAAAGTGGGAAGTTCAACAGTTAAACATAGTGGTAATGGAACTAATTGATATTATAAAAATAATAAAATGTGTAGGACGTTTAGGAAAATGAATTGTAGTTATATAATCTACGCACGAGGTAAGTTTTCTATCCTTGATTCATTATTGTTATGCAAGTTTCTAAACTCAAATATGTAATTAAGCAAGTTCTTTAATTCTACTATTATATTGAGCAAGATCTTAAATTATGTTTCTATATCGATCAAGCTCATATTCTTGTTTATGATTTTAAATGAGATATTATAATTCTTTTTAAAGCATTACTTCAGTTATATAATACTTATTCAATTGTATACCTTTGAGATTCCTTATTTGATTCAAGTATCATTTATTGTTGAACCTTGAAAGACTAGCGAACCCTTATGATTCGACTAGTCCATAGTTGATGAGCGTTCTAAATTCTATAACCGTTATTGACTTATCCAAACTAAACTTCCTTTAGTGCGGATTCTGATGTCAAACTGAGATGAACAACCCTTTATAGGGGATTATTTACGCGTTAGTGTTAAGATGATGTGCACATACATGGTACTAAGGGCTGATCCCTCTAAGTACGAGAAGTAAAGTCCATATAGTCTTACGACTGTTAAAGGTTTAAAGTAGAAATACTTGATAACCTGGGACATAGTTCTTGGTCTTATGACCCTCAGATATATAATTTTGATTCTTGTATTCATTTCTTGACTCAAAAGTCGACTTTCTATTATTAAGAACTCTTTGAATTCTCGCATGTTATTATTATTATTATATTGTTATACTTGTGGGCAATCGTTGCATACTCTTGCATAATAACATTGCAGCTAAGATTGAAAGCACCGACGAGCCTTCCACCAGCAAAGGCAAGGGAAAAGCTAACAAGTGACGGAGACTTGAAATTTATTTAAGAATATTTTGTTTGAAGACTTATGATATTATGTTTAAGACTTTGTTGTTATTTACATTTCCGCATTGATGTTTAAGGTTTGTTAAACGTGGGATTTATTTATTCAGATATTGTAACCCCTTATGGGGAGGATTTCTATTTATTTATGAGTTTCATTTATTTTGGGTAGATAGATATGTTATTGCTGGAAAGTGAATACCAAATCTTGTGAAAATTGAAGTACTCGAATTTGGGGGGGTGTGACGCCCCCAAATTCGGGTCCCTTCTATTACCTCGAATCCGGTGCAGTCACGATACTACTAGTCCAATATTTATATTTTTTAATCATTAGTAAAAGAATACAACTTTGCTTATTACAATTTAGAATATAAATTCTATTTATATCCAAGATCTCGTCTTTACATCATATTCGATGTTACTAAAATGCGAAATAATTTAAACTTTTCAATATCCTTTGAATAAATTCTTCTTATTGATTCCATAACTTTGAATCAATTACAAATTCCTGAATTAACTTTATAATATGATTCATTCTATTTGAGTTATCGTATAACGTTTACAACTCGACTTGATATTCTCTATGTATCAACTAATATATCTTTACAGTACGACAAGTTTTAAACAACGTATACAATTATCAAGTACAACTCTTAGAACCTAAACAAGGTTCAAACGATAATCTAAATAGTATTCTTCGTTGCGATACTATCTATCTTTATCATTCAAGAAGCACGAAATCTTTACCGTGAATCCTTAACCTGCAAAAGTGGATATTTGCAAGAGTGAGCTCGACAGCTCAGCAATTCTAACAGTTTTCATGCATCACATAGCATACAACATCATACTCAGTTCATGCATTTATAAATAATTTATATTTACTACGCATGTTACTTTTCACATAACAAGTATATCATCAAAGATCAACTTCAATCTCATTTATATCTCATATACAGTTTATATATAAGTTCACATTATCTCAGCATAATATAATTCGACTAACAGTTATTGAATTCATATATCAAATAGGAACTAAAAGATTTGCTTGATGCGTAGTTTAACAACTATGACTTAACTGCTTAGGAATATCTGCACTTCGTGTAATCCTACACAGTTATATTAACCATAGAGATCACACTCATTAGTTATATGTATCCACACATTCTCAATGTAATAATAAAGGTTACATTGTTGTCTAACTTGGTTCTTAGAACCTTCGTCTCACATTCTTATCGTATTCTTAGAATAACTATGTAAGTATACGTATACTTTAACCATACGTACTAACTACCATTCTCTACAGACTCATGCCCGTCTACCACTAATTTATTTACATATAGCTAGTGTAGTCCATCTTTTGAGTTAATCATTCTCATATATCATTACTAACACATAAGGCCATAATAAAGCAAATATACTCTATTAACCGTCGAAGTCGGATTCAAGTATTAACATATGGTCCTACATAGCATGTATACATATTAAAGGATACTTTCATGCTCGTTCAACCTTTTCATGTTCAATTTACACGATATAGGTTCTAAGTCAACATTCCAACAATTTAAGGCCACTCAAGGTCATGAACATCACAAAGTTTATCATGCTAGTTCTTTAAACACATAAAGTATTCATATATTTTGTATTAGGCATACTCATGAATAATTATATCACATTCATGCAACTAACACCGTTTTGTTTTGAAAACATGCTTCGTTCATGCTTCACTTGAATCACAACACCTAATCAAGGTATATATACATGTAGGATACATGATCGAGTCTACGAGTACTATCAAACATGTTTACAAATATCAGAATTCAAATCTCAATATACATGTCAAGACTCACGTGCAAAACGTATACTTTCACTAGTAAATCTCACTAATAGGGTCTAATACGTCCATGCTATCTAGATTCATGTGTTAACATGTTCGACACGTATTTCTAAGTCATCTAAACATGCTCGCAAAATCAGAATGTACACGTCTCACGTATATGTCAACGTTCATATTTAAACCTATAAGCTTCATTTTAAAATTATAAGTTTTTCATTAAAACATACGCTTTTCATTTCATGATATACATTCTGTCATGGCTAAAATCATGCATGTAGTGCCAAGAAACATGTAATATGAGTTACCACTAACTTCCATGTATGTACAAAGTGATACCATCAAGATAGCATGAACAGATTGCAAAAAGGAAACAAAAATCTGTTTTAGGGCCCAGCGCAGCTGCGCCGCTGGCCAGTACAAAACTGGCGCAGCTGCGCAGGTGGCCGGCCAGAGATAGAATTGTTCTACTTCGGCAGAACTTTAGCCCAACTCAACATTTTCTTGTCAATTTGATTCTACACCAGCCATATTACATAAATAACATGCTTGCAATCTTATATAGCACTTAACATCATATTCCAATCAACTTAACATCTTATCTTGCAAAAATTAAGAAGTTGATATTGAAGAATCAAGAATAGGGAGTTATATCTCTGCAATAGGAAATGAACTTGCTGCTATAACAATTCTCTCCTACACTGATAACTCTCTTAATTCTTTGTATTCTCACCACTAATATATATTCACTCCCCATTCTCCCTTACTCAGAATTCTCAGCAAATTAAATATGTGAAGGAGAGAGTCTTATTTATAGAAAATTGAAAACTCAGACAATGCTATTTTACTCAATTTCAATCCATTGCTATGAGCAACAACATGAAGGTTAAGAGAGAGTTGTTGATTAGTTGTTGAACTCCACTATTTAGCCCACTCCCCTTGTGATGATTTGCTATGAAGCTAGAGTTGCTGAGTTTGAGAGCAATAGTAGGCTAGACTTAGAGTTATCACGTGAAGAAGAAGTGAAGGTGGGCACTCAATTTGGAACAAAAATTAATCTCAGCAACATGAAATCAACATACTAATGTTACCAATATATATAGTCTACCTCTTACTAAGGCTATATCACATTTCATTTTATAAACACCTAGGTTATAAATGAATTACAATTGTAGTTTCTAATATATCAAGTAGTGTACGTACATATAATCCATGTACATTTTATCTTACCGATATAATTTAACCGGATATCCTCACATTATATTATTCAATTATATATTGAAGTAATCATCAATTATAATTGTTTACTCTATACATTCATGATGTATTATTTTACTGTATACTCACGTATAATTTTGTCACATAACCACATGATATATTCATGTAGCTTTCACAATTTAATCAATCTTAATACATGGTTTCTATGTATAGTATAGTCACCTAATTGTTGCACCACACTATATAACATAGTTGCACTACACTTCACACTTCATATAATATATAGTTAGTTACTATACGCTATACATTTTATTCGCATGCTTGCATATAGAAGTAAATAATTTATTTATCTCATCAATTAATTAATAATAATATTAATTAATCCATTTCTCATTAATCAATAGAATTATAATTTCTACACTAATTGATTAACACTTTATATGATTTATTATCTTATTATATTTATAAATCATTTACTCATTAATCAAATATTATATTATCACATAATTATTTGATAATATTATATTATCCATAATAATAATATAATATGATAATATACCTCATTCCTTATCAATATAATTTTCGATCATATTCATAATCAATCTCTTTATTATTATATTACCACTAGCCATAATAATAAAGCAATATACTATTATAATAACAATTAATAATTAACATAGATTAATTATTTAATTAATAGTTCCTCCATTCATGAATTAATTAATTCATCATCGGATCTATTATCGTGCCACACAAGGCATTTCTCACAAGCTCAATCTTAAGCTTATTATTACTTCCACCACACTTAATATCCTTTTAATATAATGTTGGTGTGACTCAAGCATTTAAATGCTAAGCTACCTCAATTATTTATACACTTCATAATATGTATAACCTTTACGCATATAATAATTAATATTTACTCTATTAATTATTTATAAAGTCTATGGTAAAATAATAACTTAAGTTATTAAAATAACTCAGCTTTCTTTTATTAATTAACTCCCTTGAAAATACATTACTATTATAACAACTACGTATTCCACCATAACATTACATAAAATATTATGTTTTCTTCAATTAAAGGCATTCATTATTAGAAAATAATTTACTTATTGTCTCAAGATATATTATTCTCAATATAATATCTATTAAAAATAATTATATGCACGGCACATGTACATATATTATATATAGAATATAGATAATAAGTTTATTTTCTATTATAATAAATTATTTTCATCAATTTATTTACATATAGCAAATATGTTTTAATATATTTACCATATTAATCAATCACACCTTATACAAATTATATAAGGTAATATTACTATTCAAAAATAATATTTCCTTCATTTATTAAAATAATTCAATATTAGAAATTATTGTAATATCCTTTATTAGAAATATATAATATTTATTTCTCCTTCCTTTCTATAAATTGTTCCCAAAATAATTTCTTCAAATATTCATTTAAAGATATAATGATTTTCATTTCTCTTTAATAACGTATATATATATATATTTATTAACGTTATTCGTACATTAGACTTTCTCACATATTACCATTCTAAGTAATATATATAAAAAGTAGCAACTATAATCACATATTCAACACACATATTAATTCACTCCTTTACTTAAGTAAATTAAACGCTTGTACTATATCATCATAGTTAATTAAGGTTCAATACTCACATTATATTATTCCCTAATATAACTCCCAACTTAAATTAACTAATATTTATTCTTATTAGTTAATTCCCTTAACTAACTCATGCTTCACTATCCAAACCCATTCACGGATAGCTTAAGTGCTATTAATAACCTATATTATAAACATACTAGTTATTAATATACATACACAAGAATATGGTGATTATACATTAAGGATATTTAATATCACCAACTTACTATGATAAAATAATTCTATAAATTATTTAATATCGATAGGAATTTATCCACCTCCTTTATCTCAATTGAATCGTCTCTACGATAAGTAACAAATATATATTAATAATATATTTATAAATTACAAAAACACATATTACATAGTCCATATTATCCTATGTAATATAAAATCACATACCTCATATCACATATATATACTCTTATTCGAACTCATCTCACAGTTTAAGAATTTTATTTATTAAATCCTTATTTAATAATATATGAAAATTCGGGTTCTTACATCCTCTCCCCCTTATAAGGATTCCGTCCTCGAAATCACCGAAACCTCCTCTACTCGGTGCCATTCCGAAGATTACATATTCTCTTGATAATTTTTTTTATTCATTCTCTTTTCAGAAGTTTTATTATTATGACCTTCTTAATCGCATTCTACCATTTTATCCTTTCTAAGGAATATTCTACTTACTACATTCATCCTTTAGAAGAATAAGAATCTTCCACGATTTTTCAATAATCGGGAAGTAGTATGAATAACTCAGATTTCAAATTATGATGAGGGGTCACACAAGACCGTGAACTTTTCTCCAGGTTTACTAATGCTTTAACACAATTCTTCACACCGCAAACCAGAGTGTTTATCAATCACAAAGACTGAAAACACCCTCCACGCGTACTCTAGGTGGCCAACCTATTGTACCACTACGTTGGGCCGCAACGTAGTGTTTTGTAAAGACTATATGCGTTACGCTCGGAACCATTGTCCCCGAAAACATGTTCCCTTATAGGGTTGTTCACCTCAGCTTTTCAACATCAAAATCCGCACCAGAGCAATCTGGTTTGGCATAAATACACAAGAATGCTTGAATTCTATAATCTCTTTTCAACAGTCGCCTAGCCGAATCAAATAGCTTAGACTCTCATCAACAATTCAGACATCAATCAAAATAATTTAGCCATCTTAATTGACCTTCTTCATAATTTACAAGAAAACCAAAAATTCTTTTATGACGTCATGATACCATACCAGATTAGTAGTACGTTGAGGATTCTGCCATTTTATGACTTTGTCATATTACATCATACCATAGTGTGCTAACGATCTTTCGATCACAACCAACACTAGGTTCGATTGCATTGATGACTCCATCGTTTACCATTCTACATCATATCAAATGATGCACATGGTCAAAATACATTTTGAAAGATTTTTAAATCATTTTTGTCTTGGTCGAAACAAATAGCTTAGACATTCGAGTAACGGTGTCGTTTTTTTTTAAAACTCATTGGTTCAGTCATCTGACCCAATGTTTTTCTCGAGAAAACCGAAGTGCAAACACTAGCACGAAGTCAATAAATTTTGAAAATCTAGCATAGCTAGAAGATTCAGAAAAATCTAAATTTCTCCATCACTTCAATCTCTTACTACCATCAATGCTCACTATTCCAAAACACTTATATAGTATATCTATTCTCAGTACAGTTCACCAACTTACCACACCATGGAAGCTTAGGAACTTACCACAATCATATGGGTTGAGGAACTTATCCTAGTCAGACCAAAATCGTCCATTCGCTGAGGGGTTCCACCATACGATTATGAGTTCCGAAACTTGTCATAGGCATGAGTCTTAAGAACTCGCACCTAATCTTAATATTATCTAATTACATCTTAGAAATCTCTATCTATCAAAATAAATATAAGAAAAGAATCACCTTTCCGCCATATGTATAATAATACCGCGACACTAACATTCCAACGATTATCAATGTGATGCACTCAGTGCAAGCACAAAACTTCTGCCCATACAAAAATTTGTACAAATAAGCCATCACATAAGTCCTCAATGGAAGTCCAACACTTAACTCTATCTTACTTTATCACTTGCTCGCTACGAACTTTCTATGTTTCATCACATACAACTCCTCATGAGTTCATCTCGTACTTTTTATAGTACATTCTCTCATAGCATCAAGCTATAAACACTTAGTCGTTACAGACTATCCATCATTTCACAGTTCAATCTGATCACGTCGTGATCATCAGTTTACCTTAGGGTTCTTTCCCTATTATCAACCAAACTCCATTCGAGTTCATTCTCATTATCTTTGTCATATACCTCTTATAGACATCATCGTAACATTTTTATTACCGGAGTTAGGAAACTCCTGATTCTCATTCTCTAGGTATTTCAAGATTCTTCTTTGAATCTTCACTTAGATATATTTTAATCTTATCTTTCACTCTCTCAGGTTATAGTCTAAGGTACACTTACCTAAGGTTTATAACCTACAGCTTTGATACCAACCTGTGACGCCCCCAAATTCGGGTCCCTTCTATTACCTCGAATCCGGTGCAGTCACGATACTACTAGTCCAATATTTATATTTTTTAATCATTAGTAAAAGAATACAACTTTGCTTATTACAATTTAGAATATAAATTCTATTTATATCCAAGATCTCGTCTTTACATCATATTCGATGTTACTAAAATGCGAAATAATTTAAACTTTTCAATATCCTTTGAATAAATTCTTCTTATTGATTCCATAACTTTGAATCAATTACAAATTCCTGAATTAACTTTATAATATGATTCATTCTATTTGAGTTATCGTATAACGTTTACAACTCGACTTGATATTCTCTATGTATCAACTAATATATCTTTACAGTACGACAAGTTTTAAACAACGTATACAATTATCAAGTACAACTCTTAGAACCTAAACAAGGTTCAAACGATAATCTAAATAGTATTCTTCGTTGCGATACTATCTATCTTTATCATTCAAGAAGCACGAAATCTTTACCGTGAATCCTTAACCTGCAAAAGTGGATATTTGCAAGAGTGAGCTCGACAGCTCAGCAATTCTAACAGTTTTCATGCATCACATAGCATACAACATCATACTCAGTTCATGCATTTATAAATAATTTATATTTACTACGCATGTTACTTTTCACATAACAAGTATATCATCAAAGATCAACTTCAATCTCATTTATACCTCATATACAGTTTATATATAAGTTCACATTATCTCAGCATAATATAATTCGACTAACAGTTATTGAATTCATATATCAAATAGGAACTAAAAGATTTGCTTGATGCGTAGTTTAACAACTATGACTTAACTGCTTAGGAATATCTGCACTTCGTGTAATCCTACACAGTTATATTAACCATAGAGATCACACTCATTAGTTATATGTATCCACACATTCTCAATGTAATAATAAAGGTTACATTGTTGTCTAACTTGGTTCTTAGAACCTTCGTCTCACATTCTTATCGTATTCTTAGAATAACTATGTAAGTATACGTATACTTTAACCATACGTACTAACTACCATTCTCTACAGACACATGCCCGTCTACCACTAATTTATTTACATATAGCTAGTGTAGTCCATCTTTTGAGTTAATCATTCTCATATATCATTACTAACACATAAGGCCATAATAAAGCAAATATACTCTATTAACCGTCGAAGTCGGATTCAAGTATTAACATATGGTCCTACATAGCATGTATACGTATTAAAGGATACTTTCATGCTCGTTCAACCTTTTCATGTTCAATTTACACGATATAGGTTCTAAGTCAACATTCCAACAATTTAAGGCCACTCAAGGTCATGAACATCACAAAGTTTATCATGCTAGTTCTTTAAACACATAAAGTATTCATATATTTTGTATTAGGCATACTCATGAATAATTATATCACATTCATGCAACTAACACCGTTTTGTTTTGAAAACATGCTTCGTTCATGCTTCACTTGAATCACAACACCTAATCAAGGTATATATACATGTAGGATACATGATCGAGTCTACGAGTACTATCAAACATGTTTACAAATATCAGAATTCAAATCTCAATATACATGTCAAGACTCACGTGCAAAACGTATACTTTCACTAGTAAATCTCACTAATAGGGTCTAATACGTCCATGCTATCTAGATTCATGTGTTAACATGTTCGACACGTATTTCTAAGTCATCTAAACATGCTCGCAAAATCAGAATGTACACGTCTCACGTATATGTCAACGTTCATATTTAAACCTATAAGCTTCATTTTAAAATTATAAGTTTTTCATTAAAACATACGCTTTTCATTTCATGATATACATTCTGTCATGGCTAAAATCATGCATGTAGTGCCAAGAAACATGTAATATGAGTTACCACTAACTTCCATGTATGTACAAAGTGATACCATCAAGATAGCATGAACAGATTGCAAAAAGGAAACAAAAATCTGTTTTAGGGCCCAGCGCAGCTGCGCCGCTGGCCAGTACAAAACTGGCGCAGCTGCGCAGGTGGCCGGCCAGAGATAGAATTGTTCTACTTCGGCAGAACTTTAGCCCAACTCAACATTTTCTTGTCAATTTGATTCTACACCAGCCATATTACATAAATAACATGCTTACAATCTTATATAGCACTTAACATCATATTCCAATCAACTTAACATCTTATCTTGCAAAAATTAAGAAGTTGATATTGAAGAATCAAGAATAGGGAGTTATATCTCTGCAATAGGAAATGAACTTGCTGCTATAACAATTCTCTCCTACACTGATAACTCTCTTAATTCTTTGTATTCTCACCACTAATATATATTCACTCCCCATTCTCCCTTACTCAGAATTCTCAGCAAATTAAATATGTGAAGGAGAGAGTCTTATTTATAGAAAATTGAAAACTCAGACAATGCTATTTTACTCAATTTCAATCCATTGCTATGAGCAACAACATGAAGGTTAAGAGAGAGTTGTTGATTAGTTGTTGAACTCCACTATTTAGCCCACTCCCCTTGTGATGATTTGCTATGAAGCTAGAGTTGCTGAGTTTGAGAGCAATAGTAGGCTAGACTTAGAGTTATCACGTGAAGAAGAAGTGAAGGTGGGCACTCAATTTGGAACAAAAATTAATCTCAGCAACATGAAATCAACATACTAATGTTACCAATATATATAGTCTACCTCTTACTAAGGCTATATCACATTTCATTTTATAAACACCTAGGTTATAAATGAATTACAATTGTAGTTTCTAATATATCAAGTAGTGTACGTACATATAATCCATGTACATTTTATCTTACCGATATAATTTAACCGGATATCCTCACATTATATTATTCAATTATATATTGAAGTAATCATCAATTATAATTGTTTACTCTATACATTCATGATGTATTATTTTACTGTATACTCACGTATAATTTTGTCACATAACCACATGATATATTCATGTAGCTTTCACAATTTAATCAATCTTAATACATGGTTTCTATGTATAGTATAGTCACCTAATTGTTGCACCACACTATATAACATAGTTGCACTACACTTCACACTTCATATAATATATAGTTAGTTACTATACGCTATACATTTTATTCGCATGCTTGCATATAGAAGTAAATAATTTATTTATCTCATCAATTAATTAATAATAATATTAATTAATCAATTTCTCATTAATCAATAGAATTATAATTTCTACACTAATTGATTAACACTTTATATGATTTATTATCTTATTATATTTATAAATCATTTACTCATTAATCAAATATTATATTATCACATAATTATTTGATAATATTATATTATCCATAATAATAATATAATATGATAATATACCTCATTCCTTATCAATATAATTTTCGATCATATTCATAATCAATCTCTTTATTATTATATTACCACTAGCCATAATAATAAAGCAATATACTATTATAATAACAATTAATAATTAACATAGATTAATTATTTAATTAATAGTTCCTCCATTCATGAATTAATTAATTCATCATCGGATCTATTATCGTGCCACACAAGGCATTTCTCACAAGCTCAATCTTAAGCTTATTATTACTTCCACCACACTTAATATCCTTTTAATATAATGTTGGTGTGACTCAAGCATTTAAATGCTAAGCTACCTCAATTATTTATACACTTCATAATATGTATAACCTTTACGCATATAATAATTAATATTTACTCTATTAATTATTTATAAAGTCTATGGTAAAATAATAACTTAAGTTATTAAAATAACTCAGCTTTCTTTTATTAATTAACTCCCTTGAAAATACATTACTATTATAACAACTACGTATTCCACCATAACATTACATAAAATATTATGTTTTCTTCAATTAAAGGCATTCATTATTAGAAAATAATTTACTTATTGTCTCAAGATATATTATTCTCAATATAATATCTATTAAAAATAATTATATGCACGGCACATGTACATATATTATATATAGAATATAGATAATAAGTTTATTTTCTATTATAATAAATTATTTTCATCAATTTATTTACATATAGCAAATATGTTTTAATATATTTACCATATTAATCAATCACACCTTATACAAATTATATAAGGTAATATTACTATTCAAAAATAATATTTCCTTCATTTATTAAAATAATTCAATATTAGAAATTATTGTAATATCCTTTATTAGAAATATATAATATTTATTTCTCCTTCCTTTCTATAAATTGTTCCCAAAATAATTTCTTCAAATATTCATTTAAAGATATAATGATTTTCATTTCTCTTTAATAACGTATATATATATTTATTAACGTTATTCGTACATTAGACTTTCTCACATATTACCATTCTAAGTAATATATATAAAAAGTAGCAACTATAATCACATATTCAACACACATATTAATTCACTCCTTTACTTAAGTAAATTAAACGCTGTACTATATCATCATAGTTAATTAAGGTTCAATACTCACATTATATTATTCCCTAATATAACTCCCAACTTAAATTAACTAATATTTATTCTTATTAGTTAATTCCCTTAACTAACTCATGCTTCACTATCCAAACCCATTCACGGATAGCTTAAGTGCTATTAATAACCTATATTATAAACATACTAGTTATTAATATACATACACAAGAATATGGTGATTATACATTAAGGATATTTAATATCACCAACTTACTATGATAAAATAATTCTATAAATTATTTAATATCGATAGGAATTTATCCACCTCCTTTATCTCAATTGAATCGTCTCTACGATAAGTAACAAATATATATTAATAATATATTTATAAATTACAAAAACACATATTACATAGTCCATATTATCCTATGTAATATAAAATCACATACCTCATATCACATATATACTCTTATTCGAACTCATCTCACAGTTTAAGAATTTTATTTATTAAATCCTTATTTAATAATATATGAAAATTCGGGTTCTTACATCCTCTCCCCCTTATAAGGATTCCGTCCTCGAAATCACCGAAACCTCCTCTACTCGGTGCCATTCCGAAGATTACATATTCTCTTGATAATTTTTTTTATTCATTCTCTTTTCAGAAGTTTTATTATTATGACCTTCTTAATCGCATTCTACCATTTTATCCTTTCTAAGGAATATTCTACTTACTACATTCATCCTTTAGAAGAATAAGAATCTTCCACGATTTTTCAATAATCGGGAAGTAGTATGAATAACTCAGATTTCAAATTATGATGAGGGGTCACACAAGACCGTGAACTTTTCTCCAGGTTTACTAATGCTTTAACACAATTCTTCACACCGCAAACCAGAGTGTTTATCAATCACAAAGACTGAAAACACCCTCCACGCGTACTCTAGGTGGCCAACCTATTGTACCACTACGTTGGGCCGCAACGTAGTGTTTTGTAAAGACTATATGCGTTACGCTCGGAACCATTGTCCCCGAAAACATGTTCCCTTATAGGGTTGTTCACCTCAGCTTTTCAACATCAAAATCCGCACCAGAGCAATCTGGTTTGGCATAAATACACAAGAATGCTTGAATTCTATAATCTCTTTTCAACAGTCGCCTAGCCGAATCAAATAGCTTAGACTCTCATCAACAATTCAGACATCAATCAAAATAATTTAGCCATCTTAATTGACCTTCTTCATAATTTACAAGAAAACCAAAAATTCTTTTATGACGTCATGATACCATACCAGATTAGTAGTACGTTGAGGATTCTGCCATTTTATGACTTTGTCATATTACATCATACCATAGTGTGCTAACGATCTTTCGATCACAACCAACACTAGGTTCGATTGCATTGATGACTCCATCGTTTACCATTCTACATCATATCAAATGATGCACATGGTCAAAATACATTTTGAAAGATTTTTAAATCATTTTTGTCTTGGTCGAAACAAATAGCTTAGACATTCGAGTAACGGTGTCGTTTTTTTTTAAAACTCATTGGTTCAGTCATCTGACCCAATGTTTTTCTCGAGAAAACCGAAGTGCAAACACTAGCACGAAGTCAATAAATTTTGAAAATCTAGCATAGCTAGAAGATTCAGAAAAATCTAAATTTCTCCATCACTTCAATCTCTTACTACCATCAATGCTCACTATTCCAAAACACTTATATAGTATATCTATTCTCAGTACAGTTCACCAACTTACCACACCATGGAAGCTTAGGAACTTACCACAATCATATGGGTTGAGGAACTTATCCTAGTCAGACCAAAATCGTCCATTCGCTGAGGGGTTCCACCATACGATTATGAGTTCCGAAACTTGTCATAGGCATGAGTCTTAAGAACTCGCACCTAATCTTAATATTATCTAATTACATCTTAGAAATCTCTATCTATCAAAATAAATATAAGAAAAGAATCACCTTTCCGCCATATGTATAATAATACCGCGACACTAACATTCCAACGATTATCAATGTGATGCACTCAGTGCAAGCACAAAACTTCTGCCCATACAAAAATTTGTACAAATAAGCCATCACATAAGTCCTCAATGGAAGTCCAACACTTAACTCTATCTTACTTTATCACTTGCTCGCTACGAACTTTCTATGTTTCATCACATACAACTCCTCATGAGTTCATCTCGTACTTTTTATAGTACATTCTCTCATAGCATCAAGCTATACACACTTAGTCGTTACAGACTATCCATCATTTCACAGTTCAATCTGATCACGTCGTGATCATCAGTTTACCTTAGGGTTCTTTCCCTATTATCAACCAAACTCCATTCGAGTTCATTCTCATTATCTTTGTCATATACCTCTTATAGACATCATCGTAACATTTTTATTACCGGAGTTAGGAAACTCCTGATTCTCATTCTCTAGGTATTTCAAGATTCTTCTTTGAATCTTCACTTAGATATATTTTAATCTTATCTTTCACTCTCTCAGGTTATAGTCTAAGGTACACTTACCTAAGGTTTATAACCTACAGCTTTGATACCAACCTGTGACGCCCCCAAATTCGGGTCCCTTCTATTACCTCGAATCCGGTGCAGTCACGATACTACTAGTCCAATATTTATATTTTTTAATCATTAGTAAAAGAATACAACTTTGCTTATTACAATTTAGAATATAAATTCTATTTATATCCAAGATCTCGTCTTTACATCATATTCGATGTTACTAAAATGCGAAATAATTTAAACTTTTCAATATCCTTTGAATAAATTCTTCTTATTGATTCCATAACTTTGAATCAATTACAAATTCCTGAATTAACTTTATAATATGATTCATTCTATTTGAGTTATCGTATAACGTTTACAACTCGACTTGATATTCTCTATGTATCAACTAATATATCTTTACAGTACGACAAGTTTTAAACAACGTATACAATTATCAAGTACAACTCTTAGAACCTAAACAAGGTTCAAACGATAATCTAAATAGTATTCTTCGTTGCGATACTATCTATCTTTATCATTCAAGAAGCACGAAATCTTTACCGTGAATCCTTAACCTGCAAAAGTGGATATTTGCAAGAGTGAGCTCGACAGCTCAGCAATTCTAACAGTTTTCATGCATCACATAGCATACAACATCATACTCAGTTCATGCATTTATAAATAATTTATATTTACTACGCATGTTACTTTTCACATAACAAGTATATCATCAAAGATCAACTTCAATCTCATTTATATCTCATATACAGTTTATATATAAGTTCACATTATCTCAGCATAATATAATTCGACTAACAGTTATTGAATTCATATATCAAATAGGAACTAAAAGATTTGCTTGATGCGTAGTTTAACAACTATGACTTAACTGCTTAGGAATATCTGCACTTCGTGTAATCCTACACAGTTATATTAACCATAGAGATCACACTCATTAGTTATATGTATCCACACATTCTCAATGTAATAATAAAGGTTACATTGTTGTCTAACTTGGTTCTTAGAACCTTCGTCTCACATTCTTATCGTATTCTTAGAATAACTATGTAAGTATACGTATACTTTAACCATACGTACTAACTACCATTCTCTACAGACACATGCCCGTCTACCACTAATTTATTTACATATAGCTAGTGTAGTCCATCTTTTGAGTTAATCATTCTCATATATCATTACTAACACATAAGGCCATAATAAAGCAAATATACTCTATTAACCGTCGAAGTCGGATTCAAGTATTAACATATGGTCCTACATAGCATGTATACGTATTAAAGGATACTTTCATGCTCGTTCAACCTTTTCATGTTCAATTTACACGATATAGGTTCTAAGTCAACATTCCAACAATTTAAGGCCACTCAAGGTCATGAACATCACAAAGTTTATCATGCTAGTTCTTTAAACACATAAAGTATTCATATATTTTGTATTAGGCATACTCATGAATAATTATATCACATTCATGCAACTAACACCGTTTTGTTTTGAAAACATGCTTCGTTCATGCTTCACTTGAATCACAACACCTAATCAAGGTATATATACATGTAGGATACATGATCGAGTCTACGAGTACTATCAAACATGTTTACAAATATCAGAATTCAAATCTCAATATACATGTCAAGACTCACGTGCAAAACGTATACTTTCACTAGTAAATCTCACTAATAGGGTCTAATACGTCCATGCTATCTAGATTCATGTGTTAACATGTTCGACACGTATTTCTAAGTCATCTAAACATGCTCGCAAAATCAGAATGTACACGTCTCACGTATATGTCAACGTTCATATTTAAACCTATAAGCTTCATTTTAAAATTATAAGTTTTTCATTAAAACATACGCTTTTCATTTCATGATATACATTCTGTCATGGCTAAAATCATGCATGTAGTGCCAAGAAACATGTAATATGAGTTACCACTAACTTCCATGTATGTACAAAGTGATACCATCAAGATAGCATGAACAGATTGCAAAAAGGAAACAAAAATCTGTTTTAGGGCCCAGCGCAGCTGCGCCGCTGGCCAGTACAAAACTGGCGCAGCTGCGCAGGTGGCCGGCCAGAGATAGAATTGTTCTACTTCGGCAGAACTTTAGCCCAACTCAACATTTTCTTGTCAATTTGATTCTACACCAGCCATATTACATAAATAACATGCTTACAATCTTATATAGCACTTAACATCATATTCCAATCAACTTAACATCTTATCTTGCAAAAATTAAGAAGTTGATATTGAAGAATCAAGAATAGGGAGTTATATCTCTGCAATAGGAAATGAACTTGCTGCTATAACAATTCTCTCCTACACTGATAACTCTCTTAATTCTTTGTATTCTCACCACTAATATATATTCACTCCCCATTCTCCCTTACTCAGAATTCTCAGCAAATTAAATATGTGAAGGAGAGAGTCTTATTTATAGAAAATTGAAAACTCAGACAATGCTATTTTACTCAATTTCAATCCATTGCTATGAGCAACAACATGAAGGTTAAGAGAGAGTTGTTGATTAGTTGTTGAACTCCACTATTTAGCCCACTCCCCTTGTGATGATTTGCTATGAAGCTAGAGTTGCTGAGTTTGAGAGCAATAGTAGGCTAGACTTAGAGTTATCACGTGAAGAAGAAGTGAAGGTGGGCACTCAATTTGGAACAAAAATTAATCTCAGCAACATGAAATCAACATACTAATGTTACCAATATATATAGTCTACCTCTTACTAAGGCTATATCACATTTCATTTTATAAACACCTAGGTTATAAATGAATTACAATTGTAGTTTCTAATATATCAAGTAGTGTACGTACATATAATCCATGTACATTTTATCTTACCGATATAATTTAACCGGATATCCTCACATTATATTATTCAATTATATATTGAAGTAATCATCAATTATAATTGTTTACTCTATACATTCATGATGTATTATTTTACTGTATACTCACGTATAATTTTGTCACATAACCACATGATATATTCATGTAGCTTTCACAATTTAATCAATCTTAATACATGGTTTCTATGTATAGTATAGTCACCTAATTGTTGCACCACACTATATAACATAGTTGCACTACACTTCACACTTCATATAATATATAGTTAGTTACTATACGCTATACATTTTATTCGCATGCTTGCATATAGAAGTAAATAATTTATTTATCTCATCAATTAATTAATAATAATATTAATTAATCCATTTCTCATTAATCAATAGAATTATAATTTCTACACTAATTGATTAACACTTTATATGATTTATTATCTTATTATATTTATAAATCATTTACTCATTAATCAAATATTATATTATCACATAATTATTTGATAATATTATATTATCCATAATAATAATATAATATGATAATATACCTCATTCCTTATCAATATAATTTTCGATCATATTCATAATCAATCTCTTTATTATTATATTACCACTAGCCATAATAATAAAGCAATATACTATTATAATAACAATTAATAATTAACATAGATTAATTATTTAATTAATAGTTCCTCCATTCATGAATTAATTAATTCATCATCGGATCTATTATCGTGCCACACAAGGCATTTCTCACAAGCTCAATCTTAAGCTTATTATTACTTCCACCACACTTAATATCCTTTTAATATAATGTTGGTGTGACTCAAGCATTTAAATGCTAAGCTACCTCAATTATTTATACACTTCATAATATGTATAACCTTTACGCATATAATAATTAATATTTACTCTATTAATTATTTATAAAGTCTATGGTAAAATAATAACTTAAGTTATTAAAATAACTCAGCTTTCTTTTATTAATTAACTCCCTTGAAAATACATTACTATTATAACAACTACGTATTCCACCATAACATTACATAAAATATTATGTTTTCTTCAATTAAAGGCATTCATTATTAGAAAATAATTTACTTATTGTCTCAAGATATATTATTCTCAATATAATATCTATTAAAAATAATTATATGCACGGCACATGTACATATATTATATATAGAATATAGATAATAAGTTTATTTTCTATTATAATAAATTATTTTCATCAATTTATTTACATATAGCAAATATGTTTTAATATATTTACCATATTAATCAATCACACCTTATACAAATTATATAAGGTAATATTACTATTCAAAAATAATATTTCCTTCATTTATTAAAATAATTCAATATTAAAAATTATTGTAATATCCTTTATTAGAAATATATAATATTTATTTCTCCTTCCTTTCTATAAATTGTTCCCAAAATAATTTCTTCAAATATTCATTTAAAGATATAATGATTTTCATTTCTCTTTAATAACGTATATATATATTTATTAACGTTATTCGTACATTAGACTTTCTCACATATTACCATTCTAAGTAATATATATAAAAAGTAGCAACTATAATCACATATTCAACACACATATTAATTCACTCCTTTACTTAAGTAAATTAAACGTTGTACTATATCATCATAGTTAATTAAGGTTCAATACTCACATTATATTATTCCCTAATATAACTCCCAACTTAAATTAACTAATATTTATTCTTATTAGTTAATTCCCTTAACTAACTCATGCTTCACTATCCAAACCCATTCACGGATAGCTTAAGTGCTATTAATAACCTATATTATAAACATACTAGTTATTAATATACATACACAAGAATATGGTGATTATACATTAAGGATATTTAATATCACCAACTTACTATGATAAAATAATTCTATAAATTATTTAATATCGATAGGAATTTATCCACCTCCTTTATCTCAACTGAATCGTCTCTACGATAAGTAACAAATATATATTAATAATATATTTTTAAATTACAAAAACACATATTACATAGTCCATATTATCCTATGTAATATAAAACCACATACCTCATATCACATATATATACTCTTATTCGAACCCATCTTACAGTTTAAGAATTTTATTTATTAAATCCTTATTTAATAATATCTGAAAATTCGGGTTCTTAAAGGGTGTCACATAGGCACCCCCCCGACTTCCGTGAAACACGGTTACCGCGCTTTTGATCATTCCCTAATTTGTGTGTATGTGTGTGTATTACAATAATTGGGCTTAAGTGCTTTATTTAAAAGTATTGCTTTGCTCCGTTGGACCTATATACGAAGGGTTTGATTTATTAAAAAGTTATTTTTTAGACAAGATATGAAAGTGATGTTTTGAAAGGTAGTTTTCAAACCTTTTTGCTTGCATAGGAATTGAAGCCTTTTGATACTTTCATTTTATTCCACATTCGACTTATCTTGATTTTATTTGAGATGTGACTCATCTTTAAATATATATATATATATATATATATGTGTGTGTGTGTGTGTGTGTGTGTGTGTGTGTGTGTGTGTCAGGCCTCTTATGGGCATAAAAGACATCAAAGTGACCCGAACACCACAATCAATGCTTTTACTGTGTTGAGACCTTAAATTCGGATAACCGTTTTAAGGTCCCTTTCATTTACATTTACAACAGGATGCAAGCTAACTTTACAATTTGAACATGCCCGTTATGGGAACCGGACCTAGATTCATGGATTTAACCGTAGATCATGTGATTCCTAGGCTCACAGAAGATTATTTACAAGCTTTCACAATGCATAACTTCAAATAAAATGCATATTTTAATTCTAGATGTCGCAAAACAAAAGATTCATCAGTTAAATCCCTGCATGAGCGTAGCCATGGCTTCACGTTTTCTCTAGACACGGATCTAGGGTCCTAATTACCAAATATTTACAAACTAGAAAGAAAACTAGATTTAAATAAATCTTAATCATTCTAGCTTAACGGTTCTAGTTTGGCAACTTTTAAACCGGTTCAAAGCTAGAAATGACTAGATTTATATAAATCTAGTCAACACATGTTAAATATTGCAGATTTACATCATATGAACGTTTACAATTGATATTTGATTACAATGATTAACTAAATATATATATAATAAATCGATAAAACTTATATATATAAACAATTATATAAAAATTAACTATATGTATACATATTATTTATATATATATAATAAAGCAATAAAAGTCACGAATTTGAAATCCAGGCAAACTAAGCAATATATATATATATATATATATATATGTGTGTGTGTGTGTGTGTGTGTGTGTGTGTATTAAAGCGATAAAAAGCCACGGATCTGCGATCCAGTCCAAACAAAATAATATAAATATAAAATTATCAGTACATAAGGTGACTTCTTCCATAGCACTATCGGTTTCTTTGCTATTATTGCTGTTAGAAGAATAAGGAATATCAGAACAATCATTGCTATCAATGTCATTCTCAATTCTTATTAATTATAAAAGATGTTCAGTATCTTCATTAGAAACAATTAATTTTTGTTTTATTTTACATTCATTTTTATAATGTCCTTTTTGCTCACAATTATGGTAAATAATTTTACCTTTATCATATTTTTTAGATTTATGTGTTGATTTTTTATTATGCGACTTTGGTTTATCACAATAATTATCTTGATTTTTAGGCTGACTAGAATGTTTTTTATGATGTTTATGACTTTTGTGTTTTTCAATATGTTTATGCCGGTGTTTTCTCCTAGAAGGAGCAACTGGGGGTAAACCATATTATTCACAAAAGGTTCCTAACTCATATTTAGCCTTATTTTTGTCCTTACCAGCTTGCTTAGCAATTTTAAAATCAATACACATTTTTAATCCAATTTTTTGGATATAACTAATTATGTCACCATAAGTTAGGTTATCATAATCAATATATCCTAAGTTTTTACTTAATTCTTCTCTGACTTTATGAGCAAATAAATTTGGTAAACCATTAACAAATTTTTCTTTCTAGAAAGGTTTGTTACTATCATTTCTCATCATAACACGAGAAGTAAAAACATCTTTGTACCATCTAAAATCACTTAGAGTGGGACAAGTAAGATTACTTAACTGATCATGAATTCTTTCAGTTATGTTACTAGGAGTTCCTATAAAATATTTTATTATTGTAAATATTAAAGTATTTACTCCATCAGGAGGGCAAACACCAACATCTTCATTAAAGATGGGGTTGCCATCATCATCCATCTGGACAGCATGGATTATTGATAACCTAGTATCTTTAGTGAGATGTTTTTTCCGCCAAGATCTAAGTATGCCAGTAAATCCACTAGTTATCAACTCCATAATATCAGACTGGGCTAGATTGTGGAAGGCTGTGATATAACTATTAGCTACCATGGACATGTGATTTAACTTATTTAATATTTCTTGTTCACTAAAACTATCAATAATCCATTCATAGATTTTATTAGAAGAAACAAAAAATTGATTATCTAGATTCCTTTCTTCAAATTGAAGATCAGGGGGAGTAGGTCTAGTATACTAATTTTTTTTTATATTGGTTTTATTAAAAGTTAATTTATTTAGTTGATCATTTAAATCTTGAATTGAAACTGAATCAGACTTATCTGATTGACTAATGCTTTCACTGTCAGAATCCTCGACATGATCAATGACAGCAATAGTTCCACTAGTTTCACCTGTTTTTAATTTTTTAAATAATTTATCAACGACTTTAGTGAGTCCATTATCTTTGTTAGGTAAACTTAATCCGACTCTATTTTCTGGAAGGTTTAACAAGGGTTGTTCAATTTTAGTATTTGATTTTTGAATAATAGTTTGTTCAAACTTTTCTTCAATTTTATCTAACTGTTTACCTATAGTTGCTAAGTATTGATTAGTGAAGTTATTTTGTTTAATAATCTTTTTCTCATCTTTACTACCATCTGCTAATTTAAAAGGACTAGCTATAACCGAAGAGTTTTTAACTGATAAAAGAACAGTTTCAAGAGGAGGGTGACTAGATGAGATTTTGACTTATCTTTTTTAACCATTGACTTTTTGTTAAAACATTACATTTACCGTAGTATTCTTCATACCAAGTAAAGAAAGTGATGTTTATCTTTTTATCATTAATAAATATTTTTCATTTATTTATGACTTTATCTTTGTCCTTTTCACTATGATTATCACGAAATAAATGTCTTTTTTCTTTATTAGATTTGGAATTAAAATCTTCAACAAGATTTTTCCATTCTAATTTAAAATCCTTTTTAATAACTCTTAGTTGATGGTTAATAGGGGTTTCAAAATCTGACTGAGTAGGCAATTCTGAAGGTGTAGGGGATAGATCTTGATCATCTTCTATAGGTTCATTAGTGGTATAGCCGGGATGACTAGTTTGACCATGATTTAGAATACCTTTCATCTTAATATCTTGAATAAAAATATTACTAAGTATTTCAGTATCCCTTCTAGAAGGAACTAAAGAACTAGTAAAATCTTCTATAATTAAGGGTCTTCTGGTACGTTCAAAACTTATTTTGACAGTACCGTCAGAAAATTGTCTAATATTTTCAACATTTAACAAATTGTTATTAACAGGTTGTTGAGGAATTTCACTAGGCAAAGTCCACTGACTAGGTAAAGTAATGTCTTTTCAAAGAATAGTTCTTGGAATTTGAACATTAGCATCACTAGTACTACTTTGTATTAAAACAGTTTTTTCTTTAGGACTTTTATTAAGAGCATGAACATTTAAATTGGTTTTCATTGTTTGATAATATATTCTATAAATTAAAGCTAAAGCCTAAGAACCTTCAATTATTTGAGTGATTTCTCCTGCTGTTTTAATATTTAAAGTTAAAGCTTTTAATAGATGAGGATCACTAAGGCTTAGAGTGAAATCAGGAAAGTAATTAAAATGGATAGGTCCATTGTGCAAACTTGATTCCATTATACCAAAAATACTAGGGAAATAGTTAAGGAATCGAGCGTCTCTGAGACACAGATAAATACTCGAATTAATTCCCTTAATATTCAATGGTTTAACAGCAACTTGAATTAATCCTATATGAATAAAATTATAACCCTTTTTTCTATATTTTTTATAACATCTGTGGTCAATAAACTACAGTTTTCATATTCTTTGTTAATAGCGTAAACCTTTTCAATAGTTTTAACATTATAATCAGTTTAAATTTATCTAAGAATGTTGACTGATAGATTTCTTTAGGAGAAATACTAGGTATATTCCAGTTACTTAAGGCTTGACTAATGTTTTCATAACTGTGTTCTTCCTGGTTTAATATGTCTGGAACAGGGGGCAAAGTTGAACGGTTGCTAGTAGAGGAATTGGATCTAAATAATCTATCCATCTAATCAAAATTCAAAATTTATTCTTAAACATTGTTCTTTCATACATACCCTCTTACCTTAAGCAGACTCATACCTATGTTCTATTGTCACTACCCGACACTGCTCGCACAAGAGACTTACAAGGGTTAAAGACACACGAACACGGTGTTCTACAGTAAGTTAGGTGACTGCTAAACAAAGAAAGAAGTAGAATTTTGGAAAAAGAGAAGATATCTAGATTAAGAAGATCTTATACCATCTGGCTCTGATACTATGAAGGCGGATTATCTTGCAAATGCTGAAAAAAAAGGTTTGCAGATTTTTCTAAGGTTTTCATAAAACTTTCCAAAGTAATTAAGAGATCCTAAAAATCTTTGAAGCTGGGAAATCTATCGGCAAATTGAATAGCACGATTGATAGGTCGAACAAGACCTTGATGAATATCATGACCCAGAAATCTGACTCTAGTCTGAAAAGACTACATTTAGTAGGAGACAAGACAAGACCATTGGTTTTTATTGTTTTGAAGAACGAGTTCAAATGTTTATGGTGTTCTTAAATAGATTTAGAAAAAACGAGAATATCATCGATGTAAACAATAATAAAGTGACTGAAAGGGTTTAGAATATCATTAAGATATTCTAGAATTCACTAGGGGCATTCTTAATACCGAATGGCTGAACATTCCATTCATAATGACCAAATGGAATGGTGAAGGCAGTTTTATACATATCATCAGGATGAATCTGAATTTGCCAAAATCCTGATTTTAAGTCAAATTTACTAAAGACTGTGGTATTACTTAAGTAAATCTTCTTTATTAGGCAATGGGTATCTAATCCATTCGAGAACTTTGTTTAAAGGTTTGTAATTAATAACTAAACGAGGAGCACCTCTTTCTTTCTCAGCTTCATTGTTAACAAAAAAAGCTGGACAAGACCAAGGGGACTTACTATGTCTAATTAATCCTTTATTGAGTAAATCATTAATTTCTTTTTTACAAAGTTCCATTTGCTCGTGATTCATTTGTATTGGTTTGGCCTTAGTAGGAATTAAATGTTCTCTAAATTCCTTAGCATAAGGTAGCCTAATAATATATTTCTTCCTATGCCAGAAAGTTTTAGGGGAATCAGAATAAAAGTTTTGACTTAGATAATTTTTTAAATCTTGATTTTTTTCTTGAACCCTTTTATCTATGAGTTGTTTTTCAACCTGTTTATTTAATCTCTTCTTTCAAGAATTTTAACTGAGTGGTCTTACTATTTAGCAGGTTTATAGATTTAGAAATAGATTCTTCCTGAATAAATTTTAAATCTCTTTCTTTAGGTTTAGTAATAAATTTAAAAATTACCTTTTGGCCTAAATGTTTACTGCTTAAGCCACTATTGCTAGTAGTAAAAGGATATAATAAATATATAAACAGTAATCCTAAAATAATTTTATCTGTCAAATTACGAATTAAAACAAAAGTTATTTTAAAACACATGTTATTTTGACAAATATGAACTTTAGGCAGTTTATATTTTATTTGCATTTGACTACCATTAGCTGAGCTTAATCTTTCACTAGTTTTTTATAAAACTTGGTAGGAACTAATCCTTCTTGAATACAATTTAAATCTGCGCCAGCACCAATATATATATATATATATATATATATATATACATATATATATACATATATACATATATATATATATACACATATATACACACATATATATATATGCTTATATATATTATAGCAATAAAATGCATGGATTTGCAATCCAGGCAACTGAAAGATATAAATATATATATATATATATATATATATATATAATAAAACAGTAAAAAGCCATAAATTTGCAATCCAGGCTTAACTATTCAATGGTAAAACTAACTAATGTACATATATATTACTCATATATATGTATATTAGCGAGAAAAATTAAATTTGTAAGAAACCTTACGGCCTTGCACGAGAATGGCTATCAAACGGCTGTAAACGCCCTTAGACTCGATTTCCACTGGTTATATCTTGATATGTTGCAATAGATGCGTATATGAAACTTACAAGTAGGGTTTACAAGTTTTGAAACAAGAATCGAGCGATTTCAGTCGCAAAATACCTCTATTTTCTCTCTTTTTTCTCTCTTCTCTCTCTTTCTCTTTCTTTTTCTTTTTTTTTTCTTCTTCTTCCTTTTTCTACAAGCTGGTGGGAAGCTTGTTTATAGAGCCACGAACTTTCGCGAGTATACATGTGGATTCTGTGAGTATACCTGCGAAAGTCCTTAGTGGGTCCCACCGTCTCGAAGTACGTGCAATCTCGATCGACATGCAGTTCGTTGAAACTCTTGCAATCCGGGAATCCGATGGAGATGTGCCATACCATTCTGGAAATCTCTCTCTGAGAGCTACGTAATGACATAGGGCTTGTCCTTTTTCAAATCCGGGAAGATGGGTCCATGACCAAAATGGTATCTTCGGGTCTTCGTAGGTAGTTCGTTGAGCTGTTTTACGTAGTTTATGCTCAGAAATGCTGCAATGGCTCTTTGTAACCCTATTTGTATCTGTTTTGAAATTATTGAAGTTGACTTGTCAAAATGACCCTTTTGCCCTTCCGGGGGTTGTCTCCAAGGTTGACGGGGCTTTTGGCTGTTTCCCGGGGCTGTCTCGGGGGTCTGGTTTGATGATTTCCCTGGGCTATCTTCGGGGGTCTGATTTGATGATTTCCCGGGAATATCTCCGGGGGTTTGGTTTGATAATTTCTTGGGGCTATCTTTAGGGGTATGGTTTGATGATTTCTCGGGGCTATCTCCGAGGGTTTGGTTTAATGATTTCCCGAGGCTATCTCCAGGGTTTGGTTGATGATTTCCCGGGGCTATCTCCAGGGTCTGGTTTGATGATTTTTTCCTCTAGGGCTATCTTTGAAGTGTGAAAAGATGCTTTTGCCCTCCTGCATAGTTAGTACAAGGGAAGCAAAATTTTGAGTGTCTATAGATGCCCCTCTTTATTATGTTTATGCAATGTAATGGAATGAACATGATAAAGATTACTAGACACTTGAAATATGACAAGATAAATTTAATAATGCAATGCAATGAATGGTATGATGAATGATAAAATGTTTTTGCAAATCGCACTTCGTAAATCGCACTTCGCATATCGCAAATCGCACATCGCACTTCGCAAATCGCATTTCCACACATCACAATTCTCAAATAACCTTTTCACACATCGTAATTCGCACCTCACACATCGCACTCGTAAATCAGACATCGCACTTCGCAAATCTCTTTACCATTACCAGTTGTTGCTGATGCCTATGTTGGGGCTGATTCTAATTGTTGTCCTTTATCAGTGCTGCTAATGCCTGTGCTAGTGTTGATTCCAACAGTTTGATTTTCTTCGGTGTTGTCGATGCTTGTTTGATGAAGATAAAATGAGACATTTTTTTACATCTCTACTGGGGATGGTGTTCTAAAATCACCGGACGTTCCCGATGTCTACGCTAGTAGTTTACAATAGTGCCTGCCCTGCTGGTAGTTGACAATGGAGAAATTTTCTCTAGTCTGGACATTTAATGTGCATGCATGTTTAATTCTACTGGGGATGCATACTAAAAAAAATTATGAAGATGTGCGCTGATATAGTACAGTTGCACATGTGCAGACCATGCTTGATGTGATGATCTAAATTTATCCTTATGAGTCTATTGTCCTAAGTTGATGCACATGCTAGATATAGAAACATACTTCACTCTTTCAGAGGCGATTTGGAGTTTTTTTTAGGCATGCATTTTGATAGGCTTAGCAGCTCTAACTCTCGTATAGCTTCTTTTAGCATTCGCGTGGCAGATTTGGATGTTCCCCTTTCATACGACGTCTTGGTGGGGATCCCGCAGAGGCTGCTATTTTTTTTCTTCTGAATCTGGATCTAGTGCTGGTCCCTCTGGCGATCCAGACACTGATGGCTTTACTAGGAGATATCCCGATATCTTTGCTGAAGTAGTGTTCAATGGCTTACATCACCGGACCCATCCCCGATGTTATGCTGGATTGACGCTAACGGTTTAATTATTAATTATGAAAAGGGGCGAGCTCTTTACTTGCGACCCTGCTGGGTTAGATGCTGGCTTGACTGATGACCTGAGTGTTGCTGACGTTCTGGAGGATGTGGCCCGTTCTTTCACAGCCCAGATTTGAACTTCGGTGTAGAGGCCTTAACTTGTGAGGACTTGGCGCAGGTTGACATGTTTGATGATGTAGATTTCATTTGACAGACCTTTTGTCATCGGGCATCTGTTTTTTTTTTAGTTAAGGACTCTCTTGAGAATTTTTCCTTTCTTTTGTCGGGGCAAACTTATATCGCCGTGATTTCTTATAGGAGTTATCCCTTTTCTTTTGATGAGGATATTTGTCCCGCCTTAGACGCCTTCTATTTCATGGAATTGGAAAATACCCCAGCCTTTTTGGACATTGTTACTGGGGATTCATATAACAAACTCTCTTTGTTGATCAAGTCGAGAGTGAGCAATATCCTACACATCAAATGACTAACAGAATGCGCAAAAGTTTGACGGCTTGGGCCATCAAGGTTAGTATAATCTCGTGAATAAGGCATTTAAAGTTTATGAAATTGAATGCTTACATGCTGATTTTTTTATCATAAAATTGAGTATGAAAAATGAAATTTTCATAAGGAAATTAAAATTTTCATTTAACAAGTTATGAAATCACAAGAAAATATTTAAGCATCCATGGTCATTGTGCACGGGTAAGATATTTCATCTTTACTCTAGGCAGTTCTCTTCGTAGAATTGACTTCATATAACATACGCACTAAGAGTGATGCAACCCTTAGCAGAGGTTTCTTTTCTATGACTTCTAGTTTTTTTCATTTCTATCTTACAATTCTTTTCTTTTTTCTGCTTTCCTCGCTTAACTTGTCTTATTTTCTTAGGCTATTCAGGGTTACCCATTTAACGAGTTTTGGACCAATGACTCTTAAATCAGACGACTTTAGGGCACTAGGTGTTAAGACACCCCTTCGGGTTTACTGGCTCGAGTAATAAAGGCGACACTTTGAGACGAGACAGGCGATCTACTCTATTTCTCCTCGCTTGAGCTTGTGCGAGATTCATTTCCTTAGACTCTAAGTCACCCATATAGTGAGCGTTGGGCCTGTAACTCCTAAACCAGATGGCTTTAGGGTACCAGGTGTAAAGACACCCCTCGGGCTTAATTACTGGAGTAACCTAGGCCACGATTCAGATCTGCTTAGGTTTAGCCTTCTTCTTCTTGCAATACTTATTTTCTTAGGCGCTAAGTTACCCATGTAGCGAGCGTTGGGATGGTGGCACCCAAACCAGATGGCTTTAGGGCACCAGGTGTAAAGTCACCCCTAAGGCTTAATAACTCGAGTAACCCAAGCCACGATTCGAGACATTAGGCTGGATACTTATCTTTTATCTTCTCATTAATCTCCATTTCCGTCGCCATAGTTTCATACCCCACAACTAAGATTCAAGTAACTGCAAAGTGCAGACACGCATATGAGGTCAATTATACTCCAAACAACACTTTTAACTAGAATTTAGAAAATTCTAATTTTTTGATCGTTCCCGTGATTCTTACTCCACGGATGCTTATCGGAATTAATCCAATTCATAACAAGTTAAACAAATCTCTTTTTTTTAAAAAAATCTTTTTCTAAGATTCTAATGCAAGATTTATCTATACTTAATATGTATATTATCACTAATTCAGGTAAATAGAGATTGAAAGCACATAAAGAGATGAAAGAGTTGTATCTCATCCGTGGATCGTTGTATTCTAAGAAAATTATAATTGAAAAAGATCGATTGATCATACCAGATCGCCAATGAAATGATTGAAGCTTTGATGATGACGAACCATGCTGATGGTGCCAACTGGTGCATTTTCATTGGCTGGTTGATAAGTACCCCAGTGTTGAGTTGTTGCGATTTTTGAAATTACCCCAGTCTTGTTGTAAGGGTCCCAACATCGGGTTGTCGTTGATTCTGAACTTACCCCAGTCTTGCTTGTCATTTGGGATAATTGCTTGTTGCATGTTTGACCTATTGAAAAGATGCCGAGATTGCGAGTCTTTTTCCTCTAAAACCCACATGATGAACAGGTAATGGATTTGGGCTTTGATGATTTTCTTCTTCTAATTTGATGAAGGTTTCAGATTGAGGATATCAGCTCTTTGAAGGTCCTTGCTGATGATCATGCTTGATATATCGATGTGTTGTTGTTCCAACTTTGATGATTGATATCGAGATGCCTTCGGACTCCAATAAATTGGACCTAAGAGCTCAGCTTGGTTGGCGATGTGATGGCTTCAACCGAATTTGGTTTGATCTGTGAGGTTTAATCTGTGGCCTTTTCCTCAAGGAACAGGTCATCGGGCATGAGATAAACTTTGCCACGATGGTAGCCCATATGCTTCTGTAGGTCAAAAGAGATCAAGTCTTCTCGCACTTCAAGAGTGATGAGTTGCTGACAAGTTGCATCTTATGATAATTGCCATTTCATCCCTGTGATTGGCCGTCTTGATGTATCACTGTCTCTTCCTTTCTGGGACTTGTGCCAGATTTGATGGAATGACATTGAGGTGCCATTGGGTCTTCCCAACATGGCTCGCTGACCTTGAGGGTTTTCTTGGGTGTAGGCTTTTCAGGTTTGATTTTGGTATCTTGAGATTGGTATTTGGGTTTATATTTGGGTTAGATTTTAGGTTGAGAGGTAGAGTGTTTGGTTTTTTCTTTTGAGGGTTAGACCGCACCATAGATGGATTCCTACGTACTTCCGTGGATGGGGGAGATCAGGTCTTATAAAGTTCAGGCTTGGCCTGAATAGTTGAAAAGTGTTTATTTGGGTTTGAGCTTGGTTTGAGGGATTTTTTGGATTATTTTGTTTGGTTTGACCGTACCATAGATGGCTGCCTACATACTCCCGTGGATTGGGGAGATTAGGTCATTCGTAGTTCAGGCTTGGCCTGATTGATTGAGATTAGTGTTCTGTATAGGGAGTGTAGTATTTTGGGGGATTTAAAAAAATGTTTGTTTGGTCTGACCGCACCATAGTTGGCTGCCTACGTACTCCCGTGGATGAGAGATCAGGTCATTTCGTAGTTCAAGCCTTTTTGGCTTTTTCCACACTAGGAAGGATCAGTATTTCCTCCTCATCATCCAGGAGGGTAAAATCAAGAATGTTGTTGCTAACTTTGGGTAACAAGATATTTGATGTTGGCGGATGAATTTCCTTAGGGGACTCTCTTGTCTCCTCTGTCACTCCCAACATTAGGATCAGTCCATCTTGTGTTCTTCCAGGATTGGTGCTCATAGCCGTCACCTACTTTGAACTACCCGTCTCGAGTGGACATCTTAAGCTCTTTATTTTTCTTTCGCCTTTTCTGGTCATGGGGACTTCGATCTTCAGTTTTCCATTTTTAATGAGATCCTGAATTTTGTGTTGCAGATGCCAACATTCCTCAGTCGAATGTCCCGGTGCTCCAAAATGATAAGCACACCTCTTGTTAAGATCATAATGCCTTCCTTTGGGATTAGCAGGTGGAGCAAGCTCAGTGATCTTTTTTCGCGCAACCAACAGTGCTAACATATTTTCCAACTAGTCCCCCAAAAGTGTGAATACCCTTCTCCGCTTACTCTTACCGACTCTCGGTGTTGTAGGATTCTGGGGGTTTGCCAGTGTTTGGAATGTTGTTTGATATTTCCTCTTTGGGAATTCGCATTCCTCCGGGCAATTTTTCCGCTGGCAAGATCTTCTAGTATTTTCATCATTCCAATTTTCCTGTCCTTTCAGCCTGCTTTGATCTTCTCTAGTCAGCTGGATTATTTTGGAGGGAGATAAGCTTATATTCTAGCTAACCTCTTTTTCCTTTTGGCTTTCTAATAGTTGAGTGAAAAGCTGCCTTGTATCTTGATGTTGGCGCACCGTTAGCTTAGCTAGCAGAGTTACTTGATTCTGGATCGTTTTCAATTTTTTCATTACTGTCATACCCTCTTCTAATTTTTTCAACTCTAAGATATTTGTTTTGTTCCTTTGGGGTTATTCCTCCATCCTTCATATGTATTTTCAATTTGGACACATTTCGGTGCTTCCTGGACCGATAATGTTTATTCCCTCTGTATCATATTGCATCAGAAGGTTGGTGTTGACATTTGGATGGTTAGGTTGTTGGACCACAACATCGCCGCTTTCGATCAGGTTTTGATTTTATGCTTTAAGGACCAACAATTTTGTGTATCGTGTCCCGGAGACCCTGAGTGGTAAGCACATCTCTGGCTTGGATTATATTTTTTGCTTTTTGGATCCAGAGGTGGAGATAATTCGGTAATTTTCTTCTACTTGATTAATAACTCCAAGACATTCTCCAGGGAATCGCCTAGTGGAGTGAACACCCAATTTTCTGTTCTTTCAAATTTTCTCTTTCTGTCCTGGTATTGGCTGAACACGGCCTGCTGTTGTAACGACATATTGCCTTCCTTCTTCCAAATAGGGGGACTATGGTTGAGTCTCCTAGTCTGCCCCTGTAAAATGAGGGATACATCTTCTTTGCCTTTCTTGGGTACCCTATTGGGAGCGCTTGCATAGTCTCCCCATTGTATATGCTCATCAACTATTTCTAAGGCTATGAGATCTTTAATCTTGCCTACTTTCAGGCTCATCTCTGTCATTTCACCATGTTTGATCATCTCTGAGAATTGCTTGCCTATTCTTGCTAAGATCCTCTCATAGTAAGGTGCCTCTTGTATGTCTATGAAAGTCATCATCATTTCAGTTTCAGACATATGCGGGCTGACCTGTACTGCCAGACGTCTCCATCTTTGAGCGTATTATCGGAAAAACTCATTATTCTACTTCTTAACTTTAGTCACTTGGTATCGATCCGGTGTCATTTGTAACTGAAAACTATACTGATTTTGGAAGGCGTGGGCTAACTCTTCCCAGTTGTGGATTTTAGCAGTGTCAAGTCGGGTATACCAGGCTCTAGCCTCTCCAGTTAGACTTTTTTGGAATAACTGTATTCTGAGCTTCTCATCCTTTGCATAAGACCCCAGCTCGCCAATGTATACTTTCAAGTGCGTATAGGGATCCCTTGCCCCATTGTACTTTTCAAACTCTGGGATTTGGAATTTATCAGGATATCAAGCCCCTGGGAATATGCAGAGAACTGAATAGTTGTCCACTTTGATATATGAATAGATTCTCATATATGAGTAGTTTTCCACTTTGATTAACTTATTTATTGCAATCACCAAGTGATATGATATTTCACATTATATATATATATATATATATATATATAACAGAAAATATCATGATAAGTGAAGAAAAGAATATTTAATTTAAATACCAGACCCTCCAAAAAGAGCCCATTTGTGTGAGGATATTTTAAATGACACCTAACATAATAGATTCGGTATTCAAAAATTGCACTCCCATTTGTGAAATATGCAGAAACAGTAGCCAATCAACTAATTGCCATTAAAATCATAAACTTAAATACCCTTAAGAATATGACACTACTTTTTCCTTTATTTCATTTTTATTTTGGTTTAAAGGTTAAAGTGGGGCATGGGAATTGTCTCTCAGTAAATATACAAATGATATTCATCACGTTTTGGAATTTAATCTACCACATATTGAGCCACATCTATTTCAGAGTTAAAACAGATAGGATAGTAGTGTGAAATACTCAAAGTCCTCCTACATTACTGTATTTGAATTATTTCAAATTGACATTAAAAACTCAAATTTGATCTTGTATTTTGAAACTGAGGGAGTATTCAATATCTTTAATGTTGCCTGCCTTTGGAAACATATATGTAGTATAGGTTGTTGTTAAACTCTAGATTTGAAAACAACTATTTTTTTTGAAGACTAAATTCCAGGCCCACCCTTAACTAATAAAACAAATCACTATGCTAAATGGTTATGTGTATCGTCTGTTGCAACCACAGTCAAAGGATTTATCTTGCAATCTTGTGTAGAGATTTAGTCACTCCAGAATATTAATAGTGAGAAGAATAAAAGTGATTGTCGACGTCGAAAAAATTTTGGGTTCCCTTTTCCTAAGTGTTTCTACCTTTTACATTTTCTATTTGGTTTTATTTGATCTGAAGGGTGAATTTTCAGGAAAAGGCCGACATATAATGTCGACAATTTGAAAAGCTTAATTTTATTGCTCCGAATTAGACAGAGTCGCCAGTTCTATGAGTGAAATGGTTGTACCAACTCAATCGAGTTTTGAAAGGTTTTATAATATGGCCCAATTACTGGACTCTGTTTAATGGGTCTTGGAAACCAAGATTTCATAGAGTTCGGGAGCTTGATTAAGCGGGGGAAGGTGTTAGGCACCCCTCGATTTCCGTGAAACACGGTTACCGCGCTTTTCATTCCCTAATTTGTGTGTATGTGTGTGTGTGTGTATTGCAGTAATTAGGCCTAAGTGCTTTATTTGAAAGTAGTGCTTTGCTCCGTCGGACCTATATACAAAGGGTTTGATTTATTAAAAAGTCATTTTTTAGACAAGCTATGAAAGTGATGTTTTGAAAGGTGGTTTTCAAACCCTTTCGCTCGCATAGGAATTGAAGCTTTTTGATACTTGCATTTTATTCCACATTCGGCTTATCTTGATTTTATTTGAGATGCAAAGCATCTTTGAAAATAAATATATATATATATATATATATATATATATATATATGTGTGTGTGTGTGTGTGCGTGTGTGTGTGTGTGTCGGGCCTCTTATGGGCATAAAAGCCATCGAAGTGACACGAACACCACAATCAAAGCTTTTACTATGTTGAGACCTTAAATTCGGATAACCGTGTAAACACTCAAAATTTCATTTCCCTGTTACTAACATTGTAGGAGGGTAAAACTGTCTTTTCAAATCAACCTCAGTCTCAATACCGAGCCCTCAACTCAACCACGGTCTCAATATCGGGTCATCCCGATCTCAATATCGGGCCCTCAAATCAACCCCGATTTCAATACCGGGCCCTCAAATCAACCCCGGTCTCAATACTGGGTAGTCAAATCAACCCCGATCTCAATACCGGAACCTCAAATCAACCCCGATCTCAATACCGGGCCCTCAAATCAACCCCGGTCCCAATATTAGGCCCTCAAATCAACCTCGGTCTCAATACCGGGCTCTCAAATCAACCCTGGTCTAAATACCGGGCCCTCAAATCAACCCTGATCTCAATACCGGGCTCTCAAATTAACCCCGATCTCAATACCGGGCCATCAATTCAGCCCCGGTCTTAACCCGGGAAGTACAGGTCAGCCCCGATCTCAACCCGAGAAGTACAGGTCAGCCCCGGTCTCAACCCGGGAGGTACAGGTCAACCCCGGTCTCAACCCGGGAAGTAAAGGTTAGCCCTGGTCTCAACCCGGGAGGTACAGGTCAGCCCCGGTTTCAACCCTGGAGGTATAGGTCAGCCCCGGTCTCAACCTAGGAGGTACATGTCAGCCCTGGTTTAAACCCGAGAGGTGCAGGTCAACCCCGGTCTCAACCCGGGAGGTACAGGTCAGCCCCGGTTTCAACCCGAGAGGTACAAATTAGCCTCGGTCTCAATCTGGGAAATACAGGTCAGCCTCGGTTGACCTGGGAGGTACAGGTCAGCCCCGGTCTCAACCCGGGAAGTACAGGTCAGTCCCGGTCTCAACCCGAGAGGTACAGGTCAGCCCCGGTCTCAACCCAAGGGGTCAGGTCAACTTCATAAACAATCCTGAAGCATCACAACATCTCCAGAGGAAAACCTGGAAGGACCAAGTCAGCCTCGGAGACAAGACTGAGGACAAACAGACTCGAATGGGATCCAAACCTTGGAAACAACCCCAGGAAGTCAGCCAAAGGTCATGCCGACATTAAAGGCAACCTTGGGAGGGGCAAAATAGTCATTTTACCAACTTAAAGCCTATTCGGTCAAACTCAAGCCGCATTGATGCCACTAAGGTCAGAACGAACCATAACAATGATCCCGAGTGGAAATAGTGCAAGACATCTCAACAGATAAACTGCGAGGAATCAAAGACCCGGTTATGAACCCATTTTTTTGGACTTGGAAAAAGTTTTCTCCCATGTCATTACTATGCGCTCGGCGAGGGCTTTCCGAAAAGGTACGGAACGCCTCAAACGGACGCTCCAATCAAAAGTTAGAAAGTTTTGAATCGAACATCACATTGCTCAGAGTGCACGTACTTTGAGACAATAGGACCCACCACGGGACCCCTGCCACGTGGAGCCGCAGGTGGACTCGCGACAGCTGCTGGTTGACCCGCTTCTCCCAGGACTATATATATGAGGTGACCCCCAACTCATTTTCATAATTCAGAAAACGCTTTGAACCCTTGACCGTTTGGTTTCTCAGCCATATTCTTGTCTTCCAAACCCAATTGTTTTCACTCTAACACGTAGATATACCCACATACTACCACATATCAAAAATTAACCTGTAGATTAGGACTTTTAAAGCCTGCGATTTGGAAAAAAGCCCGTGTAGCAGTCTATTGTGAGTATTTTTACGATCAAGAAGTTTATATTACTTCATTGCATTTTTATACACTTGCACGTTAAGTTTCACTTTCTGATTATGCCCGGAACTCAGTTTCGTGGCCGTTTGGCTTATATTTTAGTACATAAACTCATTTTCTGGCATTCCTACAACTTGAATTGACGATCCGTCGCTTTTAACAGCTTTTAAATACTTATATTTGCGTTTTTAACAACTTCACCGGACTGGGTTATCTTCCCAGTTCGGGTTTGGCTTTTTTTGTATATATTTAACTGTATATATACTAACTTTTCAATTCTGTCAAGCCCGGATTCAAATCTGCGATAGTTTACTGCTTTATATATATATATGTACATATATATGCACCCTTCACCGGACTGGGTTATCTTTCCAGTCTCAGTTTGACTATTTTTTTTATCTATATTTAACTATATATATATTTCCATTCTAGTCCGGGCATTGGAGTGAAAACCCACCGCCCTTTACTGTTTTTCTATATATATATTTACATCCTGTCCAGCCTAGATCATTCAGTGGCTTTTATACAGCTTTTATAAATATATATATATATATATATATATATATATATATATATATATTTCCATTTTAGTCCGGGCATCGGAGTGAAAACTCACTGCCCTTTACTATTTTTCTATATATATTTACATTCTGTCCAGCCTGGATCATTCCATGGCTTTTATACAACTTTTATAAATAAATAAATAAATATATATATATTTTTTTATTCCAGTCCGGGAATCGGAGTGAAAACCCAACGCCCTTTATTGCTTTTCTATATATATTTACATTATATCCAGCCTGGATCATTCTGTGGCTTTTATACAGCTTTTATAAATATATATATATATATATATATATATATATATATTCATTCCAGTCCTGGCATCGGAATGAAAATCCACCGCCCTTTACCGCTTTTATACATATATATATTTCATTCTGGCAAGCCTGGATTACTCCGTGACTTTTTACAGCTTTTATAAATATATACATATATATATTTACATTCTAGTTCGGGTATCGAAATGAAAACCCATCGCCTTTTACAGCTTTCGTATATATAATTATATATATATATATATATATATATATATATATATATATATATATTGCTTTACTCATTTTTTTATTAAATCGTTGCTTTAAATATTCATTTGATATGAATCGGCACTGACATTTCTGCGGGCGAAGTAGATTTCTTTAAATCTCACCAACTCTAGCTTTCAAACGGTTCAAGATAGGTCCAGACGGAACCGGGAAGCTAGAATGGCTGAGATTTATTTAAATCTAGTATTTTTCTAGTTTCAGTTATAAAAGCTAGCTCGTGGCCCTTAGATCGCTATCTAGTAGGAACGAGATGCTTCGGCCCTGTGTGAGCCAGGATTTACTGGTGAATCCTTGGTTCTGGTGACATCTGAATATAGATATATATTTTCTATGCATATTTTGAGCTGTGCAAGTTTATTGGCCTCCCTATGTGAGCCTAGGAATCGTGGGATTCATGATCAAACTGATCTGAATTTGATTCCCACGATGGACAAATTCCACTTTACAAATGTACACTGCCGGTTTTTCTGTAAAATGTACATACAAAAGACCTTAAAACGGTTATCCGGATTTAAGGTCTCAACATAATGGAAATATGGTTTGTCGTGTCAGAGTCACTCTGATAGCTGTCATGCCTATGAGAAGACCGACACTTGTATATATTCTGTGGTCGAGGATGCTTCGCAGCCCGACAATCACCATTCAAATTGAGCCAAAAGGCTGAAAAGATAAAACTGAAAGTATCGATATGCTTCTATTCCTATGTTAGCGTAGGGGTTTGAAAACCACCTTTCAAAACGTCATTTTAATTCTTATCGAAAACAAAAGCTTTTGCAAATCAAATCAAACACTATTTCAAATCAAATCAAAGACTTTTTTGCAAATCAAATCAAACCCTTCATATATAGGTTCAACGAAGCACTTCCATGCTTTTAAATCAATCAAACATAGGGCCAATTTTGTTTCAGCATTCACACACACATTACAGATTTAAAAGGGAAATATTGAAAAGATGCGGTACCGTGTTTACACGAGATTTGTGGGGTGCCTAACACCTTCCCCACACTTAACTAAGCCCCCGAACTCAAACTTCGGTTTCAAAGATCAAGTTTCAACAGTGTCCAGCTATTGGGCCACTTTTCAAACAAAACTCGGTTTAGTTGGTACAATCATTTAAATCTACCAACTGGCAACTCTGTAAAACGTTCAATCGTCGACATGATACATGTTGGCCTTTTCCTAAAAAAACCCTTCAAAACCTTTTTCACAATAAAAAGAATAACGTTAGACAAAACTTAGGAAGACAAAAAGATCCGGGTTGTGACCCGACCCACGGATTTTTTCCCGACGTCGTACAGGTGGCGACTCTGCTGGGGACAGTAGAGGGCTTAGGCCGCGTTCAAAACTTTTCAAAAATTTCCCTTTCATATCTACATATGTGTGAATGTTGCGTCTTTACATTGAATGAATGCGTGAATGCTGCGTCTTTACATTGAATGAATAAGTGAATGCTGCGTCTTTACATTGAATGAATGTGAATGAATGCTTTTCTGCCTTTTTAGTGCTTCGCACCCATATTAGTGCTTCGCACCCATGTCATCATATGCATAACGGTGAGTCACGATGTATGTGAATGTATGTTGTGTGATTCCTCCACCAGGAGGCAAACCCGTCGGTGATAAGTAATGACTTCGAGTGCGACTAAGTCTTCGGGGCTCCTGAAAAAGCATCACTCAGATTCGCTCCAGTTGAAAGATCGGATTAATTTCCCCTCTAGTAGATTGCAATGATCTGAGTACCTTCATGCCAAAAAGCCGAGAGAGTAGCCTAAGATAGGTCAGCCTCTGATTAACCAAATCCGATGGGAAGCTTCTTTAAGCCTTCCTCTTTCAATTCAATGTCCAGTTTTCAATTCCAATGTAAAGGAGCACAATGTAAATATCATAATAAAATTTTACATTCCCTGTTATATACATCTTGTCATCCTGTCATCAAAAAAACTGACCTCTGTTTTGCATGATAAGATTAAAAAACCACAAAAACACATCATGGCATATATCTTATCCCTACCTACTTCAAGAAATTGACACACCTACGTTTTGTTATAGGTAAAAAATTAGTCATGTCACTAGATCTAAGTCTAAGAAAGCACTAAGTCCATCCACGGACATGGATTCCAGTGCTCAGCCAGAATCCACCCCTGTCTCTAGGAATGAGTTTGAAGGACTAAAGTATCAGATAGCCGAATTGGCCAGTTTTCTGAGAGAACAAAGTAAGGCTCTTAAAGGGAAGCAAGCCCAAGCTCACACAGAACCAAGAACACCTGGTTGGTAGTTGTGGCAGTCAAGAGACCGAAAAGACAGATACTCGAATTTCTGGACCACAAAACCAGGACACAACCAACAAAACCCCTGAATTCACCACCCTCAACAAAGAATAGGAAGCTGGTGACATTCTAAAAAAAGTACAACAGATGGAAGAAATCATCCGGTCTATCAAAGGGACTGGGGCATTTGGCAGTGTCAATTATTCAGACCTCTGTATATTCCCTGGGGCTCGTTATCCAGAAAAATTTTAAGTCCCTGATTTTGAAAAATATGATGGATTGGGAGACCCCTACACTCACTTAAAAGTATTCATTGGAGAACTCGGATTCTATGCAGAGGACCAGAAACTCTTAATGCATGGTACGCCTATCTAGATAACTCCAAAATTCATAGTTGGGAAGAGTTGACCAATACTTTCCTCAGTTAATACAGTTTCCAGTCTCAGCTAGCTCCAGACAGATACCAGATAACCAAAATCAAGAAACAAAGTACTGAGTCATTCAGAGAATATGCACAACGATGGAGACGGGTTACAGCACAAGTCACCCCATCCATGACTTAGTCTGAAATAGTTATGACCTTTATCGATATTCAAGATGCTCCATATTACGAGAGGGTCCTAGCAGGCATAGGAAAACCATTCTCTAAGATGATCAAGCACGGTGAGATGGCCGAAATGGGGCTAAAGTCTGGGAAGATAAAGGACCTGACTGCCTTAGAAGCCGTTGCCGAACATATCCAGTTCAAAAATTATGGGAGCAATCCCCGAAGAGTACATAAGAAAAAAGATGAAGAAGTGTCCTTAGTATTATAAGGATAGAATCCAAGGGGCGAGTCAAACAGCATGCCCATTCAAATGAGGAATTATACCCCTTTTCAAGCTCCTGCACAACCTGCAAACCCTCCATTTCAGAAAACTATGGAGGTCAGAAGTAGGAGAACATTCACCCCATTTGGGGATTCACTCGAGAATGTGCTAAAATTGTTAACCACATAGAAAGAGATTGTGCAACTTCTTCCACCAATCAACATCGGGGGGCGGAATTTCGACCCAAGCAAGAAGTGTGCCTACCATTCTGGATCTCCGGGCCATGACACATAAGACTGTTGGTCTCTCAAGCACAAAATTCAAGACTTGATTAACAACAGAGAGATTGTGGTAACAAAGCCCGAGCAACCGCACGTGCAGGATAATCCCCTCCCTCATCACAAAGAGGAAAATGTCAACATGATCAACATAGGAAATGGAGAATGATCCAAATACCTCCGTTATATAGGAGAGTCAACTCCATCTAGCAACAACAACCCAGACAGTTGGGAAGTCTCGGAAAAGTGATTCCTGATCGAGTAGGAGATTAGGTCTATCAAGGAACAAATTGAATAGTTAGCAGAATTGGTCGTATACCAACATCAGATCACCAGACAGATGATGAACCAGACCAACCAATCTGATGCAAATCCTCCCACACCAGAGATCAGTCCCATCCCCATGTGGGATCACTACCGGTCTCATGAGTATGAACCCTGGGCCGACAAAATGGCCAAAGAGGGGAATTTCTAAGCAGGTAGGAAATTCGCCTTTCAAAGGAATTTCACTAACCTGAACCAGTCAATGAAGGAAATCCTCCAGATGTTAATCAACAAGGGAATGGTTGCAGATTTATTACCTCCATTAAACCCGCGATCTAGGAAATTCAAGCCTGACCAAACTTGTCAGTACCACTCCAATGGACCCGGCCATGATACTGAGGATTGCTGGGCACTTCGTAACCTGATTCAGAATATGATTGAAAGCGGTGAATTGATAAGAGGGAATCGAGATTATGGCCTCCCAGATGAAGAAACTCTCTTTATTCCCACTGCATGGAATCAGGATACCATGGCTGTTATTTCCTGTGATAAGGAGTCATCTCTCACACCCTTAGTATTGCCAGGGAAAGGGGTCCAAAAAACATAAAATCCTATGAAGGTGGCCGCACCCGAGTCTTTAATCTTTCCCTTCAGACCTCAGTATCCAGTTATCAGTCTAAAGAGGGTCCCATGGAACTATGGGAATGATGAAGGTTCCACCTCAAACAACATTGCCATTGTACCAAAGGATAATTCATTGTACATGCCTTAGCGGGTGATCAAATCAGTCATCAAAGCCAAAGAAAAGGTGGCTGAAGAGAAAATTGAAGAGTTCCTCAACAAAATGGGGCACAATGAAATCCGCGTGGTACAAATTTTGAAGGTTGCACCCAGCCAAATGCCCATCCTAGATCTGGTCCTATCATCGGTGGAGCATCGTGACATTCTAGTGAAAGTACTGGAAGAATCCCATCTACCAAAGACAGTGGATGCCGAGAAATTCCTTCACGTGGTAGAACACATTTTCAACAGCAATGTGATATCTTTCACTGACGATAATATACCTGTAGAGGGGACGGGTCATTGTAAGTCATTACACATAGCATTGATGTCTTCCGGGTATATGATCGGAGGTGTACTCATAGATGGAGGATCATCCCTCAACATCTATCCCTACGATACCTTGGAAAGAATGAAGATTAACCCGAACCGGATTAAAACTAGTCATGTGGTCATTCGAGCTTTTGATGGATCTCGCCAACAAGCTATGGGAGAAATAGAGCTTCCTCTGGAGATTGGTCCGCATACTTTCTATGTGTCCTTTTAGGTGCTCAATATCACCACTAAATGCAACCTGTTGCTGGGCAGGCCATGGATCCACATGGCAGGGGCAGTGCCATCCACCCTCCATTAACAACTCAAATACATTATCAACGGCAATCTAATCACGGTGAATGCCGAACCAGAATACCCTGTCTACGTACAGGGAGACATGCCAGTGATCAACTTGGATGTAGGGATTGAACCTGCTAGTTTTCAAGCCTTAGAGGTGAGCGATACTCAATACCTATCAGTTGGGACACCAGCCTTGAAGCCTAAAGTCTCCCTTGAAGTGACGACAGTGGGCCAGGAGATTGTATCTTTGGGTTTCCAACCTGGGAAAGGATTAGGAAAGAATCAGCAAGGTATTACAAGTCCAGTCCAAATCCCGAGCCAGTCAGGGAGACCTAGATTGGGTTATTTATCCGAGTCAAGTCGCCAGAATCCACATAAGCACCCTAAGGCTCATGCTTCCACCATACTGCTGTCAAATCTCACTGATGTTGGCTTCGTAAAGCCAATGAGGAAGATCCCTGCTGTGATATTAGCCATGTTGTTTCCTCCAATCATACCCGTCGAGGAAAGAAAATCCCCAAAGCCTGAGGGGGATAGCAAAAAGGGAAAAAAAGATCATGTACGAAGGACGAGACCCATTTACTAACATACGGGTTATCATAAACTATGAAGGTATGAATGATGAGATCCTAGACAGTGACGACTAGGATCAGATTCAAATTCTATGCATCAAGAAGAGAAAAGGGGGCAGTTCAAAGAAAAACCTCGGCCCTATTATAAAGGATGTCTCAGTCAATATCCGAGATGAGGCAGACGAGCACAATTTCTTGATCCTCCCTAGTCATGAGGATCTAACCCTGTATAATTGGAGCATCGTACCTTGCCTCAGTTAAAAAGGGTAATGAGCATAGAGTCTGTCTGCCCTGTAATATGCTTTCATTTACTACTTACTTTTAATTGCACAACTATAGCAATAACTTTTGTAATGCTTTCTCAAATGCTTTGTATATTTAAGCAGTAGCATATATTAAAGTGAAAGCATTTTTGTTTTCAGGAATCCAGAATTGGATTTGATTGTCACTGCTGATGAGATGCCAACCTGTCACACTGACTACAACTTTGATATAGAACTGAACTTCGACTTGATGGATATTGATTAAGAGGAGGAAGATGACTAATAAATAGGTTTTACACCTACTTATTGGACTCCAGCTTACTATGATTATGGCTTAAACTCAAGCACGTTATTGTCTTTTAACTCATTTTATCTTTGTGTTATGCATTTTAGACAGGAAGCTCCTTTGGCATGAAATGGCACAATAATGGCATAGTTTGGCATAATTTGGCAAGGAATTGGATAAAGGCTATATGAAAAGCAACCAACAAGACATGGTGGAATTGGAAATGGACAAAATGGTATGAAGCTGACACTAAGGCAATAAGGACTTGACATGAGGAAAAGGGCACAAGAAAAGGGCACAAGATAATGACCTCATAGTAGCATCGTGAGGGAGCAAGAAGCAACAAAAAAAAGATCAAGGGATTGTGCAAGAAAGCAGCAGCAACCAAACTTCACCAGCAGCAGAGCAGTACTCGCGTGGTCGCGCCAAGAAAGCAAGGGGACCCCGCGCGGTCGCGCCGGTCCTAAAAGTTGGATTTTTATTTGCTTTGTTCGGCTGAGTGTTTGTATAAGGGTTGGGTTATTTTAAACGAGACTTATGAATTATCAGAACTTAGACTTCATTTAATTTTTCAAGCATTGTCTTACATTTTCTAGGGTTTAGGAGCTAAAGAGAGCTTGAGAGCTTAACTCTTCTTCTCTTCTAGTTCAAGTAGCTTTCATTGTCTAGGGCTCATCTTGAAACTTATTTGTGGTCAAAACTCAAGCTTACTAGCATCTATTGAAAAGGGGAACCACAAGATTTGAACTCTCTATCTCTCTTTTCTCTACTTTCATATTTGTTCAATGCTTAGTTTAAATCCCATAATGGTTGGTGGTTCAGTGATGAACTAACTTCAATTATGGGATTCTAATGGATTCTATTGCTTATTCTAGGGTTTTATGCCTCTTTGAAATGTATGGATGAGAATGTATGGTTTGCCTAGCATGGTTATGTTTTATGTTTAGATGCTTGATCAACATCTACTATAATAGTTTATATGGAATCGAAGGAGGATATGTAAACTTAGATTTTTCCATGCTAGCATATGTTTGTGAAACTTACATTTGATGAGTTTTGTGATTCGTAATCCGGATAGAAATATATCGTATTTCCATGTGTAGTCAATAGGGAGCTTGCACTTAAATCGGTTTAGCTTGTAAATTGCATTGACATGTAGCAATTTAGGTTATATCGATGTTCATGTGATTTCTATCTCTTTTGTAGATATTATATGATATGGACTTGGTTTATTGAAAGATAGCCCTGTCTCACATTCTTGCTCCCGGCTAGCATTCCTATGTGATTATTCATATATGACTTGAGGTGTTGTTAACCTAGATGACGCAATAGATGAAGTTAGGATCCCATATTTCTCTAATTTGACCCCTTGCTTGTTAATTAGTTAAGTTTATTCTAAAACCAGTCTAGTTAATTAAAGAACACTTTGACACACGTTTGAGCAGACGAAAATAACCATAGGACTGTTGCATGATAGTTTAAGCCTGACTCCTTTCTCTGTGGGAACGATCTCAACTTATCGAATTTATTACTTGTCGACCGTGTATACTTGCACGTGTTTTGTGCCCATTTTTGTTAACACCGAAATGGCTCAACAAGTTTTTGGTGCCGTTGCCAGGGATACGGTTTTAGTTTATTACTATTGACATCAGTTTACGTTAGATTTGACTGACTTGAACAAATCTCTTCTTATCTCATTTCTAACTTTATTTTTTATTTTTTTTATTTGTGTTTCAGGTACTTGTGGTTAGTTTATGCACACTCGAGCCTCCAATCCCGAGTTGGTGCCTCGTCAAGAGAACATTAACGGTAGAGCGTGGAGAGCAAATATCAGAAACACTAACCCACAAGGGGGACCTGAACAACCTCATCAAATAACTGAAGAGTAGAAGGCCAATAATAGAGCCTTACAGGACTACTCCATGCCGAAAATCATCGATCTACAGTCCAGTATAGTGCGGCCAGCAATCGCTACAAATACTTTCGAGATAAAATCAGGGACACTGCAGATGATTCAGAACAATTTCCAGTTTGGGGGTACACCTTCCGAAGATCCAAATGAGCATATCCTGAGTTTCATAGAGATATGCGACACATTTAAGTTCAACAACGTTTCAGATGAGGCGGTGAAACTTCGATTATTCCCTTTCACCTTGAGGGATAAGGCGAAGAGTTGGTTGCACTCATTACCCTCAGGATCAATCACCACGTGGGAAGACTGTGCTCAGAAATTTCTAACTAAATTCTTCCCTATGGCTAAGACTGCTTCCATGAGGAGTGCTTTGAGTCAGTTTGCACAGCTCCAAGGGGAAACATTGTATGAAGCTTGGGAACGCTATAAAGAAACGCTCAGGAAGTGCCCACACCATGGAATGCCTGAATGGATGCCTCATCGAGAGGAGCTCTATGGACTAGACTTCCCGACAGCTTATTAGCTTATTGAAACAATGGCGGCTAATGAGTATCAGATTCCAACAGCAAGAATGGATCAACCTAAAGTGGCAGGAGTATTGGATGTTGATGCAATCACATCATTGTCAGCACAATTGGCAGCAATGAACAAGAAGATAGATTCTATGGCTGAGAATAGAGTTCAGCAAGTTGCATTTGTTTGTGAGTTGTGTGCCGGAGCACACTCAACTGAGCAGTGTGCCGTCACTACCGAGTCGATCCAGTTTGTCAACAACTACCAAAAGCCACAGAATCAGTTCCCAAACTCCTACCATCCCAACAATCGCAACCATCCGAACTTCAGTTGGAGTAACAACCAGAATGCTCAACAACCCCAACCCTACCAAAATGCTCAATCATCCCAACCTCAAACATCTCAAACTCAATATCATGCCCCACCACAACAAAATCAATACCAACCTTCTCAACAACAACAAACATACCAAAATGCCCAATCATCACAATATCAACCCTACCAACCAAAATCTCAACCACAGCAATCCCAGCAGTAGTATGCACCGAGACAGTCACACCCACCCGGATTTCATCAACCACAACATCACCATGCTCCAGCAACTAGTCATCAATCAGAGGAGAGAGCTGAGATCGAAGAGCTTAAGTTGTTGGTTAAGATTTAAGCGGTATCTCTCAAGACTTTAGAGACTCAAATTGGCCAAACTGCCAATGCAGTTCTTAATAGACCGCAAGGGGCTCTTCCTAGCAGTACGGAGGCGAATCCAGGGAAAAGGGATGGCAAAGAGCAGTGCCAAGCAATCACATTAAGGTCTAGGAAGATAACTGTTGAACCAGAGGCCCGCGCGGTCGCACCCATTAAAGATCAAGACCTGGCGCGGGAGCGCCAAGGTGCAGAAGATTCTGAGACAGTTTTGGAAGATGGGAATGATGGGGGCAAAGAAGTTGAGGCAGATAAGAAGGTAGCTACAGAGAAAATCCATGTGCCACCACAAGTAATCTACCCTCCCGCACCATATCCACAGAGGATCCAAAAGCGAATACTGGATAAGTAGTTTGCCAAATTTTTAGAGGTATTCAAGAAACTGCAGATAAATATTCCCTTTGCCTAGGCATTGGAACAAATGCCGAGCTACGCAAAGTTTATGAAGGGGATACTGTCAAGAAAGAAGAGGTTAGAAGATTACGAAACCGTAGCCTTGACAAAGAAGTGCAGTGCCGTCTTACAGAGAAAGTTACCTCCAAAGCTTAAGGACCCAGGGAGCTTTACAATCCCATGTTCTATTGGGGAATTATCTTTCAACAAGTGCCTATGCGATTTGGGGGCAAGCATAAACTTGATGCCTCTTTCGATTTTCACTCAATTGGGATTATCGGCTCCTAAGTCGACAAGCATATCTTTACAGCTAGCCGATAGATCTATCACTTACCCCCGAGGCATTGTGGAGGACGTGTTGGTGAAAGTAGATAAGTTCATATTCCCTGTAGACTTTATAATTCTGGACTTTGAGGAAGATAAGAACATTCCAATTGTTCTAGGGAGACCGTTTCTAGCCACCTGGAGAACACTCATAGATGTACAAAAAGGAGAATTAACTATAAGGGTTCAAGACCAAGGGGTGACATTCAACGTCTTTAAGGCTATGAAGTTTTCATCGGATGAGGAAGAATATTTTAGAATTGATACTATCGATTGAATACTGCAAGAAGAATCTTAACACTTACTGGGTATGGATCCATTGGAGAGTGCTCTTATGGGAGATTCTGACATGGAATCGACAGATGTGGTGGAGTGCATCCAAATTTTGAATACGGTGCCTAAATTGCACAATTTTAAAACTCCCATCAAACCACTTGGACAAACAGGGGAGTCATCAGAGCGACTTAAGCCTTCTCTAGAGGTAGCTCCCACACTTGACTTGAAACTTCTTTCGGACCACTTGAGATATGTTTATCTGGGAGAATCTTCTACACTGTCGGTTATTATCGCTTCTGCCTTATCATCCGACCAAGAGAGCAAATTGCTGAGGGTCCTTAGAGAGTTTAAATCAGCCATTGGGTGGACCATAGCTGATATCAAGGGGATCAGCCCCTCTTATTGTATGCATAAAATACTCTTAGAGGTCGAAAGCAAGCCACTAGTAGAGCAGCAAAGAAGATTGAACCCGATCATGAAGGAAGTTGTCAAAAAGGAGATCCTTAAGTGGTTAGAAGCGGGAATAATCTATCCGATATCAGATAGCTCCTGGGTGAGCCTGGTGCAGTGCGTCCCGAAGAAGGGAGGCATGACAGTAGTGACAAATGAAAAGAATGAGCTTATACCTACCAGGACAGTGACGGGATGGAGAGTTTGCATGGACTATCGCAAACTAAACAAAGCTACTAGGAAAGATCATTTCCCTCTCCCGTTCATTGATTAGATGCTGGATAGGCTTGCGGGACATGTTGGGTTTGCTAGAAACATAAGCATGCAATCAAATTACATAAACGCAGTGGAAGGGATGAAAAATCAGTTTTTAAAATTTTCTTACAAACCCTTAACCATGATCTTTCTTGTGCATCAATTATCAGTCAATACATAGAAGGAGATGATGGAATTATACCTTTTGAAGATCCAAGCTTCCTCAGGTACAAGTTCTACTCCTTTGATTCCTTTGATTCCTCTGTAGTGGCTCCTTCCCTTGATCAATGTCAGCCACCCAAATGTTTGGACTCTAACGGTGATCCACCAAGGAAGATGAAGAACTCAGAAAGATGGGTTATTAGCTTAACCCTTGTTTCTATCTCTATAGAATATGTGTACTCCCAACCCTTGGAAAAATTCACGTACCTTATTTCTGATATAAGACTCTCTTATATAGATATTAGGTTAACCCTTCTAATCTAATTAGAATAGGGTTTTATTTAATTAAATAATTAAACACTTTTATTTAATTTATATCCTAATCTTATTAGGATTGAGAGAGAGTACTAATATTATATTAATTCCTAAACTCCTTTAGAATTAAAATAATAATAATAATAATATTAATAAGACTCCTCTTATTAATTTATATTTAATATTTCTAAAATATTAAATAATAAACATTAAGCTATTTAATTTATTCTATCACCATAGATTAAATTAATTACACTTAATGCATTATTACTATCATGCCATTTTCTTCTTAAATAATTCTTCTTCCTTTTATGGTGTGACCCTTTAGGTTCTCCATATTAAACCGGTTGTGAATAAATCAATTAGAACAATTCTAATCTTATTTAAATAAATAAATTAAACTAATAATCTATTTAAATAAATAACATTTATTCTACAATAGGGATAAGCCTCCCTAGCGATCAACGACTTTCCAGATAATATAGATTTCAACATTAATCATAAAAGAACCTGTGAGTTAATAGTTACCGTACAATTCAATCCTTCCACCATACAATGTCCCAATTAAATATAAGACATGGATTTACTGTCAAGTCTTAATTTATTTAATCATATGTATTTCGATTAGAAAATGCACAACTCCAAATAATGCAAATTAGAAACCTCTTTCTAATTTCATTCCACCTTGGCCAAGGATTCCTGGGTTGTCATTTAACGAATCACATAGGACATGTCTCCTCTTTTACAAGAGGTGGTAGATTCTTTATTGATCATTCATTATCTCCATATGTAACTCATTATACCCAAGCATACCCTATATATGCCTTAAAAGGCCTTAAGGAATAAGTCAAAGTATAATTTGTTACATACAAGATACTATGATGATCTCAAGTCCAAGGATCACTTGTACTACTATCACATTAGGAATTTCTATTGACATGCGAGTAAAACTCCATTAGGTATTCCATAGCGAGTCATGTTCAGTGAACTTATTCTCCAATAAGCACCTACATACTTGCTTTAGTGTCTCCACACAAATGACCATGAGATCAGTCATCCTTATCCAATGAGCAAGTAACATATGTACCAATCTATCCGGATTTACTAATCCCCATTTTAGTAATCCCATAATTGGGAACTATTTAAGTTTTTAAGCTTTCTAAGAATTTAGATCTCATTAGCATGATCTCATCATGATTCTAAAAGTATTGCTTAAAATTATGGGTTATTTACATATTATAAAAACAGCACCATGTAGATAATTAAATGCCTTAAATTAATATTTTATTAATAAATAAATAAGATTGTTTACAAAGTATGTGCTTTATCATCATACATGATTGGCTTGTATGCACACTACTATCAGTACACCACTACTACTGCCTTCTGGATGGTTACTCGGGGTATAATCAAATTGTCATAGCCCCCGAGAACCAAGAAAAGACCACCTTCACATGCCCATATGGCACATTTGCCCTTAGAACGATGTCTTTCGGGCTATACAATGCACCGACCATTTTCCAGCGATGCATGATGGTTATATTCTCAGACATGGTCGAATACAACGTAGAAGTCTTCATGGACGATTTCTCTGTCTTCGGGGACTCTTTCAACATCTGTCTAGAGAATCTGGTATTGGTGCTAAAAAAGATGTGTGGAGACCAATTGGTATTGAATTGGGAAAAATGCCACTTTATGGTGAAAGAGGGCATTATATTGGGCCACAAAGTTTCTAAGAAAGGTCTTGAGGTGGATAGAGCAAAACTAGAAACCATTGAAAGTCTACCACCACCGTCCTCAGTTAAGGGAGTCTGTAGTTTTCTCGGGCATGCAGGCTTCTACCGTCGTTTTATTAAAGACTTCTCAAACATAACTAAGCCTCTGTGTAGTTTACTTGAGAAGGATGTGTCATTCTGATTCGATGAGGATTTCCTGGTAGCCTTTGAGCATTTGAAGAAGAAACTGACTACGGCTCCCGGCATTACAGCTCCTGATTGGTCTCTCCCCTTTGAGCTAATGTGTGACACAAGTGACTTCGCAGTGGGGGTGGTACTGGGACAACGAAGGGATAAAGTATTTCATGTGATATATTATGCGAGCAAAACCCTGACGGATGCCCAATTGAACTGCACCACCACTGAGAATGAGCTTCTTGTAGTGGTCTATGCTTTTGACAAGTTCAGGTCATATCGAATTGGCACAAACGTAATTGTATACACAGATCATGCTGCGATCAGATACCTGATTAGTAAGAAAGATGCTAAACCTCGCCTTATTCGGTGGATACTTCTTCTTCAAGAATTTGACTTAGAGATTAAGGACATAAAAGGGATCGAGAACCAAGTGACTGACCATTTATTGCGACTGGAAAACCCGGGAATGGACAGAAACGATAAAGTAATGATCAATGAGTCCTTCCCGGATGAGCAGTTGTTTGTGGTGAAAGGCGAGATGCCCTGGTTCGCGGATTTTGCAAACTTCTTAGTGAACAATATTATCCCGTCTAACTTTTTTAGGGCCCAAAAGAAGAAGTTTTTGCATGATGTTAGATGGTACAACTGGGATGAGCCGTATTTATTTAGGCAATGCGCGGATAGGGTGATCAGGCGGTGCATCCCAGAGAGCATACTGCGAGACTGCCACTCATCTGTGTATGGAGGCCATTATGGGGGCGAGAGGACCGTCGCCAAAGTGCTTCAGGCCGGTTTTAATTGGCCAACACTATTTAAGGATGCGCATAACTTTGTCCAGAGCTGCGACCGTTGTCAGCGCATAGGGAATATATCCAAGAGAAATGAGATGCCTCTGAATATGATCCTCAAGGTTGAAATCTTTGACGTATGGAGAATTAATTTCATGGGTCCTTTTTTCTCTTTTTGTGGAAATTTATACATATTGCTGGCGGTCAATTATGTGTCCAAATGGGTAGAGGTAGCAGTCCTACGTTTTCTGCAGAAAAGCATATTAACACACTTTGGGACGCCTATAGCAATCATCAGTGATAAGGGTACACACTTTTGCAATCGTCAATTTTCTGCGCTCCTGGCCAAATACGGGGTAAATCATCATATTGCTACTGCTTACCACCCCCAGACAAATGGCCAGGCAGAGGTATCTAATCATGAGGTAAAGAGGATATTGGAAAAGATAGTGAATCCCACACGAAAAGATTGGTCCCTCAAGTTAGACGATGCGGTGTGGGCCTATAGGACAGCTTTTAAAATGCCATTGGGGATGTCCCCATACCAGCTTGTATACGGGAAGGCATGCCACCTCCCCATGGAGCTTGAGCATAAGGCCTACTGGACCATCAAGAAGCTTAATTTTGATTTACATGCTGCGGGGGAGAAAAGACTTCTCCAGCTTAATGAGCTTGACGAGTTTAGATTGCAATCTTATGAGTACTCAAAGCTATATAAGGAGAATGTCAAAAGGTGGCATGATCGAAAGATTATGGAGAGAGTATTTGAGCCAGGGCAGGCAGTGTTATTATATAATTCTCATCTCAGACTCTTTTCGGGGAAGCTAAAATCAAGATGGTCGGGCCCCTTTAAGGTGAAAATCGTGTTCCCACATGGCGCTGTAGAAATCTATAATCAATACCCGGACAAGCCATTTAAGGTGAACGGACAAAGACTAAAGCATTACTATGGCAGGGAGGTGAATCGAGAGAAGGTTGCCTCGATCCTCTCCACCACTTAACCAAATCAGATAGAGTCTAGCTTATGGACTGTAAACAAGCGCTTGATGGGAGGCACCCCATTATCTCTATCTCTCCCTTTATTTAATTCTTGCATCGCATTTCTATATATATATCTCTCTCAGGTTTAATTCTGGTTACTAATCTCTATATTTCTTTTCCCCCGTTTAATTCTAGCATTTGAAAAAGTCGCCTATTTTTAAACATTGTGGTGTTAGGATGCTCATTGCCTACATTTTTGAACTTTAGGTGTGTTGCATATATTTTTGGGAGTAGAAACGCATTGTGCATATTCATTGAATTTGAACGATCATTGCCTACATTTTTGAACTTAGGCATAATTGCACAGATTTTTGGTGATTGGAAGCTCATTGAACATATGTTTGACATGTTAGCACATTGCATATAAGCCTATAGCAAAAATTTTGGGAATTCACATAGAATTGATTCACATACATAGCATTGCGAGGGATTTGACAATACATACATCTTACTTATGTAATTTTTTGGTTATGGAATCAAGCCATATAATATTTTTGATTGATAAGTGTGCAGGAAAATCAAGTGTTTCAAATTGCTTCTTGAGCCTTCTCTGTAGTGCTGCAGAAAAGCAGACAATTTTGGCAAGATTCTCAGCCCGCGCGGCCGCACGTCCAGCAATGGTTAAGCTGGCACGCCCGCGCTAGGCCCCAGGCACACGCAGACTAATTTTTTTTTAAACGGTTCCTTCCCTTCATATCCTATATCTATTTGTAATCGGCTCTTACCCCTCACAATACATGAGTCTCTCTCTCTCAATTATACTGCCGACCCCTAGCCTCCTCCTCTACCCATCATATATCTCATCAAATTAAGCACTAAATCCACTACCATTCTCAGCCTCTCCATCTCTTCCCCATCTAAAACTAGCATACCGTCCCATACCATCACGTTCCATTCAGTTCTGTCGACATTAGGGTTCGAGTTGTGGATTTTCAGAGTTTGCAAAAATTGGGAAATTAGGGTTTGCTTATAGTTGTAGAGATTTTCAGACATAAGGTCTTGCACTACCAAATATCCGAGATTCAAGTTTGGGGGTTCTGTGTGAAATTCATCTAATATAGGGTTTGAAAGCGTATTTGCTGAAAATCAATAATGGGTCCAAAGTGTTCTCGATCCGCCGCTTCCGCTTTCGCAGTCGGTTCTCCTGTTCACAGTGCCTCGGACGACGACATCACCGTTGATTTGACCAAATTCATCAATATCGAGGCCCAAATCGAGTACTATCGGATTGCGGCCAAAATAGTTTTCAAGGAGCGGGGTTTGAAACAGACAAAAGAGGATGGGGACATGCGACCCATGATCCGAGAGATGGGGTGGCAAGGTATTTGTGCAACGCCGTCGCCAGTGCCGTTGGCTTTGGTCTGAGAATTCTATGCCAACGCTAAAATCACACAGAGCGATAAATCTTTGGTGCGGGGCCACACCATTGATTATCGCCCGGCTGCCATTCGAGAGGTTTTAGGTTTGCGATTAGTCCCGGCCGGACAGGTGAACTGGGTCGAGGCAGAGAGGATGGGAACTGACCTAGATCAAGTGATTCGTGATTTGTGTGAGCCAGGCACAGTGTGGAAGATCAAGAAAGATATCATGAACAAGTACACCACGTTCCTTGCCTCCGGAATGAACAGATACGCTAAGGCATGGAATTTGTTCCTCTATGGCAGTATTATGCCCTCTCAGCACCAGCACGAGGTTACAGTCGAGCAAGCCATCATCCTGTGGGGAATCATTACAGGGAAATACGTTGATGTCGGCCATATGATTCACCAGAGCATGCTGAGGTTTATGAGAGGCAGTACCACAGGCTCCATTCCACATGCGTCCATAGTAGCCCATCTCTGTGCTGATGCAGGGCTCAAATGGCCCGATGAGCAGATCCAAATGCCAGCTGGGGATGTCAATTATAGCACTATCAAGCATTTTATGGATTGGGCTGGAGGCGTAGCCGACTCGAGGGGCAAAGGTTTTATTGTGACAGTTCCTCCTCCAGTTCCACCACCGCAACCACAGCCAGAAGAGGCTGCTGCTGCTCCTCCAGCCGGTGACTTACTGCAGGGTCACCAGTATCGATGTTTGGAGAGGAGGATCAACGCACTGCATTAGAGCTTCGCTGTATTTGCTTATGGATTAACTCATACGCTAGCCGAGGCGTTTGCATAGTAGGGCACAATGCTAAAGTGGCCTATTTTCGCTTTCGACTTGCCATACCCGCCGCCAGATACACCACCACCCGAGGAGGGTGGCCATACCAATCAGTAGGGGAGTTTCCTGAACCTTTGCCTTCAATGGGGACATTGAATATGTTAAGTTTGGGGGTATTGGGTGTAGTTAGTAGTTATTGCATTTAGTTAATTTTTAAATGTTTGCATCTAGTTTTAATTGCATAGTAGTTGCATTTAGTTAATTGCATATTGCATGTTAGGTTGTATATAGTAGTTGCATTTTAATTAGTGTTAGCATTCTAGTTTGTTAGTTTAAAATTTTGCATAAAATTTTTTCAGTTTTATTTCATTTTAGTTAATTAGTATGTGTTTAATTGCATTGCATTGCATTGCATAGTCCCGTTGTTTAGCCTGTTGAATTTCGATTTGGCCGATGATGACATTGAGATATGATAGATATTTGAACCCTATTAGTTACTTAAGCTCAGTTATATTTCTATACATGATGTAATCTATACCTGTTGTGTGGATGTCACCGGATAGCACAGTTTGTCTTTACTCGCTTGTTGGCTAGATTAGTGCATGCTTGTCTCCTAAGGGGGAAAATTTTGTTTTTAATTGCTAGAATTGTGTAATAAAAGCAATAATGACCTTAACAACACTAGAATACAAGTTTGAGGGAAAACTTTGGGTAGGCATGCTAATAAAAAGAAAAAGCAAAAGCAAAAGAAAAGAACATAAGCTGTGAAAAAGAAAAAAAATATAGAATAAACACTTTGGCTAGCGAAGTCTTGTTGCCTTTGATACTCGAGCAAGTACGCCCTAGAGGATTGTCTCTACACCCAGTGCCCTAAGGCCTTTATGGTTTGGGAGTCATTGGTCGAAAGCTCGTTAAATGGGTATCATTGAAAAGCCTAAGAGGGCCTAGCATTGCACAATCAGGTGTAACTGCGGGAAAAGTGCGAATATCGCCCCCGTGTGAGAATAAAAGTATATTAAGCCCTTGTTTCACTTCAACTTGTATCTATGTGTTGGTTTGGTCATTGTTTGGTATAAATGAAAAATTCTTGATTTAAAACCTAAATTTTCCTTCCTTAGAAGTATAGCATGTGGAATCTTTACCTCTGTCAAGCTTGTTTATGACATTTGATTAGTAGTTTTTATGACCACTCATTCGGATATTAATCAACTCATTTTGTTGCTTAAACTCAAGTAGTCTTGTGCTTTTCATGTGTTTTTCCTTTGTTTTGTGATTTTCAAGTTTAGGAACTCTCTTGGCGCTTACTGAGCTTAAAAGGGCAAAAGAATGCTTAAATAGGGCAAAGCACTGAAATGGGCTTAAAGCATGAAGATAGCATGGGTGAGGAGGCACTGAAGGTGATGCTATGAGTCTAGAAGGCAAGAAGCCAAGCTATGGAATGATGGCATAATGCTAGAGGCAGCAATTAAGACTTAAGATAGCTGGCATTTAAAGTGGGCAGCCAAGTGCAACAGACCAGAAGCAAAGCAGCAACAGAAGTACAGATTTAACAGCAGCGCGGCCGCACCAGGAACTAGGCCAAATGGCGTGCGGCCGCGCCAGTCCAGAACTTTTCCAACTTTAACTTTCCAATTGAACGGGGCTTGGCTGGAAAAAAAGGATATATAGGGGGCTCGTTTTTGGCATAAGGGATATGAGATTTTGGCCTTAAGCCCTATACTAGTTCCCCTCTTCTTCCTTTATATTTTGTCTAGATTAGGATTAGAGATTAGATTAGTTCTAGTTCTAGTTTAAAAGTAGTTAGTTTTCTAGGGTTTTATTAGACTTGATGGTTGAAACAAGTGGATGTTATTGAAGATTCAATATTGGATGCTTGGAGATTCAGATTTGCATTTCTTATCTTTAAACTCTATTTGTTTTCTATTTTGTAATCTCATGATGTGTATTCAACTTGTGGATGATAAATGGGCTTCATTATGATATCTTAATTCTATTTTGAGGTTTCAATGGAACCTAATGAGTAGTTTAATTTGATTTCCTTCTATGTTGGTCTATTGATTGTTGTATAATTGTCTATTACAATTTGTGCTTTAATTGCTTAATTGATTAGCTACCAATTACTGTGATAACCCATATAGACTTGAAAGACGAAGTGTGGGTTTAGATCTAATCGTAGTAGCGGGCAATTGTACGTTCACATGGCATTGGACGTATGATTTGTGCTTAGGATAGACATATACCGAAGCACTGCTCGTAGTCAATAGAGGACTTGAACCTAAACCCTAATTATTTGTAAATCACATAGACATATAGTGGTTTAAGTAATGTGGGTGTTCATGTGCGGTCTATCTTCTGTGGATTGCATGTGATATGGATTTAGTGCATCGAAAGATGGCCGTCTCTCACTTTCGTGTTCTCGACTAACACATTAGACGATTAATTTGACCTAATCGGAAGTTTATTGATTTAGATGAATCATTAGGGGAAATTGGAGTCTCATGCCTTCATTATCTAATTTCACTCTAGAATTACTTAGTTAAGTTTAATTACTTGTCTAGTTTAAATTCATTCTCTTTACCGCTCGTTTAAATAAGACTGAGATGATTATGGACTATTGATTTGGCGACCTTTTATCTGTTAATTCTCGGTGGGAACGATATCTGTACTTACACTTTATTACTTGTTGACCGTGTATACTTACATGAATATATTGATCGGTAAACCGACCAACAACATTGCACACACACACTACATCTGAGTAACAGGTTGTGATTTACAGATTGTATGCCTATATAACTGTAGCTTGAGCCGATACATTGTTCATTATTCTTGTTATCTCTCTGAGGCACTTCTTATAGGAGTTCACATCAAGGCTGTTACTGTGGGATTCATTTTCATGTAGTTAGTTGCATATCATGTAATTGCATTTATGTTTTTGCTTGAGCGCAAGCAATAGTTCAAGTTTGGGGGTATTTGATAAGTAGGTTTTACACCTACTTATTGGACACCAGCTTACTATGATTATGGCTTAAACTCAAGCACTTTATTGTCTTTTAACGCATTTTATCTTTGTGTTATGCATTTTAGACAGGAAGCTCCTTTGGCATGAAATGGCACAATAATGGCATGGTTTGGCATGATTTGGCAAGGAATTGGATAAAGGCTATATGGAAAGCAACCAACAAGACATGGTGGAATTGGAAATGGACAAAATGGCATGAAGCTGGCACTAAGGCAAGAAGGACTTGGCATGAGGAAAAGGGCACAAGATAATGTCCTCATAGTAGCATCATGAGGGAGCAAGAAGTAACAAAAGAAAGAGCAAGGGATTGTGCAAGAAAGCATCCACAACCAAACTTCACCAGCAGCAAAGCAGTGCTCGCGCGGCCGCACCAAGAAAGAAAGGGGACCCCGCGAGGCCGCGCCGGTCCTAAAAGTTGGATTTTTATTTGCTTTGTTCGGCTAAGTGTTTGTATAAGGGTTGGGTTGTTTTAAACGAGACTTATGAATTATCAGAACTTAGACTTCATTTAATTTTTCAAGCATTGTCTTACATTTTCTAGGGTTTAGGAGCTAAGGAGAGCTTGAGAGCTTAACTCTTCTTCTCTTCTAGTTCAAGTAGCTTTCATTGTCTAGGGATCATCTTGGAGCTTATTTGTGGTCAAAACTCAAGCTTACTAGCATCTATTGAAAAGGGGAATTACAAGATTTGTACTCTCTATCTCTCTTTTCTCTAATTTCATATTTGTTCAATGCTTGGTTTAAATCCCATAATGGTTGGTGGTTCAGTGATGAACTAACTTCCATTATGGGATTATAATGGATTCTATTTGCTTATTCTAGGGTTTTATGCCTCTTTGAAATGTATGGATGAGAATGTATGGTTTGCCTAGCATGGTTGTGTTTTATGTTTAGATGCTTGATCAACATCTACTATAATAGTTTATATGGAATCGAAGGAGGATATGTAAACTTAGATTTTGCCATGCTAGCAGGTGTTTGTGAAACTTACATTTGATGAGTTTTGTGATTCGTAATCCGGATAGAAATATACCGTATTACCATGTGTAGTCAATAGGGAGCTTGCACTTAAATCGGTTTAGCTTGTAAATTGCATAGACATATAGCAATTTAGGTTTTATCGATGTTCATGTGATTTCTATCTCTTTTGTAGATATTATATGATATGGACTTGGTTTATTGAAAGATAGCCCTATCTCACATTCGTGCTCCCGGCTAGCATTCCTATGTGATTATTCATACATGACTTGAGGTGTTGTTAACCTAGATGACGCAATAGATGAAGTTAGGATCCCATATTTCTCTAATTTGGAACCTTTGCTTGTTAATTAGTTAAGTTTATTCTAAAACTAGTCTAGTTAATTAAAGAACACTTTGACACACGTTTGAGCAGACGAAAATAACCATAGGACTGTTGCCTGATAGTTTAAGCCTGACTCCTTTCTCTGTGGGAACGATCTCGACTTATCGAATTTATTACTTGTCGACCGTGTATACTTGCACGTGTTTTGTGCCCATTTTTGTTAACACCGAAACGGCTCAACAATGACTATGAGGTGCCCGAGGAGATTAAAGAATGGGTCAAAGACAAACCCAAACCAAACCTCGACCAAACCACCACATCAACATAGGAACCTCAGAAAACCTTAAAGAAATCCAGATAGGCTTAGACCTTACATAAGATCAAAAAATCAACCTGATCGAACTCCTAATATAGTTCCAAGATGTGTTTGCATGGTCACATGAAGACATGATTGGCCTATCTACTGATATTGGCATCCATCGAATGCCCATCAAAGATGGATTCAAGCAAGTCAAGCAGAAGCTCAGACGTTTGAAACCTGAATGGAGTCTGAAAGTCAAAGAAGAGGTCGTTAAACAATTCAAAGTCGGCATCATCATGGTATCAACATACCCGGAGTGGCTGTCAAACATAGTCCCCGTGCCAAAGCCCGGAGGGAAAGTGCGAGTATGTGTGGATTACCGGGACTTGAACAAAGCCTGCCTTAAGGACATTTCTAGGTACCTTTCATCTATATCTTGATAGACAACACGGCGCAGTACGGCATATATTCTTTTGTGGATTACTTTGCTGGTTACCATCAAATCATGGTTGCTGAAGAGGATAGGGAAAAAACAGCTTTCATCACTCCCTGGGGAACTTTCTGCTACAGACAACTATCCTTCGGCCTCATCAATGTCGTGCCTACATATCAGTGAGCCATGATGGCCCTGTTTCATGACATGATGCATAACGAGATAGAGGTTTATGTGGATGACATCATCATCAAATCCCGGAAGGAGGATGATCACCTTAACCATCTCAGGAAGCTGTTCAACAGGTTGTGCAAGTACAACCTCAAGCTGAATCCCGCCAAATGTGCTTTTGGCATCAAATCAGGTAAGTTGTTAGGATTCCTAGTAAGCAATAGAGGCATTGAGCTGGATCCTGCCAAGATTAAAGCCATCACTGAGATGCAAGTACCTCGAATAGAAAAGGAGATACGCGGGTTCCTGGGAAGGATTAATTTCTTAAGTAGGTTTATTTCCTAGCTCACAGCAACCTGTGAACCCATCTTCAAGCTACTAAGGAATAATTCCTCCACCAAATGGAATGAGGATTGTCAGAAAGCCTTCCTTGCTATCAAGAAGCAGCTAATTGAAGCACCAGTATTAGTACCACCAAGGGATGGAGTTCCCCTGTTTATGTACTTGTCCGTCAATGCCAATGCAATGGGCTGTATGCTGGGACAGAAAGAAGATAGTAGCAAGGAGAGAGCCATCTACTACATCAACAAAAGATTCAGCAGTGGTGAACAGAAGTACACCCTGATCGAAAAGACGTAATGTGCGTTAGCATAGGCCGCAATGAGGTTACAACATTACCTCCATAGGCACACGACCTACCTCATATCCTGCATGGATCCGCTGAAATATGTATTCAACAAGCCAATGTTGAATTATAGGCTGTCCAAATGGCAGTTGATCCTACAACAGTTCGACATTGTCTACGTGACTCAGAAGTCCATCAAAGGTCAAGGCATTGCAGATCAACTAGCTGAAGCACCATCAGGAGGGTTTGAACCCCTGGAGACTTATTTCCCAGATGATGGGATCATGACAATTCAACAACTCCAACAAGAGAATACAGTCCAACAATGGAAAATATATTTTGATGGAGCGGTAAACATGGAGGGTGCCGGAGCTGGGGCAGTCCTTATCTCTGGTACAGGAGAACAATATCATGTGGCTGCCAAACTGCAATTTTGCAACACCAACAACACAGCCGAGTATGAAGGTTGCATAATGGGGTTGAAGTTAGCCCAATCCATGGGTATCAAACATCTACTGGACTTTGGAGACTCTGAATTAGTTATCAGACAAACCACTGGGGCATATCACACCAAAGAACTGCATTTGTTTCCCTATCACCGGCAGGTCGTTAACATAGCTCTGGATTTTCAAGACATAACCTTCATCCATACAACTCGGGGTAGGAATGACTTCGCTGATGCATTAGCGACGTTAGCTTCCTTGATCCACATATTCGATAGGAGTGGGATTCCCTGCATCAAATTCACAAGTCAAAAGGCCCCGATATACGGGAATTATAATGGAGACATATCAGATGAAATACCTCCTATCAAATAGCCTTGGTATCAAGACATTAAGGAATATCTCCGAGATGGATCTACACCCGCTGGGGCAAGTCAATCCGAACAGAAGCGGATTCACAAAATGGCTAGGAAGTTCTATTTGAGCGGAGATGCACTATACAAAAAGGGATATTGGAATAGGTTTGTTAAAATGCCTTGATAAAGAGCAAGCTCAGAGATTGATGGATGAAGTCCACGGTGGAGTCTGTGGTCCATACATGAACGGTCATCTGCTGGCCAAAAAGATATTAAGAACAGGACATTATTGGATCTCTCTCAATGCTGACTGTGATGATCATGTCAGGAGATGCTTTTAATGACTAGTACATGGAAATGCCATACACGCTCCTCCAAATGAGCTACACAACATGAGTTCACCATGGCCTTTCTCCATGTGGGGAATAGATATGATTGGTCTAGTAGAACCAAAAGCCAACAATGGTCACCGTTTCATCTTCACCATGATCGATTACTTCACCAAATGGGTTGAAGCTGCCTCCTTTCCCAAAGTCACCAAAGAGGTCATCATTGGTTTCATCAGAAACAATGTCGTTTGTCAATATGGACAATCGGATGTGATCGTATTAGACAAAGCCAAGAACTTGAACAATCAAATGATGAAAGAGCTATGTAGCAAGTTCCACATTAAGCATCTCAATTTCGTCATCTATAGGCCCAAGATGAATGGTGTTGTCGAAGCGGCCAACAAAAACATCAAAAAGATCATGCAGAAAATGTCCGCCAATCACAAAGAATGGCCTGACCTGCTGCCTCTAACCCTGTTAGCATATAGGACATCAATGCGTACCTCTACTGGGCTACCCCCTATTCATTGGTCTGTGGCATCGAAGCAGTCCTTCCCATAGAAGTAGAGATGGAGTCCTTCCGAGTGTTAATCGACGCTCAGATGGACGAAGATCAGTGGTTGCAAGACCGGTACCACCAACTGTCCCTGATAGATGAAAAGAGGGCTACAGCCATTTTCCACAGGCAGTTATATCAACAAAGGATTGCTCAATCCTACAACAATAAAGTCTGAATACGGTAATTCAAAGAAAATAACTTGGTGCTAAAGAAAGTTGTGGCCAATCAAGAGGAAGCCAAAGGAAAGTTCGCCTCTAATTGGGAAGGCCCTTTCATTGTCAAGGAGGTGTTGACGAGAGGACCTATCAGATTACAAGAAGTGGACGGGATCGAATTTCCCCAACTCATCAACTCAGATACCATAAAAAGGTACTATGTCTGAAACGCATGCATACCCGCATCCTTGTCCTACAAATCAAATCAGGTTCGTTTTCACTAGAAGCCGGAACTACGAATGACCTGATCTTCCTCCACCCGGGAGTATGTATGCAGCCATTTCTGGTGCAGTCAAACCAAACAAAAAATTCAAAAACTCATCAAACCAAACTCAAAACACAAGATAAATATTTTTCAAACCTCTCTCACACAAAAACTGAACTAGGAATGACTTGATCTCCCTACACGCGAAAGTACGTAGACAACCATTTATGATGCGGTTGGACCTTCAAGAAAAAACAAAAACCAATAAAAACTAGTTCCAAAACACCGAAACCATATGAAACCTAAAAACTATCAAGCCTCTTTGGTCAGCAGGCCTATCTGAGATATTCTTTGACATCTCACTGTCAATCCATCAAGGAGAAGCTTAAGATACATCAACAATAGCAAGTCATGAAAGAAGTGGTAATCACTCAGTAATGACAATACATATCCAAACAGGTAAGTGAATCAAAACATATTTTTCTGATATATAATAATGTTTGATATATACGTAGTGTCCTATACATGACAAAAATGGTTGATCTAGTATGTGCAGGAAAAATAAAGCTAGTCTATGGTCCTATAGATAAGCGGGACAGCAATGCCAACATGGCATCTCTCTCTGAAGATGGAGGAGCCGCTGCCAGTGCAATACCCTCAACCTCCATACGAGTCAGAACATCCACAGCCATCTGCATAGTCTCACTGTGATCATCAATATAAACATTCATCTCGACAACCAGACCATGAGTATAAGATCGGAGACCAGTACTGTCGGTAATGTGAAAATCCCGAGAAGCAATGGCCTCGTCCCTCTCCACAAAAGCAGCATCCCTGACAATCAAAACCTCCTCAATCTCTTCAAAGGCTACGTCTCTGGCAGATCAGATCTCATCCCTCGCTACGAAAGTTGCATCTCTGGCAACTAATGTCTCCTCAATCTCGACAAAAGTAGCATCTTGAGAAGATCGAGCCTCGTCTCTCTCAACCAATGTCATATCCCGAGTGGCTCGAGCCGCATCTATCTCAGCAAAAGCTATATCTCTGCCAGACAGGGCAGTCAACATCAGTGCTCTAGCCTGATCTCTCTCAAAGGTCATATTAGCTAGTGAGTCTACCAAAGTTGGATCTGTCCCGGCAGAAATGATCGATGGATCACTAACTAAAGCTGATGTCAGACCCATGAACAACTCATCCTCAGTAGGAGACTCAGGATCCTCCATAAGCACCTCATCATCTGAATCCACTATTGGAGCTGACTGGATGAATGCAGCTGATGCTATATCTACCTCCAACCACGCTAAGTACTCTGGAGAACAATCCGGATGGCTACTGGAGAAATCAGCCCTCTCCCTATGAGTCCAACACTCGTACACTCTAATCAAATCAGCGGATGACATTGACAAAGCTGACATCCTCTGATCAATAGCCCCCTTAAACTGATGCAGGCTCTAAAATGGATCGAACTGGCCCATAACAGCCAGAGGATGGTAAGTAGTCACTCCCCTCAATCCCACTAGGGGCAAATAGTCCATGCCAGATGCGTGGGTGATGAAGCTATAGGGAGAGACTAGCCCTGAGCATGGCAAAATCGAGAATGGATGTGCAATATCAGATAAAAATGTTGACCATGTGTCTACATCGGTGCACTCTGCTGGCTGAAAGAAGTAAGACATGGCTATCTCAAGGGTGAAATAGTACCCCTGGTGTCTAAAAATCCAATCGGTCATAAATGGGACATAAGCTATACGTACAGTAAGACCGAACTGCCTCTAAAAACCACTCCGGGTGGGTTCTACAGTGGGTGGCTGCCCTCAGTGTCTCGACCAATATCATCGGAAGAATGGTGCTACCCTGTCTAAGGGCCCGAACCACGACTATCAATCCGACATCCAAGTGGTCCAAGTGAAGTGGCATATAGACGTAGGCTATTATGCACATCAACAAAACATCTATCCTGGCCAAATGCAATGCCTCTGCCGAGACAATAAAATCTCCAGCATAATCGTAGTTGTCTAGACGGCCAAAACGATCGATCAAGAAGTCTATAGAGATCACATGTCCATAAACAATCTCTTCTGAAACTACACTCTAACGTAGACCAGACATCCTAAGAAACGGTCTCCTCATATCGCTGATCGCAGTACGAGCACAGGGAAAGTCTAAAGCCAAACCAGTGAACTGCTCATTCTCTTCTAAAGTCGGAATCAGCTCGTGAGCCCAAAGTGGAAAACCTGTCTCTCGGGTATCCAAAAGGGTAAAAGGCCATCTATGAACCCGTACGGAACCTGAAATTCTACAACGGCCAATGAATGCCCTAGCATCTGATCCACTACCCCTCTAGCTGGGAAGGGCAGGCTCTCATACCATGATCTCAAGGACGATGCCACCACAGATGGTGGTAAGTGCTCAATACGACTGACGGTGGACGACGACATCTGTATCACCATATCACAATACCATCTAGGGGTCAAATTTGAACTCATCTGTCTAAATACATACACATAACATAATACATGCATAATGACAATGATAAACATGAAAATTTAGCGAAAAAAGAAAATGATAAACATGATGCGATAGATAGGAAATATCATGCATATCTACAATAAACTATCTACTGCAAGCATCATCCCTATCTGATAATATAAAACAAAATAAAAAGTACAAGAACATGAGGCACCACCACCCAACTACTAACAGTGGTCTATCAAAATGGGGCATAGCCACCCAACAACCAAAACAGTGGCCGACCAAAAGATATAATTACAATAGCTATCCAAAAACATCCAAAATATCTACACTCAGGTGGTTAACCTGCTCCATCTCCTCCGTAGACACAAAGTCGCAATCATCAGGCATGTCTGGGCGGTACAAGGGAGGATCAGCCCCTACAAAATTGATAAAAAATGAACCTGATGAGGGGCCCGCTCCTGAGCTGGAAGGGTCAAAAGAAGATGACTCTGACGGATCTCGGCCAAGATGCCTGATGAACAAATGAGCTCTCTCCAACTCCTGGGTCAGTCCTATAATCTGGTCCAAGTGAGTAGGCTCCCTGAGGCAAGTTATCCAGTCTGTCATCATCACAGACCCAGGCACCATGTCTACCATAAATTGGGTAGCACGAGTCTGAGCTCCAATCGTGCGAGGACTCCACCAGCTGCTGAATGATTCTTGGCTGTAAGGGCCCTCTGATAGGGTAACGCCATCTATGCCCTCCATAGGGATATTTGTCAGTGGCTGGACCAATGGCCAATAATGCTAAGCCGGAGGAACAAAGGGAATACGGATCTGACCCGTGATGCTCCGGATGGCACGCTCTCCTAGATAGAGCTCCTAGACTCCCTCTGTCAAAAATGGGACTCTGTGGGTCGACAATGCAAACTCTTGACCAGAGGGGAAGCCTCCTTCAAATCCCACAATCAAAAACTCAGAGGTATATGGGATCCACGAGATCGCTACGACTGTCAGAAGCTCCAACTACAGGCGGGAATGAGTAAAACCCTCAGCAACAGGGACCTACGTCAGAGTTGAGTGATGCAAACGCCGTCCCTGGGGATAGGTCTCCAGACCTAAAGCAGTGGCTGGTCGTAGACAAGGAAGCCTCTCATACGCCCAGAACTGGCCATGTAAATAAAAAAAGTCCTCAATGACCAAGACTGACAAATGTAAATGCAGGAATTAAAAAGGTACAAGAAAGATGTACTCACCAGCAAAAAAGGGTAAAACCCTAACCAAGCCTCCGTCAAACCCTCCGAGAGCATGCGCATACCTCGGAGAAAATAGGCAAAGGTATAGGAACCCCAATCAAAGTCACTAAGGCGCTCTACATGTCGGGTAGCACTGACCAGGGCGAAGGACACAGTCGATGAGTTATCCTCCAAAAAATAACCCCTGATGATTACCAAAAACAATCTTCTCCAGATGCGATCCCTAACCCTTTGATCATCAAGCAGAGGCTTAAGTAAAGCCCCACTCTGGGCATCTATGCTCAAGGGACCAGATCGGACTGTCCGACCCTTGAGCACTGACAAAGGAACTCCCGGCAGGGATCTAACGACAGTGGGCGTAATGTTGGCCACAACAGGCACGGGCTCACCCTCGAACTCTATGCCAGTGATGAACCTCCAATCCATAGGCATCATCATCACCTCGCAGTCCAACAAATGAAGAGACTGAGTCTGGTGGAACCAGCGCTCAGACAAAGCCCTCATATAACCCCAAGGGGCAACGGCAGGGAAGAATAGAGAAGAAGGCCTAAAACCCCCAGCCGTCAACGATATCCCTGTACTCCTGGTGCAAAGTGTGGTAGAGGGAGTGCACATTGAACCAGTTCCCTCTGGGCTGTGTAAAGCCGGGAACCTGCATCAAAAGCCAACCCATGTCAAAAGCCTGTGCCCCTAGAATGGCAAAAAAAAGAAAGAGAATCCAGAGAGAAGAAAACTATAAGTTACCTCATTGGAATGAAGAAATTGCGATGGATGATGACTCAAGTCTCCCAGCAACTCCTGGGTTGGCACAACAATGCCCAGAAGCTCCGCACGTGGGGCCTGACCTGGGACGGGAGCAGCAAAACTAGCCTCCTCATAATCTATATCAATTGGCAGCTCATCTTGGGCTGGACGAATCACGAACTCTGCTAATCTGCGAGGCGGTAGAGCTGGACGTGGCTGAGGAACATCAGAAGCTCTCCTCCACCTAACGCCTGAAACTACCCTGCTAGCATTACCGGGTCTGTCTCAGTCCATCACCTGGACAAAGTCTTCAAATCACCTCAGAAAGGGTGTGGTAAGCCTAAAACCTGTGGTTTATTAATTTAAATCAGTATTTTATGCATTTTTAAGTCCTAGAACATGCATGGGTCAGTCAAAAATCTCTAGTACAGTCAAAACTGCATGTTTTTCAAAAGCTAAATCCTAGAAACGTGCATGGGTCAGTCAAAAATCCCCAATAGAGTCAAAATTGCATGTTTATTAAATGCTCGGACTTTTGAAAAATCTCTCCAGTCTCCTTTGTAAAATGGACTGTCCGTATGCACACAGGCATGTCTAGGTGGCCATTCAGTAGCACACCTTCCCAAAAATAGGAACAGTTCATATTTATGAAATAAAATCAAAAGTAAACTTCACATGGTAGACAAATTACCATGGACATTTTTAGTTAAAAATCCAGGCTCACTAGGCCCCAAAAAGGATAAGTAAACTGATCAAAAAGAGCAAAATATGACTGTCTCAGAAACTAATTTTTCTTATGTCAAAACATGCATTACAGTAAAATATGCATACTTATGAAGTCAAAAAAAATTTAGCAGGTCATATAGGCATACATTTTTCATACATTGCGTCTAAAAGCACCATGCGTGGTTTACATGCTTTTAACGGTCAAAACTAACAAAAAAAGTATGTAAAACGTTACCAGAGATGTGCAGAACATGCAGCTGCTGATGGAATCTGAAAAAAGCTGCCCAAACTCCGTAGATCTAAAAAAGAAAATCGAATTCCGTTTGAAACTCGAAATGAAAATGAGTTTATAATCCCGCTGCTGCCCATTTTAAACATACAGGTAGAAGCGGGCCCACCTACGGCTGCCATACCTCTACCTACGGCTTCCCAGGATGGGCCCCACTCCCTCTGGCTCGGTTCGATTCTAGTTGAAATGGAGTTTATATGAGCTGAAAAGTCAAATCTGAGAAAAAATAGCTATGCGATTTAGCGGTTTGTCGTGAAATCCTGCGTTTAAGTAGTGGAATCCTGACAAAAAGGGGAACTTTCTGATGCCATTGGTATTCATCCCAAAGCAATGTCCGGGGACCAATGATGAAGAATGCTGAAAAACTGCGCAAAATTGCCGAAAACTGCCACTTTTGAAGCGTTGGGTATAAACCAATGACAATTCAGCCATTAGCACAACCCCAGCGAAGCGTCGGGCATAAACCGGTGGCAGTTCAACCGTTGGCACAACCCCAGCGAAGCGTCGGGTACAGACCAATGACAGTTCAGCCGTTGGCACAACCCCAACAAAGCATCGGGCATAGACCGGTGACAGTTAAGCAGTTGGCACAACCCCAGCGCAGCATCGGGTACAAACCGGTGACAGTTCAGCTGTTGGCACAACCCCAGCAAAGCGTCGGGTACAAACCGGTGACAGTTCAGCCATTGGCACAACCCCAGCGAAGCGTCGGGTACTGAACGAAAATAGTTTAGCCGTTGGCACAACACCAGCGAAGCGTCGGGTATAGACCGGTGACAATTCAGTCGTTGGCATAACCCCAGCGAAGCGTCGGGTACAGACCGATGATAATTCAGTTGTTGGCACAACCCCAGCAAAGCGTCGAATATTGACCGATGACAGTTCAGCCGTTGGCACAACCCTAGCAAAGCGTCGAGTACTGACTGATGACAGTTCCGCCGTTGGCACAACCCCAGCGAAGCGTCAGATACAGACCGGTGACGTCTCAGCCGTTAACACAACCCCAGCGAAGCATCGGTTACTGATCGATGATAGTTCAGCTGTTAGCACAACCCCAAGGAAGCATCAGGCAGACACCGATTACAGTTCAGCCGTTGGCACAACCTCAGCAAAGTGTCAGGTATAGACCGGTGACAGTTCAGCCATTGGCACAACCTCAGTGAAGCATCAGGCACAGATCGATGATAGTTCAGTCGTTGGTACAACCCCAGCGAAGCGTCGGGTATAGACCGATGACAGTTCAGCCATTGGCACAACCCCAGCGAAGCGTCGGGTGCTAACCGATGACAATTTAGCCATTGGTATAACCCCAGCGAAGCGTCGGGCACAGACCGGTGACAGTTCAGCCATTGGCACAACCCCAGCGAAGCGTCGGGTACAGACCGATGACAGTTCAGCCGTTGGCACAATCCCAGCGAAGCGTCGAGCACAGCCCGGTGATAGTTCAGCAGTTAGCATAACTCCAGCATTGCGTCGGGTACAGACCAGTGACAGTTCAGCTATTGGCACAACCAGCGAAGCGTCGGGTACAGACCGGTGACAGTTCAGCCATTGGCACAACCCCAGCAAAGCGTCAGGTACTGACCGATGACAGTTTAGCCGTTGGCACAACCCCAGCGAAGCGTCTAGTACAGACCGGTGATAACTCAGCCATTGGCACAACCCCAGCGAAGTGTCGGGTACAGACCGATGATAATTCAGTCATTGGCACAACCCCAGCGAAGCGTCAGGTACTGACTGATGACAGTTCAGTCGTTGGCACAACCCTAGCGAAGCGTCGAGTACTGACTGATGACAGTTCAGCCGTTGGCACAACCCCAGCAAAGCGTCAAGTACTGACTGATGACAGTTCAGCCGTTGGCACAACCCCAGCGAAGCGTCGGGTACAAACCGGTGACGTCTCAGCCGTTAGCACAACCCCAACGAAGCATCAGTTACTAACCGATGATAGTTCAGCTGTTGGCACAACCCCAAAAAAGCGTCAGGCACAGACCGGTGACAGTTCAGCCGTTGGCACAACCTCAGCGAAGCATCAGATATAAACCGGTGATAGTTCAGCCGTTGGCACAACCCCAGTGAAGAGTCGAGTACAGATCGGTGACAGTTCAACCGTTGTCACAACCCTAGTGAAGCATCGGGCACAGACCGATGATAGTTCAGCCGTTGGTACAACCCCAGCGAAGCGTCGAGTACAGACCGATGACAGTTCAGCCGTTGGCACAACCCCAGCGAAGCGTCGGGTACTGACCGATGACAGTTCAGCCGTTGGCACAACCCTAGCGAAGCGTCGGGTACTGATCGATTACAGTTCAGCCGTTGGCACAACCCTAACGAAGCGTCGGGTACTGACCGGTGACAGTTCTGTCGTTGGCACAAACCTAGCAAAGCGTCGGGTACAAACCAATGACAGTTCAGCAGTTGGTACAACCCCAGTGAAGCATCGGGTACAGACAGTGACAGTTCAGTCGTTGGCTCAACCCCAACGAAGTATCACCCGTTGACTCATCCCTAACGACGTCTCAGCCGTTGGCGCAACCCCCGCGAAGCATCGAAAGTGATCCGGTGATGGAAGCAATATAATAATCCATCCCAGATGATGGAATCTATTATACACATCCTCAGAGGGAGTACCAAGAAGGATTGGTTATTCAACCCCCTGTTGCCGACTACTGGTGTAAATTATCATCAAGATAGGCATCGGAAGCACTGAGGTAACTCGATAACAGAGATGTATCCTCAGCAGAGAGACCGACAGAAAGGTACAACGGCATCAACCGGAAGGAAAATATGCCCCATGAAGAGTATCGATAGGTGTGGGAAACCATTGGTATCAAACCAAGGTAGCATCAATAATGTCATCCCCGTCAGAGTCAACAAAGCTATCACAGAGGACGTCATCCCCAGCAGAAAGTGATGAGAACAGTCTAAGATAGCTTAACTCTGATGGCCTACCAGCGACTGTAAGATAATGCTGCAACAAGGGTTATCACGGGTAACGTTATCCCCAGCAAAAACTAACGTAATCAATCAGTGATAACTTTACCCCCTCAAAGGTATCTAACATTCATCGCGTATTATGCCATGCATTACTTTGTCGTTGCATTTGCATTTCTAGTGTCTAGAAATCTTTATCCTGTTAATTCCACTACATTGCATGAACATGATAAAGAGGAGCATCTGTAGACACTTGAAATTTTGTTTCCCTATTACTAACATTGTAGGAGGGTAAAATTGTCTTTTTAAATCAACCCCGGTCTCAATACAGGGCCCTCAACTCAACCCCGATCTCAATTTTGGGCCATCAATTCAACCCCGGTCTCAATACCAAGCCGTCAACTCAAACCCGGTCTCAATACCGGGCCCTCAACTCAACCCCAGTCTCAATATCGGGCCGTCAAATCAACCCCGGTCTTAATACCGGGACTTAAAATCAATCTCGGTCTAAATACCGGGCCGTCAAATCAATCCCGGTCTCAATACTGGGCCCTTAAATTAACTCCGGTCTCAATACCGGGCCCTCAAATCAACCCTAGTCTCAATACCGGGCCGTCAAATCAACCCCGATCTCAATACCAGGCCCTCAAATCAACCCCGATCTCAATATCGGGCCCTCAAATCATCCCCGGTCTCAATATCGGGCCCTTAAATCAACCCTAGTCTCAATACCGGGCTCTCAAATTAACCCCGATTTCAATATCAGGCCCTTAAATCAACCCCGGTCTCAATACCGGATGCTCAAATTAACCCCGATCTCAATATCGGGCCATTAATTCAGCCCCGCTCTCAACCCAGGAAGTACAGGTCAGCCCCTGTCTAAACCCGAAAAGTACAGGTCAGCCCCGGTCTCAACCCGGGAGGTATAGGTCAACCCCGGTCTCAACCTGGGAAGTAAAGGTCAGCTCGGGTCTCAATTCGGGAGGTACAGGTCAACCCCGGTCTCAACCCGGGAGGTACAAGTCAGCCCCGGTCTCAACCCGAGAAGTACAGGTCAGCCCCGATCTCAACCCGGGAGGTACATGTCAGCCTTGGTCTCATCCCGGGAGGTACAGGCCAGCCCCTCTCTCAACCCGGGAAGTACAGGTCAGCCCTGGTCTCAACCCTGGAGATACAAGGCATCCCCGGTCTCAATCCGGGAGGTACAAGTCATCTCCGGTCTCAACCCAAGAAGTACAGGTCAGCCCCGATCTCAACCCAGGAGGTACAAGTCAGCCCTGGTCTCAACTCAGGAAGTACAGGTTAGTCCCGAACTCAACCCAGGAGGTACAGGTCAGCCCCGGTCTCAACACGGGAGGTCAGGTCAACTTTAGAAATAATCCTAAAGCATCACAACATCTCCAGAGGAAAACTTGGAAGGACCAAGTCAGCCTCAGAGAAAACACTGAGGATAAACAGACTTGAATGGGATCCTAACCTTGGAAAAAAAAAACCCAGGAAGTCAGCCGAAGGCCATACCGACATTAAAGGCAACCCCGGGAGGGGCAAAATAGTCATTTTACCAACTTAAAGCTGATTTGGTCAAATTCAAGCCGAATTGATGCACTAAGGTCAGAACGAACCATAACAATGATCCCGAGTGGAAACAACGCAAGACAGCTCAACGGACAAACTGCGAGGAATCAAAGACCCGGTTATGAACCCGTCTTTTTGGACTCAGAAAAAGTTTTCTCCCATGTCATTGCGATGCGCTCGGCGAGGGCTTTCCAGAAAGGTACAGCACGCCTCAAACGGACGCTGCGATCAAAAGTTAGAAAGTTTCGAATCGGACCTCACATTGCTCAGAGTGCACGTACTCCGAGATGACGGGACCTACCACGGGACCCCTGCCATGTGGAGCCACAGGTGGACCCGCGGCAGCCACGGGTTGACCTGCTTCTCCCGGGTCTATATATATGAGGTGACCCCCAGCTCATTTTCATAATTCAAAAAACGCTCTGAAGCCGCGCCTGTTTGGTTTCTTAGCCATATTCTTGTCTTCCAAACCCAAATTTTTTCACTCTAACAAGTAGATATACCCACATACTACCACATATCAAAAATTAACCGGTACATTCGGACGTTTAAAGCCTACGATTTGGCAAAAAGCCCGTGTAGTAGTCCACTGTGAGTATTTTTACGATCAGAAAGTTTGTATTACTTCATTGCATTTTTATACACTTGCACGTTAAGTTTCACTTTCAGATTATGCCCAGAACTCAGTTCTGTGGCCGTTTGGCTTATATTTTCGTACATTTTACTACATATACTCATTTTCTGGCATTTCTACAACTCGGATTGACGATCCGTCGCTTCTAACAGCTTTTATATACCTATATATGCGTTTTTAGCAACTTCGTCAGACTTGGTTATCTTCACAGTTCAAGTTTGGCTTTTTTTGTATATATTTAACAGTATATATACTAACTTTTCAATTCTGTCAAGCCCGGATGTCAAATCTGCGGTAGTTTACTGCTTATTTATATATATATATATATACATATATATGCACCCTTCACCAAATTGGGTTATCTTCCTAGTCCCGGTTTGACTATTTTTTTATCTATATTTAACTATATATATATTAATTCCAGTCCGGACATCGGAGTGAAAACCCACCGCCCTTTACTGTTTATATATATATTTTGCCCAGCCTGGATCATTCTGTGACTTTTATACAGCTTTTATAATATATATATATATATATATATATATATATATATATATATATTTCCATTCTAGTCCGGGCATCGGAGTGAAAATCCACCGCCCTTTACTGTTTTTCTATATATATTTACATTCGGTCCAGCCTAAATCATTCAGTGGCTTTTATATAGCTTTTATAAATATATATATATATATATATATATATATATCCATTCCAGTCCGGGCATCGGAGTGAAAACCCACCGCCCTTTATTGCTTTTCTATATATATTTACATTCTGTCCAGCCTGGATCATTCTGTGGCTTTTATACAACTTTTATAAATATATATATTTCCATTCTAGTTCGGGAATCGGAGTGAAAACCCACCGCCCTTTATCGCTTTTATACATATATATATTTCATTCTGTCAAGCCTGGATTACTCCGTGACTTTTTACAGCTTTTATAAATATATATATATATATATATGTATATATATATATATATATATATATATATATATATATTTACATTCCATTCCAGGCATCGGAGTGAAAACCCATCACCCTTTACAGCTTTTGTATATATAATTATATATATATATATATATATATATATATATTGCTTTACTCATTTTTTTATTAAATCGTTGCTTTAAATATTTATTTGATATGAATCGGCACTGACATTTCTACGGGCGAACTAGATTTCTTTCAATCTCGCCAACTCTAGCTTTCAAACGGTTCAAGATAGGTCCAGACGGAACCGGGAAGCTAGAATGGCTGAGATTTATTTAAATCTGGTATTTTTCTAGTTTCAGTTATAAAAGCTACCTCGCGGCCCTTAGATCGCTATCTAGTGGGAATGAGATGATTCGGCCCTGTGTGAGCCAGGATTTACTGATGAATCCTTGGTTATGGCGACATCTGGATATAGATATATATTTTCTGTGCATATTTTGAGCTGTACAGGTTTATTGGCCTCCCTATGTGAGCCTAGGAATCGTGGGATTCACGATCAAAATGATCTGAATCTGATTCCCACGATGGACAAACTCCACTTTACAAATGTATCCTGTCAGTTTTTTTGTAAAATGTACATCCAAAAGACCTTAAAACGGTTATCCGAATTTAAGGTCTCAACATAATGAGAATAATAGTTTGTCGTGTCAGAGTCACTCTGATGGTTGTCATGCCCATGAGAAGACCGACACTTGTATTTATTTTTGTGGTCGAGGATGCTTCGCAGCCCGACAATCACCATTCAAATTGAGCCAAAAGGCTGAAAAGATAAAACTGAAGTATCGATATGCTATAATTCCTATGTTAGTGTAAAAGGTTTGAAAACCTGCTTTCAAAATATCATTTTTAATAATCTTATCAAAAAGAGAAGCTTTTGCAAATCAAATCAAAGACTCTTTTTTTTCAAATCAAATCAAACCCTTTGTATATAGGTTCAACGATGCATAAACATACTTTCAATCAAGCATAGGCCCAATTTTCTTCCAGCATTCACACACACATTGCAGATTTAAAAGGGAAAAATTGAAAAGATGTGTTACCGTATTTACACGGGAGTTGTGGGGTGCCTAACACCTTCCCCACACTTAACCAAGCCCCCGAACTCAAACTTTGGTTTCAAAGATCAAGTTTTGATAGTGTCCAGCAATTGAGCCTCTTTTCAAACAAAACTCGATTGAGTTGTTATAACCATTTCAAATCTACCAACTGGCGACTCTGTAAAACGTTCAATCATCGACATGATACAGGTTGACCTTTTTCTAAAAAACCCTTCAAAACCTTTTTCACAATAAAAAGAATAAAGGTAGACAAAACATAGGAATAGAGAAAGATCCGAGTTGTGACCCGACCCGCGAATTTTTTCCCGACGTCGACAAACCGTTTTAAGGTCCCTTTCATTTACATTTACAACGGGATGCAAGCTAACTTTACAATTTGAACATGTCCATTATGGGAACCAAACCTAGATTCATGGATTTAACCGTAGATCCTGTGATTCCTAGGCTCACAGAAGATTATTTACAAGCTTTCACAATGCATAACTTAAAATAAAATGCATATTTTAATTCTAGACATCGCAAAACAAGACATTCATCAGTTAAATCCCTACATGAGCATAGCCATGGCTTCACGTGTCCTCTAGACATGGATCTATGGTCCTGTAATTACCAAATATTTACAAACTAAAAAGAAAACTAGATTTAAATAAATCTTAGCCATTCTAGCTTAACGGTTTCAGTTTGGCAACTTTTGAATCGGTTGAAAGCTAAAAATGGCTAGATTTATATAAATCTAGTCAACACACGTTAAATATTATAGATTTACATCATATGAACATTTACAATTGATATTTGATTATAATGATTAACTATATATATATATATATATATATATATATAATAAATCGATAAAACTTAAATATATAAACAATTATATAAAGATTAACTGTATGTATATATATTATTTATATATATATATTAAAGTAATAAAAGTCACGGATTTGCAACCCAGGCAAACTGAACGGTATAAATATAGATATATACAATATACTTATATATATAATAAAGCAGTAAAAAGCTACGAATTTGCAATCCAGGCTTAACTATTATATATAAATCTAAATATATATATATATATATATATATATATATAATAACGCAAAGAAAAGCTAAAAATTGATATTTAAACGGTAAAACTAACTAATATACATATATATTATTCATATATATGTATATTAGCGAGAAAAATTAAATTAAAAAGAAACCTTACGGCCTTGAACGAGAATGGCTATCGAACGGCTTTAAACGCCCTTAGACTCAATTTCCACCTATTAAATCTTGATATGTTACAATAGATGCGTATATGAAAGCTTACAAGTAGGGTTTACAAGTTTTGAAACAAGAATCGAGCGATTTCAGTCGCGAAATCCCTCTCTTCTCTCTCTCTCTCTTTCTCTTTCTTTTTCTTTTTTTTCTTCTTCTTTCTTTTTCTACAAGCTAGTGGGAGGCTTGTTTATAAAGTCACGAACTTCCACGAGTATACCTGCGGATTCCGTGAGTATACTTGAGGAAGACCCTAGTGGGTCCCACCGTCTCGAAGTACGTGCAATCTCGATCGACGTACAGTTCGCTGAAACGCTTGTAACTTGTAATCCGGGAATCCGATGGAGATGTGCCATACCATTTCGGAAAACTCTCTCTGAGAGCTACGCAATGACATAGGGCTTTCCATTTTCTAAATCCGAAAAGATGGGTCCGTGACCAAAATGGTATCTTCGGGTCTTCGTAGGTAGTCCGTTGAGCTGTTTTGCATCGTTTGCGCTCAGAAATGCTGCAATGGCTCTTTGTAACCCTATTTGTATCTGTTTTGGGATTGTTAACTTGTTAAAATAATCGTTTTGCCCTTTCGAAGGTTGTCTCCAAGGTTGACGGGGCTTTTGGCTGTTTCCCGGGGCTGTCATAGAGGGTCTGGTTTGATGATTTCTTGGGGCTATCTCCGGGCTTCTACTTTGATGATTTTCCGGGGCTATCTCTGAGGGTCTGGTTTGATGATTTCTCAGGGCTATCTCCGGGGGCCTGGTTTGACGATTTTTCGGGGCTATCTCTGGGGGTCTGGTTTGATGATTTCTTGAGGCTATCTCTGGGGTCTTGTTTGATGATTTTCTAGGGCTATCTCCGGGGTCTGGTTTGATGATGTAATCCTCTAGGCAGTGGCGAAACCAACATATTTTTAAAGGGGGGTCAAAATGCATCAGTTTAAAAATTTATTTATTGATGCTTGGAGTGCTTCTTTTAAATTTATTTTGTCCAATTATAGTATTTCACAGCATCCTATTTCAACCCTTGTCAACCTTTTAGTTGTGAGTCTAATGGCTTTAATTACATATATATATATATATATATATATATATATATATATATAATTTCTCCCGAATTATGAAACTATTAATCAGACTTTGAAGTTTTTAGTCAACTGATTAGCTACTTTTATAGATAAATTATAAATTATAATATTATACATTCAAAACCCTATATTGTAGTTCTGGTCATCTTCGTTGGAGACAACTGAGAGGAGCCACTCAAAGCAAGAAAATGAATTAAGTTATTCTCATTTACAAAAAATTGATACCAATGTATAATTAAGTCAGTAAGACAAATGAGTGCAGTATTAATTAATTAATCATCAAACTTATTTAACATTATTTTATCTTATAGTAATATTGTTAATTTATTATAGGTGGAAGGACATGAGAAAGTTCCTCATTTGTCTGAAAAGGAGAAGGAAAAGTTGACAAGTAGTTCATTGACATAATATTAATTGTTACTTTTTTTTTTCTTTCAATTCTTATTGTTAAACGATTGTTTTAAGTAAATATTTAAACAATCATTTTTTTATTATTCTTAAGTATAAAAATTTAAATAACAATTAATAAAGATAAACAGTAATAGAAAGAATATAGTAAATTATACTCATCCTAATATTTATAGGTCTTAAGCACATCTATAATATCTATCCCAAATTAATAAGATTTCTTAAATTATACACATCCCAATATTCATAGACTTCATATTTCAGGGTTGGGGCCTTAGTTCCGCCCATGCCTCTAGGGCTATCTCTGAAGTGTGAAAATACGTTTTTGCCCTCCTGCATAGTTAGTATAAGGGAAGCAAAATTTCGAGTGTCTACATTGATTACTTAAGAGGCACATCAGAATTAAAGTAATCTTAAAACAATTAGCTTTGAAACCAGTCTCTTATTAGTGAACTCTAGTTGGTAAACTTTAACCTCCTTTCACCTCACAACAAATCCCCTAACAAAATAATTTCTTCTCTTTAGCTAATCATGCACAATAAAGAGGGCCTCAGATGCACTTAAAGTTTTGAGTCCTTTGACTAGATGTTATCATAACAGCTTCTAAGAGATGGAAGCACAATACTGCAGAGTAATAAAACCACTCTCTTGAATTAAAAATATATACTCCCAGTTGCGGAAGAACGTAGAAAACATACCCATACATTTAGAGTTAATCTACAACTCATAGATATCACAATTTTACATGAATAATAACGAATTTTCATATTTTAGAAAAATAATTTTATTTAGGCATTTTATCAAACACCTTAGATACAATTTTTCTTTTTGATTGATGCTAAAGGGGGAGAAAATTTCTGATATGTTGTGGTACAGGAATGGTTTCGTATTGAATATCTTTTGACTGACCTTATGTTTTATTTTATCATGTCAAGAATGTTTTAATATAATGCATGGTTTTAGAAGGAGCCAAAATTATTATATTGTCATCATCAAAAATGGGGAGAATGTTGACTTGGTCATATTACAACCTTAGGTTTTGATATTGACTTTCCTATTGTACTAAATGTTTGTTCATGCATATACAGGATATTAATGAGACATCAAAAGAATTCTTGAAACTTTGATTTATTAAAGCATTGAAGACATGAAGACTTAAAGATTTGCTTGAGTTATTAGAAAATACATGTAAGATCCTAGCTTTAGTTATTTCTCAATCAAGGCTCTAGGACTGGCATTACATCTTGAATATATTCATGGAAATAACTAATTAATCTTTCGAAATTAATAATGATCAAAATTAATTGGAGTTAAAATTTTGAAAAGCTAATTTTGAAACCTTCCCATAATTAAAGGAATTATTTTGAAAACAAATTTTGATTCCTTATAAAATTTGTTACCATATATATCTTGGGATTGAGTTATTCATTATTTGAGTTTTCCATAATTTATTGAGTTTTCATAAATCGAGTAACTAAATCAATTTCTATATCTTTAGAATCAATTAGCATGGATCAAATAATTGGAGTAATATTTTGGAAAGCTAATTAGTTAGGGCAAATTTAAATAAATTGGGATTTCAAAATAGATATGGAAATGTTTTTAAATATTGATACTTTCCATAATTGATATAGTTGGTTAGAAAGTAAGTTTTTAAAAAATTAATTATCTTTCATATCTCTAACCAATTTTGTTTCCATAAATTTTGGTATATGATTTTTTTCATTATTGGATTTTTCATAATTTTGGAATAAATTAATTGGATATTATGGAAGTGATTAATTAATTATGAAATAAATTAATTGGGATTCTAAAATAAATATGGAAGTGCTTTAGTACTGAAATCCTAATATTAATTAAGTGAGCTTGCCATTCGTAAATTTTAAATTAATATTCCATATTTAATGGTTCTCAAACTGTTTCCAAAATTAAAGTTATCAAATTGATTTTACTAATCCCATAATTGAAGCGTTTGGACATGCTAGACGGATATCATTTATTTAAGCAACATGTCTCTCATTCCCTTAATTGACAGAAATCGTTTGAATATTGGATTCCTATTGTGTCCTTAAGAAGGTGACTGATGTGATAAAAATATGTAACTGTAAGTGCACAGTATCAAGTTGTAGAACTGGTAAGTACAGGTCGAACCCACATAGATTAGATTAATTTTAATATATCCTTAATATCTATTTTAGGCGAATTAGAAATAAAGATTGAGAGTTGATTAACTATAATATGAAAACTAATAATGAGGAAACAATCTAGGAATTCAAATCCATTAAATAATAAATATAACATATAATTCAATCTCTTCTATTTTTATAACTTAATTATGATTTTGATCTCCCTTCCCTTTAATTTAGTAATTTTACGATTAACGTGGGCAAGCATAGACTATGAAAATTTAAGGATTAACAATAACCCATCAAAACTTCTTAGAGCAAGCATGGATTATGAAAAACTCATATCTTAACAATAATCTATCAAAGTCTCTTAATTAATTTAAAATCACATACGAACTATAAAACGAAGGTATTTCAATAACGAAACAAAAGGCGAAATCAATTAAACATAAAAGTATAAATAATAGAAGAGATGAAAAATATTATCATGAATAATTATTTAATTTCATCTTCATCCTAGATTAAAAAAATTAACTAGACATGAAAAATAAATTAACTAACTAAAATAAAGAAGAAGAAATAAAATAAGAAAGCTTCATTTATTGATGATTCTCTAACAAACGTACAATAAAGAAGTAATTTAATCTACTTCTACTCCTAACCTAAACTAATACAATACCTAATAATACTTTCTCTCTAAAACAAGAGACCTATTTATAGAAAAAATAAATTTGTGCCCTAATTTAGATTCCTTGAACTTGGACATTTTTGTTCCCTTTTTCTTCTTCTTTCCTTCTTAACTTCAATCTCTATATGGCAATCCTCCAAGAGTCCTTTTCTATCTTTAAGAACTGAATATAAATCCTTTATTTGCTCCCCAAGAAAAATAAATGTTATTTCCTATAAAACAAAATAAAATGTATTAGTTAAATAAAATAAGCATATAAAATAATGAATATGAGAATATTAAAATGTATTAATTACGTGTCTATCAAATACCCCCATACCTAGCTTTTGCTCGTCCTCGAGTAAAATAAAAATAAAATAAAAATGATACTACCCCATTTTCGTAGGAAACACGATTGCGCTTAGCATGTGCAACAAGCCTTTAAACCCCAAGGTTATCCCAAGTTGACGAGTTGTGTCTCGTGAGGGTTTGTAGTGAATATACCCATAAATTTTCAAAAATATTTTTGAGTTCAACAAGTCATGAAATTGAATTAAAAACTTCTAAATATCCATGGGCATTATACATAAGCAAGATTAAATTCAAAATCACTCTTTCACCTTATCAAAAATATCCAATCTTTATTCTAGACACTATCCTTCATTAAATTAATTCCATGTGATGCATGCATTGTGTATATGATGAAACTCTTAGTAAGAATTTTTATCATGAAAATCAAGCAAACTCATTTTTCTTTTTCTTCTTTCTTTTTCCTTTTTTTTCATTTTTTTTCTCGACTTGTCTAATGTCTTTTTTTTCTTTAGGCTTTTCAGAGTTACCCATGTAGCGAGCGTTGGATCAATGACTCCCAAATCAGTTTATTTTAGGACACTAGGTGTAGAGACACCCCTAAGGGCTTACTAACTCGAGTAACAAAGGCCACAAAATTAGACTAGTCAAGCAGCTTATATCCATCACATTTTTTAGCGTGAATATTGATGCTTCATGAGGCTTAGATACCCAGTTATTTCGTTCAATGGACATTGAAGCAGTTATTTTTTCCTTTTTCTTTTTTAACTTTTTTTTTTCCTGAAATTACTTGAATCATAGTTTATACCCCACAACTAAGAATTTGTGCAAATGTGTAGTGCAAAAATGTTTTTGAAATCAATTTTATTCCAAATGGTATTTCAAACTAAGATTTTGTAGTTTATCAAAGATTCAAGAGTTCTAAATCTTTCACTCTTGCTCATGAGTTTTAACTCCACGGACACTTATTAGAATAAATCCAACTCATAAAAAGTCAAACAAAATTTTTAATTTTTTTTCTTTTTGTTTACTATATTTTTCTATAAAAAAATCTAATACAATAATACAAACAAACTCCCCTCATACCTAAATCATGCCTTGTCTTCAATGTATGCAATTTAAGAAAAGAGAACAAAGACGTGAAAGAATTGTACCGTGTATGCAGGACATTTGTTCTGCAAGAAAATGTGGTGAGAAGGAAAACAAATGTACATACCTACGAATTTCATAAATCCTAAAAAGTATGTGACTAAAAATGAATGATACAAATTGGTAAGTGAGTGTGAACTTGTCATGATTTTCAGGAGGTCTAGGAAATTGAAAATAGTCAAAAAATTTATTAGAATTATGCTTAAAATTTACCTCAAGAAAATTTTCACTAACATGTTCAAATGATGGAAGAATTGGTTCACATACATGTTCTAGTTTAGTTGACTTATTTATAGTGGATCTCAACAGCTCATTGAACTTATCTAAATATTCAGATTCATTCCAATTTTGGTCAAGGTGATTTAAGAAAAAATCAATTGGATCTTTTTCAATCAAGAGTCTATTTTCAATTATTTCTTGGGTCATGGACAACTCTTGAATTATGTTTACTTTAATGGGTTGGTCCAAAAAATCACTAGATGATTTTTTAGGAATAAGACTTTCAGGGTATGGAGTTTTAGGCTTATAGACTTTTTCAACAGACTCATCAAATGCAACATGATCATTTTTAAGCATAGACTCATAATTTTTAGATTCCTCAAATTCGCTTGACTCAAACTGAGTAGAATTGAATACAAAATTTTCGTTTTCATCATCATTTCCACGACCATCAAGATTTTTAAAATTAACCTCAGAGTTACTAAAAAATTCACCCACCTCTTGTTCATTTATTATGGTGGCTAATCGACTCATTTGAATTTCTAGACGAGATATACCTTGATCCATGCTAAATTGATTTTTCATTAAAACTTTCATAATTTTCTCTAAGGCACTAAGTCTTTCCTCTTCTTCATTTGATAATTCTTGTGGATACTGAGGTTCTGGATCCGAATATGGGTATGGATATGGATATGAACTTAGATAAGGATTTTCATAAGTTGGGAAAAAATTATTTACTTGGTGTGCATTAAAATTTTCATAGGGTTCTTGATTCCAAACAAAATTATTATTTCAACTATAATAAGAATCCATCTTTCCACAAATCACAAAACAAAATAGACAACTAACCACGAAAGTCACGAAAAAAATAAAAATAAAATAAAATCCTAATTCTACGGTTAACCTAAATAAAATTTAGACAGCTCCTAACTGTTCCAAGTTACACCTTAAGGTTCACAAAATTCAAAATTAATCACACCACTAGCCAGGTAAGTGTAAAAAAGATGGGAGTCTCTCCGTAGGTAAGGTGACTAATTGAATAACCACACATTCTTTAGTTGTTTGCCTTTTGAACCACTTGCATAAACACCAGTAATTTGATTAATTTAAAATTTAGCCTCCTCTTGGAGTCTCTTGTCCTAATTGAGCTCGAAATTCCTATGGGTCAACGTCTACTTGATTTTATTAAGAAAAGGTTATGCAAAATGAATGGGTGGTTTGTGGGCTAAGAAAGGCTGATGAAATCCCCACCTTATCTTGTTACAGATTTTTGCCCTTAATATTAGATTAAATATGAAAATGAACAAATAAAAAAATATAAACATATAAAATGTCCTAAAACTATGTGAATTACGAAAGAATGAGAAATTTTGACGTACCTCAATCCTCCAACAATCACACAGTTTATATTTGACAAAAATAAATAAATAAAATAAAAAAAAATAAAAAAACTTAAACAAGATGTGCTCTACGTGAGTGAATGTATGAATGCGACAATTAGTTTTCTAACTACCAAAAAAAGAAAAAACTAAGCTACTTATTTTTTTAAAAAAAAATTTTGAGTTAAGATACAAAATACCAGGAAAAGCGCAGCAATAATCTTGTATTTCTGCATCGTTGATCTACTTCGATAATCCTAAAAAAACAATATTAGCAAAAAAAAAACTAACTCGAAAAAATAAAAATTAAGGAATATAAAATTAAGTCTAGTTCCCGGCAACGGCGCCAAAAATTTATTGTGATAAAAATATGCAACTGCAAGTGCACAGTGTCAAGTTGAAGAACTGGCAAGTACAGGTCGAACCCACAGAGACTAGATTAATTTTAATATATTCTTAATATCTATTTTAGGAGAATTAGAAATAAGATTGAGAGTTGATTAACTAGAATATGAAAACTAATAATGAGAAAACAATCTAGGAATCCGAATCCATTAAATAATAAACATAATATATAATTCAATCTCTTCTATTTTTATAACTTAATTATGATTTTAATCTCCATTCCCTTTAATTTAGTAATTTTACAATTAACGTGGGCAAGCATAGACTATAAAAATTTAAGAGATTAACAATAACCCATCAAAACTTCTTCGAGCAAGCATGGATTATGAAAAACTCATATCTTAACAATAATCTATCAAAACCTCTTAATTAATTTAAAATCACATACGAACTATAAAACGAAGGTATTTCAATAACGAAACATGATGGCGAAATCAATTAAACATAAAAGTATAAATAATAGAATAGATGAAAAATATTATCATGAATAATTATTTAATTTTATCTTCATCCTAGATTAAAGAAATTAACTAGACATGAAAAATAAATTAACTAACTAAAATAAAGAAGAAGAAATAAAATAAGAAAACTCCCTTTATTGATGATTCTCCAACAAGCGTACAATGAAGAAGTAATTTAATCTACTTCTACTCCTAACCTAAACCAATACAATACCAAATAATCCTTTCTCTCTAAAACAAGAGACCTATTTATAGGAAAAATAAATTTGTGCCCTAATTTTGATTCCTTGAACTTGGACACTTTTGTTCCCTTTTTCTTCTTCTTTCCTTCTTGACTTCAATCTCTATATGGCAAACCTCCAAGAGTCATTTTCTATCTTTAAGAGCTGAATATAAATCCTTTATTTGCTCTCTAAGAAAAATAAATTTTATTTTCTACAAAATAAAATAAAATGTATTAGTTAAATAAAATAAGCATATAAAATAATGAATATGAAAATATTAAAATGTATTAATTACGTGTCTATCAGTGCCCATCCGAGTAGTTAAAACATAATTCATAATTGATTTACTTTACATATTAAAGGCATCTCTTATTTAAATAATTAAATCTTATAATGACCCAATATGCTTCCTGACTACTTAAGATTTCCAACTGATATATATATATATATATATATATATATATATATATATATATATATATCCTAAGTAAGTTAATTATCCTAACGGGTATAAAATCAATTAACCAAATCTTTCCTTCCATGATTGGTTAAATGGGTAATAGCTTATAACAGTAATTTAATAAGAATAATACTAGAGACACAACTTATTCTATAACTATTTACAATTATGTGAAGCGTGTTTTGGATTGACCTACGGTTTTAGTATGATTCCTTTATGGATAAAATAATCAGTAATTGAAAGCATGATGGTCATGTTAGTGGGTCAAGATATCAATTGACATATATATTGCTTTATATATCTTCCTGATTGTTTTGGGGATTCCAACGTGTATATAAATAGTCAGTATATATATTTGGCTTAATCCTATTCTAATTCTCAATGGGTATTAAATCATTAAGCAAGTCAAGTATGCCTAACAGCTATAAAATCAATTAAACATTCTTTTTTGACGCCCCTAAATTCGAGTACTTTTGATATGGTCCTCTACGGTACTTGTAATGACCCGAGAAATCGGATAGACTTATAAATTAAGTTTTAAAAAATATTATTTAAGAAAATAAGTTTTTATTAATAATATTTTGTGTTATATGTTTATTAGTCGTTCTATGACTTAGAATGATTATAAAACATTAGGATTTTGATTATGTGCAATATTTAATGCGTAAGAATTTTGAAGACGAAAATAAAAATTTTCGAAGAAATAAAATTTTTCAAAAAAAAGACGAAATAGGCACTATTCATCCGATGAAACTGAAGGGTTTAAGATTTGAATAACCTAAGTCTTGTAGAGAGATTGATATGTCCTAACGACATTCCGTTTCAGGATTTGTTGGTAATGTGTCGTGAAAAGTCATAGTAGTCAGTAAAAGTTTTTCTCGAAAAACGTGCAGAAATCGAACGAAATAAAAATGACGAAAAATATTTTTATCGACTTTTCGATCATTTAACTATGTTTTGGGAAAACGTCACCGAAAATACTATTCACAAAAAATATTTTTCAGTTTTTAGATTTTTCGAAGAGTGCGCTAACAATAGAATGACCAAGAAAGACGGAATATCAAATAAAATTTGAGAAACAATAAACGCAGTTTTTTAACTGTGTATTAAATTTAAGAAGATTAAAGAAAAGAATATTAGTATAATATAAGTTATTATACAAGTATAATATTAAGGATGATATTAGTATAATACTAATTATTATACTAGAAGAATACGAGTATAATATGAATTATAATATGACGCATAATAGGAAAATAATACAGAGTATAATATGAAATTATATGATGTTAATACAAAAAGTCAAAGTCAAATTGTCTTAATCAACAAAAGTAGCTAGCTTTTTCACTTTCCCACCACTTAACCATAGGTGAGTTAGCATTTAACCATGGTTAAGTTATGTGTGGTTAGGTTAAGAAATTTGTGGCAAAAAATGAGGAGGTGGGAATCATGATGTGGTGACTCAAAAGTGGTTTCATTATTTCAATTTAATATGTGGTGGATGATGAAGGGATGGTTTATAAGATTTGAAACTTAAGTGTGTTGATTAATCAAGACCATAAGTTAAGTGATTAATTCGTGAGGAAAGTAAAGTTATTTAATGACCATAATGCCCTAGCTCTTTCTTTTTCTATAAATAGCAAGCCATTTGCTTGAATGTGTTAGATTATTCAACTAACACATTCAAGAGCAAATGCAAAAATATTGAGAGGGAAAGGGAAAAATTCGGATGAAGAAAAAGAAAAGCTAGCAATTAGCATGCTTTATCAAGAGGAAGAAGAAGATTAGCAAGCTAATCATTCACCAAGTCTAAATAATGAAGAAAGGTAATACTAAAACCTAGTTTTAGTCCATCTTTCTTTAAGTTTCATATGTTAAAACACATAGTTTAACGATTATGGAAGTATAAGATGGTAGAAAATGATAATGAATATGGTTTAACCATAGAAATGAGTATTGTCGACATCGAGAAAAAATCATGTCGCGTTGGACCGAATCTTTCTCTTTTCCTAAGTCTTTTGTTTTCTACCCTTATTGCCTTATCTGTTTTATAAAGGGTGAATTTTTTTAGGAAAAGGCCAACATGTATCAAGTCGATGATTTGAACGGTTTACAGAGTCGCTAGTTGGTAGATTTGAAAATGGTTGTACCAACTCAACCGAGTTTTGTTTGAAAGTAGGTTGATGAGTTGGTTTTATACACCCGAATTGATATCCGTTATAGCTTGATTCTTGCTTACTTCAAGTTATTTTAGTATCATTTTACCTAGTTTTGTGTTATTATGTGCAAGATAGGAATTGATGAGAAACCAGGACAAAAAGGAATAAATTGCAGATTTTTAGAAAAAGTGGACCCCCGTTGGGGCAGGCATCTCCAAGCCAAAACATCGGCTGGGGCGGGTGTACGAAATCAGCATTTTGAAAAGTGGCATGCCGCCGGGGCTGGCTTAATAAGGGTAAATGTGTGAACGCCCCCAAATCCGGGTCCCTAGAACCTCGGATCTAGTACGTTACGATACTCCATTGTCATACATATTCTATCATCTAATGCGGAACTAATAAACATATATTATTTATTTTACATGATTCTATAATATTTTCCCAAGTTTATTAACCTTAACTGAATACATACCTTTAACATTACAAAAGGTTTACATAAGATAACTAAAAAGTTATTTTGCATAACACTCTAATCTTGTCATTTGCTTGTGTCTCTGTCTTTAATCCTGGAACATTCGTCTTAATCTAAACTGTGTTATCATGATATAGCTAGAGTGAGCAACTACTTTACTCAGCAAGTTTAAATATAATAAAGATATATCATGATTGAAGAAAAGAGTATAGCTTTCTGAATTTTCAACAATATATAACAATTGTGAAAGATTGAGAATTAAATTTTAATAATTGAATGACTGAATCAATAATGCTGGGTAGTCAACAATGATCATTAACAAATTTAACTGAACCTTATGGTAATGAAGGTGATCAGCCTTTCATACCCGATGAACATATGTAATTTGCACTAAATGTGAATCAATAACCAGAGATGTTGAATAATTGTAAATAATTAAACCACTAGCATGCTTGAAACAAAATAACTCGAGTTTGAGTTAGGAAACTTGCAATAAATGCGAATATTCAATAATAATCTTAGATATGGAATAATCAACAATAATTATCCACTACCATGCTTGAACAATAATAACTCGAGTTTGAGTTAGAGAACTTGCCTGTTCGATGAGCTACGACTTACTAGCTTTAATTAAAATTATTTGAATGACCTAACATTGATAATGTAGATCTATCAATTAGTACTGCGTATAATTGTACATCTATACGCTTACTTGTACTATTATTAATAAATAATTCAATCACACAGTACATATATATAATGTACTATCATTAATCCTATAAGATATTTAATTGATCTTAGGTTAATGATTTAATAATTAATAAAGTTTTTCTCAGGTGATAAACACTTGATAGATCTTTAAATAATTTATTATAATTGTTTAATTAAGGAGTTATTTAAATTTCCTTTAATTGTTAACTCCCTCTTCATTTGATTACTATTTAATATTAATTAATTACCTTTAGTTATTATTTAATAATAAATAATAACCAATTATGACTCCTCATTATTTAATGTTAATTAAATAATAGATAATTAAATTATTATTTATCTTTAATAATAATTAATTAATTCCTTATCCTTAAATAATAAATAATTAATTTATTCACTTCATTAGTATTTAATTATTCCTTATTATTATTCAAAGAATAATTAATAACATTCGTCCTTATTTATTATTTAAATAATTAATTCTATCAACTTTCATGTCAATGTAAGTAAGTAATTACTTTATTATTACTTAATCTTGCTTAAATATTCTTTAATTATTATTTGATATTAATTAAATAATAATTAATTAATTGTTTAACTCTAATTATTATTTAATCTTAATTAAATAATAACTAGTTATTTTATTAACACTAACTTTACTTAATTATTACTTAACCTCATTTAAATAATAATTAAGTAGTTAATTACATTTCACTTTATATGTAATTAACTTACTAGCCCATTGATGGCTTTAAAAGTTATTTATTATAATAACTCATTTTCCATTCACTTCATACTATCACTATAATTTTCGCCCAAATTTCAGATTTGGGGTCCTTTACGGAAACGCTTGTATAACGAAGTCTACAACTCGGAATTAGGCTCCGTCAGAGGCGTTGGATTCGTATCTTCCTGAACTATAGTTTTCATTTATCAAACATCAAAATATGATTTGTCTAGGTCCTAGAAATCAGGGTTAAAGTGACTGATCAGCAAGTATATTTACAACAGTTGGTTCGTTTTTCAAATTTGGGGTCCTTTACGGAAACGCTGTATCTCGAGATTTACATCTTGGATTTAGGTCATCGTTGGATTTGTATTTTCACAAAATACATTTTTCATATATCAAACACCAAATTTGAGCCTGTTTTGGTTACCGAAAACAGCCCAGAAGTGACTGATCAGTAGCATGATTATAATAGTTGGGTAGTTTGGGATTAAATTCATAACTTGCTCATTTTTAAACATATTTGAGTGATTCCAAAGGGGTTTTGCCCTTAACTCATGTATCTAGCATACCAAGAAAGAAAACCTCAAATATCACTTGTAGATTTCAACATGAACATGTTATAGCACACTAGTTAAATAAAAATTTCCTCAAAAATCTATCTAACTTCCTTTTTCCAAACTTTATCAAATGAACTCATATAAATCCACAAGTTTCACTTATTAAACTCAAGATCTAACATTCTAACATGATATTAACCATATAAAACATGCATCTCAAGAATCTAACATAAAGTTACCTAGTGCATGCATGCATAAGCTTTTCTTTATCCATTTTTGTACAAATCTCTCTTTTGATCTAACTTTCAACTTTAAAAATATTTTGATCCTCATATAAAACACTTATACTCATATAGATGAAGAGTTTTTAAAGATCAAACATAAGGCCCCTTGTTTCATCAAAATCTAACAAGTAAGAAAGCTAAACTTGAAAATCTTGAGAATCATTACCTAGTTCTTCTTGCTATTCTTCTTATCCTTCCAAAGTAGCTAAGATACTTAGCATGCATGAAGATCAAAGCTCCTCTTTTTCTCCTTGAAGTGGCCGAATATGGCTCTCCCTCTCTCTCTATATTTTCTTTTTTTTTCTCTAGCTAAGGAGCTTGGAAGTGTAAGGAATAAAATGAAGTAAGTGGAGTAAGTATGATTAAGTGTGTAAGTATTCTTTTCCACTACTTCTCTCTCTTAATCATTCTAATGGTTGCTTGTTCACTTAACCATAAGTGTTGTACATACTAAGAGAGTGACACATGGCTTAGTTGGTAGATTTAGGAGATTTTAACCAAGATTTTGGACAAGCTACAAAGTTGCTCTTTTTCTCCCCATAATACCCTCAAAATTTCGGCCATGATGGCCTTATTTGGCCCATGTGGTTTGTTTTTTTATTTATTCTTCATTTAGCTTACTAGAAGTCCAATAAGTCCTCTCTTAATTGGGCTAAGAGTTTGGGCTTTGATTAATTTATTTTGGGCTTGCAAATAAATTCTATTTTGCTTACTAGTTAAAATAAGCTTGGGCTTCCTCCCATAGTTAAATTGGGCCATCACTATATTGCTCCATATATAATATATTGGCTAGATTAATAATTTAATTATCCTTTATTCACTTTATCTACAAGTCTCATGCTTAATAAAATAATTGGGCTTGCTTAAACTATTTATTCTCTTTAGTACATGAAATAAATTATCATTTAGACTCTTATACATTATTATTAATATAAACACATTCTCATATATCAATAATATTAATTAACTTACATAATCCAATTAGACTTTTTTATATAAAAGTCAACTGTTGACTTTGACCAAAAAGTCAAACCCTTACACATTTTGTGTTTATTGTCCTTTTTGACTAAACTTTGATGTTCCGGACGCAATCGAGCAGTCCGTGCTTTAAAATTCTATCTCTAACTCAAATTTTTGAGTTTTAACTTACTTCATTTTTATTGCTAATTAAATTAGCTAATAACTTTCCACTTATTCCTCTTCTTATTTGACAATCAAGTCCAACATTTAAAGTATGTTAATTATGACATAGTTTTATCTTGATTCTCATATCCTTAATTTAATTCATCATTCCTCTTGCTAAAATATATAACACCTTACTAAGTATATATATATATATATATATATATATATATATATTTCTATACATATACTCATCTTCGTTTAACCTCATAGTATTTCTTTATGGAAAATTTTATTTCCTTAATAAATGTCCATGTATATCATTATAACATTTCTAACACTATTCAATTCACATTGAATTTATAGGTATCACAATACCTTATTCTTAACATTCCTTCAAATACATATAACTCCTTTATAGGGTTTGAAATTTTGTAACCCATATTTTCTCTATTTTCATTCGAATAGCAAACCATATAGGTTTTACTAGAAAATTTTAAATAAATCCTAAATTCTCATCTAGGTTTTATTCTTTAACCTTTATTCTAATCATTCAAGATTTTATAAATTTTTGGGTTATCACATTTACCCATTCTTCTAAGAATTTCGTTCTCGAAATTACAGTCTACTAGTCACCACTCCTTCTATTCATCAAAACTAGGTTTTAATATAACCTTTATCTAATTTCATGCTCAATTTAAGGAGTACATACTGCTTCCTTCTATGAGGAGCTCTGCTATCATCACATTCTTCCATAACTTTTCTCTAAGAAGTGAAAACTTTTCATATCTGCTGAGGGGTCATATAGACCATGAACCTTGAGGTTTAGGGGTATTACTACCTGCCACCTGTTTCCATTATGAAAAAGGTATTCTACCTCTGAAAAGGTTAGCGGTACTTCACCACAATACTTCATACCGTAAACATTTTCTCTAAGGAGTTAAAACTTTTCATATCGGGCTGAGGGGTCATATAGACCATGAACCTTGAGGTTTAGGGGTATTACTACCTGCTACCCGTTTCAAGTACGAAAAAGATATTATACCTCTGAAAAGGTTAACGGTACTTCACCACAGTACTTCATACCGTAAACATTCTCTACTAGGTATGTTTACAATCACGAAGAAGGTAAACTACCTTGGCGGGTACAATTCATCGTACCTTAGTTTCGTCGGAACAACTATATACGTTCTTAATCACTTTTAAGTATGTTTACAATCACGAAGAAGGTAAACTACCTAAGCGGGTCCAGTCCATCGTACCTTAGTTTTTCAGAACGACTATATGCGTTCTTAAATTGGAATTTATTATCCAACCCATATATCCCTCCCTTATTCGGGGTTGTTCACCTTAGACTTAACATAAGATTCTTCACTAAAATAATTTGGTTCAGGATAAATTCTCATAGAGATACTTGAATCTTCATAAACATTTGTCTAGCTGAATCAATTAGCTTAGACGTATACTAATAATTTGAATATCAATCGAAACATGTGTCTGGCCAGATTTAATTGGCACTTAATTTTTCTTTAAAATTCTAAAAATTATTTTATGACGTCATGATATTGCACTGTATTTACAGTTCGTTTGAGGATTTCGTTATTTAAAATTCCTTTAATTGTTAACTCCTTCTTCATTTGATTACTATTTAATATTAATTAAATACTAATTAATTAATTACCTTTAGTTATTATTTAATAATAAATAATAACCAATTATGACTCCTCATTATTTAATGTTAATTAAATAATGGCTAATTAAATTATTATTTATCTTTAATAATAATTAATTAATTTCTTATTCTTGAATAATAAATAATTGATTTATTCATTTCATTAGTCTTTAAATATTCTTTATTGTTATTGAAAGAATAATTAATAACATTCGTCCTTATTTATTATTTAAATAATAAATAATTAATTCTATCAACTTTCATGTCAATGTAAGTAAGTAATTACTTTATTATTACTTAATCTTACTTAAATATTTTTTAATCATTATTTAATATTAATTAAATAATAATTAATTAATTGTTTAACTATAATTATTATTTAATCTTAATTAAATAATAACTAGTTATTTTATTAACACTAACTCTACTTAATTATTACTTAACATCATTTAAATAATAATTAAGTAGTTAATTATATTTTACTTTATATGTAATTAACTTACTAGCCCATTGGTGGCTTTAAAAGTTATTTATTATAATAACTCATTTTCCATTCACTTCATATTATCACTATAATTTTCGCCCAAATTTCAGATTTGGGGTCCTTTACGAAAACTCCTGTAGAACGAAGTCTACAACTCGGAATTAGGCTCCGTCAGAGGCGTTGGATTCGTATCATCCTGAACTACAGTTTCCACTTATCAAACATCAAAATCTGATCTGTCTAGGTTCCAGAAATCAAGGTTAAAATGACTGATCAGCAAGTATGTTTACAACAGTTGGTTCGTTTTTCAGATTTGGGGTCCTTTACGGAAACGCTGTATCTCGAGATCTACATCTCGGATTTAGTTCCATTTAATATCGTTGGATTCGTATTTTCCCGAAATACATTTTCCATATATCAAACACCAAATTTGAGTCTGTTTTGGTAACCGAAAATAGCCCAGAAATGACTGATCAGTAGCATGATTACAACAGTTGGGTAGTTTGGGATTAAATTCATAACTTGCTCATTTTTAAACATATTTGAGTGATTCCAAAGGGGTTTTGCCCTTAACTCATGTATCTAGCATAACAAGAAAGAAAACCTCAAATATCACTTGTAGATTTCAACATGCACATGTTATAGCACACTAGTTAAATAAAAGTTTCCTCAAAAATCCATCTAACTTCCTTTTTCCAAACTTTATCAAATGAACTCATATAAATCCACAAGTTTCACTTATTAAACTCAAGATCTAACATTCTAACATGATATTAACCATATACAACATGCATCTCAAGAATCTAACATAAAGCTACCTATTGCATGCATGCATAAGCTTTTCTTTATCCATTTTTGTACAAATCTCTCTTTTGATCTAACTTTCAACTTTAAAAATATTTTAATCCTCATATAAAACACTTATACTCATATAGATGAAGAGTTTTTAAAGATCAAACATAAGGCCCCTTGTTTCATCAAAATCAAACAAGTAAGAAAGCTAAACTTGAAAATCTTGAGAATCATTACCTAGTTCTTCTTGATATTCTTCTTATCCTTCCAAAGTAGCTAAAATACTTTGCATGCATGAAGATCAAAGCTCCTCTTTTTCTCCTTGAAGTGGCCGAATATGGCTCTCCCTCTCTCGCTATATATATTTTTTCTTTTTTTTTTCTCTAGCTAATGAGCTTGGAAGTGTAAGGAATAAAATGAAGTAAGTGGAGTAAGTATAATTGAGTGTGTAAGTATTCTATTCCACTACTTCTCTCTCTTAATCATTCTAATGGTTGCTTGTTCACTTAACCATAAGTGTTGTATATGCTAAGAGAGTGACACATGGCTTTGTTGGTATATTTAGGAGATTTTAACCAAGATTTTGGACAAGCTACAAAGTTGCTCTTTTTCTCTCCATAATACCCTCAAAATTTTGGCCGTGATGGCCTTATTTGATCCATTTGGATTGTTTTTTTTATTCTTCATTTAGCTTACTAGTAGTCCATTAAGTCCTCTCTTAATTGGGCTAAGAGTTTGGGCTTTGATTAATTCATTTTGGGCTTGCAAATAAATTTTATTTTGCTTACTAGTTAAAATAAGCTTGGGCTTCCTCCCATAGTTAAATGGGGCCGTCACTATATTGCTCCATACATAATATATTGGGCTAGATTAATAATTTAATTACTTTTAATTCACTTTATCTACAAGTCTCATGCTTAATAAAATAATTGGATTTGCTTAAACTATTTATTCTCCTTAGTCCATGAAATAAATTATCATTTAGACTATTATACATTATTATTAATATAAACACATTCTCATATATCAATAATATCAATTAACTTAAATAACCGAATTAGACTTTTCTATATAGAAGTCAACTGTTGACTTTAACCAAAAAGTCAAACCCTTACACATTTTGTGTTTATTGTCCTTTCTGACTAAACTTTGATGTTCCGGACGCAATCGAGCAGTCCGTGCTTTAAAATTCTATCTCTAACTCAAATTTTGAGTTTTAACTTACTTCATTTTTATTGCTAATTAAATTAGCTAATAACTTTCCACTTATTCCTCTTCTTATTTGCCAATTAAGGCCAACATTCAAACTATGTTAATTACTGACATAGTTTTATCTTGATTCTCATATCCTTAACTTAATTCATCATTCCTCTTACTAAAATATATAGCACCTTCCTAAGTATATATATATATATATATATATATATATATATATATATATATATATATATATATATATATATATATTTCTATATATATATACTCATCTTCGTTTAACCTCATAGTATCTCTTCATGGAAAATTTTATTTCCTTAAAAATTGCCACGTATATCATTATAACATTTCTAACACTATTCAATTCACATTGAATTTATAGGTATCACAATACCTTATTCTTAACATTCCTTCAAATACATATAACTCCTTTCTAGGGTTTGAAATTTTGTATTCTATATTTTCTCTATTCTCATTCGAATAGCAAACCATATAGGTTTATTTGAAAATTTTAAATAAATCCTCAAATTCTCATCTAGGTTTTATTCTTTAACCTTTATTCTAATCATTCAAGATTTTATAAATTTTTGGATTATCATAAAATGTGCCGCCGGGGCGGGCCTACGGCAGATTTTCTAGTTCGTTTCCTTCTTTGACTAGGATTCAGCAGCAAATAAAAGGTAATTTGTATTGCGGCTGGGGGAGTATAAAAGGCAAGATAAGAGGCTAGTATATACACACTTAGACAGATTTACAAGCCCTAATTCAAGTATTGATCTAGCACAAAGGATTGAAGCATCGATTGAACACGAAGAACGCAAGATCGGAGTGGAGAGCGGTGATATAATTCTAGAGTTTATCTTCTCTCTTTCTTTTTATCTTGTAATCAGAATGTTTTATATGATGTGGATAATTGGATTCTACTTCATCTATGATGAACTAATTTTCCTTTTTAAGCCTATGATGGATCTTATTACGTAATGGATGGTTAAATAAACTTAAATTCAGTTTATGAAAGTTTTATCCAGTTTATTTGCTATGTGTTGTGCTTAATATATATAATTGCCTGATCAACAATTACCTGTTATCCCATATGAATTCGAGAGATGACATATGGGATTGGAACTAGCCATAGTGACATATGTTTGTGATTTCTGCATAGTTGGAATTCATAATTCACGGATAGGATGGACATATCTATGCGTCATATGTAATCTAATAAGAACTTGATTATAAACCTTATTTAATTGTAATTCACATAGAGATATAGTGAATTAGTTATCTAAGGTGTTTTGCTTAATTCTATCATCTGTGGATGCGTGTGAGTATGGGTATAATGCATCGAGAGGTGGTTATATCTACGTTAGTGTTCTTGATTAATAATCTGGCATAATTGACATAAACTGGAGAAAAGTGTATTATTTCAAGTAAAATAATAAGTGAAGTTATAGGCTTAATTCTCTAAAACTTGTGAAAATCTTGAGTTAGTGTTGAAATTGGTTTAAGTATTAGTTTAACTAGAAAATCACTTTTTAATCATTAGTTTAATAAAGCTGAGATATCATAAAATTGGTACTTGTTAGATTAAATAGGAATTATTGTCCCTGTGGGTACGATATCTGAACTTATCATTATATTACTTGTTGATCACGTACACTTGCGTGTAGCGCGTATAGAAAATACTCAACAAGTTTTTGGCACCGTTGCCGGGGACAGTAATTGAGTTTATTACTTACAATATCAGTTTAATTGGATCAGTTTTAGTTAAACATATATATATATATATATATATTCTTATTCATTTTGTTTGTTTGGTTATTTTAGGTATATTCGAGTAGTGCATGCAAACTAGATCGAAGAAGCCAGAGTTGTTGCCGTTCGAGGACAACATTGACAAACGGTTTGAGAAGCTAACTAAGTGGATTGCAAATAATCGAGTAGAATTTAAAACACCCAGAACAAACATGGATGAACAGGAAGACAAACCACTGAGAGATTATGCTACACCAAAGATCTCAAAAATTCACTCGAGCATAGTCAGGCCGACAATCAATGCGAACAATTTTGAGATAAAGCCTGGGACAATACAGATGGTGCAGAATATATGCTAGTTTGGGGGTCTTCCAAATGACGACCCGAACGTACACATCTTCAGCTTTATAGAGATCTGTGACACATTCAAGTGCAACGGGGTGTCAGACGATGCAATCAGATTGAGGTTGTTCCTATTCACACTCAGAGACAAGGCGAAGGGTTGGCTCCATTCCCAACCACCGGGGTCAATCACTACATGGAATGATCCGGCGCATAAATTTTTGGCCAAGTTCTTCCCGCCATAAAAGACATATAAGATGAGAACGGAGATATCCTCATTTGCACAGATGCAAGGAGAACCACTTTATGAAGCATAGGAACGATATAGGGAACTGTTGAGGAAGTGTCCACATCACGGATTCCCACACTGGATGCAGCTGAGCAACTTTTACAATGGGGTATCGAGTCAGATACGGACTAGCATCGATGCAGCCTCAGGTGGAGCTTTTATGATGAAGAAATTTGAGGAGGCATGGGCATTGATAGACACAATGGCTTCAAATGGGTATTAGTGGCCGACTGAAAGAATGACTCAACCCACAGCCACAGGGATTCTGGAAGTGGATAATATGACAGCCATATCGGCATAAATAGTAGCATTGTCAAAGAAGATGGACACCATATCGATGGGAAACGTGCAGCAGGTGGAAATCATCTGTGAACTTTGTGCAGGTGAACTTCCGACAGAACAGTGTGAAATCAACCCAGCGTCGGTTCAATATTTGGCTAATTATAACAGGCTAGCCAACACATACCAGAATACATACAATCAGGGAAATAAGAACCATCTGAACTTTTCATAGAGCAACAACCAGAATCAGAACCAGCAGTAGGCTCCATGACAAGCATACCCTCCTAGTTTTCAGAATCAGCAGCAACAGGCAGTTCCACAGCAAGAGCAAAAGCTAAATTTAGAAGAGGTTTTGGCCAAATATATAACAGGAAATGACGCAGCGATGAGAAATTAAGAAGCGACAATGAGAAATCAAGAAACTGCAATGAAATCTCAAGCGGCTGCGAATATTAATCTAGAAAATTAGATTGGGCAGATTGCGAATGCACTGAATAGTCGACCCCAAGGAACCTTGCCAAGTGACACAGAAAAGAATCCGAGGGGAGGACTTGAGCAGTGTCAAGCTGTCTCACTCCGAAGTGGGAAACAGTTAGTGGAGCAGGATTAGAAGAAGCCGGCAATCGAAGAGCAGGTTGAAACTAGTAGGGAACAAACAGTGGAAGAAAAAGCAGGTGAAAAATCTGCAGAAAAGGAACAAGTGGTTGCACCAGTAGTTTACCCTCCACCGCCATTTCAACAACTGATCCGTAAGCAGAAATTAGAGCAACAATTCACTAAATTTCTGGAAGTATTCAAGAAGCTGCACATAAACATTCCGTTTGCAGAGGCATTAGAGCATATGCCCAGTTATGCCAAGTTTATGAAGGATATTTTATCGAAGAAAAAGAAATTAGAAGACTTTGAAATTAGTAGCAATAACAGAGGAATGTAGTGCGATTCTGCAAAAGAAGCATCCACCAAAGTTGAAGGATCCGGGTAGTTTCACCATTCCATGCACTATAGGGAGGCTGTCCTTCAACAAATGCCTATGTGATTTAGGTGCCAGTATAAACCTTATGCCATTATCGGTCTATACTCAGTTAGGGTTACTAGCACCTAAACTGACCAACATCTCCCTACAGTTGGCAGACAGATTAGTAACTTATCCACGGGGGATTGTTGGGGATGTGTTGGTTAAAGTGGATAAATTCATCTTCCCAGCGGACTTCATCATCCTCGATTATGAAGAAGATAAAGATATCCCAATAATCCTTGGGCGACCATTTTTGGCTACTGGCAGGACTCTCATTGACGTTTAAAAAGGAGAGTTGACCATGAGAGTGCAAGATCAAGAGGTCACCTTCAACGTATTTAATGCCATGAATTTTCCTAAGGACGATGAAGAGTGTTACCGGGTGGATGTTATTGATACCATGGTGGGTGATGAGCAACTTTGGATTCTTACTACCGATCCGCTAAAATCAGTATTGATGGGAGATTTTGATGAAGAGGATTTAGAAATAAAGGAGTACCTGCAACTGTTAGAGGCTCATCCGAGAGTAACTAGGTCCAAACTACCATTTGAGCCTTTGGAAGCAGCAGGAATGTCATCGAAAAAGATGAAGCCATCTCTTGAGGAAACACCTAAACTTGAACTAAAAACCTTACCCAATCACCTCAGGTATGCATATTTAGGAAATTCAGCTACTTTACCTGTTATTATTGCATTTGCACTTAACGAACTGCAGGAAACTAAGTTGTTACAAGTTCTGAGGGAATACAAATCTGCGATTGGATGGACTATCGCTGACATCAAAGGAATCAGCCCGTCATTCTGTATGCACAAGATTCTGATGGAGGAGGATAGTATGCCAATGGCGAAACAACAGAGGAGGATCAACCCAATAATGAAAAAGGTTGTAAAGGAGGAGATTTTGAAATGGCTGGATGCTGGGATTATCTACCCGATTTCAGACAGTGCATGGGTGAGCCCGGTCCAATGTGTCCCAAATAAAGGTGGGATGACAGTAGTAAAGATCGAGAACAATGAACAGATACCAACAAGGACAGTAACCGGCTGGAGGGTCTGCATGGATTACAGAACGCTAAATAAGGCAACTAGAAAGGATCATTTCCCCTTGCCTTTCATTGATCAGATGTTGGACAGATTAGCTGGACACGAGTACTACTGCCTACTAGATGGATATTTCAGGTATAACCAGATCGTCATCGCACCAGAGGATCAAGAGAAGACGACGTTCATATGCCCTTATGGCACCTTTGCATTCAGAAGAATGTCATTCGGACTGTGAAACGCACCGGCGACAGTTCAGCGATGTATGAAGGCAATCTTCTCAGACATGGTGGAGCGTAGTGTTGAGGTATTTATGGACGATTTCTCATTATTTGGCGAATCGTTTGATAGGTGCCTCGAGAATCTGGTATTGGTATTAAAAAGGTGTGTGGAGACGAACCTAGTGCTCAACTGGGAGAAGTGCCACTTTGTGGTCCAAGAGGTGATAATTCTTGGCCACAAAGTTTCTGGAAAAGGGTTAGAAGTCGACCGAGCAAAACTGGAAACAATTGAAAATCTGCCTCCGCCGACTTTAGTAAAGGGGATTCAGAATTTTCTCAGACACGCCGAATTCTACAGAAGGTTTATCCAGGACTTTTAAAAAATTACAAAGACACTCTGTAGTCTATTAGAAAAGGATGTCCCATTCAAGTTTGATGAAGACAATTGTGAAAGATTGAGAATTAAATTTCAATAATTGAATGACTGAATCAACAATGTTGGGTAGTCAATAATGACCATTAACAAATTTAACTGAACCTTATGGTAATGAAGGTGATCAACCTTTCATACACGATGAACATATGCAATTTGCACTAAGTGCAAATCAATAATCAGATATGTGGAATAATTATAAATAATTAAACCACTAGCATGCTTGAAACATAATAACTCAAGTTTGAGTTAGGAAACTTGCAATAAATGCGAATATTCAATAATAATCTTAGATGTAGAATAATCAACAATAATTATCCACTACCATGCTTGAACAATAATAACTCGAGTTTGAGTTAGAGAACTTGCCTGTTCGATGAGCTACGACTTACTAGCTTTAATTAAAACTCTTTGAATGACCTAACATTGATAATGTAGATCTATCAATTAGTACTGCGTATAATTGTCCATTTATACGCTTACTTGTACTATTATTTAACAAATAATTCAATCACAAAGTACATATATATATATATATATATATAATGTACTATCATTAATCCTATAAGATATTTAATTGATCTTAAGTTAATGATTTAAAAATTAATAAAGTTTTTCTTAGGTGATAAACACTTAATAGATCTTTAAACAATTTATTATAATTGTTTAATTAAGGAGTTATTTAAAATTCCTTTAATTGTTAACTCCTTCTTCATTTGATTACTATTTAATATTAATTAAATACTAATTAATTAATTACCTTTAGTTATTATTTAATAATAAATAATAACCAATTATGACTCCTCATTATTTAATGTTAATTAAATAATGGATAATTAAATTATTATTTATCTTTAATAATAATTAATTAATTTCTTATTCTTGAATAATAAATAATTGATTTATTCATTTCATTAGTCTTTAATTATTCTTTATTGTTATTGAAAGAATAATTAATAACATTCGTCCTTATTTATTATTTAAATAATAAATAATTAATTCTATTAACTTTCATGTCAATGTAAGTAAGTAATTACTTTATTATTACTTAATCTTACTTAAATATTTTTTAATCATTATTTAATATTAATTAAATAATAATTAATTAATTGTTTAACTCTAATTATTATTTAATCTTAATTAAATAATAACTAGTTATTTTATTAATACTAACTCTACTTAATTATTACTTAACATCATTTAAATAATAATTAAGTAGTTAATTATATTTTACTTTATATGTAATTAACTTACTAGTCCATTGGTGGCTTTAAAATTTATTTATTATAATAACTCATTTTCCATTCACTTCATATTATCACTATAATTTTCGCCCAAATTTCAGATTTGGGGTCCTTTACGAAAACTCCTGTAGAACGAAGTCTACAACTCGGAATTAGGCTCCGTCAGAGGCGTTGGATTCGTATCATCCTGAACTACAGTTTCCACTTATCAAACATCAAAATCTGATCTGTCTAGGTTCCAGAAATCAAGGTTAAAATGACTGATCAGCAAGTATGTTTACAACAGTTGGTTCGTTTTTCAGATTTGGGGTCCTTTACGGAAACGCTGTATCTCGAGATCTACATCTCGGATTTAGTTCCATTTAATATCGTTGGATTCGTATTTTCCCGAAATACATTTTCCATATGTCAAACACCAAATTTGAGTCTGTTTTGGTAACCGAAAATAGCCCAGAAATGACTGATCAGTAGCATGATTACAACAGTTGGGTAGTTTGGGATTAAATTCATAACTTGCTCATTTTTAAACATATTTGAGTGATTCCAAAGGGGTTTTGCCCTTAACTCATGTATCTAGCATAACAAGAAAGAAAACCTCAAATATCACTTGTAGATTTCAACATGCACATGTTATAGCACACTAGTTAAATAAAAATTTCCTCAAAAATTCATCTAACTTCCTTTTTCCAAACTTTATCAAATGAACTTATATAAATCCACAAGTTTCACTTATTAAACTCAAGATCTAACATTCTAACATGATATTAACCATATACAACATGCATCTCAAGAATCTAACATAAAGCTACCTAGTGCATGCATGCATAAGCTTTTCTTTATCCATTTTTGTACAAATCTCTCTTTTGATCTAACTTTCAACTTTAAAAATATTTTAATCCTCATATAAAACACTTATACTCATATAGATGAAGAGTTTTTAAAGATCAAACATAAGGCCCCTTGTTTCATCAAAATCAAACAAGTAAGAAAGCTAAACTTGAAAATCTTGAGAATCATTACCTAGTTCTTCTTGATATTCTTCTTATCCTTCCAAAGTAGCTAAAATACTTTGCATGCATGAAGATCAAAGCTCCTCTTTTTCTCCTTGAAGTGGCCGAATATGGCTCTCCCTCTCTCGCTATATATATTTTTTCTTCTTTTTTTTCTCTAGCTAAGGAGCTTGGAAGTGTAAGGAATAAAATGAAGTAAGTGGAGTAAGTATAATTGAGTGTGTAAGTATTCTATTCCACTACTTCTCTCTCTTAATCATTATAATGGTTTCTTGTTCACTTAACCATAAGTGTTGTATATGCTAAGAGAGTGACACATGGCTTTGTTGGTATATTTAGGAGATTTTAACCAAGATTTTGGACAAGCTACAAAGTTGCTCTTTTTCTCTCCATAATACCCTCAAAATTTTGGCCGTGATGGCCTTATTTGATCCATTTGGATTGTTTTTTTTATTCTTCATTTAGCTTACTAGTAGTCCAATAAGTCCTCTCTTAATTGGGCTAAGAGTTTGGGCTTTGATTAATTCATTTGGGGCTTGCAAATAAATTCTATTTTGCTTACTAGTTAAAATAAGCTTGGGCTTCCTCCCATAGTTAAATGGGGCCGTCACTATATTGCTCCATACATAATATATTGGGCTAGATTAATAATTTAATTGCTTTTAATTCACTTTATCTACAAGTCTCATGCTTAATAAAATAATTGGATTTGCTTAAACTATTTATTCTCCTTAGTCCATGAAATAAATTATCATTTAGACTATTATACATTATTATTAATATAAACACATTCTCATATATCAATAATATCAATTAACTTAAATAACCGAATTAGACTTTTCTATATAGAAGTCAACTGTTGACTTTAACCAAAAAGTCAAACCCTTACACATTTTGTGTTTATTGTCCTTTCTGACTAAACTTTGATGTTCCGGACGCAATCGAGCAGTCCGTGCTTTAAAATTCTATCTCTAACTCAAATTTTGAGTTTTAACTTACTTCATTTTTATTGCTAATTAAATTAGCTAATAACTTTCCACTTATTCCTCTTCTTATTTGCCAATTAAGGCCAACATTCAAACTATGTTAATTACTGACATAGTTTTATCTTGATTCTCATATCCTTAACTTAATTCATCATTCCTCTTACTAAAATATATAGCACCTTCCTAAGTATATATATATATATATATATATATATATATATATATATATTTCTATATATATATACTCATCTTCGTTTAACCTCATAGTATCTCTTCATGGAAAATTTTATTTCCTTAAAAATTGCCACGTATATCATTATAACATTTCTAACACTATTCAATTCACATTGAATTTATAGGTATCACAATACCTTATTCTTAACATTCCTTCAAATACATATAACTCCTTTCTAGGGTTTGAAATTTTGTATTCTATATTTTCTCTATTCTCATTCGAATAGCAAACCATATAGGTTTATTTGAAAATTTTAAATAAATCCTCAAATTCTCATCTAGGTTTTATTCTTTAACCTTTATTCTAATCATTCAAGATTTTATAAATTTTTGGATTATCATAAAATGTGCCGCCGGGGCGGGCCTACGGCAGATTTTCTAGTTCGTTTCCTTCTTTGACTAGGATTCAGCAGCAAATAAAAGGTAATTTGTATTGCGGCTGGGGGAGTATAAAAGGCAAGATAAGAGGCTAGTATATACACACTTAGACAGATTTACAAGCCCTAATTCAAGTATTGATCTAGCACAAAGGATTGAAGCATCGATTGAACACGAAGAACGCAAGATCGGAGTGGAGAGCGGTGATATAATTCTAGAGTTTATCTTCTCTCTTTCTTTTTATCTTGTAATCAGAATGTTTTATATGATGTGGATAATTGGATTCTACTTCATCTATGATGAACTAATTTTCCTTTTTAAGCCTATGATGGATCTTATTACGTAATGGATGGTTAAATAAACTTAAATTCAGTTTATGAAAGTTTTATCCAGTTTATTTGCTATGTGTTGTGCTTAATATATATAATTGCCTGATCAACAATTACCTGTTATCCCATATGAATTCGAGAGATGACATATGGGATTGGAACTAGCCATAGTGACATATGTTTGTGATTTCTGCATAGTTGGAATTCATAATTCACGGATAGGATGGACATATCTATGCGTCATATGTAATCTAATAAGAACTTGATTATAAACCTTATTTAATTGTAATTCACATAGAGATATAGTGAATTAGTTATCTAAGGTGTTTTGCTTAATTCTATCATCTGTGGATGCGTGTGAGTATGGGTATAATGCATCGAGAGGTGGTTATATCTACGTTAGTGTTCTTGATTAATAATCTGGCATAATTGACATAAACTGGAGAAAAGTGTATTATTTCAAGTAAAATAATAAGTGAAGTTATAGGCTTAATTCTCTAAAACTTGTGAAAATCTTGAGTTAGTGTTGAAATTGGTTTAAGTATTAGTTTAACTAGAAAATCACTTTTTAATCATTAGTTTAATAAAGCTGAGATATCATAAAATTGGTACTTGTTAGATTAAATAGGAATTATTGTCCCTGTGGGTACGATATCTGAACTTATCATTATATTACTTGTTGATCACGTACACTTGCGTGTAGCGCGTATAGAAAATACTCAACAAGTTTTTGGCACCGTTGCCGGGGACAGTAATTGAGTTTATTACTTACAATATCAGTTTAATTGGATCAGTTTTAGTTAAACATATATATATATATATATATATATATATATTCTTATTCATTTTGTTTGTTTGGTTATTTTAGGTATATTCGAGTAGTGCATGCAAACTAGATCGAAGAAGCCAGAGTTGTTGCCGTTCGAGGACAACATTGACAAACGGTTTGAGAAGCTAACTAAGTGGATTGCAAATAATCGAGTAGAATTTAAAACACCCAGAACAAACATGGATGAACAGGAAGACAAACCACTGAGAGATTATGCTACACCAAAGATCTCAAAAATTCACTCGAGCATAGTCAGGCCGACAATCAATGCGAACAATTTTGAGATAAAGCCTGGGACAATACAGATGGTGCAGAATATATGCTAGTTTGGGGGTCTTCCAAATGACGACCCGAACGTACACATCTTCAGCTTTATAGAGATCTGTGACACATTCAAGTGCAACGGGGTGTCAGACGATGCAATCAGATTGAGGTTGTTCCTATTCACACTCAGAGACAAGGCGAAGGGTTGGCTCCATTCCCAACCACCGGGGTCAATCACTACATGGAATGATCCGGCGCATAAATTTTTGGCCAAGTTCTTCCCGCCATAAAAGACATATAAGATGAGAACGGAGATATCCTCATTTGCACAGATGCAAGGAGAACCACTTTATGAAGCATAGGAACGATATAGGGAACTGTTGAGGAAGTGTCCACATCACGGATTCCCACACTGGATGCAGCTGAGCAACTTTTACAATGGGGTATCGAGTCAGATACGGACTAGCATCGATGCAGCCTCAGGTGGAGCTTTTATGATGAAGAAATTTGAGGAGGCATGGGCATTGATAGACACAATGGCTTCAAATGGGTATTAGTGGCCGACTGAAAGAATGACTCAACCCACAGCCACAGGGATTCTGGAAGTGGATAATATGACAGCCATATCGGCATAAATAGTAGCATTGTCAAAGAAGATGGACACCATATCGATGGGAAACGTGCAGCAGGTGGCAATCATCTGTGAATTTTGTGCAGGTGAACTTCCGACAGAACAGTGTGAAATCAACCCAGCGTCGGTTCAATATTTGGCTAATTATAACAGGCTAGCCAACACATACCAGAATACATACAATCAGGGAAATAAGAACCATCTGAACTTTTCATAGAGCAACAACCAGAATCAGAACCAGCAGTAGGCTCCACGACAAGCATACCCTCCTAGTTTTCAGAATCAGCAACAACAGGCAGTTCCACAGCAAGAGCAAAAGCTAAATTTAGAAGAGGTTTTGGCCAAATATATAACAGGAAATGACGCAGCGATGAGAAATTAAGAAGCGACAATGAGAAATCAAGAAACTGCAATGAAATCTCAAGCGGCTGCGAATATTAATCTAGAAAATTAGATTGGGCAGATTGCGAATGCACTGAATAGTCGACCCCAAGGAACCTTGCCAAGTGACACAGAAAAGAATCCGAGGGGAGGACTTGAGCAGTGTCAAGCTGTCTCACTCCGAAGTGGGAAACAGTTAGTGGAGCAGGATTAGAAGAAGCCGGCAATCGAAGAGCAGGTTGAAACTAGTAGGGAACAAACAGTGGAAAAAAAAGCAGGTGAAAAATCTGCAGAAAAGGAACAAGTGGTTGCACCAGTAGTTTACCCTCCACCGCCATTTCAACAACTGATCCGTAAGCAGAAATTAGAGCAACAATTCACTAAATTTCTGGAAGTATTCAAGAAGCTGCACATAAACATTCCGTTTGCAGAGGCATTAGAGCATATGCCCAGTTATGCCAAGTTTATGAAGGATATTTTATCGAAGAAAAAGAAATTAGAAGACTTTGAAATTGTAGCAATAACAGAGGAATGTAGTGCGATTCTGCAAAAGAAGCATCCACCAAAGTTGAAGGATCCGGGTAGTTTCACCATTCCATGCACTATAGGGAGGCTGTCCTTCAACAAATGCCTATGTGATTTAGGTGCCAGTATAAACCTTATGCCATTATCGGTCTATACTCAGTTAGGGTTACTAGCACCTAAACTGACCAACATCTCCCTACAGTTGGCAGACAGATTAGTAACTTATCCACGGGGGATTGTTGGGGATGTGTTGGTTAAAGTGGATAAATTCATCTTCCCAGCGGACTTCATCATCCTCGATTATGAAGAAGATAAAGATATCCCAATAATCCTTGGGCGACCATTTTTGGCTACTGGCAGGACTCTCATTGACGTTCAAAAAGGAGAGTTGACCATGAGAGTGCAAGATCAAGAGGTCACCTTTAACGTATTTAATGCCATGAATTTTCCTAAGGACGATGAAGAGTGTTACCGGGTGGATGTTATTGATACCATGGTGGGTGATGAGCAACTTTGGATTCTTACTACCGATCCGCTAAAATCAGTATTGATGGGAGATTTTGATGAAGAGGATTTAGAAATAAAGGAGTACCTGCAACTGTTAGAGGCTCATCCGAGAGTAACTAGGTCCAAACTACCATTTGAGCCTTTGGAAGCAGCAGGAATGTCATCGAAAAAGATGAAGCCATCTCTTGAGGAAACACCTAAACTTGAACTAAAAACCTTACCCAATCACCTCAGGTATGCATATTTAGGAAATTCAGCTACTTTACCTGTTATTATTGCATTTGCACTTAACGAACTGCAGGAAAGTAAGTTGTTACAAGTTCTGAGGGAATACAAATCTGCGATTGGATGGACTATCGCCGACATCAAAGGAATCAGCCCGTCATTCTGTATGCACAAGATTCTGATGGAGGAGGATAGCATGCCAATGGCGAAACAACAGAGGAGGATCAACCCAATAATGAAAAATGTTGTAAAGGAGGAGATTTTGAAATGGCTGGATGCTGGGATTATCTACCCGATTTCAGACAGTGCATGGGTGAGCCCGGTCCAATGTGTCCCAAATAAAGGTGGGATGACAGTAGTAAAGATCGAGAACAATGAACAGATACCAACAAGGACAGTAACCGGCTGGAGGGTCTGCATGGATTACAGAACGCTAAATAAGGCAACTAGAAAGGATCATTTCCCCTTGCCTTTCATTGATCAGATGTTGGACAGATTAGCTGGACACGAGTACTACTGCCTACTAGATGGATATTTCAGGTATAACCAGATCGTCATCGCACCAGAGGATCAAGAGAAGACGACGTTCATATGCCCTTATGGCACCTTTGCATTCAGAAGAATGTCATTCGGACTGTGAAACGCACCGGCGACAGTTCAGCGATGTATGAAGGCAATCTTCTCAGACATGGTGGAGCGTAGTGTTGAGGTATTTATGGACGATTTCTCATTATTTGGCGAATCGTTTGATAGGTGCCTCGAGAATCTGGTATTGGTATTAAAAAGGTGTGTGGAGACGAACCTAGTGCTCAACTGGGAGAAGTGCCACTTTGTGGTCCAAGAGGTGATAATTCTTGGCCACAAAGTTTCTGGAAAAGGGTTAGAAGTCGACCGAGCAAAACTGGAAACAATTGAAAATCTGCCACCGCCGACTTTAGTAAAGGGGATTCAGAATTTTCTCAGACACGCCGAATTCTACAGAAGGTTTATCCAGGACTTTTAAAAAATTACAAAGACACTCTGTAGTCTATTAGAAAAGGATGTCCCATTCAAGTTTGATGAAGACTGTCGAGTGGCCTTTGACCAATAAAAGAAGAAGTTAACCACTGCCCTAGTAATCATAGCACCAGATTGGACCAAGCCGTTCGAACTCATGTGTGATGCCAGTGATTATGCGGTAGGAGCAGTGCTTGGGCAACTCTGGGAGAAAATCTTTCACGCCATCTATTATGCGAGCAAGATATTGACAGATGCACAGTTGAATTACACAACCAGTGAAAAGGAATTACTTGCAGTTGTGTATGCATTTGACAAGTTTCGCTCGTACTTGGTAGGAATGAAGGTAGTGGTTTACACAGATCATTCGGCCATCCGGTATCTAGTGGAAAAGAAGGATGCAAAGCCGAAGCTTATTCACTCGGTTCTTCTCCTTCAAGAATTTGATTTAGAAATTAAGGATAGGAAGGGGACAGAAAATCAAATGGCTGATCATCTTTCACGACTGGAAAACCTGAATCTTAATGAGTCCGCAAAGTAGTGATCAATGAGTCGTTTCCAGATGAACATTTATTTTTGATCCATGACGAGTTTCCATGGTACGCAGATTTCGATAATTATCTGGTCAGCAACATCCTCCCACCAGACTTGACCTGCCACCAAAAGAGGAAATTTCTACATGATGTAAAGTGGTAAATGTCAGACGAACTATACTTGTTCTGCCAGTGTGCTGATAAAATGATCCGGTGATGTATACCGAAAAGTGAAATTAAAAGCATCCTACAGGCATGTCACGCTTCAGTATATGGGGGACACTATAGGAGTGAGCGAATAGCAGCAAAAGTCCTTCAAGCAGGGTTCTTCTGGCCCACTTTGTTCAGAGACACATATCAGTGCGTGAAAAATTGTGACCGATGTCAAAGAGTGGAAAACATCTCAAAACGGAACGAGATGCCCCTAAACATGATACTAGAAGTTGAAATTTTTGATGTATGGGGAATCGACTTCATGGGACCCTTTTAATCCTCATTCAGTAACTTGTACATCTTATTGGCCGTGGACTACGTCTCAAAATGGGTGGAGGAAGTCGCATTACCGACAAATGATGCGAAGGTGGTTTTAAAGTTTTTACAAAAGAATATTTTCACTCGTTTCGGCACCCCAAGGACAATAATCAGTGATGAAGGGAGTCATTTCTGCAACAAATACTTCACCGCTCTCTTGACGAAGTATGGGGTCAAACACCGAATCGCCACAGCCTATCACCCTCAGACGAGTGGACAAGCAAAAGTGTCTAATCGGGAGGTAAAGTGAATTCTGGAAAAAATTGTGAATCCAAACAGGAAAGACTGGTCATTAAAATTCGACGACGCTCTATAGGCATATCAGACTGCCTACAAGACCCCGATAGGCATGTCTCCCTATCAGTTAGTTTACGGGAAGGCATGTCACCTCCCGGTAGAACTTGAGCATAAAGCATATTGGGTTATCAGCAAATTAAACTTTGATTTATCAGCAGTAGGGAAGAAAAGGTTGCTGCAAATCAACGAAGTAAACGAATTCCATCTGTAGGCTTACAAAAATGCAAAGTTGTACAAGGAGAAGGTCAAGAAGTGGCACGATCAGAAGATACTGGATAAAAAGCTCGAACCGGGCCAATCGGTATTGCTATTCAACTTACGGTTGAAACTTTTTCCAGGAAAACTGAAATCCAGGTGGTCGAGGCCGTTCACTATAAAGACTGTATTTCCACATGGCGCCGTTGAGCTTTATGGACAGGATCCGATAAAACCATTTAAGGTGAACGGCCAACGCCTCAAGCACTATTAGGGCGAAGACATCGATTGTCAGGAAACCGTGGTCGACATGGCCAAGCCAAACTGAAACAGGGAGTAGTCAGACTGAAAGACTAAATATCAAGTTCTCAATAGGTGGTAACCCATCATTTACGTGTATTTGTGTTATATATTAGTTATAGTTAGTCGTAATTTTGTATAAATCGACTCAAAAGAATGCATGTTCTAACAATTCTTCGGTTGTTCGTGCAGGGATAGGCTAGGGGCAAGACAAATTCAAGGGGAAAACCACTCAGAACACAAGGGTAGAGGACTCAAGTAGCTCAGCAAAAATAAAACTGAAGAAATTTCAAAATCAAGTCCCTACATACCCCCCCCCCCCCCCCGCCCTGGCGGGGGTTCCAGTTCATTTGTACCCGCCTTGGCTGGCTCCCACATTCTAATCCCTGCATAACCCCCGCCCCGGCGATCTAGCGATAATTTTGTTTTTTAAAATACCTGTTCGGCAAAGGACTTAAGCCACATTACAAACCAAGCAAGCCCTAACCTGCCGATTCTTACCCTCTATAGATGAAAACCTCCTACAATCATATAATTGACGAGTTCGAGTGCACGATTACAGAATAAGGGGCATTCAAATCATCATTCATCATCACACAATCATCATACATCCATAATGTAGACACTCAAAATTTTCTTTACCTCAATACGAACACTATGGGAGGACAAAATCGTCAATAAAGCCAATCCCGGTACCGATACCAGGCTTCCAATCCAAATCTGGCCACCAATGCCGGTCATTCAGTTAAAATCCGGCAGCCAATGCCGAAAAACCTAAATCCGATCCCCAATATCGATAAACCTAAATCTGATCCCCAATATCGGTAAACCTAAATTCGATCCCAAATATCGATAAACCCAAATCCTATCCCCAATATCAGTAAACCCAAATCCGATCACCAATATCAGTACTCCAGTCAAATCTGATCCCCAATATCGGTACTCCAGTTAAATTCGATCACCAATATCGGTACTCCAGTCAAATCTGATCTCTAATTGGACCGTCTATCTAGCTTCGATCTCCAATCGGACCGTCTATCCAGCTTCGATCTCTAATCAGATCGTCTATCCAGCTCCGATCTCCAATCGGACCGTCAATCCAGCTCCGATCATCAATCGGACCATCAATACAGCTCTATCGTCAATCAGACCGTTAGATCAACCCCGATCCCAATATTGGGCTATCAAATCAACCACGATCTTTGATCAGGCCGTCAAGTCAAACCCGATCTCAATATCGGGCCTTTAAATCAGCATCGGCGGCAATTCGAGAGGTACAAGTCAGCCCCAACATCAACCCGGGAGGTACCAATCAATCCTGATCTCAATATCTGGCCATTAAGTCAGCCCCGGCATCAACCCGGGAGGTACAGGTCAATCTCGACATCAACCCAGGACATGTTGAGTCATCCCGGTCTTAGTCCGGGAAGTGCAGTTCAGCCCCAGAGATAACACTGGGAAGCCAGATCCACCAAGGACCACCCCGGGAGGGGAAAAACGATCATTTTATCAACTCTCAGTCGATTCGGTCAAACTCAAGCCGAATTGATGCCATCGAAGTCAAAACGAACCATAACAACGATCCCGAGTGCAAACAGTGCAAGACAGCTCAACGGACAAACTGCGAGGAATCAAAGACCTGGTTATGAACCTGTCTTCTCGGACCCAGAAAATATTTTATCCAATGTCATTGCGACACTCTCGGCGTGGGCTTTCTGAAAAGGTATCGCACGCCTCAAACGGACGCTCCGATCAAAAGTTAGAAAGTTTTGACTTTGACTGCGCATTGTTCAGAGTGCACGTACTTTGAGACCACAGAACCCTACACCGCGGGCCCCACTAGGGTAGCCACACCTCTACCTACGACAACAACAGGTAGAGTGGAGGCTCCCTGGCCTATAAATAGAGGTGTCCCCCCTTTATTTTCAAGAATTCAGAAATGCAACGAAGCTCTGCCAGTTCAATTTTCTGACTTTTACACCTCTTCCAAAACCAAATATTTTCACTCTAACACGTAGATATACCCATATACTACTACATATCAGAAAATAACCGGTAGATTTGGACGTATAGAGCCTACGATTTGGCAAAAAGCCCGTGTAGCAGTTCATTGTAAGTATTTTCACGATCAGAAAGTGAATATTACTTCTTCGTACTTTTATACACTTTTACGTTAAGTTTTGTTTTCTAACAATGCCCGGAACTTAGTTCCATGGCCGTTTTCGTCAAAATTTCATATATTTTTGCACATAAACTGATTTTCTGGCCTTTTTACAACTCGGATTGACGATCCGTTAGCTCCAGCAGCTTCAATGCACTAGCACACACATTCTGGCAACTCCGCCGAACTAGGTTATCTTTCCAGTCCGAGTTTGGCCCTTTTTTGTATATATTTAACTGTATATATACTAACATTTCAATTTTTCAAGCCCGAATGTCAAATCCGAGGTAGTTTACCGCTTTTATATATATTTAAGCATATATAAACGATTTTCACCATCACTGGTTCTCGTACCAGTCTTGGTTGACTACATTTATGTCAATATATATATATATATATATATATATATATATTTCAATTCAGTCCGAGCATTGGCATGAAAACCTATCGCCCTTTATACTGTTTTTGCACACTTCACCATACTGGGTGATCTCCCCAGTTACTGATTGACTACTTTTCTGTAATTTACAATCCAGTCTGCCCTGGACTATTTCGTGGCCTTTATACTATTTTTTGCACACTTTGCCATACTAGGTGATCTCCCCAGTCAATGGTTTACTACTTTTCTGTATATTTACATTCCAGTTCAACCTAGATTATTCTGTGGCTTTTTTATTGCTTTTATATATATTTATGCATATATACACAGCTATCACCATCATTGGTCCTCTTTCCAGTCTTGGTTGACTACGTTTCTGTCAATATATATATATATATATATATATATATATATATATATATATATTTCAATTCTAGTCCGGGCACCGGAGTGAAAACCCATCGCCCTTTACAGCTTTTATATATATTTGTATATATATATATATATATATATATATATATATATTACTTTACTCTCTTTCTATTCAACTGCTGCATTAAATATTCATTTTATATGAATCGGCATTGACATATCTGCAGGCGGACTAGATTTATTTAAATCTCGCCAATTCTAGTTTTCAAACGGTTCAAAAAACCTCCAGACTGAATCGGGAAGCTAGAAAGGCTGAGATTTCCTTAAATCTAGCGTTCTTTCTAGTTTCAGCTTCAAAAGCAACCTCACGTCCCTTAGATCGCTATCTAGTGGGAACAAGATGCTTCGTCCATGCGGACCAGGATTTACTGAATGAATCCTCGGTTCTGGAAATATTGGGATATTTATCTATTTCTGTATAAATTTGAACTGTGCAGGTTTTGGCTATTCATATGTGAGCCTAGGAATCGTGGGATTTACGATCAAAACGATCGGAATCTGATTCTCACAATGGACAAACTCCGATTTACAAATGTACCCTGCCAGTTTTTCTGTGGAAATGTACATGTAAATAGACCTTAAAACGGTTATCCGGATTTAAGGTCTCAAGATAATGAAAAAATGTCGATTGTCGTGTCAACGTCCCTCCGATGGTTTTCATACCCATGAGGAGACCGACACTTGTATATTCTGTGGTCGAGGATGTTTCGCAGCCCGATAAATCACCATTCACATGCAGCCTTAAGGTATAAAGATAAAATTGGAAGTATCAACATGCATCAATTCCTATGTTAGCGTAAGGGTTTGATAAACCAACTTTCAAAACATCATTTTCAATTCAATCAAAAGAAAAGCTTTTGTAAATCAAAGTAAATACTTTTGCAAATCAAATCAAAGACTGATTTCAAATCAAGTCAAACCCTTCGTATATAGGTTCAACGAAGCAAAGCACTACTTTCAATTAATCAAATCAATAGGCCCAATTTTCAAAAATAGCATTCACTCACGCATTCCAGTTTTTAAAGGGAAATATTGAAAAAATGCGGTATCGTGTTTACACGGGAGTTGTGGGGTGCCTAACACCTTCCCCACACTTAACCAAGCCCCCGAGCTCAAAACTTTATTTTCAAAGATCAAGTTTAGACAGTGTCCAGCAATTGGGCCTCTTTCAAACAAAACTCGATTGAGTTGGTACAACCATTTCAAATCTACCAACTGGCGACTCTGTAAAATGTTCAAATCATCGACAAAACACATGTTGGCCTTTCTCCTAAAAAACCCTTCAAAACCTTTTTCCTAAATAAAAAGAGTGAGGGTAGAGAGAACTTAGGAAAAGAGATTAAAAGATCCGGGTTGTGACCCGACCCGCAGATTTTTTAAACCAACGTCGACATACAAATCAAGGTATATCCGTCCAATTTTCTTCTTTTGGGTCGAAGTTTGTGAAGTTCAATTGGAGTATCAATTTAGACCTTTTAGTGAAGAGTGATTCCTATATATATCTTGCTTGTCTGAGTTGGGTAGTTTGAGAACAATTTGGGGGAAAGCCACACAAACAACCATCACCAACCAAAACCTATATTTCCTTTACACACCAACTGTTCGACAGAACCCCTCAACCCCAATTCTTCACCAAAGGAGTGGATTTTTCTCAATCAAACACCATGCCTCCACGAGCTCTAAAGCGATAAAAGGGTGAATCATCGTCCACACCAACGAGGTCATATGACAAAACAAAATTCAGAAGTCAAACCGTCGCCGACCGGTTTGACTATTTGGGGATGAAGAAGTTCACTCTCGAGCGTGGCCTCAAGCCCGATCCGACTGATGGGGAGATGGCACTCTAAATTGAAGAACAGGGATTGGAAACTTTCACCGACTAGCCTGATGTGGCTGTGGTGGCGGTAGTGAAAGAATTCTACACGAACGCCGAGGATGCACAGCCGTTTCAGGCATTCGTCCGGGGCAAAATGGTGGACTTCAGTTCCGCAGTGATCAGTGAATATTACAATTTTCCACGGCTGAACATGTGCTAATACCAACAGTTAATCAACAGGGGGCTGACTACGATGAGATCCTAGCAGAGATTTGCAAACCAGGCATTGCATGGTTCAAAGGCAAGAAAAAGGGAATACTGATCATAAGCTCCAGCCTAAACCAATATGGCAAAGTTTGGTATTCATTCTTGTGTGCTAAACTCCTACCATCGACGCATACAAGTGAGATCACCAAGGAAAAGAATTCTCTCTTGTATGCCATCCTCAAGGACTACGACATCGACATAGGCCTAATCATCAGTTTCTCAATCCATCGGTGTCTGATAGGACAGTTCTCGAGCAGACTGCCACATCCATCGTTGATCACAGGACTGTGCCACCGTGCGGGTGTAAGGTAGACGAACAAGGAACTGGCACAGCAGCCACTCCAGCTGCTCGATATCAGAATGATTGCCTAATTCGACAAATGGCCGGTAGCACCACCACACCCCCGCGGGCTAGGTTTTATCTTCCCATCCACCGAGGAGGCACAGAGAGAAGAGGCTATGGCTAGGGAGGAGCCGAACGAGGAGGCTATAGAGGGAGATCCACCACTACCTACTTCTCAAACTCCAGCTGTGCAGCAGCAATTGGATGAGCATCGCCGATTGGCTGACAGATCGATGGCACGGCAGGACCACATGTTCAACACGCAGAATCAGTTCAATGTCGCGGTTGCTAAAGCATTGGCGAGACTGAATACTTCGGGCGAGCCATTGCAGTTTCTGACTCCACAGCTGATGCCTGCGTATCCAACACCTTCCTACTCTGACTTGGAGGAGGATTCTTGATGTATGAGGGAAGTCCTCTGCGTTTTACTTGCTTTATTTTTAACCAATGAGGACATTGATTTGATTAAGTTTGGGGGTGTATTTTATAATATTGTTATGACTTGCATTTAGTTAATAGTTTAGTATAATATAGTTAGTATAGTTAGAATTTTTATGTCAACTTAGTTCAAATAGTCACATAATTGTCGTCTTGAACAGAAATTTGGGTTTTAATAACAAGAAATTCAACGAACTGGTAGTAGTGGCTAAGACGAAACTGAAACCTGAGTTTGGGGAAAGATATGGGAGTTATTTAAATGAAAAAAAATGAGAAAAAGAAAGAAAAAATTACAAAATATGAAAAAGAAAAAAAGTAGAAACTTATGAATAAACACCGGGACAAGTCTAGTTTCGTGACCTTTGATACTCGAGTAAGTACGCCCTAGGGGATGTCTTTACATCGAGTGCCCTAAAGCCATTCGGTTTGGGAGTCGTTGGTCGAAAGCTCGCTACATGGGTATCATTGAAAAGCCTAAGAAAACTAGACATTGCACAGTCAGGAGAAAAATAGAGATACGGGAAAACGAGCAAAATGCCCCCGTAAATAAAGAAAGATAGAAAATCTCCCATATTAACTTCCGCCTTGGTTGACGTTTAGTTGAATTCACTTTACCTTGTTTATGCGATTTCTGGAGTAAAACTGTGATTGCATTCTAAGACGCATATTATGTGATGTATTTGAACTGTAGTTGAGTATATTGTTGTTGAGCACACACACACAGTAGTGGTGTTGACAGGTGATTGGTTCATAAATGGGTTTAAAGTACAGATATGTTTCTGGGTGAAGTTATTGTTTATATCTGTTGTGAATTCTCTGAGGTAGTATTGGTTATCTTCTTGCTATCTGACAGTTGCATTAGTAGGCATTGTATTAATATTGCATATGCATTGTTTTGGTTGAGGACAAGTAAAGTCTCAAGTTTGGGGGTATTTGATGAGTTGATTTTATACCAACGAATTAATATCCGTTATAGCTTGATTCTTGCTTACTTCAAGTTATTTTAGTATCATTTTACCTGGTTTTGTGTTATTATATGCAAGATAGGAATTGATGAGAAACCATGACAAAAAGGAACAAATTATAGATTTTTAAAGAAAGTGGACCCCCGCTAGGGCGGGCATCTCCAAGCCAAAACACCCGCTGGGGCGGGTGTACGAAATCAGCATTTTGAAAAGTGGAATGCCGCCGGGGCGGGCTTACTAAGGGTAAATGTGCCGTCGGGGAGGGCCTACGGTAAATTTTCTAGTCTGTTTCCTTCTTTGACTAGGATTCAGCAGCAAATAAAAGGTAATTTGTATTGCAGCTGGGGGAGTATAAAAGGCAAGATAAGAGGCTAGTATATACACACTTAGACAGATTTACAAGCCCTAATTCAAGTATTGATCTAGCACAAAGGATTGAAGCATCGATTGAACACGAAGAATGCAAGATCGGAGTGGAGAGCGGTGATATAATTCTAGAGTTTATCTTCTCTCTTTCTTTTTATCTTGTAATCAGAATGTTTTATATAATGTGGATAATTGGATTCTACTTCATCTATGATGAACTAATTTTCCTTTTTAAGCCTATGATGGATCTTATTACGTAATGGATGGTTAAATAAACTTAAATTCAGTTTATGAAAGTTATGTCCAGATTATTTGCTATGTGTTGTGCTTAACATATATAATTGCCTGATCAACAATTATCTGTTATCCCATATGAATTCGAGAGATGACATATGGGATTGGAACTAGTCATAGTGACATATGTTTGTGATTTCTGCATTGTTGGAATTCATAATTCACGGATAGGATAGAGATCTCTATGCGTCATATGTAATCTAATAAGAACTTGATTATAAACCTTATTTAATTGTAATTCACATAGAGATATAGTGAATTAGTTATCTAGGGTGTCTTGCTTAATTCTATCATATGTGGATACGAGTGAGTATGGGTATAATGCATCGAGAGGTGGTTATATCTACGTTAATGTTCTTGATTAATAATCTAGCATAATTGACATAAACTGGAGAAAAGTATATTATTTGAAGTAAAATAATAAGTGAATTTATAGGCTTAATTCTCTAAAACTTGTGAAAATCTTGAGTTAGTGTTGAAATTGATTTAAGTATTAGTTTAATTAGAAAATCACTTTTTAATCATTAGTTTAATAAAGCTGAGATAGTATAAAATTGGTACTTGTTAGATTAAATAGGAATTATTGTCCCTGTGGGTACGATGAACTTATCATTATATTACTTGTTGATCACGTACACTTGCGTGTAGCGCGTATAGAAAATACTCAACATAGGCTAAATTGCTGGACACTGTCGAAAGTTGATCTTTGAAACCGAAGTTCTAAGTTCAGGGGCTTGGTTAAGTGGGGAAAGGTGTTAGGCACCCCCCAACTCCTATGAAACATGGTACCGCATCTTTTCAATATTTCCCTTTTTATTTGCAATGTGTGTGTGAATACTGGAAGTAATTGAGCCTACGTTTGTTTGATTTGAAAGTATTGTTGTGCTTCGTTGAACCTATATATGAAGGGTTTGATTTGATTTGTAAAAATCCTTTTTAGACAAGATATGAAAATGATGTTTTGAAAAAGGTTGGTTTTCAAACCCTTGCACTCACATAAGAATTGAAGCATGTTGATACTTCCATTTTAGCCTTTGGCTCGATTTGGATGGTGATTTGTCGGGCTGCGAAGCATCCTCGACTACAAAATATATACAAATATCAGTCTTGTCATGGGCATGACAGCCATCAGAGTGACTCTAGCACGACAAACTATTATTTCATTATGTTTTAGACCTTAAACCAGGATAATCGTTTTAAGGTCTTTTGGATGTACAATTTTTACAGAAAAACTGGCAGAGTACATTTATAACGTGGAGTTTGTCCATCGTGGGAATTAGATTCTGATCAGTTTGATCATGAATCCCATGATTCCTAGGCTCACAGAGAGTAGCCAAGAAAACCTGCACAGCACAGATATTTGCAGAAAATATATATTTACATTTAAACGTCGCCAAAACTAAGGATTCATCAGTCAAATCCTGGCAGGCGCGTAGCCAAAGCTTCTGGTTCCTAATAGATAGAAATCTGAGGGTCGCGAGGTTACTTTAATAATGAATAAAACTAGAAAGAAAGCTAGATTTAAAGAAATCTTAGCCATTCTAGCTTCCCGATTCCGGTTAGACCTATTTTGAACCGTTTGAAAGGTAGAAAGGGCTAGATTTAAAGAAATCTAACTTGCCAGAATTGATATTTAAAAAGAATTCATATCAAATAAATATTTGCAATAGATATTTAGTCACAGCGAATAAAGAATATATATATATATATATATATATATATATATATATATATATATATACGAAAGCTGTAAAGGGTGATGGGTTTTCACTCTCAGGCCCGTACTAGAATGTAAATATATATAAAAAGTTGTAAAGGGCCACGGAATGATCCAGACTCAACTGAATGTAAATATATATATATATATATATATAAGCAGTAAAAACCACAAAATATTCCAGGCTTGACATAATGAAAATGTATAAAAGCGGTAAAAAGGCTACAGATTTTCAATCTAGGCCAAAATGAAATATAAAAGTTAATATATACAGTTAGTATATATATATTAAAGCAATAAAGGCCACGAATTAGCAATCCAGGCCAAACAAAGTCAGAAAAATTTATATATATATATATATATATATATATATATTTATATATATAAAACCAATAACTATCACAGATTTGCCATCCGGGCTTGACAGAATTGAAAAGTTAGTATATATATAGTTAAATATATACATAATAAAGTCAAAAAACCACGAGTCAGCGACCCAGGCCAAGAAAGTTCATACAAATATATATAAGCAATTAAAAGCCACGGATCGATGATCCAGGCTGTGCAAACGTAAGAAAATGCATAAATGTACTAAAATGTACTAAAAAGTAAGCAAAAACGGCCACGAAACTGAGTTCCGTAAAAATCAGAAGATGAAACTTTACGTCCATGTGTTTAAATACGCAATGAAGTAGGAAACCAGTTATGATCGTAAAAATACTTATAATGGACTGCTACACGGGCTTTTTGCCACTTCGTAGGCTTCAATCGGGCGTTTCCACCAGTTAAATTTTGGTATGTTGTAGTATATGAGTATTACTACGTGTTAGAGTGATAAAATCTAGGTTTGGAGTACTAGAAGTTGGGCTAGGAAACGAAATGGGTGGAGTTTTAGAGCGTTTCTATTTTTTTCTTCTTTTTTTGGCAAGAGGGGCACTTATATTTAAAGACCCGATGGAAGCGGGCCTACCCACGACAGCCGCGGGTCTACCTCCCACTCCACGTGGCAGGGCCCACATGGTAGGTCCCATCATCTCAAAGTACGAGCACTCCGAGCAACGCGATGTCAGGTTCGAAACTTTTTAACTTTTGATCGGAGCGTCCGTTTGAGGTGTGATATACCTTTCCAGAAAGCCTTCATCGAGAGCGTCACAATGACATGGGACTAAACCTTTTCTGAGTCCAAGAAGATGGGTTCATAACTGGATCTTCATTTCTTCGCAGTTTATCCGTTGAGCTGTATTGTGCTGTTTTCAGTTAGGATTTATGTTATGGTTTTTTCTGACCTTGATGGCATCAATTGGGCTTGATTTTGATCGAATTGGCTTCAAAGTTGTTAAAATGACCATTTTTCCCCTCTAGGGGTTGTCTCCTGAACTAGCACGGTCTTCGACTGTTTTCCCGGGGCTGTTTTCGAGGTTTTGAGCCCAGCCTAGTCTGTTTGTCCTCAGGTTGTCTCTGCGGCTGGCTTGGTTTCCCAAGGTTATCTCTGGGAATGATATGATGCTTTGGGGTTGTCTCCGAAGGTTGGATTGATCTCCCGGGGTTGTCATCGGGGCTGCTTGACATCCCGGTATGGTCACCGGGGCTTCAATTGACATCACGGTGTTGGAGGGGTTTAACTTGACATCCTGGTGTAGTGACCAAAGTTGATCTAACATCCCAGGGTTGTCACCGGGGCTGCTTGTCATCCCGGTATGGTTACCGGGGCTTCACATGACATCCTGGTGTTGTCGGAGTTTGACTTGACATCCCGGTGTAGTGACCGGGGTTGAGCTTGACATCCCGGGGTTGTCGCCGGGGCTGCTGACATCCCGATATGGTTACCGTGGCTTTACTTGACATCCCGGTGTTGTCGAGGTTTGACTTGACATCCAAGTATAGTGATTGGGGTTGAGCTTGACATCCCGGGATTGTCTACGGGGCTGCTTGACATCCTGGTATAGTTACTGGGGCTTTACTTGACATCCCGATGTTGTCGGGGTTTAACTTGACATCCCGGTGTTGCCGGGGTTTGACTTGACATCCCGGTGTAGTGACCGGGGTTGAGCTTGACATCCCGGGGTTGTCGCCAGGGCTGTTTGACATCTCGGTATGGTTATCTGGGCTTCACTTGACATCCCGGTGTTGTCGGGGTTTGACTTAACATCCCGATGTAGTGACCGGGGTTGAGCTTGACATCCCGGTATAGTGACCGGGGGTGCTTGACGTCCCGGTATCGTCACCGGTACTTCACTTGACATCCTGGTGTAGTGACCGGGGTTGAGCTTGACATCCTGGTATAGTGACTGGGGGGAAAAAGATGGTTTTTCCCTCCTTCAGTGTTAGTAACAGGAATGCAAAATTTTGAGTGTCTACAAGTATGTAATAAGAACTTGAAATTTCTCTTCATCTATTTCTTTTAAGCCTTCATATGTTATATGAAGTGCTTTGGTAGTTGGAGGATTTAAATGAATGATATGAATGCTCCGATGAAATAAGAAAGAATTAGTGGACTTAAATTACTAATATGCATGCAAAAGTGAAATCGTAATCAAAATATCGATTAAAAATAATGAACGAACGAAGCACACGAAGAACGAATGAAAAATGAGTTGTTGATGGACAAACTTAAAACCATCCTAATTAGAACCTGTTGTTGATGGACAAGTTTAAAACCAACGTGTATAAGTTAGTTGCAAAATGCTTGGTTAGGAAATTTTAGACTTGGTAAAGTGTAAATGTTCCTTTGGAACGGATTAAAAATAAATTATAACGAAATTATGGCAAAATTTTAGTAAAAGGCATTAACCGTTGAAATCGTAGTTTACCATGTTTTTCGGATGAATTTTTAAAGTAAGTTGATGAACCAAACTAATTATGGTTTCATAAGAATGTTAGAAAACATAGAAAATATGAGTCGTGGACTCAAGAACGAACTCATTCCAAGTTCGGATGAGTAAGTTACAGACGAACGAATGTTAAACGCAAAGTTAAAAATTTGAGTCGAGCCAAGTTTAAGGCTTTTTAGAGACTCGAGAAAATTATTTTTCCCAGGGGAATTTGAAGGGGGTGTTGTAAGCTTTCTAACGCCTCGAGAACGAATTAATTCTGAGTTAAAACGAAGAAGTTATGAGATTTCAAAGTAAGCGTCTCAACTAAGTTAGAATAGTTAGAAAATTTTCTAAAAATTTAGCCTAACGCCGCAACGCCTGCCAAGACTTGGGAAGCGGAGCCGCAACGCCAGCCTGGGTAGCCAGTTACAGCAGAAGGGTGCCGCAGCACCGGCATTTTGCCTGCATCCGGGCGCCACAGTGTCGGTGCAGGGCAAAGCCCATAAATGAGTTTTTAACTGCTCAAATCTTGGGGAAAGAATACAGAATGAATATGAACATAAAGTTAACGTAAAATAACACTTGAAGAAGTGATCAATACCTTAAGTAAAGGTTAAATGAAGGATTAAAAGATAAGAAATGTAAACGTAAAATCGCGTAAAAGCTATGAACGCATAGTGTTTGCGTCAGACGATCGTTCTTAGCATACAAAAGAACTTAATGTTCACAAAATGTATCACTATTATAAGTGATTAAAACCTTAAGTAAAGGTTGAACGCAAGATTAAAAGATGATCAATGTAAGCATTAAACACTTAAATCGAAAATGACGTTTAGTGTACACTTAGGATGAATGTGATTAACATACACACGAGTGTATGATTTAATCGTAGAGTAATGAAGAGTGATGAAGGACGTGTAAACATCGAGAAGCCGAGTTTATTTAATAACTTGTAAAGTGTTCCAAGTCGAATAAACCGGACATTTTAAGCTATGAATTAGAAGCAATGTAAATCTATCATAAAAGATGATGATAAGGGTTATAACATCTCCGAATATTGTAACATTAAAATGGAAGATGATAATAAGTGTTGTGACATCTCCAAATGTCGTAACATCGAAAGACGATAAGAAAGTCGTAATAAACGATAACAAAATAATGAATAAGGAAAGGAATCTGAGTTTAATAACACGGATATAAACGTAAATGAATAAGGTTAACGTATGCCGGTTATCAATGACTTTATTAACTAATGGATGTATTATCCTTATGTGGTATATAGGGATTAAGAAAAAGCAGTTCAGCGTAAACTATAAGTTATAGTTGTGCTTAAGGCAAGTTTTCTAACTTCATTCATATTTTGATTGAATGCTAGTTTCTTTAACTTACTCAAACGTTGTATCAGAGTAAGCTATAATCTATGTGCAAATGTGCTATATTTGTGCAAGACGTGCTTCATGAATTGTGTTAAGTGCCAATTGTTTACACTTATGTGCTTTTTGTTAGGTTTGTAAGATTCATGAACGCAATCAAATTGCATCAAAGTAGCGGAAGCATGGCAAAATCAAATTTTAAAATTTTACAAACCATATACCCAGATCATCCTTTATGTATAATTATTAATTAAACAAAAGAGAAGAAATTATAGAATCATACCTTTGTAGAACTAAGTTTCCACATGTACAAGTTCAAATCCAAATCCTTCGCGCTCTCCTTGAGTTCTCCAGGTTTGATTCCTTCCTTTGATCAACGTTAGCCACCCAAGTGTTTGCCCTTTAGATGTGATCCACCAAGGGAGAACAAAATTCAAGAAGATGGGTGTTTGGCTAAAACCCTAGTTTCTATATCTATAGAAATTATGTTTTCTCCCAACTCTTAAAAAGATCATTAACCCCAAATCAAAATAAGGCTCCTCTTATTTATAGATGTAGGCAACCCTCCTAAACCATTTAGGATTAGGTTTTTCATTAATTAATTAGGTTTCCTAATCTTATTAAGACTATTAATTAAATTTCTTTAATTAATTATCCTCCTAATCTTATTAGGAATATATGAGAGTACTGTCATTAATTAAATCCCAAACTCCTTTAGAAATTAAACTAATAATAATAATAAGACTCCTCTTATTAATTTATATTTAATATTTTCAAAATATTAAATAATAAATATTAACCTATTTAATTTATTCTATCATCATAGATTAAATTAAATACACTTAACTTATTATTATGATTATCACATTTGCTTCTTAAATAAATATTATTCTTTTTATGGTGTGACCATTTAGGTTCTCCATATTAAACCGGTTGTGAATAAATCAATTATAAGAATTATAATCTTATTTAAATAAATAAATTAAACTAGTTAATTTATTTAAATAAATAATATTTATTCTACAATAAGGGTAAGCCCCCTTAGCGCTCAACGACTTTCTAGATAATATAGATGTCAACATTAATCATAAAAGAACCTTTGAGTAAATAATTATCATACAATCCATTTCTTCCACCATACAATGTCCCAATTAAATATAAGACATGGAATTACTATCAAGTCTTATTTTATTTAATTATATGTATTTAGATTCTAAAATGCACAACTCTAAATAATACAAATTAGAAACTCCTTTCTAATTTTATTCTGTCTTGGCCAAGGACTACTGGGTTGTCATTTATCGAATCACATAGGATATTCTCTTCTTTTACTAGAAGTGGTAGTTCCTTTATTGATCATTCATTATCTCCATGTATAAATTATAATACCCAAGCATACCCTTTGATATACCCTTAGGGTCTTAAGGGACATGTCAAAGCATAACTCATCATATAAAAGATACTATGATGATCTCAAGTCTAAGGATTATTTGTACTACTATCACTAAAGGAATTCCTATTGATAGGCAAGTAAAACTCCATTAGATATTCCTTAAGGAGCCACGTTCAATGAACTTATTCTCCAATAAGCACCTACATACTTGCTTTAGTGTCTCCACACAAATAATCATGAGATCAATCATCCTCATCCAATGAGCAAGCAACATATGTACCAACCTATCCGAATTCACTAATCCCTTTTTTAGTAATCCAACGATTGTGAACAATTTTAGTTTATGAGCTATCTAAGAGTTTAGATCTCATTAGCATGATCATCATCATGATTTTAAAAGCATTGCTCAAAACTATGGGTTTATAATATATTATAAAAATAGCACAATGTAGATAAATAAATACCTTTAATTAAATAATATTTTTATTAATAAATGAATAAGATTGTTACAATGTATATGTTTTATCATCAAATATGATTTGCTTGTATGCATACTACTTTCAATCTCCCACTTGCACTAAAGCCAATCGCCATGGTATCTCATACCCATCTTCTCTAAGTGATGATCAAACTGTTATTGTGTTAAAACTTTAGTAAATGGATTTGCAATGTTGTCTTGAGAATCCACACTCTCCAGGGTGACATCTCCTCTTTCAATGATCTCTCTAATCAAATGAAACTGCCGCAACACTTGTTTGGATTTTGATGAGCCCTGGGTTCCTTAGCCTGCGCAACAGCTCTAGTGTTGTCATATAATAAAGGTACTGCTCCTCCAATGCTAGGAACCATACCAAGTTCAGTTATAAACTTATTCATCCAAACAGATTCCTTGGCAACTTCACTTACAGCTATGTACCCTGTCTCTGTCACTAAATCAGCAACTGTTTGCTACGAGAAGCTTGCTTCAATCCATAAATGAATAGTTACATCTTACAGACTTGATTTGTTCCAACCATTGAAACAAATTCCTCTGGATGTGTCATATACACATCCTCCTCAAGGTTCCCATTGAGGAAGGCCGTTTTCACTTCCATCTGCCAGATTTCGTAGTCATAGTAAGCTGCAATTGCAAGCAAAATCCGAATATACTTGAGCATAGCTACTGGTGAGAAGGTTTCATCATAGTCAACTTATTGTCTTTGTTTGAAACATTTTGCAACTAGTCGGGCCTTATAGGTCTCTACCTTGCCATTTGCTCCAGTATTTCTTTTAAATACCCATTTGCACCCAATAGGCTTAATGCCCTCAGGTGATGAAATTAAAGCCCATACGTTGTTCTCATATATGGAGTCCATCTCGAATTTCCTGGCTTCTAGCCATTTCTCTGAGTCTTTATTACTCATAGCATGTTCGTAATTCAATGGATCATCATCATCTATAATGCGTACCTCAACGTCATCCTCTATGACGAATCCATACCATTCAGGTATCTTCGGTACTCTCCCTGATTTATGAATAGGGTGTGTTATAGCAGGTTCTTACACTTAGTCAGGTACCTGACTTTGATTCGTAATAATTTATGGTTCTGAAATTTCTTTAAGATATATCTTATTCCCACTAACCCTTTCAAGGATAAACTACTTTTCCAAGAAGGCAGCATGTTTTGCAACAAACACCTTTTGATCAGTTGGATGATAGAAATAATACCCTGATATTTCTTTAGGGTATCCCACAAATCCACACTTCTCGGATCTATTCTACAGCTTATCATTCTCAAACTTTTTGACATAAGCTGGGCAACCCCAAGTCTTAACATGATTAAGATTTGGTTTCCTCCCTATCCATATCTCATATGGAGTCTTTGGGACGGATTTGGTGGGTACCTTGTTCAGTAAATATGCAGCCGATTCTAGAGCATAACCCCATAAGGAAACTGGAAGATCGGTAAAACTCTCATCATGGAATAAACTATATCCAACAATATTCGATTTCTCCTTCCAGATACACCATTCAACTGTGGCGTTCTTGGTGGAGTCCATTATGAGATTATACCATTTTCTTTGAGACAATTAAGAAACTCATTGCTCAAGAATTCACCACCTCGATCCTATCGAATAATCTTAATACTCTTTCTAATTTATTTCTCTACTTCACTTCTGAATTCTTTGAACTTTTCAAGCGATTCAGATTTGTATTTCATTAAATACACATATCCAAATCTTGAATGATCATCAATGAAAGTAATAAAATAAGTATTGGAGCTGTCATAAGTCGTTTCTTTAACTCCTCGAAACTCTTCTCACGCTACTCATTTCACACAAACTTCGTCCCATTTCTCATCAACTGAGTCAAATGGCAAAGCAAGCAAAGAGAATCCTTCCACAAATCTCCTATAGTACCCTGCCAAACCCAAGAAACTCCTAATCTCTATCACCGTAGTAGGTCTCGGCCATTTAGTAATAGCCTCAACCTTTGTAGGATCCACCTTAATGCCTTCAGCAGACACAATGTGGCCCAAGAATGCAACATGCTTTAACCAAAACTCGCATTTAGAGAATTTAGCATACAACTTCTCTTTTTACAAAATCCCCAAAACTGTGCGAAGATGTTCCTCATGCTCCTCCCTAGAGTTGGAGTAAACCAAAATGTCATCAATAAAGACAATAAAAATTGGTCCAAGTACTCTCTGAATACCCGATTCATCAAATCCATAAATATTTCCAGAGCGTTAGTCAACCTAAATGGCATCACCAAAAACTCGTAATGCATATAGCGAGTGCAAAAACTGTCTCAGAAATATCCTCATCCCTCACCCTCAACTGGTGATAACCCGATCTCAAGTCTATCTTGAAAAAATACTTTGCCCCCTGAAGTTGGTCAAACAAGTCTTCAATAGTCAGCTATGGATACCGATTCCTAATGGTGATCTTGTTCAACTCTCTATAGTCTATGCACAGCCTCATAGACCCATCTTTATTCTTCCCAAACAAAATCGGAGCACCCCACGGTGAAACACTGGGCCGAATCACACCTTGATCTAACAGCTCCTGCAACTGCTCCTTCAACTCTGCAAATCCAATGTTGCCATCCTATATGGCGCCTTAAAGATAGGCTCTGCACCTAGAACAAGCTTAATAATAAACTCAACTTTCCGTTGCGATGGTAACCCTGACAACTCCTCAAGAAACACATCGAGAAAGTCACAAACAACTGAAACATCATCAATATAAGATTCGCCCTTAGAGGTATCCTTCACAAATGCCAAATACCATTCACAATCCTTTGTCACCAACTTCCCAGCCTTTAAAGATGAAATTAACTTCACCACTCTACTCGGCTGTGAACCTTGAAACACGAACTTTGGAGACTTCACATCTCCAAATATAACTTTTTTCGCCTGACAATCAATAGTGGTCTGGTGCTTATCCAACCAGTTCGTCTCAAGAATAACATCGAAATCGTGTATACACATTGGAAGAAGATTAACTCTACGTATCTTATCCCCAAAACGGATCGGACACCCTCGATATAAATAAGAAATAACAACAGAAGTCCCCATCCGGGTAGCAATAGACATAACATAAGCTAAAGACTGAGATGGCACACCCAAGTGTCAAACAAAAGTTTGAGCAACAACTGAATGAGTAGAACCCATATCAAATAAAATAGAAGACTCGCGAATACCAACTAAAAGAGTGCCAAGAACAGTAATGGCGCACCTGCTTCCTGGTTATGTGTCAAGAGAAACACCCGACCACCCTGACGTTGACCTTCATTATGATCATTATTACCGCCTCCACCACTACCACGTGGCCCGATACAATCTCTAGGAATATGACCCATCTTCCCACATAAAAAGCATGCACTAGTAACTTTATGGCACTGCCTCCTTGGATGATTAGCCCCACAAGTAGCAAAAGCAATTATCGGAATAAGATTTGAGATGTAATAACCAAGAATTCTAAGTCACATTATAAACAAATATATTAATGCTATTGAAAACTTTGTAACATATGTTAAATGAATATGTAGACAAATGGATATTATTATGAGATAACTTATGTGAAGCATGTATAGGATTAAATAAATATATATATTATAAATATGTATATATATTTGTTTATTTTATAAAGAGAATTAAAAAGGGAAAGCTACATAACCTAATTATATATTAGGTATGAAAATTAAATAACCTAAGGGTTATGGTATTGAAGAATAATAATATTTAAAATTATACTAACCTAAGAGATTAATTTTATTATCTCAATTTATTATTTATTTTAAACCTAATCAAAACAAGTCTAATTGGGTTATAAAATTAAATGTACATGAGTAGTTATTTAAATTCCAAATGAGTGGAATAGAAACCCTAATTAAATTATTAGGATAAGATAAAAATTAAGATATTGGACCATGTTAGTTAACATGGCCCAAACATTAAATTAAGTGGCCCAACTGTTAGCCCATTTGTTAAAAGACATTTTGGTCATTGGATTAAGCTAAATTTGACATTAAAAATAAAACAAATTTTAGGCCAAAAAAGGGGGGGGAACCCGGCCACTTAGAGGGGAAAAAGAGCATGTGCCTTAATTATTTACTTAGCTCATTTGTCAAAGTTAAACTCTACACTCCAAGCTAGGTGTCATCTTGTTATTTGGCCACCTTATTTCACCACATTTACAAGCAACTTAAGATGATAAGTGAGAGAGAGAAAGTTAGATTATATTGGGAGATTATACTTAGATATACATAATATATCTATCTATAAAACATATTTTTCTCTTTCATCTCTTATTTCCAAACTTAGCTAGCAAGAACAAAAGAAAGAGAGAGACAAGAGAGAGAGAGAGATAGAAATTTCGGACAAAAGGAAGAAAGAGAGGAGCTTTGATATTTGATGCATCCCAAATTCATATCATATTTTGGTAAAGAAAGGAAGGTTGCTAGAAAATTAAGGTAAAACCCTAAACACTACAAGAAAAAGGCTTATTAGCGACCGTCCATCTGCGACCGTTACCAGTCACAGATAGGTATCGACGACCGAATACGGTCGCAGATAGAGGTCGCACATATTCTGGACGCTGACTGCACTTCGGCGACCACTTTTAGCGACCGAAAAGTTAGCGACCAACATATAGTGATCGATGTCGTCGCTAAGCTGAGTTAGGTCTCATTGTTGACGTGGCCCACGTGTCAGCGACCACCCCGGTCGCTGATATCCCCAAGTCACGCGAGATCGCTGATACGTAATAGCGACCGGATGCGGTCGCTGAATAATAAAATTAAAAAAATATTGCCTATTTTGTGGATTTCCCAAAAAAATTATACATGTTTGTACCTGTTTTATATCTCAACACACAGCAGTATATATAAATCATCAAAAATATATAAATTTATCGATCCACGTCCATAAACCAACACAATAAACAAATCGCTCGAGCGACTAAAATTTATAGAAAAAAATATATATTGAATCTAAAACTATAATTAACTCCATTGCCTTTGACATCAAACAACTCAACAAGCAAACGATTAGTTGTAGTGAAAGGAAATATTACAATCTAAAGATTTTCTGTTTTCTTTCTAGATATATATAACATCTCAACTACTCTTACCAGTCATATTTATAGACCTCCTGCAAAGAGAAACTCTTCCTGAAGAAAATATACAATAGAAGAACTATAAGTAACTAAACATAAAGCTAAATTCATGACAAAATTACCTCGACATCATCATCGATATCCTGTTGTTGTGTTAACGTTCGCCACTGCATAAGCTAATGCTCGCACCAAGTGTAAAAAGTAGATTACGATCTTGATAGTCGGTCGTCATTGATAAAGTTTGTCCTAAGTACTTCTTGAGAATTGTAAGCTAGTTGTGGCCCACCACTCCATGAAATCGGGAAACATCCTAGGTTTTATAGTCCTAGGCCTTTCAGTTGTTACTCCTGCTTTTACAAAATCAACTGCCATAGAGTGAAGGGTTGCCAAATTCGACATTTTTTACTCGTAGTCTTATTTGACTCAAGGTCTGCATGTACTAAATGTGCAGCAGAGATTGTACCCAAGGTATGAGAGACAAAGGAAGAGTTGCAGGAAATTCAACAATTTCCAATAAGTATTTCACCATACTGTACTTTCTCTCGAATTTCCAGAATAAAGTGGTTAATTCCCGAACAAAGTGGTAATTCCCGAACCATTTAACCACTTTGTTCGGGAATTCAACAGGAAGTACAGTTGAAATAAATGAACCACTTATTGGGAACTGTTGAATTTTATACAACTCTTAAGGGGTCTCTTATATTTCATGCAAACCTTGAGTCAGATAAGACTATGAGTAAAAAATATCTCTGTTGACAACCTTTCACTCTATGGCAATTGATTTTGCAAAAATAGGAGTAATAGCTGAAAGGCCTAGGACTTTAAAATCGAGGATGTTTCCCAATTTCATGGAGAGGTGGGACAAACCAGCTTTTACACTTCTCAAGGAGTATTGGGGGAAACTTTATCGTGCTAGTCTTGAATCTATAGTGAATGAGAAGTCGCCATCTGTTTGTTCACATAATTTAATATCATCAAGATGTGTATATAAAATACTAAAAGATATATATGTTTATATAATCAAATGACAACACTTTAATTAAAAAAATTAGAATGACAATGATTTAATTAAAATAAATAAAAGAGAGAACATACTCTATCAATAACTCAACTGCAGCATCCTTAAGACCGACTTATTTCGAATGTTTTGTAACCAAATATCAGCATTTCTTAGAAAATACTTTCTCTCACAATCTCTATCATAAAAGTATAATATGAATCTGCGATCAACCTAATTAGACTTGAATCTGACTCCACAAAGCAGTATCTCCGAAATATATACAACAAATTGGAGAAAGATGAAAGTATGCACTTGCTGAAATATAACTTGTCACAATTAGATGGAAACTTCAAGTTATATATAATGTAAAATAAATATGTACCTTCATCATCGCCCATGCGTAATGATTACTAGGAGAAGAGTCAAAAACTTCCTTATATGCAGGATTCGACATAGCAGTTGCAGCTAATACTCCAACAGGTTCCTCGGCAGCCAAAAAAATATGGGTCGTGTAGTTCCTATTTGTGTCCCATACTCGAATAATAAGTTACTTGAATTAGTGCGGACATTCCTCATTGTTCCATCATAACAGAAGACAACATCCTGAAGGAGGGCCATTAAGCTGTTGAACAGAACATCTCACCTCTTTTTCTGTGAGAACTACCCATCTGAGAAATTCGGAGTGGTTAGAAGTTGTCTATGTCATGGATTGGACCCATATCATCGCCTGATATGGGTCCAATCCATGACATAGACAGCTTCTCACCACTCTGAATTCCTCAGATGGGTAGTTCTCATAAAAAAATAAGTTTTGACGTTCTATTCAACAACTTAATGGCACTCCTTTGGGATGTTGTCATCTGTTATAATGGAACAGTGAAGAATGTCCGCGGTAATTCAATTAACTTATTATTCGAGTATGGGACACAAACAAGAACTACACGACCCATATTTTTTTGGCTGCCGAGGAACCTGTTGGAGTATTAGCTGCAACTGCTATGTCGAATCCTGCATACAAGGAAGTTCTTGACTCTTCTCCTAGTAATCATTACTCATGGGCGATGATGAAGGTACGTATTTGTTTTACATTATATATAACTTGAAGTTTCCATCTAATTGTGACAAGTTATATTTCAGCAAATGCACACTTTCATCTTTCTCCAATTTGTTGTATATATTTCGAAAATACTTCTTTGTGGAGTCAGATTCAAGACTAATTAGGTTGATCGCGGATTCATATTATACTTTCATGATAGATATTGTGAGAGAAAGTATTTTTCAAGAAAATGCTGATATTTTGTACAAAACATTCGAAATAAGTTGGTCTTAAGGATTCTGCAGTTGAGTTATTGATAGATTATGTTCTCTTTTATTTTTTTTAATTAAATCATTGTCATTCTATTTTTTTAATTAAATCCTAATATTTTATTTATTTATTTTGTAATATATTATAAAATAATGCTACTATCACATAATTTTGAGTCACATAATGCTCACATACACACACATGCATACTATGTGTATATGAGCTTTATGTGACCCAAATTATGTGATAGTAGTATTAATTGCTTTATTTATGTTATGTCATGAATTATATTATGTTATGATATATTATGGTATATTATTTTATTTTATATTATATTATCTTATATTATACAAAGTAATATAAAATAATATTATTATATTATGCTCTATTTGTGTAAAACTAAGTAAATTAATGCCACTTAATTTATTTTAATTAGTATTGAGAAGCTAAGAAATATTAACTAAGTAAATACTACTTAGTTATAAATTTAGTAGTGAAAACTAAGTAAATACTACTTAGTTGATTTAAGTAGGGAAAAAATAAGTAACCTAAAGAAATTTATTTTTTTATTTTCTTTACTTTAGTTTGTATTATTTTCTATTATTTTCTTTTATTTATATGTTATTATATTTAATTTAATGTAGATTAATATTTAATTTATGTATTTTAGTAATTAATATTATATAATAATACACTAACATAAGCCTCAATATCATATTATGAACATGCATGCACTGAAATTACACAAATTAAAGCCAAATTGAAACTAAATATCACATATATATAAATTTAACCCAAATTCAAACTAAATAGCCAAATCAAACACATATAAACACATAATATGCAATGTATATAATTCCAAATCAGACCCAAATTAAAAATATATATAAATGAAAGAGAGAGTTTGAATACCTAGGTGGGGGCGGCGACGGACAGCGGACGGTGGACAACGAGGTGGGCGGCGGCACCATCTTCTCCTTTCCTCTCCTCCATTTTTCTGCTTTCTCTTCGCGTCTGCAGAAGACCAGATCTGATTGTATTTAAAAGGATCAGCGATCGCTAATTTTAATTGACTTGAAGGTCGAGCTGCTGAGAAAGTCAAACCGTTCTACGACCACTATCTGCGACCGGATGCGGTCGCAGACTTGAATTAATTTTTCCCGCCAACCCAGGCGCTAAAATTTAAGACGGTAAATTCAACTTGGCGACCAGTTAGCGACCGCGCAGTGGTCGCTAATACCAAATAGTGACTACTTCGGATAACCGTCGCTAATAGCAGTCGCTAAGTCTGATATTAGAGACCAAATATTGCGGTCGCATATACTTTTGGTCGCTGATGGACCTGTTTCTTGCAGTGAAACCTAAAGCTTGTATTTACTTATTTATGGTTGTTTTAGAAAATGAAGAGTAATGTTCTAAACTCAAAAACTTTAGATCTACATACTAATGAGTGTTTCATATATGGATCTAACCATTTTGAGTGTTAGAAAGTTGATCAAAAGCAAAGAAATGAAAACTAGGTTTTTAAAAGCTAGAAAACCCTAACTTTTATATACTTTGAAAAGCTACCATTTAAGATATACACCTTCTTTTTGTGATCCGTCAAAGAGGGGTGATAGATGTGTAAGTTGACTAGTAAACCCAAGTGGTAGCACTCAAATATGATGATTTTTCAAGCCATGGAGGCTGTTTTAAGCAAAATAGTCCTGATTTTTGAAAAAGAGAAAAAAATTATTTTTGGGCAGTTCATAGCAGGGGTAATTTCGTTCGATTATTTTGCTCTAAAAATTCTGGAAAACTTTGGGGTGATAATATGATGATTTAACTGTGTTCAGTAAAAACATGGTGATTTTTGGATGTGTAGAATGAAAGTTATGGATTTTACGAGAAATGACTATTTTAAAAGTAAACTTGAATAACTCTTTATGGTTAACTCCAAATATTGTAAACTTTTTATTGTGAGTAGATGTATATGACAGGAACATAACCTGAAAATTTCGAAATTGTTGGACAACATTTCGATTTATGAAAAATGTTGCAAGATCCGGATGTTTTGGACCATTTAAAAATGGTAAATGAAATTCAAATTTCCAAGAACAATATATGTTCATAAGGGAACCAGATTTTGTTGATTCCTAGAAAAGAAATATTTTTAGAGTTGGTTTGGTATTTTTCATATAAATGATTGTGTTATTTGTAAATGGATAAAATAGATTATGTGATGTTGAAAATTAGGAAAAGAGGATTTTATGGTTAGAAACCCTAAAAATGATGTATGTAGATTTTTGGAGGGTATTTTGGTCATTTTTGATGAGATATTATATTTATGAAATTTTATGATTATTAAATAAGTGAATTAGTAAAGGGTAAATAATTAAAATAAATTATTTATTGGTTTAATAAATGATTAATAATATTATTAAGAGATTAATAATATTAGATTAAGATATTATTATGTAATTACTGATATTTAGATTAAAATTAGATTTAAAATATTATTAAATGATTAATAATATTGGATTAAAGCATTACTAAATGATTAAAATATTATTAATAACTAATAATATTATATTAAAATATTAATTATATTATATTAAAGTATTATTAGATGATTAAATTATTATTAAATGATTAATAATATTTGAAATTAAATAAAATTTTATTAAATTATTAATAATATTAGATAATGATTAAAATACTATTAAAATGTTAATAATGTTAGTAAATGAATAAAATATTATTAAATAATTAATAATATTAGATAATAATTAAAATATTATTAATAATTATTAAATGATTAATAATATTAGATAATGGTTAAAATATTATTAAATAATTAATAATATTAGATAATGGTTAAAATATTATTAAATAATTAATAATATTAGTAAGTGAGTAAAGTTCTATTAGTTGATTAATAATACTAAGAAGTAAATAAAATATTATTAAGATTAATAATATTAGACGAATGTTTAAGTGGTAGCAATATTATCAAAGAATGATAATATTACTTGGACTAAAATGTAATGTTTAATATTTAATTATATGATCAAATATTAGATAATCTAATATAAGTAATGTTATGAATAAATATATGTGATACTAATTGGAAGATCAATGATAGGTCTTTCGAAGAAAGTTATATTATACTGCTTAAGCGGATAAGATAAATTGCATAGCAATAGACAGTGATTGAGGCAAGTTTTCTAACTCAAACTTGAGTTATTATTTTTCAAAGCATGTTAGTGAATAATTATTCACATCCTTAATGATTATTGTTAATCGCACTTTGTGCAATCAAATTCATGTTCTATTATTATTGAACTGTGAATCCATTTAAAATTCTTTCATTTATGAACTATTTATGAGATAGATCTATGCTAGTTGTATCAGTTAAATCAAGTATGTTTAAATTTGTTAACTCAAATGTGTTTTAAAAGTTGTTCCTAACTAATTGATTTGGTAAGGATTCTAGACTGAGAAAAAGAATAATTTTACTTAAGCATTATATTAAAAAATAATTGTTGCTCGTTTATTTAGTGGTTATGCATAATTCATCGGGTATGAGAGGTTAATCCCCTCGCTTACCAAAACTGAAAGAACCAATTTAAATACTGACAACCTTCGCATATGTTCATGGTCACTCTAGACCACTCAGCATCTAATATTCAAATTATTGAAAACTTATTGCATGTTCTTCCACAATCGAATTTTATTGTTGAACATTGAAATACAAATTTCTTTTCTAATCATGATATATTTCCATTGTATTTAAACTTGCTAAGCAAATTAGTTGCTTACCCTATCATGACGTTAATTTCAGCTAAGTCCAAAGGTTCAAATAAGAAAGACAAAGGCTAGGGCAAAGTCCATGAATAGTTTAATGTGAATGTTTAATTATGATATTATCTGATGTAATTATTATGTAAACCTTTTATAATATTAAAGGTATGTTTAAGTTAAGGGTATTAGACCTTGGAATTTTGTTGAAAGACTTTATTGTAATGAATAATGTATGTTTATTACTCCGTAATAGCGTATATAATGCTTGTGATGATTGATGGATCGTGAACATCGAACCCGAGGTTAGAGAACCCAGATTTGGGGGCGTCACAGGGGTTACCCCCACCAGATGGTCCCGGATAACTACCATGATTCTGCCTCTTTTGACGATTTTGCCACTACTGACGATTCTGACCATGCCAAGGTAGCTGAAGCTGACGATTCTGTCCTTGTTGAGGCATTTACTGATAACCCCTATTTTGATTCTGACCACGCCATTGTCCTTGCTGGCCACCACGATTCCTATTCCACTGACCAACCTGATTTCTTCCATGTTGACCCGAAGCTTGACCTTGTTGGTCATCTCTATCCCTTTTCTGACTCCCATCCGGTCTAGAATACCAAAAGTCTTACGCTCCATCTCAATGTTCTTGACCGCATTAGCCACTGCCAACATATCTGCAAACTTGTTGTTAATGAGATATTGGCGATACCTATAATGAATTCGCCACTTAAACTTCTCTTCCTACTCCGTTGCAGTCCCTGCAGAGGTTCCCGCAAAGCCTGCCAACCTGGTGAACCTCATCATAAAATCTATGATGGACTCATCATCTTTCTATAGAATAGACATATACTCTCTAGCATAGGCCTCTTTATCAGCAGCTGGAAAGTATTGTTGATAAAAGATCTCACAAAACTCCGCCCAACTAAGTGTCTCAACATAACCATCATCTTTTGTTGTTTTTATTGCCTTCCACCACCTTTGTGCATCCTTCTCTAGCTTATAAGCTGCAAGTAACACTCTCTGATTACCCGAGCACCCCAATACATCAAAGATATTTTCCAGATGGGCGATCCAATTCTCTGCATCGATTGGAGCCGGAGCTGAACTAAATGATTGTGGATTTTGCTTTTGAAACCTCTCTAACCATACATACATCAGAACCATTGGCTGATCATGACCATCTGCATTCCCTTCCTCTTCGTTTGCCTGTGGGCCATTATTTCCCGGGTTCCCCTATTCAGAATTTTATGACGGCTACTGTATTGCCTGTACAACCTATGACACCAATTGTAAAAAAGCCTGATTAACCGCCTGATTCACCAAGGTAACCAATTGAGCATTAATCTGATCATTAGGTTTCTCATTGGGCTGACCCTCACCACTTCCCCTATTATTGCCTCGCCTCCCAACAACTCTAGTGGATCTACGAGCCATTGATAAGTGCATATTATTCATTTATTTCAATTCCATTACATTTAGTTTATTACATGTTTTGTGATGTAAATGGGCTTATTAGGGTGTTTATTATTTCAGGTGAATTAAGGCGTAAAGGATGAAAACAAAAGAATTTGGGCACGAATCCAGCCTGGCGCGGGCCGCGCCCGAACAAAAGGCCAGCACGCACGGGGTGCGCTGCCTATGCAGAAAAGCATGTCAAATTCACCAAGGTGACGCGGGGCGTGCTAGTGTTCCAGCAACTTGCAAAAGAAGGAATGCTATTTAGCCTATTCAGCAAATCCTTTTCAAGCCATCCTAAGCCATTCATGTGGGGGCCATGGATTTGATAGTTGCAATTGAAGCCAGGCATGCATTCCAACTAGCAGCTCACGGATTCAATGCAAGCAAAGGATTCCTAGAAATTACGTGGGCCACGAACATTAAAAGCTTTTCATGTCTCCAATTTGTAAGTGGGTTCACTAGCTTGCAAGGGAATGTACATGGGCTCACGATTTTTAGCAGCCCATTATCATGCATTAGCAGCCTTTCTAATTGGAGCTTGGATTAGGCAGCAATCATCTTCAGCCCACACGAGTCCAAGCAGCACACGAATCCTAGTAGCTTACGGTTCCTAGCAATTAGCATCACGTGGGCCAGAGGTTGAGGAGAGCCACGAAATCAGCAAGCATAAGAGTATCTTGGAACGGGTCGTGGAGTGCTGGGGCGCGGACTGCGCTAGGCGGCCAGTCAGCTGCTTATTTCCTTTTGCGATTAGGAATTGGATGCTAGCTAGGGAGATAATTAGTGTGCTATCTTAATGTTATAAAAGGAGAGTGAGAGAAACATATGAGAGGGAGCTTTCTCTTGTATTTTCATCTTCTTATTATCTTTCATCTTAGATCTAGGATTGCTTGGAGTCATGAACTAATTCTTCCAATTCAGTTCTGAAGGGAGGTGAACCTTACTATCAATTACTGGTTTGATCAATATATTATTTATTCTTTCCTGAGATTTATGTTGTCTATCTACATAAACTTTCATGTGTGCTAGATTAAGATATATATTAAGCAAACGATGTATGTCTAATCCACGTAGCAATTAATGATATTTTATTGTGGTCAAGCTTTGAAATATTGTTAAGATTTTCAGAAGACAAGTTAAATAGTTCCTGATTGTGTAATTATTGCTTGGAATAATCTAATTCTCATTCTTAATGCTTCTATCATATTAAATCTAGACTGACAGTTTTAGGTTGTATGTTAGTTAGAATCTCTTGTTGGCAATCGTCGCATTAGATCTACACATAAGGAGAATTTTGGATAATTTGTGATCGCGGTTATCTAGGGTTATTAATCTCATTGGAAGATAAATATTATAAACACTTGGTTAAATCATAATTGTGAAAAGGGAATACTGAACAGAAGAATTGAATACTTTCACTCATTGATATTTTATTTATAATTCACTCTAGTTAATTATTCTTTTCAAAACTAAAAACTCCCAATTCATTGGAAATAATTGGATAGATAAAAGACAATTCATTCTCTGTACGATCGATCCTTGCTTATTACTATACTAATTCTTGAGTTAGTTGAATAAAGAGTAAGGTAAATTTAGTAGTGTAAACGACAGCTACCAGCCATCTAAGAAAGAAATTAACGAATAGATAACAAAACAGATTAGAGATAGATTTGAATATAGCTGATACAATAGCTGAACAGAAAATCAAACTGAACAAAAACCTAACCCAGAAGTCTACCCATAACTCACAAGCCAAACCTAAATAGGTTTTCTACAAGAAAGAACCTAAACTTTGATACCAACTCTGTAACACCCCCTTTCCGAAATAGAAAGAGAGGTTACACACAAAATATAACAGAACTTAAAAATTATAATAAGGCTCTAAGACACAAAATAATAGTCGCATAACCATTAAATGTCACAAGACAAACCATAATAAATGTCAACCTGACTCAAACCACAATCTAAAGTATTTATTACAACTCCAAATAAACTGAAGAATCATAGCCTAAACTGAATATTTAAACAATTGAAAAGAAGGGCGCTCTCATCACACTTGCTCTTGATCCTCTTGATTACCTGCCAAAAAAAAAAATACAGCATGAGTCAAATGCCCAGTACGGATATAGAGTACAAAAATAATGAAACGAAGTAACTAACTTAATTAAATGAACTGAACTTAAACGAATAAAACTAACACAATGAAATAATAGGTTGAATCATATGACTAGGTGTTATTTTATACCGAGTTCAAAATAAAACAAAAATATACCTTGCCACACAGGCAAGTCAAATAATGTCACACATGCAAGTCAAAATAATGTCACACAGACATAACATACATCGGATCGGTCGGATCGGATCCAGATGTATACAAATCGAAAGGCGTATTTCGCACAAACATCACCAATCCGCAAAACAGAACATAACAAAAAATTAGGGTCGACCCATACGCCTCCCACAACAAAACCACCAAATGGTCAACTCCCACCGGAGCACAAAACAGTGACGTCGTCGACTGATCACACTGCCACGAAAGGTGTCATACCTCAGTGCCAAAAGGACATGTCTATGGTACACACACAGGTAGTTATAGCACAGGTATACCCTACGGTAAGTTCTAATAAAGATATAATGTCACAACACATGCGACACAATACCAACACAAAGAGGTTCTAATAAGTACATGCCAAACCAAAACGAATCAATAACACAAGTCTCCAAAATATATTGACATGAATTTTTCTACAAATATCGAAATAAACACTACACCTGATAAACTAATTCAAAAAGTACAAATTTGAGTTCTAAGTATCAATGTCAAAACGAAATAGTTACACGAATTCGAGAAGGAATAACTAGGTGAAACAATAACTAACTTTTAAACGAAAAACAAAACAAACAAATCAAAATTAAAAAATGTATCGCTGAAGGAGTACGGAATTCGTACTTGAAATCAGTAATGTAATACCCAAATTTATATTTTAAAAAAATAACTACTTAAATTCCCTCCGTCCGATCTAAACAAAAAAAAAAATTACAAATTTTAAAAGTTATATAATATTAAATTTAACAATAATTAACTTTTATAATTTTATTAAACTTCCGAGTCCATATGAACTCAACTTCTGCTGCTGTACTACCGCCATATATATATATACCCCCTCCTTTACCATATTATATTGTAATAAACATATAAAACATATCTACATATATATAATAATACTAGTAATCTGCAACCTGATGTTCATCCCTTATTAAGTAGTTAGCATGAATTTTATTTTGGAGTAAATTGGTTAATTAGTCAATAGAATACTGATACGTAGACACAGCTGTATGTATGTCAGCATTTTATTGGCCAATTGACCAATGTACTAAAAAAATAACTTCATGCAACCACATAATCAGTTTGTAGAAGCACTATGCAAATAATATATATATATATATATATATATATATATTTAAACTTTCTTATGAATTAGAGAACTTTTTACACAATAGATCTAAATTTTTTTAAAAAAATTGTAATAATTTACTAAATAAATACTGCCAATAAAATATATTAATTTAAAATTTCTTATGAATTAGTGAACTGTTTACACAATAGATCTAAAAAACTTTAAAAAAAATAGTAATAGTTTACTAAATAAATATTGCCAAATCTCAAGGTTGGTGAATTTCCCTCTTCGGTTCTTTTGCCGCCACTGCTTCCTTTTCTTTTCTCTCTTCAGTATATGCAATAGTTAGGTTTTAGTTTGCTTATTTATATATCTTATTGTTTCTTCAAATTTTAATATGATTTTAATATTACATAAATATAAATTAAATCTAATTAATTTTAAGGCCCAAATTGTACTAAATTAATTTATTCATCACTTATTAATATTTATTAGCACACATAAATTAAATGACTACTTTGACCAAAATATATGACAAAGTCCAATTAATATATTTTTAATTTTTTTTTTATTTATTTATTATTATTATCATTATTTATTATTATTATTCTTTTACCGGGGTATTACAGTATTAATCCTTTCGTTGTAACGGATTTGAAGGATTAATAAATTTATTTTCCTTCAAAAATAAATATGAAAGACGATCACTTTTTAAAAAGATATATAATACGTTCGTTTTAAACATTAGATAATTATTAACTTTTAAAAAAATTAAATTTAAACTTTATATGAATTCTTTTAATTTCAGTTAATACAATAATGAGTATCGTAAATTATCTAAAAGTGTTATTAATTATAAATTTTATTATTTTATAATTTTTTTTATAAATTATCTTAATTTTAAATTTAAAAATACTTAAAACTAATTTTTTAAATTAATAACGATCTTATAATTTAGAACGGAATAAGTAATATTTACATATAAGACACATAATGAAACTATATACAAAAAACTAACACTTGGTCATCAAAATTTAAAGATACTCCTACTAGTAGGGGTGGGCAACCGGTAAATACCGGCCCGAACCGAATCAGTACCGAATCGGATTGGTATCGAAATTAGCCAAATTCTGGTACCGATATTGGCACTGGTTGAACCGGTATAACGAACTGGTTTACCAGTTAGGTACCGTTTTTACCAAATAAATACTGAAAATTAATATTATTATTATTATTATTATTATTTATTATTATTATTATAATCATTATTTTATTATTATTATTATTGTTATGAATTATTTATTAATAAAAAAAATTAGAAAACTGGTATATACCGGTACGAACCATAAAAAATCGGTACCGATACCGGTACCGAAAAACCGATATATACCGGTTTTTTGTACCGAAACCGGACCAGTTATTTTTGTACTGAATCGACCGGTTCGGACCTGTCCGAAAAACTAAAAAATCAAAAAAATGAAAAATTATGTCCACCCCTACCTACTAGGACTACTGGTGTTGCTTAAAAATACAATAGTGTCATAATCAAATGACTTAAAATGTAATTATGTATGTGTATATATATTATTTCATTTGTACTCATGCATGGAATGAGATGATTCAGATGATGGGTAAAATGCAAATGTGACCATTGAGGTTTAGGTGTTTTTGGGTATTGAGCCCCTTTCGTTTGGTCAACCCAAATCGAGCTATTTTCTGTTCAAAAATTTGGATATTGAACTCCTAGGTGTCACATGTGCGTTGACCTGTCTACGCGGCACACTTGGCACCGCTGACGTGGACGTTTCAGTTAATTGCCAAAAACTTAGTGAAGCACAAGATTCGAACTCAACACCTCAACTTTGGAATTTTGATCATAAGACCACCTGTGCATCATAAACTTAACTACTAAATTGCCCAAAGAATATTACTACATACCAATTCATAACAACTAAATAAAACAAACAGAGATGACGAATAGAGGGGTAGGAGAATTATTTTTATAAATATTTTATAACAATAATAATAAAAATAGAGATAACAATAATAATAATAATAATACTAATAATAATAATAATAATAATAATAATAATAATACGAATAATAACTATAATAAATAATAATAACAATAATAATAATACTTTATTTTTGATATTATTATTATTATTATTATTATTATTATTATTATTATTATTATTGTTATTATTGTTATTATTTGTTATTATTTGTTATTATTTGTTATTCTTATTACTATAAAAAATTATTATTATTATTTATTATTGTTGTTATTATTATTATTATTATTATTATTATTATTATTAGTAGTAGTAGTAGTAGTAGTAGTAGTATAATTAGTATTACTATTATTGCTATTATAATAATAATAATATTAATAATAATAATAATAATAATAATAATACTAATTATTATTATTATTATTATTATCATTATTATTATTACTGATATTTTTATTATTTTTGTAATTATTGATATTATTGCTATTATTGTAATTATTATTATTATTTTTATTATTGATATTATTATTATTATTACTACTATTATTATTATTACTATTATTATTATTATTGTTGTTGTTGTTGTTATTGTCGACGTTGGTTTTAAAAAATTCGCAGGTCGGGTCACAACTCGGATCTTTTAATCTCTTCTCCTAAGTTCTCTCTACCCTCACTCTTTTTATTCAGGAAAAAGGTTTTGAAGGGGTTTTTAGGAGAAAGGCCAACATGTATCATGTCGACGATTTGAACGTTTTACAGAGTCGCCAGTTGGTAGATTTGAAATTGTTGTACCAACTCAACCGAGTTTTGTTTGAAAGAGGCCCAATTGCTGGACACTGTCGAAACTTGATATTTCAAAACAAAGTTTTGAGCTCGGAGGCTTGGTTAAGTGTGGGGAAGGTGTTAGGCACCCCACGACTCCCGTGTAAACACAGTACCGCATCTTTTCAATATTTTCCTTTTAAAATAGGAATGTGTGAGTGAATGCTATTTGAAAATTACGCCTATTTGATTTGATTGATTGAAAGTAGTGCTTGGCTTCGTTGAACCTATATACGAAGGGTTTGATTTGTTTGAAAATCAGTCTTTGATTTGATTTGTAAAAGCATTTACTTTGATTTTTCTTTGAAAAGTTTTTCTTTTGATTGATTTGAAAATGATGTTTTGAAAGCTGGTTTATCAAACCCTTACGCTGCCATAGGAATTGAAACCTGTTGATACTTTCAATTTTATCTTTATAGCCTTAAAGCTGCATGTGAATGGTGATTTGTCGGGCTGCGAAGCATCCTCGACCACAGAATATACAAGTGTCGGTCTCCTCATGGGTAAGAAAACCATCGGAGGGACGCTGACACGACAATCAATATTTTTTCATTATCTGGAGACTTAAATCCGGATAACCGTTTTAAGGTCTGTTTACATGTACATTTCTACAGAAAAACTGGCATTTGTAAATCGGAGTTTGTCCATCATGGGAATCAGATTTCGATCGTTTTGATCGTGAATCCCACGATTCCTAGCCTCACATATGAGTAGCAAAAACCTGCACAGTTCAAATTTTTACAGAAATGGATATATACATCATCACGTCGTAATGGAACCAAGGATTCATCAGTAAATCCTGGCTGCATGTGGACAAAGCACCTCGTTCCCACTAGATAGCGATCTAAGGGACACAAGATTGCTTTTAAAGCTGAAACTAGAAAGAAAGCTAGATTTAAGAAAATCTCAGCCATTCTAGCTTCCCGGTTCAGTCTGGAGGTTTTGAACCGTTTGAAAACTAGAAGTGGCGAGATTTAAATAAATCTAATCCTCCCGCAGATATGTCAGCACCAATTCATATAAGATGAATAGTTACACCTGCAATTGAATAAAATGAGCAAATAAAGCAATATATATATATATATATATATATATACAAATAAATATAAAAGCTGTAAAGGGTGATGGGTTTTCACGCCGGTGCCCAGACTGAAATTAAAATATATATATATATATATATATATGTATATATACTGACAGAAACGTAGTCAACCAAGACTGGAAAGAGGACCAGTGATGGTGAAGGCTGCTTATATATGCATAAGTATATATAAAAGCAGTAAAAAGGTCACAGAATGATCCAGGTCGAACTGGAATGTAAATGTACAGAAAAGTAGTCAATCAGTGACTAGGGAGAGCACCCAGTATGGCGAAGTGCAAAAAAAATAGTATTATAGGCACTCAAAATTTTCACTGCCCCATCACCAACACCGTAGAAGGGCAGAGCCGTCTTTTCAAATCAACCCCGATCTTAATATCGGGCCTCCAACTCAAAACCAGCCACCAATGCTGGTCCGTCAATTCAAATCCAATCACCAATATCGATAAAACTAAATTCGACCACCAATGTCGGTAAGCCTAAATTCGATCACTAATATCGGTAAACCTAAAATTGACCAACAATGTCGGTAAATCCAAATTCGATCCCCAATATCAGTACTCCAGTCAAATCCGATCACCCATATCAGTACTCAATCCAGCTCCGATCTCCAATTGGACCATCAATTCAGCTCCAATCTCCAATCGGACCGTCAATCCAACTCCGATCTCCAATCGGACCATCGGATCAATCCCGATCTCAATATCGGGCTATCAACTCAACCTCGATTGTCTATTGGGCCGTTAAGTCCAACCCCAAACTCAATATCGGGCCTTCAAATCAGCCTCGACAGCAACCTGAAAGGTATAAGGCAGCCCCGACATCAACCCGGGAGGTACCGATCAATCCCGATCTCAATATCGGGCTATCAAGATTAGCCCCGGTTTTAACCCGGGAGGTACAGGTCAACCTGGACATCAACCCAGGACATGTAAAGTCATCCCCGGTCTCAGCCCGAGAAGTACAGATCAGCCCCGACGTCAATCCGGGAAGTGCAGTTCATCCCCAGAGATAACCCTGGGAAGTCAGATCCATCAAAGGTCGTGCCGACACCACAGGCAACTCTGAGAGGGGCAAAATGGTTATTTTACCAACTCTCAATCGATTCGGTCAAACTCAAGTCAAATTGATGCCATCGAAGTCAAAACAAACCACAACAACGATCCCGAGTGCCAATAACGCAAGACAGCTCAACGGATAAATTGCGGAGAATCGAAGACCTGGTTCTAAACCCGTCCAGCAGTTGAATAAATTGAGTAAAGAAATATATATAATTATATATATATAAAAGCTTTAATAGTCTGGTCGTCAATCCTTTTTTTCAAAACTTCTATTTCAGACTTCAATTCATTGTTTTCGCGATAATACTGAGCAATTCTTGAACCCGGTGACATTGGTGGATCAATCCATTCAAATGAGTCACATGATATTGTTTTATAATTTGTGCAACCAACAAATTGTCTCCCTGGATTTGTTTTGGTCCATGAAACCTTCACAGGTGAAGGAACTCCACATTTGCAACTGCGAGATGAGCTCCCTGATGAATTTGTGCTCATGGCTGCCCGAATAAGAAGATAAAATTTTCTGAAAATATTCACAAGACAAAAAGCTCAACAAGTTATGGAAACAAGATACAAAAACAAGTAGTGGAAACAAGATATCTGTAATATCCCTCAATTTTTTCTTCCTTTTTTCTTGACAACTAACTTGAAATTCTCCACTTCATTAGTTAATCAATACAAAACCACAGTATTCATCAAAACTATTTCTAAAAAAAATCAATACTCCAAGCAGCAGCAGAAATTGAAATTAACCTTTGTAGTAACTTCAATATATAATTGTGGGAGGGAGAGTGAATGAACTCTATTTATACACAAAATTCTATAACTCCAAAGACCATGAAAGGAGTACTATAGCATATATATTCAGTAGAGCCTCAATTCTTCAACTATCAGTCTCAAAAAATTTACCCATTATAATTAAACCCCATATTTTCCATAAACAGTCTCAAAAACCAAATTAAACCAACTAAAAATGAATAAAAAATGAATCAAACTAAACAAGGTATGCAGATTTTTATAGTGTAAAATATCAAAAAATAAAAAATTTGTGTAAACAGAACAAAACTTCCTTATATATGGTGTGAATTTAAGTTTTGAGAAGAAAGGGTTTACCAAGAAAAGCAGCTACCAAGGGAGAAGAACACGGAGAGAAAAACACGGAGATTTAGAGAAAAGACCTCCACCGTCCTCGTTTCCACCGGTGCCGATTTAGAGAGAAGAACACAAAGAGAAGAACATATGGTTCCGTTTCCACAGATTTAGAAAAGAAGAAGCAACTGCCGATTTAGAGAAAAGAACTAATTTGGAGATAAGCCAGAGCTAGGGCACGGAACATTTGGGATTTTGGGGGGAAAACACGGAGCATTTGGGTTTGGGGAGGAAAAATATGGAACTTAAATAGTTATGCTCTTTAAGGAAATTATGTTACTTAAGACTTATGCTCTTGAACTTTTCTGATATAAAGCATATGCATTATATATATAAATGCATGCATGTGTGTGTAACGTGTGTGTGTGTGTGTGATGAAAGCATGCATGTGCCGTGTGTGTGAATGTGTATGCAAGATGTGTGTGTGTGCAAGTGTGAAACTTAAAGCTTGCTGGAGACTTAAAGCTTGCATGATTTTGAAAAAGGAAGGCTTGGCCTTTCCATTTGAAAAATACCTAGGCCTTTGAAATTGAAGGAAACTTGGCCTTTGAATTTCCAATCTGTGTGCTTCTCTTTCATCCGAACCATTCATTTTACATTCATACAATCCGAACCGTTGGTTCAAAATTATATTTCAAAAATTACTATTTTGCCCTCAACTTCAAAATTCTATAAATAGGAGGCTTTTCATTCATTCTAAATTTATCAATTCACAAAGCAAAGAAAAACTATATCTCCTTGCCTACATAATCTCTCTGCAAAAACCTTTCTCTTCATCTTCTAACTCAAAGTTCTATTTCTTGAAAGAAGATTAAATTGGTCAAAGTAGTTGAGATAAGTCATTAAATTTTTGTATTTATATTATCTCATATCTGCTTATATATATATAGATATATTAAAGATAAATTGTTATACGCATTTATATATATCTATATTTAATCTATCAAATATTATAAAAAGTCTGTACTTAGATACCGATATAACTTGGAAGAAATTTCTCTTCCGGATGGTCTTTAAATCGTAAGTGGCTTTTTATTAATATCAATACATTATATAAGTATTGAAAAATATTTATATAATTATCAGATTGTGAAACACACAATTTGGTCAGTACTTAGATACCGGATAATTTGGATGTTATTTCTGTAAAATTTTCCGAAACGGTCTTTAAATCCTGAGTGGCCAAATTTTCACAACATAGATCAAATATAATATAATATATATAAGTGGGTGAAAATTTATCATACTTAATTGTTATACACATTTATATATATCTATATTTAATCTATTAAATATTATAAAAAGTTTGTACTTAGGTACCAGTACAATTCGGATGTTATTTCTATGAAATTATCTGAAACGGTCTTTAAATCCTAAGTAACTTTTTATTAATATTGATACATTATATAAGTATTGAAAAATATTTATATAATTATCAGATTGTGAAATACATAATTTGGTCAGAACTTAGATATCGGATAATTCGGATGTTATTTCTATGAAATTATCCAGAACGGTCTTTAAATCCTAAGTGGCCAAATTTTCACAACATAGATCAAATATAATATAATATATATATATACGTGGGTGAAACAAATTTCATCAAGTATTATATAATTGATAAATCTGTTATATTTGATAAACTTTCATAAACAAGTATTTCAATTATAAACTTATTTATTAAACAAAAATATGTGTTGCACTATAAGTGATTTTATATGGTTTTCTAAAATCAAAGTTATATATATTTAAAACCATAGAAACACACTCTTTATAAAGAAAAATCTTTTCTAAAATTGTTTAAACCATAGAAACACATTCTTTATTAAAAGAAAAGAAAATCTTTATAAAACTGCATCAATTTACTTATCTGCTTATCTGAAGCATTCCACATAAAAGTCTTGAACTTCTATCTGATATTTGATCTTAAATTATATATCTGCTTATCTGAGAAGTATCAATTATAAAAGTTATTTAAACTTTTATAAATTTGTACTAAACTTTATCTGCTTACTTTAGAAGCTATTTCAAAACTATTTTTGTAAAGGAAAAAGGGTAGAGTCAGTTTATTTTATATCTGTGAGAAAGACAAAAATTCTTTGACCAAGACCAGTGTCTTAAAGAGGTCAACTGGGAGTTCGGTCTGTAGTGAACTTATGAGGTGAGGAAGAGATTGTTGTTTCAAGACCAGGTTATAGAATAGTTATGAGCTTAACAGAAGATTCAACTAAGCCTGAGGAAGGAGCTGAGAGTTCGTTGTCCAAGATAGTTAGTTGTGAAGAGTTGGAAGTTGATCTATAAAACTTTGTAAATATTTCTCCACCTAGTGAAGGAACATTTATTACTGGGAGTAATAGGATCTCAAGCCCTAGAGAGGAGCTTGAAACTGGACGTAGCAATATACCCAAGCTGTATATTGTGAACAAGATAAATCTCTGTGCATTGTATGATTGAATTTTTCTAAATCTGCATATTAATTTCTGACACTATAAATTAATTTGATAAAAATTCAAAAAGGCCTAAGATAATTTTTTAACCAGTAATAATCCATTCAACCCCCTTCTAGATTATTATTGGACTTTCAATTGGTATCAAAGCGGTGCTCTTTAACTTGTTTGTTAAGTGAATACAGGCATATTTAAGAGTAGATCCATCTATGGCCTAAAATGCTACCTGTTGCGGAGAAGGACTATCAATGCCTAGACCTCCACTATTTGATGGCACAAACTTTGCCACCTGGAAGAATAGATTCAAAATCTATGCCAAGTCACAAGGAATCAAAATCTGGCTGGCAATAGAACGAGGTGTAAGAATTTTCACAAAAATTGAAGGTGAAAATATCATTGAGAAAGATGCTAATGAATTCACCACTGAAGATGAGGAGACCATGAATATAGCCGCCAAAGCCGAGCAAGTGATTACCAATGCTCTTATAGAAAAAGAATATAAAAGGGTTAGCAACTGTAAGAATGCTAAAGAAATCTGGAAAAAATTAATTGTAACCTATGAAGGAACCAATCACATTAAAGAAACCAGAAAAGATGCTCTATTCCAAGAGTATGAAAGCTTTAAGTTAGAAGAAGGTGAAAAAATCATTGATATGGAAACACGCTTTTTTAGAATCATTGATGAACTGGAACAACTGGGAAAAGCTTACACAACAAATGAGAAGAATAGAAGAATCCTCAAAGCTCTTCCATCAGACACAGATCTCAAAAAGAAAGGGATCGCCTTCAAAGCTCTACTAGTTGATCAAGAAAGCGATGATGAGGAGTTAAATGAAGAACTTCTGAGTCTAGATAATAACGAAGTTGCTTTATTATCAAGACAACTCAGGAGAGTAATCCAAAGTAAAGCAAAAAGATATGGCAAAAACTTTATGAAAACAACCAACAACTTCAGAAACAAGCAAGCCTTCAAACCAAAAGCACAAGGAGCAAACTTCAAAGCTAACAACAACAATTTCAGAAATGCTGGCTCCAACAAAAATTCAAATACATGCTTCGAATGAAATCAGCCTGGACACTTCAAGAATGATTGTCCTAAACTAGCCAACAACAAAGTGCTAGTGGCTGAAGAAGGCTGGGATCTAAGTGATAAAGAAGTAACTACTGAACAACCCGAGGAAATCACAAATCTATGTCTAATGGCAGACAATGAATCATCACCAAAATCTAAGATAAATTCAGAACATTAATTACTTAGTACTTCATTTGTCACACTCAGTTTAGACAATATAAATGAATAACATCATGAACTACAAGAAACATACAATTGTCTTTATGAAGATAATGAAATAATTAAAGAAGATTTTATTAAACTAAAAAATTCATTAGAAAAATTAATTAAAACTAATAGAAATCTAGAAATAGAAAATTCAAATCTAATCATAAATAATGAAACTTTAAAAGAAGAAAATGAGAAACTAGAAAATGACTCTTTAGAAAATCTTATATTAAAAGAAGAACTAGAGAAATTAAAAAATAAAAATAAAAATCTCGAAATCAAAAATTCAACACTTATTATTTCTATTGAAAATCTTGAAATTCAAAATTCAACTCTTGTTGTACTTATTGAAGATTCTCAAACACTAAATCAAGAGTTAAGTAAAGAAATTGAAACAGTCAAGCAGGAAAGTTCTTCTCAACAAATAAAAGAGAAAAATGAAGAATCCATCTTAATAAATCAACTTAGAATGTTGACTATAGAACGGGATGATTTAAACTCAACAGTCTTAAAATTTACAAAAGGAAAAGAAATTCTTGATGTTATGCTCAGTCAACAAAAATGTGATTTTAACAAAGAAGGATTAGGATATGTTGGAGAACCTAGTAAGACAAAAGATAAAGGACTCTACCATGTTAAAAGTAAAGAAAAAGAAATTCATGCATCTCCTTTTTCTAAATATCCTTACTGTAACAAGAATGGTCATTTTGTTTACTCATGTAATGCCACAAACGAAAACTATAAATGGAAAATGATTTGGGTAACAAAAGGAACTTACAATACACCCATTATCACAATAAGAAAATCTCATGAAGGATCATCTAGAAACATTCATCAAAATCCTTCAAGATACAATAATAGAGCAAATCATGCATCGTACAGACCTGCTACTCATAGAACACTCGTGTCTACTAAAACTTATTATCCTGTACCAAACTTTATAAAGGAAAATACAAATGATCCTTATACAAAATGGAAAACTTACCCAAAGGACCCTTCTCATTAAAGGGTACCAGTTTGTGAACTTAATATATGTTGCAGGTATGTCTCACAGCTGACTCTAGTAAAAATAAATGGTACCTTGATAGTGATTGTTCAAGACACATGACAGACGACAAAACAAAACTGAACAACCTACAAGCTACAGACTGTGGTGAGGTAACATTTGGAGACGGCAACAAAGGTAAAATTATTTGAATTGGAAGTGTTGGCAATAAACACATAACCATCTCTAATGTTCAATTAGTCACAGGACTCAGGTACAACCTTCTATCAATTAGTTAATTATGTGATAGTGGTTTTAAAATAACATTCAGTCCTCATAATTGTTCAATATCAAACCAATCTGGTAAATTGATTCTATTATATCCTAGAAGTCAAAATGTGTACACGTGTGACCTAGATACATACTCACAACTTGACAATGTGTGTCTTATATCTGCCAATGACAATCCATGGTTGTGGCATCGTAGGTTAGGACACATTAACATGAAATTGATAAATAACATATCTTCTAAGGAACTTGTCCGTGGTATTCCTAAATTAAAATTTCTAAAAGACTATATCTGTGAAGCCTGTGACTTAGGAAAACAAATACATGCATCTCATAAACCTAAACTCACAGTGTCAACCTCTCGACCATTAGAACTCTTGCATATGGATTTGGTAGGTCCTATCCCTAAACACAGCATGGGGGGAGCTATTTATATTCTAGTCCTAGTTGATGACTATTCACAATTCACATGGGTTAACTTTCTAAAATTCAAAAATAAAGCGATAAACTCCTTCTCAGCATTATGCAAGAAAATTCAAAATCAACAGGGAAACTCTATTGTTTATATTCGGTCTGATCATGGAAAAGAATTTGATAATTCTGATTTCATAATGTTATGTGATGAGCACGGTATAAGCCATAACTTTTCTGCTCCATACACACCACAATCAAATGGTGTTGTAGAAAGGAAAAATTGTACCTTACAAGAAATAGCCAACACTATGTTAAATGAATATCGTCTTCCTAAATACTTTTGGGCCGAAGCAATTGCAACATCATGTTATATCTTAAATCGAGTTTTACTAAGACCTATGTTGTTGAAAACACCCTATGAGCTTTATTATAAAAGAACACCAAAAATAAATTACTTTTGTGTTTTTGGGAGTAAATGTTTTATTTTAAACACTAAACAATATTTGGTGAAATTCGATCCCAAATCTGATGAAGGAATATTTCTGGGATATTCACTAAACAGTAAGGCTTATAGAGTATTCAATAAAAGAACTCTAGTTGTTGAGGAGTCAATGAATGTAACTTTTGATGAATCTGAACATCCTCCTAAATATAAAGAGCTAGTAGATAATGATGTTGTCATTGAAGACATTCTCAGAAATATGAAAGAATTAAAAATAGACAATACATCTCCACCTGTCAATGTTAATCCTCTTGAAAATCTTAATCCACGGTTAAATGACTTACCCAAGGAAACACTTGTCATTAGAAATCATCCTATAGAAAACGTAATTGGTGATATCGATAAAAGGGATTCTTATAAGATCACAAGTTCAAAATCTAGCTGGTCATCTATCTTTCTTATCTCAAATTGAGCCTAAAAACATAAAAGATGCATTGTTTGACGAAGATTGGATTATAGCTATGCAGGATGAACTTGAACAATTCACAAGAAACAAAGTTTGGAAATTAGTTCCAAAACATGAAGAAACTTCTATTATTGGAACTCGATGGGTTTTTCGTAATAAATTAGATGAAAATGGAACTGTCATACGCAATAAGGTAAGACTAGTTGCACAAGGGTATAATCAACTTGAAGGAATTGATTACGATGAAACTTATGCTCCTGTTGCTAGAATTGAATTTATACGAATGTTACTAGCTTTTACATGCCATAAAGATTTTAAACTATTTCAAATGGATGTCAAATCTGCCTTTTTAAATGGTATTTTTGAGGAGGAAGTTTATGTTAAACAACCTCCTGGTTTTGAAGATACTAATTGTCCTGATTATGTGTATAAACTGCATAAAGCTTTATATGGTTTAAAACAGGCCCCAAGAGCATGGTATGAACGATTAAGTAAATTCCTGTTAGAAGATGGATTTAAAAGGGGTACCGTCGATACTACTTTCTTCACAAAATATAAAAATGATGATATCCTTATTTTACAGATCTATGTTGATGATATCATTTTTTGTTCTACTAACATTTCTTTGTGCAATGATTTCTCTGAAAGCATGAGTAAGGAATTTGAAATGAGCATGATGGGAGAATTACATTTCTTCCTAGGATTGCAAATCAAGCAAGGAGAAAAAGGTATTTATATCTCTCAATCTAAATATTGCAAAGAAATGATTAAGACATTTGGATTAGAATCTGTAAAACCTCTTAATACTCCTATGTCAACCACTGATAAATTAACTGCTGATGAAAATGAAAAAAGTGTTGACACAAAGAAGTATAATGGAATGATCAGCAGTCTTCTATATATTACAGCCAGTAGACCTGACATTATGTTCAGTGTTTGTAAATGTGCTAGATTCCAATCTAAGGAATCACGCTTGATTGTAGTAAAAAGAATATTTCGTTACCTAAAGGGAACTACAGATATAGGTCTATGGTATCCTAAAGGTCAACCATTTGATCTTGTTTGTTTCTCAAACTCTGACTATGCCGGTCATCATGTTGATCGAAAAAGTACAAGTGGCACGTGTCAGTTTCTGGGTGGATGCTTAGTTTCTTGGTTCTCTAAGAAACAAAACTCAGTGTCCATCTAAACTACTGAAGCAGAATATATAGATGCTGCACGATGTTGTGCAAAAATATTATGGATGAAACAAACCCTGGCTGATTACAATAAAAAGTTTAACTGTTTCTCAATTCTATGTGATAACACCAGTGCTATAAATCTAAGTAACAATACTGTATTACATGCTAGATCAAAATATATAGATGTCAGACATCATTTTTTACGCAATCATGTAAACAGTAGCATTATCAAGTTAGAACATATTGACACAGAATTAAACATTGCAGACATATTTACTAAACCTTTAAGTTCTGAAAGATTCTGCAAACTACGTCTGAATTTAGGTATGTTAGATATCTCAACCTAATTATTATTACATTAAAAATATTTTTTATACTTTTATTAAAACTATTATTATTTCTAAAAATTATATATAGTATCAATATACATTTTTCTTATTTATGTAATTATAGTATATGTAAATATTTCTATATTTTAGAATTAAAGTTATCAAATATATATAGTTTACATAAATATATCTTTGCATTTAAAAAAAAATTATACTCTTCACTTTTTATAACTAATATATATTACTTGTTTTTTTTTTTAAAAAAGGGGGAAATTTTCTTAATCATTATATGTTTAATTAGTAAATACTTTTGTAGATTTAAAATTTCATTGTATTTTTATAAATATTTCCATAATTTATAGTTAACACAATTTATATACCTTGTTGATATTTAAAAAAAATTATTAATTAATTAATTTATATATTTAATAATCAAATTTTAAATTTTAAAATATTTTTTAACCATTTATTCTTACTTAATATATATATATATATATATATATATATATATATATGTATTTATATATAAATTATCAAGCTTCAATCTGGGCTATTGATCAAGGGAATCAATCCAACGGTCAAATCCATACTCAATCCGAGGCTGCCCATTCGACCAATCAGGAGCCACTTTCACAAAACACACGGATCAAGTCAAACAACCATTCGATCATCAACAGAAATCACATTCTAATCTCAACCGTTCGATCAAAACTGATCGATAGATACAAATTTTTAAAATTACCGGATCAATCCGGACCGTCTATCAATTTTAAACTCAAGCCTCAACCGTTCGATCAGCCAAATTAACCTAAATATAAAATACCCAAAAATTGTTTTATTCTCATTTTTCATATCTCTCTCTCTCTCTTCGGCCGACTCTCACTCTTCTTCTCCATCTCTTTATTCTCTCTCTGTCTCGTTTTCTCTCGAACCCTAATTGGTTCTTCATCAAAAATGTTTCATCTCCAATCAAAATTAGAGAAATCTAATTCGATCAATCGGTTCTACACCTTCGATTCAGTCCATCCTCTGTTTGTAATTCCACTTTCTTTCAAAAATCGCCTACTGTCAAACCTCTTTTTTTTTGTTTTTGAGTTTGATACACCGATCTTTGATCCGCAAACCCTAGTTCCTAGGTTACGTTCTCTTCTATCCAATATTTTTCTTACATACATATATATTTAAGAGTATATAAATTTACATATAGTTCAAATTATAAATATATAGATATATATATATATATAAATATATACATCTGATATTTTTTTACCGATTCCTATGTCTCATTTTTATTTATTTAAAAAAAATTATACATAAATGTATTTTCATAAATATATATATATATATATATATATATATATATATATTTTCATATAAATATTTTCATAAATATATATAAATATTTTCTTAAAAAAACTTATTATTTTCTTCTCTTTCACATTTTTTGTTCTTCATTTTTCCTTGTTTAAATTTTTAAAACTTTCTGTCTCAGATCTTCATATTTCGTTTCAGTGTACGATTATTACTTTAAAAAAAATTATTATATATATATTATTTTTTTTACAAAATCTTATTCGGGTTAACTCTTTCTCAAATATTTTTTTCTTTCGAATTTTTTTTAACAGTTAAAAAACCCTATTTTTTGGGAAAACAAGAATTTTTTTTCTAATATTTTTCTTAGCCCTAAACATTTTAAGAAAAACACAAACACCTTATTCTTAATTTTTGTTAAACACACAAACCCTAATTTTCCCTCTTCGGATTTTTGTTAAGAAGAAATTTTTTTTCTCTTCTGATTTTTCTTAACCCTATTTTTTACAAACACACAAAAACCTTTTTGATAATTGATTTTTTTTGCTTATAAAAAAAGGGGAGGGGAAAGAAATATTTTAAGACCCTAATTTTTTTTCTGTAAATATTACGAACCCTAATTTTTTTTTAAATTATAATAGGTTCGGTTTCACTTGCCTACATCTTTATACTCGTATTTGTTCCTATTTCTAACAAACTGTTTTAAGCTTATGTGAACTAATTTGGATGCTGGGCTTGAAAGAAATAAGTCGTATTACATGTGTGTTATGCGAATAAGATTGCAGGTAACATTGCTTTCTCTCTCTGTTTATAGTAGTGCACGAAATGTACTGTTAAGGTTTTTTTTTTCACTGAATTTTTTTTGCTAATGGGATTTAAGCAAATGTTAAGTAGTTGTTTACACTTCTTTTCTAATAACATACTTGCTGAATTAGGATATATGACATGTTTACTATTATGGGTGAAAACCTCTAGGTTTGAACCTCTGTTTTGGGATTGCTCTATTTTTCTTCTGATAAAATCTATACTATTTTGAGTTGCTGTGATATATGACTGGTATCTACATTTTTCAGACTAATAAGTTTCTGACAAATCTGAACTATAGTTATTGATTGTTCTCTCTGATAGCATGCTCACCTACTCTGTTTTTAGCCAAACTTATTTTGACATGAGGCCACTATAACAAATGTTGAGCTGCTTGGACTATTTTTTTGGTGTTGACCATCTGTTTTATGAAGTAAAATCATAATTGATTAGACATTCTATTTTTGCTATACGTACTTATGCTCTATCAGACTTAAACCTACTCCTATCTATGCTTTATATCTATGTCTGAGAACTGATCACTTATTACTGTATGCATTTATCTTCACTTATCTACCACTTCTATAAATGGCAAACTCACAGACTCACTTCATATGCCCTTTCACCTCTGTCTGTCTTTGTCTATCTGTGTGCCCTTGTTTGTCTGCATTCTTTAAATTATCTATCTTTTTCACATGGAAGAAATTTATTCTTCAAAAAGAAAGAACCTGCCTCTTCTTTCTGAGTTACACTCTAACATATTTGCACCAAAATTGCTCACTATACCTGCACAAGTGAAGTATAGGCACTTAAGACACAACCTTTTGCCTCGGATGGCTACTTCTTTCAACAATTTCTCTGACCTGTTAGAGAAAATTAAAAATGTTGGTTGGGATTGTTTGGTAATTGTTTCAAGTAGACAGATTTACCCTGCTCTCATTGCAGAGTTTTACTCTCACATGACATTTGTTAGAAATTCTTCTTGTCTACTAACTAGTATCTCTACTTGCATACAAGGTCAGCAATACATCATTAATGAGCAATTAATTTTAAATGTCTTGCACCTAAACAACAGTATGCTAGAACTGTCTAGAGTCAATGACTATGTGCATCCAATTAGCATCTCTACTAATAAGTGCATGACATTTAGGCATAATCTGGCTACTGTGACTGATCAGTTGGTACCTGCTCAACTATTTGATAGACCATGCAAAGTATGGTGTGTGTTTTTCACTCCTCAATGTAAGTTTCTTGCTCGAATATTTAGATACAATCTCATATCTGTTAGGGAAAATAAACGGTTTCATCCGTTTGACTTGGAACTGATAAAATGTGTCTTGAATCAACATATGCCTTACAATCTGCCATATTTTCTGCTGAGTTCTTTTGAGTATTGCTATCAGCATAATTGTTTGGGTTTTGGTCTTCTCCTCACTCCTATATTTCAATATCTTGGTATATATGTGCTTAACCACCAGACTTAATATGTTAAGAGTAGCAATATTGTCTCTCATTTAAATCTGCCCCCAAAACCTCTTATGATATTTGATCCAGAAGTGACTGAGTCCCCTGAACCTCACCAAAATTTGTTGCCTCAAATTGATGCGTTAAATAGTTTAACTCAACTGTCTCTGAAAAATCAAACCAATATGTTGAGTCAAATAGAGTCTCTTCAATTTTCTGTGCATCACATTAGAAATATGCTATACATGTTGATGGAACTTCAGAAGATATTTGTGCCATCCTACAATCTCTCTGCTGGCACCAGTTCAGCTCAGGCAGCTCGGCCTGAACAGAATCCGACTGAAGATCATCTTCCTTCTCTTGGCCTACATTTCTCTCACCTATCCGAATTCTAACTTTTTGGGAGGATTGTAATATATATATATATATATATATATATATATATATATATATATATTGACTAACTATTCGGGATAACTGTACGATAACACTAACAAACACTAACTATGCATGGAATATTTATTGCTGTTTATCTTTTCTAACATATCTTCCTGCAGGTTATTAACTTGTGTTGAGAATACTAACTTTTTCTGCAGGTTTTGAAATTGACTCTTCTATTCCCCACTTTTTGTAATGACAAAGGGGGAGAAGAAAAATATATTTTTCTGCTATCTTATATTAACTGCTATATCACCTGCTATGTCACTGCTGCACACTACACTGCAATTTTGATGAGTTAATTTTTTTTGAAAAAAATCACAGATTTTTGTTAAATTTGAAACTCATGAATACACTAAGGGGAAGCAGTTACTAAGGGGGAGCAGTTGTAAATCAGAAATATTTTTAGTTTGATGACAAAAGGGGGAGATTGATAGGTCTCCAAACTAATCAATTTATTTTGATGATGTTGATGATAACAAACTTAGTAAATAGGATTAATATAAAATAGGTAGAATCCTCTATAAAGGATTATTATTATTATATAAATTGATTTTTATTATCCTATTTTATTCCTATCAAAAATATTTTTTTTATCTTAAAATTGAATTTATTTTTCTTGACCTTGATAAATTAATTATCAAGTGTTAATAAAATTTATTCAAATATTAACATTTCCTAAGGCAAAGAGATTCATATTCTTTTCCAAAATGTTTTTCTAAAATTCTTATTGGGCAAAAAGAAATTATTTTTACAATATATATATGTAAACACTCGAAATTTCGTGTCCCTGATACTAACACTGCAGGAGGGCAAGGCCGTCTCTTCAAGTCAAATTCGGCTACTAATACCGGTCCTTCAACTGAAATTCGATCCCCAATATTGGTCAACTTAAATCTAACTCCCAATATCGTTCAAGCAACTCAAATCCGGTCTCAACATCTGTCAACCAATTCAGCCCCGGCAGCAGCCCGAAAAGTCAAGGTCAGACCCGGCAGCAATCCGGGAGGTACAGGTCAGCCCCGGCATCAGCCCGGGAAGTCAGGTCGACTTCAGACATAAACCTGAAGCATCACAACAACTCCAGAAGAAAATATGGAATGACCACGTCAGCCACAGAGGCAACACTAGGGACAAACAGACTCGAATGGGATCCAAGTCTTGGAAACAGCTCCCGGAGGTCAACCAGAGGCCATGCCGACACTAGAGGCAACCCCGGGAGGGGAAAAATGGTTATTTTACCAACTCTCAGTTGATTTGGTCAAACTCAAGCTGAATCGATGCCGCCAAAGTCAGAATGAACCACGACGATGATCCCAAGTGCAAACAACGCAAAGACGGCTCAAGGAATAAATTGCGGGGAAACAAAGACCCGGCAATGAACCCGTCTTTTTGGGCTTAAAAAGGTTAAATCCTATGTCATTGCAACACTCTCAGTGAGGGCTTTTCGGAAACATATAGCACGCCTTAAACGGACGCTCCGATCAAAAGTTATGAAGTTTCGAACCTGACATCGCATTATTCGGCATGCATGCACTTCGAGACGACGAAGCCGGGCATGTGGGCCCCACATTTGGGAGCCGTGGTAGCAGCAGGTAGAGTGGACGCTCCTTGGACTATAAATAAACTTGCACCCCCCTCATAGTTCATAATTTCGAAACGCAGCGAAGCTCTCCCCGTTCGATTTTCTGACTTTTACACCTCTTCCAAACCCAAATATTTTCAATTTAACACGTAAATATACCCATATACTACCACATATCAGAAAATAACCGATAGATTTGGACTTATAGAGCCTACAGTTTTGCAAAAAACCCGTGTAGCAGTCCATTGTAAGTATTTTCACGATCAGAAAGTGAATATTACTTCTTCGTATTTTTATACACTTGCATATTAAGTTTCGTTTTCTAAAAATGCCCGAAACTTATTTCTGTGGCCGTTTTCGTCAAAATTTGGTATATTTTTGTACATAAACTGATTTTTTGGCATTTCTACAACTCGGATTGACGATCCGTCAGCTCCAGCAGCTTCAATGCCCAAAACTCTTTATTTTGGCAACTTCGCCGGACTGGGTTATCTTCCCAGTCCTGGTTTGGCCCTTTTTGTATATATTTAACTGTATATATACTAACATTTCAATTCTGTCAAGCATGGATGTCAAATCCGAGGTAGTTTACCACTTTTATATATATGTATGCATATATAAGCGACTTTCACCATAACTGGGTTCTCTTCCCAGTATTGGTTGACTACATTTCTATCAATATATATATATATATATATATATATTTCAACTTCAGTTCGGGCACCAGCATGAAAACCCAATGCCCTTTATACTATTTTTGCACACTTCGCCATACTGGGTGATCTCCCCAGTCACTAGTTGACTACTTTTCTGTAATTTACATTCCAGTCTGACCTGGACTATTTAGTGGCCTTTTTACTGCTTTTGCACTCCTTACCATACTGGGTGATCTTTCCAGTCACTGGTTGACTACTTTTATGTTAATTTCAATTTCAGTACGGGCACCGGCGTGAAAACCCATCGCGCTTTTTACTGTTTTTCTATATATATATATATATATATATATATATATTTCACTTCTGTCAAACCCGGATCATTTCGTGGCTTTTAATACAGTTCTTTATAAATATATATATATATATATATATATATATATATTTCAGTTCCAGTTCAGGCTTGTGCGTGAAAACCCATCTCCCTTTTTAACTTTTATATATAACTATATATATATATATATATATATATATATTGCTTTACTCGCTTTCTATTCAACTGTTGCTTTAAATATTCATTTTATATGAATTGGCACTGACATATCTGCGGGCGGACTAGATTTATTTAAATCTCGCCAATTCTAGTTTTCAAACGGTTCAAAACATCCAGATTGAACCAGGAAGCTAGAATGGCTGAGATTTCTTTAAATCTAGCTTTCTTTCTAATTTTAGCTTCAAAAGCAACCTCGAGTCCCTTAGATCTCTATCTAGTGGGAACGAGACACTTTGGTTGTGCGGACCGGGATTTACTGAATGAATCCTCGGTTCTGACAATTTTGGGATATATACATATTTTTGTGCAAATTTGAACTGTGAAGGTTTATTGGCTACTCACATGTGAACCTAGGAATCATGGGATTCATGATCAAACTGATCAGAATCTGATTCCCACGATGGACAAACTCCGATTTACAAATGTACCCTGCCAGTTTTTCTGTAGAAATGTACATGTAAACAGACCTTAAAATGGTTTTCCGGATTTAAGGTCTCAATATAATGAAAAATATGGATTATCGTGTCAAAGTCCCTCCGATGGTTTTCATGCCCATGAGGAGACCGACATTTGTATATATTTTGTGGTCGAGGATGCTTCGCAGCCTGACAAATCACCATTCATATGCAGCCTTAAGGCTATAAAGATAAAATTAGAGGTATCAACGGGTTTCAATTCCTATGCTAGAGTAAGGGTTTGATAAACCAGCTTTCAAAACATTATTTTCAATTCAAATCAAAAGAAAAGCTTTTCAAAGAAAATCAAATTAAATACTTTTGCAAATCAAATCAAAGACTGATTTTCAAATCAAATCAAACCCTTCGTATATAGGTTCAACGAAGCCTGTCAAAGCTTTCAATCAATCAAATCAATAGGCACAATTTTCAAACAGCATTAACTCACGCATTCCAGTTTTTAAAGGGAAATATTGAAAAAATGCGGTACCGTATTTACACGGGAGTCGTGGGGTGACTAACACCTTCCCCACACTTAACCAAGCCCCCGAGCTCAAAACTTTATTTTCAAAGATCAAGTTTCGATAGTGTCCAACAATTGGGCCTCATTCAAAAAAAACTCGGTTGAGTTGGTACAATCATTTTCAAATCTACCTACTGGCAACTCTATAAAACGTTCAAATCATCGACATGATACATGTTGGCTTTCTCCCTAAAAAACCCTTCAAAACCTTTTTCCTAAATAAAAAGAGTGAGGGTAGAGAGAACTTAGGAAAAGAGATTAAAAGACCCGGGTTGTGACCCAACCCGCGGATTTTTTAAACCAACGTCGACAGGTGGCGACTCTGCTGGGGACAGTAGAGGGCTTAGGCCGCTTTCAAATCTTTTCAAACATTTCCTTTTCAAAACTGTTGAATACGTGAAATTTTGCGTCTCCACAGTCAATGAATGAGTGAATGCTGCGTCTTTATTAATGTATGAATGTTGCGTCTTTACATTGAATGAATGTGAATGAATGTTTTCCTGCTTTTTATTGCTTCGCACCTATATTTAGTGCTTCGCACCCATGTCATCATATGCACAACGGTGAGGCACGATGTATGTGAATGTATGTTGTGTGTCCCTCTCACAAGGAGGAAAACCCGGTCGGTGATAAGTAATGTCTCTGGGGACGACTAAGTCTCTGGGGCTCATGAAAATGCACCACCAAGATTCGCTCCAGTTGAAAGACCGGATTAATTTCCCTCGAGTAGATTGCGATGATATAGGAACCTTCATGCCGAAAACAAAGCCACGAGAGTAACCTAGGATAGGTCAGCCTCTGATTAACCAAATTCGATGGGAAGCTTCTCCATGCCTTCCTCTTTCAATTCCATGTTAAGTCTCCAATTATCGAGGAGCACAATGTAAATATCATAATGAAAGATTTACTTTCCCAGTCAAATACCATGCCATCTTGTCACCAAAACAACTAACCTCGTTTTTGCAGGATAAGATTAAAAAATACATCATGCATCCTATCCCTACCTACATCAGGAAATTAACACGCCTACGTTTTGTTATAGGTGAAAAAGTGGTCTCACTACTAGATCATAATCTGAAAAGGCACAAAGCCTATCCACCAACATGGCTGAAAGTAGCCAATGCGAGTCGGGTTCCGTATCTCGAAAAGAGTTTGAGGGACTTAAGAATCAAATAGCAGAGTTGGCTATCCTTCTAAGAGAACAAAGTAAAATCACTCAAGGCTAGGCAACGCTCAATCAAACCAAGTCCTCCTCACAGGGTGGCAATCAAAGTGCTGACAAAAAGGGGAAAATGCAGATCCCTGAACCGCGATACAGTGAAAGAACCAACAAAACCCCCGAAATCATAAATCTCAAGGAAGATCGGGAAACTGGGGATATCCGAAGGAAAGTTCGACAAATGGAAGAAACCATCCGTTCAATAAAAGAAACTGGAAACCTTGGAAGTGTCACCTATTCAGATCTTTGCATATTCCCAGGGGCTAGATATCCTAACAAATTCCAAGTCCCAGAGTTTGAAAAGTATAATGGGGCAGGCGATCCCTATACGCACTTGAAAGTATACACTGGCGAGCTAGGGTATTATGCTGAAGATGAAAACCTCAGAATGCAGCTTTTCCAAAAGAGTCTCACTGGAGAGGCTAGAACATGGTATGCCAGACTAGATAATGCAAAAATCCACATTTGGGAAGAGCTAGCTCATGCCTTCCTAACTCAATACAGCTTCCAGTCTCAGATGGTTTCGGATCGGTATCAAGTGTCCAAAGTCAAAAAGAAGAGTACCGAGTCTTTTCGTGAGTATGCCCAAAGATGGAGACGTCTGGCAGCACAATTTAGCCCGCCTATGACCGAAGCTGAAATGGTGATGACTTTCATAGACATCCAAGAGGCACCTTACTATGAGAGGATCCTGGCCGGAATAGGAAAGCCATTCTCAGAGATGATCAAACATAGCGAAATGACAGAGATGGGCCTAAAAGCAGGCAAGATCAAAGATCTCACAGCCTTGAAAGTAGTCGTTGATCATATACAGTCGGGCAACTATACAAGTGATCCCATAAGGATACCCAAGGAAGGAGAAGAAGATGTATCCCTCATTGTACAGGGGCAGTCAAGGACACTCAATCGTAGTCCCCCCCATTTGGAAGAAGGAAGAAAATCTGTCATTCCAACAACAAACTGCGTTCAACCGATGCCAGGACAAAAAGAGAATTTGAAAGAACAAAAAATCGGGTGTTCACTCCACTAGGCGATTCCCTTTAAAACATGTTGGTGATGTTAATAAATCACAATAAAATTATCGAACTGGCTCCACCTCTGGATCCAAAAAGCAAAATATACAATCCTAGCCAGAGATGTTCTTACCATTCAGGATCTCCAGGACACGATACACAAGATTGTTGGTCCTTGAAGCATAAAATCCAAAACCTGATCGAAAACGGCGATATTGTGGTCCAACAACCTGACCATCCAAATGTCAACATCAACTTTCTGATGTCATATGATACGGAGGGAGTAAACATGATTGGGTCAGGAAGCGATGAAATGCATCCAAATAGTAAATACATATGAAGGATGGAGGAATACCCCCAAAGGAACAGAACAAATGTCCTAGAACAGGAATATGCAAAAGAGGGTATGACAGTAATGCAAAAGTTGAATGCAATCCAGCATCAAGTAACTCTGTTGGCTAATCTGGTAGTGCGCCAACATCAGGATACGAGGCAAATTTTCACTTAACTATCAGGAAGTCAAGGGAAAGAGGAGGTTATTCAGAATGTAAGCATATCTCCCTCCATGATCAGCCAGCTAAATGAAGAAGATCAAAGCATGTTGAGTAGACGAGAAAGGGAGAATGATGAAATTACTAGAAGATCTCACCAAAGGAAAAATCGTCCGGAGGAGTACGAACTCCCAAATAGGAAATATCAAGCAACATTCCAAACACGGGCAAACCCTCGAAATCCTACGGCACCGAGAGTCGGGGAGAGTAAGCGGAGAAGGGTATTCACACCTTTGGGGGACTCAATAGAAAATGTGTTAGCACTGTTGGTTGCGCAGAGAAAGATTACTGAGTTTCTGCCTCCTACCAAGCCCGAGATGAAAAAATATGATGCCACAAAGATATGTCGCTATCATTCTAACTCACCTGGACATGCAACTGAGGAATGCTGGTCTCTAAAGCACAAAATCCACAATCTCATTGAAAGTGGAGAACTGAAGATAGAAGTCCCCATGACCAAAAAAGGCGAGATGAAAATAAAGAGTTTAAGATGTCCACGTGAGACAAGCAGTTCAAAGGAGGTGACGGCTGTAAGCACCAATCCTGGCAGAACACAAGGTGGACCAATACTAATGCTAGGAGTGACGGAGGAGACAAAAGAATCTCCCAATGATGTTCATCCACCATCATCAAACATCTTGTAGCCCAAAGCCAATAACTACATTCCTGACCTTATCCTCCTGGAAGATGAGGAGGAGATACTGATCTTTCCCCTTGTGGAAAAAGCCCAAAAGGGAAGTTCCTTATGAGAAATACGACAACAGTTTGAGAGTGATCTCATAGTCAAATCCTCTCAAGCCCATGAGAAAGGTGAAGGAATAGATGAAGGAAAAGGTGGTGAAGTTCTCGAGGAAGCCAACCCATCGAGGAATCTAGAGTTCATCCTTTTTTGCGACGAATGCTAATTTAGGAGGCGATCAATTTATGGCAGTGATTGAAGATATTAATGACCAAGAGGAAACCTCTATCACGAGCCTCGAAGGCAACTTAACCACGAATGACTGGACTATCAGGCCTCAGCAAGCCAAGAAGACGTAGATCCAGAGGAAAGTTGCGAGTTCCAGAGGATGTTGGGACGTTATCCTTTTCTTAGCATTATGCCTTTTATTTTCCATACATACAAAATCAAAAGACCAAAAAAAAATCAAAAAAAAATCAATCAAAATCGAGCCTTTCAAGTCAAAAACTTGAACTACGAAAGACCTGATCTCCCTCAACCTGGGAGTACGTAGACAACCATCTTGGTGTGGTCAAACCAAACAAAAAAATTCAAAAACCCTCGAATCCCAACACAAAAATTCAAAAACCTATCAAACCAAACTCAAACCCCAAAAGAGATACTTCTCAAGCCTCTCACACAAAAACAGGAACTATGAACGACCTGATCTCCCTCAACCCGAGAGTACGTAGACAACCATTCCTGGTGTGGTCTGACCTTCAAAAAAAATAATAAAAAATCAATCCCAAGACACCGAATCTTCTAAAACTCAAATCCTATCGAACCGCCTGGTCAACAGTCCCTGCTGAGGAAAATCAAAGCTAGTCTATGAACCCGTGGATAAGCGGGATAACAGTGCCAACATGGCATCTCTCTGAAGATAGAGGAGCAGCTGCAAACTCCTAACCCTCGGTCTCCATACGAGCTAGAACATCCACTGCCATCTGCATAATATGGCCTCGTTCCTCTTAGCAAAAGCGGCATCCCGAGCAACTAAAACCTCCTGAATCTCCTCAAAGGCTGCATCTTTGATAGAACGGATCTCACCTCTCTTCTCAATGCTGCATCCCGAGTAGGTTGAGCCTCGTCTCTAGCGGCGAAAGCTGTATCTCTGCCAGATAGGGCTGTCAACATCAACGCCCTGGCCGGATCTCTCTCGAAGGTCATCCGAGCTATTAAATCTGCCATAGCCAGATCTTTCCCTGCAGGGACACTCGGTAGGTCACCAACCAAAGCCGCGGTCAAGCCGATAAATAACTCATCCTCTATGGGAGAATCAGTATCCTCTATAGGCTCCCCTCATCAGAATCAATGCTCCAAGCTGATCGGATAACAGCATCCAATGCAATATATGACTCCAACCATGTAGAATACTCTATAGAACGATCTGGATAGCTAGTAACGAAATCAGTCCTCTCCTTGTGAGTCCAATACTCATAAGTACTGATCAAGTCAGATGACGACAAAGATAAAGCTAATATTCGCTGATCTATAGCCCCCCCCCCCAAAGTGGTGAATGCTATGAAACTGATCAAGCTGGCCCATGACTGCCAGCAGATGATATATGGTCACCCCTCTCAAACCCGCTAGGGGCAAATAATCCATGCCGACTGCATGAATGATGAAGCCGTAAGGGGAGCTCAACCTTGAGCATGGCAAGATCGAAAAGGGGTAAAGCAGTACCCATGATTTCTGAAGGTGCCAATCGGATTCGAATGCATCATGAACCATACATACAGTAGAACAACGCTACCTCTGAAAAAATCTCCTAGATGGGTACTGTATAAAGTAGCTGACCTCAGAGTCTCGGCTAATATCATCGGCAAAATCGTACAACCCTATCTGAGGGCACGAACCACTACCATCAAGCCAGTATCTAAGTGGCCCATATACAAGGGCATATACAGATAAGCAGTGATGCACATCAACAGCACATCCACTAGTGCAAAGTACCACTCATCTGCCAGAATAATAAAATCCCCAGAGAATCGCTCGTAGCTGTCCAACCTACCAAAGCAGTCAATCAAAAGGTCCATGGACACTACATGTTCGACAGTAATCTCTTCAGCGTTAACTCTGCGTCTCAGACCAGTCATGGTCATGAACGGTCGTCTCATGTCACTAATGGCTATCCTGGCAAATGACAGATCTAATGACAAACCCGAGGCGCTCATATTCCTCCAGCATAGGAGTCAACTCATGAAGGCCAAACCTAAAAATCCTACATCCAAGAAAGACACTCAAGATCGATAACACATGTTGAGAGGACCCAACGACACCTCAATGTTGTTCCATCAAATCCAGAGCAAGTCTCGAAAGGAAGAGGCATTGATACCTCAAAGCGACCAATCACAAGGATGAAATGGCAGTCATCATAGGATGCAACCTTTCAGCAACTCATCACTCCTGATGTGCGAGAAGACTTGATCTCTTTTGACCTACAAAAGAATAGGGGTGACCGTCATGAAAAAAGTCTATCTCATACCCGATGTTCTGTTCCCCTAAACAAAAGGCCACGGATTAAACCTCACAGATCAAACCAAATCCGGTCAAAGCCATTATATCACCAACCATTACAAGCCCTTGAGTCCAATTCATTGGATTTCGAAGGCATCTCGATATCAATCATCAAAGTTGAGACAACCACACAGTGATATATCAAGCATAAGCATCAGCAAGGACCTTTAAAGAGCTGACACCCTCAATCTGAAACTTCATCAAATCAGAAGAAAGGTCATCAAAGCTAATTGCTTCTACAAATCAGAAACAATGACTGGGGCATCCAAGCATTAAAACCAAAATCCACTACCTGTTCACCACGGGGGTCATGCGATTAAAGACTCTTGCGATCTCGGCATCTTATCAGCCCATTAGTCAAACATACAACCAAGCAATCCTCCCAGATGACAAGCAAGACTGGAGAAATTTCAAAGTCAACGACAACCCGATGTTGGGACCGTTACAACAAGACTGGACCAATTTTGGAAATTGCGAGAATTCAACACTGGGGCATTTATCAACTATCCAATCAACATGTACCAGTCGGCACCATCAACATGGTCTGTCATCATCCAAGCTTCCATCATTGGCAATCCGGTATGATTAATCTGCCTTTTCCAATCATAATTTTCTTAGAATACTGTGATCCACGGATAAGGTACTCCTCTTTCATCTCTTTATAAGCTTTAAACTTCTAGTTACATACATTAGCAAGGGTATACACGTTAAGTATAGATAATCTTGCATTAGAATCTCAGAAAAAGAGGGAAGGAAAAAAAGATATTTGCTTAACTTGTTATGAATTGGATTAATTCTGATAAGCGTCCGTGGAGCAAGAATCATGAAAGCGATTAGAGAATTAAGACTATTCAACATTTTGATTAGGCATGATGTCCTAGTTCAAAGCACTTTTTAGAGCAAACTTGACCTCATATGCATGTCTGCACTTTGCGATTGACCTGACTCTTAGTGGTGGGGTATGAAACTATGGCGACAAGGATGACAATTAGTAGCCAGCCTAATGTCTCGAATCGTGGCCTGGGTTACTTGAGTTATTAAGCCTGAAGGGTGTCTTTACACCTGGTGCCCTAAAGCCATCTGGTTTGGGAGCCACCGGCCCAACGCTCGTTATATGGGTAACTCAGTGCCTAAGAAAACGAGCATTACAAGAAGTCAAAACCTGAGCAGATCCAAATCGTGGCCTAGGTTACTTGAGTAATTAAGCCTGAGGGGTATCTCTACACCTGGTGCCCTAAAGCCGGCTGGTTTGGGAGTCACCGGCCCAACACTCGCTACACAGGTAATTTTGAGCCTAAGAAAACGAATCTTGTACAGGCTCAGATGAGGGTCAAAAGAGTAGTCTGCCTGACTTGTCTCGAAGTGTGGCCTTTGTTACTCGAGCCAGTAAACCCGAAGGGGTGTCTTAACACCTAGTGCCTTAAAATTGTCTGGTTTAGGAGTCATTGGTCCAAAACTCGTTACATGGGTAATTCTGAATAGCCTAAGAAAATGAGACAAAGTTAAGCGACGAAAATAGAAAAATTTGCAAGGTAAAAATGAGATCATCTAAAGTTATAGAAGAGAAACACCTACTAAGGGTTGCATTGCTCACAGTGCACATGTCATATGATGTTAATTTTGTGAATAGCGGTGTCTAGAGCGAAGATGAGGTGTCTCTGATAAAGGGAAGATAAGTCTTTTGAAACTGATCCTACCCATGAAAAAATGACCATGGATGCTTAAAAGTTTTCTTGCAATGTCATAACTTGTCAAACGAAAATTTTGATTCCCTTAAGAAAACTTCATTTCAAGATCTTTAGCGGTAAGATAAAATCTCAGTGAATCCAAGCATTCAACTTCATAAACTTTAACTTCAAATACCTCATTCACAAGATAATACTGACGGCCCATGCCATCAAGCTTTTGGCACGTTTCGTTCAATGTACAGAAAATTGCTCACTCAAGATGTGGTCAACGAGGCAAGTTTCTTTTGTTCACCCCAGTAACAACCTGCGAAAGGGCTGGAGCATTTTCGATTCCAAGAAATGGAAAGGATCTACGACGGGACCAGGCACCTCATCAAAAGAAAAGTGAGAATTTTTGAAAGAAATCAAGGCGACATAAGTTTGTCCCTCCACAAGAAAGGAAAAATTCTCAAGAGAGTCCTTAACTCGAAAAAAAATAGATGCTCGATGAAAAAAAAAGGTCTGGCAAATGAAATATACATCATCAAACGTGTCAACCTGCGCCAAGTCCTCACAAAGCGAGGCCTCTACACCAAAATTCAAATCTAGGCAATAAAAGAAAGGGTTACATCCTCCAGAACATCAGCATCACCTGGGTCATCAGCCAAGCCAGCATTTAACCCAGCAGGGTCATAAATAGAGAGCTTGCCCCTTTTCATACTCAATGATCAGCCGTTGGCACAACCCAGCGAAGCATCAGAAATGGTTCGGTGACGTTCAGCCAGTGAAGGGCACTTCATCGAAGGTCAGATTGTCTGACACTATCAGCTGTTGGCACAACCCCAGTAAAACATCAAGAATGGTCCGATGGTGGGAACAGTATATCAATCCATCCCCACAGAGGGCAGATGATGGAATCTGTTATACAAATACTTAGAAGGGGCGTTGAGAAGGATCCGGTGATGTAGACTGTGGAACGCTACTTCAGCGAAGATATCAGGATATCTCCTAATAAAGCCATCAGTGTTTGGACCACCAGAGGGACCAGCACCAAATCCAGATCCAAAAAATAGCAGCCCCTGCGAGATCCTCATCAGAGATGGCATATGAAAGGGGAACATCCAAATCTGCTCTGCGAATGAAAAAAGGAGCCATACAGGAGTTAGAGCTGATAAGCCTATCAAAATCCATGCCTGAAAAGAAACTCCAAATCATCTCAGAAAGGGTGAGGTATGGTTCTACATCAATTTAATTAAGCATATGCATCAACCTAGGATAAATTAAGATCATCATATCATATCTGGTCTGCACATGTGCAACAAGCGCTACATCAGCGCACATCTCCATTAAAAAGTTAGGCATGCATACCCAGTAGAGTTAAATATGCATACACATTAAACACATAAACTCGATGAAAAAGTCTACTGTCGCTCGAGTAGGCATCGGGACAGTCCAATGATCAACCATTGTCCCTACCATCAGGGTAGGAACTGTTGCAAATTATCGATGTAAGTTATCATCGAGATAGGCATCGGGAGCACCCACTGAGGTAACTCGGCAAAAGAGATATATCCCCATTAGAGGAGCCTTTAGAAATATACAACGGCATCAGCCAAGAGAGAATCTGCCCCCTAATAGTATCGACATATTGGGGAAACCATTCATCTTAAAACCAAGATAACAACAAAGGCTATCACAAAGAACGTCGTCCCAAGTAGAAATGTGGGAAACATGTCAGTTAATCCTCATCAAACAAAGCATCGGCAACACCGATGGAAATCAAACCATTCAAGTCAACACCAGTATAGACATCAGCAACATTGATGAAAGTTAACCGTTGAGATCAGCCCCAACACAAGAACAGGTAAAGGTAAGCAATTTGCGATGCGATATGCGATTTGCGATGTGATCTGCGATGTGATATGCGATTGCGATGCGATTTGTGATGCGATATACGAAGTGCAAAATGTGATTTGCAAAAACATGTCAACATTCATTGCATTGCTATTTGTATCATTAATATCTTGTCATATTTCAAGTGTCTAGCAATCTTTATCCTATTCATTCCATTGCATTACATAAAATGATAAAGAGGGGCATCTATAGACACTCGAAATTTCGTGTCCCTGTTACTAACACTGTAGGAGGGCAAGGCCGTCTCTTCAAGTCAAATTCGGCCACCAATACTGGTCCTTCAATTGAAATCTGATCCCCAATATCGGTCAACTTAAATTCGATCCCCAATATCAGTCAACTCAAATTCGATCCCCAATATCAGTCAACTTAAATCTGACCCCCAATATCGGTCAAGCAACTCAAATTTGGTCTCAATATCGGTCAACCAATCCAACCCTGGCAGCAACCCGAAAAGTCAAGGTCAGCCCCGACAGCAACCCTGGAGGTACAGGTCAGCCCCGGTATCAGCCCGGGAAGTCAGGTCAACTTCAGACATAAACCTGAAGCATCACAACAACTCCAGAAGAAAACATAGAACGACCACATCAGCCACAGAGGCAACACTGGGGACAAACAGACTCAAATGGGATCCAAGTCTTGGAAACAGCTCCCAGAAGTCAACTAGAGGTCATGCCTATACTAGAGGCAATGTAATGACCGTGAATTTTAAACTTCATTATTAATTAAATATGTGATTTAATTTTAATAAGTTAGTTTTGTGAGTTTATTTAAACCTTATGTGGTTATGTGATTATAGCCTATGCGAATAAATGCTAGGAATATTAAAGGGAATCACTAATGGTTTATTAAATTAGTGAACTAGCACTGAGACTTTTATATCAAAAGAATTGATAAGATGATTAGTAATTAAATATTCAATTACTTGAATATAGTGTAGAGATTTAAACGTGATTGATTAATTTATATTTTGGATAATTAATCGATAACGTATGAATTTATTATTATTGAGAATAATATACTAATAAGCAAAGGATTAATAAATATAACGAGATTATATTTACTTGATTAATTAATTTGTGCAAGCATGCGACATATTAAACCTTTAATATATGGTATTTAACTATATATAGTACAAGGTGACACATTAATATGTCTATATAGACTATATAGTAAAATTAATTGCATTAATAGAGTTACATAATAATATTGTTTATGTGACATGAAGTGTGTGGGTAAACATTCATGTATACCTTATCAACATATAGTAATATCAATAAATAATTATTAATTGCTAAATGATCTCAATAAGTTATTATAATAATAACAGTTATGATGATGAGTAATAATAATACCCAATTGCTTTATATGTGGTATTAAGAAAAATGTACATGGATTATATGTTGGTATATATGTACCCCTACTTGGTACATTGTATTATTATTTACTTATTAGAGATAACATTGTGTACCCTACTTATTACATTGTAATTAGAAGTGACATTGTGACTTAAGAATATACTATGTGTATTTATTATATGACTAAGTGCTTATATATATACTACACTTGCAAGTTGCTAAAGTTCATGTGTTGTCCCAATTTGAGTGCCCATTCCCAACTTCTTCTTCACGTGAACTCCCACATGGCTAGCTACCCTATAGCTCTTCTCAATTTCAGCAAATATAGATAATGATTATGGGGGGAGTGGGTATTATGATGGATTTCAACTACTCCCAATTATCCTTCATACAATTTTTATTTTTCATTGTTTTGATTTGGTGAACAAAGTCAAGAACCGGATATACAAATTGCCTATATATATGACATCGCTTCTTCTCATTCCATTTGCTGAGATTTCCTTAAGTAGAGAATTGATAGCATATATATTGAGAGGGTTATCAGTGAGGGAGAATTGTTATAGCAGCAAACATCTATTGCAGAGGTATATCATTTCCCATTCTTGTTCTTCAAATTTTGTAAATTGCTAAGTCCTTAATTCTTTGATTAAAGCATGAATTGTATGATAAGTTGATTGGAAAATGCTTATTAGTTGCTATGTTAGCTTACAAGTATGTTAGAACTGTGTTAGAATATATCTGGAATGAATTTCGTAGGAAATTTCTGAGATGGGTTGTTGAACTGCCGAAACAGAACAGTGTCTGTCTCTGGCCGACAGCCTGCGCAGCTGCGCCAGTTATGTACTGGCCAGCGGCGCAGCTGCGCCAGGACCAGTTTCTGGTTTCCTGCTTCTGTTGCAAACCTGTTATGTACTAGCATGTAGCATCACTTAGGACAAGCTTGTGAACATGATTTAACTTGTAGATATTAGTACAATGACATGATATAAGTATGTATACTCATGATAGAGTACACTAATGATGAAAGGATTTAAAGTTTACAAATGAACTTAGAAATTACTAAAGTGAACTTGTTACGAACATATCGTGTATGCATTTTGATTTTATGAACATGATAGTATGGTTTATATTGACATGAAATGCACGTTTAAAGTGTTAAGCACACCCTATCATACATGATTGATAAATTCAAGTGATTTCAAAGGAAAGAAACTTAAAGACTTTTGAAGTAAACATGACCAAAGTTAATGTCTTGTAAATTCTGACCATATGAGAGCATTTATATGGCTTAGTAATGTGTTTTAATACATGAGAGTCATGGTTACAAAACACTTTGTTTATACTAAACGACTTTGTGGACTTAGTACTCTTTTCAATGAAAACTTAGAAATTAAGAGCTAATATCATCAATCCATATGTTAGTTACGTACTAAGCATGCAAGCACGTATATTAGAATTCATTATGCCTATAGACATATTGACATGAGCATCGTTGGGTTAAAGTATGGATTTCATATATGCACGTATGAATTTCATGGTGAACTATGTGATTAATGGATACATATGACATATAAGTACAAGCATGCCTACTTAGTATGGGTTAGTCTCTTTATGAGATAATATGACCGTAGTAGCGAACCTTTGAAGCATGAACTTGTATTGCTTAAAGTATGTAAATGTCCGATATGAAAACATATGATTTTGAATTGGAATTGAATGAACATGCTAAGTCTCGAACTTGAGTTAATAATCTGATAAGCATGTGTATTTGTTAATGTCAGTAGTTTGCATGCTAGAGAGTTGGCACGGATTGGTGCAGCCTGCTAGTTTTCTGACTATGCTAGTTGACTTATATGATGTTTAAACTGCAAACTAGAATCTGACCCTACTGATATGTGATTACTTGAGATAACTACATACTATGATAATGTGGCATGATAATTAGATGTTTGTTAAGTATAAACTCTTACCGGTTTACACAATACTAATTGAAATACCGACTTATTAATGTTAGGTCATTTCAACACTATTTAATTAAAGCTAGAACTTATTTATAGCTGAGCAATCAGGCAAGTATCCGAACCCTACCTTTATGGTGTTGCAAGTATTCTAAAATCTTGCATTACTTTATTCGATAAATTTTGTGAGCAAGTTCCCGAACTTCACTCTTTGGTTGTGCAAGTTCTCTGACTTACATTCTTTATTTGTGCAAGTCTTCTGAAACTCATTCTTTATTGTGCAAGTTTCTTATCCTTCTCATATTGTATTGAACAGGTTATTATTGTGTTGCAAGTTATTTTATTTAAGCTTGAATCTTATTTTCAAGCATGCTATTAGGTGGTTTAATTACTTTACAATTATTCTACATTGATCTTATTGATAATTGCACTTGGTGCACTTGAGTTCGTACAGTCTTGGACTTGTACATTATTTAAAGTTCTATAATTCTTGAACTGCGTCAGATAAAGTCTGAACCCTTGATTCGGTCAGATAATTGTATAAAATTTTATAAAAGTTATCCAAACCAATTGATGGTAAGGATTCTTAGACTGAAGAGAACACCCCTTATATATAGGGGAGTACCCCAGGTATCTAGTATAAAGATACAAACAGCAGAGTTGAATGTTATGCATATGCATGGCGTACGCGAGGCTGATCCCCTCAAGTACTTATTCTGTAGCCAGTAACCAAAGGGTCAATCAGCTATTGATTCTATTGGAGTTTTATAGTTCAAAGTCTACTTGACTATCAGTTATTCTAAAAATAATTATTATTTTTGCTTCCGATATTCATACTGTTGAATTCATTGTCAGATATTTTCTATTCATCATGATATATCCTTTATTGTTGTATTTAAACTTGCTGAGCAAACTTGTTGCTCATTCTTGCTATATCATGACTTCTATTGCAATTAAGGCTGAGACTTCAGGGAAGGACAAGGGTAAAGGAAAGATGTAGGAATAGTTTGCAAGGAGCAGACTTTGCTTTATGATTAGTTTAATTACTGTTATGTAATATGAACCCTAATGATTATTCTAGGGTATGTTTGTATGTTGTATTAAGGTTATCAAATCTTGGAACTAGTAACACCTTTTGAATGAACGACATACGTTTATTACATTCCGCATTTAGTTATTGTATGTTGTTTAAAGGTGGATATTTGTATTGTATCATGACGACCGAATCGGGGTTAGAGAACCCGGATTTAGGGGTGTCACAGGCAACTCCGGGAGGGGCAAAATGGTCATTTTACCAACTCTCAGCCGATTCAGTCAAACTCAAGTTGAATCGATGCCGCCAAAGTCAGAATGAACCACGACGATGATCCCAAGTGCAAACAGCGCAAGACGGCTTGACGGATAAACTGCGTGGAAACAAAGACCCGGCCACGAACCCATCTTTTTGAGCTTAAAAAAGGTTAAATCCTATGTAATTGCAACACTCTTGGCGAGGGCTTTTCGAAAAGATATAGCACACCTCAAACGGATGCTCCGATCAAAAGTTATGAAGTTTTAAACCTGACATCGCATTGTTCAGCATGCATGCACTTCGAGACGACAAAGCCGGGTATGTGGGCCCCACCTTGTGTTTGGTTTGTACATAACGCAATCATGCAATCAAATCACCTAAATAGGGCAGAAGCGCAAAAAATTAGGTTTTCAAAAATTTATACAAACCCATAACCATGATCATGCTTTGTGCTAGTTATCAATAACAGAAAAGAGAGAACATGGAATTATACCTTTGAAGATCCAAGCTTCCTCAGGTACAAGTTCTACTCCTTTGATTCCTTTGATTCCTCTGTAGTGGCTCCTTCCCTTGATCAATGTCAGCCACCCAATTGTTTGGCCTCTAACGGTGATCCACCAAGGAAGATGAAGAACTCAAGAAGATGGGTTATTGGCTTAACCCTTGTTTCTATCTCTATAGAATATGTGTACTCCTAACTCTTGAAAAAATTCACATACTTTATTTCTGATATAAGACTCTCTTATATAGATATTAGGTTAACCCTCCTAATCCAATTAGAATAGGGTTTTATTTAATTAATTAAATATTTTTAATTAATTTATATCTTAATCTTTATTAGGATTGAGAGAGAGTACTGATATTATATTAATTCTTAAACTCCTTTAGAATTAAAATAATAATAATAATAATAATAATATTAATAAGACTCCTCTTATTAATTTATATTTAATATTTCTAAAATATTAAATAATAAACATTAAGCTATTTAATTTATTCTATCACCATAGATTAAATTAATTATACTTAATGCATTATTACTATCATGCCATTTTCTTCTTAAATAATTCTTCTTCCTTTTATGGTGTGACCCTTTAGGTTCTCCATATTAAACCGGTTATGAATAAATCAATTAGAACAATTCTAATCTTATTTAAATAAATAAATTAAACTAATAATCTATTTAAATAAATAACATTTATTCTACAATAGGGATAAGCCTCCCTAGCAATCAACGACTTTCCAGATAATATAGATTTCAACATTAATCATAAAAGAACCTGTGAGTTAATAGTTACCGTACAATTCAATCCTTCCACCATACAATGTCCCAATTAAATATAAGACATGGATTTACTGTCAAGTCTTAATTTATTTAATCATATGTATTTCGATTAGAAAATGCACAACTCCAAATAATGCAAATTAGAAACCTCTTTCTAATTTCATTCTACCTTGGCCAAGGATTCCTAGGTTGTCATTTAACGAATCACATAGGACATATCTCCTCTTTTACTAGAGGTGGTAGATTCTTTATTGATCATTCATTATCTCCATATGTAACTCATTTTACCCAAGCATACCCTATATATGCCTTAAAAGGCCTTAAGGAATTAGTCAAAGTATAATTTGTTACATACAAGATACTATGATGATCTCAAGTCCAAGGATCACTTGTACTACTATCACATTAGGAATTCCTATTGACAGTCGAGTAAAACTCCATTAGGTATTCCATAGCGAGTCACGTTCAGTGAACTTATTCTCCAATAAGCACCTACATACTTGCTTTAGTGTCTCCACACAAATGACCATGAGATCAGTCATCCTCATCCAATGAGCAAGCAACATATGTACCAATCTATCCGGATTTACTAATCCCCATTTTAGTAATCCCACAATTGGGAACTATTTTAGTTTTTAAGCTTTCTAATAATTTAGATCTCATTATCATGACCTCATCATGATTCTAAAAGCATTGCTTAAAACTATGGGTTATTTACATATTATAAAAACAACACCATGTAGATAATTATATGCCTTAAATGAATATTTTATTAATAAATAAATAAGATTATTTACAAAGTATGTGCTTTATCATCATACATGATTGGCTTGTATGCACACTACTATCAATCTCCCACTTGCACTAAAGCCAATTGCCATGGTATCTCATACCCATCTTCTCTAAGTGACGATCAAACTGCTGTTGTGTTAGAGCTTTAGTAAATGGATCTGCAATGTTGTCTTGAGAGTCCACACGCTCCAAGGTGACGTCTCCTCTTTCAATGATCTCCCTAATCAAGTGAAATCGTCGCAACACGTGTTTAGATTTCTGATGAGACATGGGTTCCTTAGCCTGTGCAACCGCTCCGGTGTTGTCACAGTATACGGGAACTGCTTCTCCGATGCTAGAAACCACACCAAGTTCAGTTATGAACTTCTTCATCCAAACAGCTTCCTTTACAACTTCACTTGCAGCTATATACTCTGCCTCTGTCACTGAATCAACAACTGTTTGCTGCTTGGAACTCTTCCAACTCACTGCACCTCCGTTCAAGGTAAACACATACCCTGAAACAGATTTACTGTCATCTTGGTCTGTTTGAAAACTTGAGTCTGTGAATCCCTCGAGTTTTATTTCAGACCCACCGTAGACAAAAAAAATATCTTTAGTCCTTCTCAACTACTTTAGGATATTTTTCACTGCCTTCCAGTGCTCTTCTCCTGGATTCGACTGGTATCTGCTTGTTACACTAAGTGCGTGAGCAACATCCGGTCTAGTACATATCATACCGTACATGATAGATCCTATTGCAGAAGCATAAGGGATCTTACTCATACGGTCTCTCTCCTCAGGTGTCTTTGGGGCCTGTTTCTTGGAGAGATTTATTCCATGGCTCATCGACATGAGACCTCTTTTGGAATCTTTCATGCTAAACCTCTTTAGCATCGTATCAATGTACGTTCCTTGGGATAAGCCGAGCATCTTTTTAGATCTATCTCTATAGATCTTTATCCCCAAAATATAGGATGCTTCACCCAAGTCCTTCATGGAGAAGTTTTTAGATAACCAGATTTTAATAGATTGTAACATAGGAATGTCATTCCCTATCAGTAATATATCATCAACATATAATACAAGGAATGATACTGCGCTCCCACTAACCTTCTTGTATACACAAGGTTCATCCTCGTTTTTGATAAAATCAAACTCTTTGATTGTCTCATCAAAACAAATGTTCCATCTACGAAAAGCTTGCTTCAACCCATAAATGGATCGTTGTAGCTTACAGACTTGATTTGTTCCAACTTTTGAGATAAATCCCTCTGGCTGTGTCATAAACACATCCTCCTCAAGTTTCCCATTGAGGAAGGCCGTTTTCACGTCCATCTGCCAGATCTCATAGTCGTTGTAAGCTGCAATCGCAAGCAAAATCCGAATGGACTTGAGCATGGCTACTGGTGAGAAGGTTTCATCATAGTCAACTCCTTGTCTTTGTTTGAAACTTTTTGCAACCAGTCGGGCCTTATAGGTCTCTACCTTTCCGTCTGCTCCAGTCTTTTTCTTAAAAACCCATTTCCACCCAATAGGTTTAATACCTTCAGGTGGTGAAACCAAAGTCCATACTTTGTTTTCATACATGGAGTCCATTTCGAATTTCATGGCTTCAAGCCATTTCCCTGAGTCTTTATTACTCATAGCCTGTTCGTAATTCAATGGATCATCATTCATGATGTGTACCTCATCGTCATCCTCTATAACGAATCCATACCTCTCAGGTATCTGCGGTACTCTTCCAGATTTACGAACAGGGTGTGGTATAGTAGGTTCTTCTACTTGGTTAGGTACTTGACTTTGGTCCGTGGTAACTTGTGGTTCTTGAACTTCTTCAAGATATATCTTACTCCCACTGACCCCTTCATGGATAAACTCTTTCTCCAAGAAGGTAGCATGTTTCGCAACAAACACCTTTTGATCAGTTGGATGATAGAAATAATACCCTATGGTTTCTTTAGGGTATCCCACAAATCTACACTTATCGGATTTAGTCTGTAGCTTATCATTTTCAAACTTTTTGACATAAGCTGGACAACCCCAAGTTTTAACATACTTAAGATTTGGTTTCCTCCCTTTCCACATCTCATATGGAGTCATTGGGGCGGATTTGGTAGGTACCTTGTTAAGTAGGTATGCAGCCGTTTCTAGGGCATATCCCCAGAAGGAAATTGGAAGGTCGGTAAAACTCATCATGGATCGAACCATGTCCAACAGTGTTCGATTTCTCCTTTCAGATACTCCATTTAACTGTGGTGTACCTGGAGGAGTCAATTGTGAGATTATACCATTTTCTCTGAGACAATTGAGAAACTCACTGCTTAAGTATTCTCCACCTCGATCTGATCGAAGTATCTTAATACTCTTGCCCGTTTGTTTCTCTACTTCACTTCTGAACTCTTTGAACTTTTCAAATGATTCTGATTTGTATTTCATTAAATACATATATCCAAATCTTGAGTGATCATCAGTGAAAGTAATAAAATAAGAATACCCACCCCGTGCACTTGTTGTCATAGGTCCACAAACGTCTATGTGATTCAATGCCAACAATTCTGTAACTCTCTCTCCTTTTTCACTAAAAGGAGATTTAGTCATTTTACCCATGAGACAAGATTCACAAGTTGGATATGATTCATAATCAGATAGCTCGAGGAGCCCATCTTTATGCAACTTGGATAATCTTGTTTCATTGATATGACCGAGTCTACAGTGCCACATATAGGTATAATTAATATCATCTCTTTTTCTTTTCTTAATTTGTTCAATTTGAAATATATTTTCTTGTAAGTCAAGTGTATAAAGTTCATTTCGCAAATTTCCAATATCATATAAAACATCGTCTTTATAAATAGAACAACCATTGTTCTTTATAATAACGTCAAAACCTTCCATATCCAATACAGAAATTGAAATAATATTTTTAATAATATTCGGAACATAATAACAGTTATTAAGATAAATGGATTTGCCCGAAGGCATTGCTAAACAATAAGTTCCTACAGCTAATGCAGCAATTTTTGCTCCATTTCCCACTCGTAGGATCACCTCATCTTTGTTCAGCTTTCTACTTCTGACCAATCCCTGCACAGTATTACATATGTGAGAACCACAGCCGGTATCCAATACCCAAGTAGAATTATGACTTTCAAAAAAATTAATTTCAATCATAAACAAACCTTGATTGGAAGTCGAAGCTTCTCCAAGCTTCTTCTCTGCTAGAAACTTCTTGCAGTTCCTCTTCCAATGTCCCGGCTCATTGCAATGAAAGCGCATTCCTTTAGCTGGTTCAGGTTTCTTTTGCTCCTTTTCTTTCCCTTTTCCCTTAGCCTTCTTAGATTTCTTCTTTTCAGAAGACACCTTGGGCCTCTTCCTTTTATTGGAAGAATCCACCATCAAGACATGGTTCTTCTTGGATGAGAAGTGACCTTCTGTAGTTTTCAGCATGTTAAGCAGCTCAGGCAAGCTGACATCTAGCTTATTCATGTGAAAATTAACCACAAACTGTGAGAAGGTCTCAGGGAGTGACTGCAAGACCAAGTCTTGACTCAACTCCCCATCCATGACGAACCCAAGCTGTCCAAGGCGTTCAATCAAATTGATTACCTTCAGAACATGAGTCTCGACGGCAGTGCCCTCGGTCATCCGAGATCGGAAGAGCTCCTTATATATCTCATATCTAGCAGTCCTACTGTGTTCACCATACAACTCCTTGAGGTGAAGCAGCATAGCAGGAGCATTTATTTTTTTGTGCTGACGCTGAAGCTCGTTATTCATGGATGCGAGCATGATGCATTGAGCCACAGATGCATCATCTTGCCACTTATTAAAAGTGGCAATCTCTTCCACAGAGGCTGTTTCTGAAACAGATTCAGGGATAGTGGAATTTAGGACATAAGAAATCTTTTTAGCAGTGAGAATAATTCTCAGATTTCTTAGTCAGTCCTCATAATTCGGGCCGGTAAGCTTATTTGCATCAAGTATGCTTCGTAGTGAGATTAGTGATTTTGACATTTTTTAAAATTCTGCATGTGAAAAGACAACATTTTAGCAAACATTCATTTTATTAACTTTGCATACCAAAATAAATTTAGGTCTTTATTTTAAATTGGTATATCCCACTATTTTCATCAAACTATATTACCCTCACTTATATAGTTCGACAACATCTAATTAAAGATTTGCTAGTGAGATTAAGGATCCCATTTCAAATGTATATAACCTTGTGGATAGCACAACAAGCGATATACAAATAAATAGGTAGACAACTCTTGTCAATTACATCACCATGTAACTCCTTTTATTTTGCCTCTTAAATCATAATGGTCATGTGTGTGCACATCCGAACTAAAATGATTTAAGTTAAGTCCAGCCTAGCACTTCCATAAATTCAAAAAGAAAAAAATTTCGTCCTTGTGGATAGCACAACAAGACTAGATCATTCAATTTTCTTGATAAGCATCAAATGTGATTAATTAACATCTTAAATATTCAATACTCGCCTTGTGGATAGCACAACAAACTCATATTAAATATTTAATACTCTATTAATTAATCATGCTAGAAGGCGACATTCGATATTCCAAATATCATTTGAACGCTTCAGACTTGATATTATTTCTTTGAGGGGTTTGTTATTATTTGTCTCATCTTGTTAAGCGCGCATGCACATATATATATATATATATATATATATATAAAATACGCGTCATTTTATAAAACATGCGAAGCATGTTTGCATAAAATATAATATATATAATATTTAGCATGCAATATAGAATACTATATTCTACCCGGATTGATTATGGACTTTTATTCTAGATTGGTTCACTAGAGCCACCAAGTGAACCAAAAGGTCAAACCTAGGAGTGCAAGAATTTAAATTTAAATATAACTATTATATTTAAACCCTGGCTCCATACAAATGGGTCTTCACGCGTTCCTTGCTCCTTGGTCTCCAGTTTCTTCAAGATAATTCTAACTATCTCTATTACATAAACTATTTTTAATTAAATAGAAACCTTGATCAGCAGTCAAGGGGAAGTACATAAGAGGGAAATAGAATTTTACACCGAGAATAAAACCAGAGAAGACGAGGTACGCAGACCCCATTTTATAAAACTCATACATTCAAGCATTCATCCAAAATAAAAAAACAATCACATTGGTCATAGTCCATAATCAACCCCATTTATTATCATACACATCAACATATGCATCAATAAATATCCATTCATCTCATGAATAACAATGTTATTCCATATATGGATCGATGTTATTTAATGGACAAAAGTTTTGCTAAATTTTATTTTTGAAACAAAATAAACTCTTTTATTTTAATCAAAAATAAATCCAAATTAAACTCCTTTAATTTTAGCATTCTGAAATCATATTTCAGATAAAATAAACTTCTTTATTTTAAAACTTTATCAATTAAATAAATAGTTTACTTAATTAATTAAAATCAATTTTCAGGGTCTGCCCAGGTACCGGCGCAGCTGCGCCAGTAATGAACTGGGCAGCTACGCAGGTAGCCTGAAGTAGCAGTTTTTGCAGACCGGCGCAGCTGCGCCAGTAATGAACTGGGCAGCTGCGCCGTTCGTCGCAAAAACTTGCAGAAAACGATTTTTGTCCAGAAAAATGATCCAATTCTCACATCAATTCATACATGGAATTATAAAATTGATAATTAGCGCAAAGTTAGGCTCTGATACCACTGTTTAGTTTGCACGTAACGCAATCATGAAATCAAATCACATAAATAGGGCAGAAGCGCAAAAAACTAGGTTTTCAAAAATTTATACAAACCCATAACCATGATCATGCTTTGTGCTAGTTATCAATAACAGAAAAGAGAGAACATGGAATTATACCTTTGAAGATCCAAGCTTCCTCAGGTACAAGTTCTACTCCTTTGATTCCTCTGTAGTGGCTCCTTCCCTTGATCAATGTCAGCCACCCAATTGTTTGGCCTCTAACAGTGATCCACCAAGGAAGATGAAGAATTCAAGAAGATGGGTTATTGGCTTAACCCTTGTTTCTATCTCTATAAAATATGTGTACTCCCAACTCTTGGAAAAATTCACGTACCTTATTTCTGATATAAGACTCTCTTATATAGATATTATGTTAACCCTCCTAATCCAATTAGAATAGGGTTTTATTTAATTAATTAAATACTTTTAATTAATTTATATCCTAATATTTATTAGGATTGAGAGAGAGTACTGATATTATATTAATTCCTAAACTCCTTTAGAATTAAAATAATAATAATATTAATAATATTAATAAGACTCCTCTTATTAATTTATATTTAATATTTCTAAAATATTAAATAATAAATATTAAGCTATTTAATTTATTCTATCACCATAGATTAAATTAATTATACTTAATGCACTATTACTATCATGCCATTTTCTTCTTAAATAATTCTTCTTCCTTTTATGGTGTGACCCTTTAGGTTCTCCATATTAAACCGGTTATGAATAAATTAATTAGAACAATTCTAATCTTATTTAAATAAATAAATTAAACTAATAATTTATTTAAATAAATAACATTTATTCTACAATAGGGATAAGCCTCCCTAGCGATCAACGACTTTCCAGATAATATAGATTTCAACATTAATCATAAAAGAACCTGTGAGTTAATAGTTACCGTACAATTCAATCCTTCCACCATACAATGTCCCAATTAAATATAAGACATAGATTTACTGTCAAGTCTTAATTTATTTAATCATATGTATTTCGATTAGAAAATGCACAACTCCAAATAATGCAAATTAGAAACCTCTTTCTAATTTCATTCTACCTTGGCCAAGGATTCCTAGGTTGTCATTTAACGAATCACATAGGACATATCTCCTCTTTTACTAGAGGTGGTAGATTCTTTATTGATCATTCATTATCTCCATATGTAACTCATTATACCCAAGCATACCCTATATATGCCTTAAAAGGCCTTAAGGAATTAGTCAAAGTATAATTTGTTACATACAAGATACTATGATAATCTCAAGTCCAAGGATCACTTGTACTACTATCACATTAAGAATTCCTATTGACAGGCGAGTAAAACTCCATTAGGTATTCCATAGCGAGTCACGTTCAGTGAACTTATTCTCCAATAAGCACCTACATACTTGCTTTAGTGTCTCCACACAAATGACCATGAGATCAGTCATCCTCATCCAATGAGCAAGCAACATATGTACCAATCTATCCGGATTTACTAATCTCCATTTTAGTAATCCCACAATTGAGAATTATTTTAGTTTTTAAGCTTTCTAAGAATTTAGATCTCATTATCATGATCTCATCATGATTCTAAAAGCATTGCTTAAAACTATGGGTTATTTACATATTATAAAAACAGCACCATGTAGATAATTATATGCCTTAAATGAATATTTTATTAATAAATAAATAAGATTGTTTACAAAGTATGTGCTTTATCATCATACATGATTGGCTTGTATGCACACTACTATCACCTTGGGGAGCCGCACCTCTACCTGCGGTAGTAGTAAGTAGAGTGGAGCCTCCCTGGCCTATAAATAAACATGCACCCCCTCTCATATTGTATAATTCTGAAACGCAGCAAAGCTTTCCTCGTTCGATTTTCTGACTTTTACACCTCTTCCAAACCCAAATATTTTCACTCTAACACATAGATATACCCATCTACTACCACATATCAGAAAATAACCAGTAGATTTGAACGTATAGAGCCTACGATTTGGCAAAAAGCCCGTGTAGTAGTCCATTGTAAGTATTTTCACGATCAGAAAGTGAATATTACTTCTTCGTACTTTTATACACTTGCACGTTAAGTTTTGTTTTCTAAAAATGCCCGGAACTTAGTTTCGTGGCCGTTTTTGTCAAAATTTGGTACATTATTGTACATAAACTAATTTTCTGGCATTTCTACAACTCGGATTGACGATCCGTCAGCTCCAGCAGCTTCAATGCCCTAAACTCTTCGTTTTGGCAACTTCGTCGGACTGTGTTATCTTCCCAGTCTGGGTTTGGCCCTTTTTTGTATATATTTAACTTTATATATACTAACATTTCAATTCTGTCAAGCCCGGATGTCAAATCCAAGGTAGTTTATCGCTTTTATATATATTTACGCATATATAACCGACTTTCACCATAACTGGGTTCTCTTTCCAGTATTGGATGACTACATTTCTGTCTATATATATATATATATATATATATATATATATTTCAATTCCAGTCCGGGCATCAGCATGAAAACTCGTCGTCATTTATACTGTTTTTGCACACTTCGCCATACTGGGTGATCTCCCCAGTCACTGGTTGACTACTTTTCTGCAATTTACATTCCAGTCTGGCCTGGACTATTTTGTGGCCTTTTTAGTTCTTTTGCACTCTTCACCATACTGGGTGATCTTCCCAGTCACTGGTTGACTACTTTTATGTTAATTTTAATTCCAGTACGGACACCGGCGTGAAAACCCATCGCCCTTTTTACTGTTTTTCTATATATATAGTTCTTTATAAATATATATATATATATATATATATATATTTCAATTCCAATTTGGGCTTGTGCGTGAAAACCCATCGCCCTTTATAACTTTTATAGATAACTATATATATATATATATATATATATATATATATATATATATATTGCTTTACTCGCTTTCTATTCAACTGCTGCTTTAAATATTCATTTTATATGAATTGGCACTAACATATCTGCGGGCGAACTAAATTTATTTAAATCTCGCCAATTCTAGTTTTCAAACTGTTCAAAACATCCAGATTGAACCGGGAAGCTAGAATGGCTGAGATTTCTTTAAATCTAGCTTTCTTTCTAGTTTCAGCTTCAAAAGTAACCTCGCGTCTCTTAGATCTCTATCTAGTGGGAACGAGACGCTTCGGCTGTGAGGACCGGGATTTACTGAATGAATCCTCGGTTCTGGCAATTTTGGGATATATACATATTTTTGTGCAAATTTGAACTGTGCAGGTTTATTGGCTACTCACATGTGAGCCTAGGAATCGTGGGATTCATGATCAAACTGATCAGAATCTGATTCCCACGATGGACAAAATCTGATTTACAAATATACCCTGCCAGTTTTTCTGTAGAAATGTACATGTAAACAGACCTTAAAACAATTATCCGTATTTAAAGTCTCAATATAATGAAAAATGTGGATTGTCGTGTCAGAGTCCCTCTGATAGTTTTCATTCCCATGAGGAGACCGACACTTGTATATTTTTTGTGGTCGAGAATGCTTCGCAGCCCGATAAATCACCATTCATATGCAGCCTTAAGGCTATAAAGATAAAATTGGAAGTATCAACAGGTTTCAATTCCTATGCTAGCGTAAGGGTTTGATAAACCAACTTTCAAAATATTATTTTCAATTCAAATCAAAAGAAAAGCTTTTCAAAGAAAAATAAATTAAATGCTTTTGCAAATCAAGTCAAAGACTGATTTTTAAATCAAATCAAACCCTTCGTTATAGGTTCAACGAAGCCTATCAAAGCTTTCAATCAATCAAGTCAATAGGCCCAATTTTCAAACAGCATTCACTCACACATTCCAATTTTTAATGGGAAATATTGAAAAGATGCGGTATCGTGTTTACACGGGAGTCGTGGGGTGCCTAACACCTTCCCCACACTTAACCAAGCCCCCGAGCTCAAAACTTTGTTTTCAAAGATCAAGTTTCGATAGTATCCAGCAATTGGGCCTCTTTCAAATAAAACTCGGTTGAGTTGGTACAACCATTTTTAAATCTACCAACTGGCGACTCTGTAAAACGTTCAAATCGTCGATATGATACATGTTGGCATTTTTCCTAAAAAACCCTTCAAAACCTTTTTTCTAAATAAAAAGAGTGAGGGTAGAGAGAACTTAGGAAAATAGATTAAAAGAACCGGGTTGTGACCCGACTCGCGAATTTTTTAAACCAACGTCGACAATATATATATATATAAAGTATATGCATTATATGTATATAAATGCATGCATGTGTGTGTAACGTGTGTGCGTGATGAAAGTATGCATGTGCCGTGTGTGTGAATGTGCATGCAAGATGTGTGTGTGCAAATGTGAAACTTAAAGCTTGCTGGAGACTTAAAGCTTGCATGTTTTTGAAAAAGGAAGGCTTTGCCTTTTCATTTAAAAAATACCTAGGCCTTTGAAATTGAAGGAAACTTGGCCTTTGAATTTCCAATCTGTGTGCTCCTCTTTCATCCGAACCATTCATTTTACATTCATACAATCCGAACTGTTGGTTCAAAATTAGATTTTAAAAATTACTATTTTGCCCTCAACTTCAAAATTCTATAAATAGGAGGCTTTTCATTCATTCTAAATTTACCAATTCACAAAGCAAAGAAAAGCTATATCTCCTTGCCTACATAATCTCTCTGCAAAAAGCTTTCTCTTCATCTTCTAATTCAAAGTTTTATTTCTTGAAAGAAGATTAAATTGGTCAAAGTAGTTGAGATAAGTCATTAAATTTCTGTATTTATATTATCTCATATCTGCTTATATATATAGATATATCAAAGATAAATTGTTATACACATTTATATATATCTATATTTAATCTATCAAATATTATAAAAAGTCTACACTTAGATACTGATATAACTCAGAAGAAATTTCTCTTCCGGACGGTCTTTAAATCCTAAGTGGCTTTTTATTAATATTGATACAATATATAAGTATTGAAAAATATTTATATAATTATCAGATTGTGAAACACACAATTTGGTCAGTACTTAGATACCGGATAATTCGGATGTTATTTCTATAAAATTCTCCGAAACGGTCTTTAAATCCTGAGTGACCAAATTTTCACAATATAGATCAAATATAATATAATATATATAAGTGGGTGAAAATTTATCATACTTAATTGTTATACACATTTATATATATATATATATATATATATATATTTAATCTATTAAATATTATAAAAAGTCTGTACTTAGATACCAGTATAATTCAGATGTTATTTCTATGAAATTCTCCGAAACGGTCTGTAAATCATAAGTAACTTTTTATTAATATTGATACATTATATAAGTATTGAAAAATATTTATATAATTATCAGATTATGAAACACACAATTTGGTCAGAACTTAGATACCGGATAATTCGGATGTTATTTCTATGAAATTCTCCGGAACGATCTTTAAATCCTGGGTGGCCAAATTTTCACAACATAGATCAAATATAATATAATATAATATATATACGTTGGTGAAACAGATTTCATCAAGTGTTATATAATTGATAAATCTGTTATATTTGATAAACTTTCATAAACAAGTATTTCAATTATAAACTTACTTATTAAACAAAAATACTTGTTACACTATAAGTGATTTTATATGGTTTTCTAAAATCAAAGTTATATCTATTCAAAACCATAGAAACACACTCTTTATACAGAAATTTTTTTTCTAGAATTGTTTATAACATAAAAACACATTCTTTATTAAAAGAAAAGAAAATATTTATAAAACTGCATCAATTTACTTATCTGCTTATCTGAAGCATTCCACATAAAAGTCTTGAACTTGTATTTTTGATCATAAAATGCATATCTGTTTATCTGAAGCATTTCACATAAAAGTCTTAAACTTCTATCTGATATTTGATCTTAAATTATATATCTACTTATCTGAGAAATATCAATTATAAAAGTTATTTAAACTTTTATAAATCTGTACTAAACTTTATCTGCTTACTTTAGAAGCTATTTCAAAACCATTTTTGTAATGGAAAAAGGGTAGAGTCGGTTTATTTTATATCTGTGAGAAAGACACAAATTCTTTGACTAAGACTAGAGTCTTAGAGAGGTCAGCTGGGAGTTGGGTCTCTAGTGAACTTGTGAGGTGAGGAAGAGATTGTTGTTTCAAGACCAGGATATAGAATAGTTCTGAGCTCAAAAGAAGATTCAACTAATCTTGAGGAAGGAGTTGGGAGTTCGTTGTCCAAGATAGTTAGTTGTGAAGAGTTGTAAGTTGATCTATAAAACTTTATAAAGGTTTCTCCACCTAGTGAATGAGCATTTATTACTGGGAGTAATAGGATCTCAAGCCCTGGAGAGGAGCTTGAGACTGGACGTAGCTGTAAGACCCCAACATTTATGAATAAAGATTTAGTTTTCTTTATATATTATTTCGAAACAGTAAGGTGTTGTTTTGATAAATATGAAAGTTATGGGTGAAATGTGCAAACATTTTTTAAAATGAGCAAGTGGTTATAAAATATTCTTGTTGTCGGGGAATATTCGTTTGGTCGTGAAATATTCTTGTTGTCGGGGAATATTCGTACGACGGTGCAGCTATTTGTGGGCCCCCACAACGGAATAACTGTCGGATATAGAAAGCGACAGAAATAATTTTTTTACAAAATAACGGCGTGGTTGTTACCGTTAGGACTGTTGAAATACCCGGTGGTTAAAATACAGTGATACACGGTGTTGCATAGTAGCACACGGTATTGCACAGTATTTTGAATTATTGAGTCTTACGTGAGAAGCCATTACTCAATTATTGTTACAGTAATTACTGTTCAATATTTTATATTATTGACTCAATAATTACTACGTTGATATTTTATATTATTGACTCAATAATTGTTACATTGATATTTTATTGACTCAATAATTGCTACGTTGCTATTTTTTATGATTGATTCAATAATGGCTACAATTGATATTTTGTAGTATTGATTCAATAATTGTCGTTGCACAGTATTTCACGTTATCAACTCAATAATTCATATTATTTGAATAATATTATTAGAGAGCATTATTAACAATGTCTAAAGAAGTTCTGTCTAGGAGGGGTTATTTAATTGCGCGCCAGTAAGGAGAAGTCCTTATCGGAAGGCCCCCTCTGTCCTGGGAACGACCTAGTTGTTAATATTGTAGTTCTATAATATTATTTGTGAATAATTAATTATTGATTTATATGATAAGGAAATATTTATTTTGTGGATATTAAAGAAGGAATTGGCGCTGGTGAGTTTTTATCAATATTTTGGTGTGAGAAATCATCTGTTTATGGATTTCGGATAATTTATGTTTGGAATTTGGAAAAACTTCCTTCTGCAAAGTTGTAGAGAATTAAATTTCCTATGGAAGGACATAGAATTTGTATTTTTCTGACAAAGGGGCTATTTGTTATGAATTATTGAAGTTTCAGAAAATAAATATTTTTTTAAATAAAATGGTGGGCCCCACTTTTGTTGTTGGTTGAAAAATCTGATTTTTTGGTAGCAGCCGGCGGCTAGAGAATTTAAAAAATAATAATATTATTTTATTATTTTAGTCTCCTTTGGCATCCTAAGCTTTTCCTATAAATAGGGTGCTTAGGTTAGAATTGAAAATCACACCAGAATCAGAAGTTTTCTCTCTCTATAATATCGAGCGTATTTTTGTGAGTATCTCAATACTTTGAGTATTAGTATTCAGCGCAAGTTTCCTTCGGTATTATATCTGATATTCCAGTTAGAGATACTGTTCTTTTGAGGTAAGGGATGTTATTTTTTTTTGTAAATGATGTTATTCTTTTCAATATCATTATACAGAAATATTGTCATGAATTTTATGTTAAAATTCTTACTTTTTCCGTCGGGGTTACTATTTACGTATACGACACTATTCACGTATACGGCACTATTCACGGAAAAATTAAATTTTCTTCTATTTGTCCAAATTGCTTGTTAAGGTTACTATTTTTGATTGTATCCAAGTTTTGAGCTCTATTCTTGAATTTTGCTCCATAATTGATTATTACGAGGTATTTTTGGAATTGGATATACTAAAATACGAATCCTTAGTCTTTGTCTTTTATCTCACTGAATTCATTTTTTTTAAATATTTTTCATCATTCTCAGTCCTAAAAGATGATGTAACTGAATATCTTTGGCCTGTAGAGCAAAGATGAATGATTACTTGATGAATATCTTTGGCCTGTAGAGCAAAGATGAATGATTACCTGATGAATATCTTTGGCCTGTAGTGCAAAGATGACAGGTGTTGAGATGAATATGACCACTGATGATACAAATGAATATCTTTGGCCTGTAGTGCAAAGATGAATATTTGATTTGAGATGTATATTGATTGATGTTACAGGGATAAAATATTGATGATGGACTTTTAAATCATAGAAGATAGTAGACTTTATTCTCTGCTTAATTCTTCTAATGAACTGTTATTTCCGCTGCGAATATTGATCTGAAGTTGGTTGTCCATTATATTTTATCTGATTTATTGAAGACTAACGATAATTTATTTTCCATTATCTTAGTCATAATATTCTTTACTGAGCTAGTTGAGCTCACCCTTTTCATCTGTTGTCCTCTTCAGGAAATGAGAATGTTGCGGGAACTAGTCGGGGGACAGAGTGATGGTCTGAGTTAGAGCAGTAGTAGTCCTCGCTATTTTTGATAAATAGTGTGATAATAATTGTAATGAGGACTTAGTTTGAATCTTAATATTTTCTACATATTTGTATTGAGACTCACAGTTGTGTGGTCGTATTTTGCACGACCGTATGATATAAAGTTTGTATTCGAATTCTGTACCATGTATTTGGCGACTCAGAATGGGTTGGGTTGAATGGACCTATTCTGGGGGCGTCACAGTTGGTATCAGAGCTTAGGGATATGATCTCTGGCGGAGATCGGGGAATAGAACTAGGAGGGGAGAGACGAGTAAATCATTCGCTAGTGTGTCCTACCTAAGCTTATGTGGTATTTAATTGGTCAGTCGGAGCATAGGATTAATATGTGATATGTTGATTTGTTTAATTAACCCTTGTTTTATGGCAGTATTTGAGAATGGCAGCTGAGAATGTTAACAACGAAGTGAATGAGACCGTGGAGACACCTTTAATCGTTAATCAGGAGAACATGCAACAAGAAGGCAATGTTCATCCTGAAAATAACGCTGGTCAGACGATAAACGATGAGATGTTTATAAGTTTTTTGCAGTTTATGCAAAATCAGACGAGAGAGACTCGTGTGCAACATATAGGTGGCGATAATAACAACACGCGAGCTGTCACTGCTAAGCAGTTCAAAGAATTGGGACCACCAGAGTTTCTGGGAAAGCCAGATTCGATCAAGGCGGAGACGTGGATTAAACAAATTACCAAGATATTTGATGTCTTGGGATGTACAGAGGAACAGAAGGTTCCATTCGCCACGTTTATGTTCCGTGGAGAGGCAGATTACTGGTGGGAATCCGTGAAGCGTACCCAGCCTGCCGCACTCAAGATGTCTTGGGAAGCGTTCCAGAAACTGTTTAATGACAAGTACTTTCCTGAAAGTATTCGTCATATGAAGGAAGTAGAATTTATTAGACTCGAGCAAAACAACATGACGGTATCCCAATACGAGGCTAAGTTCGCGGAGCTGTCCAGGTTTGCACCTCATTTGGTGGAGAATGAGGAACGTATGACGCGGATGTTTCTAAGAGGTTTGAAACCCGAAATACGTCAATACCTCATTTCTCATAAATTTTCTTTATATTCGGATGTAGTAAACAGAGCCCAGTTATTAGAACGAGATAATGATTATGTTCAACCGAGGGACCACAACCAAGGTCGTACCGGTGGCAGCAGCCATCGGAGCAATGACAACCAGCGAGGAGGAAAGTATGACAGAAGCGGTAACCACTCCGGTGGTTATCGTGGCCATGATAGTAGAAGAAGCGAATCGGGAGGAGATTTCAAGAAGAGAAGGTACAACAATGAGAGCGCGAAGATGTCAACATCAGCACCAGCATCAACTGTTTCGAGGGGAGGAGAACGACCACCGGTCATATGCTATAAGTGCGGGAAAGAGGGACACATAAGCCCAAACTGCCCACAACAGTTCAAAGGATGTTATAACTGTGGAAAGGAAGGACATATAGCTCGAGATTGTCCTGTTACGAAACCAAGTCCAGCGGGGGTGGTGATTCCAAAGGCGGTTGCAGACAAGTCAAAGTCGGTGATTCCTGGAAGAGCGTTTGTCGTGACAGCCCAAAACGCGAGAAATCCGCACGAGGTGATTACGGGTAAGCTGATCATAAACTCTTGCGAAGTTTATACCTTGTTAGATACCGGTGCTACCCATTCCTTTATTTCACCTGCTTGTGCTCAACGTTTGAACTTGACTTCTGATAAATTAGACTTTGACTTATCTGTTGAAGCTCCGTTAGGAGAAACCTTTGTTACATCTACAGTTTACAAATCTTGCTTGATTCAGATTGATACCCTTACCTTACCTGTTGATCTTATATCTTTGAAAATACTTGCATTTGACGTGATTTTAGGAATTGACTGGTTAACCACTTACCATGCCAGAATTGATTGTTTTCGTAAGGTTGTTAGTTTTCATATTCCTAATCAACCTGTTGTACGAATTCAAACCACCAAACCACTAAAATCAGTCAATATCATTTCAAATCCCAAGGCTATTCGTTTATTGAAAAACGGATGTCAAGCTTTCTTAGCTCATGTCACTGATCTAAACCAAAATACATCAGATTTGAATGATATTTCCGTTGTTAATGAGTTTCCTGATGTATTTCCCGAAGAACTTCCCGGTCTACCCCCAGAACGTGAAGTTGAATTCTTTATTGACCTTGAGCCCGGTACAAAGCCCATTTCTAAAACCCCATATCGAATGGCTCCTATTGAACTTCAGGAGTTAAAGATCCAATTACAAGAGTTGTTAGACATCGGTTTTATTCGTCCTAGTACGTCTCCTTGGGGTGCTCCTGTTTTATTCGTAAAGAAGAAAGACGGGAGTATACGACTTTGTATTGACTATCGGGAGTTGAACCATGTCACCATTAAGAATAGGTATCCGTTACCTCGTATTGATGACCTGTTCGACCAGTTGCAAGGAGCGCAATTCTTTTCAAAGATCGATCTTCGTTTTGAATATCATCAGTTGAAGATTAAAACTGAGAATATTCCAAAGACTGCTTTTAGAACACGGTACGGGCATTATGAGTTCTTAGTCATGTCTTTTTGATTGACTAATGCTCCTGCTGCTTTCATGGATATGATGAACCGTGTATTTAAGGAGTATTTAGATCAATTCGTTGTTGTCTTTATTGATGACATTCTCATCTATTCTAAAAGCCGTGAAGATCATGAACACCATTTGAAGTTAGTACTTCAAAAGCTTCGTGAGAACAAGCTATATGCCAAGTTAAAGAAATGCGAGTTTTGGCTTGAGGAAGTAGCATTCCTTGGGCACGTGGTATCGAAACGTGGAGTATCTGTTGACCCGGCGAAGATTGAAGCAATACAAAGCTGGGAGCAACCTAAGTCGGTGACCGAAGTACGAAGCTTTCTGGGCTTAGCTGGTTACTATCAGAGGTTCGTAGAGGGATTTTCTCGAATCGCTACTCCATTAACTCAGTTGACTCGGAAAGATACGAAATTCGTTTAGAGAGAGGAATGCGAGAAGAGCTTCCAAGAGCTCAAGAGGAGACTTATTTCGGCACCTGTTCTGACAATACCATCTGGTTCGGATGGATTTGTTATTTACAGCGATGCTTCGGGCAAAGGGTTAGGATGTGTTCTCATGCAACATGGGAAAGTCATAGCCTATGCCTCGCGACAACTCAAAGAATATGAGAGGAATTATCCTACTCATGATCTAGAGTTGGCAGCAGTCGTATTCGCGTTGAAGATCTGGAGACATTACTTGTACGGAGAGAAAGTGGAGATTTATACGGATCATAAGAACCTTAAATATTTCTTCACTCAGAAGGAACTCAACATGCGGCAACGACGTTGACTTGAGCTGTTGAAAGATTACGATCATACTATCCAATACCATCCTGGAAAAGCGAACGTGGTAGCTGACGCGTTGAGTAGAAGATCATATGTGGGAACGAGTGCGATGATGTCAAGTATACGCGTAGAACCAGCTTTGATTGATAAAGTTAAAGCTGCTCAAGCTACGGATGCGGAGCTGATGAAGATGAAGAAGAAGGTGCAAGAAGGTGAAATTCCAGAAGCGAGAATCGATGAAGAGGGAATACTTCGAGTCAACTCCAGACTTTGTGTTCCTAACGATTTCGACTTGAAGTATAGAATCATGATGGAGGCACACAACACACCGTTTGCAATCCATCCTGGGAGTACTAAAATGTATCGTAATCTTCGACATACATTTTGGTGGAGCAATATGAAGAGAGAGATCGCGGAGTTCATCTCGAGATGTTTAACTTGTCAACGTGTAAAGGCGGAGCATCAAGTGCCGAAGGTCCATTGCAACCACTGGAGATTCCGAAATGGAAGTGGGAACATATTACGATGGATTTCGTTACGGGTCTTCCCAAGGTTTCTCAAGGCTTAGATGCGATTTGGGTTATTATTGATATATTAACCAAGTCTGCTCATTTCTTGCCGATACGAGAGACTTATTCTCTTGAACGTCTTGCTCATATGTACGTGAATGAGATTGTGAGGTTGCATGGCATGCCAGTATCCATAGTTTCGGATCGTGATCCCAGATTTACTTCACTATTTTGGATCAGTTTACAGAAAGCTATGGGTACGGATTTACGATTCAGTTCGGCTTATCATCCTCAAACAGACGGACAATCGGAAAGGACTATCCAAACTCTTGAAGATCTATTGAGACTCTGTGTTCTAGACTTCAAAGGGAGTTGGGATAAGTACTTACCATTGGTGGAATTCTCCTACAACAACAGTTATCAGGCAAGTATAGGCGTAGCTCCATTCGAAGCGTTGTATGGGAGAAAGTGTCGCTCTCCAGTATGTTGGAACGAGGTGGGTGAAACAACATTGTTGGGACCGGAGTTAGTACGTATTACTACAGAAAAGATCCAAATGATTCGACAACGTATACAAACTGCACAAGATCGACAAAAGAGTTATGCGGATCTTCATCGAAAGGACGTGGAATTTAATGTTGGAGACCATGTGTTATTACGTGTTGCTCCATGGAAGGGAGTTACGAGGTTTGGGAAGAGAGGAAAGCTCAACCCACGATTCATTGGTCCATTTGAGATTCTTGACCGAATAGGAAATGTGGCTTATAGACTCGCTTTACCTCCAAGCATGTCTCGTGTTCATAATGTATTTCACATATCCGTGTTGCGTAAATATGTGAAGGATCCAAACCGCATTATTGAGTTAGAACCAGACGAGATAGCCGAAGATTTAACGTACGAGGAGGTACCTGTCAAGATCTTGGATAGGAAGGAGCATGTCCTACGCTCGAAAATTATACCTCAAGTTAAAGTTTTGTGGAGAAACCATGCAATTGAGGAAATGACCTGGGAGTTGGAATCGGAAATGAAAGCGAGGTATCCTCACCTTTTCGACATACCAGGTACGTACGTAAATTTCGAGGACGAAATTTCATAAGGAGGGGAGGTTGTAAGACCCCAACTTTTATGAATAAAGATTTAGTTTTCTTTATATATTATTTCGAAACAGTAAAGTGTTGTTTTGATAAATATGAAAGTTATGGGTGAAATGTGCAAACATTTTTTAAAATGAGCAAGTGGTTATAAAATATTCTTGTTGTCGGGGAATATTCGTTTGGTCGTGGAATATTCTTGTTGTCGGGGAATATTCGTACGACGGCGCAGCTATTTGTGGGCCCCCACAACGGAATAACTGTCGGATATAGAAAGCGACAGAAATAATTTTTTTACAAAATAACGGCGTGGTTGTTACCGTTAGTACTGTTGAAATACCCGGTGGTTAAAATACAGTGATACACGGTGTTGCATAGTATTTCGAATTATTGAGTCTTACGTGAGAAGCCATTACTCAATTATTGTTACAGTAATTACTGTTCAATATTTTATATTATTGACTCAATAATTGCTACGTTGATATTTTATATTATTGACTCAATAATTGTTACATTGATATTTTATTGACTCAATAATTGCTACGTTGCTATTTTTTATGATTGATTCAATAATGGCTACAGTTGATATTTTGTAGTATTGATTCAATAATTGTCGTTGCACAGTATTTCACGTTATCAACTCAATAATTCATATTATTTGAATAATATTATTAGATAGCATTATTAACAATGTCTAAGGAAGTTCTGTCTAGGAGGGGTTATTTAATTGCGCGCCAGTAAGGAGAAGTCCTTATCGGAAGGCCCCCTCTGTCCTGGGAACGACCTAGGTTGTTAATATTGTAGTTCTATAATATTATTTGTGAATAATTAATTATTGATTTATATGATAAGGAAATATTTATTTTGTGGATATTAAAGAAGGAATTGGCGCTGGTGAGTTTTTATCAATATTTTGGTGTGAGAAATCATCTGTTTATGGATTTCGGATAATTTATGTTTGAAATTTGGAAAAACTTCCTTCTGCAAAGTTGTAGAGAATTAAATTTCCTATGGAAGGACATAGAATTTGTATTTTTCTGACAAAGGGGCTATTTGTTATGAATTATTGAAGTTTCGGAAAATAAATATTTTTTAAATAAAATGGTGGGCCCCACTTTTGTTGTTGGTTGAAAAATCTGATTTTTTGGTAGCAGCCGGCGGCTGGAGAATTTAAAAAATAATAATATTATTTTATTATTTTAGTCTCCTTTGGCATCCTAAGCTTTTCCTATAAATAGAGTGCTTAGGTTAGAATTGAAAATCACACCAGAATCAGAAGTTTTCTCTCTCTATAATATCGAGCGTATTTTTGTGAGTATTTCAATACTTTGAGTATTAGTATTCAGCGCAAGTTTCCTTCGGTATTATAACCGATATTCCAGTCAGAGATACTGTTCTTTTGAGGTAAGGGATGTTATTTTTTTCGTAAATGATGTTATTCTTTTCAATATCATTATACAGAAATATTGTCATGAATTTTATGTTGAAATTCTTACTTTTTCCGTCGGGGTTACTATTCACGTATACGGCACTATTCACGGAAAAATTAAATTTTCTTCTATTTGTCCAAATTGCTTGTTAAGGTTACTATCTTTGATTGTATCCAAGTTTTGAGCTCTATTCTTGAATTTTGCTCCATAATTGATTATTACGAGGTATTTTTGGAATTGGATATACTAAAATACGAATCCTTAGTCTTTGTCTTTTATCTCACTGAATTCGTTTTTTTTAAATGTTTTTCATCATTCTCAGTCCTAAAAGATAATGTAACTGAATATCTTTGGCCTGTAGAGCAAAGATGAATGATTACTTGATGAATATCTTTGGCCTGTAGAGCAAAGATGAATGATTACCTGATGAATATCTTTGGCCTGTAGTGCAAAGATGACAGGTGTTGAGATGAATATGACCACTGATGATACAAATGAATATCTTTGGCCTGTAGTGCAAAGATGAATATTTGATTTGAGATGTATATTGATTGATGTTACAGGGATAAAATATTGATGATGAACTTTTAAATCATAGAAGATAGTAGACTTTATTCTCTGCTTAATTCTTCTAATGAACTGTTATTTTCGCTGCGAATATTGATCTGAAGTTGGTTGTCCATTATATTTTATCTGATTTATTGAAGACGAACGATAATTTATTTTCCATTATCTTAGTCATAATATTCTTTACTGAGCTAGTTGAGCTCACCCTTTTCATCTGTTGTCCTCTTCAGGAAATGAGAATGTTGCGGGAACTAGTCGGGGACAGAGTGATGGTCCGAGTTAGAGCAGTAGTAGTCCTCACTATTTCTGATAAATAGTGTGATAATAATTGTAATGAGGACTTAGTTTGAATCTTAATATTTTCTACATATTTGTATTGAGACTCACAGTTGTGTGGTCGTATTTTGCACGACCGTATGATATAAAGTTTGTATTCGAATTCTGTACCATGTATTTGGCGACTCAGAATGGGTTGGGTTGAATGGACCTATTCTGGGGGCGTCACAGTAGCAATATACCCAAGCTGTATATTGTGAACCAGATAAATATCTGTGCATTGTGTGGTTGAATTTTTCTAATTCTGCATATTAATTTCTGACACCATAATTTAATTTGATAAAAATTCAAAAAGACCTAAGATAATTTTTTTACCAATAATAATCCATTCAACCCCCCTTCTAGATTATTATTGGACTTTCATAGTAATATTCTTTGGGCAATTTAGTAGCTAAGTTTATGATGCATGGATGGTCTAATGATCAAATTTTCAAGTCGAGGTTTTGAGTTCGAATTCTAGGCTTCACTATATTTTTGGCAATCACGTGTGCCACGCAGGCAGGTCAACGCACATGTGGCACTTAGGGGCTTAATATCCAATTTTTTAAACAGCGAGGGGCTCGATTTGCGTTGACAAAAAAAAGGGGCTCAATACTCAAAAACACTTAAAGTTCTACGGCCACATTTGCATTTTATCCTTCAGATGAATGTTATCTCTTTGATGGTTGTGCTGCTTTGATTTCGTTGTGAATCTCATTTTTCAGGACACTTAGTTGATTTAATTAAGGGATAATAGACTTTTTACTCACTGTACTAGGGCTCGATTTTTATTGTGATTACCGATTTTTTTTTTTATTACAATCGCATAACTATACTCTAAAATAATTACCAAATGGTCATTGGTTATGATTTCCGTCCAAAAAAACGGACGAAATGTTGACTGTGCATATTGGATCGTTTTTTTTGCTCTCGTGGACGAAAGTTTTGCCATATCTCCTCTGTTATCTTTAAACAAATTGTAGTAGTAAAATTTATTATCTTTAAATAATAATAATAATAGTAATAATAATAATTTTTAAATAATAATAATAATAATAATTTCAATATAATAATAATAGTAATAATAATAATTTTTAAGTAATGATAATAATTTTTAAATAATAATAATAATAATAATAATAATAATTTCAAAATAATAATAATAATTAAAAAATTTAAAAAATTTAAAAAATTTATATAAATTATAAAAATATTTTTATATGAATAACTATGCTAATTATCCCTACATAGATTTAGTTGGTTCAAAACAATAATAATAACAATAATAATAATAATAATAATTTCAAAATAATAATAATAATTAATTATAATTCAAATGAGTTATAATATTAGGATTTTTTTTGATATTTTCCTTGCCTTATTAATTCTTTTTCACTCGAGTTTTTAAATGTCATCCTAAAACGCCGAAAGTTGAGTCACTTCTGACCTCTCTCTTTTGCATAGGTTGTTCCATAATTTCCTCTATTTTCTACAGTAGGATGGTAAATAGTTGGTTCATTGGTAATAATCTTTAAATAATAATAATAAAAATAATTACTAATAATTTATTGGTAAAATTTATTATCTTTAAATATTCATTGGTAAAATTCATTAATAATTTATTTTTAATATTCATTGGTAAAATTTATTATCTTTAAATAATAAAAATAATAATAATAGTAATAATAATAATAATTTTAAAATAATAATAATAATTTTTAAAAAATTAAATTTTTTTAAAGATTTTAAAATTTTAAAATTTTAAATATAAATTATCAATTATTTTCATATAAAAATATTTATATAATTTTTTTAAATTTTTAAAAATTATTATTATTGTTATTAGTATTATTATTCCTATTTAAAATTTATTATTATTATTAATATTGTTACTATTTTGAAATCATTATAATTATTATTATTATTTAAAAATTATTATTATTATTATTATTATTATTATTTAAAAATTATTATTATTATTATTATTATTATTACTTTTAAATTATTTTTATTATTATTATTATTATTCTAAAATTATTATTATTAATATTATTATTATTTAAAAATTATTATTATTATTATTTTAAAATTTTTTTTATTATTATTTTAAAATTATTATTATTATTATTATTTTAAAATTATTATTATTATTATTATTATTTTGAAATTATTATTATTAGTTTTGGAATTATTCAGCTGAAATATTAATATTTTTGGTGGTTTGTGGTTTAAAATTATTATTATTATTAACATTTATGTGCTCCATGTCAGCTAAAAAAACGGGCCAATATGCACAGTCAGTATTCCGTCCGTTTTTTTGGACGAAAATCATAAGCAATGACCATTTGGTAATTATTTTAGAGTATAGTTACGCGATTGCAATAAAAAAAATTTCGGTAACCACAATAAAAATCAGACCCTAGTACAGTGACCAAAAAGTCTATTATCCCATTTAATTAATATATTTTTTTGTTTCACAAAAATAATTTTATTTGAAAAAAAATATTCTTTAAAATTAATATTCTCAATATTACTTTTTATGTTTTGAACGAAAAAAATGAATTACACAATTTTGTCATATATAGTTTATCCTTTGATATAATTATATACACAATGTACTTAAGTTTATTATTATAATTTTATTATTACTACTACACTGAACGCTTTCAATTTTTAAAAATAAATATTAAATAAAAATATATTTTTAAAATTATAAATTTCCAATCAACACTCTTTTTGCAAAATTAGTCGATTAATTAGTTATTGTTATGCATACCAAAAGTAATAGTCTGTTAGTAATTTTTTTTATTTGTCGTTTAAAGTCATATGTTCGAATTTACACTTCAATTAAAGATATTACACAATATTAAAAAGATAAAATGAAAAATATATATTCATAGATTGATTGATGGAGTATACTCCTCCTTCATGATTCACATTTTTGGTGGATTTAAATAATCAAATGATGAGTGCTATACTTACAACATAGGAGAGTAACAGTTATGTTACGTTTGAACGTGAGAATAGAGATGAGAATAAAATAGTTTAATTTTATAAAGAGAAAAAAAAATATTTTATTAAAATAGAATGAATTATTCTTATTTTTATTAAATTTATGAATTTTATTTTTTAAAGAAGAATATGAAATAACTTATTTAAGATAAAATGAAATGAATCATTTTATTTTTTATTTTTTATATTATTGTTTTATTTATTTTATTCTTTCAATTTAAAGGTCGTACGTAGTTGGTGCTATGCCTACGTTTAATAAATTAATTTAAGCAAGCAAAAATCCACCGGAATTGTTGAGAGAAACCTGCTGTCAGAATTGGCCCAATCAGTCCTGCTAGAGCCAGTACGTCAGGACTCAGGAGAGAGAAATCAAGATGCCAACAAAACAAATCAGAAATTGAGAGAAAAAAAATCAGAAAGACAGAGAAAGAGTTAGGGTCACCTTGCTTAGCTACCCACAAACCACGACCCGTATTTCATTCTTTTTAATGACCAACAAATAAAGGACCAATTAAGACCACCTTATTTTCCATAGGAAATCCTCCCGCACATGCCTAAGTCCTAACACATCAACCTGACCTGTTCATGACATGGATCTCACATATCCTATTTTATATCTTCTATACTTCTGACGTGGAATTCATACTAGGTGGGCCAATGCTGCTTTACCAATTTGGATTCCATGAATTTATATATATATATTTTCCATAGGAAATCCACCCGCACATGCCTAGCATATCAACCTGACCTGTTCATGACATGGATATCACATATCCTATTTTATCCTCTATACTTCTGACGTGGAATTCATACTAGGTGGGCCAATGTTTTACCAATTTGGATTCCATGAATATATATATATATATATATATATATATATATATATGAGACCGATTCATAGTTAACGTTGTAAAAAAGAGTCTAGCCTTACAACACATCGTGACCCTCCATCTTAAGATCGAACGGTTTAATTGAGGTCCCGTCCGCAGTTTAGTATCCAGTATTCAACAGTTTAATACTGCGGACGAGACAAATGACCAAAATACTCTTCTTTATAAAAGTCTCCGCCCGCAGTATTAAGCTGTGGACGCTAAGTATGGTTGGCCAATTAGGAAACGACGTCGTATCGTTGGCCAAATTCAATCTTCTTTTAGTTTTTTAGGCTCCGCACTATTAAACTACGGATGCCAAATACATTCGTTCTAAAATCGATGAACATCTGTTGAACTTCTGAAGCCATCCGAAGTCATCCGAATCTGGCCATGACTTCGGGATCGGGACGTCGTTTTTTAATTGGCCATGACTTCAAGATCGGGCAGATTACTTCGGGAAGGATTCGACTATTAGAAATCCTTTCGGGAGTTCGGGATCGAATTTGACTTTGGGAAGTATGATCAGACTTTGATTTATAGAAGCGATTTTCTTCTTCTAATGGGGCTCCCCAAGAGGTAATATTAGTTCTGTTTTTCTCAGATGGTTTAATGTTGCGAAGCATAGAGAAACTAAATAAAATTTGAATTTGGCCATACCTAGCATCCGCAGTTTAATACTACAGACGAGAAACTTTTATAAGTAGGGCTATTTTAGACATTTGACCCGTTCACAATATTAAACTACGAAATACTGAAAACTAAACTGCGGATGGTTTCTCTTTTTAACTGTTCGATTTTCGAATGGAGGGTCGCGATATGTTGTAAAGCTAGACTATTTTTTACAACATTTGCTATGGATCGGTCCTTTCAGCCAGCGCATCTTACACTGTTAATCCAGAGATCCAATAGCTCAAAGAGTAAGTAGACGCAACTCTTAGTAGCGGCCAGAGATTTTTTATTTGTTGGTCACTACTAAGAGTTGCGCCCACACTAAATATTTTTTTTGCTTGCCGCTACTAAGAGTTGTTGTAACGCCCCCAAAATATGTCCACACAACCCATTTTGAGTCGCCAAATACATGGTACAGAATTCAAATACAAACTTTTTATTTATAACTATTAAACTGTCGTGCAAATACGACAAAACATATGTTGTGAGTTTCAATACAAATATTATCTTACAGACAATATCCAAAATCAAATAAAGTACTCATAAAATTATTGTCACACTATTTTATAGAATAGTGAGGACTACTATAGTAACCAGTTTGGACCATTACTCCACTCCCCGACTAGGTCCAACTACACTCTCGCTTCTTGAGAAGAACAATGGAACCAAAAGAAAAATGGTTAGCTCAATTGATGAGTGGGTTTTATACTTACGAATCGGTAGTCGTTATAGCTTGTTTCTGCATGTTATCGAGTCCTTTGCCTATCATTTCTACTGGGTGTATACATTTATATGCAAATAATAAAATGGAGGCAAGAATAGCTTTAAAGGACAAAAGTGTATGTTATATGTTTGGTCTTTAGTGCATATTCTTTTTATTGTGTACCTGAATATAACCATTATTCTTGCATGCTTATTTTAGGTACAATTGAAGAGTTCCGTGATGTTGGAAATAAATTGGAGCATGAGTTGAGCATTATGGATTATTAAAATTTCTTAGATGATTTGGATTTCCTGACAATTATAAATGGGCTAGGCGAGATTTATTATTAACATATGGGCAACATAATGGGACGGATCCTTTTATTTCAACAGATGGAATCAACATGAACAAGCAAGTGGGTTAATAGCTTAACGTGGGATATCAATTGGTAAACGGTTAACAGCTCAAGGAATTAGTAACAATCATATACTAGTGGGCTAAAGGATGAGCAGCTCAAGGAATAACCATATCAAACTCATTTGGCTAAGTGGGGCTTGCAGGTAAGTAATATATTGGATGTGGGCCATGGTAGAAAAGTTATGGAACAATTACATATTATAGTACATTTTAATAAAATATTACAAAAAAATGCATAAATAAAATATTTACAAAATTAGTGCATATGCAATATTTAATTACAAAAAGAATGCATTCTTATCCCTTTAATTATGCCCATGATTCTCTCTCACGATTCTCTCCCATGATTCTCTCCCACAATTCTCTCCCATGATTCTCTCCCACTCAGTCTTCTTCCTCCTCTTCCAACCCACCTTCTTCCTACTCTTCCACCACCGCCCTCCCCCTCCTCACTGTTCCGCCGCTCCTCCTCCCGCCCCCGCCCCACCCCTACCCCCTACCCCCTACCCCCTACCCCCTCCACTCCCCTTCCTCCGCCTCCCTTCTCCTCCCCCCGCCAACGCCCCACCCCTCCCTCCGCCTCCTACCGCCATCCCTTTATCCTTCTCCCGCCCCACCCCACCTCCTCCCCTCCCCTCCCCTCCCCTCCCTTCCCTCCGCCTCCCTTCTCCTCTCCCGCCCACTCCGCACACCCTCCCTCCGCCTCCCACTACCATCCCCCTCCTCCCGCCCCCGCCCCGCCCCCTTCACTTCCTCCCCCTTTCTCCTCTTCCCCCAAATCGATCCAAGGTGGCCGTCGGTGGAGGCCCCACCACTGACCGCGGTGGAGGCCCCTCCATCACCCGTTGCTTCCCTTCCACCACCGGTCCATTCTCCAACTCCACTGGTAACCAAACCTTCATACGTTGGTAACCAAACAGGCATACCAAGGTAACCAAACCTTCATACCAAGGTAACTGAACCTTAATATGAAAGTTTCCTTGTTATGAAGGTTTGGTTACCCTGTTATGAAGGTATGGTTACCTTGGTATGAATGGTTGGTTACCTTGGTATGAAGGTAACCAATTCAGTTTTATTAGGTTACTAATTTATTTTGAATGTGATGTAGTTGGTAACCAAAATTCATGCAGTAGGTTTCCAAACAGTCATACCAAGGTAACCAAACCATCATACCAAGGTAACCGAACCTTAATATGAAGGTTTCCTTGTTATGAAGATTTGGTTACCTTGTTATAAAGGTTTGGTTACCTTGGTATGAAGGATTGGTTACCTTGGTATGAAGGTAACCAATTCAGTTTTATTAGGTTATCAATTTATTTTGAATGTGATGCAGTTGGTAACCAAACTTCATGTAGTTGGTTACCAAACCTTCCGATAAGGTAACCAATTCAGTTTTATTTGATTACCAAATTTATTTTGAATGTGATGCAGTTGGTAGCCAAACTTCGTATAAAGGTAACCATTTTAATTTTTATGGGTAACCAAATCGTCAAAAAAAAATATCAGAATAGCAACTCCGGCGATATAGCGGTGGCGGCGAAGATTTAGCGGCGGCGGCGTCGCCGGCGGGAGGCGGGGGAAGAGAATGATGATCAGTAACTCTTTCATAATTTTTTGTTTTAAATTTTCTCATTTTAATTTAAATTTTGAATTATGGATTTGAAATTATTGTTAGATCTAAAAGATTTGAATTTGAATTATTAGTTATCCTTGATTTTAGATTTCCATATTTAATTTGAAATTGAATGGTTTGAATTTTTGCACTTTTTTTGTAATTATTTTATGAATGCACTTTTTTTGTAATTATTTTGTAAAAGTTGTATAGTTCTGTAAAGGACTCAAAAGTTATAGCAGCTCACGAATTGACACTTAAGGAATTCTGTCCAGCTTATTTTGTGTGGGGGCCACGAATTGCTTTAAATCCATGCAACTTTTCATTAGCAATTCACTTGAGGCAAGGAGCTAGGCGGATAGTTATTGGAATTAAAAGGGAAAGTTAAGGCTGCACATGTATGAGAAAAAGACAGGAACGAACTTGTTGAGGTATATATATATAATGGGGTTGCATCCACAGCAACTGGTAGCTGGGAGCAACCTCTTTATCCCACTCTTTGTAGGAGTTTTTGACTCAATTTATCTCACAAGTACAGTGGACCTTATTATAATAATAATTTTCAAACTCCATATAAAGGAGTTGTTCCCAGCAACCGGTTGCTGTGGATGCAATCTCATATATAATATACTTAATTAGATAATTAAAAAGGGGTGGACTTCTTTTTCTATTGAGGCTTGGCTTGTGCTAGTGGATGATAGGATATAGAGGGTGACGTAGCTGCTGGCATTTGGAGTAAATAGCAATAAGGAATCCATGCAAGGGAATGATAGGGGCCCACGGTTGTCTAAGTCTACAAAAGGAAAGTAACATGGCAACTAAATCTTAAGTATATGTGGATGGCATGGAAAAGGAATATCATGGCCCACGGCTGGCACAAGGAATGGCAAAGTGATAGTGGGACTCATCTGGTATTCAAGGCACGTGGGAGCTTAGTGAGCATATGGGTCAGCAGTTATTTAACATATGAGAATCGACAAGAATGTAGGGGCTGGCCAGTGAATTAACCCGCCGGGGCGGGTGATTATCTAAAGAACTCCCTGCTGGGGCGGGGAGGCGCGATGGCTGATCTGGATTTCCTTTCTCAAGACGGATTTGGCTGCAAAAGAAGAGAATGTGAAGGCTGCGATGTATGAGTATATAAGGGATATGAAGCCATATGATATGGACAGACCTAGCCACCACGCAAAGCACTAAGTGTGGATCTGAACTTGAAAAAGAGAATTGAAGCAGAGCATACTCGGATGAACGTGAAGCAACTTGGAGACGAGCAACGACAGAATTTTCATATTCCTATCTTTCTCTATTCACTTTACTTTGTATTTGTTATGATTAATACTCTGTGGATTATGAATTTTTATTCGTTTAATATGAACTAATTATTTATTTAAGCCTATGACGGATCTTATTATGTAATGGAAGATTAATTATTCTTAAATTCAGTTTATGGAGGTTACTCTGAGATTATTTGCTATGTGTTGTGCTTAATTTATCTAATTGCCTGATCAACAATTATCTATTATCTCACATAAATTCGGAAGATGACATATGGGATTAGAACTGGCCATAGTGACATATGATTGTGATTTCTGCATAGATGGAATTCATAATTCACGTATAGGATAGGAATATCTATATGTCGTATGTAATCTGATAAGAACTTGCTTTTAAACCTTATTTAATTGTAATTCACATAGAGATATAGTGAGTTAATTATCTAAGGTGTCTTGTTTAATTCTATCATCAATTAACCCAGTAAAGAATATTATGACTAAGATAATGTAGAACAAATTATCCTTAGTCCTCAACAGGAAAAAATCTGATAGAATACAATAGACAACAAGTTTTAGATCAACAACTGCAGCGAAAATAACAATCCATTAAAAGAGTCAAGTAGAGCATGATGTCTACTATCTTCTATGATTTAAAAGTCCATCATCAATATTTTATCCCTGTAACACCAAATAATACTTATTTTCAATCAACGAATCAACTATGCACTATGGGCCAAAGATATTTGTTTGTATCATGATCATGCCAAACACCTGTTCATTTTTGCACTACGGGCCAAAGATAACTTTCACCACAAGTATTTTTCTGTAACACCAAAGATCATGATTATACCAATACATAATTCCTGGTCATAATCATACCAATCAACAGTTCATCTTTGCACTACAGGCCAAAAATAACTTTTCACCACAATTTAAGCATGAGGATGATGATAATGACAAATATTAGATATTTGTAATTTAATTCATCCAAGTTCAAGAATGTTTAAATTGTCAACATGATAATCAATTGTGGAGTAAAATTCAAAAATGAGATTCATAAAAGATAACTTGGACAAAGAAAAACAATTTAATATCATTGTGAATAGTACCGTATGAATAGTATCCCGACATGAAAAGATTAAAATTTAATAAAAAAGTTCATACCAATATTCTAATGAAATGATATTAGATGGAGCACAAACTATCAAGGATATACTACTAATTTCAAGGATTGTTACCATTTAATAATAAGGTTATGGAAACAAACAATAATTTCGTACCATAAATGGAGAAATATGAAAGAAAACGATATCCCTTGTTGAGTACAAAAGAAATTATATCTCATACGAGTATGAAAAAATATACGAAACTGCAAATGAATTTTCACCCGTCATGCGGTAATCCGCGTAGACAGATCATTTCTACATTTTAATAAAGAATGAATACGAAGGGTTATTCACTATGCATGCGGTAGTCCGCGTAGACAGGTTATTCCCATAGATTAATAAGGAATAGAATGACAACCCGTACGATTATTGAAAGAAAATAACATCCTTTACTTTAGTAGGAGACTAAATCTGACTGGTATACCGGAGATTATCTTGAGAAAATCTTTCATTACAAGCTACACTCAAAGTATCATTATACTCAAAAGAAATACGCACAATATTATAGAAGAAGAATTTTCTGATTCTGGTGTGATTTTCATTTCTTAACTAAGCATCCTATTTATAGGAGAATGGTAGGGCATTATTTCAAAAAAATAATCACGGACGAACATAAAATTTTTCACGGGCAAAAATTTGATTTTTACTATGCGATACTATGCAATAAAATATTTTAATAAAAAAAAACTTTATATATAATATAGTATATTCTATTTATATTCTAATAAAATAAATAACTTTATATATAAAAAGTTTTATGTTTTATTACTATTATAATAATAATAAAACAAAAACTGAAATAATTTTCTGCCGACGGTTTGAATAATTTGGCACGTAGGGGTCCATGGAATAATAAGCCAAACTTACAACAACTCCTCTATTTATATCAAAAATTGAATAAATATCCACGACAAATCACTTATCTTTAATTAACACAATCTTTCAACAATTAGTTATCATTAATATTATAACTCACAATATTGACAACCAGATTGTTCTCAGGAAAGAGGGGGCTTTCCGATAAGAATTTCTCCTTACTAGCGCGCAATTAAATAACATAATCCCTTTTCTCGACATAACTTTCTAGACATTATCAATAATGCTAATAATAATATGAGTAACTGTGTCGTGTCAATTATTGATTTAATAATACAAAGTATTGTGCAGATGATATTGTGACAATAATTGAATCAATAATATGAGATACTATGCAGCAACTACTGTGACAATTATTGAATAAAACTGAGTGACTTCTTACGTAAGCATCAATAATCAGAGATATTGTGCAATACCGTGTGATACTGTACAATATCGCGTACCAATGTGGAACAATGCGTATTACTATACTTTTCTCACCGGGTATTTTAACAGTTTAACGGTAAAAGTCTTGTCGTTATTTTTATAAAAAGGTAATTTTTTCGCTTTCTTTATCCGTCAATTATTCCAAAGTAGGATCTACTAATGATTGCGTCGTCGTACGAATATTCTCTAACAAAAAGAATATACCCCGACCAAACGAATATTCTCCGATACAACGAATATTTTATGATAACTTGCTTACTTTGTAAAATTTGCACATATCACCCATAACTATAACATTTATTAAATTATCACCTTACTATTTAGAATAATATATAGAGAAAATTAAATCTTTATCCATAAAAAGTTGGGGTCTTACAACCTCCCCTTCTTACGAAATTTCGCCCTTGAAATTGATGTAGGTACCTGGTATTTCGAATAGGTGAGGATACCTTGTTTTCATTTTAGATTCTAACTCCCAGGTCATTTCCTCAACATCGTGGTTTCTCCATAAAACTTTGACTTGAGGTATAACCTTTGAGCGTAGAATCTGCTCCTTCTTATTCAAGATCTTGACAGGTACCTCCTCATACGTTAAATCCTCTGTTATCTCATTTGGTTTTAGTTTAATAATGTGGTTTGGGTCTTTCACATATTTACGTAGCATGGATATGTGAAACGTTATGAACACGAGACATGCTTGGCAGTAAGGCAAGTCTATAGGTCACAGTTCCTACTCGATCAAGGATTTCAAATGGACCAATAAATCATGGGTTGAGCTTTCCTCTCTTTTTGAATCTCGTAACTCCTTTCCATAGAGCAACACATAACAATACATGGTCTCCGAGATTAAATTCCACGTCCCTTCGATGAAGATCAGCATAACTCTTTTGTCGATCTTGTGCTGTTTGTATACGTTGGCGGATCATTTGAATATTTTCTGTAGTCATACGTACCAACTCTGGTCCCAATAATGTTGCTTCACCCATGTCGTCCCAGCATACTGGAGAACGACACTTTCGTCCAGACAACGCCTAGAATGGAGTCATGCCTATACTTGCTTGATAACTTTTGTTGTAGGAGAATTCCACCAATGGTAAGTACTTGTCCCAACTTCCTTTGAAGTCTAGAACGTAGAGTCTCAATAGATCTTCAAGAGTTTGAATAGTCCTTTCCAATTGCTCATCCGTTTGAGGATGATATACAGAACTGAATCATAAATCAGTGTTCATAGCTTTCTGCAACCTGACCCAAAATCGTGAAGTGAATCTTGGGTCTCGATCAGGAACTATGGATAATGGCATACCATGCAGTCTTAAAATCTTATTTATGTACATACGAGCAAGACGTTCAAGTGAATAAATTTCTCATAAACACAAGCAAAGGTAAAAAAATTTGTTACTTTAATCTAGTTTATTTCTTCTTGTTTTGATGTGATTTTGATGATATAAGGTGTGACGCCCCCAGAATAGGTCCAGTCAACCCAACCCATTCTGAGTCGCCAAATACATGGTACAGAATTCAAATACAAACTTCATATCATACGGTCGTGCAAAATACGACCACACAACTGTGAGTGTCAATACAAATATATAGAAAATATTAAGATTCAAACTAAGTCCTCATTACAATTATTATCACACTATTTATCAGAAATAGTGAGGACTACTACTGCTCTAACTCGGACCATCACTCTGTCCCCCGACTAGTTCCCGCAACATTCTCATTTCCTAAAGAGGACAACAGATGAAAAGGGTGAGCTCAACTAGCTAAGTAAAGAATATTATGACTAAGATAATGGAAAATAAATTATCACGTAAGACTCAATAATTACTGTAACAATTATTGTGTCAATAATATAAAATATTGAATAGTAATTACTGTAACAATTATTGAGTAATGACTTCTCACGTAAGACTCAATAATTCAAAATACTGTGCAATACCGTGTGCTACTGTGCAACACCGTGTATCACTGTATTTTAACCACCGGATATTTCAACAGTACTAACGGTAACAACCACGCCGTTATTTTGTAAAAAAGTTATTTCTGTCGCTTTCTATATCCGACAGTTATTCCGTTGTGGGGGCCTACAAATAGCTGCGCCGTCGTACGAATATTCCCCGACAACAAGAATATTTCACGACCAAACGAATATTTCCCGACAATAAGAATATTTTATAACCACTTGCTCATTTTAAAAATGTTTGCACATTTCACCCATAACTTTCACATTTATCAAAACAACACCTTACTTTTTCGAAATAATATATAAAGAAAATTAAATCTTTATTCATAAAAGTTGGGGTCTTACACCTATGCTCCGACTGACCAATTAAATACCACATAAGCTTAGGGAGGACACACTAGCGAAGGATTTACTCGTCTCTCCCCTCCTAGTTCTATTCCCCGATCTCCGCCAGAGATCATATCCCTAAGCTCTGATACCAACTGTGACGCCCCCAGAATAGGTCCAGTCAACCCAACCCATTCTGAGTCGCCAAATACATGGTACAGAATTCAAATACAAACTTCATATCATACGGTCGTGCAAAATACGACCACACAACTGTGAGTGTCAATACAAATATGTAAAAAATATTAAGATTCAAACTAAGTCCTCATTACAATTATTATCACACTATTTATCAGAAATAGTGAGAACTACTACTGCTCTAACTCGAACCATCACTCTGTCCCCCGACTAGTTCCCGCAACATTCTCATTTCCTGAAGAGGGCAACAGATGAAAAGGGTGAGCTCAACTAGCTCAGTAAAGAATATTATGACTAAGATAATGAAAAATAAATTATCGTTAGTCTTCAATAAATCAGATAAAATATAATGGACAACCAATCTTAGATCAATATTCGCAGCGAAAATAACAATTCATTAGAAGAGTTAAGTAGAGAATGAAGTCTACTATCTTCTATGATTTAAAAGTCCATCATCAATATTTTATCCCTGTAACATCAATCAATATACATCTCGAATCAATATTCATCTTTGCACTACAGGCCAAAGATATTCATTTGTATCACAGTGGTCATGTTCATTTCAACACCTGTCATCTTTGCACTACGGCCAAAGATATTCATCAGGTAATCATTCATCTTTGCTCTACATGCCAAATATAATCAGTTATATCACCACTTAGAACTGAGGATGATGAAAAATCATATAAATAACGAATCAAGTGAAATAAAGGATAAGATTAAGGATTCGTATTTTAGTATTCAAAAATACTTCGTAATAATCAATTGTGGAGCAAATTTCAAGAATAAAGCTCAAAACTTAGATCCAACCAAAGATAGTAACCTTGACAAACAATCTAGACAAATAGAAGAAAATTTAATTTTTCCGTGAATAGTTCCGTATACGTGAATAGTGTCGTATACGTGAATAGTAACCCCGACGGAAAAAGTAAGAATTTCAACATAAAATCCATGACAATATTTTTGTATAATGATATTGAAAAGAATAACATCATTTATGAAAGAAAATAACATCCCTTACCTCAAAAGAATAGTACTTCTAACTGGAATATCAGATATAATACCGAAGGAAACTTGCACTGAATACTAATACTCAAAGTATTGAAATACTCACAAAAATACGCTTGATATTATAGAGAGAGAAAACTTCTGATTCTGGTGTGATTTTCAATTCTAACCTAAGCACCCTATTTTAAGGAAAAACTTAGGATGCCAAAGGAGAGTAAATAATATAAAAAAAAATCTCCAGCCGCCGGCTGCTCTCCAAAAAGCCATCAGCATATTTTTCAACCAAAAGTGGGGCCCACCCATTAAAAAAATATTTATTTTCTAAAACTTCAATAATTCATAATAAATAGCCCCTTTGTCAGAAAAATACAAATGATGCGTCCTTCTATAGGAAATTTAATTCTCTACAACTTTGCAGAAGAAAGTTTTTCAAATTCCAAACATAAATTATCCGAAATCCACAACCAGATGATTTTCCTATACCAAAATACTGATAAAAACACATCAGTGCTAATTCCTTCTTTAATATCCACAAAATAAATATTTCCTTATCATATAAATCAATAATTAATTATTCACAAATAATATTACAGAACTACAATATTGACAACCAGGTCGTTCCCAGGAAAGAGGGGGCCTTCCGATAAGGACTTCTCCTTACTGGCGCGCAATTAAATAACCCCTCCTAGACAGAACTTCCTTAGACATTGTCAATAATGCTATCTAATAATATTATTCAAATAATATGAATTATTGAGTTGATAATGTGAAATACTGTGCAATGACAATTATTGAATCAATAATACAAAATATCAACTGTAGCCATTATTGAATCAATCATATAAAATGGCAACGTAACAATTATTGAGTCAATAAAATATCATTGTAACAATTATTGAGTCAATAATATAAAATATTAAACAGTAATTACTGTAACAATTATTGAGTAATGGCTTCTCACGTAAGACTCAATAATTCGAAATACTGTGCAATACCGTGTGCTACTGTGCAACACCGTGTATCACTGTATTTTAACCACCGGGTATTTCAACAGTACTAACGGTAACAACCACGCCGTTATTTTGTAAAAAAGTTATTTCTGTCGCTTTCTATATCCGACAGTTATTTCGTTGTGGGGGCCCACAAATAGCTGCGCCGTCGTACGAATATTCCCCGACAACAAGAATATTCCACGACCAAACGAATATTCCCCGACAACAAGAATATTTTATAACCACTTGCTCATTTTAAAAATGTTTGCACATTTCACCCATAACTTTCACATTTATCAAAACAACACCTTACTGTTTCGAAATAATATATAAAGAAAATTAAATTTTTATTCATAAAAGTTGGGGTCTTACATAAGGTTTATGATCTTGAGATATAAAACTCTAGATCTACATGTTTATAAGTCTATTATGTTTAGATCTAACCATTTTGAGTATCAAAAATTAGATCTAAAGTAAAAAAATGAAAACTATGTTTTGAAAGTTAGAAAACCCTAACTTTTTACTAGTTTGTAAGCTTATAACATGAGGTCTATAACTTTGTTTTACGATCCGTCAAAGGGGGGAGCTAGATATATAAGTTATATAGTAAACCCAAGTGGTAGAACTCAAAAATAATATGTTTACAAGTCGTGATGAAAGTTTTAGTCGAAACAGTCCGGGTAGTAAACAAAATGTCCATAAACCTTGCTGATTATGCACTTCCAAGGACATTTTCGTCAATGTTTTGTACTTTAAAAATTTTGGGAAAATTTGGAGAGATAATATAAGAGGTTATGTGAGTCCCAGAAAAATTTGAGAACTGTTGGCCAGGTATAATGAGAGTTATAGCTGATACGGTGAAGGACTACTTTCAAATGTATACCAAAATAACTCTTTGTGGTTAACTAAACAAATTATGAAATATTTACTGGAAGTACATATATATAGCTGGAAAGATACCCTGTAAATTTTAGAATTTTCTGACAAAGTTTTGATTTATGATAAATGTAGCAAGATTTGGCTGTTTTGGACTATTTAAATATAGTAAATGAATTTTAAAAATTCCAACAAAATAAATTTTCATAAAAGAATTATAATCTGTCAAATACCAGAAAAGAAATATTTTTAGAGTTGTTTTGGTATTTTTCATATAAATAATTGAGTTATGAATAAATGAATTAAAATAATTATGTAATGTTAAAAATTAGGAAAATAGAATTTTATGACTTGATAACCCAATATAAGATATATACAGATTTTTGAAAGGTATTATTTTCTATGTTGATGAGATATTATGTTTATGACATTGTAAGATGGTTAAATGAATTAATTAATAAAGGATAAACAATTAAAATAAATTGTTTATTGATTTAATAAATGATTAAAATGATAAATATGGAGAAGTAAAGTTATTTTAAATATAGTATGTTGAAATAGGCTATATTAGGTATATAGTATGTTAAAAAAGGGAATCCAGTTTACTGGATTGAAATTTATTTTGAATCCAGTTTGCTGGATTACAATCGGGTTTGCTGGACTGGCCATCAGGTGGCTGGATTGGTCTGTTTGGATAATTCAGGTTACTGGATTGATATATTTGGTCAATCCAGGTTGCTGGATTGGTTATCCAGGTTACTGGATTCGCAATGTAGTTTGCTGGGTTGATTATATGGTTTACTAGTTTATAAATAAGAACTTATAAATGAAAGATTAAGTGTTAATCCATAAGTTAAATCTGAAGTAGTGGTACAATCGTACTCTTTAATGGTTGATGTATAGTATATGAGCTAAACGATTCCTTCAGGGAGCGGAGGTATATACGAACTAGCTACCGATCTAACTCGCTGTGAAAAACAGTGTAGACGAGACGGAAAACTAATTTGTTGATTGTTTGTGAAAAATCACTCAGCGTACTATATTGAACAATGTTAAAGACTCGATGTGTGCTAAGTTAAGAATTGTGAATACGTATGGTATTAAGGTGTTATCTAATGTTTGATTATGTGATTACATGTTAGATAATTTACTTATAAAGTAGTAGTATTATGAAGTATAATGTGATATACTAATTGTAAGATCAATCTTAACAATGATACGTCTTTCAAAAGAAGTCATATTAAATTGTGTAGTAGTAAGCAACGATCAAGGTAAGTATCTCTAACTTATTTATTATTGAGCAAGTATCCCTACTCTATGCATTTATTTTATGCAAGAGATCTATAACTAGGCAAGTATCCTAACCCTTGCATTTACTTTATGCAATGGATCTTGTAAGCAAGTTTCTATACTCTTTTATTGTGCAAATATCTAAACCCTATGCAATACTTTTATTTTGTGCAAATAGGTATATGTTATGTAAGTACCTAACTCAACATGAGTTATTAACTTCAAAGTATGTTCGTGAATAATTATTGTTAATTATTCACATTCATAATGATTTTTTTATTCGTTTATGCAAGTATCCTTACTTTATCGGATTTCATTCGATTCGTTCATTGTTTACAAGTATCTTATTACTGTTTTCGTATGATTCATATATAATCAAAATTGTTCTGTTCTTTGTAAGCTAAGTTTGGTTATGCAAGTATCCTCACTTGTATAAATTGTTATATTTGAACAAGTGTTGATACCTACTATTGAATTTCGGTATGTATACATGGTTTAAAATCTATCTAAGCTATTTGACTCGGCTATACATAGTTGTAAAGGTATCATTGAATATTGTTGGAGTCGTCCAACTAAATTGCTTTAGTTCGGACTCCAGATTGAGTATGAACATCCCGTAATCGAGAAATTTTTATGCGTCAAAGGCGGTTATGATGAACGTAAATGTCGTTCAATTAAGTAGTGTTGATCAATATAGGGCATATAGGTTGATCACCCAACGTGTCCTTAAATCAGTCGGTTTGCAGATGAATTTTTGTACAGACCTTTTCAAACTTGAAAATAATGGTTCATGGTCTAGTGACAGCTCAACATTTATAGTCACTATGTCGTTTCAAAAATGTAAATAGTTTGATAAGTTATTCAGAATTGTTTCAAATGACTTCACAACTATTGATTCGTTGTAGAAGTATACCTCAAAGAAAACATTTATATTTTTTAGCAGATGTTTATTAACTGTTGTTACTTGCTGAGCAATTAAATGCTCATTCTTGCTTTAAAATTAAATATTTTTAGCTAAGCGATATCGAACAGAAGGTTTTGGCAAGGACATGGGAAAAGGGAAGCTGAATGAATAAGTTAAAAGGTGTTATTTGCGATAACTTGAGTTTTGTATTGTGATAATATATTATCTATCATGTAATAAAGTACTTAAAGGTCGTCGTACTTGGGGAATAGACAACTCTGATGTAATCTTTTTAAGTATGTAATATATTTAGCAGCTTGATGAAGGACATCTTGTAACACCAAGTACGGGTTTCAAGTACTCGGATTTGGGGGCGTCACATGGTATATATTAATTAAGTACATGTTAAATAAATAATTCAATTTGTATTTAACCTGATAAGTTACATAATTATGGATAGAATCTTTCGAATTCAACAATTCTTGACTTATTCAAAAATAAAATTTAAATTACAAATTTTTATACAAAAATATAAAATAAAAAATAATTAAGAAACAATGGTTAAAAATATGTCGCATCCCAGATTGCACATCTAGCTAAACGTCAATTCTTTATTATATATAAAAGTGGGATATGAGATAAATTAATTTGACCCTTCAAGTTAACTCATCAATTAAAATGAGTTGACTAAGGCGGTCACCGAGTTAACTTGATTTAATTTCTTTTACATAGATTCATTTTTTGGAGTTGAGACTTTAGATCTTCTATATTCAACTATGCAAAAAAAAATTGGGTTATAGATACATGCACATACTTATTTAAAATTAATAGCTACTTTTTAATTATTCACATAAATGCAACGTATATACACAATTTATGAAGAAATACCAAAAACCTACTATGTTTTGTATAAATAGCCTTATATTTCATCTTTTCTTCTTCACTAGATCTTTCAATTATTTTTATTTTCTGAATATCTTTTGGAGAAGAAAAGTAAAGAAATTGGAGAAGAAGAGATGTTGTTCAGTAAGTATGTGTGTTTCAACATCTCCAAAGATAGCTATGCCAATGAAATTATATGTACTTATCATTTTCATATGCTGTAAACGATATTTTCATATGAATAATTTCTATATTGTTCATTTTACTTAACCACATAAATATTTTAATTAAATATTATTATTTTTAATAAAAATAATTGTTAATAAACAAAGTCCGTACATGGACTATTATACATTATGTATAATTATTATCACCGTATACGAAAATCAATAAAAAGAATTTAAGGTTTCAAAATGAAAATGATTCTCAACAACACCGGCCCTGGGCTAAAGCCCAAGGTGCCCGGGCTTTAGGCACTAAAATTGATAAATTTTTAGGGCCCTCAAGAGGTATTTGTGTTATGTATATATATACCCAAACAAAAGAGTCCAGCCTACGTCAATTTAAATTTAAAGGCCCAAAAAATTTACCTAATGAACTAGGCCCAAAATTTATCCAATAAAATAGTCGGTTATTATATTTGGTATTCTTTCGTATTGATGCTCTTTTGTTCAGGAAAAGTTCTTAGTTTTTTAGGGTCCTTTACACTAATATACAACAATTAAAAAGTAATTACAATAACAGTACATCCACAAAATAATTACAAAAATAACGTAACACATTAATACGGAACTAAAATTAAGGAGCAATAACTGTCATACACGTCAGTTATCGAATTTTTGATATCGGCAACCAACTAATATCCTAAATTCAAAATAACGAGAAAACAGGGTTTCGAATTTTGCAGATTGGAGAAGACGAACTCAAACGAAATTCAATATCGGAGAAGACGAAATCAACAGCCAACTTCAAAGTTTCCAAAAATGATTCTAAAGTTTCCATAGCAACAGAACATTCAAGATCAAGAGGAGATTTGAAATCCACGTTCATGGATTACGTAATTACATATGTAAGTAAAACAATGTGTTTATGATTTCGGTTTACGATCAGTAACCAGAAACAAAACTACTATGATGATTATTGGATGTTTATTGATTGGTTACATATTTGTATACTGAGGTATGTTATTTTCAAGTTTATATGCATATATTTACCCGTAGTTACTACATAATCATATATTGGTTACTTTCATGAAATTGTTCGGTCTTTAATTGGTCACAAAATCAGTATACTGAGTATTTTGATTGTAAAATGCATTGAAAAATATATTTTATGTTCTGGTTACTAAGTATATATATATATATATATATTGGTTACTATTTAATATGGATTTGGTTACTGTATAATGTTGATTTGGTTACTGTATAATATTGATTTGGTTACTGGATTTTCTACTGAGTTTTTTGGTTGTAAGCTGCATGGACAATGTGACGCCCCCAGATTAGGTCCAGTCAGCCCAACCCATTCTGAGTCGCCAAACACATGGTACAGAATCCAAATACAAACTTTTATATCAAAGGTCGTGAGCAGGACGACCATACAAGCTGTGAGTGTCAATACAAATCGTATATAATACGAAATATAAACACTCAAATTCAGTCCTCAATAGTTACAATTATTATCACACTATTATACAGAAATAGTGAGGACTACTACTGCATGCTCTAACTCTGTCCATCACTCGGTTCCCCGACTAGTCCCTACAACATTCTCATTTCTTGAAGAGGACAATAGATGAAAAGGGTGAGCTTAACTAGCCCGGTAAAAAATATTATGACTAAGATAATAAAGAACAATTTATCGTTAGTCTTCAACAAATCAGATAAAATATTATGGACAACAAGTTTTAGATCAACAACTGCAGCGAAAATAACAATGCATCAAAAGAGTTAAGTAGGAAATAATGTCTACTATCTTCTATGATTTGAAAGTCCATAATCAATATTTTATCCCTGTAACATCAATCAATATATATCTTGAATCAAATATTCATCTTTGCACTACAGGCCAAAGATATTCATTTATATCACCAGTTGATCATGTTCATCTCAACACCTGTCCATCTTTGCACTACGAGCCTAAGATTTTCATCAGGTAATCATTCATCTTTGTAATACAGGCCAAAGATATTCATCAAATAATCATCCATCTTTGCACTACAGGCCAAAAATATTCAGTTATATCATCATTTAGGACTGAAGATGATAAAAAAATATTTTAAAGAACGAATCCAGTGAGATAAAGGACAAAGATAAGGGATTCATAAATCAGTCTGTCCAAGTTCAAAAATACTCCATAATAATCATTTGTGGAGCAAAATTCAAGAATGAAGTTCAAAACATGGATCCAATCAAAGATAGGAACCATAACAGACAACTTGGACAATTAAAAGAAATTTTTATTTTTCGGTGAATAGTGCCGTATTCGTGAATAATGTCGTATACGTGAATAGTGCCGTATACGTGAATAGTACCCCCGACATGAAAATGTAGAAATTTTCATAAGAAAAATCATACTTCGTGAATAATACTCGTGAATAGTACCGTATTCGTGAATAGTGCCGTATACGTGAATAGTATCGTATACGTGAATAGTAACCCCGACGAAAAAAATAAAAATTTTATAATAAAATTCATGCCAATATTTTGGTATAATGATATTGAAAAGAATAACATCATTTACGAAAGAAAATAACATCCCTTATCTCAAAAGAACAGTACTTCTGATTAGAATATCGGATATAATACTGAAGGAAACTTGCACTGAATAGTAAAACTCAAAGTATCTAAATACTCACAAAAATACGCTCAATATTATAGAGAGAGAAAACTTCTGATTTTGGTGTGATTTTCAATTCTAACCTAAGCACCCTATTTATAGAAAAATGCTTAGAACGCCAAAGCAGAAAATTTAATAAAATATTATTATTATTATTACTTTTTCCTACGCCTGCCATCCTTGAACAAAAATTTCTAGAATTTTTCATCAAGAAAAGGACACTAGGTCCCACCACATTCTAGAAAAAAAACCTCCACCAAAAATCAATTATTCCAAAACTTCAATAATTCATAATAAATAGTCCTTTTATCAAAAAAATACGAATCTTATGTCCATTCCATAGGAAATTTAATTCTCTACAACTTTGTAAAAGAAAATTATTTCAAATTCCAAACATAAATTGTCCGAAATCCACATACGGATGATTTTTCACACCTCCTTTCTAACAAAATACTGATAAAGCACATCAGCACTAATTTCTTCTTTTATATCCACAAAAATAAATATTTTTTTATCATATAAATTAATAATTATTTATTCACAAATAATATTACAGAACTACAATATTGACAACAGGTCGTTCCCAAGAAAGAGGGGGCCTTCCGATAAGAATTTTTCCTTACTGGCGCGCAATTAAATATCTCATCCTAGACAGAACTTCCTTAGACATTGCCAATAATGCTATCTAATAATATTATTCAAATAATATGAATTATTGATCTGATAATGGAAAATACTGTGCAGTAGCAATTATTGAAATAATAATAATATAAAAATACTGTGCAATACCGTGTGCTACTGTGCAACGACGCGTATTACTTTATTTTTAACCACCGGGGTATTTCAACAGTGTTAACGATAACAACTACGCCGTTATATATAGAAAACTCATTCTTGTCGTTTTCTTCATCCGACTGTTTTCCGTTATAGGTCCCACAATTGGTTGCGCAGTCATACGAATATTCTCCGACAGCAAGAATATTCCACGACCAAACGAATATTTCCCGATAACAATGAATATTTTATAACCACTTGTTTATTTAAAATATTTGCGCATTTTACCCATAACATTCCACATTATCAAATTAACCCCTGACTATTTTAAAATAATATATAGAGGAAATTCAATTTTTTTATTCATAAAAGTTGGGGTCTTACAGAAAAATATGTTTAATATTGATGGTTACTAAGTAGACACATCTTGGTTACTGTCAAAATTGGATTTGGTTGCTGTATAGTGTGTTTTATGTTCTGGTTACTAAGTATATAATGTTGATTTGGAAAAATGTGTTTTATGTTCTAGTTACTAAGTAGATATATATTGGTTATTGTTTAATATGAATTTGGTTACTGTATAATGTTGATTTGGTTGCTGTATACTATTAGTTTGTTTTTTACTGTTGTTTTTATATTGATGGTTACTTATTATATATATTGATTACCTTCATACCATTTTTAGGTCTTTAATTGGTCACAAAGTCATTATACTAAGTGATTTGATTGTAAGTTGCATGGACAAATGTGACGCCCCCAGAATAGGTCCAGTCAACCCAACCCATTCTGAGTCGCCAAATACATGGTACAGAATTCAAATACAAACTTCATATCATACGGTCGTGCAAAATACGACCACACAACTGTGAGTGTCAATACAAATTTGTAAAAAATATTAAGATTCAAACTAAGTCCTCATTACAATTATTATCACATTATTTATCAGAAATAGTGAGGACTACTACTGCTCTAACTCAGACCATCACTCTGTCCCCCGACTAGTTCCCACAACATTCTCATTTCCTGAAGAGGACAACAGATGAAAGGGGTGAGCTCAACTAGCTCAGTAAAGAATATTATGACTAAGATAATGAAAAATAAATTATCGTTAGTCTTCAATAAATCAGATAAAATATAATGGACAACCAATCTTAGATCAATATTCGCAGCGGAAATAACAATTCATTAGAAGAGTTAAGTAGAGAATGAAGTCTACTATCTTCTATGATTTAAAAGTCTATCATCAATATTTTATCCCTGTAACATCAATCAATATACATCTCGAATCAATATTCATCTTTGCACTACAGGCCAAAGATATTCATTTGTATCACAGTGGTCATGTTCATCTCAACACCTGTCATCTTTGCACTACGGCCAAAGATATTCATCAGGTAATCATTCATCTTTGCTCTACAGGCCAAAGATAATCAGTTATATCACCACTTAGAACTGAGGATGATGAAAAATCATATAAATAACGAATCAAGTGAAATAAAGGATAAGATTAAGGATTCGTATTTTAGTATTCAAAAATACTTCGTAATAATCAATTGTGGAGCAAAATTCAAGAATAAAGCTCAAAACTTAGATCCAACCAAAGATAGTAACCTTGACAAACAATCTGGACAAATAGAAGAAAATTTAATTTTTTCGTGAATAGTGCCGTATACGTGAATAGTGTCGTATACGTGAATAGTAACCCCGACGGAAAAAGTAAGATTTTCATAATAAAATCCATGACAATATTTCTGTATAATGATATTGAGAAGAATAACATCATTTACGAAAGAAATAACATCCCTTACCTCAAAAGAATAGTACTTCTGACTGGAATATCGGATATAATATCGAAGGAAACTTGCACTAAATACTAATACTCAAAGTATTGAAATACTCACAAAAATACGCTCGATATTATAGAGAGAGAAAACTTCTGATTCTGGTGTGATTTTCAATTCTAACCTAAGCACCCTATTTATAGGAAAAGCTTATGATGCCAAAAGAGACTAAATATAAAATATATATTTTTTTCTCCAGCCGCCGGCTGCTCTCCAAAAAGCCATCAGCATATTTTTCAACCAAAAGTGGGGCCCACCCATTAAAAAAATATTTATTTTCCGAAACTTCAATAATTCATAATAAATAGCCCATTTATCAGAAAAATACAAATGATGTGACATTCTATAGGAAATTTAATTCTCTACAACTTTGCAGAAGAAAATTTTTCCAAATTCCAAACATAAATTATCCGAAATCCACAACCAGATGATTTTCTATACCAAAATACTGATAAAAACACATCAGTGCTAATTCCTTCTTTAACATCCACAAAATAAATATTTCCTTATCATATAAATCAATAATTAATTATTCACAAATAATATTACAGAACTACAATATTGACAACCAGGTCGTTCCCAGGAAAGAGGGGGCCTTCCGATAAGGATTTCTCCTTACTGGCGCGCAATTAAATAACCCCTCCTAGACAGAACTTCCTTAGACATTGTCAATAATGCTATCTAATAATATTATTCAAATAATATGAATTATTGAGTTGATAATGTGAAATACTGTGCAATGACAATTATTGAATCAATAATACAAAATATCAACTGTAGCCATTATTGAATCAATCATATAAAATGGCAACGTAACAATTATTGAGTCAATAAAATATCAACGTAGCAATTATTGAGTCAATAATATAAAATATTGAACAGTAATTACTGTAACAATTATTGAGTAATGGCTTCTCAAGTAAGACTCAATAATTCGAAATACTGTGCAATACCGTGTGCTACTGTGCAACACCGTGTATCACTGTATTTTAACCACCGGGTATTTCAACAGTACTAACGGTAACAACCACGCCGTTATTTTGTAAAAAAGTTATTTCTGTCGCTTTCTATATCCGACAGTTATTCCGTTGTGGGGGCCCACAAATAGCTGCGCCGTCGTACGAATATTCCCCGACAACAAGAATATTCCACGACCAAACGAATATTCCCCGACAACAAGAATATTTTATAACCACTTGCTCATTTTAAAAATGTTTGCACATTTCACCCATAACTTTCATATTTATCAAAACAACACCTTACTGTTTCGAAATAATATATAAAGAAAATTAAATCTTTATTCATAAAAGTTGGGGTCTTACACCTATGCTCCGACTGACCAATTAAATACCATATAAGCTTAGGTAGGACACACTAGCGAAGGATTTACTCGTCTCTCCCCTCCTAGTTCTATTCCCCGATCTCCGCCAGAGATCATATCCCTAAGCTCTGATACCAACTGTGACATCCCCAGAATAGGTCCAGTCAATCCAACCCATTCTGAGTCGCCAAATAAATGGTACAGAATTCAAATACAAACTTCATATCATACGATCGTGCAAAATACGACCACACAACTGTGAGTGTCAATACAAATATGTAGAAAATATTAAGATTCAAACTAAGTTCTCATTACAATTATTATCACACTATTTATCAGAAATAGTGAGGACTACTACTGCTCTAACTCAGACCATCACTCTGTCCCCCGACTAGTTCCCACAATATTCTCATTTCCTGAAGAGGACAACAGATGAAAGGGGTGAGCTCAACTAGCTCAGTAAAGAATATTATGACTAAGATAATGAAAAATAAATTATCGTTAGTCTTCAATAAATCAGATAAAATATAATGGACAACCAATCTTAGATCAATATTCGCAGCGGAAATAACAATTCATTAGAAGAGTTAAGTAGAGAATGAAGTCTACTATCTTCTATGATTTAAAAGTCTATCATCAATATTTTATCCCTGTAACATCAATCAATATACATCTCGAATCAATATTCATCTTTGCACTACAGGCCAAAGATATTCATTTGTATCACAGTGGTCATGTTCATCTCAACACCTGTCATCTTTGCACTACGGCCAAAGATATTCATCAGGTAATCATTCATCTTTGCTCTACAGGCCAAAGATAATCAGTTATATCACCACTTAGAACTGAGGATGATGAAAAATCATATAAATAACGAATCAAGTGAAATAAAGGATAAGATTAAGGATTCGTATTTTAGTATTCAAAAATACTTCGTAATAATCAATTGTGGAGCAAAATTCAAGAATAAAGCTCAAAACTTAGATCCAACCAAAGATAGTAACCTTGACAAACAATCTGGACAAATAGAAGAAAATTTAATTTTTCCGTGAATAGTGCCGTATACGTGAATAGTGTCGTATACGTGAATAGTAACCCCGACGGAAAAAGTAAGAATTTCATAATAAAATCCATGACAATATTTCTGTATAATGATATTGAGAAGAATAACATCATTTACGAAAGAAATAACATCCCTTACCTCAAAAGAATAGTACTTCTGACTGGAATATCGGATATAATATCGAAGGAAACTTGCACTAAATACTAATACTCAAAGTATTGAAATACTCACAAAAATACGCTCGATATTATAGAGAGAGAAAACTTCTGATTCTGGTGTGATTTTCAATTCTAACCTAAGCACCCTATTTATAGGAAAAGCTTATGATGCCAAAAGAGACTAAATATAAAATATATATTTTTTTCTCCAGCCGCCGGCTGCTCTCCAAAAAGCCATCAGCATATTTTTCAACCAAAAGTGGGGCCCACCCATTAAAAAAATATTTATTTTCCGAAACTTCAATAATTCATAATAAATAGCCCATTTATCAGAAAAATACAAATGATGTGACATTCTATAGGAAATTTAATTCTCTACAACTTTGCAGAAGAAAATTTTTCCAAATTCCAAACATAAATTATCCGAAATCCACAACCAGATGATTTTCTATACCAAAATACTGATAAAAACACATCAGTGCTAATTCCTTCTTTAACATCCACAAAATAAATATTTCCTTATCATATAAATCAATAATTAATTATTCACAAATAATATTACAGAACTACAATATTGACAACCAGGTCGTTCCCAGGAAAGAGGGGGCCTTCCGATAAGGATTTCTCCTTACTGGCGCGCAATTAAATAACCCCTCCTAGACAGAACTTCCTTAGACATTGTCAATAATGCTATCTAATAATATTATTCAAATAATATGAATTATTGAGTTGATAATGTGAAATACTGTGCAATGACAATTATTGAATCAATAATACAAAATATCAACTGTAGCCATTATTGAATCAATCATATAAAATGGCAACGTAACAATTATTGAGTCAATAAAATATCAATGTAACAATTATTGAGTCAATAATATAAAATATTGAACAGTAATTACTGTAATAATTATTGAGTAATGGCTTCTCACGTAAGACTCAATAATTCGAAATACTGTGCAATACCGTGTGCTACTGTGCAACACCGTGTATCACTGTATTTTAACCACCGGGTATTTCAACAGTACTAACGGTAACAACCACGCCGTTATTTTGTAAAAAAGTTATTTCTGTCGCTTTCTATATTCGACAGTTATTCCGTTGTGGGGGTCCACAAATAGCTGCGCCGTCGTACGAATATTCCCCGACAACAAGAATATTCCACGACCAAACGAATATTCCCCGACAACAAGAATATTTTATAACCACTTTCTCATTTTAAAATATTTACACATTTCACCCATAACTTTCACATTTATCAAAACAACACCTTACTGTTTCGAAATAATATATAAAGAAAATTGAATCTTTATTCATAAAAGTTGGGGTCTTACAACAAATGTGTTTAATATTGATGGTTACTAAGTAGACACATCTTGGTTACTGTCTAAATTGGATTTGGTTGCTGTATAATGTGCTTTATGTTCTGGTTACTAAGTATATAATGTTGATTTAAAAAAATGTGTTTTATGTTCTGGTCACTAAGTAGATATATATTGGTTACTGTTTAATATGGATTTGGTTATTATATAATGTTGATTTGGTTACTATATAATATTAGTGTGTTTTCTACTGATTTGTTTTGTGTTGATGGTTACTTATTAACTACATTGGTTACATTCATACAACTGTTAGTCTTTAATTGGTAACAAAGTCATTATATTGATTGTAAAATGCATGTAAAAATGTGTTTTATGTTCTGGTTACTAAGTACATATATATTGGTTACTGTCTAATCTTGATTTGGTTACTATACAATGTTTATTCAGTTGTCAGACAATGGAGATGATTTCAGTTGTACTTTATTTCAACAGAACGTAGACTGACAGTAACTAATACAACAAATTTGAAGTTACCGGCCTACTAGTTCCATCAACTAGTTCGTTTAGAGAAATGTAAAACTTGGTATGTAATGCAATAAGGGTAGACACAAACACAACAACGTTGTCAAACAAATTTCAGATTAGAAGCGACATTCCACCGATCAATATATCAGATGAAGCAACCTTTAGATTCTTTATGGAAGTCAGCAAAAAATCTGATGAACAAGGCAAGTTCCCACTAATTAGAGGGAATGTACACAACAGGGGACGCACAACAATCTTGCAGAACTTGATAAATGTAGAAGAAAATAGAATTCACGATGTAACGCCAATCAGATCAACACAATGGAATTTAGAACTTGTACCACTAGCAACACAAGATTGCCAAATTGGAATGCAGTATGCTTATCAGCTTGCCATGGAAGTTATTGAACAACAACAAGACAGGCAACATGACAGATCATACACAGAAGAACGATCTGATGATGTCATAACAGATCCGAATGAACGTGAAGTAAAATTACATCAAACTTACAAAGACAAAAAAATCCTATCACAAACAATAAGGCTGCATTCAATCAGGAAAAACAGACAACACAAAGTTGAACGAACAAGTTGTAGAGACTTTGTGATAGTGTGCATATATAATGAAAATTGTAGATGGAAGTTGAGAGCATCAAGGTTTTCGAAAAATCGGTGTGTTCAAGGTGAGAGAATTCAACGACATCCACATGTGTTTAATCAACGTACTGCTGGGAGACCACAGACAGACAAATAGTGAGTTAGTTAGTGAATGCATAATGCACAGATTAACAAATCTGAAGAAAATATACACACCAACAGATATTGTGGATGACATAATGACAGAGTATAATGTGTCTTACCAAAAAGCATGGAGATCAAAGGAGAAAGCATTGGAAAAGGTGAGAAAAAATCCACACGACTACTCACTGATCCCATCATAGTTGGACATATTGAAGAAAATAAATCCAGGTAACACTTTAAAATAGTTTATTTATTTTTTAACATAATTAGTTGGTTACCAAAGTCAAATGATTTGGTTACCTTATTATGCAGGTTTAGTTACCAATTGTACTATACAATGAAATTATGTTAAAATATTTTTTTGTATATGAACAATATCTACACAAAAGGTTACAGTTTAATGACATTCTGGACACCATATGCACCGTATTGAAAAACATTAATATGATAATTAGTTGTATACCATTAACCATATAAATGGTCACCCCTACAAGTTTGGATACTGCATGCTACTTGTAATTATATTGATATTACTGAAATTGCATATCAGGTTCCGTCACAGCCCTGGAGTTGGAAACAAATGGTCGTTTCAACTATCTATTCTTTGCCATGGGAGCATCCATTCAAGCATAGCATCATTGCTTCCCAATCATTGTAATTGATGGCACGTTCATACAATCAACCTACGGGGGGACACTCCTGATAACAAGCACACATGATGCAAACAGAAACATTGTTCCGATTTCTTTTGCAGTGGTTGACAAAGAAAATGAATTATCTTGGAGATGGTTTTTCGTAAATTTGAGAAATGCTTGTGGAGTTAGGGAAGGCCAATGTATTTTTTCAGATAGACATGAAGCTATTGTACAAGGACTGAATTTTGTGTTCCCGGATGTCATGCATGGTTCATGTACATATCATGTATTGAAAAATATAAAAAACAGATTCAGAAAGAGAGGAAAAGAACTCAAACAAGCATACAGCGGGGCTTGTAGAGCTTACACTATTGAACAATTCAACAAACACATGGGTGAACTTGATTCAATTGATGCTCGAATAATGACATATTTGGAGGAAGAGGTTAAATTGGAGAAGTGCACAAGGCTCCATGGGACTGTAAGCAAGTACTCGACAATGACTTTAAACACAGCAGAATCTATCAACAATGCAATCAAGGGGATCAGGAAACTTCCAGTTACAACAATGATTGAATGCATCTGTTGTATGATTCAAAGATGGTATTTCACAAACAAACAAGCAGCCATATCAACATTCACTACACTTTCCACAACAGCTGAGGGAAGGTTGCAATCTAATATCACTAAATCAAAGAAACTTAAGGTAACTAATACAACTTTTAAATTATTACATCAAAAGTTACATTTGCATTTTATGAAAACCTCATTGTTCATTATTGGTTACCTGTATATGCTTGAGAATGTTACCAACATTACATATAACTGCCATTCTTTCGATTTAAATAAACTAAATATTTATACATACTAACGACACACTTAATTTGTGTTGTAGGTTGAGACATCAAACCTAGTAATTTTCATTGTTTACGATGTCACCAAATAATATATTGTGCACATCGAACAAAGGACATGCACATGCCGTAAATTTCAGTACCATGAGATGCCTTATCCACACGCTGCTGCTGTTATCAGCAAGAGGAATTTGAGCTGTTATGAATTTTTTTCAAAAAACTACTCAAAAACAACTTTGGTAGACACATATTCAACTTCCATCCTGCCGTTAGATGACAAAGAGAATTGGGATGTGGCAGAAGAAGTAAGAAACATATGTGTAAAACCACCAAACATAAGAAGACCAGCGGGAAGCCCCATGTGCCAAAAAAAAGGACACAACAGGAAAACATGCAATAATCCACCGATTTTAAGACCAAAAAAGGTTTGATATATTACATAAACAAAAAAAGTGTAAATACAGGAATATATTGTTGTTTACTGTGAGTAACCATTAACCAGATATTTGGTAACATTTTTGATGATGTAAAGTAACCAAAATTGTGTTACACAATATTGATTAATATTTTGATTTCTGATTCCATCATGATTTATCAATATAAAGCAAACATATACATTGAACAATTGGTAACTGTTCTGAAACATTTTTATGTAAATTTGGTTGCTCACAAAAAATAAAATGGTTACCCCTATATGCATATTTAGCTACCAACTGGACCATCTCCAAATAATTTTTATAAGTATGTAATTTATAAGTATCCATCAACTAGATAAATGGGAACTCTCACATGTACATTTAGCACTTGATAACTGTTCTGATATAAGTTTATAATTATCTGGTTATTAACAAAAACTAAAATGGTTATCCTTATATGCAAGTTTGGATACCAACTGCACCTCTTAAACTTTTTTTTTTTGAAATATGTGATCTATAAGTGACCATCATATATATAAATGGGCACTCTTAATTGGAGTTTCTGATTCCATCATGATGACAGAGTATAAATAAAACATATACATTTAACACTTAATAACAGGTCTGATATAAGCTTATAACTATCTGGTTACTAACAAAAACTAAAATGGTTACCCTTATATGTAGGTTTGGCTACCAACCTAACATTTCAACTGAAATAACTGATGGATACTGTTCTAAAATATTTTTATGTAAATTTGGTTACTCACAACAAATAAATTGGTTACCTTTATATGCAGATTTAGCTACCAACTGGACAATTTTCAAATAATTTATAAGTATGTAATTTATAAGTATCCATCAGCTAGATAAATGGGTCACTCTCACATGTACATTTAACACTTGATATCTGTTCTTATACAAGCTTATAACTATCTGGTTACTAACAAAAAATAAAATGGTTACCCTTCTATACGGTTTGACTACCAACTTCACCTTTCAAACAATGTATCAGACACAACTTATAAGTAACAAATACGAACCAACAAACAATGTCAAATCACTAATAATATAATCAATTATGTAATCTCACTTACATAAGCTGCAATAAGCATTAAAAACTCACCAATCATAACAAATGGTTATGGATATCCAACAAAAACCAATGTACGAAAAACAGTTTAGAAGGAAACGACAATGACAACCAAACTAATAATAATCTGGTACAAATCTTCCTGAAAATTCTCTATCAGACTCGTATCCCTCTAATTGTTTGCTCCTTGCATGCATGTATAGGTTTACACATAATTTATTCCGGTAATGCTTGATGGGGAATGGAATAGGCATTTCAACAAACTGTTGGTGAATAGCATGCTTAGCAAAACAAATAATGAACATCCCATAATCACTGCACAAACAAACAAAATAAAACTAAAATTAAAATTAAAATTAAAACTAAAATCATACTAGATGTAATAATTAAAGAAATGTAAACAATGTAAACCTTATCCCTCAGTTTGTTCAGGTACCCCCTCTGCAAATTCAAGTTCAATTATATCATCTTCCTCCTTGTTACGATACAGTTCACTCTTGAAGTCAATATCAGACCTATCCCTCCAAAAACCACTCTTATGTAGTATTACGGGTAGGATGAAGATATAAGGCTCACAGACATCTATAATTTTTGTCCGCATTTGTGACCTATTTGGCTACAGAGAATTGTTAACTTTTAAAAGTCTGCGATGCACATCAAATGTCAACAAAAACCAGTGATCCAGAGATGACATGTGAATGGGGAACAACAAGTAATCAACATTGACCCATGGTGTGTTCACATCCATGAACAATCCACGGATGTATTCAGCAACATCACCCTCCCCAGACAATATGCTCTTATCTGCATTTTTTGATAGTATTCCTCATACAAAGCAGTGATCTTCGCGTGAAACCAACAATCTGTGGTCGTTGCCCTTATGTGAACACTGTCAAAGTGTCTAGCCAATTCCCGGATGTAGTATAATGTAATGTTGATGTGCTGAACCAAAAAAAAAAACAAAATCCATAAGATATAAACAGTTGCTGAAAAATACAACTCTATGCTAAAGGTAACCAGCACGGTTAAAAATAGTTACTAAACCAGTTAAATAAGGTAACCATAACTACAAAACAGAATTTGAAAAACAAAGAACTCACATCGTCATCTAGCCACTGTCCAGGAGTCTTCAATTTATAGAACCACATTTTGGATGATACTAGGACAGACCCAAATATAAATGCAGGTTCAATCTGGTCGTTATTTCCCGGGAATTTATCAGCCCTTTAGTATAAAAGAATATTATTATACACACTAACATTAAAAATAACCATATTAGTATACACACTACCCAAATCAGAATTGAACAGTCATTAATAACCAATTTAATCAACCTCTGTATTGTAAACAGTTACCTGGTAACCAACAAATAATAACATAGTAACCAAAACTCCACTTTGAGGTCACATTAATAGTAACCACAACATAATAAAATAGTAACCAACACATAACATAACAGTAACCAAAACATAAAATAATAGTAACCAGAACAGAATTTAATGGTAACCAAAACAGAAACAACTGTAATCAACCCCAATTTAAGTAACCTGAATGTACTAAACAAATACCTAGTAAGCAAATATAATATAATAGTAACCAAAACTCTACTTTGATGGAACATTAACAGAAACCAAAACATAATATAATAGTAACCATATATAATATAATAGTAACCAAAACCTAATATAATAGTAACCAGAATATAATATGATAGTAAATCAAACAGAAACATCATGTAATCAAAACCAATTTAAGCAACCTGTGTACACTAAACAATTACCTAGTAACCAGAACCTAACATAATAGTAATCAAAACCCCATTTTGAGTGCACATTAATAGTAACCAAAACATAATATTATAGTAACAAGAACAGAATATAGCAGTAACCGGAACCTAACATAATAGTAACCAGAAACATTTATTTAATAGTAACCATTTGTTTCTACATGAAAACAAATTTATTTGTTTTATAAAAAACTATATCATTGTTAAACCACAAATAACAAACCTTTTCCTGTTGTTTAGGCCAATCTTAAACCATTGATCAAACAATGCATCTTCATATTTTGATGGCATGGCCATGCATACTTTGGGGAATGCAGAAAGACCTGTACGTATTTGAGGAGCACCCACGGCGGTAGAAGATGAACTAGCAGATCCAAACTTTGTCGTATATGGAGTCCTCTAAACGGCACTCTTTGCAGGTTCACGAACCGGTCTACCACCGGGTTTATGGGCGCTTCTCTCCACCTCAGCACACTGAGCTATGTCCTGAGTGGTTAATACCATCTAATCAAGTGCAGAACTGCTTTCTATCTCGAATTTATCCCCCTTTATCAATTGACAGAAAAGGTAACAGATACAATTAGATTTTTAACCGAAACACATGCAATTAACTAATATATGCAATAACAAACTGACTGAACAATAGCAGATTGACTATAATGAACATATTATAACAGTAACCAACACATAATATAATAGTAACCAAACCATAATATAATAGTAGCCAACACATCATATAATAGTAACCAAACCATAATATAATAGTAACCAAAATAGATTAAAATAGTAACCAAACATAATAAAGCAGTAACCAAAAGATGGCATGTCATTGTAACACTAACCTCAGCAGCAACATAAACAACAAGCTCTTTCCCAGTTGCTTGGCTTAATATATCAAAAGATGGAATGTCATTGTTCTTGCCAATCTGTGAAAAATAAAAAACAACTAATTAATCATTAAAACAAAACATATATAACACATAAAAAAACAAATAAATATGTCTAACCTTGAAATTATCTTCATGCTCATTATATTTTTTTTCAACCTCTTTAACAGTCTCAGTTTCATCCTCGTCCTTCTTCTTATCGACTTTCGACACATCGTCATCATCATCCTTCTCATTCACTTTTGAACAATCGTCATCATCGTCATTCTCCTTTCCTTTCAAACCATCATCATCATCATCATCATCATCATCATCATCATCATCTTTATTGTCATCGTTGTCCTCATTGCCTTTGTTCCCACGTAACTCCTCTCTAATAATGAACCTCAAGTCCCTGCATATCTCAACTTGTAAAATACGCATTTCATCCCTAAGATCAGCCCCCAAATGTTCAATGTCTTTCTTAAGTTCAGACACTTTCTTTTTCAACAACCTAAACCGTGCATCAATTGCATCTTTCACATCAGAAATAGAAAATCCAACATCTTCAACTTTCAAATTTTTTCCACCTTCTTATCAATATCATTCCCATTGAAAAAGTGAACACCGCCCAAATTCAAACGATCCTTCTCCTCAGCCGTAGGAATCAAACTTTTTATCCTCAGCTGAAAACCATTAAGTACACTTTAATATAACATCTAACAAACATTGGACAATTAAAATAAAAAAAATAATACATAAAGAATCATAAAATATAATCAGTAACCAACTGTATATATAAAGGTAACCAACTACATACTTATTAGTAACCTGCATAAAATATAATCAGTAACCAACTGTATATATAAAGGTAACCAACTACATTGTTATTAGTAAACTGCATAAAATATAATCAGTACCAACTGTGTATATACAGGTAACCAACTACATTGTTATTAGTAACATGCATAAAATATAATCAGTAACCAACTGTTTATATAAAGGTAACCAACTACATAGTTATTAATAACCTGCATACAATATAATCAGTAACCAACTGTATATATAAAGGTAACCAACTGTATATATAAAGGTAACCAACTACATTGTTATTAGTAAACTGCATAAAAATAATCAGTACCAACTGTGTATATACAGGTGACCAACTACATTGTTATTAGTAACATGCATAAAATATAATCAGTAACCAACTGTGTATATAAAGGTAACCAACTATATTGTTATTAGTAACATGCATAAAATATAATCAGTAACCAACTATATATATAAAGGTAACCAACTACATTGTTATTGGTAGCCTGCATACCTGTCCAGAACCAAATACTAGATCGTTGAGCTTGTCATTTGTGGGGGCCTTCACTAGTTCCTTCCATCTAAATAATTGAACATCCGACGGATGCTCGTCATTACATAAACCCCGAACTTTGAATGTTGGAATGGTTTCAAACAAGAAAACTTGGAAGACATAAGGCAGTCCATTCAACTTGTAAGATTTAGTATAATGCTCCTTATAAAAATTATATATCCAACCCCCATTCGTTCCCTTCTTCAAATGTCCCTTCAAAGCATTTGACAAAGAGTACTTTGTCTGCTCAAATGCCACTTTCCCCCAAGGATAACTACTAACATCGCCAAAACATAAAAAGTTAATCAATGCCCCATCCACGTAGTTATCAGAAACAGTCGATAGTATGAAATTACACACCAATAGAATCATCGACATCCTCACAGCCTCATCGTCATCGTCAAAAACTATCCCCAGTATATCCTCCCTATGCTACTACGCCTCACAGCCTCATTCCCGAAAAACTTTTCCACCAATATATTTTCCATACCCTTGTATGCAGATATGTCATCCTCACCTTGCCATCTCAAACCAGAAATCAAACAAAACTCTGGCAAACCAAACCTGATTCTTTTCTCCCTGAACAGAAACCACATTTCGCCGTCGTCCATTTGGTGAACCTCCCTCACAAGAGCATGGTGAAGAATTTGGGAATACATTTGGTGCTCACCAAAATCAAGAAAATTCCCAAAATATGACATTTTAAACTTTTCCAACTGAGTTTGGTTCAGCTTTTTCATAATAATACTAGGGACTTCCATGTCACACCAATATATTATTTTTCCAGTGAAATTTTTATTGCGTTCCTGATAATAAAGATCTCATATCTGCAAATAAACAAAATCAGAATTAAATAGTCATTAGTAACCAATCTAATCAATATTTATATTCTAAACAGTTACCTAGTATCCACCAAATAACATCATAGTAACCAAAATCCCACGTTTAGGGCACAATAATAGTAGCCAAATCATAATATAACAGTAACCAGAACATACTAAAGCAGTAACCAAAACATAATATGATAATAACCAGAATAGAATTTAATAGTAACCAAACATAAACAACATGTAATCAAACCCAATTTAAGCAACCTATGTATATTAATAGTAACCAACACATAATATAATATTGATCAGAACATAATATAGCAGTAACCAGAACATACAATAATAGTAACCAGAGCAGAATTTAATAGTAACCAAAACATAAACATCATGTAATCAAACCCAGTTTAGGCAACCCATGTATACTAAATAATTACATAGTAACCATAACAAAATATAAAAGTAACCAAACTCCCACATTGAGGGCACAATAATAGTAGCCAAATTTATATATAACAGTAACCAAAACATAATAAAACGGTAACCATACCATAATATGATAGTAACAAGAACAGAATTTAATGGTAACCAAAATAGAAACATGTAATCAAACCCAGTTTAGGCAACCCATGTATACTAAACAATTACATAGTAACCATAACAAAATATAAAAGTAACCAAAATCCCATATTGAGGGCACAATAATAGTAGCCAAATCATAATATATCAGTAACCAGAACATAATAAAGCAGTAACCAAACCATAATATAATAGTAACCAGAATACAATTTAATGGTAACAAAAACAAAAATAATATGTAATCAAACCTAGTTTAGGTAACCCATATATACTAACCAATTACATAGTAACCATAACAAAATATAAAAGTAACCAAAATTCCACATTGAGGGCACAATAATAGTAGCTATATTATAATATAACAGTAACCATAACATAATAAAGCAGTAACCAAATAGTTATATGATAGTAACCAGAATAGAATTTAATAGTAACCAAAACAGAAACATGTAATCAAACCCATTTAGGCAACCCATGTATACTAAACAATTACATAGAAACCAGAACAAAATATAAAAATAACCAAAATCCCACATTGAGGGCACAATAATAGTAGCCAAATCATAATATAACAGTAACCAAAACATAATAAAGAAGTAACCAAACCATAATATGATATTAACAAAAACAGAATTTAAATTAGCACACCTTTAGAATTTTTTGTCTGGGGATAATTTTCCGGCTATGAACTTCACCTTCAATTTTAATTGCCGGGATTTCAAAATTAGACTCCAATTGCACTTCATTAGACTTTATATCACCATGTATCACCAACTTATTACCCTTCGTACTGGATTTGTCACCTACATTCTTCCCCTTCCTCACCCTAACAAACTTCTTCAAATCCTTAACAGAATCACCCTACGTGATTCTTTTCCTCTTTCCATCATTCTCCCTTGTATCAACCATTCTGTATAAAATATAAATACAACACAAATCGAAACAATCAAAACTTCATTCTGTTAATAAATTACTTTACTAAATAATACATTAAACTATTGAGTCAAATACTCACCTGTAACGATCAACCAATAACGAGTATATTAGATTTCGAAAACTCCTTCACTGCAACCAGTAACGAGAATAAAATGAAGAAAATAAACCAGTAACCAGTAACAAAACCGATTAAGGACGAAAATGAATAACAAATCAACCAATAACGATAACGAAAATGAAGAACAAATCAACCAAAACTCCTTCCTGCAGCCAGTAACGAGAATACAATATAAAAGAATAAAGCACGGATAAGTACGAGAATGAAGAAAGTACGGATAGAAGTACGAGAATGAAGAATAACTTAACTAGTAACGATCACGAAAATGAAGAAAAAATCAACCAGTAACGACCACTATAGAAGAAGAAAGCACGGATAGAAGAAAATAATAAGGGTTTCCACTATGCAGAATAAGGGTTTTCAACAGAAGAGTCCTATTATAAACAACCCAAACAAATGATAAGGGCGTTTATCGCGCCATTCAAAAAAAAAATCGATCCGATCGAAATTACGGGAACAATTTTTTAATTGGGACACTAATTTGCAATGTCAGCAATCCAATACTAATCACCTAAATTAAATGAATCCTAATTATATTAATTTTGTAAATAAATATGAAAAATATATTATTTTTGTAATTATTTTATGGATGCACTGTTGTTATAATTATTTTTAAAAATATACTATTATATGTAATTGTTTTTTTTATGCATATCTTAATAGCAATTGACAAAAGGTTTATTTTTTTTTGTTATTGCTTTAAGCCCTTAAAAACTCAGGGCCGGCCATGATTCTCAGGAAAAACAATGAAAGATGCAACAAGATTCGTGAACCAAACTAGAACAAAGAATTAATTTCCTTTGCTTCGGTTACAATTTCCTTGATTCCTTCCGGGGCTGGTAAGCTGCTAGCTCAGTCCCTACAACTCTTCATGTGCAATAAAACAAAATATCCATTTTTAGATACGTATTATTAATACCCCGCCATCTATTAAAATGTTACACGTTTCCCCCATCTCATTCGACAGCTGCACCCAACTTGTTCGATGTTTACCGCCTGTCAAACTATATAAACCCCCATGGTATTCTTCTTCCTTTCAACTCGGCTCGTCTTTTTAGTATTTTCTCTATAAGAAGTTTGCATTCCCTTCTCTCACTTCCTTACATTTGTAGACAGAGGCGAGGCAGTTTAAAGATTCAAACGTGAGTTCTGATGGAGTTCTTGGTATTTTTTGAGTTATTTTTTATGATTTTGATAGTTTTGATCTTGATAGGAGTTTTTTTTTAAAAAATTTGGAAGCATTTAATGATTGTTAGTTTGTTTCATGGTTATTCTTATATGTATATGTGTATGTGAAAAGGTGGTAGGATCAAATTCCGTCATTTGAGTTAAATTTTTGGAGAAATATGTTGAAATTTGGAGATCTTTATCATCAACTTTTGTTGAATTTTGAATTTCTGAGGTTTAATTTTACTGATCTTGTACGTCCACAGGATCAAATTCCGTCATTTGAGTTAAATTTTGGAGAAATATGGTGAAATTTGGAGATCTTTATTTTCAACTTTTGTTGAATTTGAATTTCTGAGGTTTAATTTTACTGATCTTGTCCACCCGAGTTTCTTTTCGTTTTCATGGATGAATTAATAGCGTTTGAGGTGTGATTTTCGTGTGCTTATTTTCTTATGTTGCTTACTACTTTTGATAGATTTTTCAAGTATGTAGCGACTCTTTAAAGTTCAAACCGACCTTCCTCGAAATTCAGCACAAAATCACAACAATTAGCTGTGAGCCGAGCTGGAATTTAATTGATCATAGTGAAAATTGACATATTTGATCATACTATTTTGTCTCTAAATCAATCTTCTACATCTAGAAAATTCTCTATATCTCTCTCCGTCTATGCTTCTTATCTTATACTCCTCAATTTCAGAATTAGAGATAAAAAATTTTAGTCAGTTCTAAAATAAGCGTTTAAGGTCTATTAAGTTTCTTATTTGTCTTGGATTTCTATTTTTAGCGTTTAAAGTCTATTAAGTTTCTTATTTGTCTTGGATTTCTATTTTTAGCGTTTAAAGTCTATTAAGTTTCTTATTTGTCTTGGATTTGAGTAGTATTATACCACCCCTACTATGCTTTAGCAAATGTTAAAAATGTATTTGGAAAAGAATAAAATACATTGACACCCCCCTGTAAACAACCATAATAACACTCATCACCCCTCTAAGTTTTCAAATAATTGTCAGTACCCTTCTAGTCTACAACATGTAACATTTATTATCCCTAGTATGGTTACCAACTAATATTCAAAAATATTTTTAATATAATGTCTAATATACCCTTCAAGTTATAATGTTTAATATATCTATTAAATATAAATTTGTATGTTATAATTTTTACTTAACTTGATCTAATTAATTAAATTATGAATTTGTGCATTAATAAATAACATATTTCTCAAAAAATAAAAAATATTTATTTTATCAAGAAAATAAAGTCATACACTTTTTGCTAATTAAATTTCTTCAAGATTAAAATTTAGGTACGTAATATACATTTAAATATATTTTTGTAATTAAAAAAGTAAAATTTTAATAAGCATAAAAGTAAAAATTAACGCAAATATAATTCTTTTTCCCAAATATTAAAATTTACGTAAAATAAACTTATTATTATATAACGAATCTTATTATTCATATAAAAAAGTATTAAAAATTATATTAATTATTTTTCTCAAATATTAAACTAAACATAAGTAACTCTTAAGCATAATTATTTACAATAAAAATGACAAATGTTATTACTCAAAAAAAGAAAAAATACATTAAAAAAATTCTTTTAATAAGATAGAGTAATAAATATTATTATAGTTTATTTTATTCAATATTTTATAAACACAACATCAACTGTATACTAAAAAATGTAATTAAAATTATAAACATCCCAAATTTAGACATATACTCGAGAAAATTTAACATATAAAAATCATAACATGAAACTAAGAATTCAAGTAATAATTTTTGTTGTTAAACACCAAAAACTAAACTATCAACATACTCAATCACTTTAATTAGAAAACCTCCATTAATAATTTAATTTAAAATTCTTAATATTTGTATCACTTATCCAAAAATATGTGTTAATTAAATTAAATTATTTTCATGAGAGTCTTAATTACAAATAAATATATAATTAAAATGTATTGTATTAAAAAAGGATAATTAAACATATATATATATATATATATATATATATATATATATTATTCAGTAATTAAAATTTGATAACATACAAGGGTAAATATGTAATTTTATTTATTTAGTTAACCTTAAAAACTTGCAGGGGTACTAACTGTTACTTAAACAATTAGAGGGGAGGTGAGTGTTATTATGGTTATCTAAAGGAGGTGTCATTGTATTTTACTCTTTGAAAAATAAATAAAGTTTTCCTTAAAAGTAGTATTTTTGAAATGTTTCTTTATTTTGGAACAGCGGGGGCATCATGCCATTTTGTAATTTGTTGCTTCTATTCCCTGTTTTGTTCATCTGTTTTTGGTTTTTTTTAAATCAACGTTGCATATAGTTTTAATTTGAATGGCTTATCAAAAAAATAAAATATATCTATTGGCCTTTCTATTTTGACACTTGGTATAAGGTCTTGCTTATTGAATGTAATCTATTTCCAGCAACTAGTACGCGCGTAAATATGACAGTTACACCAAAGATTTCTATCAATGATGGTGACCTTGTGGTTCATGGGAAAACCATATTGAAGGGAGTGCCAGACAACATTGTGCTGACTTCAGGATGTGGCGTTGGACATGTCGCTGGGGCATTCATTGGTGCTACTGACTCGAATAGCAAAAGCCTCCATGTCTTTTCCATGGGTGTCTTAGAGTAAGCACTGAACTTTCTCCTATTTAATTTGCTGTTATTTCTGAAATGATGTTATAGTCTCTTAGAAGTGATTATTTAGCCTTCATGTTATGAAGCTGTGTTAAGGTTTTGTAACCTCCAATCCCCTAGCTATTAGAAAAAATAACCTGCAAATGAAAATAAGAAACTAAACTCTCAGAAACATTAAACCAATATGCAGGGGAAATGAAGTCTGAAAATTCTTAGCAATTGAATTCGTATGCACGGAGAAATGAAGTAGGAAAATTATTAGCAATCAAATTCCAACAGCAGATCAACAGAATAGCAAACACTTTATGTTCAAACCCATTGCAAGTTGCAACAACTATTTGTTAGTCGAACTCACTTTTATCCTTTTACTAACCCCTTACTGATCTCATGTTTATTAATTGACTTTTTTGATTGCATACTTGCTCTGATACTTCTCTCCCCTAGCAACTAACTTATGTGCTGGTTACTTGCCATAAAATGAAAGCAAAGTAAAAAAACATATAGTAATGAAATAATATTAACACATCTATCAATTAATGTATCAGGGATCTCCGATTTATGTGTCTTTTCCGCTTCAAAGTATGGTGGATGACCCAGAGAATGGGAACGTGCGGCAAGGATATTCCTTTGGAGACCCAATTTCTGCTCGTTGAGAGCAAAGATGAAACTGATGCCCCAACCATCTATACTGTCTTCCTGCCTCTCCTTGAGGGCCAGTTCCGTGCAGTTCTCCAAGGCAACGACAAGAATGAACTCGAGATTTGCCTTGAGAGTGGTGAGTTGATCTGTAATACCCGGAAAAATAATAAACAAATAAATGACTTTTTAAAGATTTTGTTTTAAATATTTTATTTGGGCTTTCTTATGTTTGGGTAAAACATTATATTTAATTCATATGGACTACAATAAGTAAATGATTATATTGGGTTTTATATTAATTAGGCCTAACTTGTATTTGGGCAATTTTAAATTCTATTATAATTAGGAGAATTAATAAATCGGTTAATAAGTAAATAAAACATAACCCTACTGTCATTATTTTTTTTTTATACGAATTGAGAAGAAAGAAGCGGCGGCAACAAGAATAGAAGAGAAAAGAGAATTGACAAATTGAGTATTGTTCATATAAGAGGTAAATTAAACTCTTTATTGAATTCTTTTTGCCACGCATATAGGCTCTGCGCAATAACTGTTGGGATTTTTGACATATATATACACATGAGAAACGGAACTACAAGCCTGCAATTTCATATATATATATATATATATATATATATATATATATATATATATATATATATATATATATAACGGTTTGATTGCCGCATTAAATGTTATATATATAAGGATCATATATATATATATATACTCAGGGAAAAAAAAAGAATCTAATGACAATTTGATTTGGACGAAGGCCACTGTCAATAATTAATAATAATTAATAATAATAATAATAATAATAAGTTTATTAACGGGTTAAAGATGGAAGAAATATTTGGCAAACATACTTATATATATATATATATATTTTTTTTTATTATTTAGTTCGGACGGAAGAAGTTTAACGAATAAATTTTGGAATATAAATTTTGGGTATTACATTGCTTACTTCAGGTACGGATTCCGTACTCCTTCAGCGATTCTCTTATTAAATTTAATTTGTTCGTTTTGTTTCTCGTTTCGAAATTGGTTATTGTTTCTCATGATCGTTCGTTCTCAAATTCTTATGATAGTTTCGTCTTGGTAGTGATACATAGAACTCGTGTTTGTACTTTTTGAATTGAGTTAACATATTAGTGTTTATTTTTAATCTTTTAGAGATGTACATGTTAATGTATTTTTGGAGTTTCGTATTTATATTTATTTCGTTGTTACATGTACATACTAGAACCCCTTGTGTTAATATTATGTCGCATGTGTTGTGACATGATATTTTTGTTAGAATATACCGTAGGGTATACCTGAGCTATAACCACCTGTGGGGGTACCACAGGCATGTCGTCTTGGCACGAGAGGCATGACACTTTCCGTGGCAGTGTGATCAGTCCACGGCGTCTCCGTTTTGTGCTCCGGTGGGAGTTGGCCATTTGGTGTTTTGTTGTGGGAGGCGTATGGGTCGACCCTAGTTTTCTGTTCTGTTCTGTTCTACGGAGTGGCGATGTTTGTGCCAAACACACCTTCCGATTTTGCATGCATTGGATTCGCGGTCCAATGTGTGTGACTTGCCTGTGTGGCATTATTTGACCTGCCTGTGTGGCAAGGTATATTTCTGTTTTATTTTGAGCTCGGTATGAAATAACACCCAGCCATTTGATTCAGCCTATTATTTTATTGTGTTAGTTTTGGTTGTTTCAGTTCAGTTCAGTTCATTTATTGAGTTAGTTATTTCGTTTCATCATTCTTGTATTCTATATCCGTACTGGGCGTTTGGCTCATGCTGTGTTTTTTTTCTTCCGGCAGGTAATCAGGGGGATCAAGGGCAAGTGTGATGAGAGCTCCATTCGATCCAATGGTCTAGGAATATTCTGTTTAGGCTGGACATATTAATTTCTTTGGAGTTGTAATAATTATTTTAGATTATGGTTTGGGCCAGTTTGGCATTTATTCTGGTTTGACCTTGTTGATATTTATTTATTTTAAATACTATTCTTTCGTGGCATAGAGTTTTCGTTCGATTTTGTTGTGTTTTGAGTAACCTCCCTTTCTATTTCGGGAAGGGGGTGTTACAGAGTTGGTATCAGAGCTTAGGTTCTTTCTTGTAGAAAACCTATTTAGGTTTGACCTGTGAGTTATGGGTAGAATTCTGGGTTAGGTTTTGTTTAGTTTGATTTTCTGTTCAGCTATATTCAAATCTGTCTCTAATCTATTTTGTTGATATTCGTTGATCTCTTTCTTAGATGGCTCGTAGATCCGCTAGAGTTGCTGGGAGGCGAGGTAACAATAGGGGAAGAGGTGATGGTCAGCCCGATGAGCAACCTAATGACCAGATTAATGCTCAATTGGCTGCCTTGGTGAATCGGGCGGTTAATCAGGCTTTACCGCAGTTGGTGGCACAGGTGGTACAGGCAATGCAACAGCCGCCAGAAATTCCTGAGCAGGGGAACTCGGGAAATAATGGTCCACAAGCAAACGAAGAGGAAGGGAATGCGGATGGTCTTGATCAACAGGTGGTTCCAATGTACGTATGGTTGGAGAGGTTTCAGAAGCAGAAGCCACAGTCTTTCAGTTCAGCTCCAACTCCAATCGATGCGGAGAATTGGATTGCACACCTAGAGAAGATTTTTGATGTGTTGGGCTGCTCAGATAATCAGAGAGTGTTGCTTGCTGCTTATAAGCTGGAGGGGGATGCACAGAGGTGGTGGAAAGCGCTGAAAACAACCAAGGGTGATGGGTACGTGGAAACACTTCGTTGGGCGGAGTTTTGTGAGGTCTTTTATCAGCAGTACTTTCCAGCTGCTGATAAAGAGGCCTATGCTAGAGAGTATCTGTCTATTCGGCAGAAAGATGATGAGTCCATCACGGATTTTATGACGAGGTTCACCAGGTTGGCAGGTTTTGCGGGAACCTCTGCAGGGACTGCAGCGGAACAGGCGGAGAAATTCAAGTGGCGGATTCATTATAGGTATCGGCAACATCTCATTAACACCAAGTTTACGGATGTATCGGCTGTGGCTAATGCGGCCAAGAACATTGAGATGGAGCGGCAGGACTTTCGGACTTCTAAACCGGAAGGGAATCGGAAGAGGGACAGAGATGACCAGCAGGGTCAAGCTTCGGGTCAGCATGGGAGAAATCAAAGTGGTCAGTGGAACAGAAACCGTGGTGTCCAGCAAGGGCAGTGGAGTGGTCAAAATCAGAACAGGGGTAATCCGCAGATGCCTCAGCAAGGGCAGAATCGTCAGCTTCAGCTACCTTGGTATGGTCAGAATCGACAGCAAGGGCAGAATCGTCAGCAGGGGCAAAATCAGGGTCGTTATCCGGGACCAGTTGGTGGGGGTAACCCAAATCTTATTCCGATAGTTCCTTGTGCTATGTGTGGGGCTAATCATCCTGGGAGACAGTGTCATAGAGTTACCGGTGCATGCTTCTTGTGTGGACAGATGGGTCACATGGCTAGGGATTGTACCGGGCCACGTGGTAATGGTGGAGGCGGTGATCATGGTGGCAATGGTGGTCAGCGTCAAGGTGGTCGAGTGTTTGCCTTGACACATAATCAGGCGGCAGGTGCGCTAGGTACTGTTTCTGGCACTCTTTTAGTTGGTAGTCGTGAGGCTTCTATTTTATTTGATACTGGTTCTACTCATTCTGTTGTGGCTCAGTCTTTTGTTCGGCACCTAGGTGTGCCATCTCTGTCTTTATATTTTGCTATGTTTATTGCTACCCCGATGGGGACTTCTGTTATTATTTCTGAATTATATCGAGGGTGTCCGATCAGTTTTGGGGACAAGATTCGTAGGGCTAATCTTCTTCCAATGTGTATGCACGATTTTGATGTTATTCTCGGGATGGACTGGTTGGATAAGCACCAAGCCACTATCGACTGCCAGGCGAGGAAGGTTATATTTGGAGATGTAAAGTCTCCAGAATTCGTATTTCAGGGTTCACAGCCGAGTAGAGTGGTGAAATTGATTTCAGCCTTGAAGGCTAGGAAGTTAGTGGCAAAGGGTTGTGAGGGGTATTTGGCATTTGTGAAGGATACCTCTAAGGGCGAGTCTCGTATTGAGGATATTTCAGTGGTTCGTGACTTTCACGATGTGTTTCCTGAGGAGTTGTCAGGGTTACCACCGCAACGGGAAGTTGAGTTTACTATTGAGCTCGTTCCTGGTACGGGACCTATTTCTAAAGCGCCGTATCGAATGGCACCATTGGAGTTGCAGGAGTTGAAGGAGCAGTTGCAAGAGCTGTTAGATCGTGGTGTGATTCGGCCGAGTGTTTCGCCATGGGGTGCTCCAGTTTTATTTGTGAAAAAGAAAGATGGGTCTATGAGGTTGTGCATAGACTACAGGGAGTTGAACAAGATTACTATCAGGAATCGGTATCCATTGCCGAGGATTGAAGACTTGTTTGACCAACTTCAGGGGGCGAAGTATTTTTCAAAGATAGACTTGAGGTCGGGTTACCATCAATTGAGGGTGAGAGATGAGGATGTCTCTAAGACAGCTTTTCGTACTCGCTATGGGCATTACGAATTTCTGGTGATGCCATTTGGGTTGACTAACGCTCCGGCAGTGTTTATGGACTTGATGAACCGGGTGTTCAAGGAGTACTTGGACCAATATGTTATTGTCTTTATTGATGACATTTTGGTTTACTCTAAGTCTAGGGAGGAGCATGAAGAACATCTTCGAACAGTGTTGGGAATTTTGCAGAAAGAGAAATTGTATGCTAAATTCTCTAAATGTGAGTTTTGGTTGGAGCAGATTGCATTTTTGGGCCACGTTGTTTCTGCTGAAGGCATTAAGGTGGATCCTGGAAAGGTTGAGGCTATCACTAAATGGCCAAGACCTACTACTGTGACAGAGATTAGAAGTTTCTTGGGTTTAGCAGGGTATTATAGGAGATTTGTGGAAGGATTCTCTTTGCTTGCTTTGCCATTAACTCAATTGATGAAAAAGGGCTCGAAGTTTGTGTGGAATGAGGAGCGCGAGAAGAGTTTCGAGGAGTTGAAGAAACGACTTGTGACAGCTCCTATACTTACATTACCGTCGGGGACAGGAGGTTTCCAGATTTATAGTGATGCTTCTAAGAAGGGCTTGGGATGTGTTTTGATGCAACACGGTAAGGTGATTGCTTACGCTTCTAGGCAACTTAAACCATATGAGGTGAATTACCCCACACATGATTTAGAGTTGGCAGCGGTGATCTTTGCTCTAAAGATTTGGAGGCACTATTTGTATGGAGAGACTTGTGATATCTTTACCGATCACAAAAGTCTTAAATACATTTTCACTCAAAAGGAGCTTAACATGAGGCAGAGGCGTTGGTTGGAGCTTCTAAAAGATTATGATGCGAGGATTCAGTATCACCCGGGGAAGGCAAATGTGGTTGCAGATGCTCTTAGCCGAAAAAGTTCAGGAAAGGTAGCAGCTCTTATTACACAACCTCAACTTAGTTCGGATATGGAGCGACTAGAGTTGGAGTTGTATGTCCAAGGTTCAGATGGGCATTTGGCAGGTATGCGAGTGGAGCCCTCTCTTATTTCAAGGGTTAAGGAAGCTCAAAAGGAAGATGGGGAATTGTGGAGTATGGCACAAAATATGGAGGAGGGCAAGCAGCCCGACTTTCGTATTGATGACCATGGTGTAATTTGGTTGGGTGAGCGGTTGTGTGTACCATCTGATCCAATCATTCGGGAGGCAATTTTGGCGGAGGCTCATAGTTCGCCATTTTCTATTCATCCAGGTTCTACAAAGATGTACAGGGATTTGAAGGAAAATTTTTGGTGGAATGGGATGAAGCGAGATGTGGCTGAATATGTTGGGAAGTGCCTCACTTGTCAACAAGTGAAGATAGAACATCAACGAGCTAGTGGGTTGCTGCAACAATTAGACATTCCAGTGTGGAAATGGGAGGATATCACGATGGATTTTGTGACTGGTTTGCCGAAGACTTTCAGGAAGAATGATGCCATTTGGGTTGTGGTGGACCGGTTGACTAAATCGGCACATTTTTTGGCCATCCACGAGGGCTACTCGGTGGATAGGTTGGCACAGATATTTCAACAGGAGATTGTTAGACTTCATGGTACTCCGGTGTCTATTATTTCGGATCGGGACCCACGATTCACTTCACGGTTCTGGAAAGGGTTTCAACGAGCTTGGGGTACTCGGCTCAACTTTAGTACATCTTTTCATCCGCAGACTGATGGGCAATCCGAACGGACCATTTAGACGTTGGAGGACATGTTGAGGTCTTGTGCACTTGAGTGGTCGGGTAACTGGGATGATTACTTGAGCCTAGTTGAGTTTGCTTATAACAACAGTTGGCATGCGAGTATTGGGATGGCTCCGTTTGAGGCGTTGTATGGTAGGAAGTGTCGGGCACCAACTTGTTGGGATGAGGTTGGCGAGAGAGCCATAGAAGGGCCTGAGTTAGTTCAAATCACTACGGAGAAGGTAGCGGTGGCTAAAGAGAAATTGAAGTCGGCTCGATCACGGCAGAAGAGTTATGCTGATAAGCATAGGAGGACCTTAGAGTTTGAACCTGGTGAGCATGTGTTCCTAAAAGTTTCTCCTTGGAAGGGTATTCGGCGATTTGGTCTGAAAGGGAAGCTTAGTCCGCGTTATATTGGCCCATTTGAGATTCTGGAGAGGGTTGGTGAGGTTGCATATCGGTTAGCTTTGCCTCCACAGCTAGCTGTGCACAATGTATTCCATGTGTCGGTGTTGAGGAGTTATAAGTATCATCCGTTGCATGTGGTGCAATATCCGTTCGATAAGATTCGTGATGATCTTACTTGTGTGGAGCAAGCCGAGGCGATTTTGGATCGTCAAGAGCGGGTTATGAGGAGGAAGACAATTCCGTTTGTTAAGGTTTTGTGGAGAAACCATTCGGAGCGAGAAGCTACATGGGAGATGGAGGAGTCTATTCGAGTGGAGTATCCGCATCTTGTTGATAATTAGGTTCGTTCTTTTCTTTTGATTCCGGGGACGGAATCCTTTTTAAGGGGTAGGTGATGTAATACCCGAAAAAATAATAAACAAATAAATGACTTTTTAAAGATTTTGTTTTAAATATTTTATTTGGGCTTTCTTATGTTTGGGTAAAACATTATATTTAATTCATATGGACTACAATAAGTAAATGATTATATTGGGTTTTATATTAATTAGGCCTAACTTGTATTTGGGCAATTTTAAATTCTATTATAATTAGGAGAATTAATAAATCGGTTAATAAGTAAATAAAACATAACCCTACTGTCATTATTTTTTTTATACGAATTGAGAAGAAAGAAGCGGCGGCAACAAGAATAGAAGAGAAAAGAGAATTGACAAATTGAGTATTGTTCATATAAGAGGTAAATTAAACTCTTTATTGAATTCTTTTTGCCACGCATATAGGCTCTGCGCAATAACTGTTGGGATTTTTGACATATATATATACACATGAGAAACGGAACTACAAGCCTGCAATTTCATATATATATATATATATATATATATATATATATATATATAACGGTTTGATTGCCGCATTAAATGTTATATATATAAGGATCATATATATATATATACTCAGGGAAAAAAAAAAGAATCTAATGACAATTTGATTTGGACGAAGGCCACTGTCAATAATTAATAATAATAATAATAATAATAATAATAAGTTTATTAACGGGTTAAAGATGGAAGAAATATTTGGCAAACATACTTATATATATATATATATATATATATTTTATTATTTAGTTCGGACGGAAGAAGTTTAACGAATAAATTTTGGAATATAAATTTTGGGTATTACATTGCTTACTTCAGGTACGGATTCCGTACTCCTTCAGCGATTCTCTTATTAAATTTAATTTGTTCGTTTTGTTTCTCGTTTCGAAATTGGTTATTGTTTCTCATGATCGTTCGTTCTCAAATTCTTATGATAGTTTCGTCTTGGTAGTGATACATAGAACTCGTGTTTGTACTCTTTGAATTGAGTTAACATATTAGTGTTTATTTTTAATCTTTTAGAGATGTACATGTTAATGTATTTTTGGAGTTTCGTATTTATATTTATTTCGTTGTTACATGTACATACTAGAACCCCTTGTGTTAATATTATGTCGCATGTGTTGTGACATGATATTTTTGTTAGAATATACCGTAGGGTATACCTGAGCTATAACCACCTGTGGGGGTACCACAGGCATGTCGTCTTGGCACGAGAGGCATGACACTTTCCGTGGCAGTGTGATCAGTCCACGGCGTCTCCGTTTTGTGCTCCGGTGGGAGTTGGCCATTTGGTGTTTTGTTGTGGGAGGCGTATGGGTCGACCCTAGTTTTCTGTTCTGTTCTGTTCTACGGAGTGGCGATGTTTGTGCCAAACACACCTTCCGATTTTGCATGCATTGGATTCGCGGTCCAATGTGTGTGACTTGCCTGTGTGGCATTATTTGACCTGCCTGTGTGGCAAGGTATATTTCTGTTTTATTTTGAGCTCGGTATGAAATAACACCCAGCCATTTGATTCAGCCTATTATTTTATTGTGTTAGTTTTGGTTGTTTCAGTTCAGTTCAGTTCATTTATTGAGTTAGTTATTTCGTTTCATCATTCTTGTATTCTATATCCGTACTGGGCGTTTGGCTCATGCTGTGTTTTTTTTCTTCCGGCAGGTAATCAGGGGGATCAAGGGCAAGTGTGATGAGAGCTCCATTCGATCCAATGGTCTAGGAATATTCTGTTTAGGCTGGACATATTAATTTCTTTGGAGTTGTAATAATTATTTTAGATTATGGTTTGGGCCAGTTTGGCATTTATTCTGGTTTGACCTTGTTGATATTTATTTATTTTAAATACTATTCTTTCGTGGCATAGAGTTTTCGTTCGATTTTGTTGTGTTTTGAGTAACCTCCCTTTCTATTTCGGGAAGGGGGTGTTACATGATCACAACAATCAAATTTAGTTGTTGTGCACTAGAAAAATCCATTTTCCCAGTGCATTATTAAATTAAATCATATCTTTCATCAAGCTAGTCCTATTCGTTTGTCAAATTACAGGATTCCTTACAATCCAGTTACTGTGAATTTAAGCTGTGGTTAGCATGAACAGGATCACATTAGAAAACAATTGATAGGCTGCCAAATAAATGGGGAATTTGGGAAAGTAAATAACAATGGCATGAGCTTGATCATTTAATTTGATTTTGCAGGTGATAATGCTGTTGAAACCAACCAAGGATTTTCCCTTGTCTACATGCATGCTGGGACCAATCCGTTTGAAGTCATCAACCAGGCTGTAAAGCAAGTCTAAACTTCCATAAAATTCATATTTTTTTCTTAAGGTATGTCTTTCTCGAGTATTGTACTACCTCCGTCTCACAATAAATGCTTTTTTAGGCTTAATATTTTTTTTTTCAAAATAAGTGACGTGTTAGAATTCCAATACAATTTTTACAATATTTTTTCATATGTGCCCTTATGCAACCAATGGTATTTATTGCGTATTTATTGAGAAGTTGAAAGGGAAGAAAAAGAAAGAGAGACCAAAAGGAAATAAAAAAGTCTCAAACAAATCAAAGAAAGTATATTAAGGGTATTTTTGTCATTTTAACTTGTGTATTGGTATATGTGATTTAAGCTAAAAAAATATTTATTATGGAACGGATGTAATAACTATGTAAAATCTGGCGACAGCTACTAATCATAGGTACAACAAATTAGTTCAAGTATCTTGATAATCCCAAAGATGATATCCGGATTGTTCCCTTTTTTGGTTCTTAAAGTAAACTTTGAGTTTCCTTTCAGACAAATGATGATGATAAACTACTCCCTCTGTTCCTAAAAAATTGTCGTTTAAAGTTAATGCACACAGATTAAGGAATGTAATTAATACCTATGAAAAATACTATACTACCCTTATTCTAATTGTCTGAATCAATTACCTTTGTAGATTTCAAAAAGGAGTATACCATTCAATTAATGCCAAAACTTCACTATATGCATTAATAGCTTGCTGGTGGAATGTGTAATGCATGTGACTAACCATGATTATATGAATAAGAAGCATTGGAAAGGGAAAATGATTAAGAAAGAGAAAGCTTTAAATAAGGGTAAAATAGAAAAAAAAAAGGTTAATTTGTATTGATAAACTCAAAATGACAATCTTTTAGGAACAAAAATTACTTACTAAAACGACAATCTTTTAAGAACGGAGGGAGTAGTTATTTTGACATTTAGTACTTCGACGTTATGATTCAAGTCTTCTTATCTGAATGCTTGTTTGTTTAACAGAGCTGTTGAAAAACACATGCAAACCTTTCATCATCGAGAGAAGAAAAAGGTTAGGGACTTTGTATTTTTTTTTGACAATAAGTTTGAGTGGGGTGTTTTATTAAATGGTTTTTGTTTCTTATTATTATTATTATTATTATTATTATTTTTTCATTTTTTGGTGACTCATGAGCTTTTTTGGTTGCTGTGTACAGTTGCCTTCCTTCCTTGATTGGTTTGGCTGGTGCACTTGGGATGCTTTCTATACTGATGTCACAGCCGAGGGTGTTGAAGAAGGCCTTAAAACGTAAGAAAGAGAATATGAAAAGCTTAAAACCTCATTTTCTAGCTTAGAAATACAAGATAAGGATTACTAAATTATTCAGCGGTTATTACTGCAGCTTGTCAGAGGGAGGGACTCCACCGCGGTTTCTAATTATTGATGATGGCTGGCAACAGATTGGCTGCTTAAACAAGGACACCAATGGTGTTGTTCAAGAAGGAGCACAGTAAGACGCATATCTCTTTATTTCTTTCCATAAACCCAAGTAAATGCTGTTGCGAAGTCATTAATTCAACCATTCGCATGGGCAGCACTTTGATCCTTGTTTTTTTGTACTTACAACATAACATAAACCACATCAAGCTCCTTTGTCATCTTATTTTTTATTAACATATCTAATTTATAATGTTCATTTGAAATATGTATGTTCAAAGGTTCCTAAATTGATATTGCAGGTTCGCTACCAGACTAACAGGAATAAAAGAGAATGAAAAGTTCCAAAAGAATGGAAAAAATAACAATCAAGTCCCAGGCCTGAAGCTCGTAGTGGATGATGTCAAGAAACATCACAATGTGAAGTACGCTATCAGACTTCATTTGTTAAAAATTGCCATTGTTTGTTTTTCTTCTCCGTTCTTTGTGGAATTACCCATCAAACTTTTTTATCCCTCTCCATGAATAGTTCACAGTAGTACTTAGATATCATGGGCTAAATTACAATAAGCTAGTGTTGTTATCCATCAATAAATTAGTCATATTTGCAACGCATGATCATATCAATGGCCTCAATTGGTTTCTGTATATTATTAAAGGTTACGTAATTTCTTTCTTGGCCTTCTTATATATGTATGCAATAACAATTTTTTTTACTTTTAACCTGTATTAAATCATCATCACCACATTGCATACCCCCCTTTTGAGAACCATTGAAAAACTGTCTTGAATAACTTAGTTGAAAGGAAATTTGTAAACTGTGAAGTCTTATATTCCTGAAGAAATGAATTTTCTTTTTCATCATATATTGACTAGCTCCTTTTTTACTTTCCATCTGGCATAGGAATGTCTATGTATGGCATGCCCTAACTGGTTACTGGGGTGGAGTTCAACCAGCTGGAGCAGGTTTAGAGCACTATGACAGTGCTTTGGCATACCCAGTTCAGTCTCCGGGTGTAAAGGGAAATGAGCCAGACATTGTCATTAACAGTCTTGCTGTTCATGGCCTGGGTCTGGTGCACCCCAGAAAGGTCTTCAAATTCTACAATGAGCTTCACGCTTACCTGGCTTCATGTGGAGTTGATGGAGTGAAAGTCGATGTCCAGAACATTATTGAGACACTTGGTGCAGGTCATGGGGGCAGAGTTTCTCTCACTCGCACGTATCACCAGGCACTTGAAGCCTCCGTTGCACGAAACTTCCCGGATAATGGATGCATTTCTTGTATGTGCCATAATACTGATGGACTGTATAATGCCAAGCAAACTGCTGTAGCCAGAGCTTCTGATGATTTCTTTCCCCACGATCCTGCTTCTCACACCATCCACATTTCCGCTGTGGGTTACAATTCTCTGTTCCTTGGAGAATTCATGCAACCTGATTGGGATATGTTCCACGTAAGTATATCTCCATTAGGAAAGATAATAACTTTTTTTTAAAAAAATAGCTTCATCTCATGTGTGTGTATGTGAACATTCTCGATATACATGGAAATAATCAAGGAATTACTAATATTGTAACGGATGAGAAATCATTTGCCGAGAAATCATTTGCCGTATAAGTCAAAGAGAAAGGGGGTCAATGGAAGTAATGACTTTCTCAATTTTAGCAAAATCCTCCTCTGGCTTACAAATGTAAGCAAACAGAAGTGGGTAAAGCTTTATTCAAAATGTAAAATGAAAATAAAGATGATGAACTACCTCCAGCTGAGAACAAGAGAATGCTTTTTTTGACATACTATTCTAAGCAACATCTATATGGCAAGATTCATTGTTAGGAACTTATCTTTATTGCAGAGCCTTCACCCAGCTGCTGAATATCATGCTGCAGCTCGAGCAGTTGGAGGATGTGCAGTTTATGTCAGGTACTCTAAAATATAGACTTGGAATGAAATCATCAAGTTATTTTAGTCCTCTAATTTTTGCGACCTAATGTGGTTTTTATTTTTGTTTCTGTCCTTAAAGTGACAAGCCTGGCAACCACAACTTCAAGCTTTTAAAGAAGCTGGTCCTACCCGATGGATCAGTGCTCCGTGCCCAATTTCCTGGCAGGCCCACGCGCGATTGCCTCTTTGCTGATCCAGCTAGAGATGGAACCAGGTCTGCTACTTTTCATTACTGTTAAATAGTTAATCAGTTTAATCCGTAGTTGCATGTTATGTAGCGGGTAAAACTCAATCCTAATCCTATGTTCTGCAGCTTGTTTAAAATTTGGAATGTGAACAAGTGCACTGGCGTGATTGGTGCGTTCAACTGCCAAGGTGCTGGTTGGTGCAAGATCACAAAGAAGACTCTTATCCATGATGCATCTCCGGGCACCCTCACTACTTCTGTAAAAGCTACTGATGTTGACACGATAGCTCAAGTTGCTGGCCCAGACTGGAATGGGGAGACAGTAGTATATGCCCAAAAATCAGGTAAGTTATGCATCATTTTAGCAACTTCCATGTATATATGGTGATTTACAACAAATATAAACAGAATTCCTGAGTAAAAAAAGTAGGAAACTTTGAAATCATATTGCAATTAAGATTTTTGCCAAGGATGTATAGGGGGGTGAGAAAATTTTATTAGATGACCGAACTTTTGGAATAACCCTCCTGATTTTTATTTGTCATCAGAAAATAGGCAAAAGTTGCTTTAGTTAAACAGTTAAAAATTGAATTTTGATGCATCGTTTCAATAGATAAAAAAAATGAGGTGTTAGCTCTTCAAATATCATACCTTATAACTAAATATTCAAGTGTAATTATGAACTAAACGAAATCAAATGCTACAGATTGTCGGATCTTACATCTATGGGGCCATTAAGCGTTTTTACTTCAATTTGAACATGAAAGTGAAGTTTCAAACTAGTAAACTGTATTTCATCTAGAGAGTTTCAACTGAACATGCTTAAAATCCTTGAATATATTTCAGGGGAGGTAATTCGGTTGCCAAAAGAGGCTTCACTTCCTGTGACACTCGACGTTCTTGAATATGAGCTTTTCCACATTTGTCCTCTCAAGGTGAGTCTCTCTAAGAGTAAATAAATTCTGTTTATCCATCATCTAGACATCTTAAATGAATGCAGGCTCAACGAGATTATAATCTGTGTTGCAGGAGATCACATCAAACATTTCTTTTGCGGCAATAGGTTTGCTTGACATGTTCAATACTAGTGGTGCTGTGGAGCAGTTAAAGGTCAATCTAGCCATCAAGAACAAACTGGAGCTCTTTGATGGTGAAGTTTCAGCCGAGGCGGCCACTTCTTTAAGTGAAAACCGGTCTCCAAGTGCGACAATTGCACTTAGGGTCCGGGGATGTGGCCTGTTTGGCGTTTATTCTTCCCAGCCACCGCTGAAATGCACTGTGGGGAATGTCAAGACTGAATTCACCTATGAGGCCGCTACAGGGCTGATGACGTTTACGTTACCTGTCCCAGAAGAGGAAATGTATAGATGGCCTATTGAAATTCAAGTTTAAGTAGTATGTGAATTAATTAGTTTAACTAAATGTCAACCATTTTTTTTTTTGACAATGTGGAGTATCCGATCCCTCGGGTCGACTAAATTTTTTCAGCCCTATATCAGAGCGGTTTGCTACCTGGCTAGCGGTTTGTTACCTGGCTTGCCCTTTAGGGAGTACCATGGCCACCATGGGGCTTTTTACAGTCTTAATTTTGTTGTAAGTGGGATTCGAACCTAATATGTCTTGGTTTACGGCTCACTCCACGATGAGCTTGAATTGCTGTGCCAAAGTCTTAATTTTGTTGCAAGTGGGATTCGAACCTAATGTCTTGGTTTACGGCTCACTCCACGATGAGCTTGAATTGCTGCGCCAAAGCTGGTGGTTAATGTCAACCATTTGGAGAGGTGGTTTCTTGATAATTTAGGAATCAAGTAGTATAATGCTTATTGAAGAGGGGGGCGAGGGAGAAATTATCATTGTGATATTATTTTGAAATAAAAGTAGGTTCCTTTTAACATGTGTTCTTAGGACATATGCTAAACACATAATTCAAAAGAATATTCTCTTGAACTGTGTGCATATTCTCTTAATTTCTGTACTTGCATTAAATTCAAGGGAGAATATTTTCTTGAACTGTGTGCTTAGCATGTGCCCTAAGGGCACATATTAAGAAATTCCATAAAAGTATTAGTGGCTTAAATTCTGTGTTCATCCTTTCCATCTTTTAGTGTCCTTTGTTGACGTGTGCGAGTTGCATTAATGCGTGAACATTCATTTTTTGATTTTTTTGATCTTTGTCCTTTTTTGTTTTCTTCTTGACAAAATTAAGTATTACTTCATTGGCAATTTTTATTTATTAACTCATTAGACTTTTGAAAAATGTAATTGACCGATTTAACTAATTAAAATTTTAGAAGTACACTATTTTGTTAAAAAATTAAAGACATGTTCAGAATATTCATGTGTGCCAGAGAAATATAAAAAGGAAAAATAATTGTGGATATTCCTCCCTGCGAGATCTAGAAGAAATCTGATGCCATTAAGATCAAAATTGAAAATTTGAAATTTTCATACTTGTGTTTTCTTTTCGATACGGATTGTGAGTTAGGGCTTGGTTTGTTAAGCTCAACCAAGCTTAATGGAAAAACTATTAAAACAATGGGTAGAAAATTGAAACCAATACAACTCATAATACACCAATATATTCACAATAAGTCTATGTAGAAATTTTTTTTGGACCGGATTATTGGACATGACCAAATTTTTTTATTTTTTTTGAATCCCAAAGAAATTATAATATTTATTTTATCTTAAATTTTTACAGAATTCAGTAATTTAGGTATAATTTGGATACATGTAAAAAACAGGGTTACAGACTGTACAACTCTATTTTTTATATGTATTCAAATTACACCTAAATCACTGAATTCTGTAAAAAATTGAGTTAAAATAAATATTTTATATTTTTTGAGAATCAAAAGATTAACAAAAAAAAAATGGACATATCTAATAATCCGGTCCAAAAAAAATGCCCCTGTACACTTATTGTATATTCATTACCTCTGCTAGGAGATAGTGACACGAATTTTGTACTAGCAGAATTATCCTCCAATCAAAGCTAAGTACGTGCAACTAAAAACAGAAATGGAAAAGCAAAGTTAATTTACCAAAACGACAACGTTTGGCCAACTAAAACTAGCTGCTAAACTGATTTAATCTAAGTTATTAAGCCAGACATGACACTATGACAGTCTACTACTCTTCAATTAATCCTTGGCCTCAAGGATGAATGCGGGAAACTTTCTTTCAAGAATAGAGCAATCTTCCCAAGTGGTATCCGCTGGCAGTGAGTTCGACCATTGAACCAACCATTGTACCTCCACAGTCCACACGATTGTTTCTTTTGACCATTCTTCTAGCTAGCACCGCGACTGGTTGAGCAATGAAATTGCCTTCCAAATCTGTAGGGGTAAAGCTGGATCATGTATGTTTTGCTCTTGCCCAAGCACCTTTTGAGGAGGGAAACGTCGAATATGTAACGACCCCAAATTCGGATACCTTCAAACCCTAGTTAATGTGCTACACAATACTACAATATACACACATCTAATTATATATCTTATGACCTTAACGTAATTACTATATTATTACATCATATCTGTTTATTCTTCAAGGTTTCTATAATCATTACATCTTCATATTGTCATAATATCATTCATTACAAAATAATACTATATTATTACAACGGTCTTCTACTTATCCATCCTAGCCTTCCCTTTATCCTTACCGGATCATTTAATCCGTTCGGCCTTAGCTGAAATCATATAATTCAAGCAATGTATGAGCATTTTATTGCCCAACAAATATAACAATTTTAATAACAACAAAATCAAGAATTGTATGATTATTCTTCAATAACTGAACAAATAGTTATGAAGTACTATGAATGACAAAATAACACTTTTCTTTCCTTTAAACCTTGCGAAACGACATATCAGTCATTTATTCAGAGTTGGTCAAAGGACAAAGAACTTCTCTTTACTTTCTTTGAAAAGGACTTTTCGGAATTAAAACCGTAGATCACTTACGAGCACGTCTAGGTAATCAATCTATGGTACTTATGTTGTATAACACTCATCCATTAAACGACTATGCGTTTAAGTTTTGACACCTTGCGTGTCAGCTGAAGATTCAACTAAAAACATTTGTTCATTCTTCCTCAAACTTACCTTTGAATCCATACCAAAGCAATTGGATTTGGATAGCATCAATAATATTTTGAACGATTACAAATAAACCGATAAAACATTTTTAACATTCGTCTAGCTGAAGCAAATTACATCGACACTTCCTTAAACAGTTCATGTCAAAACATGTCTTGAATACTTGCACAATACTGAAAGATTTGTATAAGTATGGAATAAACATATTCATGCAAGAATTATGTATATTTAATCTCATAACACTACCATGTAAATTTCATATGAACAATATCAGATGAAGTTACAAAACTTGCCTATCATAAAGTATAGACAAGAGTTAGAAAACTTGCCTTATGCGTTCTTCTAATCTTTTACTTTAACTTGGTCTTTATATGTCCTACATGATATAATCATGATGGCACACTAATTAGCTACAAACAAAGATCACATATGTTTTACACTAACTCCTCCTTCAAACGTACCTTATTCGAATCATTAGATTTATAATGTTCGTTAAGTTCATTACCTTTCATTACGGCTTCCTGACGTCTATACGTCATACTCAACAACACCATTTAGCTAACATCTAAGACATACACTCATATGTATGTTAAACACGTCCATGCTACGCGTATACTAAATATTTACAGTGTTTAAAGTATTTTATGTTTAAAATATTTATTCTTTTAATTAACGTTCAACCACTTACTAATGTTTTAATAACTCATTATAGTGATACATTAAATGAAAATTTATATTCATAATTATTCTACAAAATTTCCCAACATCTGAGTTACAAACAACTCTTTACTGAGCTTGACCTGATCCGGCGCTGCGGCGCCCACTTAAGGGATAATACTGGCGATGTGGCGCCTCTGGACAGTGATACAATTCTGATTAGACTTGCATCAAGCGTTATAAAATTAACTCAAGATCCAAGGATTCATCAAGTAATTCAAGAAGTTTGGCTGACCCAATACGTCAATTTAATTAAGCTCGTGGGCGGAGCCACACTTGGGCTGAGGTGGGCTGTAGCCCAGGTGAGAATGGGGGAGTGCTAAATAGGGGAGTGTGCTGAGAATTAAGAAAGCTATGAGTGCTGAAAGTTAAGCGAGGCATGCTTTGTTTGATATGAAATTATAACAGAGCATGGATATTACCAGCTCTCCTTATTCTAGTACTCCGCCCGCCCCATTCCATTTCCTTCCTCTCTAACTGCCGAACAATATATGTTGAGAATTGCATATTCAAATTTGATTTTACAAGTAAATAACTATGCATGTATTATTCAAGTTGCAAAGTCCTTATTTAGAACCTATGTACAAGGACTTAGATTGAAGATCAAAATTGTTAAGTTGATCTGAGATAAACATTTATCATTATGTAAATAAATGTATAGAAGAAAGATCAAGCTTGTTAGGTTAATCTCTTGAAATGTAATAGTTAGGCCAAATAGATTCGTAGTCTGTCAAGCCAGTCAAGAGTTTGCAAAAGACAAGGCAGAATCGTGGAGTATCAAGGAAGACTCTCTCGGAATCGTAGTCTGCCAAGGAAGCAACTTCAGAATCGTTGAGACAGACTGCCGAGCGCCTGCCTAGCCAAGTAAAGAATCGCAGTCCTCTCTCGAAAACGTGGAGTCTGCAAGTTATCGCAAGTAAACATTGTAGTCAGTCAAAGCTTATGCAGAATCGTAGAGTGCTCTACGATCAAGACTGAATCGCTTGCAAGCACACCAACACATAACGATCGTGGTATGAAGACGACGATCGTGGTGCTTCTTTAGTTAGCATAAGAAGTATTAAGTTTTGCAGATCTGATGAAAGAAGATGGCTAACAAATGAAAAATGACATATGAATGTTGACATTTCGGGAATCCCAATGCTCCAACACTTATCCTTAGTTTGAATCGAAGAAACGTGTGGAAAAAGATAAGGTGACTACTTTCTGTCTGCTGAAAGCACCTTTTCAGGTGTTAGGTGAGAAAACAGTCTGCAGTGTCAGGCGAGTCAGACAACAGTACACCATATTCCCAGAAAGTCAACATCAGTGCTCAGAACGTCTGGAATATTAAATGCTCAAACGGAAGCCTTTCAACGGGAAGATTTCAAAGGCTCCTATATAAGAAAAACATATTGAATATTTCAGATTAAGCAAGTAAGCAAGAAAGAATGCACAAAGCTCAAGAACACTCAAAGCCAAACTCTATGATTAGAAAGAAAAGCTTGCTTTGCTACTCTGTTCTTTAGAACTTATGCTTAACGGCAACTGAGTAGCACACCAAAGAACTAGACTCTCATTACAGTGTATTCCAAGTCTACTGGACTTGAAGAGTTCTTAGTGAACTAGAAGTGCCAAGTCTGCAGGACTTGAAAAGTTCTTAGTGAACTAGAAGTTTCAAGACTGCTGGTCTTGAAGGAATCTCAGTGATTCAAAGTTGTATCGATATCCTTAGTGGATTTCCTACTCGTGGAGTAAAAGAGTGGATTAGGAGTCTTGAGTGCTCTGAACCACTTAAAATAATTGTGTCATTACTTTCTGTTATTCCCTTAACTGCCATATCTGTTATAAATGCTATAACTGCTAATCGAACTATAAACTTGCTTTATCTTAAGGGGAACAAACAAATCATATATTCCGTTGTGGTTAATTAATTTATTTAATTTAAAAAGCTGATAAGTTATTTTTGAAAAGGAAAAGTTTTAATAATATCTATCCAACCCCCCTTCTAGATAACTATTGTGCCTCCGGGAACTAACAATTGGTATTAGAGTAGGTTCTCATATCTAAAGCCTACAAAGCTCGAGTAGACCAATGGCACACATTATGAGCGAGTCCAAGCTTGGTGGAGGCAGCAAGCCACCTATGTGCAACAAAGATAAATTTTCCAACTAGAAAGTTCGTATGCAAGCTTTATATGGATTCAATAGATGACGATCTATTTAAAACTGTTATGAGTGGGCCCTACATTCCAACAAAGCTTGCACCAACTCTTGAAGATCCAAACCGAACACAGATCAATATCAAATCAGAATGGACTGACAATGAGAGGAAAGTTGTCCAGCTAAACAAGAAAGCGAAGAACATTCTGTTCCTAGTCCTTAGAGGATGATCTGTTATATAGAACGTGGTCAACAGCAAAACTGCAAAGTTTGGGAAGCATTGCTCATCATGCACGAAGGAACTAAAGAAGTCAGAGAGAATAAGCAATCTCTTATGACTCAACAATATGAGATGTTCACCCACGTATCAGAAGAGAACATCACTTCCACTTATGAAAGATTCAACATACTGCTCAACTCTCTTCGAGCCTTTGGAAAGATCTATCCAAACAAAGATCTTATCATCAAGTTCATGAGGTCCTTACCAAGAAAGTAGGATGCAAAAACCACTGCCATCAGAGAATCAAAGAACCTCCATGAAATGACAGTACAATAACTTTATGGCAACCTTCTCACCAATGAGCTGGAGCTGACTCAATGAGCAGAAACTCTATCAGAAGGAAGGAAGCCTACAAATGAGTTGCTCTCAAGGCAACAGAAGCCACCTCCAAAGCTTGAGTTGAAAATGAATCTGACTCTGAAGAAGATAATGATGAAGATATTACAATGCTGGTCAGAAGAATCAAAAGGTTAATGCTCAAAGGTAGAAGCAGCAGACCTAAGAGATTCAACAACAGCAGCAGTCAGGAGCAGATCAACAACCTATGCTACAACTGCAAGAAGCCAGGCCACTTCATTGCAAACTGCAACAAACCTCTTAGAGAAAAGCTGAAGAGGAAAGCAAATCCAAAGAAGGAGTTCAAAAGCTACAAGAAGTTTCAGAAGAAAGACAAAGGTCTTGTAGCTGGAGGATCATGGAGTGAATCAGACAACGACACAAACTCTGAGTCAGAAGATGAAGAAGAACCTCAAGTAGCAAATCTATGTTTGATGGCCAAAGAAGTCAAAGACAAGAAAAACACTGACCATCATGAAGTAAGTATTGATGAGGTATTTGACTTTAACTCTCCTGATGTAGATATTGATGATCTAAGAACTGCACTACATGATATAACATCTGATCTGCATCAATACATGAAGTGGTTCAGAGTTCTATCAAAAGATTATTATCTTCTTCAAAAAGAGAAAAAGAAAGTTCAAGTAGAACTGGAGATAGCCCTACTCAGCACTTCCTCTCTCTCTAATCTTGAAGCTGAGAATAAAATCTTAAGACAGACCAATGAACTCAGTACGCAAAGAGAGTTAGATCTAACTTCTAAGATTGAAGATCTAGAAAAGACAATCTTAATGTGGAACATGTCTTCTTCATCCATGGACTTCTTGATCTCCAGTCAGAGAATTGCATCTAACAAATTAGGTCTAGGTTTTGGGGAATCTACCTCAGAACCATGTGTGGAAAAATCAATGAAAACTAACATTAGTAGTGCTTCAAATTTCAATAGAAGCATTACATTTATGAAATCCACACAGAGTGAAGAGCCAATACATCCTTACTCTTTTGATCCAAGTCATGTCCTAAGACATAACGGATCCCATGCTGGCTTGGGATTCAGAAAAGAGAAGAGTAACTCAACTACTACTCTCCAACCTCGAAGGATCGCGGAGTCAAATAAAACCATCTCCACAAACCAACCATGAAGGAATCGTAGAGTTGAGATTCACTCAAACAAAACCTTGAATCACAAAGCAACATGGAAAAAGAAGTATCCATATACGTCCAAATGGAGAAAGAATCCACAGACACACAAGCATGCATTATACTAGATGTTTTGTATGTTATAGATATGGTCACAAGGCTGCAACATGCTATTATAACCCTCTGCATTATAGACCCAAAGTCAAACAGATTTGGGTCCCTAAGGGAACTAAAAGAGTAGGACCCATGCAAGTCTGGGTACCAAAATGAAAGCTTAATCTTACTGCAAGAACAGAGCTCCACTGTAACAACCTGGTATCTGGATAGTGGATGCTCTCGGCACATGACTGGGAATAAAGCTCTCCTGTCTAACTTCACAGAGAAGGAGGGTCCAACAGTCATCTTTGGAGACAACGGATCTGGCAAGACAAGAGTATATGGTTCAGTTGAAAATGGTGCAGTGTCCTTCAGCAAAGTAGCCTATGTGGAAGGACTGAAGCACAATCTCTTAAGCATCAGCCACCTATGTGACAAAGGTCATCAAGTCACCTTTCTCAACAATTAATGTCAAGTCAGAGATCTTAAGACTTCTTCTCTAAAGTTGTCTGGAACCAGAGAAGGAAATGTCTACATTGCCAATCTTGCTGAACTGAGTTTTGATGAGACAATATGCTTTTTTACTAAAGCCTCTGAAGAAATGAGTTGGCTATGGCATAGAAGATTATCTCATCTCAACTTCAAGAGCATGTCAAAACTGGCCTTCAAAGATCTGGTAGCAGGCTTACCGAAACTCAGTTTTGTCAAAGAAATGCCATGCAACGCCTGTCAACTTGGAAAGCAGACAAAAAGCTCATTCAAAGGCAAAGCAGTCAACTCAATTGATAAGCCCTTACAGTTACTTCATATGGATCTTTTCGGGCCAATTCCAACTGTAAGCCTTGGAGGGAAGAGATACTCATTGGTCGTAGTGGATGACTACACCATATTCACATGGGTATTCTTTCTAAGTTCAAAGGATAAAACGAGCTCCCAACTTATCAAGATGTTCAAGCTGGTGATGAATGAGAAAGGAGAAAAGATCAAGGCCATTAGAAACGATCATGGAAGAGAGTTCGACTTCTCTGAGATGGATCAGTTCTGTGCAGACAATGGCATCAGTCACAACTTCTCAGCTCCACGAACTCCATAGCAAAACGGAGTAGCTGAAAGAAAGAACAAAACACTGATCGAGGCAGAAAGAACTCTACTAGCAGCAGCTCATCTACCTGAATACTTTTGGGCAGAAGCTATCAACACTGCTTGCTACACTCAGAATAGGTCACTTGTTCACTCGACACTGAAGAAGACTCCCTACGAGCTGTGGAAAGGATGAAAGCCTAACGTCAGTTATTTCCATATTTTCGGCTGTGCATGCTACATTCTCAATAATGGGAAACAATATCTGACTAAGTCTCAACCAAAGTCAGATGAAATAATCTTTCTTGGATATGCCACAGACAACAAAGCCTACAGAGTGTTCAACAAGAAGACCCTAAGTGTTGAAGTCTCGATTCACATAATTTTTGATGAAACAGAATCAGACTAGTCTTTACCACTCAACACTGCAATCGTCGAGCCAGACACTACGATTGAGGTGGTCGATCCCAACACCACGATCATAGTCCCAGAAGATGGAATCATGGAGCCAGAAGAAGAGATCATGGAGAGCACTACACCAGACAACGAACCTCTGCTACAAGAAGTAGAAGTCAACCTTGAAGTGTGCAGACAAGAAGGCACGAGGACAGATGTTCTAACAGAAAGTAGATGGGCAAGAGATCACACCCAAGACTTGATTATTGGAGATCCAAATGCAAGAATCAAGACCAGACCTGCTACCCAAAATGAGTGTTTCTATCTGAGCTTTCTGTCCCAAATGGAACCCAAGAAGATAGAAGATGCCTTAGAAGATTCAAGTTGGATAGAAGCTGTGCAAGAGGAGCTGAATCAGTTTGAAAGAAGCAAAGTCTGGAGATTAGTTCCTAGACCAAGGAATCACCAGTCATCGACACCAAATGGGTTTTCAAAAACAAGATGGATGAAGATGGGGTGATCACAAGGAACAAAGCAAGACTGGTTGCCAAAGGTTATTCTTAAGAAGAAGGCATCGACTACGACGAGACCTTTGCAGCTGTTGCCAGACTAGAAGTAATCAGGATATTCCTTGCATTTGCTGCCCACATGAAGTTCAAAGTCTTCCAAATGGATGTCAAGAGTGCATTTCTGAATGGAGAACTTCAAGAAGAAGTCTGTGTGGAGCAACCTCCAGGTTTCATCAATCCAACTCTCTCTAATTATGTCTATAGATTAGACAAAGCCTTATATGGACTTAAACAAGCACCTAGAGCATGATATGAAACACTAACAAACTTTCTTATTGAAAAAGGATTCGCTAGAGGCAGAGTAGACACCACATTATTCCTTAGGAAGCACAAAGATAAAGTTTTACTGGTACAAATATATGTACGACGGCGCAGCTATTTGTGGGTCCCACAACGGAATAACTGTCGGATATAAAAAGCGACAGAAATAACCTTTTTATAAAATAATGGCGAAGTTGTTACCGTTAGTACTGTTGAAATACCCGGTGGTTAAAATACAGTGATACGCGGTGTTGCACAGTAGCACACGATATTGCACAGTATTTCAAATTATTGATTCTTACGTGAGAAGGCACTTACTCAATTATTGTTACAGTAATTACTGTTCAATATTTTATATTATTGACTCAATAATTGCTACAATGATATTTTATATTATTGACTCAATAATTGTTACATTGATATTTTATTGACTCAATAATTGTTACGTTACTATTTTATATAATTGATTCAATAATTGCTACAGTTGATATCTGTTGGGTTTGTACGAAATCGTGACGCAATCAAATTGTAAAAATTAGCGGAAGCATGGTATATCAGAGTTTAAAAAATTTCTACAAAACCATTACCCGGATCATCCTTTATGCAAATTATTAATTTAAAACGATAAATAAGAAGTTATGGAATCATACCCTTGTAGAACGAAGCTTCCACAGGTACTAGTTCAACTCCTTGTTCTTCGTGATCTCCTTGAATTTCCGGGTTAGATTCCTTCCTTTGATCAACGTTAGCCACCCAAGTGTTTGGCCTCTAGAGGTGATCCACCAAGGAAGATGAATTATCAAGAAGGAGGGTGTTTGGCTTAACCTTAGTTTTCTATCCTCTATAGAAAAGGAGTACTCTCCAACAATTGGAATTGCATCAATCTAATATCTATTATAAGACTTCTCTTATATAGACATTGGTCAACCCTTCTAATCCTATTAGACATGGGATTTCTTTTAATTAATTAAACTCCTTTAATTAATTTAGGCTTCCCACCACATGGGAATAATTAATTAAATTCATTTAATTAATTTGTCTCCTAATCTTATTAGGAATAAATGAGAGTACTAAATATTAAATTAATTACTAAACTCCTTTAGAAATTAAAATAATAATAATTGTAATAATATTAATAAGACTCCTCTTATTAATTTATATTTAATATTTCCAAAATATTAAATAATAAACATTAAGCTATTTAATTTATTCTATCACCATAGATTAAATTAATTATACTTAATGCATTATTACGATTATGCCATTACCTTCTTAAATAATTATTCTTCCTTTTATGGTGTGACCCTTTAGGTTCTCCATATTAAACCGGTTGTGAATAAATCAATTAAAACAATTTTAATCTTATTTAAATAAATAAATTAAACTAATAATTTATTTAAATAAATAATATTTATTCTACAATAGGGATAAGCCTCCCTAGCGATCAACGACTTTCCAGATAATATAGATTTCAACATTAATCAAAAAGAACCTGTGAGTAAATAGTTACCGTACAATTCAATCCTTCCACCATACAATGTCCCAATTAAATATAAGACATGGATTTACTGTCAAGTCTTATTTTATTTAATTATATGTATTTCGATTAGAAAATGCACAACTCCAAATAATGCAAATTAAAAACTCCTTTCTAATTTCATTTCACCTTGGCCAAGGATTCCTGGGTTGTCATTTAACGAATCACATGGGACATATCTCCTCTTTTACTAGAGGTGGTAGATTCTTTATTGATCATTCATTATCTCCATATGTAACTCATTATACCCAAGCATACCCTATATATGCCTTAAAAGGTCTTAAGGAATAAGTCAAAGTATAATTTGTTACATACAAGATACTATGATGATCTCAAGTCCAAGGATCACTTGTACTACTATCACATTAGGAATTCCTATTGACATGCGAGTAAAACTCCATTAGGTATTCCATAGCGAATCACGTTCAGTGAACTTATTCTTCAATAAGCACCTACATACTTGCTTTAGTGTCTCCACACAAATGATCATGAGATCAATCATCCTCATCCAATGAGCAAGCAACATATGTACCAATCTATCCGGATTTACTAATCCCCTTTTTAGTAATCCCACGATTGGGAACTATTTAAGTTTTAAAACTTTCTAAGAATTTAGATCTCATTAGCATGATCATCATCATGATTCTAAAAGCATTGCTTAAAACTATGGGTTATTTACATATTATAAAAACAGCAACATGTAGATAATTAAATGCCTGTAATAAATGAATATTTCATTAATAAATAAATAAGATTGTTTACAAAGTACGTGCTTTATCATCATACATGATTGGCTTGTATGCACACTACTATCAATCTCCCACTTGCACTAAAGCCAATCGCCATGGTATCTCATACCCATCTTCTCTAAGTGACGATCAAACTGCTGTTGTGTTAAAGCTTTAGTAAATGGATCTGCAATGTTGTCTTGAGAGTCTACACGCTCCAAGGTGACGTCTCCTCTTTCAATGATCTCCCTGATCAAATGAAATCGCCGCAACACGTGTTTAGATTTCTGATGAGACCTCGGTTCCTTAGCCTGTGCAACTGCTCCTGTGTTGTCACAGTAAATGGGAACTGCTTCTCCAATGCTAGGAACCACACCAAGTTCAGTTATGAACTTCTTCATCCAAACAGCTTCCTTTGTAGCTTCACTTGCAGCTATATACTCTGCCTCTGTCACTGAATCAGCAACTGTTTGCTGCTTGGAACTCTTCCAACTCACTGCGCCTCCGTTCAAGGTAAAAACATACCCCGAAACAGATTTACTGTCATCTTGGTCCGTTTGAAAACTTGAGTCTGTGAAGCCCTCGAGTTTTAATTCAGACCCACCGTAGACAAGAAAAATATCCTTAGTCCTTCTCAAGTATTTTAGGATATTCTTCACTGCCTTCCAGTGCTCTTCTCCTGGATTCGACTGGTATCTGCTCATTACACTAAGTGAATGAGCAACATCCGGTCTAGTACATATCATACCGTACATGATAGATCCTATTGCAGAAGCATAAGGGATCTTACTCATACGGTCTCTCTCCTCAGGTGTCTTTGGGGCCTGTTTCTTGGAGAGATGTATTCCATGGCTCATCGGCATGAGACCTCTTTTGGAATCTTCCATGCTAAATCTCTTTAGCATTGCATCAATGTACGTTCCTTGGGATAAACCAAGCATCCTTTTAGATCTATCTCTATAGATCTTTATCCCCAAAATATAGGATGCTTCTCCCAAGTCCTTCATGGAGAAGTGTTTAGATAACCAGATTTTAATTGATTGTAGCATAGGAATGTCATTCCCTATCAGTAATATATCATCAACATATAATACAAGGAATGAAACTGCGCTCCCACTAACCTTCTTGTACACACATGGCTCATCGTCATTTTTGATAAAATCAAACTCTTTGATTGTCTCATCAAAACGAATGTTCCATCTACGAGAAGCTTGCTTCAATCCATAAATGGATCGTTGCAGCTTACAGACTTGATTTATTCCAACCTTTGAAACAAATCCCTCTGGCTGTGTCATATACACATCCTCCTCAAGTTTCTCATTGAGGAAGGCCGTTTTCACGTCCATCTGCCAGATCTCATAGTCGTTATAAGCTGCAATCGCAAGCAAAATCCGAATGGACTTGAGCATAGCTACTGGTGAAAAGGTTTCATCATAGTCAACTCCTTGTCTTTGTTTGAAACCTTTTGCAACCAGTCGGGCCTTATAGGTCTCCACCTTGCCGTCCGCTCCAGTCTTTCTTTTAAAGACCCATTTACACCCAATAGGCTTAATGCCTTCAGGTGGTGAAACCAAAGTCCATACTTTGTTTTCATACATGGAGTCCATTTCGGATTTTATGGCTTCAAGCCATTTCTCTGAGTCTTTATTACTCATAGCCTGTTCGTAATTCAATGGATCATCATCATTCATGATGTGTACCTCATCGTCATCCCCTAAAACGAATCCATACCTCTCAGGTATCTTCGGTACTCTTCCAGATTTACGAACAGGGTGTGGTATAGTAGGTTCTTCTACTTGGTCAGGTACCTGACTTTGATCCGTGGTAATTTGTGGTTCTTGAACTTCTTCAAGATATATCTTACTCCCACTGACCCTTCATGGATAAACTCCTTTTTCCAAGAAGGCAGCATGTTTCGCAACAAACACCTTTTGATCAGTTGGATGATAGAAATAATACCCTACAGTTTCTTTAGGGTATCCCACAAATCTACACTTTTCGGATTTAGTTTGTAGCTTATCATGTTCAAACTTTTTGACATAAGCTGGACAACCCCAAGTCTTAACATGCTTAAGATTTGGTTTCCTCCCCTTCCACATCTCATATGGAGTCTTTGGGGCGGATTTGGTAGGTACCTTGTTAAGTAGGTATGCAGCCGTTTCTAGGGCATATCCCCAGAAGGAAATTGGAAGGTCGGTAAAACTCATCATGGATCGAACCATGTCTAACAGTGTTCGATTTCTCCTTTCAGATACTCCATTTAACTGTGGTGTACCTGGAGGAGTCCATTGTGAGATTATACCATTTTCTTTGAGACAATTGAGAAACTCACCGCTTAAGTATTCTCCGCCTCGATCTGATCGAAGTATCTTTATACTCTTGCCCGTTTGTTTCTCTACTTCACTTCTGAACTCTTTGAACTTTTCAAATGATTCTGACTTGTATTTCATTAAATACACATATCCAAATCTTGAGTGATCATCAGTGAAAGTAATAAAATAAGAATACCCACCCCGTGCACTTGTTGTCATAGGCCCACAAACGTCTGTGTGAATCAATGTCAACAACTCTGTAACTCTTTCTCCTCTTCCACTAAAAGGAGATTTAGTCATTTTACCCATGAGACAAGATTCACAAGTTGGATATGATTCATAATCGGATAGCTCGAGGAGCCCATCTTTATGCAACTTGGATAATCTTGTTTCATTGATATGACCGAGTCTACAGTGCCACATGTAGGTATAATTAATATCATCTCTTTTCCTTTTCTTAGTTTGTTCAATTTGAAATATATTTTCTTGTAAGTCAAGTGTATAAAGTCCATTTCGCAAATTTCCAATACCATATAAAACATCGTCTTTATAAATAGAACAACTATTGTTCTTTATAACAACGTTAAATCCTTCCATATCCAATACAGAAATTAAAATAATGTTTTTAATAATATTCGGAACATAATAACAATTATTAAGATAAATGGACTTGCCCGAAGGCATTGCTAAATAATAAGTTCCTACAGCTAATGCAGCAACCTTTGCTCCATTCCCTACTCGTAGGATCACCTCATCATTGTTCAGCTTTCTACTTCTGACCAGTCCCTTCACATTATTACATATGTGAGAACCACAGCCGGTATCCAATACCCAAGTAGAATTTTGACTTTCTGAAAAATTAATTTCAATCATGAACAAACCTTGATTGGAAGTCGAAGCTTCTCCAAGCTTCTTGTCTGCCAGAAACTTCTTGCAGTTTTTCTTCCAATGACCCGGCTCGTTGCAATGGAAGCACATTACTTTGCTAGCTGGATCAGATTTCTTTTGTTCCTTTATGTTCACCTTGCCCTTGGTCATCCGAGATCGGAAGAGCTCCTTAGATATCTCATATCTAGCAGTCCTACTTTGTTCACCATACAACTCCTTGAGGTGAATCAACATAGTAGGAGCATCCATGTTTTCTTGCTGACGCTGAAGCTCGTTATTCATGGATGCGAGCATGATGCATTGAGCTACAGATGCATCATCTTGCCACTTTACAATGGTGGCAATCTCTTCCTCAGAGGTTGTTTCTGGAACAGTTCCAGGGACATGTGAGTTTAGGACATAAGAAATCTTTTCAGCAGTGAGAACTATTCTCAGATTTCTTAGCCAGTCCGTATAATTCGGCCCGGTAAGCTTATTAGCATCAAGTATGCTTCGCAGTGAAATTAGTGATTTTGACATTTTTAAAATTCTGCATGTGAAAAACAACATTTTAGCAAACATTCATTTTATTAATTTTGCATACCAAAATAAACTTAGGTCTTTATTTTAAATTGGTATCTCCCACTATTTTTATCAAACTATATTACCCTCACTTATATAGTTCGGCAACATCTAATTAAAAATTTGCTAGTGAGAATAAGGATCCCATTTCAAATGTATATAACCTTGTGGATAGCACAACAAGCGATATACAAATAAATAGGTAGACAACTCTTGTCAATTACATCACCATGTAATTCCTTTTATTTTGCCTCTTAAATCATAATGGTCAAGTGTGTGCACATCCGAACTAAAATAATTTAAGTTAAGTCCAGCCTAGCACTTTCATAAATTCAAAAAAGAAAAATGTTTGTCCTTGTGGATAGCACAACAAGACTAGATCGTTCAATTTTCTTGATAAGCATCAAATGTGATTAATTAACATCTTAAATACGCAATACTCGCCTTGTGGATAGCACAACAAGCTCATATTAAATATCTAATACTCTATTAATTTATCATGCTAGAAGGCGACGTTCGATATTCCAAATATCATTTGAACACTTCGGACTTAATATTATTTCTTTGAGGGGTTTGTTATTATTAGTCTCATCTTTGTTTAGCGCGCATGCACATATATATATAAAATACGCGTCATTTTATTAAACATGCGAAGCATGTTTGCATAAAATATAATATATATAATATTTAGCATGCAATATAGAATACTATATTCTACCCGGATTGATTATGGACTTTTATTCTAGTTTGGTTCACTAGAGCCACCAAGTGAACCAAAAGGTCAAACCTAGGGGTGCAAGAATTTAAATTTAAACGTAACTATTACATTTAAACCCGGGCTCCATACAAACGGGTCTTCACGCGCTCCTTGCTCCTTGGTCTCTAATTTTTAAAGATAATTCTAACTATTTCTATTACATTAAACTATTTAATTTAAATAGAAACCTTGATCAACAGTCAAGGGGAAGTACATAGGAGGGAGATAGAATTTTACATCAAGAAAAAAAAAATTAGAGAAGACGAGGTACGCAGACCCCATTTAATAAAACCCATTCATTCAAGCATTCAACTAAAATAAAATCCAATCACATTGGTCAAATAGTCCATAATCAATCCCCATTTATTTTCATACATATCACCATATATATCAATAAATAAATATTCATCTCATGAATTAAAACATTCCATATATATATGAGTATCATTTAATGGGCAATTTTAAATTGCATGAAATCCAATTTCAAGATTAAAATAAACTCTTTATTTTAATTATAAAATTATTTAGAATATAATATATAAATATATCATATTTATTTTTTATTTTTTTAAAAGTCACCTTCTTTTATTAAAAGAGTCCTGCAGGTTTATTAAAAAAGTCCTTTCCTGATGGGTCACCTTCTTTTTGGAGTAAGAAAGAGACAACACCTTTTCTTTGCAGAATTCAAGATTAGCACAAAAAAAAATTGTGATTCGTCCCAAAAAAAGTCTTTTTTTTTTCTTTTCTTTTTTCCTTAAAAAATATAATTTTATACAATAAAATTATGCCCAATAAATTATTTTAAATACATACCCATATGTATATGAAATCAAAAATAAATTAATAATTGCATAAAGATTTGGCTCTGATGCCACTGTTGGGTTTGTACGAAATCGTGACGCAATCAAATTGCAAAAATTAGCGGAAGCATGGTATATCAGAGTTTAAAAAATTTCTACAAAACCATTACCCGGATCATCCTTTATGCAAATTATTAATTTAAAACGATAAATAAGAAGTTATGGAATCATACCCTTGTAGAACGAAGCTTCCACAGGTACTAGTTCAACTCCTTGTTCTTCGTGATCTCCTTGAATTTCCGGGTTAGATTCCTTCCTTTGATCAACGTTAGCCACCCAAGTGTTTGGCCTCTAGAGGTGATCCACCAAGGAAGATGAATTATCAAGAAGGAGGGTGTTTGGCTTAACCTTAGTTTTCTATCCTCTATAGAAAAGGAGTACTCTCCAACAATTAGAATTGCATCAATCTAATATCTATTATAAGACTTCTCTTATATAGACATTGGTCAACCCTTCTAATCCTATTAGACATGGGATTTCTTTTAATTAATTAAACTCCTTTAATTAATTTAGGCTTCCCACCACATGGGAATAATTAATTAAATTCATTTAATTAATTTGTCTCCTAATCTTATTAGGAATAAATGAGAGTACTAAATATTAAATTAATTACTAAACTCCTTTAGAAATTAAAATAATAATAATTGTAATAATATTAATAAGACTCCTCTTATTAATTTATATTTAATATTTCCAAAATATTAAATAATAAACATTAAGCTATTTAATTTATTCTATCACCATAGATTAAATTAATTATACTTAATGCATTATTACGATTATGCCATTACCTTCTTAAATAATTATTCTTCCTTTTATGGTGTGACCCTTTAGGTTCTCCATATTAAACCGGTTGTGAATAAATCAATTAAAACAATTTTAATCTTATTTAAATAAATAAATTAAACTAATAATTTATTTAAATAAATAATATTTATTCTACAATAGGGATAAGCCTCCCTAGCGATCAACGACTTTCCAGATAATATAGATTTCAACATTAATCAAAAAGAACCTGTGAGTAAATAGTTACCGTACAATTCAATCCTTCCACCATACAATGTCCCAATTAAATATAAGACATGGATTTACTGTCAAGTCTTATTTTATTTAATTATATGTATTTCGATTAGAAAATGCACAACTCCAAATAATGCAAATTAAAAACTCCTTTCTAATTTCATTTCACCTTGGCCAAGGATTCCTGGGTTGTCATTTAACGAATCACATGGGACATATCTCCTCTTTTACTAGAGGTGGTAGATTCTTTATTGATCATTCATTATCTCCATATGTAACTCATTATACCCAAGCATACCCTATATATGCCTTAAAAGGTCTTAAGGAATAAGTCAAAGTATAATTTGTTACATACAAGATACTATGATGATCTCAAGTCCAAGGATCACTTGTACTACTATCACATTAGGAATTCCTATTGACATGCGAGTAAAACTCCATTAGGTATTCCATAGCGAATCACGTTCAGTGAACTTATTCTTCAATAAGCACCTACATACTTGCTTTAGTGTCTCCACACAAATGATCATGAGATCAATCATCCTCATCCAATGAGCAAGCAACATATGTACCAATCTATCCGGATTTACTAATCCCCTTTTTAGTAATCCCACGATTGGGAACTATTTAAGTTTTAAAACTTTCTAAGAATTTAGATCTCATTAGCATGATCATCATCATGATTCTAAAAGCATTGCTTGAAACTATGGGTTATTTACATATTATAAAAACAGCAACATGTAGATAATTAAATGCCTGTAATAAATGAATATTTCATTAATAAATAAATAAGATTGTTTACAAAGTACGTGCTTTATCATCATACATGATTGGCTTGTATGCACACTACTATCAATATTTTGTATTATTGATTCAATAATTGTCACTGCACAGTATTTCACATTATCAACTCAATAATTCATATTATTTGAATAATATTATTAGATAGCATTATTGACAATGTCTAAGGAAGTTCTGTCTAGGAGGGGTTATTTAATTGCGCGCCAGTAAGGAGAAGTCCTTATCGGAAGGCCCCCTCTTTTCTTGGAACGACCTGGTTGTCAATATTGTAGTTCTGTAATATTATTTGTGAATAATTAATTATTGATTTATATGATAAGAAAATATTTATTTTGTGGATATAAGAGAAGGAATTAGTGCTGATGTGTTTTTATCAGTATTTTGGTGTGGAAAATCATCCGTTTATGGATTTCGGATAATTTATGTTTGGAATTTGGAAAAACTTCCTTCTACAAAGTTGTAGAGAATTAAATTTCTTATATAAAGACATAGAATTTGTATTTTTTTGACAAAAGGGCTATTTATTATGAATTATTGAAGTTTCGAAAAATAAATATTTTTTTAAATAAAATGGTGGGCCCCACTTTTTGTTGAATGCTGATGGCTTTTCACTGAGGTGGCAGATTTTTTTTTTTAAAAAAATATTATTTTATTAATTTAGTCTACTTTGGCATCCTAAGCTTTTCCTATAAATAGGGTGCTTAGGTTATAATTGAAAATCACACCAGAATCAGAAGTTTTTTCTCTCTATAATATCGAGAGTATTTTTGTGAGTATTTAGATACTTTGAGTATTACTATTCAGTGCGAGTTTTCTTCGGTATTATATCCGATATTCTAGTCAGAAGTACTATTCTTTTGAGGTAAGGGATGTTATTTCTTTCATGAATGATGTTATTCTTTTCGATATCATTATACCAAAATATTGGCATGGATTTTATTATGAAATTCTTACTTTTTCCGTCGGAGTTACTATTCACGTATACGACACTATTCACGTATACGGCACTATTCACGAAAAAATTAAATTTTCTTCTATATGTCCAAGTTGCTTGTTAAGGTTTCTATCTTTGATTGTATCCAAGTTTTGAGCGCTATTCTTGAATTTTGCTCCACAAAGTATTATTATGGAATATTCTTGAACTTGAATAAACTAAAATACGAATCCTTAATCTTATTCTTTATTTCACTGGATTCGTTATTTATATGATTTTTCATCATCCTCAGTCTTAAGTGGTGATATAACTGAATATCTTTGACCTGTAGAGCAAAGATGAATGATTACTTGATGAATATCTTTGGCCGTAGTGCAAAGATGACAGGTGTTGAGATGAACATGACCACTGGTGATACAAATGAATATCTTTGGCCTGTAGTGCAAAGATGAATATTTGATTCGAGATGTATATTGATTGATGTTACAGGGATAAAATATTGATGATGGACTTTTAAATCATAGAAGATAGTAGACTTCATTCTCTACTTAACTCTTCTAATGAATTGTTATTTTCGCTGCGAATATTGATCTAAAACTAGTTGTCCATAATATTTTATCTGAATTATTGAAGACTAACGATAATTTATTTTCCATTATCTTAATCATTATATTCTTTACTGAGCTAGTTGAGCTCACCCTTTTCATCTGTCGTCCTCTTCAGGAAATGAGAACGTTGCGGGAACTAGTCGGGGGACAGAGTGATGGTCTGAGTTAGAGCAGTAGTAGTCCTCGCTATTTTTGTAAAATAGTGGGATAATAATTGTAATAAATAAAGAATGAATTTGAATGTTGATATTTCGTATTATATACGATTTGTATTGACACTCACAGTTGTGTGGTCGTATTTTGCATGACCGTGTGATATATAAGTTTGTATTTGAATTCTGTACCATGTATTTGGCGACTCAGAATGGGTTGGGTTAACTGGACCTATTTTGGGGGCATCACAGTTGGTATCAGAGCTTAGGGATATGATCTCTGGCGGAGATTGGGGAATAGAACTAGGAGGGGAGAGACGAGTAAATCCTTCACTAGTATGTCCTACCTAAGCTTATGTGGTATTTAATTGGTCAGTCGGAGTATAGGGTTAATATGTGATATGTTAATTTGTTTAATTAACCCTTGTTTTATGGAAGTATTTGAGAATGGCAGCTGAGAATGTTAACAACGAAGTGAATGAGACCGTGGAGACACCTTTAATCACTAAACAGGAGAACGTGCAACAAGAAGACAATGTTCATCCTGAAAACAACGCTGATCAGACGATAAACGAAAAGATGTTTAGAAGTTTTTTGCAGTTCATGCAAAACCAGACGAGGGAAACTCGTGTGCAAAATATAGGTGGAGATAATAACAACTCGCGGCTTGTCACTGCCAAGCAGTTCAAAGAATTGGGACCACCAGAGTTTCTGGGAAAGCCAGATCCGATCAAGGCGGAGACATGGGTTAAACAAATTACCAAGATATTTGATGTCTTGGTATGCACGGAGGAACAGAAGGTTCCATTCTCCACGTTTATGTTCCGTGGAGAAGCAGATTACTGGTGGGAGTCTGTGAAGCGTACCCAGCTTGCCGCACTCAAGATGTCTTGGGAAGCGTTCCAGAAACTGTTCAATGACAAGTACTTTCCTGAAAGTATTCGTCATATGAAAGAGGTAGATTTTATCAGACTCGAGCAAAACAACATGACGGTATCCCAGTACGAGGCTAAGTTCGCGGAGCTGTCCAGGTTTGCACCTCATTTGGTGGAGAATGAGGAATGTATAACGCGGATGTTTCTAAGAGGTTTAAAACCCGAAATACGTCAATACCTCATTTCTCATAAATTTTCTCTATATTCGGATGTAGTGAACAGGGCCCAGTTGTTAGAACGAGATAATGATTATGTTCAACCGAGGGACCATAACCAAGGTCGTACCGGTGGCAACAGTCATCGGAGAAATGACAACCAGCGAGCAGGAAAGTATGACAGAAGCGGTAACCACTCCGGTGGTAATCGTGGTCATGATAGTAGAAAAAGCAAATCGGGAGGAGATTTCAAAAAGAGAAGGTACAACAATGAGAACGTGAAGATGTCAACATCAGCACCAGCATCAACTATTTCTAGGGGAGGAGAACGACCACCGGTCGTATGCTATAAATGCGGGAAAGAGGGACACATCAGCCCAAACTGTCCACAATAATTCAAAGCATGTTATAACTGTGGAAAAGAAGGACATATAGCTCGAGATTGTCCTATACCGAAACTAAGTACAGGCGGGGTGGTGATTCCAAAGGCGGTTTTGGACAAGTCAAAGTCGGTGATTCCTGGAAGAGCGTTTGTCGTGACAGCTCAAAACGCAAGGAATCCACACGAGGTGATTACAGGTAAGCTAATCATAAACTCTTGCGAAATTTACACCTTGTTAGATACCGGTGCTACCCATTCTTTTATTTCACCTGCTTGTGCTTAACGTTTGAGCTTGACTTTTGATAAATTAGACTTTGACTTATCTGTTGAAACTCCGTTAGGAGAAACCTTCGTTACATCTACAGTTTACAAATCTTGCTTAATTTAGATTGGTACCCTTACCCTACCTGTTGATCTTATATCTTTGAAAATACTTGCATTTGACGTGATTTTAGGAATTGACTGGTTAACCACTTACCATGCCAAAATTGATTATTTTCGTAAGGTTGTTAGTTTTCATATTCCTAATCAACCTGTTGTACGAATCCAAACCACCAAACCACTAAAATCAGTCAATATCATTTCAAGCCACAAAGCTATTCGTTTATTGAAAAACGGATGTCAAGCTTTCTTAGTTCATGTCACTGATCTAAACCAAAATACATTAGGTTTGAATGATATTTCCGTTGTTAATGAGTTTCCTGATGTATTTCTCGAAGAACTTCCCGGTCTACCCCCAGAACGTGAAGGTGAATTCTTTATTGACCTTGAACCCGGAACAAAACCCATTTCTAAAATCCCATATCTAATGGCTCCTATTGAACTTCAGGAGTTAAAGGTCCAATTACAGGAATTGTTAGACATCGGTTTTATTCGTCCTAGTACGTCTCCTTGGGGTGCTCCTGTTTTATTCGTAAAGAAGAAAGGCGGGAGTATGCAACTTTGTGTTGACTATCGGGAGTTGAACCATGTCACCATCAAGAATAGGTATCCGCTATCTCGTATTGATGACCTGTTCGACCAGTTGCAAGGAGCACAATTCTTTTCAAAGATCGATCTTCGTTCTGGATATCATCAGCTGAAGAAATGCGAGTTCTGGCTTAAGGAAGTAGCATTCCTTGGGCACGTGGTATCGAAACGTGGAGTATTTGTTGACCCAGCGAAGATTGAAGCAATACAAAGCTGGGAGCAACCTAAGTCGGTGATCGAAGTACGAAGCTTTCTGGGCTTAGCTGGTTATTATCGGAGGTTCGTAGAGGGATTTTCTCGAATCTCTACTCCATTAACTCAGTTGACTCGGAAAGATACAAAATTCGTTTGGAGCGAGGAATACGAGAAGAGCTTCCAAGAGCTCAAGAGGAGACTTATTTCGGCACCTGTTCTGACAATACCATCTGGTTCGGATGGATTTGTTATCTACAGCGATGCTTCGGGCAAAGGGTTAGGATGTGTTCTCATGCAACATGGGAAAGTCATAGCCTGTGCCTCGCGGCAACTCAAAGAATATGAGAAGAATTATCCTACTCATGATCTGAGTTGGCAGCTGTCGTTTTGGCGTTGAAGATCTGGAGACATTACCTGTACGGGGAGAAAGTGGAGATTTATACGGATCATAAGAGCCTTAAATATTTCTTCACTCAAAAGGAACTCAACATGCGGCAACGACGTTGGCTTGAGCTGTTGAAAGATTACGATCATACCATCCAATACCATCCTGGAAAAGCGAACGTGGTAGCTGACGCGTTGAGTAGAAGATCATATGTGGGAACGAGTGTGATGATGTTAAGTATACGCGTAGAACCAGCTTTGATTGATAAAGTTAAAGCTGCTCAAACTATGGATGCGGAGCTGATGAAGATGAAGAAGAAGGTGCAAAAAGGTGCCATTCCGTAAGCAAGAATCGATGAAGAGGGAATACTTCGAGTCAACTCCAGACTTTGTGTTCCTAACGATTCTGACTTAAAGTATAGAATCATGATGGAAGCACACAACACACCGTTTGCAATCCATCTTGGGAGTACTAAAATGTATCGTGATCTTCAACATACATTTTGGTGGAGCAATATGAAAAGAGAGATCGCGGAGTTTATTTCGAGATGTTTAACTTGTCAACGTGTAAAGGCGGAGCATCAAGTGCCGAAGGGTCCATTACAACCACTGGAGATTCCAAAATGGAAGTGGGAACACATTACGATGGATTTCGTTACGGGTCTTCCCAAGGTTTCTCAAGGCATAGATGCGATTTGGGTTATTGTTGATAGATTAACCAAGTCTGTTCATTTCTTGCCGATACGAGAGACTTATTCCCTTGAACGTCTTGCTCATATGTACGTGAATGAGATTGTGAGATTGCATGGCATGCCAGTATCCATAGTTTCGGATCGTGACCCCAGATTTACTTCACGATTTTGGATCAGTTTGCAGAAAGCTATGGGCATGGATTTACGATTCAGCTCGGCTTATCATCCTCAAACGGACGGACAATCGAAAAGAACTTTTCAAACTCTTGAAGATCTATTGAGACTTTGTGTTCTAGACTTCAAAGGGAGTTGGGATAAGTACTTACCATTGGTGGAATTCTCCTACAATAACAGTTATCAAGCAAGTATAGGCGTAGCTCCATTCGAAGCGTTGTATGGGAGAAAGTGTCGTTCTCCAGTATGTTGGAACGAGGTGGGTGAAACAACATTTTTGGGACCGGAGTTAGTACGTATGACTACAGAAAAGATCCAAATGATTCGACAACGTATACAAACAGCACAAGATCGACAAAAGAGTTATGCGGATCTTCATCGAAAGGCCGTGGAATTTAATGTTGGGGATCATGTGTTATTACGTGTTGCTCCGTGAAAAGGAGTTACGAGGTTTGGGAAGAGAGAAAAGCTTAATCCACGATTCATTGGTCCATTTGAGATTCTTGACCGAGTAGGAAATGTGGCCTATAGACTCGCTTTACCTCTAAGCATGTCTCGTGTTCATAACGTGTTTCACATATCCGTGTTACGTAAATATGTGAAGGATCCAAGCCGCATTATTGAGTTAGAACCAGACGAGATAGCCGAAGATTTAACGTACGAGGAGGTACCTGTCAAGATCTTGGATAGGAAGGAGCATATCCTACGCTCGAAAGTTATACCTCAAGTTAAAGTTTTGTGGAGAAACCATGCTATTGAGGAAATGACCTGGGAGTTGGAATCGAAAATGAAAGCAAGGTATCCTCACCTTTTCGACATACCAGGTACGTACGTCAATTTTGAGGACGAAATTTCATAAGGAGGGGAGGTTGTAAGACCCCAAGTTTTATGAATAAAGATTTAATTTTCTTTATATATTATTTTGAAATAGTAAGGTGTTGATTTGATAAATGTGAAAAGTTATGAGTGAAATGTGCAAATATTTTAAAATGAGCAAGTGGTTATAAAATATTCATTGTTGTCGAGGAATATTTGTTTGGTCGTGGAATATTCTTGGTATCGGAGAATATTCGTACGACGGCATAGCTATTTGTGGGCCCCACAACGGAATAACTGTCGGATATAAAAAGCGACAGAAATAACCTTTTTATAAAATAACGGCGAAGTTGTTACCGTTAGTACTGTTGAAATACCCGGTGGTTAAAATACAGTGATACGCGGTGTTGCACAGTAGCACACGATATTGCACAGTATTTCAAATTATTGATTCTTACGTGAGAAGGCACTTACTCAATTATTGTTACAGTAATTACTGTTCAATATTTTATATTATTGACTCAATAATTGCTACGTTGATATTTTATATTATTGACTCAATAATTGTTACATTGATATTTTATTGACTCAATAATTGCTACGTTACTATTTTATATGATTGATTCAATAATTGCTACAGTTAATATTTTGTATTATTGATTCAATAATTGTCACTGCACAGTATTTCACATTATCAACTCAATAATTCATATTATTTGAATAATATTATTAGATAGCATTATTGACAATGTCTAAGGAAGTTCTGTCTAGGAGGGGTTATTTAATTGCGCGCCAGTAAGGAGAAGTCCTTATCGGAAGGCCCCCTCTTTCCTTGGAACGACCTGGTTGTCAATATTGTAGTTTTGTAATATTATTTGTGAATAATTAATTATTGATTTATATGATAAGAAAATATTTATTTTGTGGATATAAGAGAAGGAATTAGTGCTGATGTGTTTTTATCAGTATTTTGATGTGGAAAATCATCCGTTTATGGATTTCGGATAATTTATGTTTGGAATTTGAAAAAACTTCCTTCTACAAAGTTGTAGAGAATTAAATTTTCTATATAAAGACATAGAATTTGTATTTTTCTGACAAAATGGATATTTATTATGAATTATTGAAGTTTCGGAAAATAAATATTTTTTTAAATAAAATGGTGGGCCCCACTTTTTGTTGAATGCTGATGGCTTTTGACTGAGGCGGCGAATTTTTTTTTTTAAAAAATATTATTTTATTAATTTAGTCTACTTTGGCATCCTAAGCTTTTCCTATAAATAGGGTGTTTGGGTTAGAATTAAAAATCACACCAGAATCAGAAGTTTTCTCTCTCTATAATATCGAGAGTATTTTTGTGAGTATTTAGATACTTTGAGTATTACTATTCAGTGCGAGTTTTCTTCGGTATTATATCCGATATTCTAGTCAGAAGTACTATTCTTTTGAGGTAAGGGATGTTATTTCTTTCATGAATGATGTTATTCTTTTCGATATCATTATACCAAAATATTGGCATGAATTTTATTATGAAATTCTTATTTTTTTCATCGGGGTTACTATTCACGTATACGGCACTATTCACGTATACGACACTATTCACAAAAAAATTAAATTTTCTTCTATATGTCCAAGTTGCTTGTTAAGGTTTCTATCTTTGATTGTATCCAAGTTTTGAGCGCTATTCTTGAATTTTGCTCCACAAAGTATTATTATGGAATATTCTTGAACTTGAATAAACTAAAATACGAATCCTTAATCTTATCCTTTATTTCACTGGATTCGTTATTTATATGGTTTTTCATCATCCTCAGTCCTAAGTGGTGATATAACTGAATATCTTTGACCTGTAGAGCAAAGATGAATGATTACCTGATGAATATATTTGGCCGTAGTGCAAAGATGACAGGTGTTGAGATGAACATGACCACTGGTGATACAAATGAATATCTTTGGCCTGTAGTGCAAAGATGAATATTTGATTCGAGATGTATATTGATTGATGTTACAGGGATAAAATATTGATGATGGACTTTTAAATCATAGAAGATAGTAGACTTCATTCTCTACTTAACTCTTCTAATGAATTGTTATTTCCGCTGCGAATATTGATCTAAAACTTGTTGTCCATAATATTTTATCTGAATTATTGAAGACTACCGATAATTTATTTTCCATTATCTTAGTCATAATATTCTTTACTGAGCTAGTTGAGCTCACCCTTTTCATCTGTCGTCCTCTTCAGGAAATGAGAACGTTGCGGGAACTAGTCGGAGGACAGAGTGATGGTCTGAGTTAGAGCAGTAGTAGTCCTCGCTATTTTTGTAAAATAGTGGGATAATAATTGTAATAAATAAAGAATGAATTTGAATGTTGATATTTCGTATTATATACGATTTGTATTGACACTCACAGTTGTGTGGTCGTATTTTGCACGACCGTGTGATATATAAGTTTGTATTTGAATTCTGTACCATGTATTTGGCGACTCAGAATGGGTTGGGTTGACTGGACCTATTCTGGGGGCGTCACAGTCCTCCTTTGAACTAACAGGATATTCAGATGCTGATTTTGCAGGCTGCAAAATTGATAAAAAGAGTACTAGTGGCACTTGTCAACTGCTAGAAAACAGACTTGTGTCCTGGTTCAGTAAGAAGCAAAAATCAGTATCAACTTCAACAGCAGAAGCTGAATACATTACTGCAGGCAGCTGTTGTGTTCAAATCCTATAGATGAAAAATCAGCTAACAGACTATGGGTTTGATTTCAAATCTATACATGTTCATTGTGATAACACAAGTGCCATAGCAATAACACATAATTCTGTTATGCATTCTAGGGTAAAGCATATAGAAATAAGATATCATTTTATTAGGGATCATGTTCAAAATGGAACTATATTGTTACAGTATATCTCTACTGAAAATCAACTTGCTGATGTCTTTACAAAACCTTTAGATGAATCCAGATTTAATAAACTGATAAGTAAGTTAGGAATGTTAAATTAACAACCATAAATTCTATGCTCTAGTTGTTACTAACTATGCAGATAGAAAGGCTATGTCAAAATCGTAGAGATGACAGAGTGAAACTACTATCGTGGAGAAGTCTCGGCATGACAGAGAAGTCCACTGTGATGACAGCATAACCACCAAGACTAAAAAGTTCTTCTGATAAGCACCTCAGAGACAAACCTTGCCCTTAGTCTTATACTAAGAGGCCTCAACCCTTTCTAAGCAAGCTTAACCCAGAAAAAGTGCTGATATAGAATGCATCACAAGGACCTCTACAGAAGCATGGGTAGAGACAATGATCGTGGAACAGTCTCAACAATGCAAACAACGATCGTGGAGTAGTCTCAACGATCGTAGTTCTCAAGAGGGAAACACTAGCTTAGGGGGATCTAAGGGCAACTTAGTCTTTTTTAGACGTTTAAAAATGTGGAGCCTCTTAGAACAAGACACGTGCCCCACTCTGCAGAAAATGGAGAGGGAAGTTACAAATACTTTTGAAAAGTTCTTTTCTCAGTTCACATCTGAATTTCAAAAGCTTTCTCTCTTTTTCTCTCTCTCAGAAGAACCCTAGAACTGAGAAATCAAACACACTCAGTTGATTTTGTTCGTTTCAGGAAAACTCAAAGAAATCAATGGCTTCTACTGTTGTCTCCGGCTATTAACTGTGCTTCAACGAGTTCAAGACTGTCGACCCACAGTTTCACAAGATCCTATCTCTGCTAAAAAGAGCAGGTCTTCAAGAAGCTCTGAGCACTAGCACAAAGATCTACTCAAAGCTGGTGAAGGAGGTCTACAACAATAGAGTCTATGAGAACGACGTCCTTACAACGAAGGTCAAGAATGTGCAGATTTGGCTAGAAGCTGCAGATATAAAAATGGCCTTAGGGTTTAAATCAAAGGGCCTTTCATCTCTGGACTTCATCGACTTCCATGAAGGTCTGAAAAAGATGCACCACAAGAAGAATCAAGACACCAAGGGCTACAAGAAGGAGTTTCCCCAAAAGTATTGAGTTTTTGGCTGATATTGTTGGGAAGTGCATCTTTTGCAAGAGCTCTGGCCATGACTCTGTAAATGAAGTTCAACTGAAGCTCATGACATCAATCTGCTTCAAAGCTCAACTCAACTATGGGGATCTTCCTATGGAATGGATTGGGAAGCGAATTCTCAGCTCCAAGAAGGCGAAGAGCACATGCAAGATGCTTTTTGAGAGATTTATAAGCATCATTCTCCAATCTACTTTGGGAGAACAAATTGGAGATAAGGAAGGTGAAACCATTAACTCCAACAGGAGGATGACCCAGCAACTTTTTGAGAACTGGAAGAGGAACCCTACAGAGAACGTGAACGTGAAGATGATTATGTCTGAATCCAGTGAAAGGACTAGAGATGTGAAGAAGTCTGGTCTGCAGGAAAACTTGTCAGTGGTGAAGGAATTTGAAGAAGAAGAAGTCAATCAAGAACCCTCTACGCTGGTCAGAAAGAGTAAAGGGAAGAAGAAAGTGAAGGAGATTGTTCAGATGGCAGAAGAACCTCAAGTCTCAACGACTGATGTGCCCCAAGGGTCTGACACTGAAGTTCTAGGTCACTCCTCACAAAGGGAACTCTCCCTGGAAGTGACCACATCTCTAGAAGAAGTCTTAAAGAAGAAGAAGAAGTAAAATGAAGAAGAGGCTGAAGGAAGTTCTAAGCCTCAGAAAGGGAAACACAGTCATCGAGTGAAGAAGTCTACACTCACTACGATCGTGGAGTCCTCAAACTCACCGATCATGGAGTCCAGACTTACCATCAATCCAGAAGAGGATGCTGTAACAGCTTCACAACTTGAACAGACTATTATGGCTAAAGCTGAAGAGACTACTGCTGAGCTTGAGCCTGAGCCTGAGCCTGAGCCTGAGCCTGAGCCTGAGCCTAAGCCTGAGCCTGAGCCTGAGCCTAAAAGAATAAGAAAAAGGCTAGTCAAGAAGGCTAATCTAGAGCTTGAGGAAGCAATGATGAAGCTAAAGGAAGAAGAAAGAAGAATTATAGATGAGCAGGCTGAGCAAAGAACCAAGTCTTCAACCTCTGGTTCTCACAATGAGTCCTTGGATCAGACCAGGATCATTGATGAAGTAATAGCTAACATCAACAATGCAGTGACCCCTACTGCATCTGATCAAGCTATTGTCCATGCTGAGGAGGAGCTGCCAGAAGCTAATGAGGAAATCCAAGCTCATGTTGAGGGGGAGTTTCTCGAAGTCCCTGAGCCAGAGAGTGCTCCAGCTGAGGGGGAGCAATCACAAGCTACTCATGAAGCTCCCTCTGCTCCTCAAGAAATCTAAGATTTTGTGGATGCAGTAATAGAAAGTGCTGAAGAAGAAAGGGAAGATGCTGTTATGGTTGATATGGTGGAGATTCTTGATGAAGGTGCTAAAGAAGGTGATGAAGAAAGATAAGGAGAGGAAGAAGTTGAGATTATAGCAGAATTCAGGAGTGAAGAAAGAAGGGCCAACTACAATTAATTATTTTCTTATCTGCCCATGATGTCCTTTCATAGAGCTCTAATTCTCAACAATTGGGATCACATGTTCTGGGCATTCAAAGTATATCCAGCAATTTCTGTGCTAGACCAGGGATTACCAAGCAACCTCAACTTTGCTCGAAAGCTGATCACGAACCTTTCGTCTTCAAAGACTGAGCATGAGGTACACTTCATCCCTATCTTTTTCAAGGTTAATCACTTTCCTCTACCAAACTTCTATTAGTTTAATGTAGTGCCAAGGTGGATGAAAGTGGTTCTTAACCCACTGAATCAGTTTCCAGTTATAGAGTCCCAAAACTCTGTAACTGATGAACCAAATGATCAACTTTCTATTATAACACCATTTTTGTTCAACTCTGTGAACGACTCCACGGTCGTCGAGCAACGATTCGCGATCATCGAACAACAACCTGACACTACGACCAGCAAGCCATCAACCCAAATCGTCAAGCCAAATATCCCCAAACACTGAAACAGTGTGACGCCCCCAAAATCTCTACACTCCCTGTAGCAGATTTGGTGCTCACTTAAATATTTTATAAGATAATAATTCCTATCAATCCAAGATTTACAGTATTCCACAACGAACATTAGTTCTCGTCAGAACATTTACTGTGTTGGGATACCCTCACTTAGATGAATAGGTTTACAATCTCACGGATATTTCTTTCATATCAATAATTCCTATCTATTTGACATTAGCAATATTAATGTTAGGATCGTTCTTGGAACTGAGGGGCGCGACCTCGGTGAGTCAGAGAACTCCAAGATCTTTCAATACTCTCATTCAGATGTATAGTTCATATAGATATACTGTACTTTTACTTTTATTTTCTAGAAACGTAAAACTAATCAATTGACAAAAGATTATAATATATTACATATTCTTAAATTAGATTACAATATATCCCAACTTACTTTTACATCAGAGTCTTCAAAGATATAACCAAACTTAACTTAACAGAGTTTTTCTATCCACATGATTGAATTCTGGAACTTTAGTTATGTTAGTCAAAGCAGCATAGGAAAATAATATTTGCAAGGATGAGCTACAGAAAGCTCAACAAGTTTTAAACAAGTTATACGTTATACTCACACTGAATCTGAATTAAATGAACATATAGTTCAGAATTTTTTTCACATATATATACTGAGGTTTGATCTGACAAACCTCACACATTACTAGTTTCTGTCAGTTATAAAGACTTAGCAACCCGAGTTGATTTGTTCAACCAGACATTCTAGGAGTATGCATATCATCCTACCACAACATCATAACTATCCGGTCAGTGTAGAACTACCGATCATAAATAACTACCCGGTCAGTGTAAAACTGCCGATCTTAAATAGTATAAGTATATATATTTGTACCAAACAACATTGGTTTTGCCACAGTCTATATGCTTTGATATCAAATCCAACACATTTTACACAAATAACAGTTCATATAGTTTGGTTATGCTTGAACAAGAAGCAATAACCCTTTTAATAACAGATATCACGAATAACGTTTAAAACAAGTTCACATGACATCAATATAAGAATTACATTTAATACAAAATTAAATGTAGTTGAAAAACTTGCCTTGCCCGTCGATTACTGCTACGCAATCTAATTTAATCTCTTATGTAAGACCTATCATTAATAAGATTGGTCTTTCAATCAACATAACATATCTTAACTCAACTATTCTTAAAATAAATTATCTAACATTTAGTCACATAATCAAATATTAGATAATTCCTTAACTTATTAGTAATATTATCATTCTTTGATTATATTTTAATTATTTAATCATTATCTTAAAACCCTCGTCTAATATTATTTATCATTTAATAATATTTTATTTACTTCTTAATATTATTAACCATTTAATAATATCTTAATAACTTCTTAATATTATTAATCATTTAATAATATCTTAATCCTTTACAAATATTATTAATTATTTAAAAATATTTTAATTACTTAGTAATATTATTAATTATTTAATAATATTGTAATCATTCACTAATATTAATAATCATTTAATAATATTTTATTCATTTATAAACAATTTAATTTAATTATTTATCTCTTACTATTTAATTTATTTAACACACATAATATGCCATTCATATAAAATTTTATTAAAAATGACCAAAATACCCTCATAAAGTCTTATTATATCATATAATGATCATTTATTCATTAAAATCACATTTTCAAGTTTTATAACTTATTATAACTTAATTTTCTCATTTATTCTTAACTCATTCATAGGCATGAAAAATACTAAATCAAGTTATTATTTTTTTATATTATGGGGAATATCAGTATATAATATTTTAGTCACAAAATAATTTTATTGCAATTTTCTAAATTCTTTTGCTATTTTTAAATTGGCTAAAATAGTCCAAAATAGCAATATTTATCATAAATTATCACTTTGTCCAAAAATTATGAAATTCATACGGTAGCTACATATTATCCAACACAACCTCCTGTAAATATTTCACATTTTTCTGAGTTAAACTCACTGAGTTATTATAGTTTCCTTTTAAAATTATACTTTCTTGTAAAATCCATATCTCCCTTTCTAGACATCCAATAATTTCCATCTTTGTACATGACCTAGTTAACTTGATATACTATTATACCACAAAAGTCCAGAATTTGTAGAGTAACAAAAGTGGCCGAAACAGCCTTCACCAAAAATGGCTAGAAAACTCATTTGATTTTTCTAGATTTTTGTTGGCAGGAAGTGTTTTACGAAAAATGATATCACGGTTGATTCGTTTAACATTTTTTAGTTCTGCCACTTGGGATCATCAGATAACTCATGTATCTAACTCACCTATTTAACGGATCTCAAAAATAAGTTGTATACTTTACATGGTGAAGCCTCAAAGTGGGCTAAAATTTTAGAGTTTTTAAGCTTAAAACAGTTTTTTTGTACACCTTTGATTTCCAAGCTTTTCATCACTTAAAATGGTTAGATCTAAGCATGAGACACCTTAACACATGTAGATATAGTACCATAAGGTTTAATATCAAGAGATCATCATCAGATCTAAGGCACCACAAGAACATACATAGATCTAAATAAGTTTTTGTGTTTTAGAGGATTTTATACCTTTAAGGATTTTCTTCTTATTCTTACTAGGTGAGTTGCTTGATGTTCTTGACAAGGCTTTCTAGCTTCCTCCTCTTCCTCCTTCCTCCTTCCTCCCCAAACATGGCCTTCCTTCTCCTTCTCAAGCTTTCTCTTCTCTCTCTCTTTTTCTAACTTTAACTTGGTTAAAAAAAATGAAAAACTAGCAAGTATACTTCACTACAAGAAAAATGGTCATTGCCGACTGGCCATGCCGTCGCCTATGACAAAACCGCCGTCGCCAATGGGGTCATAGCCGATGGCACATACCGTCGCCCCTCAGGTCGTCGCCCCTCAGGTCGTCGCCCCTCAGGTCGTCGCCCCTGGCTCTCGTCGATCGCCATCGGTAACATGGTCATTGGTGACGATAGCATTGGCAACGGCAGACCGTCGGTCTAGACTTATTAGTGATGACAATGGCGACGGCCTGTCCGTCGGCAATGACCTTCTTAAATTATTTAAGGGATGGCATTGGCGACGGCAATCCCGTCGCGAATAACTTATCACCCGTCGACAATGTATTATTATTAATTGGTTGCTTCTTTCCCGTCGCTATATGTCATTGGCGACGGGGTTGCCGTTGCCAAAGCTCTCGTCGACGATGCTAATGGTTTTTTGAAATTTTTTTAAATTCTAAAATTCCCCTGTTCATTTACAAATATATACACATTTGTACATGTTATAAACTAATGACAAACCATCAAATAACAATCAAATATAATACGATATTATCATAACAATTAAATAGTAACCCAAATCAAATATATAGATACAAAACTGGCCTTCTGTACAACTCGATCAAAAACTGTACAAGTACATACATGAAACTCAAAATATATGTCATAAACTAACTACAACCTAAATCAGGAGTAGGAGTGACAGTATCATCACTGCCGGTCCCATCGCCGGTCCTATCGTCGGTCCCACCACCGGTCCCATCGCCGGTCCCATCCTCGCCGGTCCCATCGCTTGTGCCTCCACCTCCACCTCCACGAGACTCATCAACAAGACCCTACAAAATTAAAATATTAATAACAAAGTTGAAATGAGAACATATTTACATTATTTTAGTTTGTGTTCTAAAAGTTATAACAAAGTAGGCAGACGGGCTGATAACTCGGGCTCCGTATATCAGAATCGAGTACAGTCAGTTGTAACACGTGCTAATACCTATGCGGTGCTATATATGTGTTTGCGTGTCATTTCGACGCCCGAGGCGGGGTTTGGACTCTTTTTTGACTATTATTCTAAGTTTGCGTAAGATAGGCAGACGGGCTGAAAACTCGGGCTCTGTATATCAAAATTGAGTCCCATCAGTTGTAACGCATGCCTAATACCTATGCGATGCTATGTATGTGTTTGCGTGTTGTTTCGACTCCCGAGGCGAGTTTTGGACTCTTTTTCGACTATTATTCTAAGTTTGCTTAAGATAGGCAGACGGGCTGAAAACTCAGGCTCCGTATATCGGAATCGAGTCCTGTCAGTTGTAACGCGTGCCTAATACCTATGCGGTGCTACGTATGTGTTTGCATGTCATTTCGATGCCCGAGGCGAGTTTTGGACTCTTTTTTGACTATAACCCTGCTTGATAGATCTATGTCGTATAACCCTGCTTGAACCCATACGCAAATAAGTCGCACATAACATCACTCCTCTCCTTCCACACTTCATTCACACACCTCTTACAAGGACATCTGATCTCATCGCCGCTGACCTGCTCAAACGCAAAATTGAGAAACTTTTCAACCCCACTACGGTACTCAGAGCTAAGCCCGCTCTTATCAGTGGCTACCCTACGTTCCATCCAACGTCGATCAATAGACATCTTGAACAATAGGCTGCTATATATCTGGAAAGTTAGACAAACACAATCAAGTCTCCAAGTTAATGTATATGCAAGCTTATGAGTTTCCTAACTTCATCTCCCACTCTAACGGGTCAGACTTCTATCCCATTCCCGGATGTGTCGCCTCACTGATGCCAACAACTTGAACACATCTTTAAATTTTTGAGAAATTTCGGCAGCACCTCACCATGGTCTTCAAGTACACGAAATAGACTAACACATCGTAGTCTAAATATGCACCCGAAGAACATCAAGAAATATATACTGACCGAAAATTCTCAAAATCTAAAGGTATGCTCAAGTCATTAATGTGACGCCCCCAAATCTGGGTACTTGAAACCCGTACTTGGTGCTACACGACACCAATCATTCGAACTACTTAATATATTACAAACTTAAAAATTATCAGAGTTGTCTAATCCCCAGGTACGGCTTCCTTTAAGTACATCGTTACATGATAGATAATATAGTATCACAATACATAACTTTAGTTATTACAATCAACACCTTATAACCTACTCCTTCAGCTTTCCCTTTCCCTTGTCCTTGCCAGAACCTTCTGGTCGATCACACTTAGCTGAAAATATTTAATTTTAAAGCAAGAATGAGCATTTAATTGCTCAGCAAGTAATAGCAATAATAAACATCAGCTGAAAGAAATAAATATTTTCTTTGAAGAGTGCTTCTACAACGAATTAATAGTTGTGAAGCCATTTGAGACAATTCATAATAACATATCAAACCGTTTACAAATTTTAAAACGACGTAGTGACTATAAATGCTGAGCGGTCAATAGACCTTGAACCATTATTTTTCACGTTTGAAAAGGTTTGTATAAAAATTCATCTGCAAATCGTTATGACTTACAGACACGTTGGGTGATCAGCCCATATACCCTGTATTGATCAACACTACATGTTAGAACGATATACATGTTCATCGTAACCGCCTTTGGCGCATAAAAATTTCCCAATTATGAGATGTTCTTACTCAGTCTGGAGTCCGAACTAAAGCAATTCAGTTGGACAACTTTATCATAAACATTAATATTCAATTATACATGTACAACTATGTCTAGCCGAGTCAAATGGCTTAGTCAACTATTAAACCATGTATACATACTGAAATTCAATAGTATGTATCAAAACTTGTTCAAATACAATAATTTATACAAGTGAGGACACTTGCATAACCAAACTTAGCTCACAAAGAACAGAATAATTTTTGATTATATATGAATCATATAAAGACAATAATAAAATACTGGTATTCAATGAATACATTAAATACTATTCAAGAACTGGCTTGCACAGAATTAAAAGCTATATATAGAATATTTGCATAGTAAAAGAGTATAGAAACTTGCTTACAAGATCCATTGCATAAAGTAAATGCAATGGTTTGGATACTTGCTCAATAAAAATAGAGTTAAGAAACTTGCCTTGATTGCTGCTTACTGCTACACAATTTAGTTTAATCTTTAATACAAAGATCTATCATTCATAAGATTATTCTTTCAATTAGAATAATACATCATAACGTATAATACGACTATTTACATTTATTATACAGCTTAAACACATTGTCACATATTCATTGTAGTCATTAGAACACATAAGAACAATTATTAAGTCAAACTATTTCAATCTGGTTTAATTTCGGTATCAATTCGATGCCCTGATTGCGTTATCGGATAATTATCGAGTTTATTTTCAATAAAACTCTATTTAAAAGTTTCAATATTATTTTAGATAATTTACTTATCATTTATAATATTTTTCGGAAGCTCATAATTATTTTCAAATAATTATTATCATTTATAATGATTTTTCAAACATAAATATCATTTATAATGATTTTTCAAACATTAATATCGTTTATAATGATTTTTCAAATATTAATATCATTTATAATGATTTAATTGCTAAATAATTTTATTATCATTAATATTTAAATAATTTAAAATATTAATGAAATCCATATCAACATATTAAAAGTTATTTATTATAACTTAAAATATTTTTAAAACCTTAATATCACCTTTAAATGATTTTTAAAATATTAAAATTATTTTTAAATAATTATCATTAATATTAAAATATTAATGTAATTCATGTCAAAATATTAAAAGTTATTTAATATAACTTAAAATATTTTTAATACCTTAATATCATTTTTAAATGATTTTTAAAATATTAAAATTATTTTTAGATAATTTATTTAATAAACTTATTATCATTAATATTAAAATATTAATGAAATTTATATCAAAATATTAAAAGTTATTTATTATAAATTAAAATATTTTTTAAAACATTAATATCATTTTTAAAATATTTTAATCATTTTAAACTAATTTATTTAATATAATTATTAAATAAATTTACTATCATTAATATTCAAATAAATTAAAATATTAATAAAATTTATGTCAAAATATTAAAAGTTAATTTTTATAACTTAAAATAATTTTTAAAACTTAATTATGAACTTTTAATAATTATTTTCTATTTATTTAAATTAATTTTCATTAAAACCGTCACTGAAGGCCTATAGTGACCGAAACCGTCGCTATAGGTGTTCTTCAGCCCTTTAAGAACAGTTTGGCCAATGCCCTAGGGGCTACTTTGACCATTAATAAGTTTCATTTGGTTATGTTTCTGGGCATGAGAGTGCATCATTGATGTAGTACTTGTTGGGAATTGCATATTCAAATTTGATGTGGAAAGTAAATATAAATGCTTAAGTGTAAAGTCCCTCAAAGAACATATGTACAAGGACTTAGATGATAGATCAAAATTGTTAGGTTGATCTGTGCTTTAATGCTTATCATTCTATAAATGAATGTATAGAAGAGAGATCAAATCTGTTAGGTTCATCTATTTTGAGATGTAAATGTTAGGCCTTGACAGAATCGTAGTCTGTCAAAGCCAGTCTGCAGAAGCCAAGGCAGAATAATGGAGCTTCAAATGAAAGTGTCCAAGTATCGTAGTCTGTCTTGAGAGCCACACTCAGAATCGTGGAGATGATCCGAGCACCTGCCGAGCCAACTCAAGAATCGCAGTCTGCTCTCGGAAGCGTGGAGTCTGCAAGACAAGCAAGTGAAAATCGTAGTCTATCAAAAAGCTTAAGAGAAATCATAGTGTTCTCTACGATCAAGACTGAGTCCAGCCTGTGCAAGCCATCACACAACGATCATGGTACAAAGACCACGATCGTGGTGACCCTCCTGTCAGCATCAAAGTTCGTCTATCTGATGAAGGAGGAAGAGCAACAAATGAAGAAAGGCTTATAGACGTTGACAAATTGATAGTCTCAATGATCTTACAATCATCCTTAGTATATATCGAAGAAGCGTATTGAAGAAGCTAAGGAAAGGACTACACGCCTACTGAAAACATCTTTTTAGGTGTTAGGTGAGAAAGCAGTCGGCTGTGTTAATGGACCAGTCGGCTGAGCAGTAGAAAAGCAGGAAGTCAACATCAGTGCACAGAACTGTCTGAAGCATTTAATGCAGCAACGGATGCCTTCAACGGATAGATTTCAAAGGCTCCTTGATAAGCAAATCAGACAAGGATTCAGATTAAGCAAGTAACCAAGAAAAGATAAAAAACGCTCAAGAACACTCAACGATAAACTCTATGATCCTGAAGAGGAAAACTTGCTTCGCTACTCTGTTCTTCAGAACTGATGCTTAATTGCAACTGAGTAGCACACCCCAGAATACAACTCTCAATCCAAAGTGTACCAAGTCTGCTGAACTTGAAGAGTTCTAAGTGAACTAAAGAAGTTCCAAGATTATTGATCTTAAAGAGTTCTTAGTGAACTGAAGTTCTAAGGCTGCTGGCCTTGAAGGAATCTAAGTGATTCAAAGTTGTAAAGACATCCTTAGTTGATTTCCTACTCGTGGAGTAGAAGAGTAGACTAGGAGCCTTGAGTGCTCTGAACCAGTTAAAACCTCTGTGTCTCATTAACTACTATAACTGCTATATCTGTTATAACTGCCATAACTACCTATTAAACCATTATTGCATTCTCTTAAGGGGAACAAACATATATTCCACTGCAGTCAGTATATTAAATACTGACAAGTATTTTGAAAAAGAAAAGTTTAAAATATCTATTCAACCCCCCTTCTAGATAACTATTGTGCCTTTGGGAATTAACAATTGGTATCAAAGCAGGTTCTCTCAACTAGCATACAAAGCTTGAGTAGATCCAATGGCACATCTGATAAGCGAGACCAAGACAGGTGGAGGCAGCAAGCCACCTATGTGCAATAGAGACAAGTTTGCCAACTAGAAAGTTCGAATGCAAGCCTACATGGATTCAATAGATGATGATTTATTTGAAATAGTTCTGAATGAGCCCTATATTCCAACAAGGCTTGCACCAACTCCAGAAGATCCAAACAGAGTTGTGGTTAAGGTCAAAGCTGAATGGACTGACAACAAGAAGAAAGATGTCTAGCTAGACAAAAAGGCTAAGAACATTTTGTTCCAGTCTTTAGAAGACAATCTGTTTGAGAATGTGGTCAACTGCAAAAATGCCAAGAAAGTCTGGGAAGCATTGCTCATCACGCATGAAGGAACTAAAGAAGTCAGAGAAAATAAGTAATCTCTACTGACTCAACAGTATGAGATGTTTACCTATGTTCCAGGAGAAAATGTCACTTCCACTTATGAGAGATACAACTTGTTGCTCAACTCTCTTCTAGCCTTTGGAAAGATCTATCCAAACAAAGATCTTATCATCAAGTTCATGAGGTCCTTACCAAGCAAGTGGGATGCCAAAACCACTGTAATCAGAGAATCAAAGAACCTACATGAAATGACTGTGCAACAACTCTATGGAAACCTTCTTACTTATGAACTAGAGCTGACTCAACGAGCAGAAACTGTATCTGAAGGAAGAATGAAGGATAAAGGAGTTGCTCTCAAAGCAACAAAAGAGATCTCTAAAGCTTATGATGAACATGACTTTGCATCTAAGGAAGATGATGATGAAGAAGTTGCAATGCTGGTCAGAAGACTCAGAAGGTTCATGCGCAAAGGAAGAAGCGGCAGACCTAAGAGATTCAACAACAACAGCAGTTAAGAGCAGATCAATGACTTATGCTACAACTGCAAGAAGACTGGTCACTTCATTGCAAAATGCAACAAACCTATCAGAGAAGAGCTGAAAAGAAAGATAAATCCAAAGAAGGAGTTCAAAGGCTATAAGAAGCATCAGAAGAAAGACAAAGGTCTTGTAGCTGGAAGTTCATGGAGTGACTCAGACAACGACACCAATGCTGAAACTGAAGATGATGAAGAACCTCAAGCAGCCAACCTATGTCTGATGGCCTAGGATGAAAATAACAAAAAAAGCACTGACCATCCCGAGGTAAGCATAGATGAGGTATTTGACTTCAACACTCCTGATGTAGACATTGATGATTTAAGAATTGCTCTTCATGACATAACATCTGATCTGTATCAATACATGAGGTGGTTCAGAGTTCTATCTAAAGATTATTCTAGTCTTCAAAGAGAGAAAGATAAAGTTCAGAAAGAACTGGAAACAGCTCTACTCAGTTCTGCCTCTCTCTCTCTCTAAGTTTGAAGCTGAGAATAAAATCTTAAGACAGACCAATGAACTGAGCACTCAAAGAGAGTTAAAACTAAACTCTAAGATTGAGGAGCTAGAAAAGACTATCTCCATGTGGAATAGGTCTTCCTTATCCATGGACTCTCTGATCTCCAGTCAGAGAAGTGCTTCTGACAGAACAGGTCTAGGTTTTGGGGAATCTACCCCAGAATCAAATGTGGAAAAGATAAAGGATACTAATAGCAGTAGTGTTTCTAATTTAAATAGAAGCATTGTATTTGTGAAATCCACATAGAAGGAAGAACCAGTGCAACCCTGTTCTTCTGATCCAAGTAATGTCCCAAGACACAACGGATCTCATACTGGCCTGGGGTTCAGAAAAGAGAAGAGTAACTCAGTCACCACTGTCCAACCTCGAAGGATCTTGGAGTCAAGCAAAGCTGACTCCAAGAACCAACCAGGAAGGAATCGTGGTGTTGAGGTTCACTCAACACGAACTGTGAATCCCAATGCTGCATGGGAAAAGAAGAATCAATATAAGGGTAAGGCAACTAAGTATCCACAAAAGTCCAAATGGAGAAAGAATCCACATACACACACAAGTATGCATTATATTAGATGCTTTGTATGTGGTAGAAATGGTCATAAAGCTGTAATATGTTCTCATAACACTCTGCAATGCCCAAAGTCAAGCAGATTTGGGTTCCCAAGGGTACTAACATCGTAGGACCCATACAAGTCTGGGTACCAACATGAAAGCTTAACCTGTCTGCATGGACTGAGCACCATGATCACAACATGGTATCTGGACAGTGGTTGCTCAAGGCACATGACCGGGAACAAAGCCCTCCTGTCTGACTACACGAAGAAGGAGGGACCAACAGTTATCTTTGGAGATAACGACTCTGGCAAGACAAAAAGATATGGCTCAGCTGGGAATGGTGATGTGTCCTTCAGCAAAATGGCTTATGTAGATGGACTAAAGCACAACCTTCTTAGCATCAGCCAACTTTGCGACAAAGGCCATCAAGTCACCTTTCTCAACAATCAGTGTCAAGTAAGAGATCTGGAGACATCCTCTATTAAGCTGACCGGAACAAGAGAAGGAAATGTCTACACTGTTAATCTTGCTCAACTAAGTTATGATGAGACAGTATGCTTTCTTACTAAAGCCTCTAAAGAAATAAGCTGACTTTGGCATAGAAGGTTATCCTATCTCAACTTCAAGAGCATGTCAAAACTGGCCTCCAAAGACCTTGTAGCAGGTTTATCCAAGTTCAGCTTCATCAAAGAAAGTCCATGCAACGCCTGCCAGCTTGGAAAGCAAACAAGGAGCTCATTCAAAGGCAAAGCATTCAACTCAATTGACAGGCCCTTCAGTTACTTCATATGGATCTTTTCGGGCCAATTCCAACTATGAGCCTCGGAGGAAAGAGATACACACTGGTCGTAGTAGATGACTACACCAGATTCACATGGATGTTCTTTCTTAACTCTAAAGATGAAACAATCTCCCAACTGATCAAGATGTTCAAGCTGGTAATGAATGAAAAAGGAGAGACGATCAAGGCCATAAGGAGTGATCATGGTAAAGAGTTTAAATTCTCAGAAATGGATCAGTTCTGTGCAGACAATGGCATCAGCCACAATTTCTCAGCACCACGAACTCCACAACAAAATGGAGTAGTTGAAATGAAGAACAGAACACTGATCGAAGCTGGAAGAACTCTACTAGCAGCATCTCATCTGCTTGAATACTTCTGGACAGAAGCTATCAACACTGCATGCTACACTCAGAACAGGTCTCTTGTTCACTCTACGTTGAAGAAAACTCCCTACGAGCTGTGGAGAGGAAGAAAGCCAAATGTCAGTTACTTCCATGTGTTCGACTGTGCATGCTACATTCTCAACAATGGGAAGCAATATCTGACTAAGTTCTAACCCAAGTCAGACGAAGGAATCTGTCTTGGATACGCCACAGACAGCAAAGCCTATAGAGTGTTCAACAAAAAGACGCTAAGTGTTGAAGTCTCGATCCACATTATCTTTGATGAAATAGACTCAGACAAGTCTGCACCACAAGGCACTGCGATCTACGATTCAGACACCACAAATGAGGTGGTCGAGCCCAACACCACGACCGTAGTTCCAGAAGGTGGAATCATAGAGGCTGAAGAAGAAATCATGGAGAGTGCTGCACCAGACGACGATTCTGTTCAACAAGAACCAGAAGTTAATCTTGAAGAGTTTAGATAAGAAGGCACCAGAACAGATGTTCCAACAGGAAAAAGATGGGGAAGAGATCACACTCAAGACCTGATCATTAGAGATCCAACTGCCAGGATCAGGACAAGGTCTGCAAGTCAGAATGAGTGTTTCTATTTGAGGTTTCTGTCTCAAATGGAACCTAAGAAGATAGAAGATGCAATGGAAGTTACAAGCTGGATAGAAGCCATGCAAGAGGACCTGAATCAGTTTGAAAGAAGCAAAGTCTGGAGATTAGTTCCTAGACCAAGGAATCATCCAGTCATTGGCACCAAATGGGTCTTCATAAATAAAATGGATGAAGATGGGGTGATCACAAGGAACAAGGCAAGATTAGTGGCCAAAGGATACTCTCAAGGAGAAGGCATTGACTATGATGAGACCTTTGCACCTGTTGCCAGACTTGAAGCAATCAGAATATTCCTTGCATTTGTTGCCCACATGAGGTTCAAAGTCTTCCAGATGGATGTCAAGAGTGCATTTCTGAATGGTGAACTTCAAGAAGAAGTATATGTGGAGCAACCTCCAGGTTTCATCAATCCAACTCTCTATAATTATGTCTATAGATTAGACAAAGCCTTATATGAACTTAAACAAGCACTTAGAGCATGGTATGAAACACTGACTAAATTTCTTATTGAAAAAGGATTCACTAGAGGTAGAAGTAGACACTATATTATTTCTTAGGAAGCACAAAGATAAAGTTTTACTAGTTCAAATATATGTAGATGATATTATCTTTGGTTCTACTGATGAAAATCTTTGCAAGAGATTTGCCAAGCTTATGCAGAGCAAATTCGAAATGAGCATGATGGGTGAGCTGAACTTCTTCCTTGGACTGCAAGTAAAGCAGACTAATGAAGGTATCTTCATTAACCAAGCTAAGTATATCAAAGACTTACTTAAGAAGTATGGCATGGAATCAGCCTCTCCCATGAAAACACCAATTGTTCCAACAACTAAGCTTGACAAAGATGAGAAAGGTAAATATGTTGATATTACTCAATACAGAGGTATGATACCCTCCCTTCTCTACTTAACTGCCAGTAGACTAGATATAATGTTTGCAACATGTATATGTGCTAGATTTCAAGCTATTCCTAAGGAATCACACTTAATTGCTGTAAAAAAGATTTTCAGGTATCTCAAAGGTACACCCTATTTGGGAATGTGGTATCCCAAGGAGTCCTGTTTTGAACTGACAGGATATTCAGATGCTGACTTTGCAGGATGCAAAATAGATAGAAAAAGTACCAGTGACACTTGTCAACTGTTACGAAATAGATTAGTGTCCTGGTTTAGCAAGAAGCAAAACTCAGTATCAACTTCAACAGCAGAAGCTGAATATATTGCTGCAAGCAGCTGTTGTGCTCCAATCTTATGGATGAAGAACCAGCTAGCAGACTATGGGTTTGATTTCAAATCTATACCTGTTCACTGTGATAACACAAGTGCTATAGCAATAACACATAATCCTGTCATGCATTCTAGGGCTAAGCATATAGAGATAAGATATCATTTTATTAGGGATCTTGTTCAAAATGGAACTATATCTTTGCATTACATCCCTACTAAAAATTAAGTTGCTGATGTGTTTACAAAACCCTTAGATGAATCCAGATTTAATAAATTAATAAGTGAGTTAGGTATGTTAAATCTACAACCATAAATTCTATGCTATAGTTGGTGCTAACCATGCAGATAGAAAGGCAAAGGCAAAGTCAAAATCGTAGAGATGACTAAGAGAAACCACGATCGTGGAGTGATCTAGACATGGCAGAAAAGTTCACTGTGGTGGAAGCATTATCAAGCTAAGCAATCCTTCTGATAAGCGCCTCAGGGACAAACCTGATCCTTAGTGTCAAACTAAGAGGTTGGCCCTTCCTGAGCAACCTTAACCCAGAAGGGATGCCATTTCAGAATGCATCACAGAAAATCGTAGAGTCAACGGTCAAGAAGCATGCTAAGTATGGAACTCAATAATCGTGGAGTGGTTCTTGGCAATTGTTGTCCTCTCAAAAGGATTCACTAGCTCAGGGGGAGCTAAGGGCAGAACCGAACTTTCCATGTGACTTAAAATCGTGGAGTCCTCCAGAACTCGATATGTGTCCCACTCTGCAAATCATATGGAGGGAAGTTATAATTTCATTTTGAACTATTTTTTGACAGTTCATCTTTGAATTTCAACAATTTATCTCTCTCTCTCTTTCTTAAACGAAACCCTAAGCTTTAGAAAGCTAAGCCAAATTTGTTTATCTCAGGTTAATCAATAAAATCAATGGATGCTTCCAACATTGTCTCTGGTTACCAGCTATGCTTTGACGAGTTCAAGAATGTTGAGAGTTTCACAAGATTCTATCACTTCTGAAGAAAGCTGGCCTCAAAGAAGCTCTGAGCACCAGCACACTAATTTACCCAAAGCTGGTGAAGGAGTTCTACATCAATAGGGTCTGTGAAGGCAACTTCATTATCACCAAAGTTAAGGGCGTGTAGATTTGACTCAACACTGAAGGCTTAAACCTAGCCCTAGGTTTTAAATCTAAAGGTCTTCCGTCCATGGAAGTTATTAATTTCTATGAAGGTCTAAAGAAGATGCACTACTCTAAGATTGAAGGAAAGAGTGGCTACAAGAAGAAAGAGTTTCCCCAAAAGTATGAGTTCCTTGCTGACATTGTTGGAAAATACATACGTTGCAAGGGCTCTGGTCACGACTCTGTCAATGAGAAGCAACTGAATCTCATGACAGCCATCTGTTTCAAGATTCAACTCAACTATGGGGCTTTACTGATGGATTAGTTTAGGAAGTGGGTGCTCAGCCCTAAGAAGACTAAGAGCTCTTCCAAAATGCGTTATGGGAGGTTTATCAGTATAATTCTACAGTCTGCCTTGGGTGACAAGATTGGGGATAAAGAAGGTGTTTCCATCAATCCCAATAGGAAGATGACCCAGCAGCTGTTTTAGAATTGGAAAAGGAATCCAGTAGAGAATGTGAAGATGATGTCTGCAAATTCATCTGCTGTAAAGGAAGTTGAGGAGGATGAAGAAGTCAATCAAGAAGAACCTTTGGCTCTGATCAGAAAGAGCAAAGGAAAAAGGAAGGTGAATGAGGGTGTTTAAATAGTTGAGGAGCCTCAAGGCTCAACCACTGATGCACCCCAAGGGGGTTCTGGTTCTGGTACTGGGATTCGGGGTCTTATCACTGAGAGGGAACTTACCCTTGAGGCAACCGAATCACCAGAAGAAGGTCTAAAAGAGAAGGAGAAGAAGAAGAAGAAGAATAAGAGGGATACTAGTGAGGATAAGGCTGAAGGAAGTTCTGAGCCTCAGAAGAAGAAGAAACGCAGCCACAAAACAAAGAAGTCTTTACTCACTACAATTATGGAGTCTTCTCCAATTGTGGAGTCCAGACTTGCCACCTCTCAGGAGAAGGATGCTGCAACAGCCTCTCAGCCTGAACAAACTGTCAGGGCTGAAGCTGAAGAGAGTGCTAAGGCTATGTCCAAGCCCAAGAAGACAAAGAAGAAGCTCGTCAAGAAGTATATCCTGGCAAATGAGGAAGTGTTGAAGGAAGATGAAAGAAGAAGGGCTGCTGAGAAGGATAAACAAAGCACTAAGCCTTAAGCATCTGGTCCAACCTTGGAAAAGACCAGAATCATAGAAAATGTGGTAGCCTACATCAGTCAGGCAGAAAAAACTACTGCACCTGATCAGGCTATGGTTCATGCTGAGGAGGAGCTGCCTGAAGAAATTATTCATACTGGAGAAGTTCAAGAAGAAGGTATGGCTAACTCTGAAAAGGTTATGCCAGAAACAATTATAATAAGCCCTGATAATGTTGAAGAAGAGACTTTGGAAGTTCCTGTTCAAGAAAGTGCTAAAGCTGAGGGGGAGCTGTTAGAAGCACAGGAGCCAGAGTATGAAGAAGCTGAGGGGGAGCTACTAATAGATGATCATGAAGTCCCCTCAGCCCTTGAAGAGTTCGTAGAGTCTGCTGATGCAGAAATGATGGATATTGCTGATGATGAGATGATAGATGTGGCGGATGTTCCTGATGAAAATGATGAAGATGGAGATGAAGAAGAGGATGATGAACTTGAGATTCTGGCTGTGGGCATGAATGAAGAAAGGACAGCTAGCTACAATCAGCTGTTCAACTACTTGCCTATGATGTCGTATCATAAATCCATGATTCTCAACTCTTGGGATCATATATTTTGGACCTTCAAGGCTTATCCAGCAAATTCAGTACTAGCCCATGGTTTCCCAAGGAACCTTAACTTTGCTTGGAAGCTGATCACAAATGATTCATCTTCAGAGACTGAGCATGAGGTATATTTCACACCCCTCTCTTTTATTATCAACCACTGCCCTCCATCAAACTTCAATAAGTTCTATGAATTGCCAAGATGGTTGGAAGTGGTCCTTCACCCACTAAACTAATTTCAAGTTACAGAGTCCCAAAACTCTATAACTGATGAACCAAATAACCAACTTGCCCTTATGGAGCCAATTGTCAATGATCCAATGGTTCTCGAGTAGATAACCAGAATAGTCGAGCAAATTCTTGAAACCTCAACCATTGAGACACCCAACTTGGACGACGAACTATGATTCATGCTTGTCGAACAACCTGTCACTGAAATCGTAGAATCTCCAGAACAGATCAACGAACCACATACACCAGACCCTAAGCCAAACACCTCCCCCATACGCCAAATACAAGCCCCCATCACACAGTCAGATATTCCCTCGTCCTCCAACAACTAATACTTTGATATGGCACTTGCTCTCACGAGCATGTCAAGGATAGGTGAATACACTACGACCCTTCCTCTTGATGCTCAACAAATTCTTGACCGTCTGTCCCTAATGCCAACAAAAGATGAGCTGGTTGATCTGACAAGCCATATAGCCCTAGAGACAGAAGAGATTCTTAAAGCAAACTCTCTGGCGCTTCACAAAAGATTCGGCCATATAATCGATTCTGTCAAGACTCTACTAGGGAACTTGGCAACAGAGTTGTCAAAGAAGCTTGAGGGAGATTGTTAAGGAAATGGGTGACAGCCTCAGCCAAAGGGATGCTATTCACTTTGCAGCTATAAAAAAGCATAAGGAATCTATGGAGATCATGCAGAAAACTCAACAAACTCAAAATACTATCATGACCAAACAGATTCAAGAGCTGCGCCTCACACTACGAGAATTCCAATCCTTTGGTATGACTCAAATTCAACAGACTACTGAAGCCATGGAGCGGATTCAGTAATAGAGAAGAAATATTGAGGCAATAGTAGAGGAGAATCGTAGTGACATTGCCCAAAATCGCTCTCAGATGCATGAGCTGGTGCAAGGTGTTCACCACCTCTCTAAAGACATTCGAACCCTTGATGCTGACATAAAGGGGGAGAATAATGAGGAAGGAGGCAGAAGCAGAGGCAGAAGCAGCAGAGGAAGAGGCAAAGGAAAGCAAACTCCCATTGGTCAATCGTCGAGGTGCAACCCCATAAGTTCTAGCTATCAGCCTCCACGAATTGATCAATTACAGCAGAACACTCCATCTCTCATAGCTGAACCCTACAGAGGAAGTCAAGGTCAAGCTCCTAGCTCACAAGGAGTATACTCTACTGGTCTTAACATTCCAGTTGGAGATCCTATCTTCATGAACATACATGATCATTCAGAAATGTTGAGCCCGGAAGAGCTAGCTAATATTGCATAGAGAGATGAAGTCAGCAGAAGAAGGAAAGCTGAAGAGCATGCCAACCTTCTGAAGAACAAGATGCTAAGAAGATAGAGATAAGTCAGTTTATTTTGTATTGATGTTTCTGTGCCAAAGTGTAATATCTTTTTCAAGCATTAATAAATTCATGCTTGTTCTCTAGAAAGTTCACTGCTCACTAAAACACTAAGTTATATTTACTTTCTAGCATTCTGGATTTAGAAAATGATGCTATGATACAAATCTCCTTGGTTATGTCAACATCAAATAGGGGAGATTGTTGGGAATTGCATATTCAAATTTGATGTTGAAAGTAAATATAAATGCTTAAGTGTAAAGTCCTTCAAAGAACATATGTACAAGGACTTAGATGATAGATCAAAATTGTTAGGTTGATCTGTGCTTTAATGCTTATCATTCTGTAAATGAATGTATAGAAGAGAGATCAAATCTGTTAGGTTGATATATTTTGAGATGTAAATGTTAGGCCTTAACAGAGTCGCAGTCTGTCAAAGACAGTCTGCAGAAGCCAAGGCAGAATCATGGAGCTTCAAATGAAAGTGTCCAAGTATCTTAGTTTGTCTTGAGAGCCACACTCAGAATCGTGGACATGATCCGAGCACCTACCGAGCCAAGTCAAGAATCAGCAGTCTGCCCTCGGAAGCGTGGAGTCTGCAAGACAAGCAAGTGGAAATCGTAGTCTATCAAAGAGCTTAAGAGAAATCGTAGTGTTCTCTACGATCAAGACTGAGTCCAGCCTGTGCAAGCCATCACACAACGATCATGGTACAAAGACCACGATCATGGTGACCCTCCTGTTAGCATCAAAGTTCGCCTATCTGATGAAGGAGGAAGGGCAACAAATGAAGAAAGGCTCATAGACGTTGACAAATTGATAGTCCCAATGATCCTATAATCATCCTTAGTATATATCGAAGAAGCGTATTGAAGAAGCTAAGGAAAGGACTACATGCCTGCTGAAAACATCTTTTCAGGTGTTAGGTGAGAAAGTAGTCTGCTGTGTCAGTGGGCCAGTCGGCTGAGCAGTAGAAAAGTAAGAAGTCAACATCAGTGCACAGAACTGTCTGAAGCATTTAATGCAGCAACGGATGCCTTCAACGGATAGATTTCAAAGGCTCCTTGATAAGCAAATCAGACAAGGATTCAGATTAAGCAAGTAAGCAAGCAAAGATAAAAAACGCTCAAGAACACTCAACGATAAACTCTACGATCCTGAAGAGGAAAACTTGCTTCACTACTCAGTTCTTCAGAACTGATGCTTAATTGCAACTGAGTAGCACACCCCAGAATATAACTCTCAATCCAAAGTGTACCAAGTATGCTGAACTTGAAGAGTTCTAAGTGAACTAAAGAAGTTCCAAGATTGTTGATCTTGAAGAGTTCTTAGTGAACTGAAGTTCCAAGGTTGCTGGCCTTGAAGGAATCTAAGTGATTCAAAGTTGTAAAGACATCCTTAATGGATTCCCTACTCGTGGAGTTGAAGAGTGGACTAGGAGTCTTAAGTGCTCTGAACCACTTAAAACCTCTGTGTCTTATTAACTGCTATATCTGTTATAATTGCCATAACAGCTTATCAAACTATTATTGCATTATCTTAAGAGGAACAAACATATATTCCGCTGCAGTCAGTATATTCAATACTGACAAGTATTTTGAAAAAAAAAAGTTTAAAATATCTATTCGACCCCCCTTCTAGATAATTATTGTGCCTTTGGGAACAAACAGTACTGATGTAGTACTATAAGTGTATAACAATTTCAAGGTCTAACTACATCATATCAAGAAGATATAAGTGGTCAAACCACCCACCTAAGACTGTTCTTCATTTTTTGGAATTTCCAAATTTCAGTCAATGTTGAGCAGCCTTCTTTGAGCTTTAATAACTTGTATTCTATGTGTTATCTAAGTGATCTAGTGTCACACTCTTGTAGTATACATGTTAGGCTACAAAAGTGATACACTGGCTTAGCCTAACAACATCAAAAATGAAAGATCTAACTTGGTCAAACAGCTTGTCAGAACTTGTTCTTCAATTTTTTGGAATTTCCAGAAAATTGAATTTTCAGTTTGGTCAACCCATATTTGATCATTAATAACTTGGATCCTGATTATTATTTAGGTGTTTTAATGTCATGGATTTGTAGTACATATGTCAGAGTATAAAAGGGATGCACTTACATGAGCTAACAATCATAACAAATGCAAGATCTAAGCCATTCAAAAGCTTGTCAGACCACTATTTGGGTTTTTTGGGTTTTCTAGAAAAATTTTCGTGACTGGTCAACTGGTTTTGATCGTGGATAACTTGAAATCTAGACATGCTATGGTCATGATTCCACTTCTAGTTTACTCTACTCATGTCATACTACAACACAGATACACTTAACAAATCCACATATTAACAGATCAAGATCTATAGGCCCTGACATTTGACTGTCAGGCCACTTTTTTTAGGGTTCATGTAGTTTTCTTAAATCTCTATTTTTATGCATATAAATGTTATGGATCCATGATCTAACAACCCAGATCACTAAGTAACATAACATAGAACATATTTAAACACAAAAACATAAAATCTATCTAAGCATACAAGATCTAGACTAGGGTTAGGGTTTATACCTTCTTGAACAAATTTTTGATTCTCTCTCTCTGATCTGATCTTGGATAGTTTATGGGGTGGACTTGGCTTATCTTTGGACTAAGTTTCTTGCTAAAATTTCATGGGTTTGGAGAGAGAGAGTCTTGGCTATAGAAAAAATAAAGTAAGGCTTTTCTTCTCTTTTTCTTTCTTTACAAATCTAATTATTTTGATTCATTGCACATGGCTGGTATAGGTGTCAAAATATGGCTGATTGGAATGAATTTTGAGCACATGGTGTATCTAGAGTTGGTGAGCCAAATTATTTTGGCAAGATCTAGACTCCACCTCATTAAAGAAAGATAAATAAAGGCTTTTTGGTCATTTAGCACATAAATTTAATGGCATACTTGTAATTTGACCTAACCCTTAGGTTTTAACCCTTAGGTTTTAACCCTTAGGTTTTAACCCTTAGGTTTTGCTAATTATATTTAAGGTTTTCTAATTAGGGTTTAGAATAGAAAATTAGGGTTTTCAAATTATATTAGGGTTTCCAAATTGGAAATTAGGGTTTTTTAATTACATATCATCTAAACAATTACCTAACCTTAATCACATAAATACAAATACATATAATTCTTAAATACAATTATAATTAATAAATGTATTAATTTTTAAATCCCTATTTGAAATTTAAATTAGGATTTCTTAAATTTAACATTAGGATTTCTAATGTTATACCTTAACCGATCAATATTTAACATTAATCACATGCTGCACATACTTATTAGTCTGAAATACATGCAATTATAATTTTATTAATATTCAAATCCCTATTTAAAATCCAAATTAGGGTTTTGAACACTATCCATCTTAGTTTTCCTTCTTAGTCAACTTATAATAATTAAATTGACTAACCTGTTTAATTCATATATATGTTCAAAATATTACTAATAACAATAATTAAAACAATTAATAAAATAATAATTCAAAAAAAAAATCATTCGTAAAAATATAGTCATTTAAAATTCTCGTTCCTTACATTCTCCACTCCTTATAAGGATTCTGTCCCCGGAATCACCATTGTCGTACGTTTAAGTTTCATGTTTATCCTTAGAGTTTTATTTATTAATTTTTTTTTATTGAATTACTACATTCTGCCCTCCTTATAAGATTTTGTATTACGAGTCCAGAATATGTTGCGCATCTTGATCCCTTACTTGCGGTCTGCTTGCACCAATTATGGTAGTTCCCAACGGAGCTCAAATTCCTCCTTCAAAATCCTTTTATTAATGAGTTATTATTATATTATATATCTTTTCTTGAAATTGTCTTTCGTATGTCTATATTCAAGGGTTCCTAACGTTCACAAGGGTAAATGTTCTTATCTTAACAAATTTATGGTAAGTAAAATAGGTTATATCCGAATCAAGCATATACATTGATATCTGATCGGAATCATACCTAGAACTCCATCTCTGGCTGCTAAAGTATCTTGAACTGTCATATTGAAGGTCCTTGCGGTTGATTTATTTGGTGGAGTTGGACCAGCTATTGCTAACATTCCACTGCTTTTCCCTGCATTCACATTTCCCCCGTCGGTTCTTCGCTTTGGACAATCCCTCACCATGTGATCTGTTGATCCATAAATAAAACACCCACTATTCTTTCTTGGATTGGGGCAGTTAGGAGATATGTGTCCCTCATGCCAGCATTTAAAGCACACAAACTTCCCTTTTAGACATTCCTCCGAATGAGTTTTCCCACAATTACCGCACTGCTCAACCTGCTTCTTCATACCTCCATGCCTATTCTTGGTATTCCCAGAATTATTCCACTTCCTTTTTCCATTTCCACGGTTTTCCTCCACTTTGACAGCTCCCTCGACTTTAACCTTATTCTTCTTTTCCTTATTGTAAAGGCTCATAACCTCACTTCCTCCTTTCAGCTATGATAGCCTTTTCCAAGAGCGATCCAAAAGAACCAATCTGCAACACCGCCACCTTATTGTAGAGCTAGGATTTTAGGCCCTGCTTAAACCTTCTTGCCTTCCTTGCCTCTGTATCTACTTGGTGTGGAGCAAATCTAGCTAACTCATTAAACTTAGCGGCGTATTTCGAAACGGTCATATTCTCCAGCTTTAATTCTAAAAACCTAGCCTCCATCCTAGCCTGCATACTGGACGAGCAGTAATTCTCGAAGAACAGTTCCTTGAACCTAGTCCATGCTACCACTCCTTCTCCAGCTCTAGTTTGATTTGCCTCCCACCAGAAATTTGCCTCTCCCTTCATCATATAGGCAGCAAAAGCTGTCTTTTGCTCCTTCGCTACACTAGCAATAATAAAAGCTTTCTCTATCTCCTTCACCCAAGTTTGGGCTTCTATAGGGTCAGTTGTCCCTCTAAATTCTGGCGGTCCTACTGCCTTGAAGTCTTTAAAGTTCGCCAATCGATTATTTATCCAATTTTTGGCTATTGGTGCTCCATTATGCATGACTTGTGCCAACATATTCGCAAGATTCTGTATTGGGTCTACATTACCTCCTCCATCATTATTCACTGATTGTTCCTCCCTTTGATTTAGGTTTCGTCTCCTTGACGACATTATCTAGTTAAAAAACCCTTAAATTATTCTTTCTTGCTTTATATTTTATGCCTTATCGTATAAGTGTTAACATGCAATGCGTAATTTCAAACTCAAACAATCATATAATTAAAATGTTGGATTTTGAAAAATTCAGTTTACTGTATTTACCAATTCGGTTTGCTACATTACCATATTATCAGATAAATAACTTATTCTATTAATTTTTAAAAGTCATTTACTTAATCAAACATATATTCATATTCATTCAACGAGTTCATAGTACTGCACATTATATAGCACATAGTGCTATAAACCTCTACTATCCCTTTTGTGACAACAAAAAGTCGGGAATTACTACTACAACTTATTCAAAAGTTGGGAGTAATACATTACACACATATGCATATCATGTACACATCATACATGTTCATAAAATTATTTACCCTACTTGTCTCCTACACCCTCCCTTGATCCTGGACAACCTTTCGCCTGGTGACCTACCAACCCACATGTAAAACATGCACCTTGCTTCGGATTGGGACAATGAGGAGAGATATGTCCCTCATGTCCACAATTGTAGCATACGTTTTGCCATTTCATGCATACGCTTTCATGTTTTTATTTACAATTTGTACATTTTCCTATCTTTTTAAAGTTTCCTGAGTTATAATCAGAGTTTTCTACATCACGGTCCTTCATCTTTCTTTTTCCCTTCTGGTTTGGAGCTGCACAGGATATATTGCATTTGGCTCCCATCTTTTCAATTTGGATTTTCAGCTTATCTTGTTCTTCCATTATTTCGATTAACGCCTTTTGCAATTGACTATTTAATAGCCTTTCTATTTCCCACTAATTTTTCTAGAGAAGAAACCTTATTCTTCAAATTCTGCACTTCAGTTGATGCTTGATCAGCTCCAACTTTCGTGTCCGAATCACTATCTGTTAGTACCACCGTCACTGTTTCTGGTACTATATTTTCCACAATGATTACCTCATCAGGGTTTCTTTCAATGTGGGCCTCTATTTCAGCTATTGGCTTGGGCGGAGTGATTTTCTCCTGCTTCACGATACACTACAAGAAATCACATATTTTATAACGAATTTTTTTGCCACGCACAAAATTTTGTCACAATTTGTTAATTAATAATTACGAAATTCATAATCGTCACTAAAACTTTTGCTTTTGTGACGACCTTTAATTTTGTTACTATTAATCATTTATAATGTCACTAATTTACACATTTGATGACAATTAATAAAATTTCGTCACAATTTATTTTGGAGGTAGAATTTCGTACCAAAATTTTGGAGGAAAACCTTTTAGTGACATGTTTGTAATAATTGATGACAGTATTTATTGTCACACAATATTTCTTTCGATGACAACATAATAGTTTGTCATTAATTATTTGTAAATTTTAGTGAGAATGTGATTTCGTCACTAATGTTCACATTTAGTGACGCCAAATACAAATTCATCACAATTTTATTTGGAGGCAAAATTTTTCTGAAAAATTTTGGAGGGAAATTTTTTAAAAACAAAAAAATAATAATTTATGACAATTTGTATTGTCATAAATACCAATTTTATATGATGAGATAATAGTTCGTCACTAATTAGACGAGTGGATAAGTGACAAAAATATTTCGTCATAAATTCTTATATTTAGTGACAAAGTACGTAATATCGTCATAATTTTATTTGGAGGAAAAAAATTACAAAATTTTGGAGGCAAATTTTGTAAAGATGAAAAATTAATAATTTATGACAATTTTTATTGTCACAAATTCTAATTTTATATGACAAGATAATAGTTCGTCACTAAACGCCCAATTTTATATGACGAGATAATAGTTCGTCACTCCTCTTTTATAATCTCAAGAGTTGTATTTACTGCTGTTACTACTGGAGGTATTGTAATATTCGAGGATATTGCACTGTACTTAATTGCGAATATAATAAATTTGATATTTAAATAGATGGTGATTAAGTATAATTATATATATATATATATATATATATATATATCATGTGACATCTGTGATGTTGTAGAATGACATGAGAAATTTATTTACTCGTATGAGCTTAGTCAATAAATGAGCTAATGTAGTCGAATATCAAGTTGTTAAATAACTCACATGTCAGGGTAATAATTAAAAAAGAAATTACTTATATGTAAGTAATTAACATTTCAAAATGTTGATAATGGCAATATATGTAATATGCCAAGTAATTGCAAATCAAATTAAATATTTGATTTAATGAGTAAAAATACATTATATACATTGTAGACACTCGAAATTTTCCTTGCCCCAATACTAACATTGTAGGAGGGCAAAACTGTCAATCAATTCAAAATCGGCCGCCAATGCCTGTCCTTCAACTCAGAACCGGCCGCCAATGCCGGTCGTTAAACCTAAATCCGATCCTCAATATCGGTAACCTAAATATGATCTCCAATATCGGTAACCTAAATCCAATCCCCAATATCGGTATACCTAAATTCGATCGCCAATATCGGTACTCTAGCCAAATTCAATCACCAATATCAGTACTTTAGTCAAACCCGATCACCAATGTCGGTAGTCTATCCAGCTCCGATCTCCAATCGAACCGTCAATCCATCTCCGATCTCCAATCTGACCGTTAATCCATCTCCGATCTCCAATCGGACCGTCAATCCATCTTCAATATCTAATAGGGCCGTCAATCCAGCTCCAATCTCTAATCGGATCGTCTATCCAGCTCCGATAGTCAATCGGGCCATCAGATCAATCCCGATCTCCAATTGGGTCATCAGGTCAAACCCCGATCTCAATATCGGGCCTTCAAATCAACCTCGGTAGCAACCCGAGAGATTCAAATCAGCCCCGGCAGCAACCTGGGAGATACCAATCAACCCCGGTCTTCACATCGGGCTGTCAAATCAGCCTCGGTCTTAACTCGGGAAGTCAAGTCAACCTCGAAATCAACTCAAGACATGTCAAATCATCCCTGGTCTCAGCCCGGGAAGTAAAGATCATCCTCGGCATCAATCCGGGAAGTGCAGTTCAGCCCCAGAGACAACCTTGGGAAGCTAGATCCATCAAAGGCCATGCCGACACCACAGGCAACCACGGGAGGGGCAAAACAGTTATTTCATCCAACTCTCAACCGATTCGGTCAAACTCAAGATAAATTGATGCCATCGAAGTCAAAACAAACCACAACAATGATCCCGAGTGCCAATAGCGCAAGACAGCTCAACAGACAAACTGCGGGGAATTGAAGACCTGATTATGAACCCGTCTTCTTGGACCCAAAAAATGTTTTATCCCATGTCATTGTAACACTCTCAGCGAGGGCTTTCCAAAAAGGTATCGCACGCCTTAAACGGATGCCCCGATCAAAAGTTTGAAAGTTTCGACTTCGATTGCGCGTTGTCTGGAGTGCACGTACTTCGAGATGATGGAACCCGACACCGCGGGCCCCACCTAAGGAGCCGCACCTCTACCTGTGGCAGCCGCAGGTAGAGCTAAAGCTCCCTGGCCTATAAATAAACGTGCACCCCCCTTCATTTTCAAGTTTCTGAAACGCAGTGAAGCTCTGCCTGTCTGATTTTCTGACTTTTACACCTCTTCCAAACCCAAATATTTTCACTCCAACACGTAGATATACCCATATACTACCACATATCAAAAAATAACCGATAGATTTGGACGTACAGAACCTACGATTTGGCAAAAAGCCCGTATTGTAGTCCATTTTTCAGCTTTAAAAGCAAACTCGCGTCCCTTAGATCGCTATCTAGTGGGAACGAGACGCTTTGGCCACGCGCAGCAATGATTTACTGATGAATCCTTGGTTCCTTTGTGACGTAATGATGTATATATATCTATTTCTGTGCAAATTTAAACTGTGCAGGTTTTCTGGCTACTCATATGTGAGCCTAGGAATCGTGGGATTCATGATCAAACTGATCAGAATCTGATTCCCACAATGGACAAACTCTGATTTACAAATGTACCCTGCCAGTTTTTCTGTAGAAATGTACATGTAAATAGACCTTAAAATGGTTATCCGGATTTAAGGTCTCAATATAATGAAAAAATGTCAATTATTGTGTCAGCGTCCCTTCGATGGTTTTCATACCCATGAGGAGACCGACACTTGTGTATTTCTGTGGTCGAGGATGCTTCACAGCCCGACAAATCACCATTTGCATGCATCCTTAAGGCTAATAAAGATAAACTTTGGAAGTATCAAAAGGCTTCAATTCCTATGTCAGCGTAGAGGTTTGATAAATAGCTTTCAAAACATCACTGTCAATTCAATTTCAAAGATTTTGCAAATCTAATCAAAATGCTTTTGCAAATCAAATCAAAGACTGATTTTCAAAATCAAATCAAACCGTTCGTATATAGGTTCAACGAAGCAAAGTACTACTTTCAATCAATCAAATCAATAGGCCTAATTTTCAAACAGTATTCACTCACGCATTCACAGTTTTAAGGGAAATATTGAAAATATGCGGTACCGTGTTTACACGGGAGTCGTGGGGTGCCTAACACCTTCCCCACACTTAACCAAGCCCCCGAACTCAAAACTCCGATTTCAAAGATCAAGTTTCGACAATGTCCAGCAATTGGGCCTCTTTTCAAAATAAACTCGGTTGAGTTGGTACAACCATTTTCAAATCTACTAACTGGCGACTCTGTTAAAACATTCAAATCGTCGACATAAACAAATATTGGCCTCTTTCCTAAAAAAACCCTTCAAAACCTTTTTTCTAAATAAAAAGAGTGAGGGTAGAGAGAACTTAGGAAGATCAATTTGAGGAAACCCGGGTTACGAACCGACCCGCAGGATTCTTAAATTTTCCAACGTCGACAGGTGGCGACTCTGCTGGGGATAGTAGAGGGCTTAGGCCGCTTTCTAATCTTTTCAAAAATTTCCCTTTCAAAATTATTGAATGCGTGAAATCCTGCGTCTCCACAGTCAATGGATGAGTGAATGTTGCGTCTTCATTGAATGAATGTTGTGTCTTTACATTGAATGAATGTGAATGAATGCTTTCCTGCTTCTTAGTGCTTCGCACCCAACTATCATCACATGCATAAACGGTGAGCCACGATGTATCAGAATGTATGATGTGTGTCCCTCTCACAAGGAGGATAACCCGGTCGGTGTTAAGTAATGACTCTGGGGACGATTAAGTCTCTGGGGGTGCCTCATGAAAATACACCACTCAGATTCGCTCCAATCGAACGATCGGATTAACTTCCCTTCTAGTAGATTGCAATGATCTGGGAGCCTTCATGCCGAAACAAAAGCCACGAGAGTAAACCTAAGACATGTCAGCCTCTGATCAACCAAATTCGAAGGGAAGCTTCTTCATGCCTTCCTCTTTCAATTCTATGTCAAGTCTCCAATTATTGAGGAGCACAATGTAAATATCAATAATAAAATATTTACTTTCCCTGTCAAATACATGTCATCCTGCCATCAAAATAACTAACCTCGATTTTGCAGGATAAACACTAAAAAACACATTATGCATCCAATCCTTACCTACCTCAGGAAATTGACACGCCTACATTTTGTTGTAGGTGTAAAAATTGGTCCTGTCACCAGATCTAAATTCAAGAAAGCATTCAGTCCATCCGCGGATATGGCTTCAAGTGCTCTACCAGAATCCACCCTTGTCTCTAGGGAAGAGTTTGAAGGACTGAAAAATCAGATAGCCGAGCTAGCCAATTTTCTGCGAGAACAAAGTAAGGCCTTTAAAGAGAAACAATCTCAAGCTCATCCAAAACCAGGAGCATCTGGTAGTGGTGCTGGCGGTCAAGATGCAGAAAAGGCCGAAACTCAGATTCCTGGACCACAAACCAAGACACCACCAACAAGACTCCTGAGATCACCCTCCCTCGTCAAAGAGCAGGAAGCTGGTGACATTCTCAAAAAAATGCAACAGATGGAAGAAACCCTTCGATCTATCAAAGGCATTGGAGCATTCGGCAGCGTCAATTACTTTGACCTTTGCATATTCCCCGGGGCTTGTTATCCCAAAAAATTTCAAGTCCCTGATTTTGAGAAATTTTGTCATGTGATAGAACATATTTTCAACAACAATGTGATATCCTTCACAGACGATGATATCCCGGCAGAGGAAATGGGCCACCATAAGTCCCTGCATATAGCCATAATGTCCTCCGAATACGTGATCGGAGGTGTACTTATTGACGGAGGATCTTCCCTCAATATTTGTCCATACGACACGTTAGAAAGAATGAAGATCAATCCGAACCGGATCAAAACCAGTCTTATGGTCATCCGGGCTTTCTATGGATCTCGCCGCCAGGCTATGGGGGAAATCGAGCTTCCCCTAGAAATTGGTCCACACACCTTCTACGTATCATTCCAAGTACTAAATATTGCCACTGGATACAATTTGCTGTTGGGCAGACCATAGATCCATAAGGCAGGGGCAGTGCCATCCACCCTCCATCAGCAACTTAAGTACATCATCAATGGCAACCTCATCACGGTCAATGCCGAGCCAGAATACCCTACCTACATACATGGGGACATGCCAGTGATTAGCCTGGACGCAGGGATTAAGCCTGTAAGTTTTCAAGCTCTCGAGGTGAGCGATACTCAGTACCTACCTATTTGGGCATCAACCCTAAAACCTAAAGTCTCCACTGAAGTAATGACCGTAGGCCAAGAAATGGTGGCTTCGGGTTTCTAACCTGGAGAAGGGTTGGGAAAGGATAAGCAAGGCATCAAGATGCCAATCCAAATCCCAAGTCAAATGGGAAGAGCAGGATTGGGATTTTCATCAGGGTCAAACCATTGGAATCCACACAAACATCCCAAGGCTCATGCCTTTACAATTCTGCTCCTAAACCTCATAAATGCCGAATGGGTGAAACCTACGCGAAAAGTCCTGATTGCAGTATCGTCCATGTTATTTCCTCCAATCATACCTGTCCATGAAAGAAAAGCCCTCAAGCCTGAGGCCAACAACGAAAAGGGAAAAGAAAAGATCCTGTACAAAGGACGAGACATATTCGCTAACATGAGATTCATTCTCAACTATGAGGGTATGAATGACGAACTCCCCAATATTAACGACGACCATGTCCAAATTCCTCACATCAAGAAGAGGAACAATCCACGAAATAGCCTCGACCCTATTCTAAAGGATGTCTCGGTCATCATCCAGGACGAGGCGGACGAGCACAATTCCTTGATTCTCCCAATTCATGAGAATCTGACACTGCACAATTGGAGCAGTGTCCCTTGCCTAAGTAAAAAAGGTTAAAGGGGCAGAGAGTACATCTGCCCTTAATCATGCTTTCATTTACTGCATACTTTTGATTGCACAGCTAGAGTAGTAACTTTTGTCATGCTTTGCAAATGCCATGTGTATTTAAGCAGTTGTATATATTAATGAAAGCATTTTTATTTTCAAGACCCAAGCATTGGATGTGTGTGTCTCTGCTGATGAGATGCCAACCTGTCAAAATGACTCCGACTTGGATGTAGAATTGAACTTCGACTTGATGGATATTAATCAAGAGGAGGAAGATGACTATGAGGTGCCAGAGGAGATCAAGTAATGGGTCAAAGACAAACCCAAACCAAACCTCGATCAAACCTCCACCATCAACACAGGAACCTCCGAAAACATCAAAGAAATCCAAATAGGCTCAGACCTCACACCAAATTAAAAAGTTGACCTGATCAAAATCCTAACACAATACCAGGATGTGTTTGCATGGTCACATAAAAACATGATTGGTCTATCCACAGACATTGTCATCCATCGAATGCCCATCAAAGAAGGGTTCAAACCAGTCAAACAAAAGCTCAGGCGATTGAAACCTGAGTGGAGTCTCAAAGTCAAAGAAGAAGTCATTAAGCAATTCAAAGCCGGGATCATTATGGTATCAACATACCTCGAATGGCTATCAAACATAGTCCTCGTACCTAAACCGGGAGGGAAGGTATGAGTATGTGTGGATTACCGGGATTTGAACAAAGCCTGCCTCAAGGATAATTTCCCGGTACCTTTCATCCACATCCTGATTGACAATACTGCGCAGTATGGCATGTATTCCTTCGTGGATTGCTTTGCTGGTTACATCAAATCATGGTTGCTGAAGAAGATCGGGAGAAAATAGCTTTTATCACTCCCTGGGGAACCTTCTGTTATCGATGACTATCCTTCGGCCTTATCAATGCCGGAGCCACGTATCAGCGAGCCATGATGGCCCTCTTTCATGATATGATGCAAAAAGAAATAGAAGTTTATGTGGATGACATCATCATCAAATCTCGAAGGGAGGATGATCACATAGACCATCTCAGGAAGCTGTTCAACAGGTTACGTAAGTACAACCTCAAGCTAAATCCCGCCAAATGCACTTTTGGCCTCAAAGTAGGCAAACTGTTAGGATTCCTGGTGAGCAATCGGGGCATTGAGTTAGACCCCTCCAAAATCAAAGCCATCATGGAAATACCCATACCTCGTATAGAGAAGGAGATACTTGGATTCCTGGGAAGAATTAACTTTATAAGCCGATTTATTTCCCAGCTCACTGCAACCTGTGAGCCCATCTTTAAGATGTTAAGGAAGAATTCCTCCACCACGTGGAATGAGGATTATCAACAAGCCTTCCTTGCCATCAAGAAACAGCTGACTGAAGCTTCTGTTCTGATACCACCAAGGGAGGGAGTCCCTTTATTTATGTTCCTGTCCGTAAATGCCAATGTAATGGGCTGCATGTTGGGATAGAAGGATGATAGTATTAAGGAAAGAGCCATCTACTACATCAGTAAAAGATTTAGCAATGGTGAGCAGAAATACACTCTGATCGAAAAGATATGTTGTGCATTAGCATGGGCCGCCATGAGGTTTCAACACTATTTACATGGGCACACGACCTACCTCATATCCATCATGGATCCACTCAAATATATATTCAACAAACCAATGTTGAATTGCCGACTGTCCAAATGGCAAGTAATCCTACAACAATTCGACATTGTCTACGTGACTCAGAAGTCAATCAAGGGTCAAGGCATTACAGATCAATTAGCAGAAGCACCTTCAGGAGTGTTCGAGCCCCTGGAGACATATTTCCCAGACGATGGGATCATTATAATCTAACAACTCCGGTCGGAGAATACAGTCTAACCATGGAAAATGTATTTCGACGGAGCGGTAAACATGGAAGGTGCTGGAGCTGGGGCAGTCCTCATATCTGGTACAGGTGATTAATATCCTGTGGCTACCAAACTTCAATTTGGCAACACCAACAACACGTCCGAGTTTGAAGGCTGTATCACGGGGTTGAAGCTAGCCCAATCCATGTCTATCAAACACCTACTCGTCTTTGGAGATTCCGAGCTAGTCATCAGACAGACTACCGGCGCATATCTCACTAAAGAACTGCATTTGCTGCCCTACCATCTGCAAGTCCTCAAAATATCTCGAGAATTTGAAGCAATAACCTTCGTTCACATTCCTCAGGGTCGGACTGACTTCGCTGATGCATTAGCAACGTTGGATTTATTAATCCGCATGTCCGATAGGAGTGGATTTCCTAACATTCAGATCACAATTTAGAAAGCTCCGACATATGGGAATTATGTGGGAGAAGTATCAGATGAAATACCTCCTGTCAAGAAGCCTTGGTTTCAAGATATTAAGGAATATCTCTATGATGGATCCACACCCGCTAGTGCAAGCCAATTAGAGCGAAAATGAATTCTCAAAATGGTCATGAAGTTCTATCTGAGAGGAGACACACTTTATAAAAGGGATGCTCGAATAGGCTTGTCAAGATGCCTCGACAAGGAGCAAGCCCAAAGACTAATGGATGAAGTCCATGGCGGAGTCTGTGATCCACACATGAGAGATCATCTGCTGGCCAAGAAGATAATCAGAACAGGACATTACTGGATGTCGCTCAAAGTGGATTGCGATGATCACGTCAAGAAATGCTTTCAATGCCAAATACATGGAAATGCCATTCACGCTCCTCCAAACGAGCTGCATAACATGAGTTCACCATGGCCTTTCTCTATGTGGGTAATGGACGTGATAGGTCCAGTGGAACCCAAAGCTAGCAATGGTCATTGATTCATCTTCACCATGATTGATTACTTCACCAAATGGGTTGAAGCAGCCTCTTTTCCCAAAGTCACAAAAGAGGTCATCATCAGTTTCATCAGAAACAATGTCGTCTGTCGATATGGACAACCAGAGGTGATCGTATCAGACAACGCCAAAACCTAAACAATCAAATGATGATGGATCTGTGCAGTAGGTTTCACATCAAGCATCTCAATTCCATCATCTATTGGCCCAAGATGAACGGCGCTGTCGAAGCGGCCAACAAAAATATCAAGAAGATCATGTAAAAAATGTTCGCCAATCACAAGGACTGGCCTGACCTGCTGCCTCTAACCCTGTTAGCATACAGGACTTCAATGCGCAACTCTACTGGGGCTACCCCCTATTCGTTGGTCTATGGCATGGAGGCAATCCTTCCCATAGAAGTAGAGATGGAATCTTTACGAGTGTCGATCAACGCTCAAATAGATGAAGATCAATGGTTGCAAGACCGATATCATCAGCTTTCTCTAATAGATGAAAAGAGAGCTACGGCCATTTTCCATATGCATTTATTCCAGTAAAGGATCGCCAAATCCTACAACAAGAAGGTTCGAATTCGATAATTCAAAGAAAATGACTTGGTGCTAAAGAAAATCCTGGCCAATCAGGATGAATCCAGAGGAAAATTTACCCCAAACTAGGAAGGCTCTTTCATTGTCAAAGAAGTGTTGACTGGGGGGGCGCTATTAAACTGCAAGAGATGGATGGGACCGAATTTCCCCAAACTCATCAATTCAGACACCGTGAAAAGGTACTACGTCTGAGACACATGCATACCCGCATCAGGGTCCTACAAATCAAATCAAGTTTGATTTTTCACTAGAAAGCCGAAACTACGGATGACTTGATCTCCCTCAACCCGGGAGTATGTAGGTAGCCATTTCTGGTGTGGCCAAACCAAATAAAAACTCAAAAACTCATTAAACCAAACTCAAAATCCAAGTTGAACTCTTTTCAAACCTCTCCAACCAAACAACATGAACTGCGAATGACCTGATCTCCCTCAACCCGGGAGTACGTAGGTAGCCCTCTACGGCGCAGTTTGACCATCAAGAAAAGAAAATCCAATAAAAATCCTAAGACACCAAAGACAAATAGAAGCTAAATTCTATCAAAGTACCCTGGTCAACAGGCCCATCTGAGATACTCCCTAACATCTCAACTGTCAGTCCATCAAGGAGGAGCTCAAGATACATCTACAACTGCGAGTCATAAAAGAAGTGGTAATCACTTAGCAATGACAATACATCTCCATTTAGGGAAGTGCATCAAAAATATATTTCTCTGATATATAAAACTGTTTGATATATACATAATGCCCTGTACATAACAAAAATGGCTGATCTAGTCTGTGCAGGAAAAATAAAGCTAGTCCATGGACCCATGGATAAGCGGGTCAGCAATGCCAGCATGTCATCTCTCTCTGAAGATGGTGGAGCAGCCGTAAGTGCAGTCCACTCAGCCTCTATAAGGCTCAGAACATCCACAGTCATCTGCAAGGTGGCACTATGGTCATCAATGTAAGCACTCATCTCGGTGACCAAACCATGGGTGTAAGATCGAAGAGCAGTACTATCAGCAATGTGAAAATCACGGGAAGCTATAGCCTCATTCCTTTCCACAAAAGCTGCGTCTCGAGCAATCAAAGTCTCCTCGATCTCAACATATGCTGCATCCCTAGCCGAGTGAACCTCATCTCGCTCTATAATTGCAGTATCTAGAGCAGAGCGGAGCTCATCCCGCTCAGTCAATCTAGAATCCAAAGTAGCCCTGAGACCATCCCTCTCAACAAAAGCTAAATCTCTGTCAGACAAGGCAGCCAACATCTGTGCTCTAGACGAGTTTCGCTCAAAGGTCATTCTGAATAGTGAGTCTGCTAAAGCCGGATCTATCCCCACAGGAATGGTCGGGGAATCGCTAACCAGAGTAGCGGTCAAACCCGTGAACAGCTCATCCTCGGTAGGAGAATCTGAATCCTCCATAGGCTCCTCCTCATCAGAGTCCACCCTAGGAGATGAAGAAGCCTCTGCTACCACTCCTACTCTGCCTCCAATCAAGCAGAATACTCCGAAGAACAGCCCAGATGGCTACTGAAGAAATTAACCCTCTCCCGATGAGTCCAACACTCATATACTCTGACCAAGTCAGCGGATGACATGGAAGAAGCCAACATCCTCTGATCAGCAGACCCCCCAAAATGGTGCAAACTCTGCAGCTGATCAAACTGACATATGACTGCCAAAGGATGATATGTAGTCACTCATCTCAGTCCCGCTAGGGGCAAATAATCCAAGCCAGATGTATGAGTGATAAAGCTATATAGGGATGCTAGCCCTGAGTATGGCAAGATCATAAACGAATGCTCAATATCCGACAGAAATGCTGACCAAGACTCTGCATCAATGCACTCCGCAGGCTGAAAAGAGAAAGCTCTGGATTTCTCATGAGTAAAGTAACCTAGGCCTGAAGGATCCAATCGGTCATATATGGGACATCAACCATATATATAGCAAGACTGAGCTGCCCCTAAAAAACCGTTCTGGATGGGTACTACAATACGTGGCGGATCTAAATGTCTCAGCCAATATCATCGGGATGATGGTGCTACCCTGTCTAAGGGCTCTAACCACTACTACCAATCCCACATCTAGATGATCCAATCGCAACGGCATGTAGACATATACCACAACACACATCAGCAGGATGTCTATCCTGGCTGCATGCCATGCCTCAGCTGAACAAACAAAATCTCTGACGTGGTGACCATAGCTGTCAGGCTCGCCAAAGTGCTCAATTAAGAAGTCTATAGAGATACGTGCCCCAAAATGATCTCATCCATAACTACACTCTGACGGAGACCGGACAGCCTGATAAACGGCCTCTTCATATCACTAATAGCCATCCGAGCGCACGATAACTCTAAACCCAAGCCAGTAAATCTCTGGTACTCCTCTAGAGTCGGCGTCAACTCACGCCGTCCTAAGCAGAACACCTGCCTGTCGGTAATCCAGCAGGGTAGAAGGCCGTCAACAAATCAGACCGAAACCCAAAAATTTGCAAGGGCCAATGAATGCCCCAACATCTGGTCCACAGTCCCCCTAGCAGGAAAGGGAAAACTATCATACCAGGACCTCAATGATGCTACCACCGCAGATGGTGGTAAATGCTCAATACGGCTGACTGCAGACGACATCATCTGTAGCACCGTACCATAAGACTGTCCAGAGGTCAAGTTAAATCGCAGCTATCTGAATGCATACACATGACAATATACATGCATGAGGACAGTAATATAAATATGATGCAAAAGATAAGATATGGTAGGAATATCTACAACAAGCTATCTACTGCATACAACATCCCTGTATCCTGATACAAAGTGAAAGGAAGAATATAGACAAAATGGGGCACCACCACCCAACTAATACAGTGGTCTATCAAAATGATGGCACAACTGCTGAATAGCCAAAACAGTGGCTAACCAAAAAGTATAGCTCCAATAGCTATCAGAGGAAGTCGTAGACATCATCATCAAAACGATAGACCTGCCCCATCTCATCGGTGGATACAAAACCGCTGCTATCAGGCATAGCTGGGCGGTACAAGGGAGGATCTGCCCCTGCATAACTGCTGTCAAATGGACCTGAAGAGGGACCCGCTCCTGAGCTAGATGGGTAAAAAGAAGATGCCTCTGATGGATCTCGACCAAGATGCCTGATAAAGAAACGAGCCTACTCCAACTCCCTGGTCAGATCTGCTATTTGGCCTGCATGAGTCGGCTCCCTGAGGCAAGCTATCCAATTCATCATCATCACGGATCCTGCACTATGTCTGCCATGAAATGGGTAGCACGGGTTTGAGCTCCAATAGTACGAGAGCTCCACCATCTGTCGAATGCCTTCTGGATGTACGGACCCTCTGATAGGGTGAATCCATCAGTGCCCTCCAAAGGGATGTCTTTCAAAGGCACAGTCAATGGCCAATGATGCCAAGCTGGAGGAATAATGGGAATGCGGATCTCTCCAGTGATGCTCCTAATAGCACGCTCTCCAAGATAGAGCTCCCAGCCTCCCTCCGTATACAACGGTACCTTGCGGGTCGATAAGTCAAACTCCCGGCCAGTAGAGACTCCTCCCTCAAATTCGACGGTCAAGTGCTCGGATGTGTACGGCGTCCAGGTGATCAAACCCGCCGTCAAGAGCTCCAACTGCAAACGGGCATGAGTGAATCCCTCAGCAACAGGGACCTCCGTCAAAGTGGAGTGGTGCCATCGCCGTCCTCGAGGATAGGTCTCCAGACCTAATGCAGTAGCGGGTTATAGGCAAAGAAGCCTCTCAAATGCCCAAAGCTGACCATGTAATTATCAAAAGTCCTCAGTGATCAAGACTGACAAAAGTGCTGAAATCAAAAAGGTACAGAAAGATGTACTCACTAGTGGGTAAAATCATAACCAAGCCTCCGTCGTACCCTCCAAAAGCATGCGTATGCCCCGGAGAAAATAGGCAAAGGTATAGGAGCCCCAATCATAGTTACTGAGGTGCTCTACTTGTCGAGTGGCTCTGATCAAAGCGAAGGACACAGTAGACGAGTTGTCTGCCACGAAACAACCCCTGATGATCGACAAAAACAATCACCTCAGAATGCGATTTGTAACGACCATGAATTTTAAACTCCTTATTTATTAAATATGTGATTTAATTTTAACAAGTTAGTTTTGTGAGTTTATTTAAACCTTATATAGTGGTGAGAATTTGTGAAATGATTAAAGGAAGTCACTAATGAGTTATTTAAATTAGTGGACTGACCTTAAGGATTTAATATCAGAGAATTGATGAGATTATTAATAATTAAATATTCAACTTATTTGAATATAGTGGCATGAATTGAACATAGTGATTAATTTCAATATTGAGTAATTAAACGATAACGTATGAAAGTATTATTGTTAGGAATAATATATTAATGAGCAAAGAAGTAATGAATATAATATGTAATTATATTTACTTGGTTAATTAATTTGTTCAAGCATGTGTTATATTAAACCTTTAATATATGGTAGTTAACTATATACTATATATAGTACAAGGTGGCATATTAATGTGGCTTATATTATATATATAGACTATATAGTAAGCTTTATTGCATTCATGTGAGTTGCATAATAATATTGTTTATGTGACATGAAGTGTGTGGGTAAACATTCATGTATACCCTATTATCATGTAGTAACATCAATAATCAATTGTGATTAATAATGATTTCATTAAGTTATTATGATTATAATAATAACAGTTATGGTAATAAATAATGAGGAATACACAATTATATTATATTTGGTGTTAATAGAAAATATACATGGATTATATGTATGTACACTACTTGATACCTTGTAATTAAGAAATACATTGTATGCCCTTTTAAATCATTGTGACCTATGTTATATGAAATGAATGTTGTATACTTATTATATAACCAAAGTGTATATTATGTATATATATGATATGCCCCAAGTGTAGTATTTGCAAATGCTGAGTATGTGATTGTCCCATAATAAGAGCCTATTTCCTCTTATTTCTTCCCACGTGAACAAGCAAGAAGCTAGCTACTCTATCTCTTATCAAATTCAACAAACATAGCCATAATTATGAGATGGGGAGTGGGATTCATGAGTGGAATCACCAACCCTCACCAACTTTTTCTTATCTATTGAACATACTTGCAATCCTATGGTTTAATTTGAGGTGGAATGAAAATGTTTGGATATCTATTTTGCTATAAGTAAAGCTCCTATTCTTCTCATTTCATTTGCTGAGGATTTCAATTGAGTTAGGAAGGAGTATTATAGTAACATTGTGAGTATCATAGTAGCATTATAGAATTGTTTAGCAGTAAGATCATTTCTCAATTATAGAGGTATAACTTCTCATTCTTGGTCTTCATTTTCTGATAAATTGCTAAGTTATTGATTCTTTGAATTTAGCATGTATTAGTTGATATTAGATTTGGGATATGTTGCTAAGTGTTATACAAACATCTAAATATGTTAGAATTGCAATGTGTTATGTTAAAATCAATTTTCGTAGGAAAATTTCTGAGTTGGGCTAAGTTCTGCTGTTGCTGGGCAGCTACTGTCACTGGCCAACAGCTTGCGCAGCTGCGCCAGTTATGTACTGGCCAGCGGCGCAGCTGCGCCCGGCCCTGGACAGAGTTTCCTGCTTCTGTTAAGCTGCTGATATGTACTAGCATGTAGCATTACTTAGGACAAGCTTGTGAACATGATTTAACTTGTACAATGACATGATATAAGCATGTATTTCTTGATACTACATGCATAATGTTAACCATGTTAGTATGTACACCATGAAAGGAAAACTTGTGATTTGTAATGAAACTTATAGATTCAATTATGAATTTAGACACATACGGGGCATGTATATGTTCTGACATTTTGTACATGATAGTGTGGTTTATATTGACATGAAATACGAATCTAAAGTGTGTTCACACACTAGCATACGTGATTGCAAGATTCGGACAATTTCGAAATAAGAAACTTAAGAACTTTAAAAAGAAAACTTGACCAAGGACTTTGCCTTGTGATTTCTGACCATATGAGAGCTTTCATGTGGTTTAGATATGCATTCTAATACATGTGAGTCATGACTATGAGATGCTTTACTTGTATTATGTTACCCATGTTGATTTGGTGCAACTTTTGATGAAAACGTAGAATGTGAAGGATAATGACATCAAATACCATGTGGATTACGTATTGATCATACAAGCATGACTACTTAAACATTGTTTAACCTTGTTATGTGATAACATGACTTTATTAATCAACTTTAAAGCATGAACTTATATTGTGTAAAGTATACAAATTACCGACATGAGAGCATATGACTTTAAATTGGATTAGGATGAGCATGCTAGGTTTTCAAACTTGAAATTATAAAGCATGTGTGTTGATTAAATATAAGTAACTTGAAGTACTATGTGTTCAAGCCTATATTGATGCATAGAAACTAGATAATCTAAAGTTATTAAATCTATGACATGATTAGATTGACTTACGTGAATTATGGATAGATTAATATGATAAGCAGATTCTTGTAAGTGTAGATTCGTATTAGTTTACACATGCTAATTGGAATACCAACTTGTTAATGTTAGGTCGTTTTGACAGAGTTTAATTAAAGCTAGAACTTAATCGTAGTTGAGCAATCGGGCAAGTATCCTAAATTCTTGCACTACTTTATTCAATGAATCGTGTAAGCGAGTTTCTGAACTTCACTTGGTTTGAATGCAAGTTCCCTTACACTCTTTATTGTGCAAGTTCCTATCCTTCTCATATTGTATTGAGCAGGTTATTATCGTATTGACGGTTAATTATTTAAAGCTTGAACTTTATTTCCAAGCATGCTATTAGGTGGTTTAATTACTTTACAATTATTCCACATCGATATTGTTGATATTCGCACTTGGTGCACTTGAGTTCGTACAGTCTTGGACTTATACCTTATTTAAAAGTTCTATAATCCTTGAACTGCGTCAAATAGAGTCTGAACCCTTGTTCGGTCAGATAATTATATGAAATTTTATAAAAGTTATCCAAACCAGTTGATGGTAAGGATTCTTAGACCAAAAAGAACACCCCTTATATATAGGGGAGTACCCTAGGTATCTAATATAAGATACAAACAGCAGAGTTGAATGTTATGCATATACATGGCGTACGCGAGGTTGATCCCCTCAAGTACTATTCTGTAGCCAGTAACCAAAGGGTCAATCAGCTATTGATTCCATTGGAGTTTTATAGTTCGAAGTCTACTTGACTATCAGTTATTCTAAAAGTAATTATTATTCTTGCTTTCGATATTCATATTATTGAATTCATTGTCAGATATTTTCTATTCATAATGATATATCCTTTATTATTATATTTAAACTTGCTGAACAAACTTGTTACTCATTCTTGCTATATCATGACTTATATTGCAGTTAAGCCCGAGACTTCAGGGAAGGACAAGGGTAAAGGGAAGATGTAGGATTAGTTTGCAAGGAGCAGACTTTATCTTTATGTTTAATTAAATTTCTGTTATGTAATAAGAACCCTAATGACTATTCTAGGGTATGTTTGTATGACTATTTTAAGGTTATCGAATCTTGGGACTAGTAACACCTTTTGAATGAACGACGTACGTTTATTATATTCCGCGTTTAGTTATCGTATGTTGTTTAGAGGTGGATGTTTGTATTATATCGTGATGATCGGACTGGGGTCAGAGGAACCGGATTCGGGGGTGTCACAGGTTGGTATCAAAGCATTAGGTTATAAATATTAGGAATGCAAAACCTAAGTTATAGCCTTAGAAGAAAACTCAAATAGAGTTTGTAGGTGATGGATTGAGGATATCCATCGAGTCTTATTGCGATACTGAAGTTGTTTATTTAAATCAGCTATGATTAATAGACGTCCTAACTTCTTAATGCTAATATGAATAGCATATCAAATAAATCCTAATGTTTTCTTCCTGTCCCCAGGATCATACCGCCTAGGAGACTACCTCGGAACCAGAGGGAGGAAGGATCCGTTAATAATGGTGGAGGGGAAAATGTCAACCCTATGCAGAACTTTGTTAACTTATTAACTGAGGCAATGCAGAACAGACCCCAGCCAGTAGCAGGGCATCCAGGACATCACTTGGCGAGCTTTAAGGACTTTAAATTGGTAGAACCACCGGAGTTCCGGGGAACCTTGGACCCAATCGAAGCCCAAACCTGGATAGAAGAGATGGAGAAAGTGTTTGAGGTCGCATGAGTGGCCGAAGCACAGAAGACGAGTTTTTCCACTTTCATGATGAAGGGCGAAGCTAACTATTGTTGGAAGGCCAATAAGGGACGAGCAGGCGAAGGAATTATTCCTTGGGATAAATTTAAGGAGCTATTTCTCGAGAATTACTTCTTGGAGAATACGCAACAGGATATGGAAGTTAAGTTTCTCGAGTTAAAACAAGGTAGTATGTCTGTCGCAGAGTACGCGATAAGATTTAACGAGTTGGCCCGATTCGCTTCACATCAGGTTGACACGGAAGCCAGGAAGGCAAGAAGGTTCGAATTAGGACTGAAACTATGGGTGCAGAAAGCTGTCGCAGTATTAAAGATTAAGACATTCTCTGATCTACTGGAAAGGGCTATCATTGCCGAAGGAGGCAATGAAGCCATTGCACGTTTTAAACAAGAAAAGAAGACTGGTTAGGAGCGACAAAAAGGGGGAAGCAGCGGAGGCAGCAACCCCAACAAGCGTAAATGGACGGAGAGTCAATCCTCTTGAGGTAACAAGTCCGGGGGAGAGGCCAAGAAAAGTGTAAAGTGCAACAACTATGGGAGGAATCACTCGGGGGAGTGCATGAAGGGAAAGAGTGTTTGTTACCGTTGTGGACAACCGAGGCACGTGGCTCCTCAGTGTCCGAATAAGCAAAAAGGAGGGTGTGTCTCGTGTGGAGCCCCAGACCACCAAATCAAGGACTGCCCAAAGAAAAAGGGCGATGCAGCTAGCGGCAACCGCAACAACAATAATGGACTAAGCATCGGAGGGCCAGCCAGTCAAGCCAACAGACCAATGGCACGCACATTCAACATGACCGTTCAGGATGCGATAGAGTCTAAGGACGTGGTGTCAGGTATCATCCCGATCAATGATATTGATGCTTACGTGTTATTTGATTCGGGTGCTACCTGCTATTTTATTTCCGAAGAATTCGCTAAACTGTTAGACTTACCCCATGAAAGATTAGAACACCCTATGAACGTAGAAGTAGCGAACAAGGAAATTATTCTAGTAGAATACATTCATAGGAACTGTTATACTGAATTGCGAGGATTTAAGCTCAACGTGGATTTGATACCGATTTGTTTGGGGGAGTTTGATGTAATCCTTGGAATGGATTGGTTATCGAATCACGAAGCAGTTATCGATTGTAAGAAGAAGTGCGTACACCTTAAGACTCCGAACAAGTCAAAGGTGGTATTTATGGTATTAAATCGCCGAGACAATCTCATTGTCTGATGATGATGCAAGCGCAGAGATTGCTTAGGAAGGGTTGTGTAGGTTATTTGGCTCACGTGGTTAATACTCGACGAGTCGAGGGTGAACTAGGTCAGATACCTATTGTAAGGGAATTCATTGATGTCTTCCCAGATGAGATTATGGGATTGCCACCGGATAGAGAAATTGAGTTTGTCATTGATTTGGCACCAGGGACAGCACCGGTATATAAAGCGCCGTATCGTATGGCACCGGTAGAGATGAAAGAACTGATGGCTCAATTACAAGAGTTATTAGATAAGGGATACATTCGACCGAGCGTATCACCATGGGGAGCACCAGTTTTATTCGTGAAGAAGAAAGATGGATCGCTCAGACTTTGTATCGACTACCGAGAGTTGAACAAGGTCACCATTAAGAACAAGTACCCATTGCCTAGGATCGACGATTTGTTTGATCAGTTGAAGGGGGCGAAGTACTTTTCAAAGATTGACTTGAGGACCGGTTATCATCAACTGAAGGTGAGGCCGGAGGATATTCCAAAGACGGCATTCAGAACTCGGTATGGACACTTTGAGTTTCTGGTATTGTCATTCGGATTGACAAACGCGTCGGCAGCATTTATGGACTTGATGAACAGAGTGTTCCAACAGTATTTGGATAAGTTCGTTATCGTATTCATCGATGACATTTTGGTGTATTCAGAGATGGAGGAAGAACACGCCGAGCATCTTCGAATAGTGTTGGAGACATTAAGGAGAGAGAAGTTGTATGTAAAATTCTCCAAGTGTGAGTTTTGGTTGGAGAGAGTGCAATTTTTGGGGCACGTTATCGACAAGAATGGTGTTTCGGTGGATCCAGCAAAGGTAGAAGTGGTTATCAATTGGGAGCAGCTGAAGACGCCAACAGAAATCAAGAGTTTCTTAGGATTAGCGGGATACTATCGAAGATTCATCCAGGATTTTTTGAAATTAGCATCGCCGTTGACCAATCTTACTAGAAAGACAGTTAAGTTCGTTTGGGTGGAGAAGTGTGAAGAGAGTTTCCTAGATTTGAAGAAGAGGCTTAGTCAAGCACCTGTGTTAGCTTTACCGGATAACACGGGAGGGTTTGTAGTGTATAGCGATGCGTCACACAAGGGTCTTGGCTGTGTACTAATGTAACACGGCAGGGTCATTGCGTACGCTTCACGTTAGCTGAAAGATTATGAGAAGGGTTATCCGACCCATGACCTGGAATTAGCAGCAGTAGTTTTTGCCTTGAAGATTTGGAGGCATTATTTGTATGGTGAGAAGTGTGAGATATATACGGACCACAAGAGTCTGAAGTATATCTTCACGCAGAAAGAATTAAACATGAGGCAGCGCCGATGGCTAGAATTGATCAAAGATTATGATTGTGAGATTCTGTACCATCTAGGCAAAGCAAATGTAGTGGCAGATGCCTTGAGCAGAAAAGACAGAGAGAATTTATCGAAGTTAACCGTTCAAGAAAAGTTAGTGAAAGATTTTGAACGACTAGATTTGGAGGTTAAGTATCCGATGGAGACCAATGAGAAATTATTTACAGTGACAGTGAGCCCGACTTTATTAGATAAGGTTAAGGAGGCACAAGAGAAGGACAAAGATTGTGATATTATCAAGAAGCGGATTGTCAAAGGTGATAATTTGAAATTCAAGATTGATAGCACTGGACTGCTAAGGTTTGAAGGACGAATTTGGGTACCGTTAGTACCAGAACTGAGAGAAGAGATTTTACAAGAAGCACACAGTACGAGATAATCGATACACCCAGGAAGCACGAAGATGTACCAAGACTTGCGTCATCACTTTTGGTGGCCAAACATGAAAAGGGAGGTTGCAGAATGCGTAAGTAGGTGTTTAACTTGTCAAAGAGTCAAGGCCGAGCACCAACGACCATGTGGGTTATTACAACCATTAGAGATTCCAGAATGGAAATGGGAGCACATCACGATGGATTTTGTGGTGGGACTTCCGGCAACGCAGAAACAGCACGACGCCATATGGGTAATTATAGATCGTCTTACGAAGTCAGCTCACTTTTTGTCGATTAAGATTAAGTATAGTTTGGACCAGCTAGCCAGATTATATGTTAAGGAAATTATCTCGAGACATGGGGTGCCGGTATCTATTGTATCTGATAGAGATCCGCGATTCACATCGAATTTCTGGAAGAGTCTTCAAGAGAGATTGGGGACTTAGTTACGAATGAGTACCGCGTATCATCCGCAGACTGATGGGCAAAGCGAAAGAACAATTCAAACACTTGAAGACATGCTCCAAGCTTGTGTAATGGACTTCAAGGGTAGTTGGGAGGATCACCTTCCATTAGTAGAGTTTGCGTACAACAATAGTTATCACGCTAGTGTCGGAATGCCACCGTACGAAGAGCTATATGGGAGAAAATGTCGAACACCGTTGTGTTGGGACGAAGTTGGTGAACGTCGACTGTTGGGACCAGAATTGGTACAACAGACAGTAGAGATTATCAAGGTGATAAGAGCCCGACTGGTAGCGGCTCAAGATCGCCAGAAGAAGTATGCGGACTTGCATCGTAAGAAGAAAGAATTTGAATTAGGAAGCTATGCTTTTCTAAAAGTATCTCCCTGGAAAGGGAAGATTCATTTTGGGAAGAAGGGCAAGTTGAGCCCTAGGTTCATAGGACCGTTTGAGATTCTGAGGCAAGTCGGTGAAGTGGCATACGAGGTGGCATTACCTCCTGAACTTGAGCACATTCACAACGTGTTTCATGTGTCAGTATTGCGGCCGTATAAACCAGACTACAAGCACGTTATCTCCTATGAACCTATCCAAGTCGAGAAAGACTTATCATACAAAGAGGTTCCTGTCCAGATACATTTCAGTTACTAGTGAGGTTTGCATGTTCATATTTCATTATGAAACTTATATCCGCAAGTCAACATACATTTCATGTGTTTTTAAGTCACACTAACGTGTTCAAAGTCAGAATAGGGTCGTGGTTCATGTATGTTAAAGTTTTCTTTAACAAGTTTAAGTTCATTTGTAAACTTTAAATCCTTTAATCAATTGAGTGTACTAATATAGTTATACTTGTTCATACTAAGTTATTGTACTCATATATGTATATTAATCATGTTCCTATACTTTCCTAATGACATGCCATATGCTAGTACATAACAGTTTGCAGCAGAAGCAAAATTTCAACAAACAGGTGCAGCTGCGCCTGGGTATAAACCCAGCGCAGCTGCGCCGTATGTAGTTCATGCCAGTGATCTTCCTGCTTTGGCAGGACTTGGGCCAAATGCCAAATTCCTTTCATGAAATCAGTTTTAAACAGCCACATAGTATTTTAATTATACTTATAAGTCTATATAGCAACTAAGAACATGTCCTAATACAATCTAGTATAAATTGTAATCAAAATCAAGAATTCAAGAAATCTCAGAAATAGAAAAATGAAGAACAAGGAAGAGGGATTATACCTCTATAATTAGCTAATTAAACTTACTGCTACTGAACCCTCTCAATGATATCACTAATGTATATATGTTCTCAATTAACTAAGGCAAAATCTCAGCAATGAATTTGTGAAGGAGAAGAGCTTATATATATAGAGAAGCTAATGTCCAGACCAAGCTTTTCTCTCCCCAATCAAACTAATGGATTGAAGGATTGCATGAGGGTTATGGAATGGTAGGTATTTAGTTGGTGAATCAAATCATTATTCCCACTCCCCCATTGATGATTGCTATAGCTTTACTGAGTTTGAGGAGGAGAGTAGGCTTAAGCCTTATGGCTATGCACGTGAAGGGAAAGAATGCCTTACATTATGGGACAAGCAAGGCAATCTTAGCATTCTAATAGTGCACCCAACACTTAGTTATATAATAAATACACTAGGCTATATAATATATATACACATAATATATATTTAAGTTATACATTAAAATGGGTGTTACAATGTTATTTCAATTAGTAAAAATATAATGTATCAAGTAGGTACTTATACACCAATCATATAATCCATGTACATTATATTAACACCGAATATAAAGCAATTGGGTTTTATTATTGCTTATCATAATAACTATTATTATTATAATAACTTATTGAGATCATTTATCAATTAATAATGTTATTGATATTAATATAAGGTAATAGGGTATATACATTGTCACATGCTCTTATGTACACATTAAATTTATCAATCTCACATAATACAATTAAGGTTACTATATAGTCTATATATAATATACATAGCCATATCAAAAGTCACCTTGTATAATATACCATATAGATAACTACCATATAATAAAGGTTTAATATCGCATGCTTGTTTAAACCAATTAATCGATTAAATATAAACTCATTGTATTTATTAAATATATTACATGCTTATACTTTAATATTCTCAACAACAATAAATTTCATACGTTATCAATTAATTACTCAAATATCAATTAATCAATCACGATTAAATCTCTACATTATATTCAAGTAAATTTGAATATGTAATTACTAACACTTTTATCAATACTCTGATATAAAAGTCTCAGGGTTAATCTACTAATTTAAATAACCATTAGTGATTCCCTTTAATAAAATCCTAGCATTTATTCGCATATGCATAAATTCTCATAACCACATAAGGTTTAAATAGGTTCACAAAACTAATCCATAAAAATTTAAATCACATATTAAATTAATAAGGAGTTTAAAATTCATGGTCGTTACATCCCTCCCCCCTTATAAAAATTCCGTCCTTGGAATTGTAAAAATAAGGTTACTCAAATAAAAATGGATAATTCGCTCTCATTTTCTCTTCTAGCTCTCATGTAGCCTCTTCGACTGCGTGGTTCCTCCAGAGAACTTTGACGAAAAGGATGATCTTATTCCTCAGCTTCTGTTCCTTCCTATCTAGTATCTGGACAGGAACTTCTTCGTATGATAAGCCTTTTTCGACTTGGATCGGCTCATAGGAGATAATGTGCTTGTAGTCCGGTTTATACGGCCGCAATACTGACACATGAAACACGTTGTGGATGTGCTCAGGTTCAGGAGGTAATGCCACCTCATACGCCACTTCACCGACTCGCCTTAGAATCTCGAACGGTCCTATAGACCTAGGGCTCAACTTGCCCTTCTTCCTAAAATGAAACTTCCCTTTCCAGGGAGATACTTTCAGAAAAGTATAGCTTCCTAATTCAAATTCTTTCTTCTTGCGATGTATGTCCGCATACTTTTTTTGGCGATCTTGAGCCAATTCAGGTCCCAGCAGTCGACGTTCACCTACTTCGTCCCAACACAACTTTGTTCGACACTTTCTCCTATATAGTGCTTCGTACGGTGGCATTCCGATAATAGAGTGATAACTATTGTTGTACGCAAACTCTACTAATTTAAGGTGATCCTCCCAACTACCCTTGAAGTCCATCACACAAGCTCGAAGCATGTCTTCAAGTGTTCGAATTGTTCTCTCGCTTTATCCATCGGTCTGCGAATGATACACGGTACTCATTCGTAATTGCGTCCCCAATATTTCCTGAAGACTCTTCCAAAAATTTGATGTGAATCGCAGATCTCTATCTAACATAATAGATACCAGCACCCCATGTCTCGAGATAATTTCCTTTACATATAATCTGGCTAACTGATCCAAACTATACTTAATCTTAATCGGTAAAAAGTGAGCTGACTTAGTAAGACGATCTACAATTACCCATATGGCGTTATACCCTTTTTGCATTGCCGGAAGTCCCACCACAAAGTCCATCGTGATGTACTCCCATTTCCATTCTGGAATCTCTAACGGCTGTAATAACCCGATTGGTCGTTAGTGCTCTGCCTTGACTCTCTGACAAGTTAAACATTTACTTACGCATTCTGCAACTTCTCTCTTCATGTTTGGCCACCAAAAGTGGTGACACAAATCTTGGTACATCTTCATGCTTCCTAGGTGTATCGAGTATCTCGTACTGTGCGCTTCTCAAAAAATCTCTCCTCATAATCTTTCAACTGACGTGAGGCGTACGCAATGACCCTACCGTATTACATTAGTACATAACCAAGACCTTTTTGTGACGCATCACTATACACTACAAACCCTCCCGTGTCGTCCGTTAATCTAAATGACATTACCAAAAACTCAAAGTGTCTATACCAAGTTCTGAATGCCGTCTTTGGAATGTCCTCCGACCTTACCTTCAGTTGGTGGTAACCGGCCCTCAAGTTTCACTTTGAAAAGTACTTCGCCCCCTTCAACTGATCAAACAAATCGTTGATCCTAGGCAATGGGTACTTGTTCTTAATGGTGATTTTGTTCAACTCTCGGTAGTCGACACAAAGTCTTAGGACTCCATCTTTCTTCTTCACGAATAAGACTGGTGCTCCCCACGGTGATATGCTCGGTCGAATGTATCCCTTATCTAACAACTCTTATAATTGAGCCATCAGTTCTTTCACCTCTACCGGTGCCATACAATACGTCGCTTTGTATATCGGTGCTGTCCCTGGTGCCAAATCAATAATAAATTCTATCCCTCTATCCGGTGGCAATCCCGGAATCTCGTCTGGAAAGACATCAATGAATTCCCTTACAATAAGTATCTGACTCTGTTCACCCTCGACCCGTCGAGTATCAACCACATGAGACAAATAATCTATGCAGCCTTTCCTAAGCCATCTCTGCGCTTGCACCATCGTCAGACAATGAGATTTTCTTGGTGATTTACTACCATAAAATACTACCTTCAACTTATTCGGAGTCTTAAGGTGTATACACTTCTTCTTACAATCGTTAACTGCTCTGTGAACCGATAACCAATTCATCGAACTCCCCCAAACGAATTGGTATCAAATCCACTCTGAGCTTAAATCCTTTTAAATCGGTATAACAGTTCCTATGAATGTATTCTACGGGGATAACTTCTTTGTTTGCTACTTCTATGTTCATAGGATGTTCTAACTTCTCACGGGGTAAGTCTAACTGTATAGCAAATTCTTCGAAAATAAAAGAGCAGGTACCACCCAAATCGAATAACACATATGCATCTATATCATTGATCGGAATGATACCTGACACCACGTCTTTGGACTACACCGCATCTTGTACGGTTATGTTGAACGTGCGTGCCGTTGGTCTGTTGGCTTGACTGGCTGGTCCTTCTATACTTAGTCTGTTGTTGTTGTTGAGGTTTCCGCTAGCGGCATCGCCCTTTCTCTTTGGGCAGTCCTAGATTTGATGGTCTGTGGCTCCACACGAGAAACATCCTCCTTTTGGTTTGTTCCAACACTGAGGAGCCATGTGCCCTGGTTGTCCACAACGATAACAAGCGTTCTTTCCCTTCATGCATTCCCCCGAGTGGTTCCTCCCGCAGTTACTGCACTTCACATTTTTCTTAGCCTCTCCCCCGGACTTGCTGCCTCCGAATGATTGGCTCTCCATCCATTTTTGCTTGTTGGGGTTGCTGTCTCCGCTGCTTCCCCCCTTGTGTCCTTCCTGACAGGTCTTCTTTTCTTGTTTGAATCGAGCGATGGCTTCATTGCCTCCTTCGGCAGTGATAGCCCTTTCCAAAAGATCAGAGAAAGTCTTAATCTTCAATACATCTACTACTTTCTGTACCCATGGTTTCAATCCTAATTCAAATCTCCTTGCTTTCCTCGCCTCCTTGTCCACCTGGTGTGACGTGAATTGGGCCAACTCGTTAAATTTTGCCGCGTATTCTGCGACAGACATATCTCCTTGTCTCATTTCTAGAAACTTAACCTCCATATCCTGCTGTGTATTCTCTCAAAAGTAGTTCTTAAATTTGTCCCACATAATAACTCCTTCGCTTGCTAGTCCCTTATTGGCTTTCCACCAATAGTTAGCTTTGCCCTTCATCATGAAAGTGGCAAAACCCGTCTTCTGTGCTTCGGCCACCCGTGCAACCTCAAACACCTTCTCCATTTCTTCTATCCATGTATGGGCTTCAATTGGATCCAGGGTTCCCCGGAACTCCGGTGGTCCTACCAATTGGAAGTCCTTAAAGCTAGCCAAGTGATGTCCTGGCAGCCCTGCTGCTAGATGGGGTATGTTCTGCATTACTTCTGTTAACAGGTTAACGAATTTCTGCATTGGGTCAACATTTCCCCCTCCACCATTGTTAACAGATCCTTCCTCCCTCTGGTTCCGTGATAGTTTCCTAGGCTGCATGATCCTGAGGAAAGGAAGAAAACTTTAGTCTTTACGTGATATGCTATTTATGTTAGCATTAAAAAGTTATGACATCTATTAATTATAGCTAATTTAAATAAACAACTTCAGTATCACAATAAAACTCGATGGATATCCTCAACCCATCACTTACATACTCTACTTGAGTTTTCTACTAAGGTTATAACCTAGGTTTCGCATTCCTAACGTTTATAACCTACGACTTTGATACCAACCTGTGACACCCTCGAATCCGGGTCCTCTAACCCCGGTCCGGTCGCCACGATACAATACTAACATCCACCTCTAAACAACATACGATAACTAAAATGCAGAATATAATAAACGTACGTCGTTCATTCAAAAGGTGTTACTAGTCCCAAGATTCGATAACCTTAATACAATCTTACAAACATACCTTATAATAGTCTTTAGGGTTTAAATTACAATAATACTAAATAAATTAAGCATAAAGTAAAGTCTGCTCTTTGCAAACTATCCTACATCTTTCCTTTACCCTTATTCTTCCCTGAGGTCTCGGGCTTCACTGTAATAGAATTCATCATATAGCAAGAATGAGCAACAAGTTTGCTCAACAAGTTTAAATACAACAATAAAGGATATATCATGATGAATGGAAAATATCTGACAATAAATTCAACAATATGAATATCTGAAGGATTCAACAATATGAAAATTAGAAGGATTCAACAATATGAATATTAGAAGCAAAGATAATGATTGCTTTTAGAATAACTGATAGTCAAGTAGACTTTGAACTATAAAACTCCAATGGATTCAATAGCTAATTGACCATTTGGTTGCTGGCTACAGAAATCAGTACTTGAGGAGATCATCCTCGCGTACACAATGTATATGCATAACACTTAAATCTGCTCTACGTATCATATATTAGATACCTGGGCACACCCCTATTATATGAGGGATGTTATGTTCAGTCTAAGAATCCTTACCATCAATTGGTTTGGATAGCTTTAAAGAAAACTTCATACACTTGTCTGACCGAAACAAAGGTTCAGACTCTATCTGACACAATTCAAGAATTATAGAACTTTAAATAATATACAAGTCCAAGACTGTACGAACTCAAATGCACCAAGTGCGAATATCAATAATATCGATGTGGAATAATTGTAAAGTAATTAAACCACTTAATAGCATGCTTGGAAATAAAGTTCAAACATAAAACAATTAACTGTCAATACGATAGTAACCTGCTCAATACAATATTAGAAGGATAGGAAACTTGCACAATATTCAAAGTTGTGTAAGGTAGGGAACTTGCTTACAACGTTCCTTGAGTAAAGTAAACACAAGGATAGGATACTTGCTCAAATAAAAGAGTAAGAATTAAAGAACTCGCACAAATAAGGAGTGTAAGTCAGGGAACTTGCATATTTGCTCAGCTACAATTAAGTTCTAGCTTTAATTAAACTAGTTCAAACAACCTATCATTATCAAGTCGGTCTTTCAATTAGCATGTGTAAACTAATATGGGTCTACACTTACAAGAATCAAGTCATCTTATAATTCTATCACATAAGATCACAACAAATAGTATACATACTCTTTTTAGCACGTTATAGCATTATTGTAAGTTAACCGTCAAATTGGATTCAAGTATCACATAACATATATGCATATTAAAGGACACCTTCATGCCTCCCAAGTCCATCTAAGTTCTCTCTTTCATGATATGGTTCTAAGTTAACACTTTTGACAACTTACGGTCATTCAAGGTCATGAAATTACAAAGTCTAACATGCTCACCTTGTAAACATATAAGGTAGTCTTATAACTCATATTAGGCATGCTTATGAGTATTCACATCGCATACATGTAACTACCATAGTTATTAGTTTTGAAAACATGCTTTATTTAGTCTTAACTTGATTTCACAACTTCTAACATAGTAGGCATATAAGTATGATACATTAGCAAGTCTAAGTATTATCAAACATGTTCATAAATATCAGATTCTAACTATCAAAGTAGTATGTTAACATTCATGTTTAAAGCTCGTATTTTTATTAGTAAAGCTTACTAGTAAGTCTAACATGTTCATGCTTCCTTACGAATCATATAAACACAAGTTAACGGGTTATTCATGCATTTCTAAACCACACTAACATGCTTGCAAAATCAGTACCTCAATGTGTTACACACATGTCAAAGTTTGTTCTCAAAACTTCCATTTTCATTAGGAATGTGCACTAGCGAGGTTCACATGTTCATATTATATTTCGGAACCTATATACATAAGTCAATATGTCTGACATGTATTTCAAGGTCATATAAACATGTTCGAAAAATTAGAATTCATATATGGTACATACATGTCAAAGTTCGTTTGTAAAAACTTAAATTTTCATTACTAGTGAGGTTTGCATGTTCATATTTCATTATGAAACTTATATCCGCAAGTTAACATACATTTCATGTGTTTTTAAGTCACACTAACGTGTTCAAAGTCAGAATAGGGTCGTGGTTCATGTATGTTAAAGTTTGCTTTAACAAGTTTAAGTTCATTTGTAAACTTTAAATCCTTTAATCAATTGAGTGTACTAACATAGTTATACTTGTTCATACTAAGTTATTGTACTCATATATGTATATTAATCATGTTCCTATACTTGCCTAATGACATGCCATATGCTAGCACATAACAGTTTGCAGCAGAAGCAAAATTTCAGCAAACAGGTACTGGCGCAGCTGCGCTGCGCCTGGGTATAAACCCGACGCAGCTGTGCCGTGTACAGTTCATGCCAGTGATCTTCCTGCTTCGACAGGACTTGGGCCAAATGCCAAATTCCTTTCACGAAATCAGTTTTAAACAGCCACATAGTATTTCTATTATACTTATAAGTCTATATAGCAACTAAGAACATGTCCTAATACAATCTAGCATGAATTGTAATCAAAATAAAGAATTCAAGAAATCTCATAAACAGAAAAATGAAGAACAAGGAAGAGGGATTATACCTCTGTAATTAGCTAATTAAACTTGCTGCTACTGAACCCTCTCAATGATATCACTAATGTATATATGTTCTCAATTAACTAAGGCAAAATCTCAGCAATGAATTTGTGAAGGAGAAGAGCTTATATATATAGAGAAGCTAATGTCCAGACCAAGCTTTTCTCTCCCAAATCAAACTAACGGATTGAAGGATTGCATGAGGGTTATGGAATAGCAGGTATTTAGTTGGTGAATCAAATCATTATTCCCACTCCCCCATTGATGATTGCTATAGCTTTACTGAGTTTGAGGAGGAGAGTAGGCTTAAGCCTTATGTCTATGCACGTGAAGGGAAAGAATGCCTTACATTATGGGACAAGCAAAACAATCTCAGCATTCTAATAGTGCACCCAACACTTAGTTATATAATAAATACACTAGGCTATATAATATATATACACATAATATATATTTAAGTTATACATTAAAATGGGTGTTACCATGTTATTTCAATTAGCAAAAATATAATGTATCAAGTAGGTACATATACACCAATCATATAATCTATGTACATTAAATTAACACCGAATATAAAGCAATTGGGTTTTATTATTGCTTATCATAATAACTGTTATTATTATAATAACTTATTGAGGTCATTTATCAATTAATAATGTTATTGATATTAATATAAGGTAATAGGGTATATACATTGTCACATGCTCTTATGTACACATTAAATTTATCAATCTCACATCATACAATTAAGGTTACTATATAGTCTATATATAATATACATAGCCATATCAAAAGTCACCTTGTATAATATACCATATAGATAACTACCATATAATAAAGGTTTAATATCGCATGCTTGTTTAAACCAATTAATCGATTAAATATAAACTCATTGTATTTATTAAATATATTACATGTTTATGCTTTAATATTCTCAACAACAATAAATTTCATACGTTATCAATTAATTACTCAAATATCAATTAATCAATCACGATTAAATCTCTACATTATATTCAAGTAAATTTGAATATGTAATTACTAACACTTTTATCAATACTCTGATATAAAAGTCTCAGGGTTAATCTACTAATTTAAATAACCATTAGTGATTCCCTTTAATAAAATCCTAGCATTTATTCGTATAGGCATAAATTCTCATAACCACATAAGGTTTAAATAGGTTCACAAAACTAATCCATAAAAATTTAAATCACATATTAAATTAATAAGGAGTTTAAAATTCTTGGTCGTTACACAAACTGCGGGGAATCGAAGACCAGGTTATGAACCCGTCTTCTTGGACCCGAAAAATGTTTTATCCCATGTCATTTAGACACTCTCGGTGAGGGCTTTCCGAAAAGGTATCTCATGCCTCAAACAGACGCTCCGATCAAAAGTTTGAAAGTTCTGACTTCGACTGCGCGTTGTCCGGAGTGCACGTACTTCGAGACGACGGAACCCGACACTGCAGGCCCCACCTGGGGAGCCGTACCTCTACCTGCAGTAGCCGCAGGTAGAGCTAAGGCTCCCTGGCCTATAAATAAACGTGCACCCCCCCCCCCCCCCACCTTCATTTTCAAGTTTTTGAAACGTAGCGAAGCTCTGCCCGTCTAATTTTTTGACTTTTACACCTCTTCCAAACCCAAATATTTTCACTCTAACACGTAGGTATACCCATATACTACCACATATCAGAAAATAATCGGTATATTTGGACGTATAGAGCCTACAATTTGGCAAAAATCCGGTATTGCAGTCCATTTTTCAGCTTTGAAAATAAACTCGCGTCCCTTAGATCGCTATCTAGTGGGAACGAGACGCTTTGGCCACGCGCAGCCAGGATTTACTGATGAATCCTTGGTTCCTTTGCGATGTGATGATGTATATATATCTATTTATGTGTAAATTTAAACTGTGCAGGTTTTCTAGGCTACTCATATGTGAGCCTAGGAATCGTGGGATTCATGATCAAACTTATCAGAATCTGATTCCCACAATGGACAAACTCCGATTTACAAATGTACCCTTCCAGTTTTTCTGTAGAAATGTACATGTAAATAGACCTTAAACGGTTATCCGGATTCAAGGTCTCAATATAATGAAAAAATGTCAATTGTTGTGTCAGCGTCCCTCCGATGGTTTTCATACCCATGAGGAGACTGACACTTGTGTATTTCTGTAGTCGACGATGCTTCGCAGCCTGGCAAATCACCATTTGCATGCAGCCTTAAGGCTATAAAGATAAAATTTGGAAGTATCAAAAGGCTTCAATTCCTATGTCAGCGTAGGGGTTTGATAAACAGCTTTCAAAACATCACTATTAATTTAATTTCAAAGATTTTGCAAATCTAATCAAAATGCTTTTGCAAATCAAATCAAAGACTAATTTTCAAAATCAAATCAAACCCTTCATATATAGGTTCAACAAAGCAACGTACTACTTTCAATTAATCAAATCAATAGTCCCAATTTTCAAACAGCATTCACTCACGCATTCACAGTTTTAAGGAAAATATTGAAAAGATGCGGTATGGTGTTTACACGGGAGTCGTGGGGTGCCTAACACCTTCCCCACACTTAACCAAGCCCCTGAACTCAAAACTCCGATTTCAAAGATCAAGTTTCGACAGTGTCCAGCTATTGGGCCTCTTTTCAAAACAAACTCAGTTGAGTTGGTACAACCATTTTCAAATCTACCAACTAGCGACTCTGTTAAAACTTTCAAATAGTCGACATAAACACATGTTGGCCCCTTTCCTAAAAAAACCCTTCAAAACCTTTTTTCCTAAATAAAAAGAGTGAGGGTAGAGAGAACTTAGGAAGATCGATTTGAGGAAACCCGGGTTACGAACCGACCCGCAGGATTCTTAAATTTTCCAACGTCGACATACATTAAATATTTGGTATAAAACAATTTATGGGAATGCGCAAGAGAATTGAATTATAGAGCCTAAATAGGCTAGTAATTATTAAATAATTGTAGTATCCCATTTTTATGTTTATTTTAAATTATAATTAGTGGAGAAATTTTTAAACATATTATGAATGTGTAATTATTCAGGTTGAATTAATAAGATAATTAAAATTCATGTAATTGAACTACATGAATTCATACATAATGTGGTTTTAAGTAGTGTATGTAGTATGGATATTGGTAAGAGAGTGCAATATGTTAATGTGGGTGATGTGTGTATATGCATAAAAATAATGGATACACTTCAAAAAATGGACATTTGGTAATGATTTTTTAGGCAATGACTTATAAAATCGTTGCAAAAAATACATGATTAGCAATGAAATTTGTCATTTGTTGCAGTTTGTGAAAGACTTTCATTTTTCGTAACAAAATTCATGAGTCGTTGCAAAATTTTGTTGCCAAATCGTTAGCAAAAAAAAAATAACACCCCCGCCTATTTACTTTTTTGTTGTCGATGAGATTTCTACTCATCATCGACAACGAAAACTTTTTTGTTGCTATATTTCATTGCCTAATATGGGCTAAATTCATTGTAAATAATTTTTTTTCGTTGCGTATTTTTATACATTTCTTTACAACGACTAGTAAATTATTGCACAAAATTAAGATAAACCCAATAAGCACATTTCAGCCTCTCTTTTTTCCCCAAAATGCATAATTTTACATTTTAAAATTTGTATTTACTTAGACGCAATTTTATACCAACAAATATTTCTGTGACGCCCCCAAATTCGGACCGCCACAAAGTCTCGAATTCGGTTCGTCACTTTCTACAATCTAATACAATAATAATATATCGCACAGCGGAATAACACAAAATACTACAAATAGATTACATTTATTTAATATAATCATTCGCGTACCAAGGTCTCGTAACTTAAACATCGATTACATAGTTTAAACATATCTTAAGCATATATAAACTTAACTAGTACATAATAGAATAAGGTCTTATTACAATCATAAAGTTCTACATAATTTAAAACTACTCGGTAGCCTTGCCCTTTCCCTTATCGATGTCCGAAGGTCCTCCCTGCTCTACCTTAACTGAAATGTTTTTAGGGGAAAAGCAAGAATGAGCAACAAGTTTGTTCAGCAAGTAAATAGCAATAAGGGTCGTTAAAGTTTTAGAATCCCAAAAAGGAGTATAACAGGATATGATTATTCAAGGATAGCAAGAAATATCAACAATTCTCAATAACAGATGCTAAGGACAGAATGATATCAACAAGATTCAACGCTTTAGTCAATTCAAGATTTCTAAACAATGAATACTGAGCAGTCACTAAGGACTATGAACTTCTACTAGAATTAACAAAAATATACTGATAATCCAATAAAACAAGTACAACAGGTGATCAGCCTAAATTACCCTACATTATGCATAATATTCAATCGTACTCAAGTGCGCACGACGGTCACCCGACAAATATGGTTTCCCCTTCAAAAGGGTTGTTCATCTCAATCAATATAAGACTCCACACCAATCAATTGGTTTGGATCGCTTTTTAAATTCATAATATAGATCTAGCCAAATCAAATGGCATAGACCGCTCTTTCAAGGTATATAAGAAAAATCATAAGTTCAAAACTCAAGATTTAAAGTTCGAATAATATAAATCGACTTTATCTTATTCACGAAGTATTTAAGTCATAAGACATGAATTTCAATTCCAATAGCTTACTTGTACGACAATAATGGTACAAGCTCAATAAATTCTCAATTAGGAGTAAAGTTAGAGTACTTGCTTACAATATCAGTTGAATAAAGTAATGCAAGGTTAGGATACTTGCATAATATATATTAAGAAAATTGCACAATATACAAGGTTATGTAAGTTAGGAAACTTGCCTTAAGCGTAGATTATCAACCTTTAGCTTATCAATACTTCGAATTCCTATCGTAATATATTTACATGTATAAGATGTTCATTAGCTAAGTATATTCGGTACACAATCTCGATATGTAAGTTAAATATACACATATGATTCTACTTGTCATATAACCTTATACGTACGTCACTACGTACTTATACACATGTAGTACGAAATCAGTATATAATACATTATGAAATCACATAACATAGTTATATCACGTATGTCCTTGTACTAAATTATAACACTAAGTTGATTATGCCATTTATTATCTATGGACTTCCTTGTTACAAGTTAGACATCATCATGTTATATTGTCATCTCATATAAACATATATCAGTAGAGGTCAGACCATGATTAGCAGCTTTAGGCATCAATATAAGTCAACTTGCAAAATCAAAAAATAAGTAGAGTGCATCAGTTTTGAAAACAGACTGGCGTAGCTACGCCCTGGTTAAGCCTAGGGACGGCGCAGCTGCACTGTCCCCTAGCCAGACCAGGGTTGGGCTTTTGCCTCACTGCTTCTGACCAACACGTACCCATACATCAACACATAGTATATTCATATGTTTAAGGGTCTTAGATGCTCACATAACCTTTCTAAGTCCAATCTTACATGTTATATCTTAGTTGGAATTTCCATCGGTTTATGGCTAAATAACGCCACGGAATCATCAAGGTTATCATGTTAGACATGCATACATGCGAGGTGGTCATATAATCTATCAATAAGCATGCTCACATGTTTTTACATCCTATACGCATAACTAGCATCGTTATTTGTTTAAAAACTTAATCAAACTCATACTTGATTAACTTGCATTGTATCTAACAAGTGTGTGCACATGCATGATATCGTAGTGATGTTAAAAGCACTATCAAGCATGTTAAAAATATCAGAATGCTATCATACTATGATCATGTAACTTAGTTTGCAAAAAGTCCGACTTTGCTTTTGAAATTGTTATGACTTAACTCATGTATGCTAGTGTAACCCTAACATCTTTAGACTTTCATTTCATGTCTATTTAGACCATACGATCATGCTCACCAAGTCAGAATACAAACATGACTATAACATATCAAGGTTCCTTTTAAACTCTAAGTTCATTTCGAAACTATAACTTTCTTTAGTAATTATATACTATCATAGTCAAACATGCTCATGCTATGTCAAGGTACCCATATATACATGTCATACCTGTTATCAATGCTTGTCTAAACAATATCGACTCGTTAACACTTAACAGATTTTAGCAGAAACAGAAAACAAAACTCAGAGCCTGGCGCAGCTGCGCTGCACCCTAGTACAAACAGGGCGCAGCTGCGCCGTTGCTCGGCCATAACTGAAATGGTTTCTGTTCGGCAGAAAGGCAAGGCCAAATACAAAATTTCTCTACGAATTTCATCCCAAAGCAGCCACATTGTATACTAACATGATCACTAACTTATATAACAACTAACAAATGTTTCCCAATCAATTTATCATATAATTCATGCTTTATTCAAGAAATTAGAAGTTCAGGAAATGAAGAACAAGAAATGGGAATTATACCTCTGCAAATGCTTAACTGAGTTTGCTGCTATATCACTCTCCCTCAACTCAATAGATAATCTCAGTATACTAGCTCTACTTAACAATATCTCAGCAATTGAAATGAAGAAGGAGATAGTCTTATTTATAGAATTTTGAATGTTCAGACAATGCTATTCCACTAAATTCCAATCCATTGGTATGAGCAAGAACATGAAGGTTAAGAAGGAGTTGTTGATCAGTTGGTGAATTCCATCATGATGCCCACTCCCCATTGAATCATTGGCTATTATCTTTGCTGAGTTTGAGAAGGAATAGGCTTAGACTAGCCTTTGCCATTACACGTAAAGAGAAATGAGGGGTGACTTTCATTATGGGACATGGCTATAAATCTCAGCAATTGGGCAACATGAATTACATACCACACTTATGTTATTATACACATACTATATACTTAAGTTATATTCATATGCATATAATATATACTTAGGTTATAATTTTATTTAGATTCACAATGTATGTCCAATGAGGAAGCAATATTACAATGTAGTAAGTAGGGTACATATATATCTCAACATATAATCCATGTACCTTTCATCATACCGAATATAATTTAACCAGGTATTATCTCATTATATTATCCCAACTCTATTATTTTAATTATATTAATATATTGAAGTAACCATAAATCAACAATTGTTTACTTAGTAAAATATTCATGAGGTACCTATTTAATGTTCTCACACATCATTTAATGTCACATAAGCATTATTATTATGTAACTTACACCATTTAATCAATCTTAATATATAGTTCTTATATATTATATGAAATCACATGTTAGTGTCACATCTCTTCATACACTAGATGTAGGCACTTTAATATACAATCTCCTATTACATAATATGACACTTAAAAATTAATTGAGTAATCATTATATTAATTATTCATTTACTCTATTAACCGGTTATTATCCATAACAACAATTATTAACATTATTATACGATTAACTATCACATTCCTCGCACACAACAATTAAATAAATATAAATCTTATTATATTTATAAACAATTTACTTATTATTATTCTATTATTCGCAATAATAATAAATCAACATACTATTAATTAATCACCCATTAATATTCTATTTCTCATAATAACAATTAATATTGATCAATTGTTCACTTAATAATTCCTTCATCCTCTAATTAATTAACTCATCATCGTTTCTATTCTCGTGCCACACAAGGCATTCAACGAGCTTATCATAAACTCCATATTTTTCTCAATTATTATATATTCAATTTGAAGTAATTGAGTTAACTCATCTCATAACACATAAATATTTATATTCAAATAAATATTCGACTTTCATTAATTTATGCATTAATAATATTCGAAAAATCTCGGGTATTACATCCTCCCTCCTTATAAAAATTCTGTCCTCGGAATTGCTACAAGGTTACACAAATAGATGGGGATAGTCCCTCATCATCCTATCTTCTAATTCCCACGTGGCCTCCTCGGCATCGTGGTTACGCCAATGTACTTTTTCAGAGGAAATAACTGTATTCCTTAATGTCTGTTCTTTCCTATCTTAAATTTGGACAGGAATTTCTTCATACGTTAGGTTCCTCTCCACTTGAATGGGCTCATAAGAAATCACGTGTTTGTAGTCGGCCTTGTACGGACGTAACACGGAGATATGAAACAAGTTGTGGATGTGCTCCAACTCAGGCGGTAATGCAACTTTGTATGCCACTTCGCCCACTCGCTTCAGTATCTCGAACGGTCCTATGAATCTCAGACTCAACTTTTCTTTCTTGCCGAATTATATTTTTCCTTTCCATGGAGATACCTTCAAGAATATGAAACTGCCAACTTTAAAATCTCGATCCTGTCGATGTAGGTCTGCGTACTTTTTCCGGCGATCTTGAGCTGCTACCAGTCTGACTCTTATCAGTGTCACCACGTCTACAGTTTGTTGCATTAATTTTGGTCTTAGAATTAGTCGTTCTCTGACTTTTTCCCAACATAACGGTGTTCTGCACTTTCTTTCGTAAAGAGCTTTGTACGGTGGCATGCCGATACTCGCATGATAACTATTATTATATGCAAATTCCACTAAGGGTAGGTGGTCGTCCCAATTTCCTTGAAGTCCATCACGCAAGTACTAAGCATATCCTCCAGCGTTTGTATTGTTTGCTCACTCTGTCCGTCTGTCTGAGGATGATAAGCGGTACTCAACCTCATCTGTGTTCCCATTCTCTCTTGAAAGCTTTTCTAAAAGTTTGACGTGAAGCACGGATCTCGATCAGAGACAATTGACACCAGCACTCCATGTCATGAAACAATCTCCTTTACGTAAAGACTCGCTAACTGATTCAAACTATAGCGGATCTTGATCGGTAGAAAATGTGCGGTCTTCGTTAGTCGATCCACGATAACCCAAATGGCATCATATCCTTTCTGTGTGACTGGAAGACCCACTACGAAGTCCATCGTAATGTGCTCCCATTTCCACTCTGGTATTTCCAACGGTTGAAGTAAACCACTCGGCCGCTGGTGTTCTGCTTTAACGCATTGGCAAGTCAGACATCTACTAACGCATTCTGCAACTTCCCATTTCAGATTGGGCCACCAAAAGTGTTGCCTCAAATCTCAGTACATCTTTGTGCCTCCCGGATGAACGAAATACGTTATATTGTGTGCCTCGTGCAAAATTTCTTCTCTCAATTCGGCTATCGCTGGCACCCACATTCTCCCTTCGAATCTCAAGATACCGTCTTTATTCATTTTGAATCTTTCCTCTTTATTCTCTGCGATCCTCTTTATGATTTTCTCACATTCTTCATCTTTCTCTTAGGATTCCTTCACTCCATCCAACAAGGTTGGACGAGCTTCCATTACGAATAAATTTTCTTTAGACCTCTCCGGTCCCTTTACCTCTATCTCTAACTTCTCCATTTCTCTTATTAACTCCTCCTGAGTCATCAAGTGAAATAATTTCTCCCTTCCTTTCCTGCTCAGAGCGTCGGCAACCACGTTTGCCTTACCCTGGTAATAAAGAATATAGCAGTCGTAGTCCTTGATTAATTCTAACCACCTTCTCTAACGCATATTCAACTCCTTCTGTGTGAATATATATTTTAGACTTTTGTGGTCCGTGTATATCTCACATTTTTCTCCTTACAAATAATGTCTCCATATCTACAATGCAAAAACTATTGCCGCTAACTCTAAGTCATGAGTAGGGTATCGTTTTTCGTAGTCCTTTAATTTTCGTGATGCATACGCAATGACCTTGCCGTGTTACATGAGCTCACAACCAAGTCCCTTGTGCGATGCATCAATATACACCACAAAACCTCCCGCATCGTCTGGTAGTGATAACACAGGCGCTTCGCTTAATCTCTTTTTGAACTCTTAAAAACTCTCCTCGTATTTGTCCGTCCATACAATGTGACACCCCCAAATCCGGGTACTTCAATTTCCACGGGACTTGGTGTTCACTGTACAAATATCATCTATCTATCTACCCATAGTAAATGCAAACCATGAAATAAATAGAAATAATCCTCCCCTTATGGGGTTACAACATCTGAAAAGAAATACATCAATCCCAGGTCGTACTTAACCTTAAATATCAAATGCGGAAATATAAATAATTAAATAAGTTTTACACAACTTTAACATAAGTCTGAAACATAAACACATAAAATAAACAACAAGTCTTCATCACTTGTTGACTTTGCCCTTGCCTTTACTAGTAGAAGGCTCGTCAGACCTTTCGTTCTTAACTGCAATGTTATTATTACGCAAGAGTGAGCACGGTTGCCCACAAGTATAATAATATGACAACAATATAATAACATGCGAGTGAATCAAGGACATCTGAATAAAGAAACTCAACTTTTGACTCGAGGATAAATAACAGGAATCAAAATATCATCTGAGGGTCATAAGACCTTGAACTATGTCCTAGGTTGTAAAGTGTTTATACTTAAAACCTTTAACAGTCATAAGACTATGGACTCTACTTCTCGTACTTAGGGGGATCAGCCCTTAGTACCATATTGTGCACAATATCTCAACGCTAAAGCGTAAATAATCCCCTTTTACAGGGTTGTTCATCTCAGTTTTGACATCAGAGTCCGCACCAAAGGAAGTTTGGTTTGGATAAGCTCAATAAGTATTTTGGAATTTAGAACGTTCATCAACTATGGACTAGTCGAATCAATAAGGGTTCACTAGTCCTATAAGGTTCAACAATAACATCGATATTCAACTTGAATAATAAATCTCAAGAGTATACAATCGAATAAGTATTGTATCACTGAATCATGCTTTTAAAAGAGTTACAATATGTAATATGAATTTCGAACTTGAACAATTAAAAACACGAGCTTACTCGATATAGAAACACAAGTCTAAGGCTTAATAAATGAATAAATTAGAATTTAGGGAACTTGCTAAATCAATAAGTTAGGGATAGGATACTTGCCTCTTGCACAAGCTACAATTATAATTCACGTTCTTTATTAAACCCTACACATCAATACGTTCACAATACAAATTAATCAATAACTCGATATACGTATCGAATCACACACATCGGTCTTGAGCACGTTATTGGACTATACAATTAACGATTCAAGTCATGTAATTAACTTATTAATTACTCACGTAATATAAGTTATTAACCTCTTATTATATGTTTAATCATGTCTTTATGTTCATTACATTAGGTTTTAAACCACCTCTTAGAACACACGAACACTTAGCAAAAAAAAAATTTCAAATTTCTGCAAGGGGCGCGGCCGCGCGCCAGTTACCCTTGGGACCAGCGCGGTCGCGCGGCAACGCAGACCCAGATTTCCAGTTCGCGAATGACACACAGAGCAACCCAAATAAATCCAAATTAAACTAACGTAATGAATTTAAGGCTACCCATAAGATATAGAATTTACAGAAACATCATACCATGTTCTAAGCATGCTTTTAACACTTTAAATCACGGAATTACACAAATCACAACATTTAATTTCACTATTTTCAACATTTTATAAAGTTTTGAAAGAAAACAAGAATTCAACGTTACGGATTCGTTATAACACCGAATCCATTCGTTTAACTTCTATTTTGTTCGTTTAAATGTACACAATCACATTCAAGTGTTAATTTAAGTTAAATAAACGCATAAGGTGTGTAAATTTTGTACGTAAGGGCCATATGGGCCATATGTACAATTTTTACACTCTGTAACTTTTGAAAAATCAAATTAAGCATAACTACATGGATTTAATCGCACTAAATCATGCATACATGATATACAACATGTTATGATCATACAATAACACATATAAAATCATATCATACATTAATTATCAAATTAGTTATTCACAGAGAATCTAACATACGTTAATGGAAAACTTTAAGAACTTGAATTTAAAAACTTAGGAGAAGGAATTACCCTTGCTAGTTTGTGAAGATGATTCAAGGATGATGATATAAACTTTTCAAATTCTTCTTCTTCAATCTTTTCTCTCAAAATTCTCTCTGATTCTTTAAGTTTTATTTCCTCTGATATGAATATATAAATTGATATAGTATATATGTATATAAGTATAATACGTATAATATATAATGGGTGAGTGGTTGTCAGTTGGTCCCTTAGTGGGTTAACTGACCAACTCCCCTTAAGGCCTTGTTTGGCTAGCTTAAGGAATCCCTTCTCATTTATTTTAATTAATTTATTATAATATAGTTAATTAATGTCACACCCAATTAAATCAAATAATGCTATTTAAATCAATTAAATAAAATAGCATAAATCTACATTAAATCACATAGTCACATAATTAAAATTCTTATTTATTAATTATGTCTAATCATAAATCTCTAATTAATTAATAAATTAATTAGAATAACATTATGCTTATTAATTAATATATTAATCAAATAAGCTCAATTAAATACATACTTTGAATATAAAAATTCACCACATTAATTTAACTAATGTGACACATATAATTAAATTAATCTACCACAAATTCATCAATTAATTATTTAACTCAATAATTAAATCATCAAAAAATATTTATTTAATTCAATAAATATTCAAAATAAATTACAAAAATCTTGTTTGTCACATCTTTCCCCCCTTAAAAGGATTCTGTCCCCAGAATCACGGTTCAATTAAATTTCGTCCCGTTACAATCTCCCCCCCTTACAAAGATTCTGTCCCCAGAATCGCATAAACAAAAAAATTAAGTAAATAAATCTGGGTAATTCTTCATCATATGCTCTTCGAGTTCCCACGTAGCTTCTTCAGCATTGTGGTTCCTCCAAATTACCTTAACAGAAGGTATAATTTTATTTCTGAGGACTTGCTCTTTCCTGTCAACAATCTGAACAGGAATTTCTTCATAGGATAAGTCTTTCTCAAAATGTAGGGGTTCATATTCAATCACATGTTTGTAATCGGGTTTGTAGGGGCGTAAAACTGACACATGAAAGACGTTGTGGACATTCTCAAGCGCCGGAGGTAAGGCTACCTCATACGCAACTTCTCCAATCCTTCGCAGTACTTCAAAGGGTCCAATGAACCTTGGGCTCAATTTTCCCTTCTTACCGAATCTGATCTTCCCCTTCCAGGGAGAGACTTTCAAGAACACATAGCTACCCGATTCAAACTCAACGTTCTTACGGTGTGGATCGGCGTATTTCTTCTGCCTATCCTGAGCTGCTACCAGTCTTGTTCTGATCACTTTGACTATCTCTGCTGTCTGCTGTACCAGTTCTGGACCTAATAGTTGTCTCTCGCCAACTTCATCCCAGTATAGCGGGGTTCTGCATTTTCTTCCGTACAACGCTTCGTAAGGCGGCATGCCAATACTAGCGTGGTAACTGTTGTTGTAACCGAATTCCACAAGCGGTAGGTGATCATCCCAATTTCCTTTAAAATCCATGATGCATGCTCTCAACATATCTTCCAATGTCTGGATCGTTCTTTCACTCTGCCCATCTGTCTGAGGGTGATAAGCCGTACTCATTCTCAACTGTGTCCCCATGCATTCTTGTAGTCGCTTCCAGAAGTTCGATGTGAAACGCGGATCTCTGTCGGAAACAATTGACACCGGAACTCCGTGCCTCGAAACAATCTCTTTCACATATAGCCTTGCCAACTGGTCTAAGTTGAATCTGATTTTAATCGGAAGGAAGTGTGCGGATTTCGTCAGTCGGTCAACGATAACCCATACTGCGTCGTAGCCTTTCTGAGTCGTCGGAAGGCCAACCACGAAATCCATCGTAATGTGTTCCCATTTCCATTCTGGGATTTCCAGGGGTTGTAGCAAACCACTTGGTCTCTGATGTTCTGCTTTCACTTTCTGACAGGTTAGACACTTTGCAACACACTCAGCAACATCTCGTTTCAAATTCGGCCACCAGAAGTGCTGTCGAAGATCCTGGTACATCTTGGTACTACCGGGGTGAATTGAATACCGTGAGCTATGAGCCTCTCTCAAAATGTCATCCTTAATCTCTGGCACTGACGGTACCCGAACTCTATTCTCAAATCTCAGTAGTCCCTCACTGTCTATCTTGAATCTCGGTTCGGTTCCTTCAGATATCTTTTTCTTAACCTTCTCACATTCTTCGTCCTGAAGTTGAGCTTCCTTAACTTTATCCAATAGGGTTGTACCAGCTTGAATCTGAAACAACTTCTCGTCAATCTCCATCGAATACTTCACTTCCAATTTCAGCTTTTCCATTGCTGAAATTAGTTCCTCCTGAGTAGTCAACATCATCAATTTCTCCCGACCCTTTCTGCTTAAGGCGTCGGCAACCACATTAGCCTTACCCGGATGGTATAAGATTTCACAGTCATAGTCCTTAATTAACTCCAGCCACCTTCTCTGGCGCATATTCAAGTCCTTCTGTGTAAAGATATATTTCAGACTCTTGTGGTCTGTATATATTTCACACTTCTCCCCATAGAGATAGTGTCTCCAAATTTTTAAAGCAAATACCACGGCAGCTAACTCCAAGTCATGGGTCGGATACCCCTTCTCATAGTCTTTCAATTGTCGTGACGCATACGCAATGACCCTGCCGTTTTGCATAAGCACACAGCCAAGTCCTTTATGCGACGCATCACTATAAACCACAAAATTGCCTGTGTCGTCCGGAAGGGATAACACAGGTGCTGAACTCAACCTCCTCTTGAGCTCTTGGAAACTTTCCTCACACTTCTCTGTCCAAACGAATTTCACCGATTTTCTAGTCAAATTTGTCAGCGGAGTTGCGATCTTGGAAAAGTCCTGAATAAATCTTCTATAATAACCCGCCAATCCAAGAAAACTCCTCACTTCCGACGGTGTTTTCGGCAGATCCCAGTTCATCACAGCTTCGACTTTAGAGGGATCTACCGAAATTCCGTCCTTGTCGATCACATGTCCAAGAAATTGCACTCTTTCAATCCAGAATTCACATTTAGAAAATTTGGCAGTACAACTTCTCTCTTCTCAACGCCTCTAATGTTAACTTCAGATGTTCTACATGTTCTTCCTTGGTCTTCGAGTATACCAAAATATCGTCGATAAAGACCACCACGAATTTGTCCAAAAACGGCTTGAACACTCCATTCATTAAGCCCATGAATGCTGCAGGAGCATTCGTTAGACCAAATGACATTACCAAAAATTCGTAGTGACCATATCGAGTCCTAAATGCTGTCTTTGGAACATCCTCTGGCCTCACCTTCAGCTGATGATAGCCACTCCTCAAGTCTATCTTTGAAAAGTACCTTGCACCCTTCAATTGGTCGAACAGATCGTCGATCCTCGGTAATGGATATCTATTCTTAATTGTGACCTTATTCAGTTCTCTGTAGTCGATGCAAAGCCGCATCGTCCCGTCCTTCTTCTTCACAAATAACACCGGCGCTCCCCACGGCGATACGCTCGGTTGGATGTACTTCTTGTCCAGTAACTCTTGTAGTTGTACCATTAACTCTTTCATCTCTACCGGAGCCATCCGGTATGGTGCCTTCGATATTGGGGCCGTCCCTGGCGCCAAATCGATCACAAACTCAACCTCTCTGTCTGGCGGAAGTCCTGGCAGATCATCCGGAAATACGTCTAAGAAGTCCCTCACGACTGGTATATCTTCTAATTTCGAATTTTCTTTACGACTATCGACTATGTAGGCTAAATATCCTACACAGCCTTGTCTTAACAACTTCCTGGCCTGCATCATCGTCAGACAACTCGCTTGTCTAGGCGATTTACTGCCATAAAACACAACCTTTGACGGGGTCATAAGGTTGATACACTTCCTCTGGCAATCAATTACAGCCCCATAATTGACTAGCCAATCCATTCCCAGAATAACATCGAATTCCCCAAGTCTAATCGGGATAAGATTTACGTTCATAATGTTACCCTTAATATCTACTCTACAGTTCTTGTGTACATACTTAACAGGGATTACTTCTCTATTCGCAATCTCTATATTCATGGGGTATTCTAACTCGTCCATAGGAAGTTCTAAGTTCTTAGCAAAGTCATCGGATATAAATGAACAAGTAGCACCCGAATCAAATAGTACATAAGCATTAACTTTATTGATCGGAATGATACCTGACACCACATCGCGAGACTGCACAGCATCCTGCACGGTCATGTTGAAGGTCCTGGCGGTTGGTCGGTTGGTTGCGGTTGGTCCCGTGATAGTTAAAGCACTTCCACCGCTGTTTCCCCTGTTTCCACCTGATCCTTCCCTTCCAGATCCCTTCTTGGGACAGTCCCTTGCCAGATGGTCCTTTGAGCCGCAAGTGAAGCAAGCGCCCTTCTTTGGGTTCGGACAGTTAGGTGCTATGTGGCCTTCCTGACCACAATTATAACATACTCGTTTTCCCTTCATACAGACCCCCAGGTGAGCTTTCCCGCAGGTCGAACAAGCTTCGATCCTCTTTTTCTGACCACCTTGCTGATTCCCAGTCGATGAGTTATCATTCCACCTCCTCTTCTGATTATTACTCCCTCCCGTGTTGCTACCACTAGCCTTGTTAATTCCTTCACCTTCACTCTTCTTCTTTTTCTGATCTTGGTTATACTTTGTAACTGCATCACTCCCGCCTTCAGCGAGAATGGCCTTCTCCAACACCCCAGCAAAAGTGTTCAATTGGAACATTGACACTTTGCTATACAACCAGGGCTTCAGGCCCTGTTCAAACCTCCTTGCCTTCCTCTGATCGGTGTGCACTTGATACGTGGCAAACCTAGCCAACTCATTGAATTTCGCCGCATATTCTGGTACGGACATATTTCCCTGTTTCAGTTCCAAGAACTGGACCTCCATTTGATTCTGCGAGCTGGTCGGAAAGTACATCTCGAAGAACATCTCCTTGAACCTCTCCCAGGTAATCACACCTTCACCTCCCCGGACCTTATTCGCTTGCCACCAATAGCTGGCCTCAGATTTCAGCATGAACGTTGCATAGGCGGTTTTCTGGTCCTCTCTGACTCTGGCGACGTCAAAAACTTTTTCCATCTCCATGACCCAGGTTTGAGCTTCTATCGGGTTCATGGTGCCTTTAAACTCTGGCGGTCCCACCGCCTTGAAGTCCTTGAACGTTGTGGTCGGTGGAGCTTGAGGTTGGTTGTTAAGCGCTCCAGCAAGTAAGTTCGCCAACTGCTGAACGGGGTTAGCATTGGCGTCGTTGTTGTTGTTAGTTGACCCTTCTTGGGCCTGTTGACGGTTAGATCGTCTCCTTGGCGGCATTTTACTGTTAAGAAATACGCGTATTAGAACTTTATTCAATCTTTTAAATATCTAAGGCTTAACTTAAACATTTAGACACAATCAGTCAACACATTATCTCAAATAAACTCTGATATATTACTAAATCAAAAGTTTTAACATAATACGATAGCATCACTGCTATTTACATCAACTATCCTGAGATAAAGAATCTACAGGATTTAAAACATAAAATATTCCTCTGTTTATAAACACATTGGAATTTACATTATTAACTACCAGATAGGTTTCACAAAATCAAATGTTCCTATCACTGCCCATTAAGGCGACGAACAGCTTTGCCACGCTCTTCTTCCATAATCCGAGACATCGTCCTGCGATCTAGCATGTACGACGGTAGTCCTTCAAACTGAATTGGGTACCTCATAACCCGATCCTGGGCCTCGTCAATTGCATACTGAAGTATAGAGTACGTCTCTTCAAGCTTGGCCTTCTTCGCCCGACAATTATCTTCTGCGAGATCTGCTCGTCGTGATTCCCTTACCCAAGCCTCCTCTGCTATGGCCAGCCTTGCTGATTTCTCTTTTAGTTCATTCTTCAATTCCTCAATTTCCTCTGACTTCTGCTCGGTTTGGCCCTTCTCGTGAGCCAAATTCCACTCTACATTTCCCAAACGTGTGTGAAGAGCCTCAACCTCTCCATCCCTCAGCTCGATGGTAGACTGTTGAGTAACCGACCGCTCCCTCAGCTCCTGAACAGTCTCCCTCAGCTCCTGAACAGTATCACGTAACTCTATGTTACGGTCATACAGCTCGTCATACATCTCAGCACTGATAGAGCTCGGCGGGAACTCTTCAGGGTCTTCCTCCTCCTCTTCAGCTGCCTCAGCCTGAACTTCAATCTCCTCAGGGTCTTCCTCAGAGTCCTCCTCTGAATTAGACACCGGCACAATCTCCTGACCAATGACTGTGATCAAGGGTGATGGCTCTCGTCGGACTAACTGCTCCCAAACTACGTGGATATCTCGGGGCTCCTCCTCTCTAGCCTCTAGGGGTACAAGGTCCCTGGACTGACTAGGTTCTCCAGCATTCGTCATCCTGACAAATAAAATTTTAAGTTTTAGTAATTACGTGATGCTAATCGAGACTCGAATATATAAGTATAAGCACGTAGCACATAAGGTAAGTTATTATCTTTCTTAGAACTCGATAAGAGTTATCATTACTATGTTCTCGATCTCTAAAAAGGCTACTATCCTAAGGTTTTTCCCCACCTAAGGTTCATAACCTACAGCTCTGATACCAACCTGTGACACCCCCAAATCCGGGTACTTCAATTTCCACGGGACTTGGTGTTCACTGTACAAATATCATCTATCTATCTACCCATAGTAAATGCAAACCATGAAATAAATAGAAATAATCCTCCCCTTATGGGGTTACAACATCTGAAAAGAAATACATCAATCCCAGGTCGTACTTAACCTTAAATATCAAATGCGGAAATATAAATAATTAAATAAGTTTTACACAACTTTAACATAAGTCTGAAACATAAACACATAAAATAAACAACAAGTCTTCATCACTTGTTGACTTTGCCCTTGCCTTTACTAGTAGAAGGCTCGTCAGACCTTTCGTTCTTAACTGCAATGTTATTATTACGCAAGAGTGAGCACGGTTGCCCACAAGTATAATAATATGACAACAATATAATAACATGCGAGTGAATCAAGGACATCTGAATAAAGAAACTCAACTTTTGACTCGAGGATAAATAACAGGAATCAAAATATCATCTGAGGGTCATAAGACCTTGAACTATGTCCTAGGTTGTAAAGTGTTTATACTTAAAACCTTTAACAGTCATAAGACTATGGACTCTACTTCTCGTACTTAGGGGGATCAGCCCTTAGTACCATATTGTGCACAATATCTCAACGCTAAAGCGTAAATAATCCCCTTTTACAGGGTTGTTCATCTCAGTTTTGACATCAGAGTCCGCACCAAAGGAAGTTTGGTTTGGATAAGCTCAATAAGTATTTTGGAATTTAGAACGTTCATCAACTATGGACTAGTCGAATCAATAAGGGTTCACTAGTCCTATAAGGTTCAACAATAACATCGATATTCAACTTGAATAATAAATCTCAAGAGTATACAATCGAATAAGTATTGTATCACTGAATCATGCTTTTAAAAGAGTTACAATATGTAATATGAATTTCGAACTTGAACAATTAAAAACACGAGCTTACTCGATATAGAAACACAAGTCTAAGGCTTAATAAATGAATAAATTAGAATTTAGGGAACTTGCTAAATCAATAAGTTAGGGATAGGATACTTGCCTCTTGCACAAGCTACAATTATAATTCACGTTCTTTATTAAACCCTACACATCAATACGTTCACAATACAAATTAATCAATAACTCGATATACGTATCGAATCACACACATCGGTCTTGAGCACGTTATTGGACTATACAATTAACGATTCAAGTCATGTAATTAACTTATTAATTACTCACGTAATATAAGTTATTAACCTCTTATTATATGTTTAATCATGTCTTTATGTTCATTACATTAGGTTTTAAACCACCTCTTAGAACACACGAACACTTAGCAAAAAAAAAATTTCAAATTTCTGCAAGGGGCGCGGCCGCGCGCCAGTTACCCTTGGGACCAGCGCGGTCGCGCGGCAACGCAGACCCAGATTTCCAGTTCGCGAATGACACACAGAGCAACCCAAATAAATCCAAATTAAACTAACGTAATGAATTTAAGGCTACCCATAAGATATAGAATTTACAGAAACATCATACCATGTTCTAAGCATGCTTTTAACACTTTAAATCACGGAATTACACAAATCACAACATTTAATTTCACTATTTTCAACATTTTATAAAGTTTTGAAAGAAAACAAGAATTCAACGTTACGGATTCGTTATAACACCGAATCCATTCGTTTAACTTCTATTTTGTTCGTTTAAATGTACACAATCACATTCAAGTGTTAATTTAAGTTAAATAAACGCATAAGGTGTGTAAATTTTGTACGTAAGGGCCATATGGGCCATATGTACAATTTTTACACTCTGTAACTTTTGAAAAATCAAATTAAGCATAACTACATGGATTTAATCGCACTAAATCATGCATACATGATATACAACATGTTATGATCATACAATAACACATATAAAATCATATCATACATTAATTATCAAATTAGTTATTCACAGAGAATCTAACATACGTTAATGGAAAACTTTAAGAACTTGAATTTAAAAACTTAGGAGAAGGAATTACCCTTGCTAGTTTGTGAAGATGATTCAAGGATGATGATATAAACTTTTCAAATTCTTCTTCTTCAATCTTTTCTCTCAAAATTCTCTCTGATTCTTTAAGTTTTATTTCCTCTGATATGAATATATAAATTGATATAGTATATATGTATATAAGTATAATACGTATAATATATAATGGGTGAGTGGTTGTCAGTTGGTCCCTTAGTGGGTTAACTGACCAACTCCCCTTAAGGCCTTGTTTGGCTAGCTTAAGGAATCCCTTCTCATTTATTTTAATTAATTTATTATAATATAGTTAATTAATGTCACACCCAATTAAATCAAATAATGCTATTTAAATCAATTAAATAAAATAGCATAAATCTACATTAAATCACATAGTCACATAATTAAAATTCTTATTTATTAATTATGTCTAATCATAAATCTCTAATTAATTAATAAATTAATTAGAATAACATTATGCTTATTAATTAATATATTAATCAAATAAGCTCAATTAAATACATACTTTGAATATAAAAATTCACCACATTAATTTAACTAATGTGACACATATAATTAAATTAATCTACCACAAATTCATCAATTAATTATTTAACTCAATAATTAAATCATCAAAAAATATTTATTTAATTCAATAAATATTCAAAATAAATTACAAAAATCTTGTTTGTCACATACAAACTTTACCGTCTTCCTCGTCAGATTGGTCAGCGGGGTCGCTATCTTAGAAAAATCTTGGATAAATCTTTGATAGTACCCAGCTAACCCTAAGAAACTTCTTATCTCTGTTGGTGTTTTCGGCTGCTCCCAATTACTTACTTCTTCTACCTTCGCAGGGTCTACTGAGATTCCATTCTTATCCACCACGTGTCCTAAGAATTGAACCTTCTCCATCCAAAATTCACACTTAGAAAACTTTGCATACATCTTCTCCTTCCTTAGAGCCTCCAAAACAATCTTCAGATGTTCGACGTGCTCTTCCTCTGTCTTCGAGTAGATCAAGATGTCGTCGATGAAAACTACCACAAATTTATCCAAGTATGGCTTGAAGACTTGGTTCATTAAGTCCATGAATGCTGCCGAAGCATTAGTCAATCCAAATGACATTACCAAAAACTCGTAATGTCCATAACGGGTTCGAAACGCAGTCTTTGGTATGTCTTCCTCCAGTACCTTCAGTTGGTGATAACCTATCCGTAGGTCGATCTTTGAGAAACACTTCGCTCCCTTCAGTTATTTAAATAGGTCGTCTATCCTTGGTAACGGATATCTGTTCTTGATTGTTACTCTGTTTAATTCTCGATAATCGATACAGAGCCTCATCGATCCGTTCTTCTTTTTCACAAACAACACTGATGCTCCCCAAGGAGACACACTTGGTCGTATGTAACCCTTATCCAATAAATCTTGCAGTTGTATCATCAATTCCTTCATTTCTACTTGAGCCATACGATATAGAGCTTTCAAAATTGGTGCTGTTCCCGGTGCTAAGTCTATTACGAATTCGATTTCTCTGTCTGGCGAAAGACTAGGCAGATCGTCCGGAAATACATCTTGGAATTCTTTTACTACGGATATATCCTTAATTTCTACTCCCTTTTTCCGAGTATCTACAATGTAAGCTAAGTAACCTACACATCCTTTCATTAACAATTTCTTGGCCTGCATCATCGTAAGACAACACGATTGCTTAAGCGATGAGCTACCATAAAAAACTACCTTAGACTTACTCGGAGTCTGAAGGTTCACACTTTTACTCTGACAGTCAATTATCGTTGCATGGTTATACAACCAATCCATTCCCACTATTACGTCGAATTCTCCCAATCTAATTGGAATCAAGTCTACGCTCAATTCATGATCTCTAATATTTGCGCGATAATTTCGGTAAACGTATTCTACGGGGATTACTTCCTTATTCGCAACTTCTATGTCTAAAGGATTTCCTAATCGTTCTCGGGGTGTTTTCAGTTGACTAGCAAATTCTTTGGATACAAAAGAACAGGTGGCACCTGAATCAAATAATACATATGCATTTATATCATTGATTGGGATTATACCTGACACCACGTCCTTCGTAGCTACTGCATCCTGGACGGTCATGTTAAAGGTCCTAGCAGTTGGGCGGTTGGATTGTGTCGGTCCGCTGATCATTAGTTTGTTGTTTCCCCCTTAATGGCTACTACCTCCGCCACTTCCCTTCTTCGGGCAGTCCTTGATCCGGTGCTCCGTTGAGCTGCAAGAGAAACACTCTTGTATCTTCTTCGGCTTTAGGCAATTTGGAGAAATGTGTCCCTCCTGGCCGCAATTGTAGCAAGTGTCGCGTCATTTCCAGCACTCGCCCTGATAATTCTTTCCACATTTTGATCATCCCTCTGCCCTCTTCTTAAATCCTCCACGAAAGTTTCCCGACTGATTGTTGTTGTTTTTGTTGTTATTCTCCCATTTTTTATTTCCCAAATTACTACCTCCACTGCTGCTACCTCCTCCACGATTTTCTCCTCCCGTGTTCTTACCCTTCTTTTCCTTGTTATAAAGACTTAAGGCCTCACTGCCACCTTCTGCAATGATCGTCTTCTCCAGCAACGTTACAAAAGAGACAATCTGAAGAACTGACACCTTATTAAATAGCCAAGGCTTCAGTCCTTGTTCAAAAAGTCTCGCCTTCCTCTCTTTGTCTCCCACTTGGTGTTCTGCAAATCGTGCTAGTTTATTGAACTTAGCCGCGTACGCGCCACCGTCATATCACCTTGCTTTAGTTCTAAGAACTTCACCTCCATTCTATTCTTCATGCTCTTCAGGAATTAATTCTCAAAAAACAGAGTCTTGAATCTCTCCCACTCGGTTATCCCTTCTCCCCCTCTTTGTTGATTAGCCTCCCACCAGTAGTTGGCTTCGCCTCTCATCATGTACGTAGCAAATACAGTCATTTGGTCTTCACCCACTCGAGTGATAGTGAAGGCCTTCTTTATATCCTTAACCCATGTCTGAGCTATGATTGGATCGGTAGTACCCTCGAACTCTAGGGGTCCTACACTCCCAAAGTCTTTAAAATTTGTGATTGGTACTGCTTGGGGATTGGGGCGAACGGGTTCGTTGTTTCTTCCCCTAAGAGCTTCTCCTAACAGATCTACTAGCTTCTGGATCGAGTCTACTTGTTCCCTCTCATTGTTAACCGATTCCTCAGGTGCAGTTAATCTACGTCTTGGTGCCAATATCTGCATCACAAATTTTTCATTTTATTAATACTCAATTATATTACTTAAGTATTTCTTTAATATTAAAGGCATAGAATTTTATAACACGTTTATGAAATAAGATCATTTATATTCATATGCCAATTCATTTCGTTACATGATTGTCCCTAACATACTGCTATAAATGTCATCACATATCCCCTAATATCACAAAAGACGGGGAACACTAACATACTACCCCTCTAACATAAGATTACTCGGGGTTTACATATCTATCCCATACCTTACACAAAAGATTGGGATTACAACATAGTATATACGTCACATAAAGTAAATACTACTTAAGCTACTGCTAGTCTAGCTAAGGGTCTCATCCCAATATCCTGCGCTCCATAACACTCTTGTACTCGATCTGCACTATGTACGCCATCAGCTCTCTGCTCATAGTATGTAGGGTCTGTCCCTGCTCCGCTGGGTAGTGGTATACACCATCGATCACCCTCTCTATAGCTGAACGGAACACATACCCCATCTTGTTCACCTTCCTCTTCTTGTATATGACCTCATCCTCCAGGTCATCTGCCCTCTCATTTGCTGCTTCCCACTTCTCCTCGAAGTGGATCCTATCCATCACCTCCAACTCTAGCTGAGTATGGAGTGCCTCTTTCTCAGTCTTCTCGCTTAACTCTCTCTGCTCTACCTCTTCCAGCTTTCCTGCCAGATCCACATTTCTAGCTACCGACATGTGAAACAAGGTCCCCATCTAGATCCCTTCCTCCCTGCGGTATGCAATCTCCACCTCTAACTCCTGCATCGCTAGCTTCCTCTGATGGTCCTCATCCCTCAACTTCTGAAACTCGGACTCTCTCTCCTGCGCCTCAACCTCCAGCTCTTAGACTCTGCAGTCCAACTCTAAAATACGCTCCTCGTACTCTCCCAACATCTGCTCCTCGAGATTAGGCTCGTAAGAGTCCTCCATGGGCTCGCCTTCCGTAGGCTCGTCCTCCACGGGCTCGTCCTCCATGGGCTCCTCCTCTGGGTCAAACTCTACCTCGATCTCCCATGTCTGTCATCTTACAATCACAAACACAAGACAAACAAACAACAACTTCATTAGAATGTTAAATAAAATATAAGTTCATTGTATGGAATGAAGTTACATTTCATAACACACTAAGTCTCTCTAGGAAAACTCTACATAAGTTTTATCTCCTTTTAACTTTCTAAGTTCTCCTAAGTTATAATCTAAGGACACTCGCTCCTAAGGTTTATAACTACAGCTCTGATACCAACCTGAGACGCCCCCAAATTCGGACCGCCACAAAGTCTCGAATTTGGTTCGTCACGTTCTATAATCTAATACAATAATAATATATCGCACAGCGGAATAACACAAAATACTACGAATAGATTACATTTATTTAATATAATCATTCACGTCCCAAGGTCTTGTAACTTATACATCGATTACATAGCTTAAACATATCTTAAGCATATATAAACTTAACTAGTACATAATAGAATAAGGTCTTATTACAATCATAAAGTTTTACATAATTTAAAACTACTCCGTAGCCTTGCCCTTTCCCTTATCGATGCTCGAAGGTCCGCCTTGCTCTGCCTTAACTGAAATGTTTTTAGGGGAAAAACAAGAATGAGCAACAAGTTTGCTCAGCAAGTAAATAGCAATAAGGGTCATTAAAGTTTTAGAATCCCACAAAGGAGTATAACAGGATATGATAGTTCGAGGTTAGAAAGAAATATCAACAATTCTCAATAACAGTCGCTAAGGACAGAAAGATGTCAACAAGATTCAACGCTTTAATCAATTCAAGATTTCTAAACAATGAATACTGAGCAGTCACTAAGGACTATGAACTTCTACTAGAATTAACAGAAATATACTAATAATCCAATAAAACAAGCACAACAGGTGATCAGCCTAAAGTACCCTACATTATGCATAATATTCAATCGTACTCAAGTGCGCACGTCGGTAACACGACAAATATGGTTTCCCCTTCAAAAGGGTTGTTCATCTTAGTCAATATAAGACTCCGCACCAATCAATTGGTTTGGATCGCTTTTCAAATTCATAATATAGATCTAGCCGAATCAAATGGCATAGACTGCTCTTTCAAGGTATATAAGAACAATCATAAGTTCAAAACTCAAGATTTAATGTTCGAAGAATATAAATCAACTTTATCTTATTCACGAAGTATTTAAGTCATAAGACATGAATTTCAATTCCAATAGCGTACTTGTACAACAACAATGGTACAAGCTCAATAAATTCTCAATTAGGAGTAAAGTTAGAGTATTTGCTTACAATATCAGTTGAATAAAGTAATGCAAGGTTAGGATACTTGCATAATATATATTAAGAAACTTGCACAATATACAAGGTTATGTAAGTTAGAGAACTTGCCTTAAGCGTAGATTATCAACCTTTAGCTTATCGATACTTCGAATTCCTATCGTAATATATTTACATGTATAGGATGTTCATTAGCTAAGTATATTTGGTACACAAGCTCGATATGTAAGTTAAATATGCACATATGATTTTACTCTTTATATAACATTATATGTACGTCACTACGTACTTATACACATGTAGTACAAAATCAGTACATAATACATTATGAAATCATATAACATAGTTATATCACGTATGTCCTTGTAGTAAATTATAACACTAAGTTGATTATGCCATTTATTATCTATGGACTTCCTTGTTACAAGTTAGACATCATCGTGTTATATTGTTATCTCATATAAACATATATCAGTAGAGGTCAGACCATGATTAGCAACTTTAGGCATCAATATAAGTCAACTTGCAAAATCAAAAAATAAGCAGAGTGCATCAGTTCTGAAAACAAACTGGCGCAGCTGCGCCCTGGTTAAGCCTAGGGACGGTGCAGCTGCGCTGTCCCCTGGCCAGACCAGGGTTGGGCTTTTTCCACACTACTTCTGACTAACACGTACCCATACCTCAACACATAGTATATTCATATGTTAAAGGGTCTTAGATGCTCACATAACCTTTCTAAGTCCAATCTTACATGTTATATCTTAGTTGGAATTTCCATCGGTTTATGGCTAAATAACGCCACAGAATCATCAATGCTATCATGTTAGACACGCATACATGCGAGGTGGTCATATAATCTACCAATAAGCATGCTCACATGTTTTTACATCCTATACGCATAACTAGCATCGTTATTTGTTTTGAAAACTTAATCAAACTCATACTTGATTAACTTGCATTGTATATAACATGTGTGTGCACATGCATGATATCGTAGTGATGTTAAAAGCACTATCAAACATGTTAAAATAATGAGAATGCTATCATACTATGATCATGCAACTTAGTTTGCAAAAAGTTTGACTTTTCTTTTGAAATTGTTATGACTTAACTCATGTATGTTGTGTAAGCCTAACATCTTTAGACTTGCATTTCATGTCTATTTAAACCATACGATCATGCTCACCAAGTCAGAATACAAACATGACTATAACATATCAAGGTTCCTTTTAAAACTCTAAGTTCATTTCGAAACTATAACTTTCTTTAGTAATTATATACTATCATAGTCAAACATGCTTATGCTATGTTAAGGTACCCATATATACACGTCATACTTGTTATCATGCTTTTCTAAACAATATCGACTCGTTAACACTTAACAGATTTCAGCAGAAACAAAAAATAAAACTCAGAGCCTGGCGCAGCTGCGCTACACCCTAGTACAAACAGGGCGCAGCTGTGCCGTTGCTCGACCAGAACTGAAATGGTTTCTGTTCGGCAGAAGGCAAGGCCAAATACAGAATTTCTCAACAAATTTCATCCCAAAGCAACCACATTGTATACTAACATGATCACTAACTTATATAATAACTAACAAATGTTTCCCAATCAATTTATCATATAATTCATGCTTAATTCAAGAAATTAGAATTTCAGGAAATGAAGAACAAGAAATGGGAATTATACCACTGCAAATGCTTAACTGAGTTTGCTGCTATATCACTCTCCCTCAACTCAATAGATAATCTCAGTATACTAGCTCTACTTAACAATATCTCAGCAATTGAAATGAAGAAGGAGAGAGTCTTATTTATAGAGTTTTGAATGTTCAGACAATGCTATTCCACTAAATTCCAATCCATTGGTATGAGCAAGAACATGAAGGTTAAGAAGGAGTTGTTGATCAGTTGGTGAATTCCATCATGATGCCCACTCCCCATTGAATCATTGGCTATTATCTTTGCTGAGTTTGAGAAGGAATAGGCTTAGACTAGCCTTTGCCATTACACATAAAGAGAAATGAGGGGTGACTTTCATTATGGGACATGGCTATAAATCTCAGCAATTGGGCAACATGAATTACATACCACACTTATGTTATTATACACATACTATATACTTAAGTTATATTCATATGCATATAATATATGCTTAGGTTATAATTTCAATTAGACTCACAATGTATGTCCAATGAGGAAGCAATATTACAATGTAGTAAGTAGGGTACATATATATCTCAACATATAATCCATGTACCTTTCATCATACCGAATATAATTTAACCAGGTATTATCTCATTATATTATCCCAACTCTATTATTTTAATTATATTAATATATTGAAGTAACCATAAATCAACAATTGTTTACTTAGTAAAATATTCATGAGGTACCTATTTAATGTTCTCACACATCACTTAATGTCACATAAGCATTATTATTATGTAACTTACACCATTTAATCAATCTTAATATATAGTTCTTATATATTATATGAAATCACATGTTAGTGTCACATCTCTTCATACACTAGATGTAGGCACTTTAATATACAATCACCTATTACATAATATGACACTTAGAAATTAATTGAGTAATCATTATATTAATTATTCATTTACTCTATTAACCGGTTATTATCCATAACAACAATTATTAATATTATTATACGATTAACTATCACATTCCTTGCACACAAAAATTAAATAAATATAAATCTTATTATATTTATAAACAATTTACTTATTATTATTCTATTACTCGCAATAATAATAAATCAACATACTATTAATTAATCACCCATTAATATTCTATTTCTCATAATAACAATTAATTAACAATTAATATTGATCAATTGTTCACTTAATAATTCCTTCATCCTCTAATTAATTAACTCATCATCGTTTCTATTCTCGTGCCACATAAGGCATTCAACGAGCTTATCATAAACTCCATATTTTTCTCAATTATTATATATTCAATTTGAAGTTATTGAGTTAACTCATCTCATAACACATAAATATTTATATTCAAATAAATATCCGACTTTCATTAATTTATTCATTAATAATATTCGGAAATTCTCGTGTATTACAGTTTCACTCCCTCCATCTCAAAATAATGCCCAGTTTTAATTTTTTTTGATCAGGTTTATAATTTTTGAAATTAAAATTGAGCTCATATAGATATATTTTCTAATTTAAATAAATTATAGTTTGTAGTAAATTGGATGTAATTTAAAATTATTAACTTTTACGGGCAACGAAAGATTTTTGGTTGACATATTTCGTAGCCTAATATGGACTACATTCATTTTCAACAATTTTTCGTTCATTGCGTATTTTGTACAATGTTTTGCAATGACTATTAAAATGGCACCTTAGCTACATCTAGCTCATGGATCAATCATATAAATAGAGTTGAATTGTTCTTTATGCCAAGTGAATAATAAATGGAAAAAGAAAAGGAAAAATCCATCAAACTTAAAAGGGGATTGATAGGTCTCCAAATCTGAGTGTTTAATTTTGATGATAACAAATTAGGTTAAAAGGTCAAAAGGGTAGAATTCTCTCCATAAGATTAAAAGTGTTAAAATTGATTTATTAATTACCTTGAATATTTTGACCAAAAATATTTATTTTCTAAAAACTTCTTTTGAATTTATTTTATGATAATTTAATATCAAGTGTTAATAAAATGAGTTCATATAGTAACACTTCCTAAGGAAAGGAGATTCCTATTTCTTTTTCAAAATGATTTTAAAATTCTTTATGGGCAAAAACTATTTCTAAATTAACCGTGCATGTGTGTGCATGTGTGTGTACCGAATTTAAGAGGTGTGTGCATGTGTTGGTGGGTGTGTGTGTGCTGAACACTTGTGTGTGTTTGCATGGAAGTATGTGCTTAATTTATAAGTGGTGCATGTGTGTATGTGTCGAGAATTGTGTGCTTGTATGCTGGAAACTTATAAGGCGTACGCCTTTGTTGAAAACAATGGGCACAATTTTAATGATTGCATGTAGTGACTCATTTGTGCTTAACAAAAATTTTGGGCCATTTCGATTTCATATCCGGCCAAACCAATTTAATCCGAGCCCCTCATCTTTCCATCATGCAATCCGAACCTTTCAATTCAAAAATAAATTTTCAAAATTACGATATTGCCCGAACCTCAAAAATTCTATAAATAGGAGGCTTTTCTATTCATTTTAATTTACCATTTTCATAAACTGAAAAGTTTACTCTCCTTGCCTACATTCTGTCTAAACAAGCTTTTACTCTCTTCTCCCAATCAAAGTTATAATTCTATTGGAAGAGAAAAATTGGCCCAAGTATTCGAGATAAGTCGTTAAATTATAATTGTTCATATCATCTCATACTTGCTCATGCATATAGATATTCTGTTATAAATTGCTATATACATTCATATATCTATATATCCATATTAGTAAAGAGTCAGTACTTGGACACCGATATAATTTGGAAGTTATTTTTTTGAAATTCTCCAAACGGTCTTTAAAATCCCAAGTGGCTCTTTACTGATATAATCAATATATAGATTTAGATAATCAGATATAACCTGTGGTACACATTTATATATATCTATATTTCATCTATCATATCTAGTAAAGAGTAAGTACTTGGACATCGATATAATTTGGATGTTATTACTTTGAAATTCTCCAAACGGTCTTTAAAATCCCAAGTGGCCCTTTACTGATATAAATAATCTATATAAATATTCTTTAATATTTTATATACGATTATCAAGTTGTGAATCGAAAAAATTAGTCAGTACTTGGATACCGATATAATTCGGATGTTATTTCCTTGAAATACTCTGGACGGTCTTTAAAATCCCAAGTGGCCAAATTATTCACAACATAGATCAAATATAATATAATATATATAAGTGGGTGAAACAAGTTTGTTCAAGTATTATCTAAAGTGAATCATATTACCATACTTGATAAACTGTCATCAAATATACTTCTCATATAATTGTTCATAAATTATTGTTGCATTATACAAGTGTGTGTGATTGTTTAAATTCAAAGTTATATTTATTTAACACCAAAAGAAACACACTCTTTATAAACAAAAATCTTTTTCTTAAATCCATATAAAATTATTCTTTAAAGAAAAAAAAATCTTTATTACAAGTGCTTAAATATTTTATCTGCTTTCACAGAAGCATATCACATAAAAGTTTTTAAACTTTTATCATATACTTAAATTCTATATCTGCTTATCTGAGAAGTATCTGTTCTACAATTTTATCTGCTTATTATTAGAAACAAATATTCAAACAAACTTTTTGTAAAAGAAAAAGGTTGAGTTAGTTTATTTTATACTTGTGAGAAAGACAAAAATTCTTTGACCAAGACTAAAGTCTTAGAGAGGTCAGCTGGGAGTTAGATCTCAAGTGTACTTGTGTGGTGAGGAAGAGATTGTTGATTCAAGGCCAAGGGATAGAATAGTTCTAAGCTCAAAAGAAGATTCAACTAAGCTTGTAGAAGGAGTTGGGAGTTCGCTGTCCAAGATAGTTAGTTGTGTATAGTTGTAAGTTTATCTTAAAAACTTTGTACAGGCTTCTCCGCCTATTGAAGGAGTATTTATTACAGGGAGTAATAGGATCTCAAGTCCTGGAGAGGAGCTTGAGACTGGACGTAGCAACATACTCGAGCTGCATGTTGTGAACCAGATAAATATCTGTGCATTTTTGATTGAATTTTAAACTCTTATTAATTTCATAAAAGTAACCCACTAAAATTCAAAAAGGCCAAAGATAATTTTTAAACGGTAATAATCTATTCAACCCCTCCTTCTAGATTATTATTAGACTTTCAATTGGTATCAGAGCGGTGCCCTTTAACTTGTTTGTTAAGTGATTACAGACATATCTAAGAGTTGATCCATCTATGGCCTACACAAATGCTACCGATTGCGGAGAAGGACTATCAATGTTCAGACCTCCACTATTTGATGGCACAAACTTTGCCACCTGGAAAAATAGGTTCAAAATCTATGCCAAGTCACAAGGAATCAAAATTTGGCTAGCAATTGAACAAGGTGTAAAGATTCCCACAAAAGTCAAAAATGAAAAGCTCGTCGAAAAAGATGTTGGGGAATTCACCACCGAGGATGAGGAGATTATGAATATCGCCTCCAAAGCTGAACAAGTGCTAACCAGTGTTCTTATAGAAAAAGAATACAAAAGAGTTAGCAACTGCAAGAATGCTAAAGAAATCTAGGAAAAATTGATTGTAACCTATGAAGGAACCAGTCATATCAAAAAAACTAGAAAAGATGCTCTAATCCAAGAGTATGAAAGCTTCAAGCTAGAAGAATGTGAGAAGATCATTGATATGGAAACTCATTTTTCCAAAATCATTGATGAGCTAGAACAACTGGGAGAGGCTTACACAACAAATGAGAAAAACAAAAGGATTCTCAAAGCCCTTCCATCTGTGTGAAAAATGAAAGTTACAGCCATCAAGAAAATGCAGGATCTAACTGCTTATCCTCTTGATAGCCTCATTGGAAATCTTCGTGCCCACGAAGTCGACATGCTAGTCAAAAAAGCAGGATCAGACACAGACCTCAAAAAGAAAGGAATCGCTTTCAAAGCCTTACTTGTTGATTAAGGAAGCGATGATGATGAACTGAATGAAGAACTCTTGAGTCTAGATAATAACGAAGTTGCATTATTATCAAGACAACTCAGAAGAGTAATTCAAAACAAAGCAAAGAGATATGGCAAAGGCTTCATGAAAACAAATAACAACTTCCGAAACAAGCAAGCCTTCAAGCCAAAAGTTCCAGGAGGGAATTTCAAGGCTACCAACAGTAACTTCAGAAATGTTGGCTCTAATGAAAATTCAAATAACTGTTTTGAATGCAACCAGCCAGGACACTTCAAGAAGGATTGTCCAAAACTAGCCAACAACAAAGTTCTAGTAGCTGAAGAAGGCTGGGATCTAAGTGATGAAGAAGAACCTACTGAGCCAACCGAAGAAACCGCAAATTTATGTTTAATGGCGGACAATGACTTATCATCAAAATCTGAGGTAAATTAGGAACATCAATCATATAATTTTATATATAAAGATAATGAAATTATTAAAGAAGATTTTATTAAATTAAAAGCATCATTTAAAAAATTAATTAAAGCAAATAGAAACCTTGAAATAGAAAATTTTAATCTAATTATGGATAATGAAATCTTAAAACATGAAAATGAGAAACTAGAAAATAACTCTTCAGAAAATTTTGCAGTAAAAGAAGAACTAGAAAAATTAAGAAAAACAAATGAAAATCTTGAAAAGGAAAATTCTACACTTCTGATTTCTATTGAAAATCTTGAAACTAAAAATTCAACTCTTGCTATAATCATAGAAGATTCTCAAACACTAAAACAAGAAATAAGTAAAAAGGAAAATTCATTATAAAAACAAAATGAAGAATCTATTCTAATTAATCAAATTAAAATATTAACTCTAGAATGGGATAACTTAAACTCTACAGTTATTAAATTTACAAAAGAAAAAGAAAATCTTGACGTTATACTCGGTCAACAAAGATGTAGTTTTAATAAAGAAGGATTAGGATATATCGGAGAATCCAGTAAGATAAAAGACAAAAAACTCTATCATATTAAAAGTAAAGAAAAAGGTCATGCGTCTCCTTTTGATAAATGCTCTTACTGTAACAGAAATGGTCATTCGATTTACTCATGTAATGCCAAGAATGGAAACTACATAGGAAAAATGATTTGGGTACCAAAAAGAAGTTACACTGCACCTATTATCACAAGAAGAGAATTTCTTTCTCATGAAAGATTATCTAAAAACTCTCGTCAAAATCCTTCATTTAAAAGAGTTAGTCATACATATTATAAATCTGCTACTCATAGAACATGTGTGTCTACGAGTGATTATTATTATGTACCAAACTTGGTAAAGGAAAACACGAACAATCTTTATATAAAATGGAAAACTTACCCAAAGGACCCTTCTCATTAAAGGGTACCAGTTTGTGAATTTAATATATGTTGCAGGTATGTCTTACAGCTGATTTTAGTAAAAATAAATGGTACCTTGATAGCGGTTGTTCAAGATACATGACAGGCGACAAAACAAAATTGAGCAATCTACAAGCTATAGACTGTAATGAGGTAACATTTGGAGATAGCAACAAAGGTAAAGTTGTTGGAATTGGAAATGTGTACGGTAAACACATAACAATATCTAACGTTCAATTGGCCACATGACTCAAGTATAATCTTCTATCCGTCAGTCAACTATGTGATAGTGGTTTTAAAATAACATTCAGTCCTCATAACTGTTCAATATATAACCAAATTGGAAAATTAATTCTACTTTGTCCTAGAAGTCAAAATGTGTGCACGTGTGATTTAGATACATACTCACACATGGACAATGTGTGTCTTGTATCTGCAAATGACGATCCTTGGCTTTGGCATCGTAGATTAGGACACATTAACATGAAATTAATTAACAACATATCTTCTAAAGAACATGTTCGTGGTCTTCCTAAACTTAAATTTCTTAAAGACCATATTTGTGAAACCTGTGAATTAGGAAAACAAATCCATGCATCTCAGAAACCTAAGCTCACAGTTTCTACCTCTCGACCACTTGAACTCTTACGTATGGACTTAGTTGGACCTATCCCTAAACATAGTATAGGTGGTGCTGTCTATATTTTAGTCCTAGTTGATGATTATTCAAGATTCACTTGGGTTGATTTTCTAAAATTCAAAAATGAAGCGATAAACTCCTTCTCTGCTCTATGTAAGAAAATTCAGAATCAACTGGGAAGCTCTATTGTTTATATTCGGTCTGATCACGGAAGAGAATTTGACAATTCTGATTTCATAATGTTCTGTGATGAGCACGGTATAAGTCATAACTTTTCTGCATCTTACACACCTTAATCAAACGGTGTTGTTGAAAGGAAAAATCGTACTATATAAGAAATGGCCAATGCTATGCTTAATGAATATCGACTTCCTAAATATTTTTGGGCCGAAGCAATTGCAACATCCTGTTATATTTTGAATCGTGTCTTACTAAGACCAATACTTCTCAAAACTCCCTATGAACTTTTTTATCAAAGAACTCCAAAAATAAACTACTTTCGTGTCTTTGGGAGTAAATGTTTTATTCTAAATACTAAACACTATATAGTGAAATTCGATCCCAAATCTGATGAAGGAATATTCTTGGGATATTCACTAAATAGTAAAGCATATAGAGTTTTTAATAAAAGAACTCTAGTCGTGGAAGAATCAATGAATGTAACATTTGATGAATCTAAACCTCCTCCAAAATATAAAGAACTGGCAGAAAATGATACAGTTATTGAAGATATTCTCAGAAATATGGAAGAACTAAAAATTGATGATATTTCTCCTTCCGTCAATATTAATCCTCTTGAAAATCCTAATCTCCAGCTAAATGACTTGCCCAAAGAATCACATGTTATAAGAAATCATCCAATAAAAAATGTAATTGGTGATATCGATAAAGGGATTCTTACAAGATCACAAGCACAAAACATGGCCAGTCATCTATCCTTTCTGTCACAAATTGAGCCTAAAAATATAAAAGATGCTTTGATTGATGAAGACTGGATAATAGCCGTACAAGAAGAACTTGAACAGTTCACAAGAAACAAAGTCTGGGAATTAGTTCCAACTCCCGAAGAGACCTCCATTATTGAAATTCGATGGGTGTTTCATAACAAATTAGATGAGAATAGAACTGTTATACGTAATAAAGCACGATTAGTTGCACAAGGGTATAATCAACTCGAAGGAATTGACTATGATGAAACATATGCTCCTGTTGCTAGAATTGAGTTTATACGTATGTTATTAGCCTTTGCATGCCATAAAGATTTTAAACTATTTCAAATGGATGTGAAATCTGCTTTTTTAAATGGTGTTATTGAAGAAGAAGTCTATGTTAAACAACCCCCTGGCTTTGAAAACTTTGATCATCCTGATTATGTGTATAAATTACACAAAGCTTTATACGGTCTAAAACAAGCTCCCAAGGCATGGTATGAAAGACTGAGTAAATTTTTATTAGAAAATGATTATAAAAGAGGCACAGTAGATACTACTCTTTTTACAAAATATAAAAATGATGATATTCTTATTTTACAAATATATGTTGATGACATCATTTTTGGATCTACTAACATGACTATGTGTAATGAGTTTTCTGAAAGCATAAGTAAGGAATTTGAAATGAGCATGATGGGAGAAAGGAGAAAAAGGTATTCACATCTCTCAATCCAAATATTGCAAAGAAATGATTAAGAAATTTGGTTTAGAGTCTGTAAAACCTCTTAATACTCCTATGTCAACTACTGATAAACTAACTGCTGATGAAAATGGAAAAACTGTTGACACAAAGAAGTATCGAGGAATGATTGGTAGCCTCCTTTACATCACAGCTAGTCGACCTGATATTATGTTCAGTGTATGTAAATGTGCCAGATTCCAAGCAAACCCTAAAGAATCTCATTTAGTTGCAGTAAAAAGAATATTTTGATACCTTAAAGGAACTACAGACTTAGGTCTATGGTATCCTAAAGGTCAACCATTTGACCTTGTGTGTTTTTCTGACTCTGACTATGTCGGTCATCATGTTGATCGAAAAAGCACCAGTGGCACTTGTCAGTTCTTAGGCGGATGTTTAATCTCCTGGTTTTCTAAGAAACAAAATTCGGTATCTATTTCAACCACCGAAGCCGAATATATAGCTGCTACACGATGTTGTGCACAGATATTGTGGATGAAACAGACCCTTGTCGATTACAATATAAAATTTAACTGTGTATCAATCTTATGTGATAATATAAGCACTATTAACTTAAGTAAAAACACCGTATTACATGTTAGATCAAAACACATTGATGTTAGACACCATTTCTTACGAGATCGTGTAAATATTGGTATTATTAAACTAGAACATATTGACACAGAACTAAATATTGCTGACATATTTACTAAACCACTAAGTTCTGATAGATTTTGTAAATTACGTTTAGACTTGGGAATGTTAGATATTATCTCATAAAATATTAAAATTTTCTTATTTAAAATCTATGTCTTTGCTTGTTTCTAGTAATATATAAATATAATTTTTTAGTCAAAATTATTAATATTATTAGTTTATAATTTATATATATATATATATACTCATAATTATACATATAAATTATTTGTTTCTTTTATATGTTAATATACTTATATTATTTAAGTTAAGTGAATATTCTTATATATAAGATTTTATATTTATAATATTTCTCAATTACACATTATATATCAAAAATTTACACTAATATAAATATTAGTAGTTTTATTTTTGTTAATATTAATAATTATACATATGAATATATATATATATATATATATATATATAAGTTAGTTATATATGTTAATATATTTAAATATGCATTTTATACAGTAAAACTTCATATTTATACTCTCTCTTAATTATCAGAAAATTATACTATTATAAATATTTTACTAAAAATTTACATATATACATAAAAATGAAAATTATTAATTTATAGATTTTAATATAATTTTTTTTTTGTATTTTTTATTATTAATTATATCAAAAATTACTTTTTAAATCATTTATTATATAATTATATAACTGATTTAATCTGAGCCGCTGATCCAAGAAATCATCCAACGGCCAACTACAAGCCCAATCCACGTCTATTGAGATCCAACCAATCAGGAGCCAGCCTACAGAAGCACACGGATCACGCTCACTAACCATTCGATCAACACAGGAAAGCACAAATCAATCACAACCGTTTGATTGAAGTCAAACGGTCAGCCGATCCATTTTAAACGCACGATCAAGTCTTAACCGTTGATCAAAACTGAGGTTTGTTTCCAGCCACACGATCATTCCAATTAACCTAAATACAAATACCTAAAATCAATTTTATTTTCATTTTCTACTCTCTCTTTCTATCTCTTCTCGTCGGCTCTCCCTCTTCTCTCTCTCTCTCTATACCCAGACGCTCTCTTCTCTCTCTATCACAAACGCTCTCAAACCTTAACCCTAAATCAACCAATATATGTGAGTTTTTCATGTTTTTCTTTCATTTAAATGATCCTTCTATGTCTTCTCAATACTTATGCCGGTTTAATCTTTCTTTCTTCGTGTTTATAGGGTCAATTTTGGTTCAAACAAAATGTTTCTTTCTTATGTTCTTAAAGTTTTTTTTAAAAAAAAAATTGGATCCATAAATGTTTTTTGAGTTCATATGTATATTTTCATATTTCTAGGTTCGATTATGTTGCTTAAAAAGAAAATTTTTTTGTTCATAAAAGATTGTAAACCCTAGGTCCATTTGTTTTGTTTATCGACTGGTTTAAGGTTCGATTTTTTAAATAAAAAAATTTTCATTCGTTTTGTTCTCTTCTTCTTTTGTGTATTTTTCTATCAAACATTTTTAAAAAAATATATTTTGTGTCTGTTTTTTGAAACCCTAGAAGAGGTTTCATATATTTGGTTACCGATATGTTTCTTGGTTTGATCTCCAAAGTTTTTTTTATGATCTTCTCTGTTTTCTCGATATTTTTTTTGCCTTTTTTTTTTATTTAAAAATTTATATATTTATATATATATATAATTATTTATGAAACCCTAAGAGTTCATCTATAAATTTCTTACATATATATATATATATATATATTCAAAAATTATATGTTAAATGTACGTATGTGAGTATGAAACCCTAGATTTTTGTTGCTCTATCTAAGGTATGTCTCTGAAATTTTTGTTTAAACCGTAATTTTCTTTTCTAAAACTTTCTGTTAACAAATTTATTTTCAAAACCCTAAATGTTCGTCTAAAGTTTTTCTGTCTGAAAAATTTATCAAAGTCGAAATTTTTTTTATGTCTGTTTGATCAGAATTTACATATAAATATATATGCATGTGATGACTGAAATATGCTATATATATATACCTGGTTTTATCGTCAAGAATGTGTGAGTCTAAAATTTCTATGTATATATATATACTGATGTATGTGTATGAGTATGGTTTTTTCTCCTACTGATACACATGTGCTATAATTTGGATCAAATTGAAAGCTGCTTCAGTTTGTGAATAGTTTTGCTAAGGTAATCTCTTATCTCTCTCTGATTAAACTGTGAATATAGTTGGATGCCTATCTTTTTCTGAAAGCTTCTATTTGTGTATATGGCTGTCTATCTGAAATTGGATAACTGTTATGTGTTTCATGTTTCTATTCTGTATATGTGGCTATCTGAAAGCCACTGGTTATATATAAGACTGCCTATGTGAGTATACATATTGGGTGAAAAATAAACTTTCATATCTAAATTCTGCAATTTTGATGTCTACCTAAATATAGACATTAGGTGATGAAAATAATTACCTTGTTATGTGCTACTACTGTTATATATTGGTATGTGTTGTAGAGATCATGTGCTATATCAGTTTTATATAACACTGACTTGTTGAATCAATGTGTTGACACACTATATTTTATTGATATAGGCATCTAGCAATCTCAACATGTTAGTGTTATGTAACATTGACTGGTTGTATCTCTGTCTTAATTTGTAACAGTTTGATGTGGGCATATCTGTGATATCTGTGATAAAATATCTGTGTTGATTTGCTATAGTATGATATGGGCATTAAAATAATAATGACATATCTATGTGTTGAATCCCTATACTGGATTATTATCTTCTGATATGGACCAATAAGTAATGATAGCATATCTTTTTGTTTGATATTTGATCATACCTGTTATGTCAATAACCTGCATATTTTTGAAATTTATTTATATCTTCTGATTGGACTTCTGGGCAAATTTTTCAAAAAGGGAAAATCTGACAAAAGATTTAAATCTGTTAAACAGTACTAAACATGCTTGTCCATTACTGTTCACATTGCACAGTCATCACTTGAGAACTGTTTAATTTTTGACATTCAAGTCATGCCATATTAATTAAACTGAGTTTTTTTTTATTTGTACTTTTTCTATAAAAAGATAGTTTTTCAAACCTATTCCACTATGTCTGCAGTTTTTACTTTTACTTCAAACCTCTTCTACTTGTCTGCAGTCTTGTTTCTTTTTCACTTACTTTCAAAACATGAAACCTGTCCATTCTTCAAAAAGAAAAAGATCTGAAGTATTTACTGACCCACACCCTAATTTATATACCCCATCGTTGGTCACACCTACTGCCAAAAACAAATATGAACACATAAAGCATAACTTGCTTCCTGGGGTAGGAACTTCTTTCAATAGCTTTCCAGATCTGTTAGAAAAAATATCAAGTATAGGATGGGTTTGTCTTATCTCTTTTACAAATAGAGAGATATATCCTAGCCTGATTGCTGAATTCTATGCTCATATGTCTTTTGTTCATGATTCAACTGGTTTTCTGACCTGTATTAAAACCTGTATACAAGGTCAAGACTATGTGATAGATGAAATTCTTTTTTTGCATGCCCTTAATCTCATAAATGAATTCTTAGATTATCCCAAGATTAATGAGTACACCTATCCCATAGGAATTACTACTACTGAGTGTCTTACTTTTAAACACAATCTTGCACTCACAACTGATCAACTTGTGCCTGCTAGTTTATTTGAATATCCATGCAAAGTGCATCTTGATTACTTCACTGCTAAGTGTCAGTTTTTAGGAAAAATTCTGAGACATAATTTCATGCCTGTCAGAAATGACAAACTGTTAAGTCCCTTTGACCTAGAACTTATGAAATGTGTTCTAACTGAATGCATGCCATATAGTCTGCCATTTTTTCTCTTGACATCCTTTGAATTCTGTCATTCTAACAACTGCATAGGGTATGGACTTTTGTTTACTAGAATTTTTATATATTTGGGTATTCCTGTTCACTTTCACAAGGCTCAAATGATTCACAATAGCAATATTGTATCACACTTAAACCTTCCTTCTAAGCCTTTAATTATCTTCCAACCAAATGACACTGACCACATAGAGACACCTTTAAATCTACTCTCCCAAATTGATTCTTTAAACAGCATGAGTCAGTTATCCTTGAAGAATCAATCTGAAATTTTGAGTCAGTTAGAGGCTTTACAAATGTCTGTACACCACTTGCAAGACATGATGAATTTATTGATGGAACACCACAAGGTATCAATCCCCCACTACAACTTTACTGCCACTACCAGCTCTGCTCAGCCTGGCCATTCTGGTCAGAACCCCCCTGATCTACATCTCACAAACATGGGTATGAATTTCTCCCCACTCAACTTTGATGAACTCTGAGGAAGAATGTAAACTAACTACTCTACTAACTATTATGGATGACTGTAATAAACACTAACAAACTGATAATTAGGATAATTATTATGTGTTTAATTATTATTCTAACATGCAGGTAATTACTGAAACTAACAAGTTTCTGCAGGTACTTTGGTATTTTCTTTAAATCCCTCCATTTTTGTTAATGACAAAGGGGGAGAAAAAAAATATCAGATAAGAAGAAAATTTTCATATTATTACTTGGTATATACTAAGAAATATTCTGAAATGTGAGCAGAAATTATTTCTGCTAGATATAACTGTTATAACTGCATGAATGGTTTGGATGTGTGCATGAGATTGACATGAACTGCTACACTGGATATAACTGTTATAATAGGAATGAGTATGATGGTTATAAATGTTATAACTGCCTGAATGGTTTAGATGAGATTGACAGGATATAACTGCTATAATTATCTGTCTGAACAGATTGGACGGTTTGTATGTTGAATGGTTTGCATACCAGATACAACTGTTATAACTGCATGAATGGTTGGTGTGTCCGTCAAATAGTTTTTCAAAAATCTGATAGTTTTTCAAAATTTTAAAATTCTTTTAAAAACCCGATTCATGATCTGAGGAGGAGTTTCATTAATCAAGGGGGAGTTTGAAAAAAAAATATTTTTTGCTTGTTGTCATCATCAAAAAGGGGGAGATTGATAGGTCTCCAAATCTGAGTGTTTAATTTTGATGATAACAAATTAGGTTAAAAGGTCAAAACGGTAGAATCCTCTCCATAGGATTAAAAATGTTAAAATTGATTTATTAATTACCTTGAATATTTTGACCAAAAATATTTATTTTCTAAAAACTTCTTTTGAATTTATTTTATGATAATTTAATATCAAGTGTTAATAAAATGAGTTCATATAGTAACATTTCCTAATGGCAAGGAGATTCCTATTTCTTTTTCAAAATGATTTTAAAATTCTTTATGGGCAAAAACTATTTCTAAATTAACCGTGCATGTGTGTGCATAGTGTGTGTGTACCGAATTTAAGAGGTGTGTGCATGTGTTGGTGGGTGTGTGTGTGCCGAACACTTGTGTGTGTTTGCATGGAAGTATGTGCTTAATTTATAAGTGGTGCATGTGTGTATGTGTCGAGAATTGTGTGCTTGTATGCTGGAAACTTATAAGGCGTACGCCTTTGTTGAAAACAATGGGCACAATTTTAATGATTGCATGTAGTGACTCATTTGTGCTTAACAAAAATTTTGGGCCATTTCAATTTCATATCCGGCCAAACTAATTTAGTCCGAGCCCCTCATCTTTCCATCATGCAATCCGAACCTTTCAATTCAAAAATGAATTTCCAAAATTACGATATTTCCCGAACCTCAAAAATTCTATAAATAGGAGGCTTTTCTATTCATTTTAATTTACCAATTTCATAAACTGAAAAGTTTACTCTCCTTGCCTACATTCTGTCTAAACAAGCTTTTACTCTCTTCTCCCAATCAAAGTTATAATTCTATTGGAAGAGAAAAATTAGTCCAAGTATTTGAGATAAGTCGTTAAATTATAATTGTTCATATCATCTCATACTTGCTCATACATATAGATATTCTGTTATAAATTGCTATATACATTCATATATCTATATATCTATATTAGTAAAGAGTCAGTACTTGGACACCGATATAGTTTGGAAGTTATTTCTTTGAAATTCTTCAAACGTTCTTTAAAATCCCAAGTGGCCCTTTACTGATATAATAAATATATAGATTTAGATAATCAGATATAACCTGCAGTACACATTTATATATATCTATATTTCATCTATCGTATCTAGTAAAGAGTCAGTACTTGGACACCGATATAATTTGGATGTTATTACTTTGAAATTCTCCAAACGGTCTTTAAAATCCCAAGTGGCCCTTTACTGATATAAATAATCTATATAAATATTCTTTAATATTTTATATACGATTATCAAGTTGTGAATTGAAAAATTTAGTCAGTACTTGGATACCGATATAATTCGGATGTTATTTCCTTGAAATACTCTGGACGGTCTTTAAAATCCCAAGTGGCCAAATTATTCACAACGTAGATCAAATATAATATAATATATATAAGTGGGTAAAACAAGTTTGTTCAAGTATTATCTAAAATGAATCATATTATCATACTTGATAAACTGTCATCAAATATACTTCTCATATAATTGTTCATAAATTATTGTTGCATTATACAAGTGTGTGTGATTGTTTAAATTTAAAGTTATATTTATTTAACACCAAAAGAAACACACTCTTTATAAAGAAAAATCTTTTTCTTAAATCCATAGAAAATTATTCTTTAAAGAAAAAAAAATCTTTATTACAAGTGCTTAAATATTTTATCTGCTTTCACAGAAGCACATCACATAAAAGTTTTTAAACTTTTATCATATACTTAAATTCTATATCTGCTTATCTGAGAAGTATCTGTTCTACAATTTTATCTGCTTATTATTAGAAGCAAATATTCAAACAAACTTTTTGTAAAAGAAAAAGGTTGAGTTAGTTTATTTTATACTTGTGAGAAAGACAAAAATTCTTTGACCAAGACTAAAGTCTTAGAGAAGTCAGCTGGGAGTTGGGTCTCAAGTGTACTTGTGTGGTGAGGAAGAGATTGTTGATTCAAGGCCAAGGGATAGAATAGTTCTAAGCTCAAAAGAAGATTCAACTAAGCTTGTGGAAGGAGCTGGGAGTTCGCTGTCCAAGATAGTTAGTTGTGGATAGTTGTAAGATTATCTTTAAAATTTTGTACATGCTTCTCCGCCTATTGAAGGAGTATTTATTACAGGGAATAATAGGATCTCAAGTCCTGGAGAGGAGCTTGAGACTAGGCGTAGGTTGAGACTGGACGTAGCAACATCCCCGAGCTGTATGTTGTGAACCAGATAAATATCTGTGTATTTTGTAATTGAATTTTAAACTACTTATTAATTTCATAAAATTAACCCACTAAAATTCAATAAGGCCAAAGATAATTTTTAAACGGTAATAATCTATTCAACCCCCCTTCTAGATTATTATTGGACTTTCAGGGATCAGTTATCACAATGATATGTTCCTAGCAAATAACTTAAAATTAAATCTTGTATTGTTGTAAAAATAAAATCTTGCTCCGGAATATAGCATTATCAGTCTTATGAAGGACCATTTATTCTGTTTTCAAGGAAGAATTTTCAATCAATACAATATATTACAAATATAAGAACAGAATAATTAGTACTACCACTACAAGAAAATAAGGCTATGGCGACGGTATGGGCCCATCAAAATAGAACCGAAAATCGTCGCCAGAGGATATGTCGACAGTACCCCACCATAGCCGATAATGCCGTGACCATAGACCTATGTCGACGTTATGATACCCCGCCAGAGAGCTTTTCCCGCTAAATGTTAGAGTCCAAATGGCGACGGTCTCCTCACCAACACCGACATGTTATATCGTCGGCATAGAGATAATAACATATGGTGTTTATAACACTATAGTGACGGTGCTACCGTCGGCGTAGATATAATGACACCTATTGTTTATAACATTATGGCAACTACAATACCATCGGTATAGACCTTACACTACTAGACTAGTTTTTTGGAAAGCTATAGCTACTGTCGATGACCATCGCTATTGTTTTTTTAGTTTTTTTTTTTAAAAAATTAATTAGTAATGCACATATTTATTCAACAAACATAATACAATATAAAATAAAACATAAAAAATATTACATCATTTAAAATTATTAACATCGCAATACACTAGTTGAATAATTCATCATAATCCCCACCAGTTTATGTAGGCGTGACCAAAAAATTCGATTTTTTCGGTTGTTTACCAAACCGGACCGATCAGAACCGGACGGTTCGGTACAAATAGTGAACGGCACAGTTTTGATAAATTTAACTAGTAAATACCGGATGTTCGGTCTGTAGGGAGTTTGGCTCGGTCGGTAACCGAGCCGGTTGAACCGGTTGGTTAATTATTATTTTTCTTTTTGAGTTTTGAGTCTGTCTAATTAATACTTTTTCCGTCTCAAAATAACTGCTTAGTTTTGACTTTTTAAAGTCAAATTGACTATTTTTTAAAACTATTTTTTGTACTATTTTTGTCAGAATATAGGTGCAGAGGTTATAATAAAAAAATATATATAATTTACTATTAATACTAATTTTTATAATGTTAAAAATATATTTATACATGTTTAATTATTAATTTTAAAAATAGTCAATTTAACTAAAAAAAATCAAAACTGAGCAGTTATTTTGGGACGCTGGGAGTATCTTCTTTCATTTTACACAGACTACATTCTCGAGTCTTTCACTCTCTCCAACTCCATCTCGAACATTTCTCTCTCATCTCACTATCTCAGACCATCTCGAAGCTTTATCTCCATCTCCAATCCATCTTTCCCACCGACTCCGATCCTCTCGTTCTCTTCAGTCTTCAGTCTTCACTGTACCGTTGTCTCCAACTCCAGACTCCAACTCCAACTTCAGTTTTTCTTATGTAATTTTTCTAATTGGTGGTGGGATCGGCTCATATTGTATATTATCTGTGTTTATTTTGAGATTTAGTGAATGGATTGTTCTCTACTTATGTCGATTTGTCTATATTTCATATATGGGTGTTTACTGTTTAGGTTTTTTTTTTCTGGTGGTTTGTTTGTTTTGGTGTTGATAATTTTTCTAATTGGTGGTGAAGACAATACTGAGATCATAAGAAAAAGAGATTTTTGGACTTGTCACTAAGCTCGAAATTTCTGAGTATACATTAACTGCCATATTTCCCAGTATCACAACTGGCACTTTTTAAAAGAGGGAAATTTTTGTTACATGTATTGATGTATATGGCCATATGGGTATACCGTATATGGGTACTGAAAGTGAAAACCAAGAGCTTGTCTTAACTGAACTTGCTTGTCTTTTTGTTAACTGGACTTGGTTGTCTTTTTGTTACATTCATTGTGATTTAAATTTATGCAAGTTCTGTGTTACTTTCTACCCATATCACATAATTGAGGAGGACACCCTTGTTATTTCATTATTGGGTAAAGCTTAGAGTTGGAAAATATTTCCCTGTGGATTACATAGACCTATTGTTGAAAATTCAGGTGAGAAAAACATTAAAAAACATGTCTATGTTGTCTTCTATAGAAATGATTGTTTTCTAAAAATGGAAAATGAAAATAACGTTGGAATGAATGTTCTTATTTTCGTTTTAAATGCTCTGTTTATTTGGATGGTTGGAAGGTTAATGTTTGAACTCCTCCATTCTTATCAAACATGGCAATCTTCAGGACAGGCCCAAAAGCAGAGAAAACCTAAACACAAACCATGGGAAAGAAAAAATTAGCAGAAAGAGAAAAGTAGTCCACATAAAATGTTAAGACCTTTGTGTACTAGTCATGACAATACCATGTGTAAAACATCCAAGGTCACTGTATATTGCATATTCTCAATTGAAACAAGAGAAGAACATTACTCTTAGGCTCTAGTTTTTTTCTATCTAAACCCACACTGATCTGCAGTAACGACAAATGAATGTCACAGATAACTATCAAAAAAAAAAAAAACCTTCCCATCAAGTGGTGCAGAGATAAAGCACTTGTGCTTCTGCTGGTTTAAACAAGGACATCCAACAAAGTGCATGTTACATAAGAATTACAATGAAAACAACATATTTCGTGTAAGGTTAAGTATTTTTCTGCATTACTAAATTCCAGTTAAATTTCTCAGAAGCTTATCACAATTAAAAAATCCAAAAGATATCATTCAAATGTATGATTCTTTGTTACAAGGGAGACAGTTAGGAGAAATAGAAAGATGAAACCCTCTAACCCCAACCCTCACCCACATATATTAGGTCATGATACGCCATATCTCAACATCATGGCTACCTCACCCTAGTAGAAAAGAAAAATTAAATGTCAATTCCAGCATTTACCTGCCCACTAGCATCTATGGCGGAGGGATTGATAGGAAGAAGAGGATTAGTGTAGTCCCTGAATCAAAAGGCAGTATCATTAACATGTTCAACAGATTAATACATGTAATAAAATAACTTTGACAGCTAAAGCAAACATATCAATCTAATACAAAGTTGGATTATAAGATCATGAACAATTATATGAGAAAATAGACCATACTACAATACAACAAAAGTGTTACAATATATCATTATATTAGTACTAGATTATAGAAACTAAAATACTAAAAAATGATCTTCAGATACTTGCTACGATGGCTCTGGAATTTTACACTCAAATCTGTGTGGGCAGAATATGTGATCCTAAGTGAACATGGCCCCAGCTCTAGAATCAAATACCTGATAAATGTCCGAGACTGAAAGGTCAGTTAATGATCATGCAGGAACATGAAAAGTAATAATATGTTGTAATTCATAAGCTATGATAGACAATAATGTGAAACCAACATTGTTCCTCATAAGGAACATATAAATGTGCTAAGAAATAATGTTTTAGTAAACCAAAAGCATAAAATGTGACACTCCCAAATCCGGGTATTTCGTTTCCACATGATTTGGTGTTCACTTTCTAATTAAAACATACATCTACCCAAATATAAAGACTTGCAAAGTAAATTACAACCTTCATAACATCTTAATAAAAATCTTCCTTTAAAAAGGAATACAACTTGTCCAATAAAAATCTCAAGGTTAACTAAACTTTAACATCAATCAAATAAATGCGGAATTAAAACATAACCAACTAAGTCTTATTACAAAAGTAACTTGAAACAACAAGCCTTTACTTGTTCGTCTTTCTTTTTTCTTTACCTGTTGACGGTATGTCAACATTCTTGTTCTCAACTGTAAGTGGTGGTAAAACATGCAAGAGTGAGCAAACAAAAGCTCACTTGGAAATACAACAGTGGTATGACATATACGAATAGTTTTAAAAGAGTTTGAATAACTTTACTTTCATCAAAATAAAGAATTGAATTATAATTCTTTCATCATTACATAGAATTCGAATATAGAAACATCTGAGGGTCATAAGACCTTGACCTATTGTCCTAGGTTATAAATATTTATATTTAAACCTTTAACAGTCAATAAGACTATGGACCTTTAACTCGTACTCAGGGGGATCAATCCGTTGTACCATGAATTGCGCACAACCATCTTAACGCTTTCGTATAAATATCCCCTAATAAATAGGGTTGTTCATTCTCAGTAATTGAATACAAGTCCGCACTAAAGAAAGTTTAGTTTGGATAGATAAGGGAACTTTAGAGTTTCAACTATGATCAACTAGGAGTAGTTGAATCGACTCATAGTACTTTAATAGTTCAATAATATAAGAATCATGAACTAATTGTAAGATATGACAATAAACTTCATAGTAAATAGGCATGCTTTAGAAATATTTTAAAGCAATTAAAAGAATAAGAAGATCTTGCTTGAACAATTAAGTCAAGATCACAATACTTCAATAACACTTCAATACTTATGCAATAAGAATATTTGAATACAACAAAGCTTGTACAATATAAGTAACAAGTTTCAAATAAAAAACTTGCTTAACGTAAGAGAATAAAGATTAGAACACTTGCACAATAATAAGTTTAGAGATAGGAAACTTCCTTAACGTTAACGAGTTTAGGGTTTAGAAGACTTGCCTTAAGCGCAAACTACACTTGAAACACAATTACAATCACTTCACAAACACCCTACACATTTATATTACATTCAAACCATCTATTAGTATCCAACTACAACATTTAAACTGTTGAACTTCATACTCAAGTCCAATTCACAATGTAATTTATCACATTGGTTGTTAACTAGTCAAGTACGTGAGTCTATACTCACGGCATACATTCATAAGCTTATAACTCAATGAACCGTGTTGTGTACCTTAGGAAAGTAACACACACACACATGTAACATACTCACATATCACTTCAATCAAACTTAAACACATCAAAAACATGTTAACTTATTATATATTTCACTTTTCAAGTCATAGAAATAAGTTAGCTAAACAAACGGGGCATGAAAACTCAAAATCAAAAACCAAAATTTTTCGGACAGCAGTATGACCCGCTGGGGCGGGTCACCCCCTGGTGAGGGTTCTGGCTCGCGAACTAGTGGAGAAATAAGCTAATTTGGCTTATTCCTTCACACCCAATTCAATTTTTTCCAACATGATAAACATGAAACTTGATACAAACAATATTTTAAACTTATTAACATGTTTATAACATTTAAAATCCATATAACACATAATCAAAATCAAGATTTCATGATTTTCGAAGAAAAATACAATTTTAAGCGTTCTTGGCGAAAATTACTATCACGTATTCGTTTTTCAATCAATTCAAGTAATTCCAATTGTAATCACTTCTATTCTTAACATACTAACATAATACATGATCAATTTCAACAATAAACCATAATTAAACATCAATTTGATAGTTTCAAAAGTCATTTTTCAGAAATTGATTTAAAGAAAATCATTATGAACACAATTCCTATTGTTTATCAAAAATTCATGGTTTGAATTGCTAACACAACTATATAACTCATATATAATCTTGTTATATCACATATTACACATCTCATGCTTACATCAAGGATTTAAGAACAATTTTCAACATAACTTCATAAAAGAGTATTATGAACATGATTTCATAGTGTTCATCATATACTTGTGAATTGAAACTCTTAAACAACTATAAAAATCATATGTAAACATATATATATATATATATATATATACATATATATGTACATATCCCATTCACATATCAAAATAAATAACTTTCACAAAGGGATTTTTACAAAGAATTCTAAAACTATGAAAATATTGAAGAACATGCTTTGAAAATTTGTTTTTACAACAATTGTATTTTGAAAACCCTTTCATGACATACAATTAAATATGAAAACATATGAAAATCATATATACATATAATTTCATGATTATAACAAACCCAATTTGACAAAGAAGAAACACAACACATGAATTGATTCTAGGGTTAAGATTATAACCTTACTAGTTTTTGACTTAAGAGAGATGGAGATGATGATGATGATGGGGCTTGCTTTGTCTTCTCAAAGCTTTCCCTTCTTCTTCTTCTTCTCTGATAACTCTCTAACTCTCTTCTCTTGTTTTTCTTTGTTTTGATAAACTAACGTATCTTTTAACTTATCTAACATATATTATATATTATACAATATACATATACATATATAATATATATGTAACCTATAAATAATAAATATAATACTTATCACCATAATAAATATTACTAATTACATAGGTTATAGAATTTGAAAAGCCCAAGGCCATGTTTGGCAACCCTTTTATCTTTTAAAAACAGATTATTAGCTAAGGCCTTGTTTGAAAAAATAAGATTAAACAAGTACAAGGGCCTTGTTTGGTAAAACACTTTAAAACTCTTTTCTAGTCTTTTAATAACTCTTTAAATTCATAGATTAAATATAACACTTATTTAATTAAATTACCACATTCTAATTCAATTAACAAAAGCTAACATTCATTAATTGATAAAACACATAATATCAAATTGTTACACAATTGTAATTCCTTTATTAAACATAATTCATGTAACAATTATTTTTAACACTTATCACATAATATTAAATTTGATTGAATTATTCTCAACTAAATTAGAATTATGTTACACCATTGTTAACATATCAATTTAATTAAATATATGGCACTTAATTAAATTATCCACAGCAATCACACAATTTATTTATTTATCTCCACAAATAAATTCAATAAAATATTTATTTAATTCAATAAATATTCACAATTAATATATAAAATTCTCAATCGTTACATAAAACATGTTACATAACGAATGACCCATGAGACTGTGACCTATCATAGTGACAAAATCGTGAAATATGTAAAATATTAAGATGAAAGACATCTGCTGGATGCGCTATTAAAATTATTTTTTCTAAGGAGAAAGAAAATGAAAATCACACATGATTTAAATGACCAATTACAAATCTCTACAAAACCAAACAACATAAACTGATATACTCTTTCTTTTTGTTGGAAGATTGAATTGGTATTAAGAGATCACTGGAATGAAAAATCATTAGCATATATCAAATGACTTGAATTTATCTAATACACTAGCAGACAACAAATGCGAGAGAAATGAGAACTACAATCAAACATGTGAAACACCAGCTGTTTTGGAATGAAACATGTAGAAAACTGTTTTGGAATGAAAGTCATTTTCATGCTCGGTTTAAAAATTGTCTCAACAGGGAAGTTTGAGGACTTTGTTAGACTAGTCTATAATGTCCGAAATGGATGGGTTATATTTTTTAAAAATACCTTGCCATGCCAGCTACAACATATCAAAATTTCGTTTCAATCGGATGTGTGGTCTGCAATCTAGAAGAGAGCAAAACTAGCAGTTTGATCGTGGATTAGGCTGGGCTGCTGCAGCAGTTGTGCACTGCAGCAGCTGGGCTGTTTTGACCCTCTGTAAAACCCACCTAGAATGCATGATTCGCTAAGTTATAAATTTTAAAAATACTATGATATACCCTCTCTATAATGTGCTAAAGTTTGGTTTCTATTGGACTTGTGGTTTTGCAAAATAGAAAATGTAAAAGGGGGCTGGATGGCATAGTTAGACTGCAGGAGCAGAGCAGTTTAGAACTTGAGGCTTTGAAGCTGTTTTGGGACTTTGAGGCTGTTTTAAAATTGAGGCTATATAAGTTATTAAAAGTGACTAAAATAACTTAATCTAGTAAAGTTAAGAAATAATATTGTGAATAACTTTCATAAATATAGTAAACTAAAATGTGGACCTTCTTATTGATGTTGTGCATCTTATTCTATATGCTTGAGTATATCTATTTGTTTCTTCTCCCCCTCCCCAATAAATAAATGAAAACTAAAAATGATACCATGTCTTCCTTTATTCACGTTAGTTCACCTTCAGGAGTAGGTGGTTGTGGTCTCGGTTCATGCTACAGTCTTCGTACTCACCTGTTAAAGGACTTTATCTTTACGAAGGAGTTGGCACAAGTTGGCACCGGTAAAAGCGTAAAACTATGTTGATGGATTTGTCTTTTGAACACATGTGAAAGGACTTTGTCTTTACGGAGGAGTTGGCACCGGTAAAACTATGTTGATGGATTTGTTTTTCAAACAATTGTAAGGATTAGTTCTAATTGATTTCACCTTTCAGTTACTTAAATGTTGATATGAATTGAGAGAACTTCCCCTGGATGTAAATATAAGCATCATGTGCAGAAAAAATAAAAGCAGTTGCGCAGTTATTTTTTTGTTAGCTCTTATTTGTGTTCTCTCAGGTCTCTCAGTTAGAGGAAAAAGACAATCCATTTTTTTTTTATAAGATAATTACTTTTATTTTAAATGTTTATTGCCTTTTGTCTCTTATATTATATAAAGGTGTAAAGTTGATTTAAAAAGGTCACTAAATATATTATATTTTTTATTGAAAATTGTTAATATAACAATACATTTAGAATATCAAACAACTTAATATGACCACCAAATCATCACAATTTATAATTATTTATTGACAAATAATATTTGGCCGATGAAAATTAAAATTTAATGACGAATAATATTAGTTATTTATAATTAATATTATTGTCACTATTATATATTCATTTAGTCACAACAACTAATTTTGTAACTATTAATAATTTTCTGTGACGAGATATATCGTCACTATAAGTATTCAATTAGTGACAGTGTAAAATGTGTCACATAAAGTAACTCTTTGGTGACAAATTTTGTAATATTATTTAAAATATGAAATGACAACGATATAATTGTCATGTTAAATATATTATTAGGTGACGAATTGTTCTATCGTAATTTATTTTTTTATTTTTGGTGACGATAAACACAATAACATGACGAAAGAATAATCATAAATATGACAATATTGTCGTCATTAAAATTAGATTATTTAAATAGTGTGATATATTTTTCTCACTAAAACAATATCCTTTAATGAAGAAAAATGATTTTCATCATTTAATGTACGAAGTTTTGATGACGAAACATAATATAGAGTGATGAAAGTTTCATTCAAATAGTGACGTTATTAATGTCACTAAAAGTAATTAATTATAATGACAATGGTGTAGATCGTCACCATAAGTTAAAACATTTAGTGACGATATCAAATATTGTCAAATAAACTTTTTACCACGCTCATACGGTGTCGGTCTTTATGACGATAAACACTCGTCACCAAATATTTTAGTAACGAAAAATAAATTTTCTATGATAAATTTTAGCGTCATTTTTTGTGTAATTTCTTGTAGTGATATGAGAGTCTCCTAATCCTTTTCCACCTGACATCTACACATAATTTTATTTCTGATTAGTATAGATTATATACACATAGCAAATAATAATTTTATATAAGTTTTATTTCGTTTTACTATGAATTTCTTTAATTTAACTCCTTTAAACTCTATTTAAGTTATATGTTTTTCAACGCTTCTATCTAGCCTAAGGTTATAGCCTAAGGTACCCTCACCTAAGGTTTCTAACCTAAAGCTCTGATACCAACCTGTGACCCCCCTCCCAAATTCAGGTACTTGAAACCCGTACTTGGTGCTACACGATACCAAACATTCGAACTACTTAATATATTACAAACTTAAAAATTATCAGAGTTGTCTAATTCCTAGGTACGACTTCCTTAAGTACATCGTTACATGATAGATAATATAGTATCACAATATATAACTCCAGTTATTACAATTAACACCTTATAATCTACTCCTTCAGCTTTCCCTTTCCATTGTCCTTGCCAGAACCTTCTGGTTGATCACGCTTAGCTGAAAATATTTAATTTTAAAGCAAGAATGAACATTTAATTGCTCAGCAAGTAATAGCAATAATAAACATCAGCTGAAAGAAATAAATATTTTCTTTGAAGAGTGCTTCTACAACGAATCAATAATTGTGAAGCCATTTGAGACAATTCATAATAACATATCAAACCGTTTACAAATTTTGAAACGACGTAGTGATTATAAATGTTGAGCGGTCAATAGACCTTGAACCATTATTTTTCAAGTTTGAAAAGGTTTGTACAGAAATTCATCTGCAAACCGTCATGACTTACGAACACGTTGGATGATCAGCCCCTATGCCCTGTATTGATCAACACTACATGCTAGAACGATATACACGTTCATCGTAACTGCCTTTGGCGCATAAAAATTTTCCAATTACGGGATGTTCATACTCAGTCTGGAGTCCGAACTAAAATAATTCAGTTGGATAAATTTATCATAAATATTAATATTAAATTATACATGTACAATTATGTCTAGCCGAGTCAAATGGCTTAATCAACTTTTAAACCATGTATACATACTGAAATTTAATAGTATGTATCAAAACTTGTTCAAATACAATAATTTATACAAGTAAGGACACTTGCATAACCAAACTTAGCTCACAAAGAACAGAATAATTTTCGATTATATATGAATCATATAAAGATAATAATGAAATATTGGTATTCAGTGAATACATTGAATACTGTTCAAGAACTGGCTTGCACGGAATTAAAAGCTATAGATAGAATATTTACATAATAAAAGAGTATAGAAACTTGCTTACAAGATCCATTGTATAAAATAAATGTAATGGTTTGAATACTTGCTCAATAAAAATAGAGTTAAGAAACTTGCCTTGATTACTGCTTACTGCTATACAATTTAGTTTAATCTTTAATACAAAAACCTATCATTCATAAGATTATTCTTTCAATTAGAATAATACATCATAACATACAATTCGACTATTTACATTCATTATACAGCTTAAACATATTGTCACTTATTCATAGCAGTCATTAGAACATATAAGAGCAATTTTTAAGCTAAACTATTTCAATCTGATTTAATTTCGGTATAAATTCGATGCCCCGATTGCGTTATCAGATAATTATCAAGTTTATTTTCAATAAAACTCTATTTAAAAGCTTCAATATTATTTTAGATAATTTATTTATCATTTATAATATTTTTCGGAAGCTCATAATAATTTTTAAATAATTATTATCATTTATAATAATTTTTCAAACATAAATATCATTTATAATAATTTTTCAAACATTAATATCATTTATAATAATTTTTTAAACATTAATATCATTTATAATGATTTAATTGCTAAATAATTTTATTATTATTAATATTTAAATAATTTAAAAGATTAATAAAATCCATATCAACATATTAAAAGTTATTTATTATAACTTAAAATATTTTTAAAACCTTAATATCATCTTTAAATAAAATTTAAAATATTAAAATCATTTTTAAATAATTAACATTAATATTAAATATTAATATAATTCATATCAAAATATTAAAAGTTATTTAATATAACTTAAAATATTTTTAATACCTTAATATCATTTTTAAATGATTTTTAAAATATTAAAACTATTTTTAAATAATTTATTTAATAAACTTATTATCATTAATATAAAAATATTAATAAAATTTATATCAAAATATTAAAAGTTATTTATTATAACTTAAAATATTTTTTAAAACATTAATATCATTTTAAAAATATTTTAATCATTTTAAACTAATTTATTTAATATAATTATTAAATAAATTTATTATCATTAATATTCAAATAAATTAAAATATTAATAAAATTTATGTTAAAATATTAAAAGTTAATTTTTATAACCTAAAATAATTTTTAAAACTTAATTATGAATTTTTAATAATTATTTTTTATTTATTTAAATTAATTAAATTAATTTTCATTAAAACCGTCGCTGAAGGCCTATAGTGACAGAAACCGTCGCTATAGGTGTTTTTAAGCCCTTTAAGAACAGTTTGGTCAATGCACTGGGGGCTACTTTGACCATTAATAAGTTTCATTTGGTTATGTTTCTGGGCATGAGAGAGTGCATCATTGATGTAGTACTATAAGTGTATAACAATTTCAAGGTCTAACTACATTATATCAAGAAGATATAAGTGGTCAAACCACTCACCTAAGACTGTTCTTCATTTTTTGGAATTTTCAGATTTCAGTCAATATTGAGTAGCCTACTTTGAGCTTTAATAACTTTGATTCTATGTGTTATCTAAGTGATCCAGTGTCACTCTTGTAGTAGGCATGACAGGCTACAAAAGTGATACACTGGCTTAGCCTAACAACATCACAAATGAAAGATCTAACTTGGTCAAACAACCTGTCAGAACTTGTTCTTCATTTTTCTGGAATTTCTAGAAAATTGAATTTTCAGTTTGGTCAACCCATATTTGACCATTAATAACTTGGATCTTGATTATTATTTAGGTGTTTTGATGTCATGAATTTGTAGTACATATGTTAGAGTATAAAAGGGATATGCACTTACATGAGCTAACAATCATAAGAAATGCAAGATCTATGCCATTCAAAAGCTTGTCAGACCACTATTTGGGTTTTCTGGGTTTTTTAGAAAAATTTTCGTGACTAGTCAATGGGTTTTGACCGTGAATAACTTGAAATCTAGACATGCTATGGTCATGATTCCACTTATAGTTTACTCTACTCATGTCATACTACAACACAAATACACTTAACAAATCCACATATTAACAGATCAAGATCTATAGGCCCTGACATTTGACTGTCAGGCCACTTTTTTTAGGGTTCATGCAGTTTTCTTAAATTTCCATTTTCATGCAATTAAATGTTATGGATCCATGATCTAACAACCCAGATCACTAAATAACATAACATAAAATATATTTAAACACAAAAACATAAAATCTATCTAAGCATACAAGATCTAGATTAGGGTTAGGGTTTATACCTTCTTGAACAAATTTTTGATTCTCTCTCTGATTTGATCTTGGATAGTTTATGGGGTGGACTTGGCTTATCTTTGGACTAAGTTTCTTGCTAAAAATTCGTGGGTTTAGAGAGAGAGAGAGAGAGTCTTGGCTATAGAAAAAATAAAGTAAGGCTTTTCTTCTCTCTTTTTTTCCTTTACAAATTTAATTATTTTGATTCATTGCACATGGCTGGTATAGGTGTCAAAATATGGCTGATTGGAATGAATTTTGAGCACATGGTGTATCTAGAGCTGGTGAGCCAAATTATTTTGGCAAGATCTAGACTTCACCTCATTAAAGAAAGATAAATAAAGACTTTTTGGTCATTTAGCACATAAATTTAATGACATACTTGTAATTTGACCCAACCCTTAGGTTTTAACCCTTAGATTTTAATCCTTAGGTTTTGCTAATTAGATTTAGGGTTTTCTAATTAGGGTTTAGAATAAAAAATTAGGGTTTTCAAATTGTATTAGGGTTTTTAAATTAGAAATTAGGGTTTCTTAATTACATATCATCTGAACAATTACCTAACCTTAATCACATAAATACAAATACATATAATTCTTAAATAAAATTATAATTAATAAATGTATTAATTTTCAAATTCCTATTTGAAATTCAAATTAGGATTTCTTAAATTTAACATTAGGGTTTCTAATGTTATACCTTAACTGATCAATATGTAACATTAATCACATGCTGCACATACTTATTAGTCTGAAATACATGCAATTATAATTTTATTAATAATCAAATCCCTATTTAAAATCCAAATTAGGGTTTTGAACACTATCCATCTTAGCTTTCCTTCTTAGTCAACTTAGAATAATTAAATTGACTAACCTGTTTAATTCATATATATGTTCAAAATATTACTAAAAACAACAATTATAATAATTAATAAAATAATAATTCAAAAAAAAGAGTTTCATTCGTAAAAATATAGTCGTTTAAAATTCTTAGTCCTTACAATTAACACCGACCTAAGTGATATCGAAACATACAGGAATAGTCCCAAAACGGGGACTATTTGAGATTCACTCATACTAAGTGAATCTCAAACGGGTTTCCAAGCTTCATAAACTATATGAAAATATGCACATGTGAAATTGGATTCTTTTTGTATAACAAAAAGAGTACTAGCTTTTTATCATGTCACAAACTATTATTAAACGTTGGGAGATTTTGTTTTCTCCGTTTGAGATTTTTTTTTATTCGTGAGACTTTTTTCAGTACATGAATTGTTGAAGATGGTGTATTCATATTTGGATGTGGCGATTCCATTGCGGCTTGTTCTTACGTTGTCACGCTGAAGAACGATTTGGATCAACGTATTCTGTGACAACCCAAAAATTTATAATATCTTAAATGATTAAAATAAAGGTTAAATGATAAAACCTAGATGGAAATTTGAGAAATAATTTAAAAAAATTTAAGAATAACTTATATGGTTTACTATTTGAATGAGAATAGAGAAAATATGGGTTACAAAAATTTCTAAACCCTAGAAATGAATTTATGTGTACTTGAAGGAATATTACGGATAAGGTACTACAATACCTATAAATTTGATGTGAACTAAATGGTGTAAGAAATTTTATTACGAAAATTAAAAATGTAGAGATTTATGAAATATGTCTCAACCTATTAGGTTATCTTGTGTGATTATGTGAGTGGTCATAACTCATTAAGCCAATTATGGCTATTTAGTTAATAAACTAATAGAATATGTGATGACTTGTGAGAATGATGTATGTGATTAAATAAATATACATTATATAACGTGTATACTTTTATTTTGTATATAAAGATAATTAAGAGTATGTAACTATCAATAATGTTGAGCATTAGTTCTAGTGATAATAGATTTAATGGACTAAGGAGGGTAAGTATTTTAAATAAGCCCAATTATTTATTTAAGCATTGGACTTGTAGCTAAATTGATTTAAGAGCACTTAAATTATTAAACTAGCCCAATATATCATGTAAAGGGTAAGTATAATGATGACACAATTTAATTAGTGGTGGAAGCCCAAGTCCATTTTGATTAGTAAGTAAACTAAGAAAAGTGCAAGCCCAAAAGGAAATTAAGTGAGAGCCCAAGTTTGGCCCAAGCATAGCCCACTTGAGGAAGGTTATTTAAGTCATTGAATAAGTATAAAATTTAAAATATTGAAACATGTGGCCCAAAGAATTAAAATTTGCAAGCCCAAAGATTAATTGAGTAGCCCAATTGGTGGCCCAATTGAGTGAGGACTTATGGAATACTTAGTAAGCTAAAGGAGCATTAAATGGATAACAAAAATTTGGTCAAGGAGGCCCATATGGCTGAAAATTTGAGGGGAGGAATAAGGGGGGGAGATATGTAATGATGAAGCCACTTTAGTTGGTGAACTACTTTGCTAGGTGTCACTTTTGTAAAGGAGCCGACATCTTTTACCAAGTCCACAAGTTAGCTAAGGCTTGCAAGCAACATGTTAATGATTAAAGAGAGAGGAAGAGTAAGAGCTTGGTAGATTAGGATAGATATACACTTTGTATCTATTCACCTTTACTAACTAACAAATCAAGTATATCATTTACTTTTCATTTCATTTCATTCTTTTCTCTTTCATCTCATAAGCTAGCAAGAGAGAGAGAGAGAGAGAGAGAGAGAGAGAGAGAGAGAGAGAGAGAGAGAGAGAGAGAGAGAGAGAGAGAGAGAGAGAGAGAGAGAGAGAGAGAAAGAAAGAGAGAGCAAGGGAAGGATTCGGCCAAGAGAGAAGAGAGAGAGGGAGAGTGTTTAAGCTTCACAAGTTCCTTAATTAATCTTAGGAAGAAGAAGAGAGGAAGGACCAAGCTAAGGTATAACAAGAAATTCTTACTTATTATAGTTTAATTTCCTTTTTGGTTTGATTTGAGTTTTGATTTTTGATAAAGTTATGATCTTAAGGTTAAAACCTTGGATTTATGTGTTTAATAGTGTTTCATGTTTAGATCTAAATCTTTTGATGATCAAAAGTCAGATCTAAAGTATGAAATAAAAAATAAGTTTTTCAAAAGTGAGGAAACCTAATTTTTTCTTAGCCATAGTTGTGTTTAATCTTATGTTTGGTGATTTTTGGTGAAATAGATCATGGATCATGATAGATCCATGAGTATATGAGGTATTAGTAGGTATATGATGAGTTATGTTGGTTATTATGTGAGAATATGAAAGTTTTCTTAAAAATCATCAAGTATTGAAAATCAGATTTTTATAAAAATGAAGTATGAAATGGAAACGACCATATCTCTCATACTATTTCGAATTTTTGAGTGTGATCAATTTTTGAAGTTAGATATATAAGTCTTCTAACTTTTTCAAGTGCAATCACTGAAAAAGGAGTTATAGATTTTCGTGTGGACTGAATTTAGTAAAGGACGCCAAAACTAAAAAAGGAAGAAAAGCTTGCTGTCCAAAATTTCCAAGGGCAGTTTTGTCTACTTAATTTATGAAATAAATTCCAATCTTTTTGGACATGAAAATATATAAGATAAAGTAGCTTGTGGCCATAAATGAGCTCATTTCGACTTAAATTGACCAAGTTATGACCATTTCAATATTTGCATTTTTTTGACGAAAATTGCTATAACCGGAGTTGTATAACTCCGATGGTCACGAAATTTAAACTGGATGTCCATGTTAACATGTGTAAGATCCCGCCAAGAGTTAGGAATTTCTGGAGTTAAGCGTGAGGTAGCTAATTTCTTAAGAAATTAACTAGAAACGAATTTTTGAAAAATACTTACGGGAGTTGAAAAATTCCAGAAAAATTATTTTTGTGTATGGATTATATGTATATATGTTTGACTAAAGAATAGAAAAATAATAAGCTGATTTGGTATTTTCGTACAAAGGGTATTTCAGCTTCCTGAAATAATCAATTCAGGGTGCTGAAATGGAAACTGAAATGTCAGGAAGAGAAGTCAGTTTTGTTTCAGCTTGCTGAAATGGAAACTGAAAAGGTTAGGAAGGGAAGACAGTTTGGTTTCAGTTTACTGAAATGGTATATTAAGTCTTCTGAATTCATAAATAGTTTACCGAGTTATAATAAGAACTTATAAATGAAAGAGTAAGTGTTAAGTCTAAGATAGTGCAATCGTACCTTTTAATGGTTGATGTATAGTAGCTGGGCTAAACGATTCCTTCATATGAGGAAGGTATATACGAATTAGTAACTGATCTAACTCACTATGAAAACAGTGTGGACGAGACGGAAACTAATTTGTTGGTTGTTTGTGGGAAACCACTCAGTATACTATATTGAATACTATTAAAGACTCGATGTGTGCTAGGTTTAGACTTGTAAATTAGTATGGTGTTAAAGTTATCTAATATTTGACTATGTGGTTAAGTGTTAGATAGTTTACTTTTAAAGTAATAGTATTATGAGATAAGTATGTTATACTAATTGAAAGATCATTCTTATAATTGATAGGTCTTTTCAATAAAGTGGTTAAATTAGATTGCGTAGCAGTAATCGACGATACATGCAAGTTTTCTCTAACTCAAACTTGAGTTATATTTCAAAGCATGGTAGTGAATAATTATTGTTAATTATTCACATCTATACTGATTATTGATTCGCACTTAGTGCATGTTGTATATGTTCATTAGGTATGAAAGGCTGATCACCTTCATTATCCTAAGGTTCAGTTAAAGTTGTTCATGGTCCTTATTGACATTAAACATTATTGGTTCAGTCATTCATTTATTGAAACTCTGATTTATGCTCTTTCACAATTATTATATTGTTGAAAATTCGAAAGCTTATTCTTTTTTTTAATCATGATATATCCTTATTGTATTTAAACTTGCTGAGAAAAGTCGTTGCTCACCCTTGCTATATCATGATAATAAATTTTAGATTAAGACGAAGGCTCGACGAAAGACAGAGGCAAAGACAAACTACAAGAGTACATTATTATGCATATATAACTATTAGTTATCCGATGTAAATCATATATGTGAATCTTTTTAATTACTTAAGGTATGTATTCAGTTAAGGTTAACAGACCTTAGGATATGTTATAGAATCTTGTGAAATAAACAATATATGTTTATATATGCCGCATTAGTTTATAGAATATGTATGAAGATGATGTATCGTGACGCACCATGTCCAAGGTTCTGGGGACCCGGATTTGGGGGCGCTACATATTCTATTATTATTTTGGAGAAAGAAATGAATTTGAGAAGTTTATTTGGTGTCCACTAGCGTCGTTGCTACAATTGTTCTTTTTTCTTGATTATCTGTTATTTTATTTGACTGAATTACTCTTTTAATTTGTTTTTTGCAATCTTTTTGGATCGTTTGATAATAACAAAAATGGTTACTGAATTATGTTTTTCTTATACATCTTCAATCTGTTTGTTAGTACTATGTAGTCAACCTGGTTATATATACATGGTTATATACCTTGAGTTATGAACTTACACATTTAGATTAATAACCAAACATTTAGATTAATAGTTGAACATGTATCTCAAATAGGATGACCACCAAAAGTTTCAAATCAAACCTCCTATTTGGTATCAAATAAAGGGTATATCAATATTTTATCTAATGTTAGTTGTCTTTTGGATTTTAATATTCATTAAGAATTGCGAAATTTTAAAACAATAAGGCCTTCCTATCTAATTATGAGAAATACAATGATCTGAAACGAAATTAAAGTTGAGACTTGATCCATTCAAAACCTAAAACCAAATTCGGAACTTAATTACTCAATTTTCTTTTCTTATTCACAATATAAAGATCAATACAGCTTTGGGCGTGGCCTCCTTAATCAAGTGTTTCCTTTCACACAACCATTTCCAATTTGAACTTTTTCAAAACCCACCCCCACCCCACCCCATCCCACCCCACCCCACAACAAAAAAATTTTGACCTTAGAAATCAAATTCTCCCACTTCTTTTCAACAACCATATGTCTACAAATTAATAATTTCAAACTAGAACTATAGTAATGGCCATATTGATAAACACACATAAAAATATAGCTAAAAACAAATTAATTACTACTCATTATACCAAGCAAGGGAACTAAATCAGAGCATACACACTCTGAAAATTTCTAAATTAATATAAAATCAGAGCATACCTGAACTTAATTCAAGAAATAACTGAATTCTTCAACACAATAATTTATCAACAGAAATTTATGTCACTAAGCCATGAAAACCCAGTTCAACACCAAACAGAAAGAAGGAAGTAATACACTGCAATATAATTGGGTATTTGTACACATTAAAAATTTCATGTAAACTTGCAAATTATAAACTAGTAATACACTGCAATTGATATTTTGGGGAAAATAGAGTGAAATTGTAGAAGAAGGGATTATTAGGTTATATTTGGGAGGGGGAAATTGGAATTGGGAAAACTTACCTTGTAGAGATATAGAGAGGGACGACTGGGAAGAGAGGACGGCGACGGCAAGAAGAAGCCAGAGGGCGACAATGAAGAGAGGACAGCGACGGCGCGACGAAGCGGGAGAAGAAAAGCTGAAAGAGCAGAAATGAAAAATTAAACTGACTCTAATTAAATAAAGACTCATTCTCGACGGTACAACCGTCGATATTAGTCCCGTCGATAATTATATCATTCACGATGGCAGTCCCCGTCGCCATTGTCCGTCGCCCTATATTTTTGGCGCACGCGCGAAGAGGGGAAATGGGCGCTGAGAAGGAAAAGGTGCTCATTGGCGACGTGACACATTCTCGACGGCACTACCGTCGCCATTAATGTCATTAACGACGACGTTTTAACCGTCGGTATTAAGCCCGTTGACAATGAAACTTTTTTTTATAGTGCTTGCTTTTGGCATTTATAGAAAATTAAGACTAAGGGCAAAATAATCTTTCCCATTACTAGTAATGGGCAAGATGATCATTCCACCATCTCTAGGAAATTCTAGAAATTTCCTTCTAGGACATTCGTCATTAGCAATTTTTATTAAGTGGTTATTTGGCCATTTGCTAGGAAACTTCCTAGAAATTTCCTTCTAGGATACAAGGGTCATTAGTGAGATTCTTCAAAGACAATTTGGTCATTTAATCATTCAATAGGGAATTTTCTAGAAATTTCCTACAAGGACACTATAGTTATTATTAATTTTCTCTTTGGGTAAAATAGTCATTTCATCATTACTAGGAAACTTCCTAGCAATTTCCTCCCAGGACTCGATTATAACTGATATTGAGTGTGAAAATTATGTAGCTAAGGATTGACTAAGCATAAGAATCAAAGTAAGTGTATTTTTATCTTTAATCCATTTCTTAATCTCCAAGCTTTGATCCAATGGTTGTGGTTGATATTAGGCGTCAATATATGGCTGATAAGGCTCTCTTTTAGCACATGTTGAGAATCTAGCAAATGATGACTCATAGATTTGGTCTTATCACCTAAAATGGAAGATAAAGGGTATTTTGGTAATTTCCCCTATACTAAGGGTAATTTAGTAATTTTTTAATTAATTTTAAGGGTAATTTAGTCATTTCACATACTTTTAGAAACTCTAAAATTTATCTCTTAAATTTTGATCATTAGGATTTTGTTAATCGTAATTAGGGTTTAATGAACAAAATTATGATTTTGTATTAAGGTTAGGGTTTCCTAATTCTCAATTAGGATTTCCTAACAAGATTTCTACAAATGTATTTCTTTATACTTATACCTAGTATTAACCACATAACATTGAATATATAAAGTCATAAGTTCCTATTTATAACCCCGATTAATAATCAAAGCCCTATTCAAATTAAGGTTTTGATCAGCTATTCACTATTACCTCCTTTATTTTTCTTAGTCAACTTAAAATAAATAATTTGGCTAGTCTGTTGAATTCATATCACGTATACTTAAAATAATTATAACCAAAATAATGATAAATAAAAAAATTTATTCGTAAAATATTTAATCATGTAAAATTACCGGTCCTTACAAACAGTCTCCTCACCCATACGTACACCAAACCCAAACACCACTCATCCAATTTGACATTCTCTCATCCTCAAACCATGATTACTTTGATATGGCTCTTGCTCTCACAAGCATGCCAAGAGAGCACACTACGACCTCCCCTCCTGATCTTCAAAGAATCATTATTCAACTCTCTTCCCTACCCACCAAAGAAGAGCTGTCTGAAGTCTCAAAGAGGGTGGTTCAAGAGACGGAAGAGAACATTGAAGCTCATTCCCTTGTGATTCATCAACGCTTCAACAATATGATCGAGTCTGCCAACACTCTGCCTGGCAACTTGGGGACTGAGCTCTCAAAGAGACTGAAGGAGATCATAAGGGAGATGATCGACAGTTTAAATAAAAGGGATCAGATTCACTTTCAGGCTTCCAACAAGCACACGGAAGCAGTTCTCCTCCTCCAGAAGACTCAGGAATCTCATAACAAAGTTATTGCTGATCAGATACACAACCTGAGTACCTATCTGCGAGAGTTCAAAGAGTATTCTTTAACTCAAGTAAGGTAGACAAACAATGCCTTGGCCATACTGCATCAACAAATAGCAGATACTGATGCTATGGTCCAAGAGAATCGTAATGACATTGCCCAGTCGCGCTCTCAAATGCACGAGTTGGTGCAAGGAGTAAATCGTCTGTCCGAAGATATTCGAACCCTGGATGCTGATTTAAAGGGGGAGAATACAGGGGAAGGGGAGAAAGGAGCAGAGAAAAACAACAAAGGAAAATAAGTAGCACAGTCTTTAAGGAGCAATCCTAGGAATCAGCCTCCTGCAAGACAGCCTCGCAATCAGCCTCAACGATCAAAACAGCGCCCACCAATTATAATGGCAACCCCTCTGAGGAGCCAAGGCCTAACAACTTTTAGCTCACAAGGAGTATCTCACACTGGCTTGAGCATGCCCATTGGAGATCCTGCCTTTATGAACAGACATGATCAGAATGACAATCTTAGTCCAAGTGAGCTAGAAGACATTGCAAGGCAAGATGAAGCTAGCAAAAGAAGGAGAGCTGAAGAATATGCTAATCCTCCAAGGAGCAAAAGGCCAAGAAGATAGAGTTTGTGACAACCCAAAAAAATCGGATTGTCTAGAAATTAGGATTAAAGAATTAATAATTAATAAAATAAATTTTATTGATTATATTCTGTGTTATGTGTATATTAATCATTCTATGACATACGATGATTAGAAATGGGGAGGATTCTGGCTACGAGTTGGAATGAACGGGTAGGAATTTTCAAGACGAAAATAAAAGATTTCTGGGAATAAAAATATTTCTGAGAAAAAGACAAAATAGACACTATTTATGTAAAACCCTAAGGGTTAGGGTTTAAGGTTAGGGTTTGAACCCTAAGCCTTTTTGGGAGATTGGAATGTCGGAATGACATTCTGTCAAAAGATTTGACGGTGAAATGTCGTGAAAAGTTAAGTTAGCCGATAAAAGTTTTTCTTGAAAAACTCACAGAAATCGGACGAACATAAAATGACGAAAAGTACTGTCATGTACTTTTCATTTGTTTGACTACGTTGGGGGAAAACGTGAAGGAAAACGCTTAACGTCAAAAAGTGTTTTTCAATTTTTTGGGATTACAAAGAACGCGTAAAAGTTAGTCGATAGAAGAAAGACGAAATATTCAAAAAATTTTGAATTCCGAGAAATGCGTAAAAATAGTTAAGTGTAATAATAACGATTATTATACATAACGAATACAAGTATAATACTAGTTATTATACGAGGACGATACGAGGGTAATACGACGTATGATACGAATATCATACGAAGTATATACGAAGAGAATACAAGAATTAATACGACGTATAATACGAATTATATGAATTCAATTAAAAATCGAACCCGTGGGTCGAACCAACGGGTAAACGGGTGTGTAAAACCCATGGGGCAACCCATGACCCATGATGACACATGGGAGACATGGGGGAGCATATGGTGACATGTGCTAGCACATGGGAGGCATGTGGGGGACATAGGTTGGCATGCGTGAGGAGGTGGGGGTAAGGAGGTTTGGTATAATGACCATTCCCCCCTTGGTCTTGCTTGCCTATAAAAGAAGAATTTAAGGCTCATTTGTTGGTTTAAAAAAGCAACCATGGAGAGAGAAGAGAAGAGAGAAAGGAAGAGCTCTTGTGATGAGCAATCAAGGAAGCTAGCTTAGGACTTTGATCAAGAACAAAGTCACAAGCTTAAGAACACTTAAAGGTATACATGTTTACTTTGAGTTTTCATTTTCTTTCAATCTTTGAATTGATAGAGAAGTGAGAATTAGAAGAGCATGAATTGTGGGAAATCATAAGATTGATATTAGTGGACTTTAAACAATTAATATCCAAGAACATGTGAAACCATAATGAAATGGTTAAGAAATCAATAAAGAAATGAGTTAAAACCTTGATATGGTTAAGTTAAACCACAATAAAATGGTTAAGTAATTAATAATGAAAGCCCTTAAAATTTAGCTGTTTATGATGGTTAGAAACATGGAGTAATAGCCAATGGATTGATTCCATTTGGTTTGACGTAAAAATATCGAAGAATGAAGATTCGACGAAAGTTTCAGAATTTGAAAACTTAGAAAAAAAATTCAAGGGAACAGGGTTGGCGCCACGGTGCCGCAGCGCTACCCCAAGCCTAGAAGCTGGTGCCGCAGTGCCAGCATAGTGTTTTCGGGTTCTGCAGGCCGGCGCGGCAGTGCCAATATTAAGCCTTGGCCGGCGCTGTAGCGCCGTTAAGGGGAAAAATTTCCGGCATACGTATTTTATGTCCCAACTTTTTACATGGTAATTATGGGGCAAGTATATGATTAATATTCATGAAGAGAAATCACTTCAACAACTTGTTTAAGAACGATTTTAAGAATTAAACATTGAATAAATGTATTTAAATTTAAAAACTCGAAAAACTAAAATGTGAACTGGGGGTCGTAGTCGAGTTTGATGCGCACTTTAAGGTTACATGATATGTAATAGAGGTGTGGCATGCGATAATGTTAAGAAATGAAGATAAAACGTATGTAATTCCTATACGAAGTTCGATAACGGGAATTTGGTGGAAATGCGTGCGACCTAGCAAATTGGTTAGGGTTTCGCTTGTCGTGGGGTCTAACGACGATCAACGAGAGTCGGTTGGTGGCACATGAATGATAGTGAACATATAATTCACATAATGTAACACTTAAACAAGTGATTTAAATCTTAAGTAAAGGTTGAATGAGATTAAGAGACGAGTAACGTGAACGCAGGATACGTGAATGATTCTCGTGAATCGTATCGGCGTTGAGTGAACGTTCTAAGTATACATTGGTTGTATGACTTAGACGTTAACGAATGTTGGAAATAATTAGATGTTAATAAGCAGTAACGAACGGTAATAAGAGAATGAAGAATAACGTATAACGTTGATAAGCCGAGTTAACGGTAATAACTTGAATGAACGTTTTGGGTCATATGGACCGGACGTGGTAAGAAATGTAATTAAGAGTAACTTAACGAGCATTATAGTTATAATGGTTCGGATAAGTTAAGTCTAAAATGGTAATGCGATCGTAGTCTATAATGGTCGAGATATAGTATCTGGGGCTAAACGATTCCGTCAGAGAGCGACGGTAGATACGAACTAGAAACCTATCTAACTCACTCTGTAAGACAGTGTAGACGAGATAGAAAGCTAGTTTGTTGGTTGTTTGTGAGAAACCACTCGGTGTACTATATTTGACTACTGTTAGAGACTCGATGTGTACTAAGTATAATGTATTGAAAGAATTAGAAGAATGGAAGTAAAGTTGGTCACGTAGACATAGATTACAAGAACGCGAACCATAAGAAGTAAAGTGAAGTTTAAATATGCCTAAGTCAAGTATATGACTAATGTATATGTGTATTTCCTTATGTGTTATATAGGGATTGTGATGAACGATAAGGCGTAAGCAATACGCAGTGCTAAGATAAGCTTCCTGACTTCATTCATTTTCATAGGAATGCTAGTTTCTTAACTTTCCCAGATGTTGAACTTGGGAAGTTTGAACTATGTACAAGTGTGTGATACTTGTACAAGGTGATAGTATGTATGAGGCCTTGGGCCACAATGTTAACACTTCGGTGTTTCTATGAAATGAACTATTCTATGATTGAACCGTTAAATGTGAAAAAGTTCAATTAATTCATGAACCTTACTTATTAAATCTGTGCTAATGATTCTAGCCAGACATAGTATGTATGGCAAAGGTAGAAGGATGAAAGTATGATGAGTATATGTGAAGTATGTTTTAAAATAATAGGAATCAGAACGTATTCGTATTATTCGAGCTGCTTTCTAACCATTGTTTGGTTATTGAAGTCTTAAAAGAATTTTGATTCTTGCTTTGGTTGTTATTCAACTGCTATGACTTGTTGAGCAATTGAATGCTGACACTTTTTGAAATAAAAATATTTTCAGTGAACGACAGTAGTATGTATTAAAGGACACTATGAAGATCAAGAGGATCGATGTCCTGCTATGGTGAAGATGCTATGGTTGCGAATACCATTAGCATCAGAAGATGAAGTACTATTTATGTGATGAACAAGCGTGAAGATCAAGCCAAGACTTATAGAATAGTTAGCTAAAACTATTCTGTAGTTGTGGTGACTAGTTAAGTCACACTTGTAACGTGATAAGAATAATGTAAATATGATTATTTTTAATGAATTAAAGATTTTAAGGTAATAGAACCTGGGAATGGAATGATATAACATTAATCTTTAGAATTTAATGATGTATGTATGTAATGAGATGTACTCGTGATGTACGAAATCCGGGCGTGAAGATAGGCCGAATTTTGGGGCGTCACAAAGTTAAGTTTCCATTTATTTTTATTGATGTAACTATTATGAATTGTAATATCCGTTTAACGTCATCAATAAATTCATGCTTATTCTCTACAATTTCAGTTGCTCACTGAAACATTAAGCCATATTTATTTTCTAGCATCATGCATTAAAAATTGATGGTATGATACAAATCTGCTTGGTTATGTCATCATCAAATAGGGGGATATTGTTGGGAATTGTATATTCAAATTTGATGTTACAAGTAAATAAATATGTATGTATTATTCAAGTTGCAAAGTCCTTATTTAGAAACTATATACAAGGACTTTAATTGAAGATCAAAATTGTTAAGTTGATCTGAGCTAAACGTTTATCATTCTGTAAATAAATGTATAGAGGAAAGATCAAGCTTGTTAGGTTGATATCTTGAAATGTAATAGTTAGGCCAAACAGATTCGTTGTCTGTCAAGCCAGTCAATAGTTTGCAGAAGACAAGGCAGAATCGTGGAGTATCAAGGAAGACTCTCTCGCAATCGTAGTCTTCCAAGGAAGAAACTTTAGAATCGTTGAGACAGACTGCCGAGCGCCTGCCGAGCCAAGTCAAGAATCACGGTCCTCTCTCGGAAACGTGGAGTCTGCAAGTTGTCGCAAGTAAAGATCGTAGTCAGTTAAAGCTTATGTAGAATCGTAGAGTTCTCTACGATCAACACTGAATCACTTGCAAGCACACCAACACACAACGATCGTGGTATGAAGACGACGATCGTGGTGCTTCTTCAGTTAGCATCAGAAGTATCAGGTTTTGCAGAACTGATGAAAGAAGATGTCTAACAAATGAAGAATGGCATATGAACGTTGACAATTCACGAATCCCAATGATCCAACACTTATCCTTAGTTTGAATTGAAGAAACGTGTGGAAAAAGATAAGGTGACTACTTTCTGTTTGCTGAAAGCACCTTTTCAGGTGTTAGGTGAGAAAGTAGTCTGCAGTGTCTGTGACGCCCCTAAATTCGGGTACTTGAAACCCGTACTTGGTGCTACACAATACCAATCATTCGACATACGTAATATATTACAAACTTCAAAATTATCAGAGTTGTCTAATCCTCAGGTCGACGACCTTTAAATACATTGTTACATAATAGATAATATAATATCACAATACATAACTCCAGTTATTACAATTAACACCTTATAACGTACTCCTTCAACTTTCCCTTTCCCTTGTCCTTGCCAGAACCTTCTGGTCGATCACGCTTAGCTGAAAATATTTAATTTAAAGCAAGAATGAGCATTTAATTGCTTAGCAAGTAATAGCAAATAATAAACATCAGCTGAAAGAAATAAATATTTTCTTTGAAGTATACTTCTACAATGAATCAATAGTTGTGAAGCCATTTGAAACAATTCATAACAACATATCAACTCGTTTACATTTTTGAAACGACGTAGTGACTATAAATGCTGAGCGGTCAATAGACCATAAACCATTATTTTCAAGTTTGAAAAGGTTTGTACAGAAATTCATCTGCAAACCGTCATGACTTACGGACACGTTGGGTGATCAACCCGTATGCCTTGTATTGATCAACACTACTTAATAGAACGATATTTACGTTCATCATAACAGCCTTTGGCGTATAAAAATGTCCCAATTTTGGGATGTTCATACTCAGTCTGGAGTCCGAACCAAAGCAATTTAGTTGGACGACTCTATCATAACCAATAATATTCAATGACACATATCAAACTATGTCTAGCCGAGTCAAATAACTTAGATAGCTTTTAAACCATGTATACGTACCAATATTGAATAGTATGCATCAATACTTGTAATGTCAAAGAATTTTGAGTTCAAGAATACTTGTTCAAATACAATAACATATACAAGTGAGGACACTTGCATAATCAAACTTGGAACACAAGAACAAAATAATTTTTGATTATATATGAATCACATGAAGATCATATTGAAATACTTGTAATCAATGAACAAATCGAATAGAATTCGAGAACTTGCATGAATATAAATTGTTAGTTTCCAAAGGCACAATAGTTATCTAGAAGGGGGGGGGGGGTTGAATAGATATTTTTAAAATTTTCTTTGTTTTAAAATACTTATCAGTATTGAATATACTGACAGCAGCGGAATATATGTTTGTTCCCCTTAAAGATAATGTAGTGATAGTTTAATAAGTAGTTATGACAGTTATAGCAAATATAGTAGTTAATGAGACAATGAGACACAAAGATTTTAAGTGGTTCAGAGCACACAAGGCTCCTAGTCCACTCTTCTACTCCACGAGTAGGAAATCCACTAAGGATGTCTCTTACAACTTGAATCACTTAGATTCCTTCAAGTCCAACAGCCTTGGAACTTCTCTAGTTCACTTAGAACTCTTCAAGATCAACAATCTTGGAACTTCTCTTAGTTCACTTAGAACTCTTCAAGTCCTTCTGACTTGGTACACTTTTAATTGAGAGTTGTATTCAGGGGTGTGCTACTCAGTTGCAATTAAGCATCAGTTCTGAAGAACTGAGTAGCGAAGCAAGCTTTCCTTTTTCAGGATCGTAGTGTATTATCGTTGAGTGCTCTTGAGCGTTCTGAGCTTTCTTTTCTTTCTTGTTTGCTTGCTTAATCTAAATCCTTATCTGATTTGCTTGATAAGGAGCCTTTGAAATCTATCCATTGAAGGCGTCCGTTGTAGCATTAAATGCATTAGACAGTTCTGTGCAATTGATGTTGACTTTTTGCTTTTCTGCTGCACAGCCGACTGGCCCACTGACACAGTAGACTGCATTCTCACGTAACACCTGAAAAGGTGTTTTCAACAGACGTGTGTAGTCCTTTTCTTAGCTTCTTCAATACGCTTCTTTGATATATACTAAGGATTGTAATAGACGAGATTAATTTTTTTTTTTTTTGTGATTCTGTGGACAGAATCCTTTTAAGGAGGGAAGATTGTAACGATTGTGATTTTATATTTAATTTTAAATATTTATTGAATTAAATAAATATTTTATGTGATTTATTTATTGAGTTAAATAAATAAATTATGTGATTTATGGAGTGATTTAATTAAGTGTATATATTAATTAATTGAATGTGTAATATTTATTTAATTAATATTAATGTTGTACTATAGTTCTAATTTAATTGAGATAATTGAATTAGATGAATTATGTGATGAAGTGTTACATAGATTATAATTAGCGAGTAATTATAATTATGTGGCAACTTTATGTGATTAATTGATGTTAGATTTTAATTGATTAAATTAGATGATTAATATTTAATTAATTAAAATGTGACATTAAAGTATGTATTAAATAATTTGTTAAAATAAAAGAAAAGGATTTTTTTTAAAATGATTTTTACCAAACAAGGCCCTTGCTTTTATTTTAAAAGACTGTTGCCAAACAGGGCCCTTACATTAGCTTAAACCTAATTTACCTAAACCATGCCTAAGTTAGTAAAACTAGTTTCTAATTTTCTTGTAGCCAAACAAGCCAAATTGGCTTTTGAATTTTGTAACTTACGTAATTAGTAGTAGTTAGTGTATAATTATGATATGGGAGTTACCTATTCTATTATATGTATATTGTATATACGTTAGTGTTATAATCCTAAGTCTAAACAAAGAAAAGAGAAGGAGAGAAAGAGCAGAGAATATCAGAGAAGAAAAGAAGGAGAAAGAATTGGTAGAACGCAAGCTCATAATAATCTTTTCTTTACACTCATAGCTAGAAAGGTTAGAATTCCATATTCTTTATATTTTATTCTCTGTCAAAAATTTAGTTTTCATGAAAGTTGTAGTCATGAATTATATATATATGATTGTGTTCATGTGTTATTGGTAGTAATTGTATGAAAGGATTTTCAAAAATCAAATTACTGTAGAAATATATTTTAACAAAGAATTTATATTTATATGAGTTCATATGGAATTTCATGAGTTTGGTTAAATTTAGTTGAGAAATTCATGCAATTGGTATGTGTTAATATGCTTATTAAGTAATTACTTAATGCTATCTTCAACTTAGTATGTAATGCATGTATATAAGTTCGAATTGATGGAGAAAAATAGTTACAGTAGATTATTTTTGAGAAAATATGAGTTTTCATAAAAATGGCCAAATTGAATTTTTAAAACTTGTGATTATTGTTAGTTGGATGGTTTTGTGATTTGGAAGCATGTTATACATATGTATTATAGAATATGTATGAGTTACAGTGTCTATGGTACTGTATTTTTGCATTTGTTGGCTTGTTTGGGTTAATCGGTGAAGCAGAGTATCGTGGCTGTCTGCTTCTGGCCGAGTTGCTGCGCAGCTGCGCCGGCAGCAAGGCCAGGAGCAGCGCAGCTGCGCCGCTTGTCTTTTCCAGATTCTCACCCTGCGCAGCTGCGCCGATTTCAAGGCAGCTGGCTGCGCAGCTGCGCCAGGCTCTGTTCAGAGGCAGTGAATGCTAGTCATTTGTGCAGTGTTGTTTCTAACCTAGTTTAATTAGGCTATGACAGTGAGCATGTATCTAGTTGCTACAATATGTTGTTAGCATAAATTTGACAAATTTATATTTAGAAAAGAAAAGAGGTTTGAAAACCTTAAAGTATGATTTGAATTATTATTTAAATGTGATATATGATTTAAATAATTATAATCAAAAGTAAATGTTTATTTTAAATTATAATTTTGTTAAATTATAATGAATAAAGGTTGATTTATTAAATGTTAATTTAAATTATAATTTATGTAATTATAATTTAATAAATGCATGTTTAATTGTGGATTAAATTGATAATTACATGATTAATTATAAATTGTGTAATTATAATGCATGTTATAGTTTAATTAATTATTGATTATAATTGATAAATACATGATTAATTATAAATTGTGTAATTATAAATGCATGAATGTGGTTTAATTGATTTTAAATTATAAATTGTTTATAATTTAAAAGGTAATGATAATTTAAGTAATTATAATTTGATTAAGTGTTTGAATTATAATTGTTTAATTATAATTGAGTTAAATACATAATTAATTTAATTATGTGAATATGTAGGTGATGTAATTAACTATGTGATGGTTGATTATTATTACTATTTAATCAGAATGTGAGTTAACCATGAGGGTTAACCACTTATGTGAATTAGTTACGTGTTAACTAATTTAGGTTATTGTGATTGAATATATATGTGTAGGAAGTATTAAAGTACGTGAATTGTGTTAAGTAGCTTGCGCTTGAGGCAAGTCTTCTAAACCCTAAACTCGTTAATTTTACGCAAGTCTTCTAAACCCTAAACTCGTTAATTTTATGCAAGTTTTCTAAACCCTAATCTTGTATTGATTTTATATGATCTCTTGAATTCATATATTCATTGTTGAGAATGTCCTTTCCAATTCAGTATTGGACAATTGTTTATTTAATTGAAATGGTCTTAACTTATTGTTTAAGTAAGATCCAGTTATTATTTTAAATGCTTTAAGTTGATTCTAAAGCATATGTTAATTCATAATTCTTTTATTTTGAATTATTGGAAGTCGATTCAACTAATCCTTAGTTGATGAACGTGAATTCTAAATTACCCTTGTAAGCTTATCCAAACCAAACTTTCTTTGGTGCGGACTTGAATTCAAATTACTGAGTTGAACAACCCTATTTATTAGGGGAGGTTACTACGCATAGCGTTAAGATGTTGGTGCACAATACATGGTACGAAGGGCTGATTCCCCTAAGTACGAGTTAAGGTCCATAGTCGTATTGACTGTTAAAGGTTTAAATAGAAATATTTATAACCTAGGACAAAAGTTCAAAGGTCTTATGACCCTCAGATAAATTCTATGTCCAAATTTTAATATTGATAGAGAATTATTATTCAATTCTTTATTATTGAAGCAAGCTAAGTTGTTCAGATTTTCTTAAAGATATTCTTTCATGTCTATATTATTGTTAAACTCCAGTGAGCTGTGGTTTGCTCACTCTTGCATTAAATAACAATTTCAGTTAAGGTTGATAACGCTGATGCTCCGTCTACAAGTAAGGGCAAGGGAAAGCAAAGCAAGTGAAGACTTGTTTTTTTTAATTGAGAATGATTGTAATAATTGAATGTTATATTTTATTTCCGCACTTTATTATATTCATGTCAAGGTTAGAGTAACCCTGGGATTGATTTTGAGAAGGTTGTAACCCTTGTTTTAAGGAAGATTTAGTTATTTTAATTTAAGTTGTACTTTATTTTGCATTATTCATTGGGTAGATATATGTTATATTAGAAAGTGAACACCAAATCATGTGGAAACGAAGTACCCGGATTTGGGGGTGTCACAAGGATAATTGTGGAATCATTGGGACTATCAATTGTCAATGTCTCTTAGCCTTTCTTCATTTGTTGCTCTTCCTCCTTCATCAGATAGACGAATTTTGATGCTGATACGAGGATCACCACGATCGTGATTTTTGTACCATGATCGTTGTGTGTTGGCTTGCACAGGCTGGACTCAGTCTTGATCGTAGAGAACACTACGATTTCTCTTAAGCTCTTTGGTAGACTACGATTCCTTCTTGTTTGTCTTGCAGACTCCACGCTTCTGAGAGCACACTGCAATTCTTGACTTAGCTCGGTAGGCGCTCGGATCATCTCCACGATTCTGAGTGTGGCTTCCAAGGACAGACTACGATTTTTGGACATCTTCATTTAAGCTCCGCGATTCTGCCTTAGCTTCTGCAGACTGGCTTTTGACAGACTACGATTCTGTCAAGCCTAACAATTACATCTCAAAAATAGATCAACCTAACAAATTTGATATCTCTTCTATACATTCATTTACAGAATGATAAACATTAAAGCACAGATCAACCTAATAATTTTAATCTATCATCTAAGTCCTTGTACATATAATCTTTGAAGGGCTTTACACTTAAGCATTTATATTTACTTTCAATATCAAATTTGAATATGCAATTCCCAATAATCTCCCCCTGTTTGATGTTGACATAACCAAGGAGATTTGTATCATAGCATCATTTTCTAAATGCAGAGTGCTAGAAAGTAAATATGACTTAATGTTTCAGTGAGCAGCTGAAATCTCTTGAGAATAAGCATGAATTTATTAATGTTTGAAAAGATATTACAATCTAGTATAGAAACATCAATACAGCATTAATTTTGACTTATCTCTATCTTCTTTGCCTTTTGTTCTTCGGAGGGTTGGCATGCTCTTCAGCTCTCCTTCTTCTTGTGGCTTCATCTCTCCAAGCAAAGTCAGCTAGCTTTTCTCGACTTAGTGCTTCTGAATGATCATGTCTGTTCATGAAGGTAGGATCTTCAACTGGCATGTTAAGACCAGTAGAGGATACTCCTTGTGAGCTAGAAGCTTGACCTTGACCCCTTTGATAGGGTTCAACCATGAGAGGGCGCTGTTATTCTTGATCAGATCGTGGAGGCTGAATGATGGAACTCCTGGGGTTGCCACCAGACGATTGACCAATTAGAGTTTGCCTTTGCCTTCCCTGCTGAGGCTGCTTTCTGCTTCCTCCTCTGCTGCCTCTGCTTCTATCTCCTTGCTCATTATTCTCCCCCTTTATGTCAGCATCAAGGGTTCGAATATCTTCAGAGAGGCCCTTGACACCTTCCACCAGATCATGCATTTGAGAGCAGTTTTGAGAAATGTCACTACGATTTTCTGCAACTATAGCCTCAGTGTGTCTTCTCTGTTGCTGAAGCCGTTCTATGGCATCATTAGTCTATTTAATTTGAGTTACACCACAGGCTCAGAATTCTCGTAGTGTGAGGCGTAGCTCTTGAATTTGTTTGGTCATAAGATCATTCCGAGCTTATTGAGTTTTCTGCATGATCTCCATAGATTCCTTATGCTTTTTCGTTGCAGCAAAGTAGATAACATCCCTCTGGCTGAGACTGTCACTCATTTCTCTGACAATCTCCCTCAGTTTCTTTGACAGCTCAGTTGCCAAGTTCCCTATTAGAGTCTTGACAGAGTCGATTATATGATCGAATCTTTTATGAAGCGCCAGAGAATTAGCTTCAAGAACCTCCTCAGACTCTAAAGTCATATTACTTGTCAGATCAGCCTGCTCCTCCTTTGTTGGCATTAGAGATAATCGATCAAGAATTCGTTGTGTCTCAAGAAGAGGAGGGGCAGTAGTTTGTTCACCTCTCCTTGACATGCTCGTGAGAGCAAGAGCCATGTAAAAATATTCATTGTTAGAGGACGAGGGAATATCTGATTGGGTTATGGGGGCTTGTGTTTGGTGTATAGGTGAAGTGTTTGGTTCACGGGTTTTTGTTTCTGGTTGGATGAGTTGTTCTGGGGACTCTACGATTGCCGTGCCAGGTTGATCAATAGGCACAAATCGTAGGTCGTCATCCAGAGTTGGTGTCTCAATGGTTGAGCTTGCAAGCATTTGTTCAACTGCTCTTGTGATATGCTCGATAACCATTGGGTCACTAACAGTTTGCTCTATGAGGACAAGTTGTTTATTTGGTTCATCAGGTATAGAGTTTTGGGACTCTGTAACTGGAAACTGATTGAGTGGGTGCAATACCACTTCCAACCATCTAGGCAATTCATAGAATTGATTGAAATGTGATGATGGAGAGTGGTTGATAATGAAAGAGATGGGAGTAGAATGTACCTCATACTCAGTCTCTGAAGTTGAATTATTTGTGATCGGCTTCTGAGCAAAATTGAGGTTCCTTGGGAAACCATAGGCCAGCACAGAAATTGCTGGATAAGCCTTAAACGTCCAAAATATGTGATCCCAGGAGTTGAGAATCATGGCTCTATGATAGGACATCATGGGCAAGTAGTTGAACAGCTGATTGTAGTTAGCTGTCCTTTCTCCATCTTGGCCCACATATAAAATCTCAAGTTCATCATCCTCTTCTTCATCATTATCTTCATCATGAACTTCCACCAGATAAGCTATCACATCATCAGCAATGTCCACCATCTCTGCATCATCAGACTCTACGATTTCTTCATGGACTGGGGGGGGGGGACTTCAAGATTTTCTATTTGTAGCTCCCCCACAGCTTCTGCATTCTCTGGAACTTGTGCTCTTAACAGCTCCCCCTCAGCTGTAGTACTCTCTTGGATAAGGATTTCCAGAGTTTCTTCTTCAGCACTAGCAGCGTTCATTCCAAAAGATTCTGCTGCTTCTTCTTCAGACTGAGTCACATCTTCTACCAGAACTTCCTCAGCATGAACAATAACTTTTGGCTGTACTTTCTCAGCAGCAGCACTTGATGCTGGTATCTATTCTTTAGCCTGATCAGGTGCAATAGTGTTGTCTGCATGACTGATGTAATCTACCACAACTTCAAAGTCTCTGGTCTTTTCCAGGGTTGGACCAGATGTTTGAGGCTCAGAGGTCTTTTCAGCCTTCTCAGCAGCAATCCGTCTATCATCTTCCTTCAATATTTCCTCATTGGTAAGAACATACTTCTTGACCAACGTCTTCACTCTCTTTTTTGGCTTGGGCACAACCCTTGTACTTTCTTCAGCTTCAGCCCTTTGAGTTTGTTCAGGCTGAGAGGCTGTTGCAGCTTCTCCTTCTGAAGTAGCAGCCAGTCTGGACTCTACGATTAGTGATGACTCCACAATCGTAGTGAGTGAAGACTTCTTTGTTCTTTGGCTGCGTTTCTTCTTTCTCTAAGGCTTAGAGCTACCTTCAGATCTGTCCTCACTTGCCTCCCTCTTCTTCTTCTTCTTCTCCTCTTTCAAAACTTTTTCTGGTGATTTAGGAGTGATGACTCTGTTAGTGGTAAGGCTTCTAAACTCCATATCAACACCAGGACCCATTTGGGGTGCATCAGTGGTTGAGCCTTGGGGCTCCTCAGTAATTTTTACACCTTCATTCACTTTCTTCTTTCCTTTGCTCTTTCTGGTCAGAGCCACTGATTCTTCTTGGTTGACCTCTTCTTCCTCAGCTTCCTTCACAGCAGATGAGATTGCAGACATCATCTTTACATTTTTTGCTGGATTCCTCTTCCAATTCTGGAACAACTGTTGGGTCATCTTCCTGTTGGGATTGATTGAGACACCTTCCTTGTCCCCAATTTTATCACCCAGGGAAGACTGTATAATGTTGCTGAAAAACCTCCCATAGAGCATTTTGGCAGTGCTCTTGGTCTTCTTAGGGCTTTGCATCCATTTTCCAAACCAATCCATCAGCAAAGCTCCATAGTTGAGTTGGACTCTGAAGCGGATGACTGTCATGAGCTTCAGTTGCTTCTCGTTGACAGAATTGTGACCAGAGCCCTTGCAACATATGCATTTTCTAACAATGTCAGCAAGGAACTCATATTCTTGGGGAAACTCTTTCTTCTTGTAGCCACTCTTTCCTTCAATCTTTGAATAGTGCATCTTCTTCTGACCTTCATGGAAATCAATAACCTCCATTGACAAAAGACCTTTAAATTTGAAACCTAGGGCTAGGTTTATGCTTTCAGCGTTGAGTCGCATTTGCACTCCCTTGACCTTGGTGAGGATGAAGTCTCCTTCAACAATTCCATTGCAGTAGAACTCCTTCACCAGCTTCGAATATATCAGTGTGCTGGTGCTTAGGGATTCTTCGAGGCCATCTTTCTTCAGAAGTGAAAGAATCTTGTGAAACTCAGGGCCAACTTTCTCAAACTCGTCAAAGCAAAGCTAGAAACCAGAAACAACATTTACAGCAGCCATTTGATCTGGTTTGAGTATCCTGAGATGATTAAATTTGCTTAGCTTTTTGAAACTTAGGGTTTCATTTGAGAGAGAGAGAGAGGTATATAAGCTTTTGAAATTCAAAAGGTAAACTGACAAATAACAGTTCAAAATGAATTTATAACTTCCCTCCATATGTTTTGCATAGTGGGACACGTGTCGAGTTCAGCAGGACTCCATAATTTTAAGTCGTGTGGAAAGTTCCGTTCTGCCCTTAGCTCCCCCTGAGCTAGTGAGTCCTTGTGAGAGGACTATGATTGCCGAGAACCACTCCATGATTGTTGAGTTCGATCTTTTTCTTGCTTCTTAACCGTTGACTCTACGATTTTCTGTGGTGCATTCTGAAATGGCATTCCTTCTGGGTTAAGGTTGCTCAGGAAGGGCCAACCTCTTAGTTTGATACTAAGGATTAGGTTTGTCCCTGAGACGCTTATCAGAAGGGTTTCTTAGCTTGATAATGCTACTACCATAGTGAGCTTTACTGCCTTATCTAGATCACTCCACGATTATGGTTTCTCTTAGTCATCTCTACAATTTTGACTTAGCCTTTATATCTGTATGTTTATCACTTACTAGAGCATAGAATTCATGGTTGTAATAGCATACCTAACTCACTTATCAATTTATTGAATCTGGATTCGTCTAAGGGTTTTATAAATGCATCAGCAAGTTGATTTTCAGTAGGGATGTATTGCAAAGATATAGTTCCATTCTGAACATGATCCCTAATAAAATGATATCTTATCTCTATATGTTTAGTCCTAGAATGCATGACAGGATTATATGTTATTGCTATGGCACTTGTGTTATCACAGTGAACAGGTATAGATTTGAAATCAAACCCATAGTCTGCTAGCTGGTTCTTCATCCATAAGATTTGAGCACAACAGCTGCCTGCAGCAATATATTCAGCTTCTGCTGTTGAAGTTGATACTGAGTTTTGCTTCTTGCTAAACCAGGACACTAGTCTATTTCCTAGCAGTTGACAAGTGCCACTGGTACTTTTTCTATCTATTTTGCATCCAGCAAAGTCAGCATCTGAGTATCCTGTCAGTTCAAAAGAGGACTTTTTCTATCGCTGGCACGTCATTCGAGGTTTATTGAGGTGGTTTTCGGTGATCACTGTCTCAGCTTGTCGATCCTCGCTCGGTTCACGATATGTTCGGACGTCATTGGTCATTTGTATTACTCCCGGGGTTGTCTCCGAGATGATCTGGCTCTTTTTCCCTACCTCGGGGTTGTCGTCGAATTAAAATTATGGTTTTGCCCTTCTGCAAGGTTAGTACAAAGAAAGCAAAATTTCGAGTGTCTACATATACATCTTGTCATGTCATCCTGTCATCAAAACAACTGACCTTTGTTTTGCAGGATAAGATTAAAAAATCACAAAAATACATTATGGCATGCATCCTATCCCTACCTACTTCAGGAAATTGACACGCCTAAGTTTTGTTGTAGGTGAAAAATTGGTCCTGTTACTAGATCTAAGTCTAAGAAAACACTAAGTCCATCCACGGACATGACTTCCAGTGCTCAGCCAGAATCCACCCCTGTATCTAGGGAAGAGTTTGAAGGACTGAAGAACCAGATAGCCGAATTGGCCAGTTTCCTGAGAGAACAAAGTAAGGCTCTTAAAGGAAAGCAAGCACAGGGTCATACAAAACTAGTAACACCTGATGGCAATCAAGAGACCGAAAAGACAGATACTCAGATTCCTGGACCACAGAACCAGGATATTACAAACAAAATCCCTGAAAACACCGTCCTTAGCAAAGAACAGGAAGCTGGTGACATTCTGAAGAAAGTACAGCAGATGGAAGAAACCATCCAGTCTATCAAAGGGACTGGGGCATTTGGCAGTGTTAATTATTCAGACCTCTGTATATTCCCTGGGGCTCGTTATCCAGAAAAATTTCAAGTCCCTAATTTTGAAAAATATGATGGATTGGGAGACCCCTACACTCACTTAAAAGTATTCATTGGAGAACTCGGATCCTATGTAGAGGACGAGAAACTCTGAATGCAGTTATTCCAGAAGAGTTTGACTGGAGAGGCTAAAGCATGGTACGCCCATCTAGACAACTCCAAAATTCACAGTTGGGAAGAGTTGGCATATGCTTTCCTCAGTCAATACAGTTTCCAATCTCAGCTGGCTCCAGACAGATACCAAAGAACCAAAATCAAGAAACAAAGTATTTAGTCATTCAGAGAATATGCTCAACGATGGAGACGGGTTGCAGTATAAGTCACCCCATCCATGACTGAGTCTGAGATAGTCATGACCTTCATCGATATTCAAGACGCTCCATATTACGAGAGGGTCCTAGCAGGCATAGGAAAACCATTCTTTGAGATGATCAAGCACGGAGAGATGGCCGAAATGGGGCTAAAGTCTGGGAAGATCAAGGACCTGACCGCCTTAGAAGCTGTGGCCGAAAATACCCAGTCTGGGAATTATGGGAGTAATCCCCAGAGGGCACATAAGAAGAAAGAGGAAGAAGTGTCCTTAGTATTGCAAGGACAGAATCCAAGGGGTGATTCAAGCAGTATGCCCATTCAAAGGAGGAATTATACCCCTTTTCAAGCTCCTGTATAGCCTTCAAACCCTCCATTTCAGAAAACTATGGAGGTCAGATGTCGGAGAACATTCACCCCATTAGGGGGTTCACTCGAGAATGTGCTGAAATTGTTAACCGCACTGAAAATGATTGTGCATCTCCTTCCACCAACCAATATCGGTGGACGGAATTGCTACCCAAGTAAGAAGTGTGCCTACCATTACGGATCCCCGGGCCATGATACACAAGACTGTTGTTCTCTCAAGCACAAAATTCAAGACTTGATTGATAACGGAGAGATTGTGGTAACAAAGCCTAAGCAACCGCACGTACAAGACAATCCCCTCCCACGACATAAAGAGGAGAATGTCAACATGATCAGTACAAGAAATGGAGAAGGATCCAATTACCTCCGATACGTAGGAGAATCAACTCCATCCAGCAATAATAGCCCACACAGTTGGGAAGTCTCAGAAAGGCGATTCCTGATAGAACAAAAGATCAAGTCTATCAAAGAATAGATTGGACAATAAGCCGAATTAGTCGTATACCAACATCAGGTCACCAGACAGCTGATCAACCAATCCAACCAACATGAGGCTAGTCCTCCCACACCAGAAATCAGTCCCATTCCCATAAGGGATCATTACCGTTTTCATCAACAAGCCTGGGCCTACAAAATGGCCAAGGAAGAAAAGTTTCAAGCGGGTTGGGAATTTGCCTTTCAAAGGAATTCACCAATCTAAACCAGCCTATGAAAGAAATTCTCCAGATATTAATCAACGAGGGAATGGTTGCAGACTTGCTACCCCCGGTAAACCCTCGATCCAGAAAATTCAAGCTTGACAGAATCTGCCAGTACCACTCCAATGCACCCGGCCATGATACTGAGAATTACTAGGCACTTCGTCATTTAATTCAGAACATGATTGAGAGTAGTGCACTGATAAGAGGAAATCAAGTTCTCGGCCTCCCAGATGAAGACACTCTCTTTATTCCCACTGCGTGGAATCAGGATACAGTGGCTGTTATTTCCTGTGATAAGGAGTCATCTCTCACACCCTTAGTATTACCAGGGAAAGGGGTCCAAGAAACACAAAATTCTGTGAAGGTGGCCGCACCCGAGCCTTTAATCTTGCCCTTCAGACCTCAGTATCCAGTTATAAGTCTGAAGAGGGTCCCATGGAACTACAGGAATGACGAAGGTTCCACCTCAAACAACATTTCCATTTTACCAAAGGAGAATCCATTGTACCTGCCTCAGCGGGTGATCAAATCAGTCATCAAGGCCAAAGAAAAGGTGGCTGAAGAGAAAATCGAAGAGTTCCTCAACAAAATGGGACACAATGAAATCAAGGTAGTGCAAAGCTTGAAAGACGCACCCAAGCAAATGTTCATCCTAGACTTGTTCTTATCATCGGTGGATCATCGCAACATTCTGGTGAAAGTATTGGAAGAAGCTCATCTTCCACATACCATGGATGCCAAGAAATTTTGGCACATGGTAGAACACATTTTCAACGGCAATGTGATATTTTTCACTGACGATGATATACCTACAAAGGGGATGGGTCATCGCAAGTCATTACATATAGCAGTGATATCATCCGGGTATGTGATCGGAGGTGTGCTCATAGATGGAGGATCATTCCTAAACATCTGTCCCTACGACACCTAGGAGAGAATGAAGATTAACTCGAACCAGATCAAAACCAGTTATGTGGTCATCCGGGCTTTCGATGGATCTCGCCGACAAGCTATGGGAGAAATAGAGCTTCCACTAAAGATTGGTTCGCACACTTTCTATGTGTCTTTTTAGGTGCTCAACATCGCCACTAGATACAACTTGTTGCTGGGAAAACCATGGATCCACATGGCAGGGGCAGTACCATCCACCCTCCATCAATAACTCAAATACAGTATCAACGATAACCTAATCACGGTGAATGCCAAACCGAAATACCCTATCTGCATACAGAGAGACATGCCAGTGATCAGCCTGGATGCAGGGATTGAACCTGCTAGTTTTCAAGCCTTGGAGGTGAGTGATACTCAATATCTACCAGTTAGGGCACCAACCTTGAAGCCTAAAGTCTCCCCTGAAGTGTTGACAGTGGGCCAGGAGATGGTATCCTTGGGTTTCCAACCTGGAGAAGGGTTAGGAAAGAATCAGAAAGGTATTACAAGTCCAGTCCAAATCCCGAGCCAGTCAGGGAGAGCCGGATTGGGTTATTCATCCGGGTCAAGCCGCCGGAACCCACATAAGCACCCTAAGGCTCATGCTTCCACTATACTGCTGCCAAACCTCTCTGATGCTGGCTTTATAAAGCCAAGGAGGAAGATCCCTGCTATTGTATCATCCATGTTGTTTCCTCCAATCGTACCGGCCTATGAAAGAAAATCCCCAACGCCTGAAGGTGATAGCAAAAAGGGAAAAGAAAAGTTCCTGTATGAAGGACGAGACCCATTTGCTAACATGCGAGTTATCATAAACTACGAGGGTATAAATGATGATATCCCAGACAGCAGCGACGAGGATCAGATTTAAATTCCTCGCATCAAGAAAGGAAAAGGGGCTAGTTCAAAGAAGAACCCCAGACCTATTATAAAGGATGTCTCAGTCATTATCCGAGACAAGGCAGACGAGCATAATTCCTTGATCCTCCCTATTCATGAGCATCTAACCCTGGATAACTGGAGCAGTGTCCCTTGCCTCAGTCAAAAAGGGTAAAAGGGCAGAGAGTCCATCTACCCTGTAACATGCTTTCATTTACTGCTTACTTTTGATTGCATAGCTATAGAAGTAACTTTTGGCATGCTTTGCCAAATGCTTTGTATATTTAAGCAGTTGCGTATATTAAAGTGAAAGCATTTTGTTTTCAAGACTCCAGAGTTGGATTTGTTTGTCACTGCTGATGAGATGCCAACCTGTCACAGTGACTACAGCTTTGATGTAGAATTGAACTTTGACTTGATGGAAGTTGATCAAGAGGAGGAAGATGACTATGAGGTGCCCGAGGAGATCAAAGAATAGGTCGAAGACAAACCCAAACCAAACCTCGACCAAACCACCACTATCAATATCGGAACCTCAGAAAACCTCAAACAAATCCAGATAGGCATAGACCTCACACAAGATTAAAAAATCGACCTGATCGAACTCCTAACACAGTTCCAGGATGTGTTTGCGTGGTCACATGAACACATAATCAGCTTGTCTACTGATATTGTCATCCATCGAATGCCCACCAAAGATGGATTTAAGCACGTAAAGCAAAAGCTCTGATGATTTCCCGGTACCTTTCATCCATATCTTGATAGACAACACGGCGCAATACGACATGTATTCCTTTGTGGATTGCTTTGCTGGTTACCATCGAATCATGGTTGCTGAAGAGGACAGTGAGAAAACCGCTTTCATCACTCCTTGGGGAACCTTCTGCTATAGATGACTATCCTTCGGCCTCATCAATGCCGGAGCCACATATCAGCGAGCCATGATGGCCCTATTTCATGACATGATGCATAAGGAGATAGAGGTCTACGTGGATGACATCATCATCAAATCCCAGAAGGAGGACGATCATATCGACCATCTCATGAAGCTATTTAACAGGTTACGTAAGTATAACCTCAAGCTGAATCCCACCAAGTGTGCTTTTGGCGTCAAATCAGGCAAGTTGTTAGGATTCCTAGTAAGCAATAGAGGCATTGGCCTGGATCCTGCCAAAATTAAATTCATCAATGAGATGCCAGTACCTCGAACAGAGAAGGAGATGCGCGGGTTCCTGGGAAGGATCAATTTTATAAGCAGGTTCATTTCCCAGCTCACAGCAACCTGTGAACCCATATTCAAGATACTGAGAAAGAATTCTCCATCAAATGGAATGAGATTGTCAGAAAGCCTTCCTTGCCATCAAGAAACAGCTGATCGAAGCACCAGTCTTGGTACCCCCAAGAGACGGAGTTCCTCTGTTTATGTACATGTCCGTCAATGTCAATGCCATGGGCTGTATGCTGGGACAGGAAGATGATAGTAGTAGAGAAAGAGTTATCTACTACATCAGCAAAAGATTTAGCAGCGGTGAACAAAAGTACACCCTGATCGAAAAGACGTGTTGTGCGTTAGTATGGGCCTCAATGAGGTTACAACATTACCTCTATGGGCACCCGACCTACCTCATATCCCATATAGATCCACTAAAATATGTATTCAACAAGCCAATGTTGAATTGTCGACTGTCCAAATGGCAGTTGATCCTACAACAGTTCGATATTGTCTACGTGACTCAAAAGTCCATCAAAAGTCAAGGCATTGCAGATCAATTAGCCGAAGCAGCATCAGGAGGGTTTGAACCTCTGGAGACTTATTTCCCGGAAGATGGGATTATGACAATTCAATAACTCCAACAAGAAAATACAGTCCAACCATGTATTTTGATGGAGCGGTAAACATGGAAGGTGTCGGAGCTGGGGCAGTCCTTATCTCTGGTACATGAAATCAATATCCTGTGGCTACCAAACTATAATTTGGCAACATCAATAACACAGCTGAGTATGAAGGCTGCATAATGAGGTTGAAACTAGCTAAATCCATAGGTATCAAACATTGACTAGTCTTCAGAGATTCTGAGTTGGTCATCAGACAAACCACTGAGGCATATCATACCAAAGAACTGCATTTTTTTCCCTATCATCGGCAGGTCCTCAAAATATCCATGGAGTTTGAAGACATAACCTTCATCCATATACCTCGGTGTAGGAATGACTTTGCTAATGCATTGGCGATGTTGGCTTCCTTGATCCACATATTTGATAGGAGTGGGATTCCCTACATCAAATTCAGAAGTCAGAAGGCCCCGACATATGGGAATTACATTGGAGACATATCAGATGAAATACCTCCTATCAAACAGCCTTGGTATCAAGACATCAAGAAATATCTTCGAGATGGATCTACACCCGCTGGGGCAAGCCAATCTGAACAAAAGCGGATTCACAAGATGGCTCTGAAGTTGTATCTGAGCGGAGATACACTATACAAAAGAGATGTTGGAATAGGCTTGTTAAGATGCCTTGATAAAGAGCAAGCCCAGAGATTGATGGATGAAGTCCACGGCGGAGTCTGTGGTCCACACATGAGCGGTCACCTGCTAGCTAAGAAAATATTAAGAACAGGGCATTACTGGATCTCTCTCAAAGATGACTGTGATGATCATGTTAGGAGATTCTTTCAATGCCAAGTACATGGAAATGCCACACACGCTCCTCCAAATGAGCTACACAACATGAGTTCACCATGGCCTTTCTCCATGTGGGGAATGGATGTGATCGGTCCAGTAGAACCAAAAGCCAGTAATGGTCATCGATTCATCTTCACCATGATTGATTACTTTACCAAGTGGTTTGAAGCTGCCTCCTTTCCTAAAGTCACCAAAGAGGTCATCATTGGTTTCATCAGAAATAATGTCGTCTGTCAATATGGACAATCGGAGGTGATCGTATCAGATAACTCCAAGAACTTGAACAATCAAATGATGAAAGAACTATGTAGCAAGTTCTACATCAAGCATCTCAATTACGTCATCTATCGGCCCAAGATGAATGGTGCTGTCGAAGCGCCCAACAAGAACATCAAGAAGATTATGCAGAAAATGTCCGTCAATCACAAGGAATGGCCTGACCTGTTGCTTCTAACCCTGTTAGCATACAGGACGCCAATGCGCACTTCTACTGGGGCTACCCCCTATTCATTGGTCTATGGCATGGAAGCAGTCATTCCCATAGAAGTAGAGATGGAGTCCTTATGAGTGTTAATCGACGCTCAGATGGAAGAAGATCAGTGGTTGCAAGACCAGTACCACCAACTGTCCCTGATAGATGAAAAGAGGGCTACAACCATTTTCCACGGGCAATTATATCAGCAAAGGATTGCTCGATCCTACAACAAGAAGTTTGAATACTGCAATTCAAAGAAAACGACTTGGAGCTAAAGAAAGTTTTGGCCAATCAAGATGAAGCCAAAGGAAATTTTGCCTCGAATTGGGAAGGTCCTTTCATTGTCAAGGAGGTATTGACGGGAGGAGCTATCAGATTACAAGAGATGGGCTGAACCAAATTTCCCCAACTCATCAACTCAGACACCATAAAAAGGTACTATGTTTGAAACAAATGCTTACTCGCATCCTGGTCCTGCAAATCAAATCAGATTCGATTTTCACTAGAAGCCGGAACTACAAATGACATGATCTTCCTCAGCTCGGGAGTACGTAGGCAGCCATTTCTGGTGCGGGCAAACCAAACAAAAAATTTAAAAAACTAATCAAACCAAACTCAAAAGAGACACTTCTCAAACCTCTCACACAAAAAAAATTAAAGTACGAATGACCTGATCTCCCTACACCTTGGAGTACATAGGCAGCCATTCATGGTGTGGTTTGACCTTCAAGAAAAAATAAAACACAATAAAACTAGTTCCAAGACACCGAAACCATATAAAACCTAAAAACTATCAAGCCTCCTTGGTCAGCAGGCCTATCTGAGATACTCTTTGACATCTCACTGTCAGTCCATCAAGGAGAAGCTCAAGATATATCAACAACAGCAAGTCATGAAAGAAGTGGTAATCACTCAGCAATGACAATACATATCCAAACAGAGAAGTGAATCAAAATATATTTCTATGATATATAGTACTGTTTGATATATACATAGTGTCCTGTACATGACAAAAATGGCTGATCTAGTATGTGCAGGAAAAATAAAGCTAGTCTATGGACCCATGGATAAGCGGGACAGCAATGCCAACATGACATCTCTCTCTGAAGATGGAGGAGCTGCTGCAAATGCAATACCCTCGGCCTCCATACGGGTTAAAACATCCACAGTCATCTACAGTGTGGCATTGTGATCATCAATTTATGCACTTATCTTGGTAACCAAACCATGAGTATAAGATTGGAGAGCAGTACTGTCGGCAATGTGGAAATCCCGGGAAGCTATGGCTTCGTCCCTCTCCACAAAAGCAGCATCCCTGGCAAACAAAACCTCCTCAATCTCCTCTAAGACTGCATCTATAGCAGATCGGATCTCATCCCTCGCTTCGAAAGCTGCATCTCTGGCAATTAATGTCTCCTCAATATCGATAAAAGTAGCATCTCGAGAAGATCGAGCCTCGTCTCTCTCAACCAATGTCATATCTCGAGTGGCTCGAGCTGTATCTCTCTCAGCAAAAGCTATATCTCTGGTAGACAGGGCAGTCAACATCAGTGCCCTAGCCAGATCTCTCTCAAAGGTCATCCTAGCTAGTGAGTCTGCCAAAGCTGGATCTGTCCCAGCAAGAATGATCGGCGGATCACTAACTAATGCGGCTGTCAGACCCATAAACAACTCATCCTTAGTGGGAGAATCAGGATCCTCCATAGGCTCCTCCTAGTCTAAATCTATAATCGGAGCTGAATGGACGACTGTCGCTGCTGCTATATTGGCCTCCAATCATGCTGAATACTCTAGAGAACGATCCGTATGGCTACTGGAGAAATCAACCCTCTCCTTATAAGTCCAACACTCGTACACTCTAATCAAATAGGCAGATGACATAGATGAAGCTGACATCCTTTGATCAATAGCCCCCTCAAACTGATGCAGGCTATAAAATCGATCGAACTGGCCCATAACAGCTAGAGGATGGTAAGTAGTCACTCCCCTCAATCCCGCTAGCGGCAAGTAGTCTATGTCAGATGCGTGGGTGATGAAGCTATAGGGAGAGACTAGCCCTGAGCATGGTAGAATCGAGAATGGATGCGCAATATCAGACAAAAATGCTGACCATGTCTCTGCGTCGGTACACTTCACTGGCTGAAAGGAGTAAGATATGGCTATCTCACGGGTGAAACAGTACCCCTTGTGTCTGAAAAATCCAATCGATCATAAATGGGACATGAGTCATACGCATAATAAGACCGAGTTACCTCTAAAAAACCCCTCTGGATGGGTACTGTAATAGGTAGCTGCTCTCAGCGTCTTGGCCAATATCATCGGCAAGATGGTGCAACCCTGTCTAAGGGCCCGAGCCACTACCATCAATCCGACATCCAGGTGGTCCAAGTGAAGTGGCACATAGACGTAGGCTACTATACACATCAACAAAACATCTATCCTGGCCAAATGCCACGCCTCTGCCAAGATAATAAAATCCTCAGCATGTCGATCGTAACTATCAAGCCTATCGAAATGATTGATCAAGAAATCTATAGAGATCACATGTCCATAAACGATCTCATCCGAGACTACACTCTGACGTAGACCTGACATCTGTAATAATGGTCTCCTAATGTCGCTGATCGCAGTACGAGCGCAGGGCAAGTCTAAAGCCAAACCAGTAAACCGCTCATACTCCTCTAAAGTCGGAGTCAGCTCATGTCGCCCGAAGCGGAAAACCTATCTCTCAGGTATCCAACAGGATAAGACGCCATCTACGAACCCATACGGGACCTGAAATTCTATAAGGGCCAATGAATGCCCTAACATCTGATCCACTGTCCCTCTGGCTGGGAAGGGCAGGCTCTCATACCACGATCTCAAGGATGATGCCACCACAGATGGTGGTAAGTGCTCAATACGACTGATGGTGGACGATGACATCTGTATCACCGTATCACAAGACCATCCAGGGGTTAAATCTGAACTTATCTATCTAGATGCATACACATGGCATAATACATGCATAATGACAATAATAAACATGATGCAATAGATAGAAAATATCATGCATATCTAGAATAAACTATCTGCTGCAAGCATCATCTTTGTCTGCTAATAAAGTGCAAAATAAAATGTACAAGAATATGGGGCACTAACACCCAACTACTAACAGTGGTCTATCAAAACGGGGCACAGCCGCCCAATAGCCAAAACAGTGGCCGACCAAAAGATATAGCTACAATAGCTATCCAAAAAGATCCAGATAATCTACACTCAGGCTATTAACATGCTCCATATCCTCCGTGGACACAAAGTCTCAGCCATCAGGAATGTCAGGGCGGTACAAGGGAGGATCAGCCCCTGCAAAACTTCTAAAAAATGGACTTGATGAGGGGCCCGCTCCTGAGCTGGAAGGGTCAAAAGAAGATGCCTTTGACGGATCTCTGCCAAGATGCCTGATGAACAAATGAGCTCTCTCCAACTCCTGGGTCAGTCCTGTAATCTGTTCCAAGTGAGTAGGCTCCTTGAGGCAAGCTATCCAGTCTGTCATCATCGTAGACCCAGGCACCATATCTACAATGAACTGGGTGGCACGAGTCTGAGCTCCAATCGTGCGAGGGCTCCACCAACTGTTGAATGCCTCCTAGCTGTAAGGGCCCTCTAATAGGGTAGAGCCGTCCACGTAAGGGTGTAAACGAGTCGAATCAAAGCGAACAAAAAGCTACTCGGATTATACTCGAAATGATAAATTTGTACTCGAATTCAAATTGTATTTAAAAAATTCTACTCAGATTCGACTCGACTTGAATATTTACTACTCGAATTCGATCCGACTCGGCTCGAATTATAATCAAACTACTCGCGAGCTTCAAATTCAAGCTCAAATTTGATTCTCTACATAATAACTAGTTTTATAATAAATATAATTATAAATTGAATTTGTTATTTTACTTAGAAATGAGAAAATATATTTACTATTACACTTTACAAATAAAAAATCACAATTAAAATAAAATAATAATAATAATTATTATTATTATTCTAATTTAATTTAAATTTATATATATTATAAGAGAATGTATCGAGTATCTAATCGAATTTGTATCAATCGAGCATGTATCGAATCACACTCAAGAATTCGAGTAGTTTGAATCTTAAACGAGTCGAGTATAACCTTGCTCAGATTCTACTCATATTTTTATTTGAACTATTTTTAATGCTCAGATTTGGATCATATTATTAACGAATCCGAGTCTCGCTCTTATTTTTTTGAGTCGAGCCCGAATCGAGCCCGAACCGTTTGGCTCGTTTACAGCCTTACGTCCAGCCCTCCATAGGGATATCTGTCAGTGATTGGACCAATGGCCAATGATGCCAAGCTGGAGGAACAAAGGGAATACGGATCTGATCCGTGATACCCCGGATAACAAGCTCTCCTAGATAGAGCTCACAGCCTCCCTCTGTAAAAAACGAGACTCTACAGGTCGGCAATGCAAACTCCCGAGCAGTGGGGAAGCCCCCTTCAAATCCAACAGTCAAAAACTCGGAGCTATATGGGATACACGAGATCGCTCAAGCTGTCAAAAGCTCCAACTGTAGGCGACAGTGAGTAAAGCCCTCAGCAACAGGGACCTCCGTCAGAGTGGAGTGATGCCAACGTCGTCCTCGGGGATAGGTCTCCAAACCTAAAACAGTGGCGGGCCGTAGGCAAGGAAGCCTCTCATATGCCAAGAACTGGCCATGTAACTATCAAAAGTCCTCAGTGACCAAGACTGACAAATATAAATACAGAAATAAAAAAGGTACAAGAAAAATGTACTCACCAGCAGGAATGGGTAGAACCCTAACCAAGCCTCCGTCACACCCTCTGAGCGCATGCGCATACCTCGGAGAAAATAGGTGAAGGTGTAGGTACCCCAATCAAAGTCACTGAGGCGCTCTACATGTCGGGTGGCATTGACCAAGGCAAAGGACACAGTCGATGAGTTGTCCGCCAGAAAATAACCCCTGATGATCACCAGAAATAATCGCCTCAGGATGCGATCCAGAACCCTCTGATCATCAGGCGGAGGCTCAAGTAAAGCCCCACTCTGGGCATCTATGTTCAAGGGACCAGATCGGACCATCCGACCCTTGAGCTCCGATAAAGGAACTCCCAGCAAGGATCTAACGACAGTGGGCATAATGTCGGCCATAACAGGCACGGGCTCACCCTCGAACTCTATGCCAATGATGAACCTCCAATCCGTAGGCGTCATCATCACCTCTCAGTCCAATAAGTGAAGAGACTGAGTCTGGTGGAACCAATGCTTAGACAAAGCCCACATATAACCCCAGGGGCAACGGCGGGGAAGAATAGAGAAGAAGGCCTGAAACCCCCAGCCATCAACGATATCCATGTACTCCTGGTGCAAAGTGTGGTAGAGGGAGTGCACGTTGAACCAATTCCCTCTGGGCTGTGTAAAGCCGGGAACCTGCACCAAAAGCCAACCCATGTCAAAAAACCTGTGCCTTGAGAATGGCAAACGAAATGAAGAGAATCTAGAAAGAAGAAAGCTTCAGTCACCTCATTGGCGTAGAGGAACCTCGAGGGATGACAACTCAAATCTCCCAACAGCTCCTGGGTGGGCACAACAATGTCTGGAAGCTCCGCACGTGGGGCCTGACCTAGGACAGGAGTCGCAAAAGGAGCCTCCTCATCATCTATATCAATCGACGGCTCGTCCTGGGATGGACGAATCACCGACTCTGCTAATATGTGAGGCGACCGAGCTGGACGTGGCTGAGGAACATCAAAAGCTCACCTCCATCTAACTCCTAAAACTACCCTACTAGCACTGCCAGGTCTGTCTCGGTCCATCACCTAGACAAAGTCTCTAAATCACCTCAAAAAGGGTGTGGTAAGCCTAAAACATGTGGCTTATTAATTTAAATCAGTATTTTATGCATTTTTAAGTCCTAAAACAAGCATGGGTCAGTCAAAAATCCCAAGTATAGTCAAAACTGCATGTTTTTCAAAATGATAAATCCTAAAAACGTGCATGAATCAGTCCAAAATCCCCAGTAGAGTTAAAATTGCATGTTTATTAAATGCTCGGACTTTTAAATTTTTTTTGCCAGAGTCTCCTTTGTAAAATGGACTGTCCGCATGCACATAGGCATGCCTAGGTGGCCGTTCAGTAGCACATCTTCCCAAAAATAGAAAAAGCTCATATTTATGAAATAAAATCAAAAGTAAACTTCACATGGTAGCCAAATTACCATGGACATTTTTAGTTGAAAATCTAGGGTCACTAGGCCCTAAAAAGAATGAGTAAACTGATCAAAAAGAGCAAAATATGACTGTCTCAGAATCTGAATTTTCTTACATCAAAATGTGCATTACAGTAAAATATGCGTACTTATGAAGTCAAAATTTTTTTAGCAGGTAATATAGGCATACATCTTTCATACATTGCGTCTAAAAGCACCCTACGTGGTTTACATGCTTTTAAAGGTTAAAACTTGCAAAAAAAAGGATGTAAAACGTTACCTGAGATGTACAGAACGCGCAGTCGCTGACGAAATCTGAAAAAAGCTGCCCGAACTCCGTAGATCTAAAAATGAAAGTTAGTATCCGTTTGAAACTCGAAATGAAAATGAGTTTATAAGTCCGCTGCTTCCCATTTTAACAATGCAGGTAGAAGTGGGCCCACTTGCAGCTGCCGCATCACTACCTGAGGCTCCCCAAGGTGGGCACCACCCCCTCCGACTCGGTCCAGTTCTAGTTGAAACAGAGTTCATATGAGCTGAAAAGTCAAATCTGAGAAAAACACTGCTACGCGATTAAGCGGATTGTCCTGAAATTCTGCGTACAAGTTACGAATTCCTGACAAAAGGAAAATCTTTGTGAAAACCATTGGTTATCATCTCGAAGCAATATCTGGGGATCAATGATGAAAACTGCCAAAAAACTGCCAAAAATCAACACTGTTGAAGCATCAGGTACAAACCGAGGACAGTTCAACCATTGGCTTAACCCCAGCAAAGCGTCGGGTATAGATCGAGGACAGTTCAACCGTTGGCTCAACCCCAGCGAAGCGTTGGGTATAAACCGAGGACAGTTTAGTCGTTGGCACAACCCCAGCGAAGTGTCTGGTACAGACCGAGGATAGTTCAACCGTTAGCTCAACCCTAACGAAGCGTCGGGTACTGACCGATGACAGTTCAGCTGTTGACACAACCCCAAAGTTGCGTCGGGTACAGACCGATGACAGTTCAGCTGTTGGCACAACCCCAGCGAAGCGTCGGGTACTAACAGAGAACAGTTCAGTCATTGGCTCAACCCCAATGAAGCGTCGGGTACAGACCAAGGACAGTTCAACCGTTGGCTTAACCCAGTGAAGCGTCGAGTACAAACCGAGGACAATTCAAGCGTTGGCTCAACCCCAGCAAAGTGTCAGGTACAGACCAAGGATAGTTCAATCGTTAGCTCAACCCCAGTGAAGCATCAGGTACAGATCGAGGACAGTTCAGCCGTTGGCACAACCCCAGCGAAGCGTCGGGTACTGACCGATGACATTTTAGCCGTTGGCACAACCCCAGCGAAGCGTCGGGTACTGACCGATAATAGTTCTGCCATTGGCTCAACCCCAACGAAGCGTCAGGTACTGACTGATGATAGTTCAGCCATTGGCACAACCCCAGCAAAGCGTCGGGTACAGATCGAGGACAGTTCAAATGTTGGCTCAACCCCAGTGAAGCGTCGAGTACAGACCGATGACAGTTCAGCCATTGGCACAACCCCAGCGAAGCATCGGGTACTGATCGATGATAGTTCAGCTATTGGCACAACCTCAGCAAAGCGTCGGGTACTGACCGATGACAGTTCATCCATTGGCACAACCCCAGCGAACCGTCGGGTACAGACCGAGGACAGTTCAGCCGTTGGCACAACCCAAGCGAAGAGTCGAGTACTGATCGATGACACTTCAGCCGTTGGCATAACCCTAGCGAAGCGTTGGGTACTGACCGATGATAGGTCAGCCGTTGGCACAACCCCAGCGAAGCGTCGGGTACTGACCGATGACAGTTCAGCCGTTGGCACAATCGCAGCGAAGCATCGGGTAATGACCGATGACAGTTCAGTCGTTGGCACAACCCCAACAAAGTATCAGCCGTTGGCTCAACCCCAGAAATGTCTCAGCCGTTGGCACAACCCCTAGCGAAGCGTTGGGTACTGACCGATGACAGTTCAGCCGTTGGCTCAACCCCAACGAAGTATCAGCCATTAGCTCGACCCTAGCGACGTCTCAGCCGTTGGCACAACCCCAGCAAAGCGTCGGGTACTGACCGATGACAGTTCAGCCGTTGGCACAACCCCAGTGAAGCGTCGGGTACAGACCAGTCACAGTTCAGCCATTGGCTCAACCCCAACGAAGTATCAGCCATTGGCTCAACCCCCAGCGACGCCTCAGCTATTGGCGCAACCCCCGCGAAGCATCGGAAGTGATCCGATGATGGAAGCAATATAATAATCCATCCCCGATGATGGAATCTGTTATACACATCCTCAGAGGGAGGACCAAGAAGGATTGGTGATTCAACCCCCTGTTGCAAACTACCGGTGTAAATTATCATCAAGATAGGCATCGGAGGCACACACTTAGGTAACTCGGTAACCGAGATATATCCCAGAGGAGAAACCGACAGAAAGGTACAACGGCATCAACCGGAAGGAAAATATGCCCCATGAAGAGTATCTATAGGCATGGGAAACCATTGGTCTCAAACCAAGGTAGCATCAATAATGTCATCCCCATCATAGTCAACAAAGCTATCACGGAGGACGTCATTCCCAGTAGAAAGTGATGAGAACAGTCTGTGATAGCTTAACTCTGATGTCCTACCCGCGACTGCATGATAATGCTGCAACAAGGGTTATCACGGGTAACGTTATCCCCAGCAAAAACTAGCGTAATCAATCAGTGATAACCCTACCCCCTCGAAGGTATCTAACATTCATCGCGTATCCTGCCATGCGTTGTTTGCCTTTCCATTTGCATTTCCAGTGTCTAGCAATCTTTATCCTATTTCATTCCACTATGTTGCATGAACATGATAAAGAGGGGCATCTGTAGACACTCGAAATTTTGTTTTCCTGTTACTAACACTATAGAAGGGCAAAACTATCTTTTCAAATCAATCCCGGTCTCAATATCGGGTCGCCAAATCAACCTCGGTCTCAATATCGGGCCGTCAAATCAACCCCGATCTCAATATCGGGACATCAACTCAACCCCGGTCTCAATATCGGGTCATTAAATCAACCCCGGTCACAATATCAGGCCGTCAAATCAACCCCGGTCTCAATACCGAGTCATCAAATTAACCCCGATCTCAATACCGGGACAACAACTCAACCCCGGTCTCAATACGGGGCCATCAAATCAACCCCGGTCTCAATATTTGGCCGTCAAATCAACCCCGGTCTCAATACCGGGTCATTAAATAAACCCCGGTCACAATATCGGGTCATCAAATCAACCCCGGTCTCAATACTGGGCCATCAACTCAACCCCGATCTCAATATCGGGCAGTCAAATCAGCCTCGGTCTCAATACCGAGCCATCAAACTAACCCGGTCTCAATACCGGGTTATCAAATCAACTGCGGTCTCAATACCGGGCCATCAACTCAACCTCGGTCTCAATATCGGGCCACCAATTCAGCCCGATCTCAACCCGAGAAGTACAGGTCAGCCACGGTCTCAATCCGGGAGGTACAAGTCAGTCCCGGTCTCAACCAGAGAAGTACAGGTCAACCCCGGTCTCAACCCGGGAAGTACAGGTCAGCCCCAGTCTCAACCTGGGAGGTACAAGTCAGCCCAGGTCTCAACCCGGGAGGTACAGGTCAGCCCCGATCTTAACCCGGGAGGTACAGGTCAACCCCGGTCTCAACCTGGGAGGTACAGGTCAGCCCCGATCTCAACCCGGGAGGTACAGATCAGCCCTAGTCTCAACCCGGGAAGTACAAGTCAGCCCCGATCTCAAACTGAGAGGTACAGGTCAACCCCGGTCTTAACCCAAGAAGTACAAGTCAGCCCCGATCTCAACCCGGGAAGTACAGGTCAGCCCCGATCTCAACTCGGGAGGTACAGGTCAACCCCGGTCTCAACTCGGGAGGTACAGGTCAGCCCTGGCCTCAACCCAGGAGGTACAAGTCAGCCCCGGTCTTAACCCAGGAAGTACAGGTCAGCCCCGATCTCAACCCGAGAAAGTACAGGTTAGCCCTGTATCAACTTGGGAAGTATAGGTCAGCCTCGGTCTCAACCTGGGAAGTATAAGTCAGCCCCGGTCTCAACTCGGGAAGTACAGGTCAATCCTAGTCTCAACCCAGGAAGTACAGGTCAGCCCCGGTCTTAACCTAGGAAGTACAGGTTAGTCCCGCTCTTGGCTCTGGAGGTACAGGTCAGCCCAGGTCTCAACCCGGAAGGTATAGGTCAGCCCCGGTCTCAACCCGGGAAGTATAGGTCAGCCCTGATCTCAACCCGAGAAGTACAGGTCAGCCCTGGTCTTAATTCAGGAGGTAGAAGTTAGCCCCAATCTCTACCTGGGAGGTACAGGTCAGCCCCGGTCTCAACCCGGCAGGTACAGGTCAGCCCCGGTCTCAACCCGGAAAGTTGGGTTAACTTTGGAAATAACCCTGAAGCCTCACAACATCTCCAGAGGAAAACCTAAAATGACCAAGTCAGCCTCGGAGACAACCCTGAGGACAAACAAGAATCAACTGGGATCCAAACCTTGGAAACAACCCCAGGAAGTCAGCCAAAGGCCATACCAGCACTAAGGGCAACCCCGGGAAGGGAAAAACGATCATTTTACCAACTTGAAGCTGATTTGGTCAAACTCAAGCCGAATTGATGCCACTAAGGTCAAAACGAACCATAACAATGATCCCGAGTGGAAACAGCGCAAGACAGCTCAACGGATAAACTGCAAGGAATCAAAGACCCAGTTATGAACCCATCTTTTTGGACTCGAAAAAGGTTTTCTCCCATGTCATTGCGACACTCTCGGCAAGGGCTTTTCAGAAAGGTATAGCACGCTTCAAACGGACGCTCTGATCAAAAGTTAGAAAGTTTCGAATCGGACCTCACATTTCTTAGAGTGCACGTACTTCGAGACGATGGGACCCACCACGGGACCCCTACCACGTGGACCCCCAGCTCATTTCATAATTCAAAAATACTCTTTACCCTTGCCCGTTTGGTTTACCAGCCATTTTCTTGTCTTCCAAACCCAAATTTTTTCACTCTAACACGTTGATATACCCACATACTACCACATATCAAAAACTGAGCGATAGAATCGAACGTTTAAAGCCTATAATTTGCCAAAAAGCCCGTGTAGCAGTCCATTGTGAGTATTTTTACGATCAGAAAGTTTATATTACTTCATTGCACTTTTATACACTTGCACATTAAGTTTCGTTTTCTAAATATGCCTGAAACTCAGTTCTGTGGTCGTTTTTTCTAACTTTTGGTACATTTTAGTATCGAAACTCATTTTTTGGCATTTCTACAACTCGGATTGACGATCCGTCACTTTTAACAGCTTTTATATACTAATATCTTTGTTTTGAGCAACTTCGCCGAACTGGGTTATCTTCCTAGTTCGGGTTTGGCTTTTTTTGTATATATTTAACTATATATATACTAACATTTTAATTCTGTCAAGCCCGGATGTCAAATCTGCGGTAGTTTACTACTTTTATATATATATATATATATATATATATATATATATATATATATATATATATATATATATACACACCCTTCACCGGACTGGGTTATCTTCCCAATCCCGGTTTGACTATTTTTTTTCTATATTTAAATTCTAGTTCGGTTCGTGGCCTTTTATTGCTTTTATATATATATGGGCCTAGGATAGAATGTCCATTGCCCTTTTACAGCTTCTATATATGTATATATTTAAATTCTAGTTCGACCTGGATCATTTTGTGGCCTTTTATTGCTTTTATATATATATGGGCCTAGGATAGAATGTCCATTGCCCTTTTACAGCTTATATATATATATATATATATATATATATATATATATATATATATATATTATTATATATATATATATATATATTTATTTATTTATTTATATATATATATATATATATATATATTTCTATTCTATCGAGCCTGGTTAATTCTGTGGCTCTTTTACAGCTTTTATATATATATGGGCCTAGGATAGAATGTCAATTGCCCTTTTACAATTTATATATATATATATATTTCAATTCTGTCGAGCCTGGTTAATTCTATGGCTCTTTTACAGCTTATATATATATATATATATATATATATATATATATATATATATTTCCATTTTAGTCCGGGCAAAGGATAGAATGTCCGTCGCCCTTTACCGCTTATATATATATATATATATATATATATATATATATATATATATTTCCATTCTGTCAAGCCTGAATCACTTCGTGGCTTTTTACAATTTTTATAAACATATATATATATATATATATATATATATATACATTCCAGTCTGGGCATCGGAGTGAAACCCATCGCCCTTTACAGTTTTCGTATATATAATTATATATATATATATATATATATATATATATTGCTTTACTCATTTTATTCAATTGTTGATTTAAATATTTATTTGATATGAATCGGCACTGACATTTCTATGGGCGAACTAGATTTCTTTAAATTTCGCCAACTCTAGCTTTCAAACGGTTCAAAATAGGTCCAGACAGAACCTGGAAGCTAGAATGGCAGAGATTTATTTAAATCTAGCATTTTTTTAGTTTCAATTATAAAAGCTACCTCGCGGCCCTTAGAACGCTATCTAGTGGGAACGAGATGCTTCGGTCATGTGCGAGCCAGGATTTACTGATGAATCCTTGGTTCTGGCGATGTTGGATATATTATTGTATATATTTGGCTGTGCAGGTTTTATTGGCCTCCCAATGTGAGCCTAGGAATCGTGGGATTCATGATCAAACAGATCAGAATCTGATTCCCACGATTGACAAACTCCACTTTACCAATGTATCCTGCCAGTTTTTTTGTAAAAATGTACCTACAAAAGACCTTAAAATGGTTATCCGAATTTAAGGTCTCAACATAGTGAAAATATGATTTGTCGTGTCAGAATCACTCTGATGGCTATCATGTCCATGAGAAGACCGACACTTGTATATGTTTTGTGGTCGAGGATGCTTCGCAGCCCGACAATCAACATTCAAATTGAGCCTTAAGGCTGAAAAGATAAAATTAAAGTATCGATATGCTTCAATTCCTATGTTAGCGTAAGGGTTTGAAAACCTTCTTTCAAAACATCATTTCAATAATCTTATCGAAAAAAGAAGCTTTTGCAAATCAAATCAAACACTTTTGCAAATCAAATTAAAGACTTTTAGCAAATCAAATCAAACTCTTCGTATATAGGTTCAACGATGCATAAACATACTTCCAATCAAAACATAGGCCCAATTTCTTCCAGCATTCACACACACATTGCAGATTTAAAAGAGAAATATTTAAAAGATACGGTACCGTATTTACACAGGAGTTGTGGGGTGCCTAATACCTTCCCCACACTTAATCAAGCCCCCGAACTCAAAAAAACTTCGATTTCAAAAGATCAAGTTTCGACAATGCCTAGCAATTGGGCCTATTTTCAAACAAAACTTGGTTAAGTTGGTACAACCATTTCAAATCTACCAACTGGTGACTCTGTAAAAACATTCAATCGTCGACATGATACATGTCGGCCTTTTCCTAAAAACCCTTCAAAACCTTTCTTCACAAATAAAAAGAGTAAGGGTAGACATAACTTAGGAAGAGAGAAAGATCAGGGTTGTGACTCGACCAACAAATTTTTTTTGACGTCGACAACTAATAATCAAGAACAAGTAAAACCATAATGAAATAGTTAAGTTAATGAAGAAAGGAGTTCAAACCATAATGAAATGATTAAGTAACTTAATGAAGAAAGTCACTAAAACTTAGATGTTTATGATGGTGAGAATCATAGATGAATAACCAATGGATTGATTCCATTTGGTTTGCAGTGAAAATATCGAGTAATGAAGATTCAGGGAAAGTTTATGCGATTAGACGTTAAGCGTCGAATTGTAAATTTTCCCAGAATAGAAGTTAAAAGTCGTCGTTTAATTCAGAAATGTTGGTTTTTGATGGCATAGCGTATAATTAGGTAAATAAGACTTGCGAGAGCAAGAACGAACGAATTCGGAGTTAAAACAAAGAATTGAGCGTCGAACGTTCACGAACGTTTAACGAACTCGTAAAAATGGACGAAACGGTGAATTTTCCGCCAACGGATTTAGAAATGAATTTCGACTGGATGGAATTGTAGAACATGTCATATGTGAACTATTGGCTTTGGAACGAGCCAATTCTGAGTTATAAAGATCGCGTTATGAGATCGAGAATTTTAGAAATTGAAAAACTTAGAAAAAATTTCAATGGAACAGGGTTGGTGCCGCAGCGCCACCCAAGCCTTGAAAGCTGGCGCTGCAGCGCTAGAACAGGGTTCTGGATACTGCAAGGCAGCGCGACAGTGCCGAGTTTAACCCTTAGGGTGGCGCTGTAGCGCACTTAAGGGGGAAATTTTCTGACGCGAGAATTTTATTGCTCAACTTTTTTACATGGTAATTGAGGGGCAAGTAAATGATTAATATTCATGAAGAGAGAACACTTAAACAACATGTTTAAGTATGATTTTAAGAATTAAACGTTGAATAAACGTATTTAAATTTAAAACTCAAAATCCAAAAACGTAATCCGTGAATCGTAGTCGAGTTTAATGCGAGCCTCAAGGTTATATGAGATGTAATAGAGGTGTGGCATACGAGAATGTTAAGAAGTAAAGATAAATCTTATGTAATTTCTCTGCGGAGTCTGATAACGGTAATTCGGTGGAAATGTGTGCGACCTAGCAAATCGATTAGGGTTTTGTTTGTCGTGGTGTATAACGACGATTTACGAGAGCCAGTTATGACATACAAGAATGTTAATAAGCCGTAATGAATGGTAAAAATAGAATGATAAATAACGTATAACGTTGACAAGCTGAGTTAATGGTAATAACTTGAATAACGTTCCGAGTCGAATGGACCGGATGTTGTAAGAAATGTAATGAGGATTAACTTAACGAACATTATAGTTATAATGGTTCGGATAAGTTGGGTCTAAATTGTAATGCAAGCGTAGTCTATAATGGTCGAGATATAGTATCTGGGTTAAACGATTCTGTTAGAGAGCGACGGTTAATATGAACTAGCAACCGATCTAACTCACTGTGAAAGACAGTGTAGACGAGACGGAAAACTAGTTTGTTGGTTGTTTGTGGGAAACCACTCAGTGTACTATATTTGACTACTATTAGAGACTCAATGTGTACTAAGTATAATATTGTCGAAGGAATATAAGCAATGAATATGGGGGTTGGTCGCGTAAACTTAGATTACAAGAACGCGAACCATAAGAAGTAAAGTGAAGTTAAGCTAATGCATAAGTCAAGTATATGACTAATGGATATATGTTTTCCTTATATGTTATATAGGGATGTGATGAATGGTATAGCTCAAGCAGTATGCAGTGCTAAGGCAAGTTTTCTAACTTCATTCATACTTGAAAGTCCAATATTATTCTAGAAGGGGGGTTGAATGGATTATTACTGGTTAAAAAATTATCTTAGGCCTTTTTGAATTTTTAGCAAATTAATTTATAGTGTCAGAAATTAATATGCAGAATTAGAAAAATTCAATCACACAATGCACAGAGATTTGTCTACTTCACAATATACAGCTTGGGTATATTGCTACGTCCAGTCTCAAGCTCCTCTCTAGGGCTTGAGATCCTATTACTCCCAGTGATAAATGCTCCTTCACTAGGTGGAGAAACATTTACAAAGTTTTATAAATCAACTTACAACTATTTACAACTAACTATCTTGGACAGCGAACTCCCAGCTCCTTCCTCAAGCTTAGTTGAATCTTCTTTTGAGTTTAGAACTATTCTATAATCTGGTCTTGAAACAACAATCTTTTCCTCACTTCACAAGTACACTAGAGTCCCAACCCCCAGCTGACCTCTCTAAGACTCTGGTCTTGGTCAAAAAAAATTTGTCTTTCTCACAGATATATAAAATAAACTAACTCTACTCTTTTCCCTTTTACAAAAAGATAGTTTGAATTTGCTTCTAAAGTAAGCATATAGAGTTTAGAACATAGTTATAAAAGTTCAAATAACTTTTATAGTTGATGCTTCTCAGATAAGCAGATATATAATTTAAGATCAAATATCAAATAAAAGTTCAAGACTTTTATGTGAAATGCTTCAGATAAGCAGATAAGTAAATTGATGCAGTTTTATAAAGATTTTCTTTTCTTTTAATAAAGAATGTGTTTCTATGGTTTAAACAATTCTAGAAAAGATTTTTCTTTATAAAGGGTGTGTTTCTATGATTTTGAACAGATATAACTTTGAGTTTAGAAAACCATATACAATCACTTATAGTGCAACAAGTATTTTTGTTAATAAGTAAGTTTATAAGCAAGATACTTCTTTTATGAAGATTATCAAATATAACAGATTTATCAATTAAATAATAATTGATGAAATTTGTTTCACCCACGTATATATATTATATTATATTTTATCTATGTTGTGAAAATTTGGCCACTCGGGATTTAAAGACCGTTTTGAAGAATTTTATAGAAATAACATCCTAATTATATCGGTATCTAAGCACTGACCAAATTGTTTGTTTCATAATCTGATAATTATATAAATATTTTTCAATACTTATATAATGTATCTTATATTAATAAAAAGCCACTTAGGATTTTAAAGACCTTTCGGAAGAGAAATTTCTTCTGAGTTATATCGGTATCTAAGTACAGACTTTTTATAATATTTAATAGATTAAATATAGATATATATAAATGTGTATAACAATTAAGTATGATAAATTTTCACCCACTTATATATATAATATTATATTTGATCTATGTTGTGAAAATTTGGCCACTCTAGATTTAAAGACCGTTTTGAAGAATTTTAAAGAAGTAACATCCGAATTATATCGGTAACTAAGTACTGACCAAATTGTTTGTTTCACAATCTGATAATTATATAAATATTTTTCAATACTTATATAATATATCTTATATTAATAAAAACCCATTTATCTTCCTTCAAGAAATAGAATTTTGAATTAGAAGATGAAGAGAAAGCTTTTTGCAGAGAGAGTATGTAGGCAAGGAGATATAGCTTTTCTTTGTTTTGTGAATTGGTAAGTTTGGAGTGAATGAAAAGCCTCCTATTTATAGGTTTTTGAAGTTGAGGGCAAAATAATAATTTTTGAAATCTGATTTTGAACCAATGGTACGGATTGCATGGATGAAAAATAAAGGGTCCGGATCAACTTAAGGCACATGGATTTGGCCAACTTCGGAAATTAATTTTTGTCAAATGGCCATGTTTTTAATTTCAAACGTAACACAAAATTTTCGGTCCATTCACAAGGCTTTGGCCAAGCCTTTTTCTTTTTCTTCTAATGCTTGCAAGTCCTCCAGCACATCATTTGGTTCTCACTTGCATACACTTTTATATTCACACACACGGCACATACATGCATTTATTACATATATATAATGCATATACCTTATATATATATATATATATATATATATATATATATATATATATATATATATATATATTATAAAATAATTTTGAATTCCTTTTGCCCAATAAGAATTTAAGAAGTTGATATTTGAATTAATTTAATTAACACTTGATAATTAATTTATCAAGGTCAAGAAAACTAAATTCAATTTTAGAATAAAAAAATATTTTTGATAGGAATAAAATAGGATAATTAAAATCAATTTATATATTAATCCTATAGAGAGGATTCTACCTATTTTATGTTAATCCAAGTTACTAAGTTTACTATCATCAACATCATCAAAATAAACTGATTAGTTTGGAGACCTATCAATATCCTCTTTTTTGATGATAACAACAAACTAAAAATATTTCTTATTTACAACTGCTCCCCCTTAATAACTGCTCTCCCTTAGTATATTCATGAGTTACAAATTTAACGAAATCTGTGAATTTTTTTAAAAAATTAACTCATTAAAAATTACAGTGCAGTGTGCAACAGTGACATAGCAGGTGATATAGCAGTTAATATGATATAGCAGTTAAAAATATATATTTTTCTTCTCCCCCTTTGTCATTACAAAAAGTGGGGAATAGAAGAGTTGTTCAGACCCTGTAGAAAAAGTCAGTATGTTGAAAAGAATTCTGTAACAACCTGTAAGAGAACATGTTAGAAAAGATAAACAGCAATAAAATATTTCATGCATAGTTAGTATGTGTTAGTGTTAACGTACAGTGATTGTAGACACTAAAAATTTTGTTTCCCTGTTACTAACATTGTAGGAGGGTAAAACTGTCTTTTTAAATCAACCCCGGTCTCAATACCGGGCCCTCAAATCAACCCCGATCTCAATATCGGGCCCTCAAATCAACCCTGATCTCAATACCGGACTCTCAAATCAACCCCGGTCTCAATACCGAGCCATCAAAAATCTCAATATCGGGCCGTCAACTCAACCCCGGCCTCAATATCGGGCCGTCAAATCAACTCCGGTCTCAATACCGGGTCATTAAATTAACCCCGATCTCAATACCGGGCCATCAAATCAACCTCGGTCTCAATACCGGGTAATCAAATCAACCCCGATCTCATTATCGGGTCGTCAAATCAACTCCGGTCTTAATATCAAGCCGTCAAATCAGCCACGGTCTCAATACCGGGACGTCAAATTAGCCCCGGTCTCAATACCGGGCCGTCAAATCAACCCCGGTCTCAATACCGGGCCATCAACTCAACCCCGATCTCAATACCGGGCTGTCAAATTAACTCTGGTCTCAATATCGGGTCATCAAATCAACCCCGGTCTCAATACCAGACCGGCAAATCAACCCCAGTATCAATATCGGGTCATTAACTCAACCCTGGTCTCAATACCGGGCCATCAAATCAACCCCGATCTCAATATCAGGTCGTCAAATCAACCCCGATCTCAATACCGGGCCATCAAATCAACCCCGGTCTCAATATCGGGTCATCAAATCAACCTCGGTCTCAATATCGGGTCATCAAGTCAGCTCCGATCTCAACCTGGGAGGTACAGGTTAGCCCCGGTCTCAACCTGGAATGTACAGGTCAACTCCGGTCTCAACCCGGGAGGTATAAGTCAGCCCCGGTCTTAACCCGGGAGGTACAAGTCAGCTCCGGTCTCAACCCAGGAGGTACAGGTCAGCCCCGATCTCAACCTAGGAGGTCAGGTCAACTTCAAAAACAATCCTGAAGCATCACAACATCTCCAAAGGAAAACCTGGAAGGACCAAGTCAGCCTCGAAGATAACACTGAGTACAAACAGACTCGAATGGGATCCAAACCTTGGAAACAATCCCAGGAAGTCAGCCGAAGGCCATGCCGAAATTGAAGGCAACCCCGGGAGGGGTAAAATGGTTATTTTATGAACTTGAAGCCGATTCAGTCAAACTCAAGCCGAATTGATGCCACTAAGGTCAAAACGAACAATAACAATGATCTTGAGTGGAAATAGCGCAAGACAGCTCAACGGACAAACTGCGAGGAATTAAAGACCTGGTTATGAACTTGTATTTTTGGACTCGAAAAAGGTTTTCTCCCATGTCATTGCAATGCGCTAGGCGAGGGCTTTCCGAAAAGGTATAGCACACCTCAAACGAACGCTCCGATCAAAAGTTAGAAAGTTTTGAATCGGACCTCACTTTGCTCGGAGTGCACGTACTTTGAGAAGACGGGACCCACCACGGGACCCCTACCACGTGGAGCCGCAGGTGGACCAGCGGCAGCTGCAGGTTGACCCGCTTCTCCCGGGTCTATATATGAGGTGACCCCCAGCTCATTTTATAATTCGAAAACGCTCTGAACCCTTGCCCGTTTGGTTTTCTAACCATTTTCTTTTCTTCCAAACACAAATTTTTTCACTCTAACACGTAGATATAGCCAAATACTACCACATATCAAAAATTAACTCGTAGATTTGGACGTTTAAAGATTACGATTTGGCAAAAAGCCCGTGTAGCAGTTCATTTTGAGTATTTTTACGATCAGCAAATTTATATTACTTCATTACGCTGTTATACACTTGCATATCAAGTTTTGTTTTCTAAATATGCCCGGAACTCAGTTTCGTGGCTGTTTTTGTTAACTTTTGGTACATTTTAGTACCTAAACGCATTTTTTGGCATTTCTACAACTTGGATTGGCGATCCGTCACTTCTAACAACTTTTATATACTTGCATCTTCGTTTTAACAACTTCGTCGGACTGGGTTATCTTCCCAGTTTGGGTTTGGCTTTTTTTTTGTATATTTAACTGTATATATACTAACTTTTCAATTCTGTCAAGCCCGGATGTCAAATTCACAGTAGTTTACTGCTTTTTTATATATATATATATATATATACATATATATGCACCTTTCACCGGACTAGGTTATCTTCCCAGTCCCGGTTTGACTATTTTTTTGTCTATATTTAACTATATATATTTACATGCCAGTTCGGCCTGGATCATTCTGTGGCCTTTTTACTGCTTTTATATATATATATATATATTTACATTTTATGTCCGGGAAAAGGATAGAATATCTGTCGCCCTTTACTGCTTTTCTCTATATATTTCCATTCTATCCAGCCTGGATCATTTCGTGGCTTTTATACAGCTTTTATAAATATATATATATATTTCCATTCCGGTCCGGGCATCGGAGTGAAAACACATCGCCCTTTACTGTTTATATATATATATATATATATATATATATATATATATATATATTCTGTCCAGCCTAGATCATTCCGTGGCTTTTATAAATATATATATATATATATATATATATTTATATTTATATTTTTGTCCAGACCTCGGAGTGAAAACTCACCGCTCTTTACCGCTTTTATACATATATATATATATATATATATATATATATTTTGTCAAGCCTGGATTACTCCGTGGCTTTTTATAACTTTTATAAATATATATATATTTACATTCCAGTCCGGGCATCAGAGTGAAAACTCATCGCCCTTTACAGCTTTCGTTTATATATAATTATATATATGTTGCCTTACTCATTTTATTAAATTGTTTCTTTAAATATTCATTTGATATGAATCGGCACTAACTTTTCTGCGGGTGAACTAGATTTCTTTAAATCTCGCCAAATTCTAGCTTTCAAACGGTTCAAAATAGGTTCAGACAGAACCGAAAAGCTAGAATGGCTGAGATTTATTTAAATCTAGCATTTTTCTAGTTTCAGTTATAAAAGCAACCTTGCGGCCCTTAGATCACTATCTAGTGGGAACGAGACGCTTCGGCCATGTGCGAGCCAGGATTTACTGATGAATCCTTGGTTCTGGCGATATTTGGATATATTTCTGTACAAATTTGAGCTGTGCAGGTTTATTGGCTTTCCTCTGTGAGCCTAGGAATCGTGGGATCATGATCCAATTGATCAGAATCTGATTCCCACGATGGACAAACTCCACTTTACAAATGTACCCTGCCAGTTTTTCTGTAAAAATGTACACACAAAAGACCTTAAAACGGTTATCCGGATTTAAGCTCTCAACATAATGAGAATAATAGTTTGTCGTGTCAAAGTCACTCTGATAGCTGTCATGCTCATGAGAAGACCAACACTTGTATTTATTTTTGTGGTCGAGGATGCTTCGCAGCCCGACAATCACCAATTAAATTGAGCCAAAAGGCTGAAAAGATAAAACTGAAGTATCGATATGCTTCAATTCCTATGTTAGCATAAGGGTTTGAAAACCTACTTTCAAAATATCATTTTAATAATCTTATCGAAAAAGAAGCTTTTGCAAATCAAATCAAATACATTTGCAAATCAAATCAAAGACGTTTTTGCAAATCAAATCAAACCCTTCGTATATAGGTTCAACGATGCATAAACATACTTTCAATCAAACATAAGGCCCAATTTCTTCCAGCCTTCACACACACATTGCAGATTTAAAAAAGAAATATTGAAAAAATGCAGTACCATGTTTACACGGGAGTTGTGGGGTGCCTAACACCTTCCCCACACTTAACTAAGTCCCCAAACTCAAAACATCGATTTCAAAGATCAAGTTTCTACAGTGTCCAACAATTGGGCCTCTTTTCAAATAAAACTAGGTTGAGTTGGTACAACCATTTCAAATCTACCAACTGGCGACTCTGTAAAAACATTCAATCATCGACATGATACATGTTGGCCTTTTCCTAAGAAACCCTTCAAAACCTTTTTCACAATAAAAAGAATAAGGGTAGACAAAACTTAGGAACAAAGAAAGATCCGGGTTGTGACCCGACCCGCGAATTTTTCTCCGACGTCGACAGTGATCCCAAATAGTTAGTCAGAGTATATATATATATATATATATATATATATATATACATTCTTTCTAAATAGTTAGAATTCGGATAAGTGGTCGTGAGAGAAATGTAGTCCGAGAGAGGGAAGATGATCTTCTGTCGAATTCTGGTCAGGCTGAGCAGCCTGAGCTGAACTAGTGTCAGCAGAGAGTTGGAAGGATGGTACAGATACCTACTGAAGCTCCATTAACATGTATAGCATATCTTGAATGTGATGCACATAAAATTGAAGAGACTCTATTTGACTCAACATATTGGTTTGATTTTTCAAAGAGAGTTGAGTTAAACTATTTAAGGCATCAATTTGAGACAGTAAATTTTGATGAGGTTCATGAGACTCAGTCATTTCTGGATCAAATATCATAAGTGGTTTTGGGGACAGATTTAGATCAGAGATAATATTGCTACTTTTCACATATTGAGTCTGGTGGTTAAGTACATTTATACCAAGATGTTAAAATATAGGAGTGAGGAGAAGACCAAAACCCAGACAGTTATGATGATAGCAATACTCAAAGGAACTCAGCAGAAAGTATGGAAGATTATAAGGCATATGTTGATTCAAGACATATTTCATCAATTCTAAGTCAAAGGGATGAAACAGTTTGTTTTCCCTAACAGGCATGAGATTGTATCTAAATATTCGAGCAAGAAACTGACATTGTGGAGTGAAAAACTCACACCCTACTTTGCATGGTCTATCAAATAATTGAGCAGGTACCAACTGATCAGTCACAGTAGCCAGATTATGCCTAAATGTCATGCACTTACTGGTAGAGATGCTAAGTGGATGAGCATAATCATTGACTCTTGACAGTTCTAGCATATTGTTGCTTAGATGCAATGCATTTAAAATCAGTTGTTCATCAATGATGTATTACTGACCTTGTATGCATGTAAAGATACCAGTTAACAGACCAGATGAATTTTTAACAAATGTCATGTGAGAATAAAACTCTGCAATGAGAGCAGGGTAGATTTGTCTACTTGAAAAAATCACCAAACAATCCCAACCAACAGTTTTAATTTTCTCTAACAGGTCAGAGAAATTGTTAAAAGAGGTAGCCATTCCAAGCATGAGGTTGTGTCTTAAGTGCCTGTATTTCACTTGTGCAGGTATAGTGAGCAATAGTGGTGCAAAGATGTCAGAGTGCAACTCAGAAAGAAGAGGCAATTTCTTTCTTTTCGAAGAATAAATTTCTTCCATTTGAGAAAGACAGATAGTGTGAAGAATGCAGACAGATAAAGACAGACAGATGTGAAGGAGTATATGAAGTGGGTCTGTGAATTAGCCATTTATAGAAGTGGTAGATAAGTGAAGATAAATGCATACAGTAATAGGTGTTCAGGTACCATACATAGATATTCAGAGAAGATAAACCATAGATATGACTTGTTTTGAGCCTCGTAGAGTATAATCAAGTATAGCAAAAAGAGACTGTTTAATCAATTAATGATTTACTTCATAAATCAGATGGTCAACACAAAAAAATAGTCCAAGCAGCTCAACATTTGTTATAGTGACCTCATGTCAAAATAATTTCGATAAAAACAGAGAGTAGGTGAGCATGCTATCGGAGAGAACAATCAATAAATATAGTTCAAATTTTGTCAGATACTTATTTTTTTGAAAAATGTAGATACCAGTCACATATTCCAGGGCAGTCAGAAAATCAGAGCAACCCAAAACAGTACAGATATTATCAAAAAAAAAAATAGAGCAATCCCAAAATAGAGGTTCAAACCTAGAGGTTTTAACCCATAACAGTAAACATGTCATATATCCCAATTCAGTATAGATGTTATCAAGAAAAAAAATTAAGCAATGATTTGACATTTGCTTAAATCCCATCAGCTCAACAAAAAAAAATTCCATTCAAAACCCTCACAGTGCATATCGTGCACTGCTATAAACAGAGAGAGAACAATGTTACCTGCAAGCTCATTTGCAGAATACAAATGTAATGCTGCTTATTTCTTTCAAGCCCAACATCAAGTCAAGTCACATAAACTTAAAACAGATTGTTAGAATAGGCAAAGATATAAGTATATCGATGCATGCAAGTAAAACAGAAACGATTGTAGTCAGTAAAAGAAATTAGTTTTTCAAAGTTAAAAAAAATTAGGGTTTCTAAAAGAAACTATTTAAAAAAAAATAGGTTTTCCCTTTTTTTTGGTTTTCAGACGAGAAAAAAAATTAAGGTTAAAAAAAATTCAACTATCAAAAAGGATTCAAAAAAATTTATGGTTTTTTTGTTTTTTTTTAAAGAAAAGGTTTTTCAAAAAATATCAGAAGAGAAATAAAGGTTTAGAGAAAAACAAAAAATTAGGGTTCTTCAACTATCAAAAAAAAATTGGCAGAAAAAAAAATTTAGAGAGAAAGGATTAAGATCGAATAAAACTTTGTAAACAAAATAATATCTATATATATATATATAATTTTTTTTAAATAACGGACATACACTGATTTTGGAAAAATAAAAAATGACGATTTCAAACACAGGAATCGGTGGAGTCGAAAAAAAAATTCAGATATATATATATATATATATATATATATATATATATATTCTGAACTATATATAAATTTATATATTCTAAAATATATATATATATATATTCATAATAAAATATTGGATAAAAGAAAATGTACCAGAAGAACTAGGGTTTGAAAATCGAAGAGGAAGATATGTGTGTATCAAACTCAGAAACGAAGTTTATAAATGAGAAAGAACTCTGACAGTAGACGAGATTTGAATGAAAATGGAATTTGAAACAGTGGATGGACTAAATCGAAGGTGTAGAACCGATTGATCGATGTAGATTTTCCTAATTTTGACTAGAGATCAGACATTTTTGATGAAGAACAATTATGGTTTGAGAGAAAACGAGAGAGAGAGAGAGAGAGAGAGAGAGGGAGATGGAGAAGAAGAGAGAGACTAGGCAGAAGAGAGAGAGAGAGAGAAGTGAGAAATAAAAATAAAACATAATTTTGGCTATTTATATTTAGGTTAATTTGGCTAATCGAGCGGTTGAGACTTAATCTCAGATTTGATGAACGATCCGGATTGATTCGGTCAATTTAAAATTCGGAATCGATCGATTAGTTTTGATCGAACGGCTGAGATCGAATTGTGCTTTATGTTGATGATCCAACTGTTGTCTGACTTGATCCGTGTGTTTGGTGAAAGTGGCTCTTGATTGGTCCGAATGGGCAGCCTCGGATTGAGTATAGATTTGATCGTTAGATTGATTCCCTTGATCAACAGCCCAGATTTGATCTTGATAATTTTATATAAATACATATATATATATATATATATATATATATATATATTAAATAAGAATAAATAGTTACAAACATGTTTTAAAAATAAAATTTGATTATTAAGTATATAAATAATTAATCTTTATGAAGAAAATATTAATTATTATTATATTTTTTTAAAAAAAATATAAGAATATAATTATACTGATAATTGAAATATTCGTATAAAACAAATTAATTATTTTTTTAAAAATATTAACAAGGTATATATGCATATTAATTATATAAAAATGAAGAGAATTTTAAAATGCAAACAGATACTTATGTAAACTATATATATATTAATAATGTAAACTATAAAATATGGAAATATTTATATATTATTAAATAGAAAGAAAAAAAATTAAAATGTATATTGATATTGTAATTTTTTCATAAAAAAAATTAAAAATTTACAATAAATTTTTAAAAAATTTACAATATAATTTTAAATCAATAAAAGTATTTACTAATTAAAAAATATTTTAAGTGTAATAATAATTAAGATGAGATATCTAACAAACCTAAATCCAGTTGTAGTTTGCAGAATCTTTCAAAACTTAAAGGATTAGTAAATATGTCTGCAATGTTTAATTCTGTGTCGATATGTTCTAACTTGATAATTCTACTGTTTACATGATCGTGTAAAAAATGATGTCTGACATCTATATGTTTTGATTTAGTATGTAATACAGTATTTTTACTAAGATTTATAGCACTAGTATTATCACATAGAATTGAGACACAGTTAAACTTTTTATTGTAATCAGCCAGGGTTTGTTTCATCCATAATATCTGTACACAACATCGTGCATCAGCTATATATTCTGCTTCGGTGGTTGAGATGGACACTGAGTTTTGTTTCTTAGAGAACCAAGAAACTAAGCATCCACCCAGAAACTGACACGTGCCACTTGTACTCTTTCGATCAACATGATGACCGGCATAGTTAGAGTCGTTGACCTTTAGGATACCATATGCCTATATCTGTAGTTCCCTTGAGGTAACGAAATATTCTTTTTACTACAATTAAGTGTGAATCCTTAGGGTTTGATTGGAATCTAGCACATTTATAGACACTGAATATAATGCCAGGTCTACTGGCTGTGATATATAGAAGACTACCAATCATTCCTCTATACTTCTTTGTGTCAACACTTTTTCCATTTTCATCAACGGTTAATTTATCAATGGTTGACATATGAGTGTTAAGAGGTTTTACAGATTTTAAGCCAAATTTCTTAATCATTTCTTTGCAATATTTAGATTGAGAGATATGAATAACTTTTTCTCCTTACTTGATTTGCAATCTTAGGAAGAAATTTAATTCTCCCATCATGCTCATTTCAAATTCCTTACTAATGTTTTCAGAGAAATCATTGCACATAGAAATGTTAGTAGAACCAAAAATAATATCATCAACATAGATCTATAAAATAAGGATATCATCATTTTTATATTTAGTGAACAAAGTAGTATCGACGGTACCCCTTTTAAATCCATCTTCTAACGGGAATTTACTTAATCGTTCATACTATGCTCTGGGGGCCTGTTTTAAACCATATAAAGCTTTATGCAGTTTATACACATAATCAGGATAGTTAGTATCTTCAAAACCAGGAGATTGTTTAACATAAACTTTCTCCTCAATAATACCATTTAAAAAGGCAGATTTGACATCCATTTAAAATAGTTTAAAATCTTTATGGCATGCAAAGGCTAGTAACATTCGTATAGATTCAATTCTAGCAACAGGAGCATAAGTTTCATCGTAATCAATTCCTTCAAGTTGATTATATCCTTGTGCAACTAATCTTGCCTTATTACGTATGACTGTTCTATTTTCATCTAATTTATTATGAAAGACCCATCGAGTTTCAATAATAGAAGTTTCCTCAGGTTTTGGAACTAATTCCCAAACTTTGTTCCTTGTGAATTGTTCAAGTTCATCCTGCATAGCTATAATCCAATCTTCGTCGAGCAATGCATCTTTTATGTTTTTAGGCTCAATTTGAGATAAGAAAGATAAGTGACCAGCTAGATTTTGAACTTGTGATCTCGTAAGAATCCCTTATCGATATCACCAATTACATTTTCTATGGGATGATTTTTAATGACAAGTGTTTCTTTGGGTAAGTCATTTAACTGTGGATTAGGAATTTTAAGAGGATTAATATTAACAGATGGAGTTGTATTGTCTATTTTTAGTTCTTCTGTATTTCTAAGAATGTCTTCAATGACAATATCATTATCTAATAACTCTTTATATTTAGGAGGAGGTTCAGATTCATCAAAAGTTACATTCATTGACTCTTCAACAACTAGAGTTCATTTATTAAATACTCTATAAGCCTTACTATTAAGTGAATATCCCAGAAATATTCCTTCATCGGATTTGGGATCGAATTTCATCAAATATTGTTTAGTGTTTAAAATAAAACATTTACTCTCAAAAACACGAAAGTAATTTATTTTTGAAGTTCTTTTATAATAAAGCTCATAGGGTGTTTTCAACAATATAGGTCTTAGTAAGACTCGATTGAAGATATAACACGATGTTACAATTGCTTTGGCCCAAACGTATTTAGGAAGACGGTATTCATTTAGCATAGTGTTGGCCATTTCTTGTAAGGTACGATTTTTCCTTTCTACCACACCATTTGATTGTGGTGTGTATGGAGCAGAAAGGTTATGGCTTATCCTGTGCTCATCACAGAATATTATGAAATCAGAATTGTCAAATTCTTTTCCATGATCAGATTGAATAAAAATAATAGAGTTTCCCTATTGATTTTGGATTTTCTTGCATAATGCTGAGAAGGAGTTTATCGCTTCATTTTGAATTTTAGAAAATCAACCCATGTGAATCGTGAATAGTCATCAACTAGGACTAGAATATAAACAGCACCCCCATGCTGTGTTTAGGGATAGGACCCACCAAATCCATATGCAAGAGTTCTAATGGTCGAGAGGTTGACACTGTGAGTTTAGGTTTATAAGATGCATGTATTTATTTTTCTAATTCACAGGCTTCACAGATATGGTCTTTTAGAAATTTTAATTTTGGGAGACCACGGACATGTTCCTTAGAAGATATGTTATTTATTAATTTCATGTTAATGTGTCCTAACCTACGATGCCAAAGCCATGGATTGTCATTGGCAAATACAAGACACACATTTTCCAGGTGTAAGTATGTTGTTAGGTAAAATTTAGTTACGCACAACACGCAAGTATACATGGTCAACAAGTAATAAAGTGAAAGTAAAGTATCGTTCCCACGAGGAATTATTTAATAAAAATCACCAAATACTAATTCTTAACCAAACTAATTTTATTTAAACAACTTATTTAAAGTTTTGAATTAAACTATTTAATTACACTAATACTAATTACCACTAGTTAAAATAAGATTATGGAGAGTTAAGATCACAACTTCACTTATTGCTTCACTTAAATTAATACACTTCTTATCAATTATGTTCACTATTCTGAATTATTAATCAAGAACACATAACTAAATATGATCATCTCTCAATGCATCATACTCAAATCAACTTAAATCCACATATGATAGAATTAAGAAGAACATCCTAATTAACTAATCCACTATATCTCTATGTGAATTATAATTAAAGAGGATTTCAAGTACAAGTTCTTATCAAATTACATGTGGTATAAAGATATATCTCTATCCTAAACACAAATCATGAATTCCAACGCCATGCAAAAAACACAATCACATGCTATTATGATCATATCTAAATCTATAATCTGTCTCTCAATTTCATATAGATTATCACAGTAATTGTTAGCTAGACAATTACACAACTAAGTCCAAATCACAATAGACAATCCCCACGATAAATCATAATAATTAATAGAGAAGCATATTAAAATAAGCTACGCAATAAGATCCATTTTAATCTTAAACAAAAGATTTAGTTCATTATTATTGAATCAAAACCAAGAATCCACAATTAAATAAACATTAAAAGATAAAAATAAGAGTAGAGAATAGAATAGAATCTGTTGTCAGCAAATCTCATGCTCCCTCTTGCTCATGCTCTTGATCTTCAATGGTCTCCAAGTTGCTTCAATCTCCAATCTAATTCTAACTAGGGTTTGTATCTAATTTAATTAAAATCTAATCTAAACTAATCTAATGGAATCTAACTCCCTAATCCTTGTGTATTTTTCTCCTTTTATAGCCCTCTTATAATCCTTCTCCAAATCAACGCTCAGAATCCTTTTCCGAGTCAACTTCTAAAAATCAGCTTTTTCTTCCCAACTTTTTGTACTAGGAATGCCCGCCTCGGCGGGGGTACAGTCTCTAAAATTACAAAAATGCCATTAAGTTCCATTTTTCATGTTTTGACCCTCCGAAGCCGTTTCCTACAACATAAACACAAAAACAAGTAAAAAATACTAAAAATACTTAAAGTTAACAAAGAATTAAGCCTAAAGGGTGTCCGATTCGTAGGTATAAAACCCACTCATCATATGTATCTAGGTCACACGTGTACACATTTTGACTTCTAGGACATCATAAAATTAATTTACCAGATTGGTCAAATATTAAACAATTAAAACCACTATCACATAATTGACTAATTGATAGAAGATTGTATATGAGTCCTGTGACTAATTGAACATTAGAGATGGTTATGTGTTTATTTCTAACACTTCCAATTCTAATAACTTTACCTTTGTTGTTGTCTCCAAATGTTACCTCACCATAGTCTGTAGCTTGTAGATTGTTCAATTTTGTATTGTCGCCTGTCATGTGTCTTGAACAACCGCTATCAAGGTACCATTTATTTTTACTAGAGTCAACTGTGAGACATACCTGCAACATATATTAAATTCACAAACTAGTACTCTTTAATGAGAAGGGTCCTTTGGGTAAGTTTTTCATTTTGTATAAGGAACATTTGTATTTTCCTTTACAAAATTTGGTACAGGATAATACATTTTAGTAGACACAAGTGTTCTATAGGTAGCAGGTCTATAAGATATATGATTTGCTCTATTATTGTATCTTGAAGAATTTTGATGAAAGTTTCTAGATGATCTTTCATGAAAATGAGTTTTTCTTATTGTGATAATAGGTGTAGTGTAAGTTCCTTTTGGTACCCAAATCATTTTTCCTCTATATTTTCCGTTTTTGGCATTACATGAGTAAACAAAATGACCATTCTTGTTACAATAAGAACATTTAGAAAAAAGAGATGTATGACTTTCTTTTTCTTTGCTTTTAACATGGTAGAGTTCTTTTTCTTTTGTCTTACTAGATTCTCAGACATATCCTAATCCTTCTTTGTTAAAATCACATCTTTGTTGACTGAGCATAACATCAAGATTTTCTTTTTCTTTTGTAAATTTCATGACTGTTGAGTTTAAATCACCACGTTCTATAGTCAATATTCTAAGTTGATTTATTAAGGTGGATTCTTCTTTTATTTGTTGAGAAGAACTTTCCTCCTTGACTATTTCAATTTCTTTACTTAACTCTTGATTTAGTGTTTGAGAATCTTCAATAAGTAACAACAAGAGTTGAATTTTCTGTAGCGCCCCCAAATCCAGGTCCCCAGAACCTCGGACATGGTGCGTCACGATACTTCATCTTCATACAAATTCTATAAACTAATCCGGAATATATAAACATATATTGTTTATTTCACATGATTCTATAACATATCCCAAGGTCTATTAACCTTAACTGAATATGTAATACCCGAGAATTTCCATATATTATTAAATAAATATATTAATGGAAATGAGAATTTATTTGAATATAAATGATTTTGTGTTATGAGATGAATTAATTCAATTATATATAATTGAATAATTATAATAATTGAGAAATTGGTGGAGTTTGTGATAAACTCGTTGATTGCCTTGTGTGGCACAGTGACGTAATATAAGAATGATTATATTAATTTAAGCGAACAATTAATCTATATTAATTGTTAATCGAAGAATATTAATTAACTGTTATAAAATACTAATGAGGATTGATTAATAATATGTGATTATTATTGCAAGAAACATAATATTAATGAGCAACGTGTTTATAAATATAATAAGATTTATATCAAAGTGATAGTTAATCATCTAAAGGTTAATTAAATTGTTATGGAGGTTAACAATTATATTGATTGATGTAGGATATGTGTATATTATTAATTAATATTCAATTTATAAGATGAGAAATTATATGTGCAAGCATGCGAATTAAATGTATAGTAACTATATGTTATGATATGTGTAGGTGACAAATGATGTGTGGATATACATTAAAATAATGTATCATGGATCTATTATAAATAATTGTTGAGTAATACAATTTAATAATACATGAGATAATGTAATGTGATAACATCCGATTAAATTATACCAGTATGATAAAAATGTACATGAATTATATGTGCACAATTCACACTTATTACATTATGTGAATCCATGTTAATATCATTAGAATTACATTGTAACTATAATTGTGGCCTAATTATATAGTATATATACATGTAACATATTTTGGCATAAGTGTTGTGTATATATACAAATTATAGAATGCTGATATATGACCTTGTTCCAATATAATAGTCACCCTCCTTCTCCTTCACGTGTATGGCAAAAAGGCTAAGGCCTATTCTCCCATTCTTCTCCCAAGCTTAGCTAGCAATAATTATATGAGGAGTGGCTCTAATGATGGCTTTCAACAACTATCTACCAACTTCCTCTTATCTAGCATGCAATTCAAATTTCTGTTAGTTTGAAATAGTAGGCAATTGCATTGTCTGTATCTTGTTTTCTCTATAAATATGGCTTCTTTTCTTCCCATTTCACATTGCTGAGATTTTGTTTGAGTTGATAAGTTGAGAGCATATACATAATAGCATTGTGAGATATCAGCAAGCTTACTCCATAACAGAGGTATAAATCCTCTTCGTGTCTTCATTTTCATTTTCTGTCAAAAGAACTCCATTGTTGTTCTCTGAGTTTTGTTGAAATTCTTGATTATGCCAAATTGGTTCATGATTGGTTTGTAGAACCCTTATATTGTTGTTATATGAACATACACACATGATGGAACCACTGAATAGTCTTTCATTTCCATTGTTCCTCTTCAATTTCTGTAAATACATGAAATTCGTAAATTAAGTTAGAGTTCATGAAATTGGGAATTGATAATTGCTATTAACTGTTATATAAACATATATGTATGTGTTAGTAAGTTAAACAAGTCTAATATCTGGGTATGGTATGTTGAAATCGATAAAATGGGAGGTTTTGGGTCGTTTTTCGCTGCCGTCTGAACCGGAAAACTGCCTCGACGCCGCAGCGCCGCAGCCCGCGTCGCAGTGCCACACGCGCCGCAGCCCGCGCCGCAACGCCGCACGCAGCGCCACTCGCGCCGCAGCGCCAGTAGTGCCGCGCCGCAGCGCCAGCCTCTGTGTTCAGTTTTCTGCATTCTGCAACAAAACTGTTATGTGCCAATTGTTTGATTTTTGTTTAAACAAGCATGGGAGCATGATTAATACATATATATAAACCTAATGAGGCAATGTAAGCATGTTTTAGTATATTAGCATGCATGGTTAACCAAACGACACATAGTTTGGAAACGAATTTAAAGTTTCATAAACGACGTTAACATATATAAAGCATGTTTACATACTGACCTTGCAAGCACGTTAGTACCACCTAGAGACACATGAAGTGCATGTTAGCTTATCTATATTGGTTCCGTAATAAAATATGAACATGTGAACCTAACTAGTGCTCATTCCTAACAAATATGTAAGTTTGAAGGTGGATATGATCATGTAAATGCTATATAGTCATTTTGATGTTATGAGCATGTTTAGATAACTTTGAAATATATGAATGAAGCCTTAACTTGTGTTTATATAGTTCGTAAGGAAGCATGAACATGATAGGCTCTATTAGTAAGATTCACCAATAGAAATACAAGCCTTGCACATGAGCATTAACACGATACGTGAAGATTTAAATTCTGATATTTATGGACACATGTGATAGTACTCTTAGACTCATTCATGTGTCATGCATATATATATACCATGATTGGTTGCCGTGATTAAAGTTTAGCATAAACAAAGCATGTTTTCAAGATAATAACGATGCTAGCTACATATATGCAATACGAGTACTCATGAGCATGACTAATACAAGTTATATGAATATCTTATGTGTTTAAAAGCAATCATGTTAGACCATATGAGTTCGTGTCCTTGAATGGCTTTAAGTATTAACTTAAGAACCTATACCAGGTACGATTGGATTTGGAAAAGTTATACAAGCATGAAAGTATCCTTTAAATATGAATATATGCTACGCGATATTATATGATGTTACTTGAACCCGATTTTGACGGTTAACTTAAGGAGATGCCGTAACTTGCTAAAATGAAATATATTTAGTATTGATTGTGGTCTTATGTGATATTAATAATATGCAAGCATGTTTGCTAATTGTTGAGATCTTATATAATATGAGAATGCGTTTAAACTCTAAAGAAGGAACGTTAAGGATATAAATTATATTCTATATAACTGTGTAGCTAGGTAAAACTTAGCTTATGTGTTGATCGTATATTCAAAGAGAAAATGTGAAGTTAAATTATATGACTAATGAATATCATATATATACGTAACTGTATTACGATAGGAATTCGAAAGTGTTGATTGCTTTTCGTGGATAAACTACGCTAAAGGCAAGTTCTCTTACTTACACTCTCTTAAAGTGCAAGTATCCTAACCGACGCATTTACTTTATGCAAGGAAATCTATGATTGTGAAAGTTTCCTAACTTATACTCTTTTACTATGCAAGTATCCTATCTTGTGTATTGCGAACTAGTTTCCTATTTACTCGGTTGAATCGAATTAGCATACTTGAACTCTTATTTCATTAAAGCTATTATTCATGTTGAACTTAGTATTGTTCTTGAATATTGTGAAAGTGTCTATGCCATTTGATTCGGCTGGACTTATGTTATTGAAAAGTAACCCAAACTAATTGATTGGTGCGGGATCTGGTATTTGACTGAGAAGAACAACCTTCTTTGAAGGGAATATATAATTGTCGGAGAACCGACGTGCACACTTGAGTATGGTTGATTGTTATGCATAACAAGGGTACTTTAGGCTGATCACCTGTTGTACCTGTTTTTGTTGGATTTTCAGTTTATTACTGTCAATTCTAGTAGAAGTTCATAGTCCGTAGTGACTACTCAGTATTCAATTATTTGAAATCTTGAATTGACTTATTATTGAATCATATTGATATTATCCTGTCCTTAGCGACTGATATTGAGAACTGTTGATATTCTTGTTATTCTTGAACTATCAAATCTTGTTATACCCTTTCGAGAAATGAGAATCTTATTACTCACCCTTATTGTATATTACTTGCTGGGCAATTTGTGCTCATTCTTGCTTTCCCTAAGACATTTCAGTTAAGGCAGAGCATGGTGAACCTTCGGGCGTTGATAAGGGCAAGGGCAAAGCTACCAACTAGCTTATGTCTGTTATGTTTTAAATATATTAATATTGTATGAAGATGATGTAGTAAGACTGGATTTGATTATGTTTAAGCTTAAGTTAGATTATGTAATAAGTCGTTAACTGATATTATTATGTAATCTATTAAGTACTGTAGGTTGCGAGACTTGGGGGAATAATTATAATAAATCATTGTAAATTATTCTAGAATAGATTTTCCGCTGTGATCGTATGATATTTAATTATTATTATTGTGATGTATTACCATGAGCACGTGATGAACCGAATTCGAGAGACCAAGTGGCGGTCCTGGAATTTGGGGGCGTCACAGGTTGGTATCAAAGCCGTAGTTATAAACCTTAGGAACGAGTGTCCTTAGACTATAACTTAGGCAAACTTAGAAGTTAGGAAGGAGATAAAACTCATGTAGAGTTTTCCTTGAGAGACTTAGTCTGTTATGAAATGTAACTTCATTCTATACAATGAACTTATATTTTGTTTAACATTCTAATGGAGATGCTATTTCTTGTCTTGTGTTTGTGAGTGTAGGATGGCAGACACAGGGGTACCTAGTAGAGTTGCAGAGGAGGAGTCCAGGGATATACACGTAGTATACGAGGCACCTCTAGAGGCTACACCAGTACAGGCTGTTGCACCATTCGAGTCTGACGACGAGGACGAGATTGAGATAGAGTCTGATCCAGAGGAGGAGCCGATGGAGGATGAGCCAGTAGAGGACTCTGATGAGGCTACTATAGAGGAACAGATGTTAGGCGAGTACGAGGAGCGTATTCTAGAGTTAGACTGTAGAGTTCAGGAGCTGGAGGCAGAGGCCCACGAGAGAGAGTCTGAGTTCCAGAAGCTGAGGGACGAGGACCACCAGAGGAAGCTGGCTATGCAAGAGTTAGAGGTGGAGATTGCCTACCGTAGGGAGGCAGGGATCCAGATGGGGACTCTATTTCACAGGTCAGTGGCTAGGAATGTAGATTTGGCAAAGAAGCTAGAAGAGGTTGAGCAGAGGGAGCTGAGTGAGAAGACTGAGAAAGAGGCACTCCGTACTCAGCTAGAGTTGGAGGTGATGGATAGGTTACACTTCGAGGAGAAGTGGGAAGCGTCCAACGAGAGAGCTGACGACCTTGAGGACGAGGTCAGGTGCAAGAAGAGAAAGATGAACAAGATGGGGTATGTGTTCCGTTCAGCTTTTGAAAGGGTGATTGATGGTGTGTACCACTACCCGGCAGAACAGGGACAGACTCTACATACCTTGAGCCGAGAGCTGGTTGCGTATATAGCACAGTTAGAGTACAAGAGCGCAGTGGAGCGCGGGATGATGGGATGAGATTTCCTTAGTCAGTCTAGTGGTAGTACTAGTTGTGTCTTTATGTATTGTATATACTATGTTATAATCCCGATCTTTTGTGTAAGATGTGGGATGATGATGTAAACCCCGAGTTAGCTTTTGTTAGAGGGGTAGTATGGTAGTAGGTTGGTATATTCCCCGTCTTTTGTGATATTAGGGGATATATGTGATAACATTTATAGCAGTATGCTAGGATAATCATGTAATGAAATGAAATGGCATATGAATATAAATGGAGTTGATTTTAGAAACGTGTTATAAATTTATTCTTTTAGTATTAAAAGAAATACTTAAGTGATATACTTGAATAATAATAAAATGAAAAATTGTGATGCAGATAATGCCGCCCAGACGTAGATTGACTGCACCCGAAGAATCCGTTAACAATGAGAGAGAAGAAGTAGACCCGATCCAGAAACTGGTAGACTTGTTAGGAGAAGCCTGAAGGGGAAGGAACAATGAACCCGTTCGCCCGAACCCTCAAACTGTGCCAGTAACAACCTTTAAAGACTTTAAGAGTGTAGGACCCCCGGAGTTCGAGGGAACTACCGACCCAATCATCGCACAAACGTGGATCAAAGAGATCGAAAAAGCTTTCACTATAGCTAGCGTAGGCGAAGATCAGAAGACAGTGTTTGCCACGTACATGATGAGGGGAGAAGCGAACTACTGGTGGGAGGCTAATCAACAAAGAGCTGGAGAAGGGATAATAGCTTGGGATAAGTTTAAGACACTGTTCTTCGAGAATTACTTTCCAAAGAGTATGAAGAATAGGATGGAGGTGAAATTCCTAGAGTTAAAACAAGGTGAGATGACGGTGGCGCAATACGCGGCTAGGTTTAACGAACTAGCGCGATTTGCGGAGCACCAAGTTGGTGATGAAGAGAGGAAGGCTAGACGCTTTGAACAAGGGTTGAAGCCATGGCTGTTCAATAAGGTATCAGTTCTTCAAATTGATTCCTTTGCAACATTACTGGAGAAGGCAATCATTGCGGAAGGTGGCAGTGAGGCCTTAAGTCTGTATAACAAAGAAAAGAAAGGAAAGAATACTGGAGGAGAGAATCGTACGGGAGGAAGCAGTAGCGGAGGAAGCAACTTGGGAAAGAGAAAGTGGGACAACAACAACAACAACAACAAAAACAACAATAATAATCAATCAGGGAATTTTCGTGGAGGTTTCAAGAAGAGGGCTGAAGGATGCCCGAAGTGTGGGAAGAATCACCAGGGCGAGTGCTGGAAGGGACGTGGCACTTGCTACAACTGCGGACAGGAAGGGAACATCTCGCCCAACTGTTTGAAACCGAAAAAGATACAAGGATGCTTTGCTTGTGGCTCGACGGAGCACCGAATTAAGGACTGCCCAAAGAAGGGAAGTGGCGGGGGTAGTAATCAGCAAGGAGGCAACAAGCTGATGATCGGTGGACCGGCACAATCCAACCGCCCAACCGCCAGAACCTTTAACATGACCGTCCAAGACGCAGTGACTGCGAGGGATGTGGTGTCAGGTATAATCCCAATCAATGATATAAATGCTTATGTATTATTTGATTCGGGTGCCACCTGTTCTTTTGTATCTGAAGAATTTGCTAGTAGACTTAGTACACCTCGAGAACTATTAGAAAATCCTTTGATCATAGAAGTTGCTAATAAGGAAGTGATCCCTGTAGAATACGTTTATCGAAATTGTCGCGCAAATATTAGTAAACATGAACTGAGCGTAGACTTGATTCCTATTAGACTGGGAGAATTTGATGTAATACTGGGAATGGATTGGTTGTATAACCATGCTGCGATAATTGACTGTCAGAACAAATGTGTGAACCTTCAGACTCCGAGTAAGTCTAAGGTAGTGTTTTATGGTAGCTCATCGCTTAAGCAATCGTGTTGCGTTACGATGATGCAGGCCAAGAAATTGTTAAGGAAAGGATGTGTAGGATATTTAGCTTACATCGTTGATACTCGGAAAAAGGGAGTAGAAATTAAGGATATATCCGTAGTTAATGAATTTCAAGACGTGTTTCCGGACGATCTGCCTGGTCTTCCGCCAGACAGAGAAATTGAATTCGTAATAGACTTAGCACCGAGAACGGCACCGATTTCGAAAGCTCCATATCGTATGGCGCCAGTAGAAATGAAGGAATTGATGATACAATTGCAAGAATTGTTGGATAAGGGTTACATTCGACCGAGTGTTTCTCCTTGGGGAGCACCAGTACTATTCGTTAAGAAGAAGGACGGATCGATGAGGCTCTGTATCGATTATCGAGAATTGAACAGAGTAACGATCAAGAACCGGTATCCGCTACCGAGGATAGACGACTTATTTGATCAACTGAAGGGAGCAAAGTGTTTCTCAAAGATCGACCTACGAACAGGATATCATCAACTGAAGGTACAGGATGAGGACATACCAAAGACTGCGTTTCGAACCCGTTATGGACACTACGAGTTTTTGGTAATGTCATTCGGATTGACTAATGCTCCGGCAGCATTTATGGACTTGATGAACCGAGTTTTCAAGCCATACTTGGATAAATTTGTAGTGGTTTTTATCGACGACATTTTGATCTACTCAAAGACAGAGGAAGAACACGCCGAACATCTAAAGATTATTTTGGAAGCACTAAGGAAGGAGAAGATGTATGCAAAATTTTCTAAGTGCGAATTTTGGATGGAGAAGGTTCAATTCTTAGGCCACGTGGTGGATAAGAATGGAATCTCTGTAGACCCTGCGAAGGTTGAAGCAGTAAGTAATTGGGAACAACCGAGAACACCGACGGAGGTGAGAAGCTTTCTAGGGTTAGCTGGGTACTATCGAAGATTCATCCAAGATTTTTCTAAGATAGCAACCCCGTTAACCAATTTGACTAGAAAGACGGTGAAATTTTTATGGACCGACAAATGCGAAGAAAGTTTTCAAGAACTGAAAAGGAGATTGAGCGAAACACCTGTGTTATCATTACCAGATGATGCGGGAAATTTTGTGGTGTATAGTGATGCATCGCACAAGGGGCTTGGCTGTGTGCTCATGCAACATGGCAAGGTTATTGCATATGTGTCACGACAATTGAAGGATTATGAAAAATGATACCCTACTCATGACTTAGAGTTAGCGGCAGTAGTTTTTGCGTTAAAGATATGGAGACATTAACTATACGAAGAAAAATGTGAGATATACACGGACCACAAAAGTCTAAAATATATCTTCACACAGAAGGAGTTAAACATGCGGCAGAGAAGGTGGTTAGAATTAATCAAAGACTATGACTGCGATATTCTTTATCACCCGGGAAAGGCAAATGTGGTTGCCGACGCTCTGAGCAGGAAAGGAAGGGAGAAGTTGTTTAATTTAACAACTCAGGAAAAGTTGATAAGAGAGATGGAGAAATTGGAGATAGAAGTAAAAGGACCAGGAAAGTCTGGTGAGAAGTTAATTGTAATGGAAGCTTGTCCGACGTTGTTGAATAGAGTAAAGGAAGCTCAGGAAAAGGATGAAGAGTGTGAGAAAATTCGAAAGAGGATCACAGAAAGTGAGGAAGAAAAATTTTGAATGGATAAAGACGGTATTTTGAGATTTGAAGGGAGAGTGTGGGTACCAGCGGTAACCGAGTTGAGGGAAGAGATTTTGCACGAGGCACACAATACGACATATTCCGTTCATCCGGGAGGCACAAAGATGTACCAAGATCTAAGGCAACATTTTTGGTGGCCTAATTTGAAACGGGAAGTCGCAGAGTGCGTCAGTAAATGCTTGACTTGCCAACGCGTTAAAGCAGAGCATCAGCGGCCAAGTGGTTTACTACAACCGTTAGAAATACCAGAGTGGAAATGGGAGCATATTACCATGGACTTCGTGGTAGGACTTCCAGTTACACAGAAAGGTTATGATGCTATTTGGGTTATCGTGGATCGACTAACGAAGACCGCACACTTTCTACCAATCAAGATCCGCTACAGTTTGAACCAATTAGCAAGCCTATATGTAAAAGAAATTGTTTCACAACATGGAGTGCCGGTGTCAATTGTCTCTGATCGAGATCCGCGCTTCACGTCCAATTTTTGGAAGAGTTTGCAGGAAAGAATGGGAACGCAGTTGAGGTTGAGTACAGCTTATCATCCTCAAACAGACGGACAAAGTGAGCGAACAATACAAACACTAGAAGACATGCTTAGGACTTGCGTGATGGATTTTAAGGGAAATTGGGACGACCACCTACCCTTAGTAGAATTCGCATATAATAATAGCTACCATGCGAGTATTGGCATGCCACCGTACGAAGCTCTTTACGGGAGAAAGTGCAGAACGCCGTTATGTTGGGACTGAAGTCGGAGAACGACGAATACTCGGACCAGAGTTAGTTCAACAAACCGCAGACGTGGTGACAGTGATAAGAGCCAGACTTGTAGCAGCTCAAGATCGCCAGAAGAAATACGCAGATTTGCATCGGCAGGACCGAGACTTCAAAGTCGGCAGTTTCGTATTCTTGAAGGTATCTCCATGGAAGGGAAAAATCCGTTTCGGCAAGAAAGGAAAATTGAGTCCAAGATTCATAGGACCGTTCGAGATACTGAAGCGAGTGGGCGAAGTGGCATACAAAGTTGCGTTACCACCCGAGTTGGAGCATATCCACAACGTGTTCCACATTTCCGTGTTGCGACCGTACAAGGCCGACTACAAGCACGTGATTTCTTACGAGCCCATTCAAGTGGAGAAGAACTTGGCGTATAAAGAAATTCCTGTCCAAATATTAGATAGGAAAGAACAAACTTTGAGAAATAAAGTTATTTCATCTGTAAAAGTACTTTGGCGTAACCACGATGTCGAGGAGGCAACGTGGGAGTTAGAAGATAGGATGATGAGGGACTATCCCCATCTATTTGTGTAACCTTGTAGCAATTCCGGGACGGAATTTTTATAAGGGGGGGAGGATGTAATACCCGAGAATTTTCATATATTATTAAATAAATATATTAATGGAAATGAAAATTTATTTGAATATAAATGATTTTGTGTTATGAGATGAATTAATTCAATTATATATAATTGAATAATTATAATAATTGAGAAATTGGTGGAGTTTGTGATAAACTCGTTGATTGCCTTGTGTGGCACAGTGACGTAATATAAGAATGATTATATTAATTTAAGCGAACAATTAATCTATATTAATTGTTAATCGAAGAATATTAATTAACTGTTATAAAATACTAATGAGGATTGATTAATAATATGTGATTATTATTGCAAGAAACATAATAATAATGAGCAACGTGTTTATAAATATAATAAGATTTATATCAAAGTGATAGTTAATCATATAAAGGTTAATTAAATTGTTATGGAGGTTAACAATTATATTGATTGATGTAGGATATGTGTATATTATTAATTAATATTCAATTTATAAGATGAGAAATTATATGTGCAAGCATGCGAATTAAATGTATAGTAACTATATGTTATGATATGTGTAGGTGACAAATGATGTGTGGATATACATTAAAATAATGTATCATGGATCTATTATAAATAATTGTTGAGTAATACAATTTAATAATACATGAGATAATGTAATGTGATAACATCCGATTAAATTATACCAGTATGATAAAAATGTACATGAATTATATGTGCACAATTCACACTTATTACATTATGTGAATCCATGTTAGTATCATTAGAATTACATTGTAACTATAATTGTGGCCTAATTATATAGTATATATACATGTAACATATTTTGGCATAAGTGTTGTGTATATATACAAATTATAGAATGCTGATATATGGCCTTGTTCCAATATAATAGTCACCCTCCTTCTCCTTCACGTGTATGGCAAAAAGGCTAAGGCCTATTCTCCCATTCTTCTCCCAAGCTTAGCTAGCAATAATTATATGAGGAGTGGCTCTAATGATGGCTTTCAACAACTATCTACCAACTTCCACTTATCTAGCATGCAATTCAAATTTCTGTTAGTTTGAAATAGTAGGCAATTGCATTGTCTGTATCTTGTTTTCTCTATAAATATGGCTTCCTTTCTTCCCATTTCACATTGCTGAGATTTTGTTTGAGTTGATAAGTTGAGAGCATATACATAATAGCATTGTGAGATATCAGCAAGCTTACTCCATAACAGAGGTATAAATCCTCTTCGTGTCTTCATTTTCATTTTCTGTCAAAAGAACTCCATTGTTGTTCTCTGAGTTTTGTTGAAATTCTTGATTATGCCAAATTGGTTCATGATTGGTTTGTAGAACCCTTATATTGTTGTTATATGAACATACACACATGATGGAACCACTGAATAGTCTTTCATTTCCATTGTTCCTCTTCAATTTCTGTAAATACATGAAATTCGTAAATTAAGTTAGAGTTCATGAAATTGGGAATTGATAATTGCTATTAACTGTTATATAAACATATATGTATGTGTTAGTAAGTTAAACAAGTCTAATATCTGGGTATGGTATGTTGAAATCGATGAAATGGGAGGTTTTGGGTCGTTTTTCGCTGCCGTCTGAACCGGAAAACTGCCTCGACGCCGCAGCGCCGCAGCCCGCGTCGCAGCGCCACACGCGCCGCAGCCCGCGCCGCAACGCCGCACGCAGCGCCACTCGCGCTGCAGTGCCAGTAGTGCCGCGCCGCAACGCCAGCCTCTGTGTTCAGTTTTCTGCATTCTGCAACAAAACTGTTATATGCCAATTGTTTGATTTTTGTTTAAACAAGCATGGGAGCATGATTAATACATATATATAAACCTAATGAGGCAATGTAAGCATGTTTTAGTATATTAGCATGCATGGTTAACCAAACGACACATAGTTTGGAAACGAATTTAAAGTTTCATAAACGACGTTAACATATATAAAGCATGTTTACATACTGACCTTGCAAGCACGTTAGTACCACCTAGAGACACATGAAGTGCATGTTAGCTTATCTATATTGGTTCCGTAATAAAATATGAACATGTGAACCTAACTAGTGCTCATTCCTAACAAATATGTAAGTTTGAAGGTGGATATGATCATGTAAATGCTATATAGTCATTTTGATGTTATGAGCATGTTTAGATAACTTTGAAATATATGAATGAAGCCTTAACTTGTGTTTATATAGTTCGTAAGGAAGCATGAACATGATAGGCTCTATTAGTAAGATTCACCAATAGAAATACAAGCCTTGCACATGAGCATTAACACGATACGTGAAGATTTAAATTCTGATATTTATGGACACATGTGATAGTACTCTTAGACTCATTCATGTGTCATGCATATATATATACCATGATTGGTTGCCGTGATTAAAGTTTAGCATAAACAAAGCATGTTTTCAAGATAATAACGATGCTAGCTACATATATGCAATACGAGTACTCATGAGCATGACTAATACAAGTTATATGAATATCTTATGTGTTTAAAAGCAATCATGTTAGACCATATGAGTTCGTGTCCTTGAATGGCTTTAAGTATTAACTTAAGAACCTATACCATGTACGATTGGATTTGGAAAAGTTATACAAGCATGAAAGTATCCTTTAAATATGAATATATGCTACGCGATATTATATGATGTTACTTGAACCCGATTTTGACGGTTAACTTAAGGAGATGCCGTAACTTGCTAAAATGAAATATATTTAGTATTGATTGTGGTCTTATGTGATATTAATAATATGCAAGCATGTTTGCTAATTGTTGAGATCTTATATAATATGAGAATGCGTTTAAACTCTAAAGAAGGAACGTTAAGGATAGAAATTATATTCTATATAACTGTGTAGCTAGGTAAAACTTAGCTTCTGTGTTGATCGTATATTCAAAGAGAAAATGTGAAGTTAAATTATATGACTAATGAATATCATATATATACGTAACTGTATTATGATAGGAATTCGAAAGTGTTGATTGCTTTTCGTGGATAAACTACGCTAAAGGCAAGTTCTCTTACTTACACTCTCTTAAAGTGCAAGTATCCTAACCGACGCATTTACTTTATGCAAGGAAATCTATGATTGTGAAAGTTTCCTAACTTATACTCTTTTACTATGCAAGTATCCTATCTTGTGTATTGCGAACTAGTTTCCTATTTACTCGGTTGAATCGAATTAGCATACTTGAACTCTTATTTCATTAAAGCTATTATTCATGTTGAACTTAGTATTGTTCTTGAATATTGTGAAAGTGTCTATGCCATTTGATTCGGCTGGACTTATGTTATTGAAAAGCAACCCAAACTAATTGATTGGTGCGGGATCTGGTATTTGACTGAGAAGAACAACCTTCTTTGAAGGGAATATATAATTGTCGGAGAACCGACGTGCACACTTGAGTATGGTTGATTGTTATGCATAACAAGGGTACTTTAGGCTGATCACCTGTTGTACCTGTTTTTGTTGGATTTTCAATTTATTACTGTCAATTCTAGTAGAAGTTCATAGTCCGTAGTGACTACTCAGTATTCAATTATTTGAAATCTTGAATTGACTTATTATTGAATCATATTGATATTATCCTTTCCTTAGCGACTGATATTGAGAACTATTGATATTCTTGTTATTCTTGAACTATCAAATCTTGTTATACCCTTTCGAGAAATGAGAATCTTATTACTCACCCTTATTGTATATTACTTGCTGGGCAATTTGTGCTCATTCTTGCTTTCCCTAAAATATTTCAGTTAAGGCAGAGCATGGTGAACCTTCGGGCGTTGATAAGGGCAAGGGCAAAGCTACCAACTAGCTTATGTCTGTTATGTTTTAAATATATTAATATTGTATGAAGATGATGTAGTAAGACTGGATTTGATTATGTTTAAGCTTAAGTTAGATTATGTAATAAGTCGTTAACTGATATTATTATGTAATCTATTAAGTACTGTAGGTTGCGAGACTTGGGGGAATAATTATAATAAATCATTGTAAATTATTCTAGAATAGATTTTCCGCTGTGATCGTATGATATTTAATTATTATTATTGTGATGTATTACCATGAGCACGTGATGAACCGAATTCGAGAGACCAAGTGGCGGTCCTGGAATTTGGGGGCGTCACAGAATACATACCTTAAGTAATTAAAAAGGTTCTCATTTATGATTTACATCGGATACTAATAGTTATAGATGCATAATAATCTACTCCTGTAGTTTTCCTTTGCCTCTGTCTTTCTTCGAGCATTCATCTTAATCTGAAATTTGTTATCATGATATAGCAAGGGTGAGCAACGACTTTGCTCAGCAAGTTTAAATACAACAAGGATATATCATGATTGAAAGAAAGAATAAGCTTTTGAATTTTCAACAATATAACAATTGTGAAAGAGCATAAATCAGAGTTTCAATAAATGAATGACTGAACCAATAATGTTTAATGTCAACAAGGTCCATGAATAACTTTAACTGAACCTTAGGGTAATGAAGGTGATCAGTCTTTCATACCTGATGAACATATGCAACATGCACTAAGTGCGAATCAATAATCAGTATAGATGTGAATAATCAACAATAATTATTCACTACTATGCTTTGAAAATTATAACTCAAGTTTGAGTTAGAGAAAACTTGCATGTACTGTTAATTACTGCTATGCAATCTAATTTAATCCTTATATTAAAAAGACCTATCAGTTATAAGATTGATCTTTCAATTAACATAACATACTTTATCTCATAATATTATTACTTTATAAGTAAATTATCTAACATTTAACCACATAGTAAAATATTAGATCACACCGTAACATCATATGTATTTACAAGTCTAAACCTAGCACACATCGAGTCTTTAATAGTGTTCAATATAGTATGCTGAGTGGTTTTTCACAAACAACCAACAAACTAATTTCCCGTCTCGTCTACACTGTATTTCACAGTGAGTTAGATCGGTAGTTAGTTTGTATATACCTCCGCTCCCTGAAGAAATTGTTTAGCTCAGCTACTATACATTAACCATTAAAAAGTACGACTGTACTACCTTAGACTTAACACTACTTTGTCATATAACTTGTGAATTAATATTTAATCTTTTTATTTTATAAGTCCTTCTTTATAATTTAGTAAGCCGAATACCTAATCCAGCAACCTAGATTCAAATAACTTGTTGTTTCCCAACACAACAAAACTGACATAAATAATCCAACAACCTGGATTCAAACTAAATTTCAATTTAGTAAACTATTTTCCAATCCAGTAGACTAGATTCAACTGACCTCCAATCCAGCAAGCCTGGATTCAATTAACATCTAATCCAGCAAGCCTGGATTGAGAAAACATACTTATCCAGTAACCTGGATTATCTAAACAGACCAATCCAGCATCCTGGATTATCCAAACATACCATTTCAGCAACTTAATGGCCAATCCAGCAAACCAGATTGCAATCCAGTACTCTGGATTCCAATTCAGCAAACTAGATTCAAAATAGATTTCAATCCAGCAAACTGGATTCCCCTTTTTAACCTAATCAACTTATTATTATTTTTTTATCTTTTGGCCACACATATATACATATATTCTATATACAAAAATAATTTTTCAAGAATTTTTCAATTTCCTTTAGTATTTTTAAAAAATACATTTCTAGTTAAAACCTTAAGAAATTAGCTACATCATGATTAACACCAGAAATTCCAAACTCTTGTCGGGATCTTACACGTATTACCGTGAGCTTCCAGTTTAAATTGTGTGGCCATCGGAGTTATAGAACTCCAGTTATAGCGTTTTTCATCGAAAAAACCCAAATATTGAAATGGTCATAACTTGGTCAATTTAAGTCGGAATGAGCTCATTTTTGGACAGGAGCTACTTCATATCATATATTTTCATTTCCCAAAAGGTCAGAATTTATTTCAATAATTAAATGGATGAAACGGCCCTTGACAATTTTGGACAGCAAGCTTTTTGTCATTTTTAGTTTTGGCATCCTTTGCTAAAAACAGTCCACACGGAAATATACATGGAATTTTTTAGTGATTCTACTTGAATATATTAGAAGACTCATATATCTAACTCTAAAAATTGACCACACTCAAAAATTCAAAATAAAATGAGAGATATGGTCGTTTGAATTTCAGGTTACGTTTTCCCCAAAAATAGTTTTTCTCACTCTTAGGTTTTCTAAGAAATCTTTCATGATCTATTGATTAATCAAACATTAGCCATCATAATACATACTAATACCTCTAAGACTCATGGATCTACCATGATTCATGATCTATTTCATCAAAATTCCACCAAATTGAAGCAAATCATAATCTATGCTAAGAAAATTAATGTTTTCTAACTTTTAAAACATAGTTTCCTTTTTCTTGCTTTTGATCTAACTTTTGATCATAAAAAGTGATAGATCTACACATAACACACTTATTTACATGTAGATCTAAGGTTTTAGAACCTTAGATCTTCATCCCATCAAAACAAGTTAACTAGAAGGAATAACTAGTTTATAGATAGATTTTTATACCTTTGATCAAGTGCATCCTTTCTTCTTCTTCTTCTAAGGTAGCTCAAATATTTTGGTGAAATGGAAAATAATCTCTCTTCCCCTCCCCTAAGGCTGCCGAATGCTACCCTCCTTCTCTCTCTCTCTCTCTCTCCTCTCTCTCTCTCTCTCTCCTCTCTCTCTCTCTCTCTCTCTCTCTCTCTCTCTCTATTTGTTTGTTTTGGTTAACTTGGAAGTGAGAGAAAAGAGAAGATAGAATAGATTTATTTTTTTTAGACATGATATGTATCAATATTCATTCCTCCATCTTCCTAGCTCTTTCTCTCTCTCACTCATTTAGTTGTTTCTTGCAAGTAAGAGATTGCTTGTAGCTTTAGCTAAATGTGTTGGCAACATAAAAAATTTGACACATGTTGTAGTTGGTAAACAACTAAAGCTAAAGTAATAATGTCATCACATGGCTCCTCTTTTCCTCCCTTGGGCTGAAATTCTTAGGCCTTTCTCCCCCAATTTGGTTCAATTTTATTGATTCATTTACTTACTCCCATGTCCACCAAGTCCCTTAACAAGTGGCTAAAGTTTGGGCTTCACATTTAATTCTTTTGGGCTATCAATTAATTAGCTTGGGCCATGTAAATAATTGGGTCATTTAAATTAACATATTCCACTACTTTTAATTATATCCTACCCTAATCATTTAATTAGAGTTTCCATTCGAATTTAAATCCTTACTCATGTACATTTAATTTCGTAACCCAATTAGACTTACTTTAATTAGGTTATAAAATTAATTAATAGAGATGTATAAAATAAATCTTATAAATTTATTTTATATTTTAAATACTAACATCTTTTCCTATTATAACCCTTATTTAAATTTTCATACCTAATAATTTAATACGTTGAGACATGTCCCACAAATCTCATACTATATTTATTCTTATCTTTCCTCTTGCTAAAATATGTATGTCACAACACTAAATATATATATATATATATATATATATGTATATATATATATATATGTACCTATACATATACATATTTTAAGAATTCAAATCAAACCATATAGGTTCTTTAAAAAATTTAACTAAATCCTCAAATTCTCATCTATGTTTTACTCTTTTACCTTTATTTTAATTATTTAAAATATTATAAATTTTTGGGTTGTCACATTTTCAATTTCAAGATTTTCAATAGAAATGATAAGTGTAGAATTTTCTATTTCAAGATTTTTATTTATATTTTTTTAATTTCTCTAGCTCTTCTTTTAATACAAAATTTTTTGAAGAGTCATTTTCTAGTTTCTCATTTTCTTCTTTTAAAGTTTAATTAATTATGATTAAATTTGAATTTTCTATTTTTAGATTTCTATTAGTCTTAATTAATTTTTCTACTGAGATTTTTAGTTTAATAAAATCTTCTTTAATGATTTTATTATCATCATAAAGACAATTGTATGCATCTTGTAGTTCATGATGTTCTTCATTTATATTATCTAAACTAAGTGTGACAAATGAAGTACTAGGTAATTTATATGCTGAATTTACCTCAAATTTTGGTGAATATTCATTGTCTGCCATTAGACATAGATTTGCGATTGTCTCGGTTTATTCAGCAGTTCCTTCTTCATCACTTAGATCCCAGCCTTCTTCAGCTACTAGTACTTAGTTGTTGGCCAGCTTAGGACAGTCCTTTTTGAAGTGTCCAGGCTGATTGTATTCGAAGCATGTATTTGAATTTTCATTTGAGCTAGCATTTCTGAAATAGTTGTTGTTAGCTTTGAAGTTGGCTCCTTATACTTTTGGTTTGAAGGCTTGCTAGTTTCTGAAGTTGTTGAAGTTGTTGTTTGTTTTCATAAAGCCTTTGCCATATCTTCTTGCTTTACTTTGGATTACTCTCCTAAGTTATCTTGATAATAAAGAAACTTCGTTATTATCTAGACTCAAGAGTTCTTCATTTAACTCCTCATCATCGCTTTCTTGATCAACTAGTAGAGTGTCCACGCCGGAAAAAAATCTTGCTCCTTTTTTGTTTTAAAATAGGTCCTTTTTTCTTTGGTTTTGATTTTCGTCTTTCCTTTTGCTTGTCTACCCTTTTCCATTTGCTATGTCTATGGATTTTATTGAAGGGCGAGGTTTTAGGACAGACGTACCGACATAAGTGTCGACGACTTTGAAAAGATTGATTTAATTTTGATGATTGGACCGAATGAGACAGAGTCGCCAATTGGTATGGTTTAAATGGATGTACCAACTCATCCGAGTTTTAATAGTTTTTCGCAAGATGGTCCAATACGTGACTCCAAAAGATTGGTCTTGAAACTAGAGATTCGTGGAATCCGGGGGCTAGGTTAAGTGGGGGGGAAGGTGTTAGGCACCCCCCAACTCCCGTGAAAATAAGGTACCGCATCTTATTGATTTTTTATGCATAAAATATGTGTGTGTGTGTGTGTGTGTGTGTTTTATTTCGAAAGCTTTATTCATTTTTATTCTAAGTCTTTATTTTGGGTGACTTGAAAGTAGTGTTGTACCTCATTTGCGCCTAGGTATGAAGGATTTGATTTGATAAAAAGTTCATTTTTAACAAGATTTATGAATTGAAATGATGTTTTAAAAAGTAAGGTTTTCAAATCCTTTGCCCGACTAGGAATCGAGGACTTCGATACTTCCTTTTATTCTTTACGTTCAATAGGTGATCTACCCCGAATCGCTTTATTATGATCGAAAGCTCTTTGCGATTTTATTAGAAATCATTTTGATGATATTCATGCAAAAACATCAAAAAAGGTCGAATCATCATCGGGCATGTAAGCCATCTCGATGAACCGAGCTCCGGCAATTAAAGTTTTCACTATCACGGGATCTTGAATCCGACTTCTCGGGACTAACCCCTCGAGCTCGTCTTCAAGATCCAAATATTACATATATAATGATATTTATGCTATTAAAACATTACAACATGAAAACCGGTCCATCGTGGGAATCAAGACGGATTTATTCGGGGATCTCAACACTGGGATTCCTAGGCTCACATTATTTATGTGGGATTACATATATACAATGTCCTCGGCTTTGATATTAGGTGATTTCATCAGTTGAAATCACCGTTTTAAACCATTTCGGACCCCTTTCACCTCTAAAAATAGATTTAGGGTTATACGGGGTAACCGGGACCGTTTAAAGTAATAAATTCATAGATCTACCATGAATCTAAGCCAATATAGCACACGGGTTAAAGCTTCAGGCATAATAACCTCTCAAAGGATAGATTCAGCTTAGATCTATATAGATCTAGCCTCTACGATCAATTTACAACACAATAAGCACAATATAACCGATAGAAACGTAATATCTATCAACTATTACATAATATGCTTAAAATACAACAAGTTTAACTATATTTAAACAAGATATATCATCAATCTAGTATTTGAACAACGTTTATAAAGAACGAAGCTAGAAAGTGTGTTGTTTCACCTTGGGGGACGCGTGAACAAGCGTTTTAACTCCCGTGGCCAACGTGGAACACTCCCGGGACTTCAAATAGATGCTAAATGAGATGATTAAGCTTCAAGTTGGTGTTAATGTGCTAAACCCTAGCCTTTCTCTCTTTAGAATATCTTTCTCTCTCTAAAATTATATCTCTCTCGCTTTACAAATGAGCTAGTGTGGGGGATATAAGCTGGCCGAGCCAGCCGCTTACATACATGCGGCTAGCCGCATATATGGATGCCGCTGGGCTAGGTGGGTCCCACACTCTCGACAGGTGTTCCTTCGGTCCTAGTTCAGAAGAAGTTGACCTCCGCAGATTGACCTTTCAGAAAGCCTTTGCTGAATGCATCGAGATAAGATCGAGTCTGACTGAATTAGGGTTCGAGAAGTCGATACTCATAGCCGAGATATATCCTCCAGGTCCATATATCAGTTAGTTGGCTTATCTTTGATGGCACGTCATTTGAGGTTTGCTAAGGTGGTTTTCGGTGAATACTGTCTCAGCTCGGCGATCCTTGCTCAGTTCACGTTATGTTCGGACGTCATTGGTCCTTTGCATCATTCCCGGGGTTGTCTCCGAGATGACCTGGCTCTTTTGCCCTACCTCGGGGTTGTCTCTGAAGTAAAATTATACTTTTGCCCTTCTGTAAGGTTAGTACAAAGAAAGCAAAATTTTGAGTGTCTACAGATGCCCCTCTTTATCATGTTTATGCAGTGTAATGGAATGAACACGACAAACATTACTAGACACGAGAATGCATGTCAAGGTATATCTGATGATGCAATATCATGTATAACAGATGTAATGATGTGTGAGATTATAAAAGGGTTACTCCTCCCAGCTGGGGAAGTTAAAGATTACGTTGTCGGGATTAAGTCAACCTACACTGGATTATAGTCAACGGATTGCACCATCGGGGTCATGCCGATGCCTTCACTAGGTTGTAGCCAACGAATTATTTTATCGGGGCTGAGCCGACCGGCATTAGGTTGTAGTCAACGAATTACATTATCGGGGATTTGCCGACCTGCGTTGGGTTGTTGCCAACGGATTACATCATCGGGGATTTGCCAACCTGCGTTGGGTTGTTGGCAACAGATTACACCATCGGGGGTCGAGCTAACGCCTTCACTGGTTCGTTGCCGGTCTTTGAGATGTAGTATTGATTTTGACTAATTTACTGGTCTTCTGGCATTCAACGTCGGGATTCTGATCTTTACAGAATCTCTGCTGTTTCGGAGCGTTTTTAGGGTTTTCAAGGTTTAAAATTATCCCGAAAAGGTATCATTTTCACCCATTTAACTTGAATTTCTTCATTTTCTCTTTATAAAATCCAAGAACTTCTTCATATCTGCTGGATTTTGGCTTGATTCGGAGTGATTTGTCACCGTACATCTCTTCTGCGCACTACGGGTAACGCCTAGACTCCGTTTTTTGTGTTTTCGTTGGTGAAAACCCGTATTTCCTTCCTTAAATGCATTATATCTAATATATATGCATAGATAGAAAGATAAACATGTTTATAATGCAATGCATGCTTACATATCATCTTATGGACCGTATGGATGCGGTATATTATCCTTTATCGGTTAATCTACACATACATTGAATCTATGTGTTAGAATAACAACTTGAATTGATATTTACATGCTTGGCTGTGATGGTATACCCGCATAGGGTGATTTCATGCATGCTTCGGGCATGTAGATAGTCCATTTTATAGGGGCGACTCTGGCGAAATTTTTCCATGAGTCAAACGTCAGGGTCCTAGATATATTTATGGATATACTACGATGTGATTAAAATGATGTACACATATAATGGCACATATAGGACATGCATGATGTGATGACCTAAATTATATTTCATGGATTTAATTTAAAGTTTGAAAAGGACAGGAATATACCTGACTTGGCTTTGATTCCTACAAACTCATTGTTCAGATATGGATTCTGCGGGACCCAGCCGTTCTTCATCCCAGCGGATTTCAGCTGGAGTTCGCAGACAGAGTGCTCCCTCCGACGCTCCTGTTCCCTGGATTAGCAGACGGGTACAGTGATTGACGGAGCCAGCTCAACGACCTAGTGGCGAGGACCATCCTCCCATGGACGAGGAGGATATCTATGAGCCTGAGGTTCCGCCTCAGCCCGCTATTGCGCCTAGATTTCTTCCCGACATTGAGGTAGTTGTGCTTGATTTGCTGGGTACGGATCTGAGCCGCCAACCCTCTATTCACTTGCAGGTGAATGAGGTACGTGATTAATCTATCTTTATTTCTCCTTTCTGTCATCGACGGTCTTTCTTAACCTTGAGGTCGTGCAGGTTTCGGAGTTTACCCAGCCCAGGGGTAACTGGTTTAGCATATACTCTCTGTATCATTCGCTACATCCAGAGTACCGGGCGATCGTGGATTCTTGGGGATTTGAGGCTTTCCTCACCATTGCTCCCCGTCACTGCCCTTGGGGCTATTTGCGAGCTTTGTCTGAGCAATGGTTCCATCAGAGTCAGTCTCTTCATCTACTGGACTGCGAGGTTGTGATGACTCCAATGGATTGGAGGTACATCACAGGCTTAGAGTTTACTGGGGACAGAGTGCCCTTGGAGATAGGCATCATTCTTACCACTGTGCGTACCCTCCTAGGGTTTTCTCCTTAGGAGCGGGCTTCAAGGCTCGCAGTATTCGATCAAGGAGCCTGAGCGTCGATGCTGCTCGAGGCACCCTGCAGCAGCAGTTGCCTACAGATTTGAGGGAGAGGGATTGCATGTGACGCCCCCAAATTCCAGGACCGTCACGGGGTCTCTCGAATTCGGTTCATCACGTACTCATGGTAATACATTACGATAATAATAACTAAATATCACACGATCACAGCGGAAAATCTATTCTAGAATAATTTACAATGATTTATTATAATTATTCCCCCAAGTCTCGCAACCTACAGTACTTAATAGATTACATAATAATATCAATTAACGACTTATTACATAACCTAACTTAAGCTTAAACATAATTAAAACCAGTCTTACTACATCATCTTAATACAATATTAAAATATTTAAAACATATAAGAGACAAGCTAATTGGTAGCCTTGCCCTTGCCCTTATCAACGCCCGAAGGTTCGCCATGCTCTGCCTTAACTGAAATGTTTTAGGGAAAGCAAGAATGAGCACAAATTGCCCAGCAAGTAATATATAATAAGGGTGAGTAATAAGATTCCCAATTCTCGAAAAGGTATAACAAGGTTTGATAGTTCAAGGATAAAAAGAATATCAACAGTTCTCAATAACAGTCGCTAAGGACAGAATAATATCAATATGATTCAATAATACGTCAATTCAAGATTTTAAATAATTGAATACTGAGCAGTCACTAAGGACTATGAACTTCTACTAGAATTGACAGTAATAAACTGAAAATCCAATAAAAACAGGTACAACAGGTGATCAGCCTAAAGTACCATCGTTATGCATAACAATCAATCATACTCAAGTGTGCACGTCGGTCTTCCGACAATTATATATTCCCTTCAAAGAAGGTTGTTCTTCTCAGTCAAATACAAGATCCCGCACCAATCAATTAGTTTGGGTTGCTTTCCAATAATATAAGTCTAGCCGAATCAAATGACATAGACACTTTCACAATATTCAAGAACAATACTAAGTTCAACATGAATAATAGCTTTAATGAAATAAGAGTTCAAGTATGCTAATTCAATTCAACCGATTAAGTAGAAAACTAGTTCGCAATATACAAGGATAGAATACTTGCACAGTAAAAGAGTGTAAGTTAGGAAACTTGCAAAATCATAGATTTTCTTGCATAAAGTAAATGCGTCGGTTAGGGTACTTGCACTTTAAAAGAGTGTAAGTAAGAGAACTTGCCTTTAGCGTAGTTTATCCACGAAAGTAAATTAACACTTTCGAATTCCTATCGTAATACAGTTACGTATATATATGATATTCATTAGTCATATAATTAAACTTCACATTTTATCTTCGAATATACGATCAACACATAAGCTAAGTCTTAACCTAGCTACACAGTTATATAGAATATAAGTTCTATCTTTAACATTCCTCCTTTAGAGTTTAAACACATTCTTATATCTTATAAGATCGCAATTAATACTAAATATATTTCATTTTAGCAAGTTACGGCATTCTCTTTGAATTAACCGTCAAAATCGGGTTCAAGTAACATCATATAATATCACGTAGCATGTATTCATATTTAAAGGATACTTTACATGCTTGTATAACTTTTCCAAATCCAATCGTACATGGTATAGGTTCTTAAGTTAATACTTAAAGCCATTCAAGGACACGAACTCATATGGTCTAACATGCTCGCTTTTTAAACCCATAAGATATTCACATAACTTGTATTAAACGTGCTCATGAGTACTCATATTGCATATATGTAGCTAGCATTGTTATTATCTTGAAAACATGCTTCGTTTATGCTAAACTTTAATCACGGCAACCAATCATGGTATATATATATGCATGACACATGAATGAGTCTAAGAGTACTATCACATGTGTCCATAAATATCAAAATTTAAATCTCCACGTATCGTGTTAATGCTCACGTGCAAGGCTTGTATTTCTATTAGTGAATCTTACTAATAGGGCCTAACATGTTCATGCTTCCTTACGAACTATATAAACACAAGTTAAGGGTTCATTCATATATTTCAAAGTTATCTAAACATGCTCATAGCATCAAAGCGCTTATATAGCATTTACATGATCATATCCACCTTCAAACTTACATTTTTGTTAGGAATGAGCACTAGTTAGGTTCACATGTTCATATTTTATTACGGAACCAATATAGATAAGCTAACATGCACTTCATGTGTCTCTAGGTGGTACTAACGTGCTTGCAAGGTCAGTATGTAAACATGCTTTATAATGTTAATGATTGTTTATGAAATTTTAAGTTCGTTTCCAAGCTTCATGTCGTTTTGTTAACCATGCATGCTAATACACTAAAACATGCTTACATTGTCTCATTAGGTTTATATATATGTATCAATCATGCTTCCATGCTTGTTTAAACAAAAATCAACCAATTAGTACATAACAGTTTTGTTGCAGAATGCAGAAAACTGAACACAGAGGCCGGCGCTGCGGCGCGGCAACAGCATCCACAATCTGGCGCTGCGGCGCGGGCATAATGCCCTGGGATTGGCGCTGTGACGTGGGAGACGCTGGTACTGCCGCGTTCTGGCGCTGCAGCGCGCAGCTAACGCTGTGCATCGGCGCTGTGGCGCGGCATTGCAGACTCAGTTCGCTGCAGCCAAAACCGTCCCCAAACTTCCCATTTCATCGATTTCAACATTCCCAGATGCTATTAGACTTCTTTAACTTACTAACACACATATATATATATATATATATATATGCTTATATAATAGTCAATCGCCATTTATCAATTCCCAATTTTATGAACTCCAACCAATTTCACGAATTTGATGTTTTACAGAAATTACAGAGCAAAAGTGGAAATGAAAGTCAAGAAAGCTATATAGTGGTTTCATCATGTATGTATGTTCATATAACAACAATATAAGGGTTCTACAACCCAATCATGAACCAATTTGGCATAATCAAGAATTTGAAGGAAACTTCAGAAACAGAAAACAAAAATGAAGAACAAAGAAAAAGGGATTATACCTCTGCTAGGATTCAAATAGAGTTTGCTGCTAATCCAACTTCCCCTACTGATATATGTATATTGCTTTCACTCACTACTTATGCAAACTCTCAGCAAATTGAAAACGAAGAAACATGGCTGCTATTTATAGAAGAATCCTTACACAGACAATGTAATTGTCCATTAATTTGAACCAATAGATTGAAGCTTTGTATATCAGCTTAAGGAAGAGTTGGTAGAGTGGTTGAAGAACACTGTTGTGCCCACTCCCCATATCATGATTTGCTAGAATGCTGAGTTCGAGAGAAGAGAGTAGGCATAGGCTTTCACGTGTAGGAGAGGATGAGGAATGGACAAGCCATATATCTCAGCATTTGCAACATGAAGTGTATTAATACTAATGCCATATATACATATATCATACACTTAGGCTATTATATCTATATTCATACTACATATTTAGATTACAATTAGAATTATAATGTAATCCCAATAATCAAGTTATTCACATAATGTAGTAAGTGTAAATTGACACATATATTCCATTACATATATAAATAATCATCAATTATTATTTATATTCATAATACATTATTTTAATGTATACTTACATACATATTGTCACATAGGCTATTATCATGTAACTCTCATAATTCAATAAGCCTTACCATATAATAGCGTCATATTACACTTCACATAATACATAGTTAGCTAATATATGTTACACATTTAATTCGCATGCTTGCATATAGAATCACTCATCTTATTAAATATTAATTAATAATATACACACATCCTTCATCAATCAATATAATTGTTAATCTCCATAACAATTTAATTAACCCTTATATGATTAATTATCACTTTAATATAAATCTTATTATATTTATAAACACGTTGCTCATTATTATTATTATATTTATTGTAATAATAATAATCACATATGATAAATCAATCACAGTTAATATTCCACAACAATTAATTAATATTCTATGATAACAATTAATTAATATTCTACAATAGCAATTAACAAATAATATAGATTAATTGTTCGCCTAAATTAATATAATCATTCTTATATTGTGCCACACAAGGCTATCAATGAGTTTATCGCAAACCCCATCAATTTCTCAATTATTATAATTATTCAATTTTATATAATTGAATTAATCATTCTCATAACACAAAATCATTTATATTCAAATAAATTCTCGTTTCCATTAATATATTTATTTAATAATATATGAAAATTCACGGGTATTACATTGCATCTTGCGGCGTCTATTCCTGACCATCCTGAGGGGTTATTTCATCGCGAACAACTCCTTCACCGTTCCCTTCAACTTGGTAGGGGTAGTTCGAGACGTAGACCACATTGGGGACTACTATTGGGGATCTTTTACATTTGCTCTCTTCCTGCACGAGATGCGATTGCGATCCGATGGAGTCACCGATGCCTGGGTCAGATTTTACCTGTTTCTTCTGGTAAGTCCTTTTGACCGAATTTCATTTGTTTGACCTTTGATTGGTTTATCTTTTCCCATGACTAATGTAGGGTTCTTTTGAATTGACAGTTCTGGGCTTATATGAGGCTTCCCTTTCTTCGCCACATCTCTGTCTTAGGCTTGGACACTTATCATCGGGGACGTAGATGGCATCAGTTCACTATGTCAGAGGTCCCGGTCGCGGAGGGCTTTTCCCATGCCCGTCTTCTATTGGAGACATTGATGGCTGAGGACATAGTGTGGGTTCCATATTTTGGAGAGCACTTGTCCGAGGGATTTGAGGATGGTTTACTGACAGGGCCAGAGTTTTATTTATCTACTCGCTGGATTCCATTCCTTTTTTGATGGAGGTTGGGAGCTCTACCTTGGGGAACGTGCTTTTTGATGTATCACTGGGGAGATTCGCCTTCCTTTTCTTCCTCCAGCACAGTGTTTTTGGCCTTTATCTTCGTCAGCTGCATCGATTCCCACTGAGGGGTATGACGGTTTTCACTTGTCTGACGGTCCGATCACTTCTGAGGACTTGATCGCTTGGTGGGGCCAACGCACGATAAAAGCTCAGACACGGGCTACCCAGTTCTTGGGAGATATGGTTCCAGGGTAACTTATGATGAAGGACTGGATATCATATTTTTAGGAGCCCTCTCATCAGCCTCAGATCGCTGATTTGAGACTTCAATTGGAGCAGCTGTCGACGTATTGTTGTCACATTGGTTTGGACCCCTCCTTAGCTAGTACTTTTGCTGCTCAATGGGTCATGAGGCTAGATCGTCAAGCGGTGGTGGCTCTCATGGTGCTGAACCTTTAAGTACCGGTGGCTCTCAGGATGGAGATGATCTGTTTACTCATCACCCGGATATGCAAGAAACACGTTATTTCCCGGATCAGCAAGATGTGCCCACCCTAGGTAGACTGCCCCAGGTTGACCAGTTTGATGATACCATCACTTTTCTGGATGATTTTGACATTGTGACGAGCACATAGGTCCTCTGTTAGTCATTGGGTGTTTGTGCCCCAGTATCCTGTACTTTTTATTTTTTAGTTTTTACATGTATCATAGGTATGACAGTGATGTATATAAAACTAATGTATCTGGCAGATATCTGTGTATGATGTTTTCTATTTATTCATCGCACATGCTATTTTATCACTTGTTATGATGTATGCTTCATATATACATAAATAATTGGATAGAGATTGACCCCTGTATGGTCTTATTAACACAGTTTTTACAGATGGCGTCCTCTGCTGTGGTGTGCTTGGATCACATTCCGCCTAGCCATATTGTGACGCCCCGAAAATCGGCCTATTTTTCACACCTAAATTCAGTGCGTTACGATACTACTCATTCCATACATACATCATTATATCCTGAAGATACATGATATATTCACACATTCCCAATTTCTATTACCTCAAAACGTTCATTCATTAAAAATAATGATAATTACATTATTCTTATCACATTACATCTATGACTTAACTAGTCACCATATCTATAGAATAGTTTTAATCTAACTATTCTCTAAGTCTCGACTTGATCTTCACGCTTGGTCATAACATGAACAATACTTCATCTTGTGACGCTAATGGTATTCACGACCATTGCATCTCACCATAGCAGGACATCCATCATCATGATCTTCATTAGGTCCTTTAACATATACTACAGTCGTTCGCTGAAAATGTTTTTATTTCAAGCAAGTGTGAGCATTCAATTGCTCAGCAAGTCATAGCAGTTGAGTAAACAACTAAAGCAAGAATCAAAGTTCTTTTAAGTCTTCAATAACCGAACAATGGTTATGAAGCAGCTCGAACAATAGGAATACGTTCTGATTCCTATCATTTTACAACATGCATCACATATACTTCGTCATACTTTCATTTTCTACTCATTCATATACATTCTGTCTGGCTAGAATCATTAGCACAGACTTACCGATATCGATTTATGAATAACCGAACTTCCTAACATGAAACAGTTCAATCATAGAACAGTTTATTTCATAGAAACACCGAAGTGTTAACATTGTGGCACAAGGCCTCATTCATACCAACACCTTGTACAAATATCACACATTTGCACATACGAAATACTTCCTCATGTTCAATATCTAAGGAAGTTAAGAAACTGGCATTCATCATAAAGGATGAAGGAAGTTCAAAAACTTGCCTTACTCACAGCTACCGCTTAGGGTTTACGCTGAGTTGCTCATCAAAATTACTATGTAGCACATGAGGAATAACAAATAACAATTAGTCAAATACTTGACTTATGCATTGATTTAACTTTCACTATACTTCTTATGGTTCGCGTTCTTGTAATACAAGTTTATGCGACCAACTTTACGTTCATTACTCCTATTCTTTCATTACATTATACTTAGAACACATCGAGTCTCTAACAGTAGTCACATATAGTACACTGAGTGCTTTCCCACAAACAACCAACAAACTAGTTTCCCGTCTCGTCTACTTTGTCTTTCACATTGAGTTAGATCTGTTGCTAGTTCGTATATATCGTCTCTCTCTGACGGAATCATTTAGCTCAGATACTATATCTCGACCATTATAGACTGCGAATGCATTATCTTTATAGACTTAACTTATCCGAACCATTATAACTATAATGTTCATTAAGTTATTCATCATTACATTCTTACCACGTTCGGTCCTTACGACTCGGAACGTTCATCCAAGTTATTAATGTTAACTCGGCTTTTCTCATTATAAGTTCTTCATTCTCTTATTATCGTTCTTTACGGCTTATTACATCTTACTATGCCAACATGCATTAACGTCTAAGTCATACAACCAATGTATACTTACAACGTTCCCTCAACGCCGATACGATTCACGAGAAACGTTCATGTATCCTGCATTCACGTTACTCGTCTATTAATCTCATTCAACCTTTACTTAAGGTTTAAATAACTTGTTTAAGTGTTACATTAAGTGAATTATATGTTCACCCGAACTCTCATCAATTATCACAAAGTATGATGATCGACGAGATCTTAACTTGCCCTTCAACTCAAACTTTGGTTAACAATTTACGTTTCCCAAACTTAAGTTCATTCACATTTGATTAACGTTTAATTCTTATAAACCCTTGATTAAACATGTTGTTTAAAGGGTATACATTCATCTCATTCATTTCTTACTAACCCTTTAATCCCTATGGAAATAGGTTAGGTAAACAACCAACTTGGTCAACGTTTTTCCAAGACTGGCGCACCTCGCGCCAGCTTTGCCCTACCAGCAGTGAGCCCTGCGCTACCCATACAGGGTTATCACCCGGACTGGCGCACCCCGCGCCGGTGCTGCCTACTGGGAGGCGCGAACCGCGCCAGCTCTGTTGCTCAGAAAAATTTCCTAAGTATGAAAATTTATGAAATTCTTGAGTCCGTAACGTGATCGTTATAACTCGGAATTGGTTCATTCCAAAGCCAATATTTCACATATACCATGTTCTACGATTCCATCCAGTCATAATTCATTTCTAAATCCGTTGGCAGAAAATTCACAGTTTAGTCCATTTTTACGCGTTCGTCGAACGTTCGCGAACGTTTAAGGCTTGTTTCTTCGTTTTAACTCCGAGTTTGTTCGTTCATGCTCTCGCAAGTCTTGTTTACATAATTACACGTATTGCAATCAAAAACCATCATTTCTGAATCACACGACGACTTTTGACTTTCATTCCGGGAAATTCACGATTTCGACGCATAACGTCTAATCGCATAAACTTTCTCCGAAACTTCGTTACTCGATACTTTTACGTCAAACCAAATGGAATCAATCCATTGGTTGTTCATTTATGATTCTAAATATATTAAACATCTATGTTTTAAATGATTTTCTTCATTACGTTCTTCGTGTTCTTCATGTTCTTCGTTCGTTCTTCGTTCGTAATCAATGTTATGATTATGATTTTACATTTTCTCACATTCTAACGTTATAAGTTTGATAATTCAACCTTATAACATCAGAGAGTGAATATAACTCATCCGAATCGTTCACTAACATCTTCTATTCTTCTTTTCGTTCATTAACCATTCATTATGGTTTAACTTAACCATTTCAAGGTTTTAACATATTTCTTCCTTAACTCCTTAACCATTTCATTATGGTTTTACTTGTTCTTGGTTCTTAGTGTTTTAAAGTCCACTAATACCAATCTTCTTACTTCCTATAATTCATGCTCTTTCATTTTCCACTTCTCTATCAATTTAAGAATTGAAAGAAAGATGAAACTTAAGGTTTAACACTTATACCTTATAAGTGTTCTTATCTTTGTTCTTGACAAAAAGCTTAAGCTAGCTTCTCTTGCTTCCTTGATTGCATGACCAAGCTTTTCCTTTTCTCTTCTCTTCTCTCTCCATATAGGAGTTGGTGGAATTTTCAAAAACTCAAAATATGAAGGCCAAGCCTTCTATTTAGAGTTGCAAGAGTTGGAGTAGTTTGGTCATTAGACTAAACCTCCTCAACTCCACCTCCTCTCCACATCACCACCATCTCCCACCACTTGCCAACCATGTCCTCCCATACGCTAGCATGTGCTAGCACATGGCCTCCCATGTCACACCATGTGCTCTCCCATATCACATGCTCATGGGTTGCCCCATGGGTTGCCCTATGGGTTTTACCCACCCGTTTACCCGCCGGTTCGACCCACGAATTTAATTCTTAGATTTAATTCAAATTAAATCTATTGACTTCGTATAAAATTTATATTATACGTGGTATTAATTCTCGTATCCTCCTCTTATTATTCTCGTATAATAACTAGTATTACACGCGTATTCTTTATGTATAATAATCATTTATTATTACACATAATCATTTCCTTCCTTAATTTCACTTTCCCTAACCCTTCGGGTTTTTAAGTCCGCAAGCGAAAACTTCGCGAGCCATAAATGAAATATTATTACATATTCCATCTCGTCTCAAAATCCTATCATTACGCATTTCTCAAAATTTCAAAATAAATTCCCGAGCAGAAATAGATGAATAGTGATTTTTGTCATTTTCTTCCCGATAAAATTTTTCTCAGCTAACTTAACTTTTCACGGTATATTACAGTCAAATCTTTCGACAGAATGTCATTCGGACATTCCAATCTCTCGAAAAGGCTTAGGGTCCAAACCCTAACCTTAAACCCTAACCCTTAGGGTTAAATCCTAACCCTTAGGGTTTTAACATGAATAGTGCCAATTTTGTCTTTTTCTCTAAAATATTTTTATTCCAGGAAATCATTTATTTTCATCTTGAAAATTCATACTCGTTCATTCCAGCTCGTAGCCAGAATCCTCCCCATTTTTAATCATCCTATGTCATAGAATGATTAATATACACATATCATATAACATAATCAATACAAATTCCTTTTATTAATTATTAATTCTTTAATCTTAAATTTTTAGACAATCCAATTTTTCGGGTTGTCACACATATAGCTACCGGTTTAAGGGTTTGGTATGACCAGCTGCCATATGCTAACCGTATCGCCGTCAGTCGCATGCTAGGCCATTCCCTGTCTCTGTTGTCTTTTCATGTTCCTGAGGGGTTTATTGGTGGGATATTTAGGTATTGGATTCCTGAGCGCCACGTTTTTTCGATTTGGCTAGGATGAGTTGACTCCTACTCTGGAGGAGTATGGTTGTATTTTTGGATTGTCGATGGAGGGGCCATGTGCTCGGATGGGCATTGGGCCATATACGCCGCCAGTTCATGACGATAACTGGACTTAGGAGGGCAGTTGTATTGGCCGAGGTGGGTAGTAGCCACATCATTTCCATGGACTTCATGATAGGTCACTTTGGATCTGCTGACAGCTTTGCCGTCTATCATGGAGACTTCGCTATTTCAGAGGAGAGATGGCATACTGCCCAAGTGGACGCCATGGTCATGTGCCTCGTAGCATATTTATATATACCATTCTATGTTGACCATCTAGACGTGGTGATGTCGATGGTTGTCGAGGCTCTCAGAGATGACTTCACCATACTTCCCCTTGTCCTGGCAGAGACATTGATATCAGCTTCTATCTGTCATATCGTTGGGGATCAAGAGTTCATAGGTAGCCACGTGCTCCTATACATCTAGTTTATGATGCACCTCAAACCGATCGGTCGGCTTCGTCGTCACGGGTTCTGTTTTGGACATGGCTTGTCTCAGGTCTACTCATATCCCTCAACTTCTTGCGTCGATGAGGCGTCCTGGATTTCATTTCTGGGTGCCATGGAGGAACCTTTTGCGATAGTTATGTATTCTGGTTATTACTCCTTTCTGAGTTTCACCACCCATATAGACGATATGGATTTCCTTCTGTTGGCTAGTTTGAGGCGTGTGACGACCTATCATCCTCTGGCAGTGATGGGTCAGTTCGATCAGTACCAAGAGGTCCATGCATTTGAGGGGACTGAGGATTATTGCTTCCCTGTCTACTCAGTTACCAAGGCTGATCTAGCTTGGGCTTATGGATTCTGGTCTCATTGACAGACAGCAGAGTTCAGAGACTGCCATCCGAGTCGATTTGCAGAGTACTCAACTTGGCTAGAGTCGGATTTGGCACCAGACACAGTAGGCCAGATTGAGATATGGTCTTTATCTGGGGATGATGGTGGATCCACAGACGCTGAGGAGCCCATAGAGGAACCTATATCTCCGACTGAGGATGCTCTATTTACAGAGTTAACAGCTTCCCTAGTTAGCACTGTCCCTCGTTTAGCCTCAGTTTCCATGTAGGCGATGGATAAACAGCTTTACTTGGTGACCTTTTAGAGGGATCAGGCCCGAGCTCTTATGTATACCACCGTAGCTGGTCGGGATGCTGCTATCGCTGAGAGAGACGCAGCCCTTGCTTCCAAAGACCAAGCCCTCATTTACAGAGATGAGACCCAGACTTTCTCAGATGGACTCATTAGTCACATACAGGGTGTAGTGCAGAGTCAGGAGGAGGTTTATCGTATGGCAGCAGAGACACTGAGACGGGTTGAGATACTGGAGCACGAGCTCAAAGATTCTCATCCAACTGCAGAGACCGCTGGGTATTTAGCTATGTTGGGTCGTCTTACTGTCAATTTATAGCTCTACTTTATTTCCCTGTATAGACTTTGTTATTATCGCTCGTCATAGGTTAGAATTAACTTTTGTATTCCAAATAGTTGCTTGTCTACCCTTTTCCATTTGCAATGTCTATAGATTTTATTGAAGGGCGAGGTTTTAGGAAAGAGGTACCGACATAAGTGTCGATGACTTTGAAAAGATTAATTTAATTTTGATGATTGGACCAAATAAGACAGAGTCGCCAATTGGTATAGTTTAAATGGATGTACCAACTCATCCGAGTTTTAATAGTTTTTCGCAAGATGGTCCAATACGTGACTCCAAAAGATTGCTCGTGAAACCCGAGATTCGTGGAATTCGAGGGCTAAGTTAAGCGGGGGGAAGGTGTTAAGCACCCCCCGACTCCTGTGAAAACACAGTACCGCATCTTATTGATTTTCTGTGCATAAAATATGTGTGTGTGTGTGTGTGTTTTATTTTGACAGCTTTATTCGTTTTTATTCTAAGTCTTTATTTTGGGTGACTTGAAAGTAGTGTTGTACCTCTTTTGCGCCTAGGTACGAAGGATTTGATTTGATAAAAAAAGTTCATTTTTAACAAGATTTATGAATTGAATTGATATTTTAGAAAGTAAGGTTTTCAAATCCTTTGCCCGACTAGGAATCGAGGACTTCGATACTTCCTTTTATTCTTTACGTTCATTAGGTGATCTACCCCGAATCGCTTTATTACGATAGAAAGCTCTTTGCGATTTTATTAGAAATCATTTTGATGATATGTATGCAAAAGCGTCAAAAAGGGTCGAATCATCATCGGGCATGTAAGCCATCTCAATGAACTGAGCTCCCACAATTAAAGTTTTCACTATCACGGGATCTTGAATCCGACTTCTCGGGACTAACCCCTCGAGCTCGTCTTCAAGATCCAAATATTACATATACAATTGATATTTACGCTATTGAAACATTACAACATGAAAACCGGTCCATCATGGGAATCAAGTCGGATCCATTCGGGGATCTCAACACCGGTATTCCTAGGCTCACATTATTTATGCGGGATTACATATATACAATGTCCTCAGCTTTGATATTAGGTGATTTCATCGGTTGAAATCACCATTTTAAGCCATTTCGGATCCTCTTCACCTCTAAATATAGATTTAGGGTTATACGGGGTAACCAGGACCGTTTAAAGCAATAAATCCGTAGATCTACCATGAATCTAAGCTAATCCAGCACACGGGTTAAAGCTTCATGCTTAATAACCTCTCAAAAGCTAGATTCGGCTTAGATCTAAGTAAACTCTCTCTCTAGAATGTCTTTCTCTCTCTAAAATTATATCTCTCTCTTTACAAATGAGCTAGTGTGGGGGATATAAGCTGGTCGAGCCAGCCGCATACATACATGCGCCTAGCCGCATGTATGGATGTGGCTGGGCTAGGTGGGTCCCACACTCTCGGCAGGTGTTCCTTCAGTCCCAGTTCGGAAGAAGTTGACCTACGCAGATCGACCTTTTAGAAAGCCTTTGCTGAATGCATCAGGATAAGATTGAGTCTGACTGAATTAGGGTTCGGAAAGTCGATACTCGTAGCCGAGATATATCCTCCAGGTCCAGATATCAGTTAGCTGGCTTATCTTTGATGGCATGTCGTTCGAGGTTTATTGAGGTGGTTTTCGGTGAATACTGTCTCAGCTCGGCGATCCTTGCTCGGTTCGCGATATGTTCGGACGTCATTGGTCCTTTGCATCACTCTCGGGGTTATCTTCGAGATGACCTGGCTCTTTTGCCCTACCTCAGGGTTGTCTTCGAAGTAAAATTATGCTTTTGCCCTTCTGCAAGGTTAGTACAAAGAAAGCGAAATTTCGAGTGTCTACATACAGCTTTGAAAGCGATTCCTTTTGTGACGCCCCCAAATTCGGGTCCCCAGAACCTCGGACCTGGTACGTTATGATACATCATTTCTATAACTATTGCGGAATATATAAACATAAATTGTTTATACAATAACTTTTACAACATAATTCCCAAGGTCTGTAACCTTAACTTAATACCTGCATTCAATATCTTACACGACATACAATGTCATTTGTATCCTATACTATTACCATTTTAACCGTATAATAATTCCATCCTGGAACTTGTCTTTGCCTTTGACTGTGTCCGAAGTTTCTTCTTTAATCTGAAATGTTTATCATGATATAGCAAGGGTGAATAACAATTTTGCCCAGCAAGTTTAAGTTCAAAAAAAGATATATCATGATTGAAAAGAATAATAAGTGACAAACTTTCAACAATATAATAATTGTGAAAGAATATAAATCAATTTTATAACTGAACGACCGAGTCAATAAGAAAGAATGGCCAACAATGAACATGAACAAATTTAACTGAACCAAATGGTAATGAAGGTGATCAGCCTTTCATACCTGATGAACATATGCAACATGCACTAAGTGCGAATCAATAAATCATAGATGTGATATAATCAACAATGATTAATCACGAACATGCTTTACAATAACAACTCGAGTTCGAGTTAGGAAACTTGCCTGAACCGTCGATTACTGCTACGCAATCTAATTTAATCACTTTATTGGAAAGACCTATCAGTTATAAGATTGATCTTTCAATTAGCATAACATACCTTATAAGTAAACTATCTAACATTTAAATACATAGTCAAATATTAGATAACCTTAATACTATACATATACACAAGTCTAAACCTAGCACACATCGAGTCTTTAATAATATTCAATATAGTATATTGAGTGATTTCCCACAAATAACTAACAAATTAGCTTCCGTCTTGTCTACACTGTTTTCACAGCGAGTTAGATCGGTTACTAATTCGTCGATCCCTTCCCCATATGAAGGAGTCGTTTAGCCCAGCTACTATACATCAACCATTAAAGGGTACGACTGTACTACCGTAGACTTAACACTACTATATCATACAACTTATAAATTAACATTTAATCTTTCATTTTATAAGTCCATTTATAAATTAGTAAGCCGAATACCTAATCAAGCAACCTAGATTCAAATTGAATTTTAATTTAGTAAACTATTTTCCAATCCAGCAGACTGGATTCAACTGACCTCCAATCTAGCAAGCCTGGATTCAAATTGACATCCAATCCAGCAAGCCTGAATGCAACTGACCACCAATTCAGCAACCTAAATTATCCAAATAGATCAATCCAGTATCCTAGATTATCCAAACATACCAATCCAGCATCTTGGAGGCCAATCCAGCAAACCAGATTGCAATCCAGCAAACTGGATTCCAATCCAGCAAACTGGATTCCATTCCAGCAACCTGGATCCCCCTTTTTTAACCTAATCATCTTATTATTTTTTTATCTTTTTTCCACACATAAATACATGTATTTCATACACACACAAAAATTCAGGAATTTTTCGATTTCCTTTAGTATTTTTCAAAAATCCATTTCTAGTTAATTCTTTAAGAAATTTGCTACATCATGGTTAACTCCAAAAATTCCCAACTCTTGGCGGGATCTTAAATATGTTATCGTGAGCCTCCAGTTTAAATTTTGTGGCCATCGGAGTTATAGAACTCCGGTTATAACGATTTTTGTCAAAAAAATACAAATATTGAAATAGTCATTACTTGCTCAATTTAAGTCGGAATGAGCTCATTTTTGGACGCAAGCTACTTTATAACATATATTTTAATATCCCAAAAGATTGGAATTTATTACATTAATTAAGTGGACAAAACTTCCCTTACAATTTCTGGACAGATTGTTTTTCTTCATTTTTGGATTTTACATCCTTTACTAAAATCAGTCCACACAAAAATTTACAACTCCTTTTTCAGTGATTCCACTTGGAAACGTTAGAATACTTCTAGATCTAACTCTAGAAATTAACCACACTTAAAAATACGAAACACAATGAGAGATATGGTCATTTTAATATCATGTTCCGTTTTCTCCAAAATCTGATTTTAAAACTTTTGTGTTTTCTAAGAAATCTTCCTAGATCTCTTGATTAACCCAACATTAAATATCATAAACCATCATAATACATACTAATACACCTTAAGATCAAGGATCTACCATGATCCATGATATATTTCATTAAAACTTCACCAAACATAAACAAAACATAATTTATGCTAAGAAAATCAAGGTTTTCTAACTTTTTAAAACATCGTTCCTTTTTCTTGCTTTTGATCATCAAAAGTGATAGATCTAAACATAAAATACTTATTAACATATAGATCTAAGGTTTTGGTGTTTTGAAATCATAGATCCAAGTTTTTTTATCCAAATAACTAAAAATAATTTTGATTAAAAGTGTTTATACATTTGCTTAGTGGATATTTTTCTTTGATCTATCAAAATAGATGATAATCTAGGATAGAAGGAAGATCAAAACCCCCTCCCTTCTCTTCCTTTTTGTCCGACCCTATGCTCTCCCTCTCTCTTTCTTGTTTGCAAGTGATGGAAATAAAATGGAAGATAGGAACAAAATAGTTTTTTGCTAGTAAAAATTATATGAATATAAAACATGTATCTCTATTTTATTTCCCAATCTCTTGCCCCTTCTCTCTTTCTCATTATTAAGTGGTTACTTGCAAGTTAGAGATTGCTTGTAAGCTTGGAGAAATAAGGTGGCTAACTAATAAAATGACACCTAGTGGATTAGGTAAACAACTTTGTATACTAAACAAGTTATCATCATTACATAGCATGCTTCCTTTTCCTTCATCTATTGGGCCGCCCATCACCCCCTTATTCTAACCCATTTGTTTTTTTTATGTCATATAATGCTTTATTAAATGTCCAACATGACCCTTTTTAATTAGGCTAAAAATTTGGACTCCAAATTAATTCTTTGGGCCATAGAAAAATTAACATATTCCAATACTTTCTATTTTATCCTATCCTAATTATTTAATTAGGGTTTCTATTTACTCAATTGTAAATCAAATCCTTACTCATGCACATTTAATTACTTAACCCAATTAGACTTGCTTTAATTAGGTTTAAAATAATTAATAAATTGAGATAATAAACTTAATCTCTTAGGTTAGTAAAAATTCTAAATACTAACATCCTTACATATTATAACTCTTAGGTTATTTAAAATTTCCATACCTAATATATATATTAGGTTACAAGACTTCATTCTTAATTCTCTTTATATGTTAAATAAATATATAAACAATACACAAAATCATATAAGTCCTTCACAAAAAATTTTAAATTCATACTCTGTTTTCAGTCTAGGTCTTATTATTTAACATTTATTTAATCATTTAAAATCTTATAAATTCTCGGGTTGTCACACCTTTCTTTTTGAGATCTGTGTCTGATCCTGCTTTTTCGACTAGCATGTCGACTTCATGGGCACGAAGATTTCCAATAAGGCTATCAAGAGGATATGCAGTTAGATCTTGCATTTCCTTGATGGCTGTAACCTTCATTTTCCATACAAATGGAAGAGCTTTTAGGATTCTTCTATTTTTCTCATTTGTGGTGTAAGCTTTTTCCAATTGTTTCAGTTCATCAATGATTCTGGAAAAACGTGTTTCCATATCAATGATATTTTCACCTTCTTCTAACTTGAAGCTTTTATATTCTTGGATTAGAGCATCTTTTCTGGTTTCTTTGATGTGATTGGTTCCTTCATAGGTTACAATCAATTTTTCTCAGATTTCTTTAGCATTCTTACAGTTGCTAACTCTTTTGTATTCTTTTTTTATAAGAGCACTGGTAAGCACTTGCTCGGCTTTGGCAGCTATATTTATAGTCTCCTCATCTTCAATGGTGAATTCATTAGCATCTTTCTCAATGATCTTTTCACCTTCAATTTTTGTTGAAATTTTTACACCCCGTTCTATCGCCAGCCAGATTTTGATTCCTTGTGACTTGGCATAGATTTTGAATCTATTCTTCCAGGTGGCAAAGTTTGTGACATAAAATAGTGGAGGTCTGGACATTGACAGTCCTTCTTTCATCAACCGGTAGCATTGTAGGCCATAGATGGATCTACTCTTAGATATGCGATTGATCACTTAACAAACAAGTTAAAGAGCACCGCTCCAATACCAATTGAAAGTCCAATAATAATCTAGAAGGGGGGTTGAATGGATTATTACTGGTTAAAAAATTATCTTAGGCCTTTTTGAATTTTTAGCAAATTAATTTATAGTGTCAGAAATTAATATGCAGAATTAGAAAAATTCAATGGCACAATGCACAGAGATTTATCTGGTTCACAATATACAGCTTAGGTATATTGCTACGTCCAGTCTCAAGCTCCTCTCTAGTTCTTGAGATCCTATTACTCCCAGTAATAAATGCTCCTTCACTAGGTGGAGAAACCTTTATAAAGTTTTATAGATCAACTTACAACTATTCACAACTAACTATCTTGGACAGTGAACTCTCAGCTCCTTTCTCAAGCTTAGTTGAATGCTTCTTTTGAGTTCAGAACTATTCGATAATCTGGTCTTAAAACAACAATCTCTTCCTCACCTCACAAGTACACTAGAGACCCAACTCCCAGTCCCAGCTGACCTCTCTAAGACTCTAGTCTTGGTCAAAGAATTTTTGTCTTTCTCACAGATACATAAAATAAATTGACTCTACCCTTTTCCCTTTTACAAAAAGATAGTTTAAATTTGCTTCTAAAGTAAGCAGATAGAGTTTAGAACAGAGTTATAAAAGTTCAAATATTTTTTATAGTTGATGTTTCTCAGATAAGCAGATATATAATTTAAGATCAAATATCAATTAAAAGTTCAAGACTTTTATGTGAAATGCTTCAGATAAGCAGATAAGTAAATTGATGCCGTTTTATAAAGATTTTCTTTTCTTTTAATAAAGAATGTGTTTTTATGATTTAAACAATTCTAGAAAAGATTTTTCTTTATAAAGAGTGTGTTTCTATGATTTTGAACAGATATAACTTTGAGTTTAGAAAATCATATAGAATCACTTATAGTGCAACAAGTATTTTTGTTAATAAGTAAGTTTATGAACAAGATACTTGTTTTATGAAGATTATCAAATATAACAGATTTATCAATTAAATAATACTTGACGAAATTTATTTCACCCACGTATATATATTATATTATATTTTATCTATGTTGTGAAAATTTGGCCACTCGGGATTTAAAGACCGTTTTGAAGAATTTCATAGAAATAACATCCTAATTATATCGGTATCTAAGTACTGACCAAATTGTTTGTTTCACAATCTGATAATTATATAAATATTTTTCAATACTTATATAATGTATCTTATATTAATAAAAAGCCACTTAGGATTTTAAAGACCGTCCGGAAGAGAAATTTCTTTCGAATTATATCGGTATCTAAGTACAGACTTTTTATAATATTTAATAAATTAAATATAGATATATATAAACGTGTATAACAATTAAGTATGATAAATTTTCACCCACTTATATATATAATATTATATTTGATCTATGTTGTGAAAATTTGGCCACTCGAAATTTAAAGACCGTTTCGGAGAATTTCAGAGAAATAACATCCGAATTATATCGGTATATAAGTACTGACCAAATTGTTTGTTTCACAATCTGATAATTATATAAATATTTTTCAATACTTATATAATATATCTTATATTAATAAAAAGTCACTTAGGATTTTAAAGACCGTCCGGAAGAGAAATTTCTTCCGAATTATATCGGTATCAAAGTACAAACTTTTTATAATATTTGATAGATTAAATATAGATATATATAAATGTGTATAACAATTTATCTTTAATATATCTATATATATAAGCAGATATGAGATAATGTAAATACAGAAATTTAATGACTTATCTCAACTACTTTGACCAATTTTATCTTCTTTCAAGAAATAGAACTTTGAATTAGAAGATGAAGAGAAAGCTTTTTGTAGAGAGAGTACGTAGGCAATGAGATATAACTTTTCTTTGCTTTGTGAATTGGTAAGTTTGGAATGAATGAAAAGCCTCCTATTTATTGGTTTTTGAAGTTGAGGGTAAAATAGTAATTTTTAAAATCTGATTTTGAACCAATGGTTCGGATTGCATGGATGCAAAATAAAGGGTCCGAATCAACTTAAGGCACACGGATTTGCCCAACTTCGAAAATCAATTTTTGTCAAATAGCCATGTTTTTGATTTCAAACATAACATAAAATTTTCGGTCCATTCACAAGGTTTTGGCCAAGCCTTTTTCTTTTTCTTCTAATGCTATGCAAGTCCTCCAGCACATCATTTGCATTCATTTGGTTCTCACTTGCATACACACATATTTGCATACACTTTTATATTCACACACATGGCACATGCATGCATTTATTACATATATATAATGCATATACCTTATATATATATATATATCGTATATATAGATATATATATATATATATATTATAAAAATAATTTTGAATTCTTTTTTCCTAATAAGAATTTTAGAATATCTTTTTAGAAAAGAATGGGAATCTCCTTGCCTTAGGAAATGTTGATATTTGAATTAATTTAATTAACACTTGATAATTAATTTATCAAGGTCAAGAAAAATAAATTCAATTTTAGGATGAAAAAATATTTTTGATAGGAATAAAATAGGATAATTAAAATCAATTTATATATTAATCCTATAGAGATGATTCTACCTATTTTATGTTAATCCTATTTACTAAGTTTGTTATCATCAACATCATCAAAATAAACTGATTAGTTTGGAAACCTATCAATACTTCATTATGAATGTTAGTTTTTTTTGCTTTCTCAGATGTTGAACATGAGAAAGTATTTTATGTGCAAATGTGTGATATTTGTACAAGATGTTGGTATGTATGAGGCCTTGTGCCACAATGTTAACACTTCGGTGTTTCTATGAAATAAACTGTTTCATGTTAGGAAGTTCGGTTTATTCATGAACCGATATTGTTAAGTCTGTGCTAATGATTCTAGCCAGACAGAATATATATGAACGAGAAGAAAATGAAAGTATGACAAAGTATATGTGACGTATGTTTTAAAATGATAGGAATCAGAACATATTCCTATTATTCGAGTTGCTTCATAACCATTGTTCGGTTATCGAAGGTTTAAAAGAATTTTGATTCTTGCTTTGGTTGTTATTCAACTGCTATGACTTGCTGAGCAATTGAATGCTCACACTTGCTTGAAATAAAAATATTTTCAGCGAACGACGGTAATAAGTATTAAAGGTCCCTATGAAGATCAAGATGACTGATGTCCTGCTATGGTGAGGTGTTATGGTTGCGAGTACCATTAGCGTCATAAGATGAAGTGTCATTCAGCGTATGAATGAGCATGAAGGTCAAGCCAATACTTGTAGAATAGTTAGTTAAAACTATTCTGTAGATATGATAACTAGTTAAGTCACACTTGTAAGATGATATGAATAATGTAATTATCATTATTTAAATGAATGAAGATTTTAAGGTAATAGAACCTGGGAATTGAATGAATATATCATTATTCTTCAGGATATAATGATGTATGTATGGAGTGTGAAGTACTCGTGATGTACGGAATTCGGGTGTGAAGATAGACCGGATTTCGGGGCGTCACACGTAAGCTATATCGAACTTACGACCTCAGTGACGAGTTGTTCTTTTCATGAATGAAAATGATATGAATGTTCATGGTCATTGACCAGCTCAGATTCCTAAGAGGCTAGAAGTCCTTGGGAATGGTTTTAAAGGAATCAAAACATTATTTTGATTATTCTCAAGTACTTCATAGCTATTGTACAGCTATTGAAGATGAAGTCATATGATTCTTGATTTTGTGGTTTCAAGATATAATGTTAAACTTGCTGAGCTAGTTATGCTCATTCTTGCTTAAAACTAAATGATTCCAGCCAAGAGCGACGGACCGAAGGATCCGATAAAGACAAGGTCAAGTCGAAGATGGACAAGTAGTTATCCTTGTAATAGTATAGTATTAGTATTGTAATAACTAATATTATGACATCGAACAAATGTAATGGTTACAAAGAACCTGGGAAGAGATTAATAAAATGTAATATTTAATGAACTTATGCATTGTTATTGATGTCTTCAATTGAATGTATGAGTAGAATGTAACATCATGTACATCATATCCAGGGTTTGAAGGTACCCGGATTCGGGGGCGTCACAGTGGTCATCTCATTTTATTCTTCTTGCTGCTGTTCTAAAAGACCTCAAGTCCACTATGAGCAGGTTTTTATGGAAGGGTCCCTCCTTACTCAAATCTGGTGCAAAAGTAGCTTGGAGCAAAATATCTCAACCTATTTCTAAAGGTGGCTTAGCTATAAAGCATCTAGAGGACTGGAATAGAGCTTTGATTCTTTATGCACTTATGGAGGATTGTAAATCCTAAACACCATTCTTTGTGGGTCTCTTGGGTCCGAGCTTTTAACCTTAATTCTAAGCATTTTTGGTGTACGTCTATTCCCAATGATTGCTCTTGGATCTGGAGGAAAGTTTTACAGCTCAGGTCTTGTGCAATTAAACACATCAAATTTCGTATTGGCAATGGGTAGAACACTAGGCTTTGGTTTGACCCTTGGCTTAGTGAGGCCTCCTTGGCCACCTCGGATCACTCATCCCTATTATCAACTCTGGTATGTGCCCTAATGCTTCTGTCAGCCATATTATCCAAAAATCTACATGGAATCTCCCTTTTTCCAGCCATAATGATTTCATTGCAGTTAGGAATGCTTTTGATTTCAATAGGCATTGTGACTCGGCTATGCCAGATGAGCTTTTTTGGGAAGACTCAAAGGCAATTGTGGTTAAAGCCTCTACTATTTGGCGCTCGATTTGCCAGATTGGTGCAGCTGTGATTCGGGACAAATTGGTGTGGCATAAAATCTTGTCCCCAAGGTACTCTTTCACTCTTTGGCTAGCTTTTACAAAGGGTTGCGTACCATGGATAGGCTGATTTGTTTTGGCCTACAGGTTAACCCTATCTGTGTGTTGTGCTCCACAGATTTGGAATCTTTTGATCACCTTTTTTTTCAATGTAATTACTCTTTCCAGGTACTAGTTTCTATTCTTAGAGATTGTGGTTGGAGAGGTTGTAGCAGGAGTTGGACTTCTATAACCGAGTATCTTATTCACTACACTAAACCTAATTTTCATCATAGTCTTCCTTCATCTTGGGTTTGTTGTTGTCGTATACAGAGTTTGGAATGAGCGCGAAGATATTTTCGAACAAAGCTTGTCCTGTCCGGACTAATGTTCAAGAAATTATGCAATTGCTAAAGTGTAGCCTTCATACTAACCTTAAATTTCAGAGAGTCAAAGCTCAATCATGTTTTCGACATTTTGTTTTGTAATGTTATGTTGCCTCTTAATGTCTATTATCTGTTTGGGATGTGGAAGTGGGGTGCTATGGTCAGGTGGATTCTGTCTGTTGCAGGTGACAGTTGGGTGTTATGCAGTTGATGCTTGGGATTTCTTGAGGGTGAAATTTTTGCCAGGCGGTTACTATGTGATGCTTCTATATCACCTTATTGCTGATATTGTTATGATTCTACTGGAGTGTTGGGTTATGTCTGGACAGCTGCTATCGTTGTGTTGTAGGTGTAGTGATATGGGGTCTGTGGCTAGGGGCCATGTTCTGAATTTCTTTCTTCTGCTCTGGTTCTGCAGGGCTGCTTATCTATTCTTGTTGGGCCATTTTGGATTTGTTTGGCTATCTAGGGCTACTTTATTTTATTTTGTTTGGTGCTATTGTTTATTATGTGCAGCTGCTGGTCAAATTCATACTTTGCTGTTATGTGCTGATGTTGCAGATGTTATGTGTTGTGTATTATAGGGGCAAGTTTGGCATTGGGCCTGCTATGCTTTCTGGATAATTTGCTTTGGTATGAAGTGGGGGTGTTGTTGCTTTGGCCGAGGTCAAAGCTGCTGTCCATGCTCTTTGGTTGGGCGTTCTACTAGTCTGGGCATCTCGCTGCTGCTGCTGGGGGGCTAGGTTTTTGGACTAGGTTGCTGCCGAAGTTGGCTGAAACTGTTGATGTACTGCTGCATGTATGTGGTTGCTGCTTTTGTTGCTGCTAGACTTCCCAAATTTCTGGGCTGCCGTGCTGCCAGTCCTCTTTGGCTGCTGAATTGTTTCTTATGCTGTTGGGATCACCCCTTTATTTGCTAGTGTTGCTAATTGGTATTGCTATCATATGTAAAAATCCTCAAAACTGTTATGTAATTTTCAATGTTGGGCACATGACCTTGTAATCTTTTATAGTCTTGACATCATAGGGTTTCCCATGAAGTTGTATATTCCTATTCTCTTTAAATTTAGCACAAAAAAAAAGAGAACAATCCCACAAAGAGAAGGCAAGTCTCATCTAGGGAGAACTAGAGAAAAATAAAGTCTAGTATGATTCTAGTCTTGAATGGACCGAAACATGAGCACACAAAAAAAACGGTACATTACTTAAACTGATTGAATAATTCTAAAGTACTTGAAGCATCGAATTTGTGCTACGCAAGAGAATGATAAGTACTCAATTTCAAAACTACTACACAGGGACTCCATCAATATTTGGACCTTTTAGCGCTACCAGAACCTAGTCGTCGGCAACCACCTTTTAGCACTACTAGAACCATCCAGTATCACGACTAATCACCTAGAACAAGACATGGATTATTATTGCATTTGAGACGACCTTAAATTTGGTCCAAAAAGCCTATGCTCTTCCAACTAATAAGGTTGGCTCAACATGCCATTAGTAACATTCAAATTACTGTGAAATCAAAAACTTTTTTATATATAGCATAATGAGCATCTAAAATTGCTCAAATCTCATTAATTATACAACTTTGAAAGTTTTTTTATGCTATTATATACATCCATCAGATCAGTAAGCAAAAATGAATGCACCTTTGTAGAAGATTAGTCAACTCCAATATCTGAGTTTACACCGAGGAAAACTTAATACGCTTATGGAGCCCCTCCAATAGACCCAAAAAATTGAGGTCAATATTTTCATGATTGCAATGCAACATGGATTATGCTGCCGGGAGTTTGGGTGCTCAGCAAAGCCAACAGACGCTCGTGGTGTTGTGTACATTGGTTTTATCGCGTCTTCTTTCCAATCTTGGGATTTTTGCACATTCGGATACGTTGAGGAGTGACCTCCACCAGTTCATCTTCCTGGATGTACTCTATGCAGTCATCCAGACTATAATCCAAAGGGGTATCAAGAACCACTGCAGATAATCCATCCATACGAGAAATTAGAAATTATTCAGTTCAACAAAGCAAGACTTGCTGCAAAACTTTAAATTACACTTTAAAACAAGGAGTTGGCGGAAAGCATGATTAAATAAAAGGCTAAAGACCATTAGTAAACCATTCTTTCGAGCAACATTTCCAATGTGTTACAAAAATGAAATTTTGGACGGTCAAGATTTTCTTTAGGATTTTTTTTGTTGAAAAGCACAATATGATATGGTTTTTACGAATAAATTAAACAAGTAGCATGCAAGGACAGTCATAGTGTGCTTAGCCAGTATGCAGTCATTTTCCCTTGGCCAACTCTTAAAAGTATTTATATTTATGTTTCCTAGGTAGAAGCATTTTTGCAGATGAACGAGCATCCACGGAAAGAGGTGATCTCTTTCTGTTGTAATTGATCTTAAGCATAGTACAATCTAATTCAATTTGTGAAAGATTTCATATCAGACAGGTATGGTTACAGCTTATAAATGTTACTGAGCAGTTTACCTGTTACTTCCTTATTGGAACGCACGTTGGTTGCAGCTTTTTTCTTGCATACGTTCAGTGATAGGTCACCAGGCCGCTGATGAATGCCAACAATCATACCCCTATAAACCTCTGCTCCAGGGCTAATAAACATCTGTCCTCTTTCTTGTGAACTAAATAGAGCATAAGATGTAGTGGTTCCATCCTCAAAAGCTACCTATAACCAATCAATGGTAATACTTAAATGCAAATGGTACAGGGGTTGAACTCATTGACTTACTCAGAAGTCAAAGAATTCCACATCAAATTTTTATCTTTGACAACAGTCACTTTGTTTAAATCGACAGTCGAAATTATTTTCAAGAGAAACCCACTAAAGACCCTAACATATGTTTTGTGGATGTAAAACCTAACATATATAATGCCTGGAAAAACAAACAAACAATAAGTACTAAACTGCTAATAATGGCCCAAGGTTTTTGCAGTTGTTGTCAAAAAAATGTTATTTGAACCTTGTGCAAACTCAAATCTGATTCGAACAAGATATTTACCAGTGAACCTTGATCACGTGTAGATATATCACCAGCCCAAGGTCCATAGCTATCAAATATTGTGTTGAGAATTGCCGTGCCTCGGGAAGCTGTTAAAATTGCATTCCGCAGTCCAAGAAGTCCACGAGTTGGTATCTTATATTTGAGCAACGTTGTTCCTTCAGATCTAGTAGAGAAGTGAAACCCGTATTTGTAGGAATTATTATTGACAAATGGAACGAAGGGCATATACAAAGATGGAAAAGGAAATTAACAGAGTAATTAGACCAGAAAAACAAGACTGAAACCGTGATCGGGAACATTGGGACATTATTAGTCCGTCTATAAATGCAACTCTTTTAAGGACTCCCAACTTTATCAATAACACGTTAAAATTTTTTGCTAGTGGATGTAATACTTCAACTGAAATTCCAATATAACAAGCAGTCACCTATATGCAGGAACCTGGTGTGTTACTGAAATTCCACATAATCAAAGGGGTTAGTAATATATGTATATTCACCAAGTAATCTTTCCTCTATTATCCACCGAGCTGATATATGAAACAGAGTTATACATAATCCAGATATAACCACACTCGGAAATTGTCATTTCACGGAGAATCTTACTGAAACATTGTTAACAATCTGAATAGACAACTCACTACAACAAAACTATGCAGGTTAAGGGTGAAGGAAGAACAGTAACTGAGCAATAACGATTGGGGAAGTGAAGGCAAAAACTAGGATGCATTTTGCCAATCACGGGCTTCATAATCTTGGCTGAACTCCCAAAATTAACCATGAATATAGTTGGCAGCTATATAAAAGAAGTTCAACCACCGATTTGATGGAAAATATACTATTTTACATACCCAAGCCCTTGCATATCAATCATCTGCCCGCGTCTTCTACCGAGAAGTTCAACCACTGAGCCCATGTGTTCTTCAGGTACCTCAACAGTGGCAATCTGCGAATAGAAAATATTGGTTTCAGAAGCGTGGATGACATGAAACTTGGGAATAATACATCCTTAAAACAGGGATTATCTCAGCACATTCTCTTTAGCAATTAGGTCATCATGATTTTTTTTGCAACAGTTTTTGCATAAAAAAATAAATTTTGAACAAAATAATTTGCAATTTCAGCAACAAGTTAGTGGTCTCTAAGCCTTTCTAGAGACATTCAACATAATGAATGTATCTGCTAGACCTGGCAAACGGGCAAGGCCAAAACGGCCTAGCTTTTGATGGGCTGAAAATATAAAGCCCAAAGCCCGGCCTGTGGCTGGCGGGCCGGCCCGTGGGCTTGGACCAATTTATGCCTATATTTTGCCATATTTTTGGGCTTGGCCCAAACGGGTCGGGCCAAAGCGGTTCAGCTTTTGTTGAGCTGCAAATGTGAAACTCAAAGCCCGGCCAGCGAGCTTGGGCCGATTTTACCAGATCTAGTATTTACCGAAATAATTGTTTTGAATTGGTTATGATGAAACTGAATAGATTATTTTTATTGGAATTGAAATTCTCTATTTCATAGGTAGATATATATATATATATATATATATATATATATACACACACACACACAAGTATCCTAATTACAATTATGGTAATTCCTAAATTACAGTAATGTGTATACACTGATTATGGAAACTCTTCTAACCCTCCCCCTCAAGTTGGTGTATAAATATCTCGCCTACCCAACTTAAAACATAATGGATGAAACATTTTACTACTGGTTAATCAAAATATCAGCAAGCTGATGTTCTGTTTTGACGAAAGGTTAAATAAGACCACTGGTTAACTTTTCTTTGATAAAGTGTCTTTCAATCTCAATGTGCCTTGTTCTATCGTGATGTACTTTTCTTTGATGAAGTGTCTTTCAATCTCAATGTGCCTTGTTCTATCGTGATGTACTTTTCTTTGATGAAGTGTCTTTCAATCTCAATGTGCCTTGTTCTATGGTGATGTATTGGGTCGTTTGCAATACTAATGGCTGCCTTATTATCAAAAAATAACTGCATAAGCATTTTAGTTGTAACACCAAAATCTTCTAGCAAGGTTCGAAGCCACATTAGTTCACATATACACAAGGCGATAGCTCGACATTCAGCCTCAACACTAGATCTTTTCACCACAGACTGTTTCTTATTGCGCTAAGTAACAAAATTACCTCCAACAAATGAACAGTAACCTGACGTAGAACGATGATACTCTATAGAGTCAGCCCAATCTGAGTCGAAAAAAACTTCAACTCTCATATGATTATGTGGTGCGAACAATAAACCTTTTCCAGGAGCAAACTTGAGATGCCTCAGAATTCTGTAAACGGTTTCCATGTGACAATGTCGAGGGTCATGCAAATACTGGCTCACTATTCCCACAACAAAAGATATATCAGGTCTAGTATGAGAAAGGTATATCAATCGTCCCACCAAACGTTGATATCTTTCTCTATCCACTGTAGGTCATGTGCCACCTACTAGATGATGATTAACTTTAATAGGAGAATCAGCAGGCTTACATCCCAACATGCCAGTTTCTGTTAAAAGATCAAGGGCATACTTCCTTTGATATAGAAAAATCCAACTGGAAGATCTTGCAACTTCAATACCAAGGAAATATTTCAAAGGACCAAGATCTTTAATTTCAAACTCTTTGGCTAGATTCACTTTGAGATTAACTCTCTCTTCTTTATGATCTCCTGTCACCACAATGTTGATAGTAGTGTGCATACAAGCCAATCATGTATGATGATAAAGCACATACTTTATAAACAATCTTATTTATTTATTAATAAAATATTCATTAAAGGCATTTAATTATCTGCATGATGTTGTTTTTATAATATGTAAATAACCCATAGTTTTAAGCAATGCTTTTAGAATCATGATGATGATCATGCTAATGAGATCTAAATTCTTAGAAAGCTCTAAAACTAAAATAGTTCTCAATCGTGGGATTACTAAAAAGGGGATTAGTAAATCCGGATAGATTGATACATATGTTGCTTGCTCATTGGATGATGATGATTGATCTCATGATCATTTGTGTGGAGACACTAAAACAAGTATGTAGGTGCTTATTGGAGAATAAGTTCACTGAACGTGACTCGCTATGGAATACCTAATGGAGTTTTACTCGCCTGTCAATAGGAATTCCTAATGTTATAGTAGTACAAGTGATCCTTGGACTTAAGATCATCATAGTATCTTGTATGTAATGAATTATACTTTGACTTATTCCTTAAAGTCCTTTAGGGTATATAAAAGGGTATGCTTGGGTATAATGAGTTACATATGGAGATAATGAATGATCAATAAAGAATCTACCACCTCTAGTAAAAGAGGAGATATATCCTATGTGATTCGTTAAATGACAACCCAGGAATCCTTGGCCAAGGTAAAATGAAATTAGAAAGGAGTTTCTAATATGCATTATTTGGAGTTGTGCATTTTCTAATCAAAATACATATAATTAAATAAAATAAGACTTGACAGTAAATTCATGTCTTATATTTAATTGGAACATTGTATGGTGGAAGGATTGAATTGTACGGTAACTATTAACTCACAGGTTCTTTTATGATTAATGTTGAAATCTATATTATCTGAAAAGTCGTTGATCGCTAGGGAGGCTTATCCCTATTGTAGAATAAATGTTATTTAATTAAATAGATTATTAGTTTAATCTATTTATTTAAATAAGATTAGAATTATTCTAATTGATTTATTCACAACCGATTTAATATGGAGAACCTAAAGGGTCACACCATAAAAGGAAGAAGAATTATTTAAGAAGATAATGGCATAATATTAATAATGCTTTAAGTGTAATTAATTTAATCTATGGTGATAGAATAAATTAAATAGCTTAATATTTATTATTTAATATTTTAGAAATATTAAATATAAATTAATAAGAGGAGTCTTATTAATATTATTATTATTATTATTTTAATTCTAAAGGAGTTTAGAAATTAATTTAATATAAGTACTCTCACTCAATCTTAATGAGATTAGGAGACAAATTTAAAGAGTTTAATTAATTAATCCCAATATATTGGGAAGCCAAATTAATTAATTAAATAAAACCTAATTCTAATTAGAATAGTAAGGTTAACCTAATATCTATATAAGAGTCTTATATCAGATATAAGGTACGTGAATTCCAATAGTTGGAGGGTACACCATATTTTCTACAGAGAATAGAAAAAGAGTTTAGCCAACCACCCATCTTCCTGAGTTTTTTCTCTTCCTTGGTGGATCACCTCTAGAGGCCAAACACTTGGGTGACTAACGTTGATTAAAGGAAGGAGCCACTACAGGAAATCTGTGTTACTCGGACTCGGCACTTTCAAATGGAGTACCTGTGTCGACACGATCCGACACCGGTGCGGGTGCAGGATTTGTGTCGGATACGGCAACAGAAATCCGGATACGCAGCATCATCGGAGAAGTAGAAGAGACGAGGAAGGAGGAGGAAGAAGAAAAAGGAAAGACTGAAGAAAAAGAAGTAAGACTTACCATCGTTTCTTCTTCTCCAAGAGTTTGTCGCCTTTTTCTTCTTCTTCTCCAACAAGTTACGAGTTACGATCTGAGATCTCAGATCTGAATTTAAATTATCCTTGAAAAATTACAGTTAGGTACTTCATAGTTTTTATAATTTTTTAATTTAGTCCCCCAGGTTTTCTAAAAGTTCAAAATAGCCCTTGTAAAATTACATATCAGTCCCTATAGTTTTGTTTTCTTTCACTTTAGCCCTTGAAGTTTCAGTAGTTTCAATTCTGCCCTGTTTCTTTATATTTTTACACTTCAACCCCTGAAGTTTCATGATAAAGACATGTCTATAAGAATTTGGACAGTATAAACATTATTATTAAAAAATCATAATATACCGTATCCCCGTACCCGTGTCCAAATTTGGATCCATATCCGCGTATCCTCTATTTTTTGACTTCACGTGTCCGACACTTAGATTCGTACCCACATCCGACACCCGCACCCGAGTCCGAGTAACACAGCAGGAAATTCAAGGAAATCAAAGGAGAGCAAGGAGTAAAACTTGTACCTGTTGAAGCTAGATTCTACGAGGGTATGATTATGATCTTCCTACTTTTCTGTTATTGATAATTGAGCACAAAATATGATCATGGCATGGGTTTGTATTAAAATTTTTAAAACCTTAATTATCGCGCTTCCGCCCTTATTTATGTAATTTGATTGCATGTATGCGTTACGTACAAACCCAACAAATGTCATCAACATAAACGATAAGAATAGTAGTCTTACCTTTTATCTATTTGACAAATAGAGTATGATTTGCTCCGACTTTGCTTGTACCCAAATCTTATCATTGCTTTGTGGAATCTACCAAACCAGGCTCTGGGAGATTGCTTCAAACTATATAAAGCCTTTCGCAGTTTACACACCTTACCCTTGGTGACAGATGAAGCAAAACCAGAAGGTATTTTCATGTATACTTCATCCTCCAAGTCACTATGAAGGAACACATCTTTCACATCCAATTACTGAATATCCCAGCCAAAGTTTGTTTCACATGAGATTATGGTACGGACAGAGTTCTTTACCATAGAAGCAAATACCTCCTGGTAATCAATTCCATGTGTTTGAGCATACCCACTGGTTTTTTCCCACAAGGAAGTGAAACTAGTTCACATGTATCATTCTTTTTCAGGGCATTCATCTCTTCTATCATAGTCTGTTTTCAATTCTCATCACTAATTGCTTCTCTCCACCCCCGAGGTACAGATATTGAAGATAAGAAAAAAGGGAGTGGTAAGATGTAAATAATTTATCATAGGCCAAGAAATTAGAGATAGGATGTTGAGTACAAGCTCTAACCCATTTTTTAAGAGTAATAGGAATGTCGGTATCATCAGAAGAAGTAGGATTAGGATTCTCACCATTAGCATTATCAAGACTAGGTTCTGAGCGGGGTTGGTGCAGTGGTGCAAAAATAGTGACCTTTTTCTTGCCTCTTCAAACATAGGTCCTCAACTCAGGCTCATTTTGTCTAGCATATGACTCTTGAACTGTAACTCCCCCTGTGTAGAATTATCATAAACAACAGAAACAGGAGAAGATGGTATAGTAAAACTTGTAATGTCAGCCTTAGGAGAAATCTTCTCCTCATCTGTGTTACTCGGACTCGGGTGCGGGTGTCGGATGTGGGTACGAATCTAAGTGTCGGACACGTGAAGTCAAAAAATAGAGGATACGCGGATATGAATCCAAATTTGGACACGAGTGCGGGGATACGGTATATTATGATTTTTTAATAATAATGTTTATACTGTCCAAATTCTTATAGACATGCCTTTATCATGAAACTTCAAGGGTTGAAGTGTAAAAATATAAAGAAACAGGGCAGAATTGAAACTACTGAAACTTCAGGGGCTAAAATGAAAGAAAACAAAACTATAGGGACTGATATGTAATTTTACAAGGGCTATTTTGAACTTTCAGAAAACCTGGGGGACTAAATTAAAAAATTATAAAAACTATGAAGTACCTAACTGTAATTTTTCAAGGATAATTTAAATTCAGATCTGAGATCTCAGTTCGTAACTCGTAACTTGTTGGAGAAGAAGAAGAAAAAGGCGACAAACTCTTGGAGAAGAAGAAACGATGGTAAGTCTCACTTCTTTTTCTTCAGTCTTTCCTCTTTCTTCTTCCTCCTCCTTCCTCGTCTCTTCTACTTCTCCGATGATGCTGCGTATCGGGATTTCTGTTGCCTTATCTGACACAAATCCCGCACCCGTGTCGGATCGTGTCGACACGGGTACTCCATCTGAAAGTGCCGAGTCCGAGTAACACAGCTCCTCATCAATAACATCCCCCCCCCCCTAAGAAGAAGGTAAAGAACAATAAAAAAGTTCCAATTCCTAAAAAGTACATCCCGAGTGACAAATACTTTGTGTGACGGAGGATGATAACATTTATAACCTTTTTGGGTTAGAAAATAACCAATGAAAGCACACCGAAGAGACTTGGGATCTAATTTTTCCCGAATGGGAGATTTATCATGAACATAGCACAGACAACCAAAAACTCAAGGCGAATGAGAAGGATTTGTCGTGTGTTGGAGAAAAGAGATAAGACTTTTGTTCCCAAGAATTCTAGAAGAAAGTCGATTTATTAGAAATGCAGCAATCAGAACAGAATCGCCCCGTAGAAATTTAGGGGTGTTCATAGTGAACATAAGAGTTCGGGCTACCTCTAGTAAGTGTCGATTCTCTCTTTCTGCTACTCCATTTTGTTCTAGAGTTTTGACACTGGAGGTTTGAAGAATAATGTCATGTGGAGAGAGATAAGATGCAAAAGCATTATTATTACTATATTCACGACCATTATCACTATGGAGAATCTTGACTTTAGCTTCAAATTGGGTTTGAATCATTTTATGAAATTCCTGGAAACAATCAAACACCTCATTTTTGGAACGAAGAAGATAAATCCAAGTGACACAAGAATGACAATCAATAAAGCTAACAAACCATCTATAACCAAAACGGAAAACCACCCGAGAGAGTCCCCACACATCATTATGTATAATAGCAAAAGACTCAAAATGTTGACTGTTAATAACAGAATAAGTAACGTTTGTGTTTACCCAAATCACATGGTTCACATAAAAACTGAGTTTTATTACATTGCTTAACTAAATATGGAAATAAAGACTAATATTGAAAAAGACGGATGTCCCAAACGTCGACATCATTGATGGAGAGAGTTCAGGCTGGAGTCAGAAGTAAAGTGAAGAGCCTGAGTAGGGAACATATTAGACGATGGAACATCTAAATAATAGAGACCACCAACTGCACTACCACTGCCAATGACAAGGAGATGGGAAAAAGGTTACTGAACAGTGTAAGGATTAAGAAAAACGTTGAACGGATTATAAATTTGCAGTAAATGAAGGAATATGAGAACAGATGATAATGTTAATGAAGAAGTACAAACTACAGAGCCTCTCCCAGAGATAGAAGAGAGAACCATCAGCTACGTGAACCTTGTCTTTTCTAGAACAAGGCGTGAATGAAGTAAAGAGGGTGGAGGATCTGGTCATATGCTCAGAAGCATCTGTCAATGATCCAACCAGGGCAAGTTGATGAAACATTAAAAGCACAAGAATGTATACCTGACTGAGCATAATGAGAGGTAGATTTGGAATAGAATTTTCGAAAAGCTGAGATTTCCTCAGGAGTAAGTGCAGTAGTAGTATCTGAAGCACTGGATGCATCAACAGGAAGTGTTGTAGTAGTCGTATAGACCTGAGATCCACGTCTACGACCACTACTAAACCGACCTCTTCATCCTTTAGGACGTCCATGAAGCATAAAACAGGGATTCCTGGTATGGTTTTTTCCCCACAGTAATCACATTCGCGGGATTCCTTCTCAACAGGAGACTGAATTGTGGAGCCAAACTTAGGATACGAAGCAACCATAGCTGATCGGTCAACAGAATTTAGAATCATCACCCGACGCCTAATTTTCTCTTGTTGAACTCTAGCACGAGCCTCTCGCAGTGATGGAAAAGGTGTCTGACCAATCAACTGTGCTCGAACTTGATCAAATTCTATATTCAAACTTGCCAAGAAATCCACAACTCTTTCCGCACTAACAAACTTTTGATAAGCATATGCATCCGCAAAATACTGAGCCACAGTTCTCTCTCCTTGACTTAGCTCACGGATTCTTTTATGAATGTCATATGCCTTAGAAATATCACCAGAAACAAAGAAAGTTTGAGAGATAGCCTCCCAAAGCTCATAGGCAGTGTCTAAGAACACGTAACTACTCTGCATACTAGGTTCTATGGAATTAAATATCCATGTTTTTACCATGGAATTATCAAATTTCCATTATTCTTGGGCCAGACCCGGTTTCTCAGACATAATGGTTGTTCCATTGATGAAGTGTTGCATACGATTGGCCAAAATTGACATGTGGCATGCTTGAGACCATGCCAAATAGTTGGTTCCATCCAGTTTAAAGGGGCTGAGAGTCGATGATGAACTAAGAGTATGACTCCTGAACAAGCCTTGTTGTTCCATTTTACTGTTCTGAACCTCACTGCTAGCACCACTTTGTTCCGCCATATAACAGGTAAATTCAATATATCCAGGGAGAATAACCTTTCCAAAGGATATCACAAATTGCACTAAATCTACTGAAGTTACTGAACAATTGGAGAGAAACACAGTGAAACAGTATAATCCCAAGCACAAACCAAACCACCGAGGCTACTGATCAAAATAAATCTGTATAAACCTAAATCAAACACCACAAAACCACTGTAGATAGCAAGAGGAAGGAGAGACGAACACTGTGAAAAAGCCGAGTCGTCAGACGATTGTCAGAGAAGGCACACACATCGGCTGATAGTGGCGAGTGGCGTCGGGCTACTGCGCGTGTGGTGGCGCGTGAGAGCGCGTGTGACAGTGGGTCAGAGGTTGGAAACTCCTATGGTGGTCGCCTAACTCTGGGTAATCCAATTCTGGTCTCAATTCCTTCATACAAATTCGTTCAACTAGGTTTCTGAGAAAAAATAAGAAAAAGCAACGAGAAGAATAAGGAAGAACTTGTCTATTAAGGACCGTGCTTTGATACTATGATGAAACTGAATAGATTATTTTTATTGGAATTGAAATTCTCTATTATATAGGTTGATATATATATACACAAGTATCCTAATTACAGTTATGGTAATTTCTAAATTACAGTAATGTGCAAACACTGATTATGAAAACTACAATCATAGAATATCTTCTAACAGGTCATAAACAATATCTATATTCCACTTTCCATATATACAAAAGATAAGTTAAAAATAAACAGTTACCTCAAAAGGTTCAAGCAATTTGTCGTCTACTCTTTTATTGATTGCAAATTGTTTTAAATTGGTTATAAACAATATCTATATTCCACTTTCCATATATACAACATATAAGTTAAAAATAAACATTCACCTCAAAAGGTTCAAGCAATTTGTCATCTACTCTTTTATTGATTACTTTAGGGGGTCCCACCATGAACTCATATCCTTCTCTTCGCCTGAAATTTATATGGTTATATGTATATGCATGAAAAAGATGAATAATTCAAACCATCGATTAACTTCTTACATGTTCTCTATCAGTATGGTAATATGTAAAGTACCCCGTCCACTAACAATAAATGTATCTGCAGTTTCACCATCTTCAACTTTCATAGCCAAATTTCTCTCAATCTCACGGTAGAGCCGATCTCTTAGGTTTCTACTAGTAACATACTTTCCCTACAAGGGGAATATAGAAGTTTCCAACTGTTAAACATTAAGAGGAAACACAACATAAAACCTGAACAAACAATTAGGCTTACTAAAGAACAAAAGGCAAAATTGGTAGGCAAAATGTTTGCGAACAGACCATACTTCAATTACAACTTCAAAGTGCACCTCTGAAAAAATGTTTTATTTATCTCACATGGTAATATGAGCACAACTGGATTAGGAGACTGACAAATTTAACAGTGCAAAAGGCAAAATGGAGTTGCTGCAAGGCTTGCGTCTCTAAGTGGGCAGACAAACATGCCTACTAAGTTTTATCATTTCTCAAGGGTAAAACATGACCATACCTCGGAAAATATTGCTCAGTACAAAATATAACCACATAATACAAGTCTTCCATAATTAACAGTCTTCGAGAAGGAAAGTAGTTATGATATTTCTTGCAAAAAATTATGCACATGTAATAAAACCTTTGCTCGAATAGCATATTTCAACGTACCTCACGGCCAACAAAGGGTGAAGTATTGATAGAGAAAGCCATTTTCACTGTTGGTTCTTCTATCTTAATGGCAGGTAAAGGCTTCCCAGAAACCTTATCAGCAATTGTCTCCCCAATCTGAGTATGGAGAACAAATTTCACACCATAAGGGTGCAGTAGAGAAACTAGGCTGTTTGATACAATTAAGTCTCACAAGTATTGTTAAACATGACCATGCAAACTTGGTTTTACCTGAATATCACCTATACCGCACACTGCACAGATATCACCGGCTTCCACAGTTTCTGCAGGAACCCTAAAAAATTTCTCATACACAAATAGTTCACTAACTCTTGAAAATCTGCATGCATCTTCTGAGGTGCATACCTATAAATGTTGAGATCATGTAAAGAAAACATAGAAATTATCTGCTTTTCTTTTGGACAAAAAACTCAGTCAACTATGGTAGAAGCATATACTTACTTAAGCATGGATAACTTTAGACAATGCAGCTAAACTGAAGTTTGAAATGGAAGGAAAAAACTTCCCAGCCGTTTAAATCAGTTTACAGAGATGCTGACCTATACTAGTTATGGCCAAAAATTGATGTAATGGATTTAAAACGGCGATTCTGTTTATAGCAATTTAAGAGTTCAATTTCAGCCCCAGTGACTTTTTAGAAAACCTCACAGATGGGATCCTAAGACCTAAAGCGAAGCATGATAAATTTCAAGAATTGAGGCTAATTACATCAGAGGAATACCAAAAAAATAGAATCACATAGATACTTGGACAGTTAGACCTTGTGCAGTGTAGAAGCATGAAAATATGTAAGAATCCAGTCTGGTTATGTCAGAGGAATATCAAAATATACAGTCAAATAAGCAATTTCTTGGTTGAATCAAGTCATATTAAGCAAATCAACTCAATTGATGAGATTCAAATTTCAAGAATCAAATATAATAGATGGTGTTCAAACACTGCAGAAGTTGAGATAATCAGAATGCATACCAGACTCAGCGTTAAAATATAATTACAAGAAAATAATATAATGTAGCATAAGAATATTAGGGTGCAACGCAAACCTACCCGCACATCCATTCCTTTGTTCAAAACCCCAGCATGCAAACGTCCAATAGCAATCCTTCCTTTATGTTCATCATACTCCGTATTTGTAACCTGAAATAACAATTAGCAGCAAACCCTAGAGAAATTAGCTTCAACTTCCTATAAATATTAAATGATGATCAGTCTTAATTGTGAAACACGTCTAGCAGTTAAAGTCACAAGGGCCAATTTAATTCCATAGAAAATGCATTAATAAAATAGTATCATCTATAAGCCCCAAACTAGCAAAAAATTAAACTTATAATGTTAAAGTTTATGCCCAGTTGAAAAGGCAATTTCACACTTACATTCTCTGAAAAACGTTTCTATTCTCCCACCATGTCGTATCTATTTCATTATCAAGGAACCGATGCTGAAAACAAAGTTTATTTTATTATTTCCTTTTTCCGTACTGTCCTATCTTTCAACCAACCAATCCCAAACCCGAAGAAAAGGAAGATGTAGCATTTAGGGATCACAAATAGAAGGTTGGGTGTGTGGGACAAAACATAATTTTGTCAGGGTGGAGAAAAATTCTCTTGTAGATAAAACTGTGAACTACATTAGTTGCTTTTGCCTGTGGATGATAGACATGGTACATGATGAGCATGTAATTGTAACAATCAATATGTAAGGAATAGTCACTAAAATGAAATTATGGAGAACATGAGAAAATAAAGTAAAAACAGTGATTAAAGGAATAATCACTAACAAGCATTTGAAGTGCACCATCTTTGTCGATACGTGGTCCTGGTATGCATCTAATTATCGTCTCAAAAAGTGGCCCGAGATCCTCTGCCAAATTCTCAGGAGATAGCCCAGCCTTTCCATTTATACCACTTGCATATATTGCTTGGAAATCACACTGCGCACAGATGAAAGTCATAGCACGAATAAACTACATAAGTATATATCCTATTACCTTAGGACATCACGGTACCTCTATAACATATTGATGTTGTAAAATGAAGACAATATATGGTGGCAATCTATCAAATTTTCAGCTCGAGTCCACTTTCAACCGCCTTTGGAAAGAGCTTTTGGTTTCAGAACTATTAGTGTGACAACCCAGAAAATCGGATTGTCCAAAAAATTAAGTTTAAAGAATTATTAATTAATAAAATAGATTTTTATTAATTATATTCTGTGTTATGTGTATCGTTCTAGGACCTAGGATGATTATAAAACGGGAGGATTCTGGCTACGAGCTAAACTAAACGAGTAAGAATTTTCAAGACGAAAATAAAAGATTTTCGGGAACAAAAATATTTCCGAGAATAAGACGAAATAAGAACTATTCACACGATGAAACCTAAGGTTTAGGGTTTGAATAACCTAAGCCTTTCTGAGAGTTCGATATGTCGTAATGACATTCCGTCTGAAGATTTGTCAGTAATATATCGTGAAAAGTTATGTTAGCCGATAAAAAAAAATTCAAAAAACGTGTAAAAATCAGACGAAATAAAAATGACGAAAAAGTATTGTTATGTATTTTTCATTCGTTTAACTACGTTGTGGGAAAATGTGACGGAAAACGCTAATCATCAAAAAATGTTTTTTAGTTTTTTGAAGTTTCGAAGAACGCTAAAAGTTAATCGGTAGAGGAAAGACGAAATATCCAAAAATATTTGAATTCCGAGAAACGCAGTTTTTTAAACTGTCGGACGAATTCCGAAAGACGGAACCACGAAGCTTCCAGAGGAAGCTTTGTGAATAGTGTGACGCCCCCCAAATCCGGCTACCTTCAAACCTTGGATATGGTGCTACACAGTACTACTGGATATGGTGATACACGGTACTACTGTCTACTCATACATTCAATTGAATACTTCAATCACATGCATAAGTTTACTAACATTCCATTACCATAATTCCTTCCTAAGTTCTTATTAACCTTTACATATGTTCGTTGTCATACTATCATTCATTACAACAATAATACTATACTATTACAATGATAACTAAGTATCTATCTTGGACTTGCCCTTGTCCTTACCGGATCCTTCGGTCCGATAGCTCTTAGCTGAAAACATATGATTTTAAGCAAGAGTGAGCATAACTAGCTCAGCAAGTTTAACATTTTATTTTGCAATCACAAAATCAAAAATCATATGTCTTCGTCTTTCATAACTGTACAATAGTTATGAAATAGTAGGAATAATCAAAATAGCGTTTTGAATTCCTTTAAAATCATTCTCAAGGACATATAGTCACTTAAGCATCTGAGCTGGTCAAAGACCATGAACATTCTTTTCCATTTCCATTCATAAAAGGACAACCCGGTACAAAATCGTAAGTCCGATATATCTTACGAGCACGTCCAGGTGATCAGTCTGTAGTACTCTATGTTGATCAACACTCCATCCTTAAACGTTTTCACGTTTAAGCTTTTTGGCAACTCCCAATGCCCGTCGAATTAACGACGTTAAAACCTTTGTTTATTCATACTCAGGTTTAACTCTGAATCCGTAGCAAAGCAACTGGCATAGGATAGCATCATCAATAATACTTTGAAAGATTTATGAAAAATCAATCAAAATACTTTACATATACGTCTAGCCGAATCAAATGGCATCGACTATTCAATAACAGTTCATGCATAGGCAACCATGCATATTGACAACTTGTCCAACATTACATATAGACAAGAGTTTAGAAAGCCTGCATAACGTAACGTTAATACAAAAGTGAGGAAACTTGCCTTTGCGTCTTTAAACCTTTTAAGTGTATGCTACTCGATCTTTACAACCTCTACAAGATATAAACACCTAGCATACCAATTAGGTTATCATAACTGATATACAATGTGTAACTATCTTCTCCTTCTTGTATAATTTAGCCGAATTGTTAAACTAATAACATCTGTTTAAGTTATTTATCATTCGTCAAAGCTTGATAACATTCATTAGTCATAAGCCAACTCTCGTTGATCATTGTTATGCACAGCGACCCCCTAATCGGTTCGCTACGTCCATCAGATTCTCATCGGATTCCCGTCATCGGACTCTGTATGGAATTTAGGTAAGTTTAACTTCACTTGATATCATTCAAGTACCACGCACCCCTATTACATGTTATGTAACCTTAAGGAACGCTCACAACTCGATTACGATTCACGGTTTACATTATCGGATTTCGAGTATTAAATTTAAATACGTTTTGTCAACGTTTAAATTCATAAAACCATTCTTAAACAGGTTGTTTAAGTGATTTCTCTTCATGAATATTAACCATATGATTGCCCCATAATTACCATGTAGCAAGCTAGGTTAAGAAACATGCATGTCGGAAAATTTTTCCGTAAGGGCGCTGCAGCGCCAGACTTAGGCTTAAAACCGGCGCTGGCTCGCAGTATCTTTCCCCTGTCCCGACGCTGTGACGCCAAGTTAAGCTTACTCAGTCGCTCTGCGGCGCCCACCATGCAGGGAACCCTCCCCGGATTAGCGATGTGGCGCTTAAGACTACTACTTGGGCGGCGCTGTGGCGCCGACCCTGTTCTTCAGAAAAAAATTTCATTTAATGAGATTCCTGAGCTCGTAACGTGATTGTTACAACTCGGAATTGGCTCGTTCCAAAACCAATAGTTCATAAATTATATGTTCTATGATTTCATCAAGTCGGAATTCATTTCTGAATTAATCAGCGGGAATTTAGCCGATTAGTCCATTTTTACGCGTTCGTCCAACGTTCGCTCAATTCTTCGTTTTAAGTCCGAATTGGTTCGCTCTTGCTCTCGCAAGTCTTATTTACCTAATTACACGTTACGCCATCGAAAACTAACGTTTCCTAATCAAACGACAATTTTTGACTTCTATTCTGGGAAAATTTACAGTTTCGACGATTAACGTCTAATCGCGTAACTTCCGTTGAATCTTCATTATTCAATATTTTTACTTCAAACCAAATGGAATCAATCCATAGGTTATTCAATAGTGATTATAACCATTACAAACTTCTATGTTTTAATGGTTTGACATACTTATTTAAATTCTCATGATTTTTGATAGTTTCTTCATTAAATCTTTAACCAATTATTATAATTTCATTTCTTCGTGACTCATTAGTGTTTTAAGTCCACTATAAGGCCAACCTTATTACTTCTCATTAATCATACTCCACCAATTCACTTCTCTATCAAACTTGGTATTGAAGTTGAAATTTAAGGTTTAGATATGTATATTTCATTGTGTTCTTGGTTGTTCTTGATTGATCAAGAGGTTAGTAAACTTCTTGCTTCTTGTTTGCTTGATTCTTAGCAAAGGAATAAGCTAGCTCTCTTGCTTAAGCTCTCTCTCTTCTCTCTCAATATGTTATCAATTTGATCAACCAACAAATGAGCTCCCAAGCCCCATATTTATAGACTTTGCAAGGCTTAGGGCAATTTGGTTATTAGGACCAAACCTCCTTAGACTTGTAGACATAGAATAGTTAATTAAACTATAGAGTAGTTTAATGAACTGTATGTATCTTTTGTGGCGGATGAAAGTCACTCTTGTAAGATGTAAAGAATAATGTAATTATCATTATTTGTAATGAACGAGATTTTAAGATAATAGAATCTGGGATTTCATGAGATATGTTATATTTAATGATATAATGATGTATGTATGAAATGAGAAGTACTCGTGACGTACGGAATCCGAGTTTGAAGATAGACCGAATTTCGGGCCGTCACAATTAGTCTTAATACAAGTACCACCAAGACCACGTTTTCCCTTCCATATTATGATAGACTTCTTCACACCAATCTATTCCAATGTGAGACCAATCCAAATAAATATTGACAGTGAAAAACAGATATAGTTCCAGATTTTTTTTAGACCTAAAATAAAAACTCGTCTAAAAGTACTTTCTAGGCATACCTGCTCATCAGATGCATTAAGTTCAATGAAGAGCTCAAAAGTGGAATTGATGACAAATTCAGGACGAGCTGAAGGTCTATCAATCTTATTAACCACAACAACAACAGCATGGCCAAATTCTAGAGCCTTCTTCAAAACAAATCTTGTTTGTGGCATTGGGCCCTCAACAGAATCAACCTACAAATTAAAGATGAGACATCTACTTGTTAGTTATATATATATATATATATTTGATAAGCTATTTGTTAGTTACATAATTCAATGAAATAAAAAGAATTTGTTTATCAAAGAATAAAATGAAATAAAACCATATATTGAGGTGATAACTTTTTAATGCATAGCACTACAACTAAGAAGCACCATGAGAAGTTAATAATGGAACCAGGAAATTAAATCTAAAAGGGTATTCAAATTTGATATGGATAGAGTATAAGAGAATATGCAAAAGTTTATACAGTCCTCCAACCTTTTCAAACCAAAGAGAAGCTTCTCACAGAAGATTATCAACTTCAACATAATAAAAAGTCAGTACTTGGACAATTGCAGAATAGTTCCAGTACAAAACCAATCAAACATTCCAGTTTATAAATAATATTAGAGCACTCACCATTTTTCAGACACAAACATTTAGAACTCAAGAACTTTATGTAGAAGATTATGGGGTACAACATTAAGTAAGTAACCACAATATTCTACATAAATGATTTGGTTTTCCTTATCATTTACCGTGAAAAAGTAGATGAAAAGAAGAGCTTTGAAGAAGAAAAAGGGAGTAAAAGAAGAGACATAGGTTCCTCTATAAGAAAGCAGCCAAATTCAAGACTTCTTAAAAGTTCTGACATAAAGTTTCAAAGATATGATGTTGTGATACAATGCAAACAACTGAGAGTCTGTCTCCAAGGATTGGTAGCTCAAGTGCAGTATGTAGGACAAAGTCAGTTGAAGACCGAAGACTGATTACTTATCCACACAAATAAATAAATAAATAAAATAAAATAAAAATATAAAGACCAAAGACCAAACAGAAGACAATTTGGAGAGAACTATTTCTAAATTAACTGAAGTAATGGATGATTAAACAAAGGTCACATAAATAGCATAAAAATATCCCACACTATCAAGAGAGGAGTTAAAAATTAACATGATTTAAGAATACAAAGAAATCTCTTCAATTTTACTGTCCTTAATGTTTCTAAGAAATGAATATTCCAAGTTAAACTTTCCCTCGAAGATAAAAATAAAACACGAGAAACATAAGCATCATGGAAAGAAGACATTGGGCAAAAAATACAAGGATTGGCCATAGATACTTAAGGAACCTCACCTTCCTAAATATGATATTGAAGTACATGTATTTCTAGCACAAAATATTGAAACAAGCCCAGAAATAAAGTATTAAAGTGGTTTACACTCTTACAAGTAGCTACAAAATACATCAGTTTCTTTTTATCAGTTCAAATGCTATATGCCTATATCTGATTTAGGACAAGGAACTGCTCCGTATTTCTGTCTACCTTGATATTTATTATCTAGCAACCAATTATGAAATCCTTCACCGTTTAACTAGATCCCCCCCCCCCCGGGGGGGGGGGGGGGCCTTTTTCTTACTCAGGAACAACGAGAGTGACAATTTCATTTCCAAAGCATGAATCTGGAACTTCCTATGACATACTGAATAATAACTGGGACAGAAAGATGGAAAAACAGGACAGTAATTAAGAAGCATATCTTGAGAGGACTGCTCTTTAAATTTTTCATATTTCTGATGTGGTATTGTACGTAGTTCATTAATGGTATTGGTCCCTATTAGTAGACTAATGGTGCACAACAGTTTAGCTCTATAGACAAACACTGTAAAAGCAAAAAGCTACAAGAGTGGAATAAGGGTAAAGGCAAGGGAAAGGGTAAGGGAAAACTGATAACCGTTCTTAATAATTGCAGACCATTTCAAATGTACCGAAGGGGGAAGGGAGAGGGAGAATGGGACATGCAGAACTATACATAGATTTGAGGAGTAAATCCAGTGAACAAATAAATCCACTCCTCTTTACCTGGTATGCTTTAAATATATTAGAAACACTGGCAGTTGACATAAGCTTTTACTATAAGCAGTTGCTTAAGGTATAAAAACTATTGATAAGAATTTTCTTGGTGAAAACAAAATGTGCCAATTAAAGGATTCTTTCTATTTACTGGAATGAATGCTAGAAGCATGAGATTAACCAAAAACACAATGAAAGTTAATAAATTCAGCACAAATACAAAAGGTTAAAACTGAGTTACTAGTTTGTTTGTTTTTTTGGTACCTTACGTAGTTACTAGTTACTTGATACTCTTATTGACCAATCGAATAACGTATTGTTACTTGCCTCCCAAACATGGTACTCTTACATTTTGATACTACAAATCCAGCATACTCAAATATTTCATTGTTTTCAACCTCTAATTTGCACAAATATCAATATTCTAACTTAGCATTGGATGCACAAACAAACAATTGTACTAAATTATTTATACAACTACAATCTTTTATGAAATTTAGCCTTTATTTCATTTAGATTCTATGAGAAAAGATATCCCTAGTGTACTGCATTTTAGCTTTAGGGAGAAGTATGTTCCCGTATCGGTTCCACAAACCGAGACAATCGCATTCTAGGTAACATTTGGTTAAAAAGCAATCTATAAGCCTAAAAACTTCTAAGTAACAGAATCTTAACGCACTACTTTTTTCTTCTTCTTTTTGGCTCGGCATTTTAAAGCATTACTTACCACTAACAGAACTCCCTCCACCATATTGAGGACACGTTCTACCTCGCCACCAAAGTCAGAGTGCCCCGGAGTATCGATTATGTTTATTTTTGTATCTTTATAAGTAATTGAAGTGTTTTTGCTGAGTATTGTAATTCCCCTTTCACGCTCTAGATCATTTGAGTCCATTATCCTTTCCTGTACAAATTGGTTGTCACGAAAAACCTGCAAAAATTAAATATAAAAAAAATCAGTTTCTACCATAGTTGTCAAAATGCCTAAGCATTATTTCCTGGCTGGAGCACAGGCCCTGTGGAGATCTCCCAAGACGCTAATACAGTAAAAAAAAGTAGTAGTTGCTGTCACAGTAGTTTGTGTCTACGATTTTCTTTTCAGTGCAATACCTTATTTTCAACAAGAAAATATCGGTACCCTTATTCAGATAAATTAAAATTTGCAAATACTGTTGCAATGCATTTTAAAATTTTAAATTCAAATCTGAAAATATATTGCAATTTAAAGTTGTAATTTATCTATTCAATAAACTTATAGACATTGCATTCAACTCATCAAATATTAGCCCACAATATATACTCCCGCTGTCCCAGAAAAGATGACTGAAGTACAAAAAAAAATTTGTCCCACGAAAGATGTCTAAAGTACACAATTCAAATATAGTACATAAGTAGCATCTACTTTCAGAAAAAAGAAAGAGCTTTAGTCTACTTGCATGTGGTCCATTGTGAGTAAAATGAGAACTTAATTATCCTCTCTCCTCAACTTTTTTCCCCTTAATTTGTGTGAAAAGTGTACTTAAGACAACTTTTATAGGACAGAGGGAGTATATACATACACACACACGTATACATATATACATATACTTGTACATACATATACTTGTACATACATATATATAAAGAAAAACATGAGCGGTTGCCATAGGCAACAATTAGTTTTCTATGACAAGCAGCCTCATAGATTTAGTAGATGAAATGGTGAAATGATCAAACTGCATTAATGATATCATATATATATATATATATACATGCACCATGTATGTGCATAAGATAATTAAATCAAATAACATATAGAATATATTATGATAAAATAAAAACGTTGTGTTAAATGCTTGAGTTTTTTTTGAAAAGCTACCTTTGCTTGCTTCAACATTGCATCCACCAGTGTTGTCTTGCCATGATCTACATGAGCAACAATTGCTATATTCCTTATGTCGTTTCTCCTCATTAATTGGCTCCTTCTCTCTGTAGCGGTGAAGAAAAAAAGGGTTCAAAAGTAGAACTTGAGGTATAATTGCTATAGCAGATATCCCATAAGAACCAATTAGTCGAGCACAACCACTAGGTGGTACATTTTTAAGTCAAGGTTGTTGTGGAAGCTAAAGTTATTAAAAAGAGTCCATAGAAAGCTATTAAAAAATGAGTCCAACAGGCCATGTTTAAACACTCCCCTCACTGCCACTCACATGTGGAGAGGCGAACCAATAATGAGGAACATGATGCAAACCAGAAGTCTTTATTTGAAAGACCTTGCAGTACTAAATTCCATATGAACCACTAGTTGATCTAAAAGCTTAAGATTTTGCAGGACTAGTGATGACATACTGACCGGGTCAGAATTTGTTGTCAATAACTCAACTCAAGCTCCAGAGGTTTATAAAGTGATTTTAAGTAATTGGGCTGAAGATTATTCAAATCACATTCATATCACATATTTAGCAAATCAAGTTTTTATTTGGCGGGCTACAAATTACATGATCAAACGTGGGCCACGGATTTTGGATTTATTCAATTATAATCTGTAGCTTGCAAAGGAATGCTAAAACAAATAACATGTGGGGCCTTCTAAACTAATATGTTAAGCATTACATGGGCAGCATATGAAAGCATGTATACAATCATGTGGATTTTCATTTAACATATTTAGTGAGCAAGTTAACAAGTCACGTGGGCCAGCCTACATAGCAATCTTCACATTCATATAATCAGCAAGTACATGTGGGGATTTCAAAATTAACATATCCAAGCAAATCATGAAAATCAAGTCATACGGATTACATAAGTTAAAGCATGTGGACATAGCATCTCAACGGATTCACTTCACGCGGCAAGGAAAAAGACACGGCAATTCACGCGGCAAGGATTCTTGAAATTCTAATTAGTTTTTAAATTTCTATTGTAATTAGGATTTATTATTAGCTAAGATTTACTTTCTAAATAGGTTTCTATTGTTTTATAAAAATAGGGATTTATATTCCAAATTGGTTTGTAATTCTTTTTAGGATTAGAATAATTTGTTACTATTGTTATTAGGATTTGGATTATTTTGATTAGTATAAATAGAGGTCCAAGTTCATGTAATCAAACAGACATTATTCATTATTCAATATACTTGTAAAGCTATTCTCTACTTTTGGTTCTTTGAAGAATTCCTAAGCTATTTTCTTAGTTTTTCTTTAAGATTCAACTTTGACTTATCATACAACAATACATAGTTGTGTGTGGTGTCTTCTACTGCATCAATCGTCGATTGTACCGAGATGACCGCTTCAATATAAGCGAGGGGTCAAGGTGTCGTTAGTGTCCATTCAATGCATATTTTCGAACGCGAGCAATTGTACCAAGATTACCGTCTACATATAAGCGAGGGGTTAAGTGTTACAATCAATCCATCCTACAACTTTGCTAGAAACGATCGAGACAACGACCATCTAACGCAAGCGTGTCGTGGAGTCTATCAACTGGTCAACAATATATTGTGCTTTTGGAGTTTTATAATATCATATATATATATATATATATATATGTCAATGTTTTAAGAACCGGACTGGATTGGCCGGATCGATTAAACCGGAACCGGTCAGAAAAATGATCCGGTCAACTCAAATAATCGGAAGTATGACAAACCGGTAAAAACCGGTGACCCAGTGGTTAGATTGTCCAACCCAGCGAACCGTCCACTAGTTCACGGTATCTACCGGTTTGCAACCAACCCAAAAAAAAACGCATCAAACAAGCAACCAAAAAATCATTCAGATTCATCGGTATAGTTTGTTCATGAGTTATTACTTTCATGAATTTGATAGAGATGTGAATGAGAGAGGAATATTGAATCCCATCTTTTCCTATTATCGTCAGAAATGTAGTTGAATTTCAGGAGAAGATGGGAAGAAGATTATTATTTGGATGAGAGAGAATGTGGTGAGGAAATTTTGGGAATTGGGATTTGGTGAGAGTAAGTTGCCCAAAGAGTGGAGATATTACCCTCCATTTTGCACGAGATTTCATGTGATCTACTTTTTGATTTAACCATATTTAAATATTGAGTAAATAATGGGGGTATCAACACTTATATTTGTAGACTAATATTGCTTTTGTATGTGTAACATATATCAAATAAACTTTATAATACTTATTAATGTATTTAATTAATAAAATTTAATATAATTTATAAGACATTAGTAATATTTAATGATTTTATAATCCCTCCGTTTTTAATATATGATTATTATTAAATTTTTCAAGTCAACTTAAGATATATTCAAATTCAAAATTGACAAGTATTTATTTAATTTTAATCAACACAATGATGAATACTATAAACTACCTAAAAGAATATTACTTTTTTGTAAAATTAATTGTTTTATAATTTTTAATAAATCATATCAATTGTGAGTTTAAAAATGTCTCAATTTGACTTTCAAAAGTGAATAATGATCTTCCAATTTGAAACGAAGATTTATAATTTATAATAATAAATTATTATATTTAATATATAATTATGATGTCACTGACGGTTCGACCACCGGTTGGACCGAGTTCTTTTTCCTTTTGATTTTGATTCTATCCATCCAGCCGGTGACTATTCTGGTTCAATGACGGGTCTGAGTATGAAAACATTGGTGTGTGTTTGTATATATGTATATATGTATGTACATACATACATATATACATACATATGTATATATTTTCAATGGTAAAAGGCTGGACAAACACAGCTTGTGTGTCCGATAATATTAAGAGATCTAATTTAGGCAGTTTTTGACATTTTTCATCATTTTCATTAGTAGTTGTTCTGACATTTCACCTTTTTATCAATCAAAACTACTCATATAAGATGCAAGAGACACAAAAGCTTGCGTGTTTAAGATACATACTCCCCTTTCCCATATTCAACTTAAAAATCAAACAAACGTAGTTGGTGTAAATTCTAATCCCAATTACAATTAATTATTTCTCTGACCATTTGAGTTACATACTGAAGGAACTGTGAATCATGTGACACAACTCAAATTGTCCAACACGCTTATTGTGGATGTTCAACACAAGTGCTTATTGTTGATTATTCAATTTAACAAACACACACACATATTCAATTAAACTGCAATTATATATATACATCTAGAGAGACAGAGAGAATGGAGCCAACTAAAGCAATTAATATGGATGGTACTCAAGAACAAGGAATTACCAGTAGCTGCTGCTTCTGTGACTTCAGAAACTGAGCATTTGATAGAAGTGCGAATTGTGTTTTTTGTTGAATGGGAATTGAATGGTGATTTGGTAGTTAAAGATGAAGATAAAGTGCGCCCAAATAATTGGTGTTTGAGCATAGGAGAAGAACAACTGAAGCTCCTCCTATAAGGGTTTTTAGGGTTTATAGGAAAATTGGGTGCGACAGAGTTTTGTATGCCAATAGCCATCTCCATTGCTCGCTCGCTCGCTCTAACCTCACAGTTGCTATGGAGAGAGAGAGAGAGAGAGAGAAGGATAAATGCTGAATTTTATTTGGTTGGTTCACTATTTATTATTGTTGTTAAAATTAAATTATTAATCCTTTTTTTTTATTTCTCTTGGTTTAGAAAGTTGCCCAAATGAATGGCTCTGTATCATACACAGTGTACATTGCAATTTTCAAATTTACCACAAACCCAAAATCAGAAATATATTTTAATTTTTAAAATCAAAATCTTAAAATTCAAAATTAATATTAAGTTATTAATTTTAATACAAATAAATATAACAATTGTAAACTAATTATAAATTACTACTAATTATCATATTTGTTATTTGCAAAACTTGATCGAAATTATATCAATTTTGAATTTTAAAATTTTCGCGAATTGACTCCAAAATATCAAAATGTATTTTTAATTTTAAAATGAATATAGTAATTCGAATAGATTTAGTACAATCCTGTGATAATTAATGATATTAAAATAAATACTTCAAAAATACTATGTATATTTAGAACACGTACCTTGTTTTTAAGAATTTTATGGAAACTATGGTATTTCAATTTCTTATATTTTGTCGGTGATCTCTCATAGTGTTAATGTCAAGATCCGTTCATGCGCTCCAATCACCAAAGCGCGTCAAATCCTGCACAAAAACGGGTAAACACCAAAAGTTTGGCGGCTTGGGCCGCCGGGGGATAGCTCCGATGTAACAACCCGGAAAATATAATTGTCCCGAAAATTAAGTTTAAAGAATTATTAATTAATAAAATAGATTTTGTTATTAATTATATTATGTGTTATGTGTTTATTAGTCGTTCTATAGCGTAGGATGATTAGAAAGTGGGAGTATTCTGGCTACAAGCTAGAATGAACGAGTAATAATTTTCAAGACGAAAATAAAAAAAAATCGGGAACAAAAACATTTCTTAGAAAAAGACGAAATAGGAACTATACACCTTACGAAACCTAAGGGTTAGGGTTTGAATAACATAGGCCTTTCTGAGAGTTCGGTATGTCGTAATGACATTCCGTCTTAAGATTTGTCGGCAATATGTCGTGAAAAGTTATGTTAAGCGATAAAAGTTTTTTCTCGAAAAATGTGCAGAAATCAAACTAGATAAAAATGACGAAAAGTATTATTATGTACTTTTTATTCGTTTAACTACGTTGTGGAAAAACGTGACAGAAAATACTATTTATCAAAAAGTGTTTTTCAGTTTTTTGGATTTTCGAAGAACGCATAAAATTTAGTCGGTAGAGGAAAGACAGAATATCCAAAAATATTTGGATTCCGAGAAACGCAGTTTTTAAAACTGTCGAACGAATTCCGAAAAAGAAGCTTTGTGAATAGTAAAGAGGTGTGAATAGTAAGGCGGTTTATTCAAATGAGCAAAACGCCCCTAGCCTTGGTTTTCTATATAAACAAGCTTAATCTCTTCATTTTTTGAAAAAAATAGATGGAGGAAACTCTGGACAAATGAATAGAGAACGTGTCTCGAAAGTATAAAAGCTAGCAAATCGTCGGCTTTTCCACGAGAAAGAAGAAAATGAAAGAAAAATCAAGAAGAAAGGTATTAAAACTTACCTTTGATAAAATTTTCTTTAAGTCTTCTATGTTAAAATACGTAGCTTAATGAAAATAGAAGTAAAAGATGTTAAGAAATGATTTCCATATGGTTTAATCATAAGGAAAAGGAGAAATAAGAATTTAAAGTTTAGTTTAAAATTTCTTTAAAAGGTTTCATAGAAAATATGAATTGCTTGATGTTAATGGAGGATTCGGATGAGTTATATGAACTCTCCGATAATATAAGGATGAATTAACGAACTTATAACGTTAATATGCATGAAAAAGTGAAATCGTAATCATAATATCGATTAAAAACGAAAAACGAACGAAGAACACGAAGAATGTGGTAAGAACGTTGTTGATGGACAAATTTAAAATCATATAAATAGAGCTTGTTGTTGATGGACAAGTTTAAAACCATAGTATATATGTTTGTTTGGTTAGGAATGGTAGAAACATTTATAAAGAACGGATTGAAATTAGCCAATAACGAAGTTATGACGAAATTTCGTAAAAGACGAACGAAATATAGAAAGTATATAAATGAACCCGAATGAGTAGGGTTTCATAAGGATGTAAGAAAACATAGAAAACGTGATTCGTGGACTCAAGAACGAACGAATTCTGGGTTCGTATGAACGAATTATGGACGAACGAAAATTTAACGCAAAGTCGAAAAACTTAGCGATGGAGGACTTTCGAGTCAAGATTAAGGCTTGTTAGAGACTCGGGAAAGTTAATCTACCCAGGGGAATTTGTAAAGGGTGTTGCATGCTGTCCAACTCCTTAAGAACGGATTAATCCTAAGTTAGAATGAAGAAGTTATGAGATTTTAAAGTATGCGTCTCAAACTTGTTCAAGACTTGGAATAACTTTCTGAGTTTTAAGCCTGACGCCGCAGCGCCGCCCAATAAAGGGGAAGGTGCACCGATTCCGGGTGTCATGCACTGCCAAGAGGCGCCGCAGCGCCCTTAAGAGAATTTTCTCCGACTGAAGAATTTTATTGTCTAATTTTTTGGATGGTAATTAAGGGGTAAGCATGAATGCAACGTTCATAAAAAGAATGTTTAGAATGATGAGTAAAACCTTGAGTTTGACGATTAAGCGTCGAATAAAGGTTATAAAACAATAAACGCAAAATACGTAACCGATATCCAGGGACCATATTCGCGTTAAAACGAACGTGTGGGATTCCTATAATTGTAAATCCTCGTACGTTGAAGGAAAATGACGACTTATAACATTTCAATGTTATGAAGCCGTAATGAAGGTTAAGTATAAAGCGTTTAAACGCTGTAAATGCAACGTAGTTGCGATGAACGATCGGTCTTAATGTACAACGAACTGTATGACTTAAACATTAAGAGATGAGGATAAACATGATGTTCATGTAAGGAATCTCTAATGAAAGTGATTAAAACCTTAAGTAAAGGTTGAATGGAGGTTTAAAAGGCAAACAACGTGAACGTAGAATAAGTAAATGATCCTCGTGAATCGTATTCGCGTTAGGCGAACGTTCTAAGTATACATTGGTTGTATGACTTAGACGTTGATGAATGTAGTATGTATGATATTAATTATCAAGAAAACTGCAACGAACAATAATAAGATTAATGAAGGTTCGAGTGTCAGTCGGATAATGAATGTTAGAAAGAAACGTAAGCGTTAGAATACTTAAATCGACGTAAAGGTATTGAGTGTACGCATAAGTTAAACGTGTTTATCGTACACACAGTGTATGGTTTGAACGTGAGATAATGAAGAATGACGAATAACGTATAAATATTGAACAAGCCGAGTTAGTGATAATAACTTGAATAACTGATAAGTAGGTTTTATACCTACTTATTGGATATCAACTTGCTTTAATTACGGCTTGAACTTAAGCATTTTAGTGTCTTTTAATACGTTTTATTTTTGTTTTGCATATTTCGGACAGGAGTCTCTAATGGCATGGTAATGGCTTGATTTGGCATGAACTGGCATAATTTGGCATGGAATTGGAACAAAGCAAGGTGGGATTGGATTTGGCATGAAGGTGGACTTGGCATGAGACAAAGGGGGCACAAGCAAAAAGAGCCTCAATTCAGCAAATGAGAAGGAAAAAGAAGCAAGAAAGAAATAAGCAAAGAAACCAACTCTGCAATTAAAGTCACCAGCTGAGGAAGCAGGCACGTGCGGCCGCGCCAAGGAAACAATGGGCTGCAGCGCGCCTGCGCCGGTTAGCGAAGCCAGAAGTTGGCTCTGGACACCCGCGCGTCCGCATCGGGAAAGAGCAGTGAAGCCGCGTAACTGCGCCGGGCTTGACTGAGGCCATTTGACTTATTTTGCTCAGCTGAATGTAATAGATATAAGGCTGATGTTTGCTAGAGAAAAAAGAGGAACTTATCAGAACTCAGACTTCATTTATTTTCAAGTATTGTCTTACATTTTCTAGGATTTGTGGAGAGCTAGAGAGTTGGAGAGCTTCACTCTTTTCCTCTTCTAGTTCTAAGTAGGTTTCATTTCTAGGGCTCATCTTGGAGCTTATTTGTGGTCTAAACTCAAGCTTGCTAACTTCTATTGAAAAGGGGAACCACAAGATTTGCACTCTCTATCTCTCTTTTCTCTACTTTCATAGTTGTTCAATGCTTGGCTTAAATCCCATAATGGTTGGTGGTTCAGTGATGAACTAACTTCCATTATGGGATTCTAATGGATTCTATTTGCTTAGTCTAGTGTTTTATGCCTCTTTGAAATGTATGGATGAGAATGTATGGTTTGCCTAGCATGGTTGTGTTTTATGTTTAGATGCTTGATCAACATCTACTGTAATAGTTTATATGGAATCGAAAGAGGAAGTGTAAACTTAGATTTTGCTATGCTAGCATGTGTTTGTGAAACTTGCATTTGATGAGTTTTGTGATTCGTAATCCGGATAGAAATATACCGTATTGCCATGTGTAGTCAATAGGGAGCTTGCACTTAAATCGGTTTAGCTTGTAAATTGCATAGACATATAACAATTTAGGTTTTATCGATGTTCATGTGATTTCTATTTCTTTTGTGGATATTATATGATATAGATTGGGTTTATTGAATGATAGCCCTGTCTCACATTTGTTGTGACGCCCCCAGAATAGGTCCAGTCAACCCAACCCATTCTGAGTCGCCAAATACATGGTACAGAATTCAAATACAAACTTTTATATCACACGGTCGTGCAAAATACGACCACACAACTGTGAGTGTCAATACAAATCGTATATAATACGAAATATCAACATTCAAATTCATTCTTTATTTATTACAATTATTATCCCACTATTTTACAAAAATAGCGAGGACTACTACTGCTCTAACTCGGACCATCACTCTGTCCCTCGACTAGATCCTGCGACATTCTCATTTCCTGAAGAGGACAATAGATGAAAAGGGTGAGCTTAACTAGCCCAGTAAAGAATATTATGACTAAGATAATGAAAAATAAATTATCGTTAGTCTTCAACAATTCAGATAAAATATTATGGACAACAAGTTTTAGATCAATATTCGCAACGGAAATAACAATTCATTAGAAGAGTTAAGTAGAGAATGAAGTCTACTATCTTTTATGATTTAAAAGTCCATCATCAATATTTTATCCCTGTAACATCAATCAATATACATCTCGAATCAAATATTCATCTTTGCACTACAGGTCAAAGATAATCATTTGTATCACCAATGGTCATGTTGATCTCAACACCTGTCATCTTTGCACTACGGCCAAAGATATTCATCAGGTAATCATTCATCTTTGCTCTACAGGCCAAAAATATTCAGTATATCACCTTTTAGGACTGAGGATGATGAAAAATAATATAAATAACGAATCCAGTGAAATAAAGGACAATATTAAGGATTCGTATTTTAGTTTATTCAAGTTCAAGAATATTTCATAATAATACTTTGTGGAGCAAAATTCAAGAATGAAGCTCAAAATTTAGATCCAATCAAAGATAGTAACCATAACAGACAATTTGGACAAATAGAAGAAAATTTAGTTTTTCTGTGAATAATGACGTATACGTGAATAGTGCCGTATACGTGAATAGTAACCCCGACGGAAAAAGTAAGAATTTCATAATAAAATTCATGCCAATATTTTGGTATAATGATATTGAAAAGAATAACATCATTTACGAAAGAAAATAACATTCCTTACCTCAAAAGAATAGTACTTCTGACCGGAATATCGGATATAAGGCTGAAGAAAACTAGCACTGAATAGTAACACTCAAAGTATCTAAATACTCACAAAAATACGCTCGATATTATAGAGAGAGAAAACTTCTGATTCTGGTGTGATTTTCAATTCTAAACTAAGCACCCTATTTATAGGAAAAACTTAGGATGCCAAAGAAGACTAAATTAATAAAATATTAATAAAAAAAATTCCAGCCGCCTCCAAAAGCCATCAGCATTTTCCACACCAACCAAAAGTGGGGCCCACCATTTTATAAAAAAATATTTATTTTTCGAAACTTCAATAATTCATAATAAATAGCCATTTTGTCAGAAAAATACAAATTCTATGCTCTTCTATAGGAAATTTAATTATCTACAACTTTGTAGAAGGAAGTTTTTTTAAATTTCAAACATAAATTATCCGAAATCCACAAACGGATGATTTTCACACCAAAATACTGATAAAACACATCAGCGCTAATTCATTCTTTTATATTCACAAAATAAATATTTTCTTATCATATAAATCAATAATTAATTATTCACAAATAATATTACAGAACTACAATATTGACAATCAGGTCGTTCCTAGAAAAGAGGGGGCCTTCCGATAAAGATTTCTCCTTACTGTCGCGCAATTAAATAACCCCTCCTAGACATAACTTCCTTAGACATTGTCAATAATGCTATCTAATAATATTATTCAAATAATATCAATTATTGAGTTGATAATGTGAAATACTGTGCAATGACAATTATTGAATCAATAATACAAAATATCAACGATAACAATTATTGAATCAATCATATAAAATAGCAACGTAGCAATTATTGATATAAAATATCAACGTAGCAATTATTGAATCAATAAAATATCATGTAATTATTGAATCAATAATATAAAATATTGAACAGTAATTACTGTAACAATAATTGAGTAGTGACTTCTTACGTAAGAATCAATAATTTAAAATACTGTGCAATACCGTGTGCTACTGTGCAACACTGCGTATTACTGTATTTTAACCACCAGGTATTTCAACAGTACTAACGGTAACAACTACGCCATTATTTTATAAAAAGGTTATTTCTGTCGCTTTCTATATCCGACAGTTATTCCGTTGTGGGGTCCACTAATAGCTGCGCCGTCGTACGAATATTCCCCGACAACAAGAATATTCTACGACCAAACGAATATTCCCCGACAACAATGAATATTTTATAACCACTTGCTTATTTTAAAATATTTGCACATTTCACGCATAAATTTTCACATTTATCAAATCAACACCTTACCATTTCGAAATAATATATAAAGAAAATTAAATCTTTATTCATAAAAGTTGGGGTCTTACATTTGTGCTTCCGGCTAGCATTCATATGTGCAATTCATACATGATTTGAGGTGTTGTTAACCTAGACGATGCGATAGATGAAGTTAGGATCCCATATTTCTCTAATTTGAACCCCTTGCTTGTTAATTAGTTAAGTTTATTTTAAAATCAGTCTAGTTAATTAAAAAACACTTTGACACACGTTTGAGTAGACAAAAATAACCATATGACTGTTGCATGATAGTTTAAGCCTGACTCCTTTCTCCGTGGGAACGATCTCGACTTATCGAATTTATTACTTGTCGACCGTGTATACTTGCACGTGTTTTGTGCTCGTTTTTGTGAACATCGAAACGGCGCAACAAGTTTTTGGCGCCGTTGCCGGGGATAGTTGTTAGTTTATTACTATTGACATCATTTTTTGCTAGATTTGACTGACTTGAACAAATCTCTTCTTATCTCATTTCTAAGTTTATTTTTCACGTGTGTTTCAGGTACTTGTGGTTAGTTTATGCACACACGAGCCTCCAATCCCGAGTTGGTGCCTCGTCAAGAGAACATTAACGGTAGAGCGTGGAGAGCAAATATCAGAAACACTAACCAGCAAGAGCAACCTGATCTACCCGAGCAAATGGCTTAATAACAAAGGGCCGATAATAGGGCCTTAAAGGACTATTCCATCCCCAAGATCACAGATCAGCAATCCAGTATAGTGCGGCCAGCAATAGCTACAAATTCTTTCGAAATCAAACCTGGAACCTTGAAGATGATACAGAACACTCTCCAGTTCGGGGGTAATCCTTTAGAAGATCCAAATGAGCATATCTTGAGCTTCATAGAGATATGCGACACCTTTAAGTTCAACAACGTTACGGAAGATGCTGTGAAACTTCGATTATTCCCATTCACTTTGAGGGATAAGGCGAAGAGTTGGTTGCAGTCATTACCCTCAGGATCAATCACCACGTGGGAAGACCTAGCCCAGAAATTTCTAACCAAATTCTTCCCAATGGCTAAGACTGCTTCCATGAGGAGTGGTTTGAGTCAGTTTGCACAGTTACATGGGGAATCGTTGTATGAAGCATGGGAACGCTATAAAGAAATGCTCAGGAAATGCCCGCACCATGGAATGCCTGACTGGATGGTGATTAATTCTTTCTATAATGGTTTGGGGTGGCAGTCGAGGCCAATTATTGATGCCGCATTGGGAGGAGCCCTGTGGGCCAAGGACTACCCGACAGCCTATGATCTTATTGAAACTATGGCGGCCAATGAGTATCAAAATCCAACAGCAAGAATGGTTCAACCTAAAGTGGCAGAAGTATTGGATGTTGATGCCATCATAGCATTGTCAGCATAGATGGCGGCAATGAACAAGAACATAGATTCGATGGCTAAGAATAGAGTACAACAAGTTACTTTTATATGTGAGTTGTGTGCTGGAGCACACCCGACTGAGCAGTGTGCTATCACTACCGAGTCGGTCCAGTTTGTCAGCAACTACCAAAAGCCGCAGAATCAGTTCCTAAACTCCTACCATCCCAGCAATCGTAACCATCCGAATTTCAGTTGGAGCAACAATCAAAATACTCAATCAACCCAACAACCTCAAACATCACAACAAACTCAATACCAACCTCCTCAACCACCACAACAACCATACCAAAATGCCCAACATTCCCAATATCAACCATATCAACCAAAGTCTTAGCCACAACAGTCCTAACATCAGTATGCTCCAAGACAATCACACCCACCTGGATTTCATCAACAACCACGTCAACAACAATATCACTTAGAGCCCGCACCTCAGCAAGAAAAGAGGTCGGAGATGGAAGAAATGATGCTGAAGCACATGGCTGCCACTGAGTTGATGATGAAGAGACAAGTGGTTATAATCAAGAATTTGGAAAATCAGATGGGCCAAATGGCCTACTCTATCAACAACAGACCGCAAGGCACTCTTCCAAGTAGTATGGAAACAAATCCAGGGAGAAGAGATGGCAAGGAACAATGCCAGGCTATTTCACTAAGGTTTGGAAAACAGCTTGAAAATCTGTGAACTAGCGCGGCCGCGCCCCATGAAGAGCCAAACATGGCGCGGGAGCGCCAAGGTGCAAAAAATTCTCAGACAGTTTTGGAAGATGGGAATGATGGGGGCAAAGCAGTTGAGGCAGAAAAGGTGGTATCTACAGAGAAAATCCACGTGCCACCACAAGTAATCTACCCTCCCGCACCTTATCCACAAAGGGTTCAGAAGCAGAAACTGGATAAGCAGTTTGCCAAATTTTTAGAGGTATTCAAGAAACTGCAAATCAATATTCCCTTTGTTGAGGCGTTGGAACAAATGCTGAGCTACGCAAAGTTTATGAAGGGGATACTGTCAAGAAAGAAGAGGTTAGAAGATTATGAAACCGTAGCCTTGACAGAGGAGTGCAGTGCCGTCTTACAGAGAAAGTTACCTCCAAAGCTTAAGGACCCAGGGAGCTTTACAATCCCATGTTCTATTGGGGAATTATCTTTCAACAAGTGCCTATGCGATTTGGGGGCAAGCATAAACTTAATGCCTCTTTCGGTTTTCACTCAATTGGGATTGCCAGCTCCTAAGACGACAAGCATATCTTTATAACTAGCCGATAGATCCATCACTTACCCCAGAGGCATTGTTGAAGACGTATTGGTGAAGGTGGATAAGTTCATATTCCCTGCAGACTTTATCATCCTGGACTTCGAGGAAGATAAGAACATTCCTATTATTCTGGGGAGACCGTTTCTAGCCACCGGGAGAACACTCATAGATGCACAAAAAGGAGAATTAACTATGAGGGTTCAAGACCAAGAGGTGACATTCAACGTCTTCAAGGCTATGAAGTTTTCGGCTGATGAGGAAGAATGTTTCTGAATTGATACTGTCGACAGGATACTGCAGGGAGAATCTGAACACTTGCTGAGTATGGATCCATTGGAGAGTGCTCTTATGGGAGAATCTGACATGGAAGATATAGATGTGGTCGGAGTGCATCCAGAGTTTGAATACGGTGCCTCAAATGCGCAAGTTTAAAATTCCCATAGAACCACTAGGACAAACAGGGGAGCCCTCAGTGCGACTAAAGCCTTCTCTAGAGGTGGCTCCCACACTTGACTTGAAACCTCTTCCAGATCACTTGAGATATGCATATCTGGGAGAATCTTCTACATTGCCGGTTATCATTGCCTCTGCTTTATCATCTGATCAAGAGAGCAAATTGCTGCGGGTCCTAAGAGAATTTAAATCAACTATTGGGTGGACCATAGCTGACATCAAAGGGATCAGCCCTTCCTACTGCATGCACAAGATACTCTTAGAGGATGACAACAAGCCATCAATAGAGCAACAACGAAGATTGAACCCGATCATGAAAGAGGTTGTCAAAAAGGAGATCCTTAAGTGGTTAGATGCTGGAATAATTTATCCGATATCAGATAGCCCGTGGGTGAGCCCAGTGCAGTGCGTCCCGAAGAAGGGAGGCATGACGGTTGTGACTAATGAAAAGAACGAGCTGATACCTACCAGGATAGTTATGGGATGGAGAGTCTACATGGACTATCATAGACTGAATAAAGCGACAAGGAAAGATCATTTCCCTCTCCCGTTTATTGATCAAATGCTGGATAGGCTAGCAGGCCACGACTATTATTGCCTTCTGGACGGTTACTCGGGGTATAATCAAATTGTCATAGCCCCCGAGGACCAAGAGAAGACCACCTTCACGTGCCCATATGGCACTTTTGCTTTTCGAAGGATGTCTTTCAGGCTATGCAATGCACCGGCCACTTTTCAAAGATGCATGATGGCTATATTTTCGGACATGGTTGAACACAATATAGAAGTCTTCATGGATGATTTCTCTGTCTTTGGGGACTCCTTCGACATCTGTCTAGAAAATATGGTATTGGTGTTGACAAGATGCGTTGAGACTAACCTCGTTCTAAACTAGGAGAAATGCCATTTTATGGTAAAGGAGGGTATTATTCTAGGCCATAAGGTTTCTGAGAAAGGTTTAGAGGTGGATAGAGCTAAACTGGAGACCAAAGAAAGTTTATCGCCACCATCCTCTGTAAAAGGAGTTCGTAGTTTTCTCGGCCATGCAGGCTTCTACCGGCGTTTTATTAAAGACTTCTCGAAAATTACTTAGCCTTTGTGCAGTTTACTCGAGAAGGACGTCTCGTTCAACTTCAACAAGGAATGCCTGGTAGCCTTTGAACACTTGAAAAAGAAATGAACTACGACTCTCGTTATTACATCACCAGACTGGTCTCTCCCCTTCGAACTGATATGTGACGCAAGTGACTTCGCTGTGGGGGTAGTATTGGGACAGCGCAAGGACAAGATCTTTCATGTGATTTATTACGCAAGTAAAACCCTGACAAACGCCCAGTTAAACTACACCTCCACTGAGAAGGAGCTTCTTGCAGTGGTCTATGCTTTTGAAAAATTCAGGTCATATCTGATTGGCACTAAGGTAATTGTACACACAGATCATGCTGCGATCAGATACCTGATTTCAAAAAAAGATGCTAAACCTCGACTCATATGGTGGATCCTTCTTCTTTAAGAATTCGACTTAGAAATTAAGGACAAAAAAGGGATCGAGAACCAAGTGGCTGACCACTTCTTTTAACTGGAAAATCCGGGGATGGACAGAAACAACAAAGTATTGATCAATGAGTCCTTCCCGGATGAGCAGTTGTTCGTGGTGCAAGGCGAGATGCCCTGGTTCACGGATTTTGCAAACTTTTTAGTGAGCAACATAATCCTGTCTGACTTCAATATAGCACAAAAGAAGAAGTTTCTGCAAGATGTGAGATGGTACAATTGGGATGAGCCGTACTTGTTTAGACAGTGCGCTGATATGGTGATTAGACGGTGCGTCCCCTAGAGCAAAATGGAGAGCATACTGAGAGATTGTCACTCATCTGTGTATGGAGGCCATTATGGGGGCGAGAGGACCGCCGCCAAAGTGCTTTAGGCCGGTTTTTATTGGCTAACACTGTTTAAGGATGCACATTACTTTGTCCAGAGCTGCGACCGTTGTCAGTGCGTGGGGAATATATCCAAGAGAAATGAGATGCCTCTGAATATGATCCTCGAGGTTGAAATCTTTGACGTATGGGGAATTAATTTCATGGGGCCTTTTGTCTCTTCTTGTGGAAATTTATACATATTGCTGGCGGTCGATTATGTGTCCAAATGGGTAGAGGTAGCAGCCTTACCAACCAATAATGCTCGGGTGGTCCTACGGTTTCTTTAGAAAAGCATATTCACACGCTTTGGGACACCTCGAGCGATCATCAGTGATGAGGGTACACACTTTTGCAATCTTTAATTTTCTGCACTCCTGGCCAAATATGGGGATCGTATTGCTACTGCTTATCACCCCCAGACAAATGGCCAGGCAGAGGTATCTAATCATGAGGTAAAGAGGATATTGGAAAAGAAAGTGAATCCCACACGAAAAGATTAGTCCCTAAAATTAGAAGATGCGGTGTGGGCCTATAGGACTGCTTACAAAACGCCATTGGGAATGTCCCCATACCAGCTTGTATACGGGAAGGCCTGCCTCCTCCCCATAGAGCTTGAGCATAAGGCCTATTGGGCCATCAAGAAGCTTAATTTTGATTTAAAGGCTGCGGGGGAGAAAAGACTTCTCCAGCTTAATGAGTTGACGAGTTTAGATTGCAAGCTTATGAGAACTCAAAGCTATATAAGGAGAAGGTCAAGAGGTGGCATGACCGAAGGATTTTGGAGAGAGTATTTTAGCCGGGGCAGGCAGTTTTACTATATAATTAGCGTCTCAGACTCTTTCCGGGGAAGCTAAAATCAAGGTGGTCGGGCCCCTTTACGGTGAAAACCGTATTCCCACATGGCGCTGTCAAAATTTATGATCAGTGCCCGGACAAGCCCTTTAAGGTGAACGGGCAAAGACTAAAGCATTACTATGGCGGCGAGGTGAATCAAGAGAAGGTTGCCTCGATCCTCTCTGTTGGGAATTACATATTCAGATTTGATATTGAAAGTAAATATAAATGCTTAAGTGTATAGTCCTTAAGAGAATCATTGTACAAGGACTTAGATGATAGATCAAACATGTTAGGTTGATCTGAGCTTTAACGTTTATCATTTATGTAAATGAATGTATAGAAGAAAAGATCAAACTTGTTAGGTTGATCTATTTGAGCTGTAAAAGTTAAAGTCTTGACAGAATCGTAGTCTGTCAAAGACAGCATTCGAAAGACAAGGCAGAATCGTGGAGCTTAAACGAAGAGATTCAGAATCGTAGTCTGCCGAAGGGATTCAAGTCTGCAGAAGACAAGGCAGGACTCATGGAGCTTGAATGACCATATAAGAATCGTAGTCTGCCAAGAGATTCAAGCCTACAGAAGTTAAGGTAGAAAACGTGGAGCTTTAGTGAAGATATTCAAAATAGGAGCCTATCGAAGAATCAAGTCTGCAGAGGCCAAGGCAAGAAGCGTCGAGCTCAAGTGAAAGCATCAAAGAATTGTAGTCTGCCTTAGAAGCCACACTGAGAGTCATAAAGTTGAAAAGCATCTGCCGAGCCAAGTTGGGAATCGCAGAGTGCTATCAGAAGTGTGAAGTCTGCAAGACAAGCAAGCAAGGAATCGTAGTCTACCGAGAGCTTAAGAGAAATCGTAGTGTGCTCTACGAAGAAGTCTGAATCACGCTGTGCAAAGCCAACACACAACGATTATGTCATAATGACCATAATCGTAGTGTTCCTCCAGTCAACATCAAAGATTGAAGATCTGATGAAGGGAGGAAGAGCAACAAATGAAGAAAGGCTTATAGCCGTTGACAAAGTGATAGTCCCAATACTTCCATATTCATCCTTAGTCCAAATCGAAGAAGCGTATTGAAGAAGCTAAGGATAGGACTAAAGCAGCCTGCAGAAAACACCTTTTCAGGTGTTAGGTGAAATATACAGTCTGCTATATCAGTGGGCCAGGAGGCAGAGCAGCAGAAAAGCAGGACGTCAACATCACTGCATAGAAAACGCCTGAAGCATTAAATGAAGCAACGGGAGCATTCAAAACGGCTATTTTTGAATGACTCTTTTATAAGGAAATCAGACAAGGATTTAGACTAAGCAAGAAAGACGCAAAAAGAAAGAATACATTGAAAAAGCTCAAGAACACTTAACGAGCAACACTACGATACTGAAGAAAGCTTGCTTCACTACTCAGTCCTTTGAAAGACAGAAGCTGAACTGCAACTGAGTAGCACACCTCAAACTATCAACTGCCTATCCAAGTGAGGTACCCAATCAGAGGACTTGAAGAAGTTCAGAAGTGAACTAAGTGAAGATCCAAGTTAAAGGACTTGAAGAGTTCAGAAGTGAACTAAGAGCAGATCCAAGTCAAAGGACTTGAGGAGTTCAGAAGTGAACTAAGAGCAGATCCAAGTCAAAGGACTTGAAGAGTTCAAAAGTGAACTAAGTGAAGTTCTAGGGCTGCTGGCCTTGAAGGGATCTAAGTGATCCAGTTGTAAGAAGACATCCTTAGTGGATTTCCTACTCGTGGAGTAGAAGAGTGGATTAGGAGTCGCGTTGGCTATGAACCACTTAAAACCCTGTGTCTCATTATCTCTCATTAACTGCTATAACTGTTATATCTAGTATAACTGCTTATCTAACCTTAACTGCATTATCTTGAAGGGGAACAAAACATATACTAAGTATTTTAGACCTAAGAAATTTTAAAATATTTATTTAACCCCCCCTCTAGATAACTAACGTGCTTTTGGGAACTAACAATTGGTATCAGAGCAGGTTCTCATATCTAAGCATACAAGCTTGAGAAGATCCTATGGCACAACTGATAAGCGAAACCAAGACAGGTGGAGGAATCAAACCACCCATATGCAACAAAGATAAATTCGCAAACTGGAAATTTCGGATGCAGGCGTACATGGATTCAATAGATGATGATCTATTTGAAACTGTTCTGAACGGGCCCTATATTCCAAGAAGGCTTGCACCAACTCTAGAAAATCCAGACAACATGGTGGTCAAGGTCAAATCTGAATGGACTGAAAATGAGAAGAAAGATGTTCAGCTTGACAAGAAGGCTAAGAACATCTTGTTACAGTCCTTATAAGACAGTCTGTTCGAGAACGTGGTTAACTGCAAAACTGCAAAGGAAGTCTGGGAAGCATTACTCATCATGCATGAAGGAACTGAAGAAGTCAGAGAAAACAAGCAATCTCTACTGACTTAACAGTATAAGATGTTTGCTAATGTCTCAGGAGAGAATGTCACTTCCACTTATGAAAGATTCACTACACTGCTCAACTCTCTCAGAGCCTATGGAAAGACCTATCCAAACAAAGATCTAGTCATCAAGTTCATGAGGTCTTTGCCAAGAAGATGGAATGCTAAGACCACTGCAATTAGAGAGTCAAAGAATCTGCATGAAATGACAGTCCAACAGCTCTACGGAAACCTTCTCACATACGAGCTTGAACTGACTCAACGAGCAGAAACTCTATCAGAAGGAAGAAGGAAGGATAAAGGAGTTGCTCTCAAAGCAAAGGAAGAGATCTCCAGGGCACAGGTGGAAGATGAGTCTGACTCTGATGAAGAGGATGACATTGATGATGATGAAGCTGCAATGCTGGCCAGAAAATTCAAAAGACTTATGCTCAAAGGCAGAAGTAGCAAACCTAAGAAGTTCAACAACAGCAGCAGTCAGGAGCAGATCAATGACCTATGCTATAACTGCAAAAAGCCTGGGCATTTCATTGCCAACTGCAACAAGCCTATCAGGGAAGAGCTGAAGAGAAAGTCAAATCAAAAGAAGGAGCTCAAAGGCTACAGACAGAATAAGAAGAAAGACAAAGGGCTTGTAGCTGGAAGTTCATGGAGTGATTCAGACAATGACACTAATACTGAGTCTGAAGATGATGAAGCACCTCAGAAAGCCAACCTATGTCTGATGGCCAAAAATGCACTAAACAGGAAAGATGCTGAAGCAGTCATAGATAAGGTATTTGACTTTAACTCTCCTGATATAGACATTGATATTTTAAGAACTGGCATTCGCGATATGTCAACTGATCTATATCAACATATAAAGTGGCTAAAAGTTCTATCTAAAGATTATACTGATCTTCAAAAGGAGAAAGAAAAGGTTCAAAAAGAGCTGGAAGTAGCTCTACTAAATTTTAACTCTCTCTCTAAACTTGAAGATGAGAATAAAATCTTAAGAGAGACAAATGAACTGACCATACAGTGAGAGTCAGATCTAACCTCTAAGATTGAGGAACTAGAAAAGACTATCTCTACATGGAATAGATCTTCTTCATCCATGGACTCCCTGATGTCCAATTAGAGAAGTGTCTCTGATAGAACAAGCTTAGGGTTTGGGGAATCAACCTCAGAACCCTGTGTGGAAAAGACTAAAGAGATTAATGTAAGTAATGCTTCTAACTTAAATAGAAGTATTACATTCGTTAAGTCCACACAAAAGGATGAACCAGTGCAACCTTGCTCTTCTGAACCAAGACGTGTTCCTAAACATTACGGATCTCATGCTGGCTTAGGGTTCAGAAAAGTGAAGAGTAATTCAGTCACCACTGTCCGACCTCGACGATTCGTGGAGTCGAGTAAAACTGACTCCACCGATCAACTTGGAAGGAATCGTGGTGTTGAGACTCACTCAACATAGAACATGAACTCCAGGGTTGCATGGAAAAGGAAGATGCAATTTAAGGGTAAAGTCAACAAATATCCACACAAATCCAATTGGAGAAAGCATCCACACACACACACACAAATATAAATAATGTTGGATGCTTTGCATGTGGAAGATTTGGTCATAAAATTGCATCATGCTTTCATAATACTGTGCATAGAAGACCCAAAGTCAAGCAGATTTGGGTTTCTAAGGGAACTAACATTGCAGGACCCATGCTAGTCTGGGTACCAAAATGAAAGCTGAATGTTTGCAGGAAATGAGCACCACGACTACCACATGGTATCTAGACAGTGGTTGCTCAAGGCATATGACCAAAAATAAAGCCCTCCTATCAAATTACACAGAGAAGGAGGGACTAACAATTATCTTTGGAGATAACAGCTCTGGCAAGACAAGAGACTATGGTTTAGTTGGAAATAGTGCAGTGTCTTTCAGCAAAGTGGCTTATGTTGATGGTCTAAAGCACAATCTTCTTAGCATCAGCCAACTCTGCTATAAAGGCCATCTAGTTACCTTCCTCAACAATCAATGTCAAGTCAGAGATCTGCAGACATCCTCTATTAAGCTAACAGGAACAAGAGAAGGAAATGTATACATTGTCAATCTTGCTCAGCTCAGTATTGATGAGACAGTATGCTTCTTTGCTAAAGCCACTGAAGAAATAAGTTGGCTTTGGCATAGAAGATTATCTCATCTCAATTTCAAGAGTATGTCTAAACTGGCCTCCAAAGATCTGGTAGCAGGATTGCCCAAGTTCAACTTCATCAAAGAAAGACCATGCAATGCATGCCAGCTTGGAAAGCAAACAAGGAGCTCATTCAAAGGCAAGGAAGTTAACTCAATTCACAGGCCCCTACAGTTACTACATATGGATCTCTTTGGGCCAATTCCAACTGTGAGCCTAGGTGGAAAGAGATACTCACTGGTCGTAGTCGATGACTACACCAGATACACATGGGTGTTCTTTCTTAACTCAAAAGATGAGACAAGCTTCCAATTGATAAAGATATTCAAACTGGTTATGAATGAAAAAGGAGAGACTATTAAGGCTATTAAGAGCAATTATGGCAGAGAGTTCGACTTCTCATAAATGGACCAGTTCTATGCAGACAATGGCATCAGTCACAACTTCTCAGCACCACGAACTCCTCAGCAAAATGGAGTAGCTGAAAGGAAGAACAGAACACTTATAGAAGCAGGGAGAACTCTACTTGCAGCAGCTCATCTGCCTGAATATTTTTGGGCAGAAGCCATCAACACTGCATGCTACACACAGAACAGATCTCTTGTACACTCTACGCTAAAGAAGACTCCCTATGAGTTGTGGAAAGGAAGAAAGCCAAATGTTAGTTACTTTTATGTGTTCGGTTGTTCATGATACATTCTCAACAATGGAAAACAATATCTGACTAAGTTCCAACCTAAGTCAGATGAAGGAATCTTCCTTGGTTATGCCACAGACAGCAAAGCATATAGAGTGTTCAATAAGAAGACATTAAGTGTTGAAGTCTCAATCCACATCATCTTCGATGAAACAGACTCGGATAAGTTTGCACCACCAGACACTATGATTGACGATACTGACACTACGAATGAAGTGGTCGAGCCCAACACTACGAAAGTAGTTCCTGAAGAAAGAATCATAGTGTCCGAACAAGAAATTGTAAAGAGAGCTGAACCAAACGATGATTCTAAACAACAAGAACCAGAAGTCAATCTTGAGGAGTTCAGACAAGAAGGCACCAGAACTGATGTTCCAATAGGGAACAGGTGGGCAAGAGATCACACTCAAGATTTAATCATTAGTAATCCAACTGATAGAATAAGAACAAGATCTGCAACTCAGAATGAATGCTTTTATTTGAGTTTTCTATCTCAAATAGAACCCAAGAAGATTGAAGACGCCATGCTAGACGCAAGCTGGATTGAAGCCATGCAAGAGGAACTTAATCAATTTGAAAGAAGCAAAGTCTGGAGATTAGTTCAAAGACCAAAGAGTCACCCAATCATCGGCACCAAATGGGTCTTTAGAAACAAAATGGATGAAGATGGGGTGATCACTAGAAAAAAAGCAAGACTGGTGGCCAAAGGTTATTCTCAAGAAGAAGGCATAGACTACGATGAGACCTTTGAACCAGTGGCCAGACTTGAAGCTATTAGGATGTTCCTTGCATTTGTTGTTCACATAAAGTTCAAAGTATTCCAGATGGATGTCAAGAGTGCATTCCTAAATGGTGAACTTCAAGAAGAAGTCTACGTGGAGCAACCCCCAGGTTTTGTCAATTCAACCCTCTCTGATTATGTCTATAGATTAGATAAAGCCTTATATGGACTTAAACAAGCACCTAGAGCATGGTATGAAACACTAACAAACTTTCTTATTGAAAAAGGATTCACTAGAGGTAGAGTAGACACTACACTATTCCTTAGGAAATACAAAGATAAAGTCTTACTAGTTCAAATATATGTAGATGATATTATCTTTGGTTCTACTGATGAAAATCTGTGCAAGAGATTTGCCTAAGCTTATGCAGAGCAAGTTTGAAATGACCATGATGGGTGAGCTGAACTTCTTCTTTGGACTACATGTAAAACAAATTGATGAAGGACTTTTCATAAGCCAAGATAAGTACATTAAAGACTTACTCAAGAAATATGGTATGGAATCAGCTACTCCCATGAAAACACCAATTGCTCCAGCAACTAAGCTTGACAAAGATGAGAAAGGTAAAGGTATTGATATTACTCAATACAGAGGTATGATCAGCTCCCTTCTCTACTTAATTGCCAGTAGACCAGATATAATGTTTGCAACATGTATATGTGCTAGATTTCAAGCTAATCCTAAGGAATCACACTTAACTACTGTAAAAAGGATTTTTAGGTATCTTAAAGGTATACCCTATTTGGGTCTATGGTATCACAAAGAGTCGTCATTTGAACTGACAGGATATTCAGATGCTGACTTTATAGGATGCAAAATAGATAGAAAAAGTACCAGTGGCACTTGTCAACTACTAGGTAATAGACTAGTATCCTGGTTCAGCAAGAAGCAAAACTCAGTATCAACTTCAACAGCAGAAGCTGAATATATTGCTACTGGTAGCTGTTGTGCTCAAATCCTATGGATGAAGAATCAGCTAGCAGATTATGGGTTTGATTTCAAATCTATACCCATACACTGTGATAACACAAGTGCTATAGCAATAACAAATAATCCTGTCATGCATTCTAGGACCAAGCATATAGAAATAAGATATCATTTTATTAGGGATCATGTTCAAAATGGGACAATATCCTTGTAATACATTTCTATTGAGAATCAACTTGCTGATGTGTTTACAAAACCCTTAGATGAATCCAGATTTAATAAACTAATAAGTGAGTTAGGTATGTTAAATTTGCAACCATAAATTCTATGCTCTAGATGGTGCTAACCTTGCAGATGTAAAGGCTAAGTCAAAATCGTAGAGATGACTAAGAGGAACCATGATCTTGGAGTGGTCTAGTTAAGACATAAAGGCTCACTGTGATAGCAACAACAAGCCAAGCAACCCTTTTGATAAGCATCTCAGGGAAAAACTTGATCCTTAGTGTCAAGCTAAGAGGTTGTCCCTTCCTGAGCAACCTTAAGCTAGAAGGTTTGCCATTTCAGAAGGCATCACAGAAAGCCGTAGAGTCAATGATCAAGAAGCGAGCAAAAGATTGAACTCAACAATTGTGGAGTGGATCTAGACATTCGTAGTCTTCACACAAGGGCACACCAGCTCAGGGGGAGCTAAGGGCAGAACAGAGATTTCCACATGGATTAAAATCGTGGAGTTCTGCAGAATCCGACACATGTCCCACGACGCTGAACATATGGAGGGAAGTGTTTAAAAATATTTTAAACTGTCATATGTATTTCATCTTTGAATTTCAAAAGACTATCTTTCTCTTTCTCTTTCTCAAATGAAATCCTAAGTTTCAGAAAGCTAAGCCAAGTTCATTCATTTCAGGAAAATCAATCTAAATCAATGGCTGCTTCCAGAATTGTCTCGGGTTTTCAGCTATGCTTTGATGAATTTGAAGATGCTGGTCCAAAAATGCACAAAGTTCTTTCCCCACTAAATAAAGCTGGACTCAAGGATGCCCTAAGTACCGACACATTTGTCTTCACAATGCTGGTGAAAGAGTTCTACACAAATGGAATTGTTGAAGGAAACTCCATCCTCACCAAAGTCAAGGGCGAGCAGATTCGACTCAACTCAGAAAGCATAAACCTTGCCCTAGGGATCATCAATGAAGGTCTTCCATCATTGGACCGAATCGATTTTCATGAAGGCCTAAAGAAGATGAAACACAACAAAACTGAAGGAAAGAGTGGCTACAAGAAGAAAGAGTTTCCCTAAGAATATGAGTTTCTTGCTGAAATTATTGGAAAATGCATATGCTGCAAGGACTCTAGCCACGATACTGTCAATGAAAAACAACTGAAGTTCATGACAGCTATCAGGTATAGAGTTTAACTCAACTATGGAGCTCTACTAATGGAATGGTTTGGAAAATGGATGGAAAGCTCCAAGAAGACCAAGAGTACTGTAAAAATGCCTTATGGGAGATTTATCAGCATGATACTAGAAGCTACACTGGGCGACATGATTAAAGATGAAGAAGGTGTCTCCATTGTCCCCAACCAGAATATAACCCAGCAATTATTTCAAAACTGGAAGAAAAACCCGGCAGAAAATGTAAAGATAAAATCTGCAATTCTATCTGCTGTAAGAGAGGAAGCCTGGGAGGTAGAAGAAGAAGGAGTAACTGAAGAAAATGCTGAAGCCTTGATCAGAAGAAGGAAAGGAAAGAAAAAGATGAATGAAGATGTATTAATGGCTGAGGAACCCCATTCCCTAACCACTGATGCACTTCAAGCATGCCCTGATGCTAAAATGGAGTTTAGTGGCTTAATGACTAAAAGAGCTATTACTCTTGAGGCAGCTCAAGCATCAGAGGAGACTCTGAAAGAGAAGGAGAAGAAGAAGAAGAGGGAAACAAGTGAGGACATGGCTGAAAGAAGTGCTGAGGATCAAAAGAAGAAGAAACGCAGTCACAGACCAAGGAAGCCTACACTTACTACGATTGAGGAGTCTTCACCAATCGTAGAGTCCAGGCGGGTTGCTAGTATGGAAGAAGATGCTGTAACAGCCTCTCAGCCTGAACAGACAATCAGGGCTGAAGCTGAAGAAGGTTCTGAAGGTGTAATCAAGCCCAAGAAGAAGAGAACATTGGTTAAGAAATACATTCTTACCAATAAGGAAATATTAAGAAAAGAAGATGGAAGAAGGGCTGAAGAAAAAGCTGAACAAATCACTGAGCCTCAGGAAGAAAAAGTGCCAAAACCAAGTGCTGTTATTGAAAAGCTACAAACTGAGATGGTTGTTCTCTCTGAAAAGGTTCTGAGTGGAGAAGAAATGGCTAATGCTAAGGAAAATACTCTGAAAGCCTCTGATCAAGAGATTGCTGCAGTTGAGGGGGAACTGCTAAGAGAAAAAGAGTCAAAGAATGCACAAGTTGAGGGGGAGCAACCAGTCTCCTCAAGCAATGAAGAAACTGTAGTGTATGCTGATACTGTGATGGTGGATGTTGAAGATGATGTGTTGGAAGATATAGTGGAAAATCTTGATGAAGCGATTCTAAATCCACTCAATCAACTTCCAGTCACAGAGTCCCAAAACTCTGTGTCTGATGAATCAAATAACCAACTCATTCTCGTAGAGCGACCCATTAATGATCCAATGATGATTGAGCACATCACACGAGTTGTCAAAGAAATGCTTGCAAACTCAATCAGTGAAACACCAACCCTAGATGACACACTACGATTCGGGCATGCTGATCAATCCGAAGAAGAAATCGTAGAGTGTCCAGAACAGTTCAAAGAGACATAAACACATACTTCTGAGCCAAACACTACGCCTATCCAGCAAACTCCTAACCCTCTAACCCAAGCAGACATTCTATCATCCTCCAACAATGAATACTTTGACATGACTCTTGCTCTCGCAAGTTTGTCAAGGAGAGATGAACACACTACAGCTACTCCTCCTCCTCCTCCAGAAACACAACAAATTCTAGATCAATTGGCTCTCATGCCAACCAAGGAGGAGATGTCTGCAATATTGAATCAAATAGGGTCAGAGTCTGAAAAGATCCTTAAAGAACACTCCCTTGCACTTCACTACAGATTCGACAACATCCTCGACTAGGTCCAAACTCTGCCAGGACAATTGGGAACTGAACTGTCCAAATCGTTGAGGGAGATTTTCAGAGAAATGGCTGCAAGTCTCAAGGCAAGGGATGCTATTCATTTTGCCAAAGCAAAGAAGCAGAAAGAAGCCATGTTACTGATGCAGAAGAATCAACAAACTCAAAATGAGCTGATGGCAGAACAGATTTCAGCACTGCGTATCGCTTTGAACCAATTCCAAGAATGCAGTGCTTCTCAAATCTCCCAGAACAACGATGCCGTAAAAATGCTTCAGGAACAAAGAAGGGTCACTGAGGCTTTAGTTGCTTAACAAACCAGTGACATTTCTCAACAAAGAACTCAAATGCATGCCCTGGTAGACGGCGTTAGACGATCTCAGACGATATTCGAACCCTTGATGATGACATAAAGGGGGAGAAGATTGGGCAAGGAGATAGAAGCAGAGGTGGAGATAGAAGTAGAGGTGGAGATAGAAGCAGAGGTAGAAGACCGAGGCAGGTACAAACACATATTCAACTACCTCTGCAACAGGGAAGGCAGAGGCAAACGAATACTGGTCAATCGTCGGGTGGCAACTCCAGGAGTCCAAATGTTCAAACTCCACGATCTGATCAGTATCTGCAGCAGCCTCCAATGGGAATACCTCTTCAAAGACATCAAGGTCAAGCTTCTGGCTCATAAGGCATGACTTCTGCACAGTCCAGATATGAGTTAGAAGACCTTGAATGGAGAGATGAGCAAACCAGAAGGATGAGAGCTGCTGAGTCTTCGAGGAGCAAGAGACAAAGAAAATAGAGATAAGCCTAAACTTAATTTTGTATTGATGTTTTTATGCTTGAATGTAATATCTCTTCAAACATCAATAAATTCATGCTTATTCTCTAGAAATTTTAGTTGCTCACTGAAACACTAAGCCATATTTACTTTCTAACATTATGCATTTAGAAAATGATGCTATGATCTAAATCTCCTTGATTATGTCAACATCAAATAGGGGGAGATTGTTGGGAATTGCATATTCAGATTTGATATTGAAAGTAAATATAAATGCTTAAGTGTACAGTCCTTAAGAGAATCATTGTACAAGGACTTAGATGATAGATCAAACATGTTAGGTTGATCTGAGCTTTAACGTTTATCATTTATGTAAATGAATGTATAGAAGAAAAGATCAAACTTGTTAGGTTGATCTATTTGAGCTGTAAAAGTTAAAGTCTTGACAGAATCGTAGTCTGTCAAAGACAGCATTCGAAAGACAAGGCAGAATCGTGGAGCTTAAACGAAGAGATTCAGAATCGTAGTCTGCCGAAGGGATTCAAGTCTGCAGAAGACAAGGCAGGACTCATGGAGCTTGAATGACCATATAAGAATCGTAGTCTGCCAAGAGATTCAAGCCTACAGAAGTTAAGGTAGAAAACGTGGAGCTTTAGTGAAGATATTCAAAATAGGAGCCTATCGAAGAATCAAGTCTGCAGAGGCCAAGGCAAGAAGCGTCGAGCTCAAGTGAAAGCATCAAAGAATTGTAGTCTGCCTTAGAAGCCACACTGAGAGTCATAAAGTTGAAAAGCATCTGCCGAGCCAAGTTGGGAATAGCAGAGTTCTATCAGAAGTGTGAAGTCTGCAAGACAAGCAAGCAAGGAATCGTAGTCTACCGAGAGCTTAAGAGAAATCATAGTGTGCTCTACAAAGAAGTGTGAATCACGCTATGCAAAGCCAACACACAACGATTATGTCACAATGACCATAATCATAGTGTTTCTCTAGTCAACATCAAAGATTGAAGATCTGATGAAGGGAGGAAGAGCAACAAATGAAGAAAGGCTTATAGCCGTTGACAAAGTGATAGTCCCAATACTTCCATATTTATCCTTAATCCAAATCGAAGAAGCGTATTGAAGAAGCTAAGGATAGGACTAAAGCAGCCTGCAAAAAACACCTTTTCAGGTGTTAGGTGAAAGATACAGTCTGCTGTGTCAGTGGGCCAGGCGGCAGAGCAGCAGAAAGCAGGATGTCAACATCACTGCACAGAAAATGTCTAAAGCATTAAATGAAGCAATGGGAGCATTCAAAATGGCTATTTTTGAATGGCTCTTTTATAAGGAAATCAGACAAGGATTCAGACTAAGCAAGCAAGACGCAAAAAGAAAGAATACATTGAAAAAGCTCAAGAACACTTAACGAGCAACACTACGTTACTGAAGAAAGCTTGCTTCGCTACTCAGTCCTTTGAAAGACAGAAGCTGAACTGTAACTGAGTAGCACACCTCAAACTATCAACTGCCTATCCAAGTGAGGTACTAAGTCAGAGGACTTGAAGAAGTTCAGAAGTGAAGTAAGTGAAGATCCAAGTTAAAGGACTTGAAGAGTTCAGAAGTGAACTAAGAGCAGATCCAAGTCAAAGGACTTGAGGAGTTCAGAAGTGAACTAAGAGCAGATCCAAGTCAAAGGACTTGAAGAGTTCAAAAGTGAACTAAGTGAAGTTCTAGGGCTGCTGGCCTTGAAGGGATCTAAGTGATCCAGTTGTAAGAAGACATCCTTAGTGGATTTACTACTCATGGAGTAGAAGAGTGGATTAGGAGTCGCGTTGGCTTTGAACCACTTAAACCCTGTGTCTCATTGTCTCTCATTAACTGCTATATCTGTTATAACTGCTATAACTGCTTATCTAACCTTAATTGCATTATCTTGAAGGGGAACAAAACAAATATTTTGCTGGAGTCAGTATCATCAATACTGACTACGTATTTTAGACATAAGAAATTTTAAAATATCTATTCAACCCCCCCTTCTAGATAACTAACGTGCCTTTGGGAACTAACAATATCCACCACTTGACCGAATCAGACAAAGTCTAGCTTATGGACTGTAAACAAGCGCTTGATGGGAGGCACCCCATCATCTCTACCTTCTCCCTCATGTTTAATTTTTGCATCATATTTCTCGATATTTCTCTCTTATGTTTAATTCTGGTTACTCATCTCTACATTTTCTTTCCCTTTTTAATTCTAAGCATTTGACAATTGGTGACCATTTTTGAATATTGTGGTGTTAGGATGCGCATTGCCTACATTTTTGAATATTAGGCATGTTGCATATATTTTTGGGAGTTCGAAGCTCTTTGTACATATTCATCGGATTTGAACGATCATTGCCTATATTTTTGGACATTAGGCATAATTGCACAGATTTTTGGTGTTGAAAGCTCATTGAACATACATTTGACATGTTAGCATATTGCATATAAGACTATAGCATTTTTTTGGGAATTCACATTAAAATGATTCACATACATAGCATTGCTAAGGAATTGACAGTATATATATCTTACACAGGCATTTTTGATAATGGATCAAGTTTCTCGTACCGCTTAATTTTTGTTTGTTAGATGTGCAGGTGAGAAAAGTGTTGAAAACTGCTTCTTGAGCCTTCACTGTAGTTGCTGCAGAAAAATAGAAAATTTTGGCCAAATTTCCAGCCCGCGCGGCCGCGCCATGTTAAAAGCTAAGGCCAGCGCGCCCGCGCCTCCTTCAAAGCCTATCAACGTGCAGACGCGCCCGACCCTGACGGTAGTTTTTAATTTAACACAGCCGTTAAAACCCTTATTTCCTATATCTATTGTAACTGCCCCCCTCCTCATACACTATTTCTTACGAATTCCCTCTCCTAATCCTATCTTCCTTAATCCACAGCCCTAATTCTCTTACTCTTCACAATCACTATCCATCAAATCCAAGTCCTAGCCCCCATCTCCTTGCCATCACATTCCAACAAGTGTAGGGTTTGAGTTTTACAGCTTCAGAGAAGTAAAATTGGGGTTGTTCTTTCAAGCTTTACAGAGATCTTTCGAGTTTAAGTTTGGGGGTTTGTTTCGAATTAGTTATCTAGGGTTTGTACAGGGAAATTTTTAGAAACTCTCATGGGTCCAAAACGCTCACGATCGGCCGCTTTCGCTTCCACATCGCCGGCTCGCAGTGGCTTGGACGATGACATCACCGTCGATTTATAAAATTCATCAGTATCGAGGCCCAAATTGAGTACTATCGAATTGCGGCCAAATTCATGTTGAAGGAAAGGGGTTTGAAGCCCACCAAGGAAGATGGGGACATGCGTGCCATGATCCGACATATAGGATGGCAGGGTGTTTGTGCAACACCGGCCGCCGGTGGCGTTGGCTCTCGTTCGTGAATTCTATGCCAACGTAAAAATCACGAAAAGCGGCCGGTCCTTTGTTCGGGGCCAAACCATTGACTACCGCCCGGATGGAATTCATGAGGTTTTAAATTTGCCATCAGTGTCGGCCGGACAGGTGAACTCGGTTGAGGCAGAGAGGCTAAATACTGACCTTGACCAGTTGATTCGTGACTTGTGTGCACCAGGCACAGTGTGGAAAATCAAGAAAGATACCGTTAATAAGTACACCACGTTCCCTGCCTCCAGTCTCAATAGATATGCCAAGGCATGGAACCTGTTCCTCTGTGGCAGCATAATGCCATCCATGCATCAGCACGAGGTTACAGTCGAGCGAGCCATCATTCTGTGGGGGATTATCACGGGTAAATACAATGATGTCAACCATTTGATTAACCAGAACATGCTGAGGTTTATGAGAGGCAGTACCACAGGCTCCATTCCTCATGCATCCATAGTAGCCCATCTCTGTGCTGAGGCAGGGCTCGAATGGCCTGATGAGCAGATTCAAATGCCGAGTGGGGATGTCACTCATAGCACTATCAAGAATTTTGTGGATTGGGATGGCGGAAAGATAAAATATCCAAAAATATTTGAATTCCGAGAAACGCAGTTTTTTAAACTGTCGGACGAATTTCGAAAGAGAAGCTCGGTGAATAGTAAGGAGGTGTGAATAGTAAGGTGGTTTATTAAAATGAGCAAAACGCCCCTAGCCTTGGTTTTCTATATAAACAAGCTTAGTCTCTTCATTTTTTGAAAAAAATAGATAGAGGAAACTCTGGATAAATGAATAAAGAACGTGAGGGACGCGAATTAACAAGTCTCGAAAGTATAAAAGCTAGCAAATCGTCGGCTTTTCCACGAGAAAGAAGAAAATGAAAGAAAAATCAAGAAGAAAGGTATTAAAACTTACCTTTGATAAAATTTTCTTTAAGTCTTCTATGTTAAAATACGTAGCTTAATGAAAATAGAAGTAAAAGATGTTAAGAAATGATTTCCATATGGTTTAATAATAAGGAAATGGAGAAATAAGAATTTAAAGTTTAGTTTAAAAATTTCTTTAAAAGGTTTCATAGAAAATATGAATTGCTTGATGTTAATGTACGATTCGGATGAGTTATATGAACTCTCCGATGATATAAGGATGAATTAACGAACTTATAATGTTAATATGCATGAAAAAGTGAAATCATAATCATAATATCGATTAAAAATGAAGAACGAATGAAGAACACAAAGAACGAACGAAGAACACGAAGAATGTGGTAAGAACGTTGTTGATGGACAAATTTAAAACCATCTAATTAGAGCTTGTTGTTGATGGACAAATTTAAAACCATATAACTAGAGCTTGTTGTTGATGGAGAAGTTTAAAACCATCGTATATATGTTTGTTTGGTTAGGAATGATAGAAACATTTATAAAGAATGGATTGAAATTAGCCAATAACGAAGTTATGACGAAATTTCACGAACGAAATATAGAAAGTATATAAATGAACCCGAATGAGTAGGGTTTCATAAGGATGTAAGAAAACATAGAAAACGTGATTCGTGGACTCAAGAACGAACGAATTCTGGGTTCGTATGAACGAATTATGGACGAACGAAAATTTAACGCAAAGTCGAAAAACTTAGCGATGGAGGACTTTCGAGTCAAGATTAAGGCTTGTTAGAGACTCGGGAAAGTTAATCTACCCAGGGGAATTTGTAAAGGGTGTTGCATGCTTTCCAACGCCTTAAGAACGGATTAATCCTAAGTTAGAATAAAGAAGTTATGAGATTTTAAAGTATGCGTCTCAAACTTGTTCAAGACTTGGAATAACTTTCTGAGTTTTAAGCCTGACGCCGCAGCGCCGCCCAATAAAGGGGAAGGCGCACCGATTCCGGGCGTCATGCACTGCCAAGAGGCGCCGCAGCGCCCTTAAGAGAATTTTCTCCGACTGAAGAATTTTATTGTCTAATTTTTTGGATGGTAATTAAGGGGTAAGCATGAATGCAACGTTCATAAAAAGAATGTTTAGAATGATGAGTAAAACCTTGAGTTTGACGATTAAGCGTCGAATAAAGGTTATAAAACAATAAACGCAAAATACGTAACCGATATCCAGGGACCATATTCGCGTTAAAACGAACGTGTGGGATTCCTATAATTGTAAATCCTCGTACGTTGAAGGAAAATGACGACTTATAACATTTCAATGTTATGAAGCCGTAATGAAGGTTAAGTACAAAGCGTTTAAACGCTGTAAATGCAACGTAGTTGCGATGAACGATCGGTCTTAATGTACAACGAACTGTATGACTTAAACATTAAGAGATGAGGATAAACATGATGTTCATGTAAGGAATCTCTAATGAAAGTGATTAAAACCTTAAGTAAAGGTTGAATGGAGGTTTAAAAGGCAAACAACGTGAACGTAGAATAAGTAAATGATCCTCGTGAATCGTATTCGCGTTAGGCGAACGTTCTAAGTATACATTGGTTGTATGACTTAGACGTTGATGAATGTAGTATGTATGATATTAATTATCAAGAAAACTGCGACGAACAATAATAAGATTAATGAAGGTTCGAGTGTCAGTCGGATAATGAATGTTAGAAAGAAACGTAAGCGTTAGAATACTTAAATCGACGTAAAGGTATTGAGTGTACGCATAAGTTAAACGTGTTTATCGTACACACAGTGTATGGTTTGAACGTGAGATAATGAAGAATGACGAATAACGTATAAATATTGAACAAGCCGAGTTAGTGATAATAACTTGAATAACTGATAAGTAGGTTTTATACCTACTTATTGGATATCAACTTGCTTTAATTACGGCTTGAACTTAAGCATTTTAGTGTCTTTTAATACGTTTTATTTTTGTTTTGCATATTTCGGACAGGAGTCTCTAATGGCATGGTAATGGCTTGATTTGGCATGAACTGGCATAATTTGGCATGGAATTGGAACAAAGCAAGGTGGGATTGGATTTGGCATGAAGGAGGACTTGGCATGAGACAAAGGGGGCACAAGCAAAAAGAGCCTCAATTCAGCAAATGAGAAGGAAAAAGAAGCAAGAAAGAAATAAGCAAAGAAACCAGCTTTGCAATTAAAGTCACCAGCTGAGGAAGCAGGCACGTGCGGCCGCGCCAAGGAAACAATGGGCTGCAGCGCGCCTGCGCCGGTTAGCGAAGCCAGAAGTTGGCTCTGGACACCCGCGCGCCCGCATCGGGAAAGAGCAGTGAAGCCGCGTAACTGCGCCGGGCTTGACTGAGGCCATTTGACTTATTTTGCTCAGCTGAATGTAATAGATATAAGGCTGATGTTTGCTAGAGAAAAAAGAGGAACTTATCAGAACTCAGACTTCATTTATTTTCAAGTATTGTCTTACATTTTCTAGGATTTGTGGAGAGCTAGAGAGTTGGAGAGCTTCACTCTTTTCCTCTTCTAGTTCTAAGTAGGTTTCATTTCTAGGGCTCATCTTGGAGCTTATTTGTGGTCTAAACTCAAGCTTGCTAACTTCTATTGAAAAGGGGAACCACAAGATTTGCACTCTCTATCTCTCTTTTCTCTACTTTCATAGTTGTTCAATGCTTGGCTTAAATCCCATAATGGTTGGTGGTTCAGTGATGAACTAACTTCCATTATGGGATTCTAATGGATTCTATTTGCTTAGTCTAGGGTTTTATGCCTCTTTGAAATGTATGGATGAGAATGTATGGTTTGCCTAGCATGGTTGTGTTTTATGTTTAGATGCTTGATCAACATCTACTGTAATAGTTTATATGGAATCGAAAGAGGAAGTGTAAACTTAGATTTTGCTATGCTAGCATGTGTTTGTGAAACTTGCATTTGATGAGTTTTGTGATTCGTAATCCGGATAGAAATATACCGTATTGCCATGTGTAGTCAATAGGGAGCTTGCACTTAAATCGGTTTAGCTTGTAAATTGCATAGACATATAACAATTTAGGTTTTATCGATGTTCATGTGATTTCTATTTCTTTTGTGGATATTATATGATATAGATTGGGTTTATTGAATGATAGCCCTGTCTCACATTTGTTGTGACGCCCCCAGAATAGGTCCAGTCAACCCAACCCATTCTGAGTCGCCAAATACATGGTACAGAATTCAAATACAAACTTTTATATCACACGGTCGTGCAAAATACGACCACACAACTGTGAGTGTCAATACAAATCGTATATAATACGAAATATCAACATTCAAATTCATTCTTTATTTATTACAATTATTATCCCACTATTTTACAAAAATAGCGAGGACTACTACTGCTCTAACTCGGACCATCACTCTGTCCCTCGACTAGATCCTGCGACATTCTCATTTCCTGAAGAGGACAATAGATGAAAAGGGTGAGCTTAACTAGCCCAGTAAAGAATATTATGACTAAGATAATGAAAAATAAATTATCGTTAGTCTTCAACAATTCAGATAAAATATTATGGACAACAAGTTTTAGATCAATATTCGCAACGGAAATAACAATTCATTAGAAGAGTTAAGTAGAGAATGAAGTCTACTATCTTTTATGATTTAAAAGTCCATCATCAATATTTTATCCCTGTAACATCAATCAATATACATCTCGAATCAAATATTCATCTTTGCACTACAGGTCAAAGATAATCATTTGTATCACCAATGGTCATGTTGATCTCAACACCTATCATCTTTGCACTACGGCCAAAGATATTCATCAGGTAATCATTCATCTTTGCTCTACAGGCCAAAAATATTCAGTATATCACCTTTTAGGACTGAGGATGATGAAAAACAATATAAATAACGAATCCAGTGAAATAAAGGACAATATTAAGGATTCGTATTTTAGTTTATTCAAGTTCAAGAATATTTCATAATAATACTTTGTGGAGCAAAATTCAAGAATGAAGCTCAAAATTTAGATCCAATCAAAGATAGTAACCATAACAGACAATTTGGACAAATAGAAGAAAATTTAGTTTTTCTGTGAATAATGACGTATACGTGAATAGTGCCGTATACGTGAATAGTAACCTCGACGGAAAAAGTAAGAATTTCATAATAAAATTCATGCCAATATTTTGGTATAATGATATTGAAAAGAATAACATCATTTACGAAAGAAAATAACATTCCTTACCTCAAAAGAATAGTACTTCTGACTGGAATATCGGATATAAGGCTGAAGGAAACTTGCACTGAATAGTAACACTCAAAGTATCTAAATACTCTCAAAAATACGCTCGATATTATAGAGAGAGAAAACTTCTGATTCTGGTGTGATTTTTAATTCTAACCTAAGCACCCTATTTATAGGAAAAACTTAGGATGCCAAAGAAGACTAAATTAATAAAATATTAATAAAAAAAATTCCAGCCGCCTCCAAAAGCCATCAGCATTTTCCACACCAACCAAAAGTGGGGCCCACCATTTTATAAAAAAATATTTATTTTTCAAAACTTCAATAATTCATAATAAATAGCCCCTTTGTCAGAAAAATACAAATTCTACGCTCTTCTATAGGAAATTTAATTATCTACAACTTTGTAGAAGGAAGTGTTTCCAAATTCCAAACATAAATTATCCGAAATCCACAAACGGATGATTTCCACACCAAAATACTGATAAAAACACATCAACGCTAATTCCTTCTTTTATATCCACAAAATAAATATTTTCTTATCATATAAATAAATAATTAATTATTCACAAATAATATTACAGAACTAAAATATTGACAACCAGGTCGTTCCCAGAAAAGAGGGGGCCTTCCGATAAAGATTTCTCCTTACTGGCGCGCAATTAAATAACCCCTCCTAGACAGAACTTCCTTAGACATTGTCAATAATGCTATCTAATAATATTATTCAAATAATATCAATTATTGAGTTGATAATATGAAATACTGTGCAGTGACAATTATTGAATCAATAATACAAAATATCAACGATAACAATTATTGAATCAATCATATAAAATAGCAACGTAGCAATTATTGATATAAAATATCAACGTAGCAATTATTGAATCAATAAAATATCATGCAATTATTGAATCAATAATATAAAATATTAAACAGTAATTACTGTAACAATAATTGAGTAGTGACTTCTTACGTAAGAATCAATAATTCAAAATACTGTGCAATACCGTGTGCTACTGTGCAACACCGCGTATTACTGTATTTTAACCACCAGGTATTTCAACATTACTAACGGTAACAACTACTCCATTATTTTATAAAAAGGTTATTTCTGTCGCTTTCTATATCCGACAGTTATTCCGTTGTGGGGTCCACTAATAGCTGCGCCGTCGTACGAATATTCCCCGACAACAAGAATATTCTACGACCAAACGAATATTCCCCGACAACAATGAATATTTTATAACCACTTGCTTATTTTAAAATATTTGCACATTTCACGCATAAATTTTCACATTTATCAAATCAACACCTTACCATTTCGAAATAATATATAAAGAAAATTAAATCTTTATTCATAAAAGTTGGGGTCTTACATTTGTGCTTCCGGCTAGCATTCATATGTGTAATTCATACATGATTTGAGGTGTTGTTAACCTAGACGATGCGATAGATGAAGTTAGGATCCCATATTTCTCTAATTTGAACCCCTTGCTTGTTAATTAGTTAAGTTTATTTTAAAATCAGTCTAGTTAATTAAAAAACACTTTGACACACGTTTGAGCAGACAAAAATAACCATAGGACTGTTGCATGATAGTTTAAGCCTGACTCCTTTCTCCGTGGGAACGATCTCGACTTATCGAATTTATTACTTGTCGACCGTGTATACTTGCACTTGTTTTGTGCCCGTTTTTGTGAACATCAAAACGGCGCAACATGTTTTTGGCGCCGTTGCCGGGGATAGTTGTTAGTTTATTACTATTGACATCATTTTTTGCTAGATTTGACTGACTTGAACAAATCTCTTCTTAGCTCATTTCTAAGTTTATTTTTCACGTGTGTTTCAGGTACTTGTGGTTAGTTTATGCACACACGAGCCTCCAATCCCGAGTTGGTGCCTTGTCAAGAGAACATTAACGATAGAGCGTGGAGAGCAAATATCAGAAACACTAACCAGCAAGAGCAACCTGATCTACCCGAGCAAATGGCTGAAGAACAAAGGGCCGATAATAGGGCCTTAAAGGACTATTCCATCCCCAAGATCACAGATCAGCAATCCAGTATAGTGCGGCCAGCAATAGCTACAAATTCTTTCGAAATCAAACCTGGAACCTTGCAGATGATACAAAACACTCTCCAGTTCGGGGGTAATCCTTTAGAAGATCCAAATGAGCATATCCTGAGCTTCATAGAGATATGCGACACCTTTAAGTTCAACAACGTTACGGAAGATGCTGTGAAACTTCGATTATTCCCATTCACTTTGAGGGATAAGGCGAAGAGTTGGTTGCAGTCATTACCCTCAGGATCAATCACCACGCGGGAAGACCTAGCCCAGAAATTTCTAACCAAATTCTTCCCAATGGCTAAGACTGCTTCCATGAGGAGTGGTTTGAGTCAGTTTGCACAGTTACAAGGGGAATCGTTGTATGAAGCATGGGAACGCTATAAAGAAATGCTCAGGAAATGCCCGCACCATGGAATGCCTGACTGGATGGTGATTAATTCTTTCTATAATGGTTTGGGGGTGGCAATCGAGGCCAATTATTGATGCCGCATTGGGAGGAGCCCTGTGGGCCAAGGACTACCCGACAGCCTATGATCTTATTGAAACTATGGCGGCCAATGAGTATCAAAATCCAACAGCAAGAATGGTTCAACCTAAAGTGGCAGAAGTATTGGATGTTGATGCCATCATAGCATTGTCAGCATAGATGGCGGCAATGAACAAGAACATAGATTCGATGGCTAAGAATAGAGTACAGCAAGTTGCTTTTATATGTGAGTTGTGTGCTGGAGCACACCCGACTGAGCAGTGTGCTATCACTACCGAGTCGGTCCAGTTTGTCAGCAACTACCAAAAGTCGCAGAATCAGTTCCTAAACTCCTACCATCCCAGCAATCGCAACCATCCGAATTTCAGTTGGAGCAACAATTAAAATACTCAATCAGCCCAACAACCTCAAACATCACAACAAACTCAATACCAACCTCCTCAACCACCACAACAACCATACCAAAATGCCCAACATTCCCAATATCAACCATATCAACCAAAGTCTCAGCCACAACAGTCCCAACATCAGTATACTCCAAGACAATCACACCCACCTGGATTTCATCAACAACCACATCAATAGCAATATCACTCAGAGCCCGCACCTCAGCAAGAAAAGAGGTCAGAGATGGAAGAAATGATGCTGAAGCATATGGCTGCCACTGAGTTAATGATGAAGAGCTAAGCGGTTGTAATCAAGAATTTGGAAAATCAGATGGGCCAAATGGCCAACTCGATCAACAACAGACCGCAAGGCACTCTTTCAAGTAGTACGGAAACAAATCCGGGGAGAAGAGATGGCAAGGAAAAATGCCAGGCTATTTCACTAAGGTCTGGGAAGCAGCTTGAAAATTTGAGAACTGGCGCGGACGCGCCCTATGAAGAGCCAAATATGACGCGGGAGCGCCAAGATGCAGAAAATTCTGAGACAATTTTGGAAGATGGGAATGATGGGGGCAAAGCAGTTGAGGCAGATAAGGAGGTATCTACAGAGAAAATCCATGTGCCACCACAAGTAATCTACCCTCTCTCACCTTATCCACAGAGGGTTCAGAAGCAGAAACTGGATAAGCAGTCTGCCAAATTTTTAGAGGTATTCAAGAAACTGCAAATCAATATTCCTTTTGCCGAGGCGTTGGAACACAAAGTGGTTAGAAGTTATGAAGGGGATGAAGTTAGGATCCCATATTTCTCTAATTTGAACCCCTTGCTTGTTAATTAGTTAAGTTTATTTTAAAATCAATCTAGTTAATTAAAAAACACTTTGACACATGTTTGAGCAGACAAAAATAACCATAGGACTGTTGCATGATAGTTTAAGCCTAACTCCTTTCTCCGTGGGAACAATCTCGACTTATGGAATTTATTACTTGTCGACCGTGTATACTTGCACATGATTTGTGCCCATTTTTGTGAACACCGAAATGGCGCAACAATAACGTTTCGAGTCAAATGGACCGAACATTGTAAGATATGAAGATAAGATAATGTAGAATGTGTAAAAGCTATGAATGCGTAGTCTTAACATTGGAGGTTATTCTTGGCATACAAATAACTATATGACCTAGACGTTAATGAATAAATCCTAAGGCGTGGCATTTAGTTGCCAGAAAGCCATAAGGAATGGGCAATTAACTTAAAGAACATTATATTTTTAATGGTTTAAATAAGTTATGATAAAAAGATAAGAATAAGAAGTTAAGTTTAAGTTATGGTACAATCGTACTCTTTATGGTTGATGTACGGTATCTGACCTAAACAATTCCTTTAGTGAGCAAAGGTTTAATACTAACTAGCAACCGATCTAACTCGCTGTGAAAGACAGTATAGATGAGACGGGAAACTAATTCATTGTTTGTTTGTGGGAAACCACTCAGTTTACTATATTGAACACTGTTAGGGACTCGATGTGTGCTGAGTATAGAGTTATGGATATATATGATGAAAATGTGATTCTTTTCATATATATAGATGTATAGGATGAGTTAAGTCCTAGAAATATTATAAGCAGAAGATGAGAATGTGAATCTATCGTAAAAGATGATTATAAGGTTTATGTCATCTCCGTATGTCATAATACTGAAGGAATGAAAGTAAAGTTGGTTACATTAACTTAAATTACAAGAACGTGAGCCATATGATATAAAGTTAAGTAGTTAAACCAATGTGTAAGTCAAGTATATGACTAATTGATATGTGTTATGCCTAATGTGATATATAGGGATTGCGGTAAATAGTTCAGCGCAAACTATAAGCTTTAGCTGTGCTTAAGGCAAGTTTTCTAACTTCATTCACATTTCAAATGAATGTTAGTTTCTTAACTTTCTCAGATGTTGAACTTGAGAAAGTATATCGTATGTGCAAATGTATGATATTTGTGCAAGGTGTATATGTATGAGGCCATGTGCCGAACTTTTAACACTTATGTGTTTCTATGGAATAAACTGTTCTACGATTGAACATGTGTGATGTGGTTCTATTTGTAAACTGTTAGGATTAAGCCTGTGCTAGTGATTCTAGCCAGACTGAATGTAAGGTATGTAAAAGTAAATGTGATTAATATTTTAAAATGATAGGAACCAGAGTTTTTCCTATTATTCGAGCTGCTTCATAACCTTTGTTCGGTTATTGAAGTCTTAAAAGAATATGTGATTCTTACTTAGTTGTTATTCAACTGCTTTAACTTGCTGAGCAATTGAATGTTTACGCTTGCTTTAAATAAAAATATTTTCATCGAACAACGATAGATTGAACTTAAGAATCCCGTAAAGATCAAGCTGACCGGTGTCCTGCTGAGGTGCTGTTCATTATATGAATAAGCGTGAAAATCAAGCCAAGACTTGTAATGTAGAATAGCTAATTAAATTGTAGAGTAGTTTAATGAACTGTTATGTATCTTTTGTGGCGGATGAAAGTCATACTTGTAAGATGTAAAGAATAATGTAATTATCATTATTAGTAATAAACGAGATTTTAAGGTAATATAATCTGGGATTTGAAAATGTATGTTCTTATATTTAGTTATATAATGATGTATGTTTGGAATGAGATGTACACGTGATGTACGGAATCCGGGATTGAGATTAGACCGGATTTCAGGGCGTCACAAGTTGGTATCAGAGCTGATAGGTTAAAAACCTTAGGTATGAGTACCTAAAGCTATAATCTGAGAGAGAAGAATAAGAAAATTATTGAGATAAACGATTAAGGAAGAAGATCACTACGTGATCTCTTTAAATCGTTAATAACAGATATTCTGTTAAACGATGAATGATTTATAGCTAAATGTTATAAATAATTGGTACTATGAAGTTGTATGAGAAGAAGAACTCAGAAGTGTTATAGAGGATGAAATACGAATTACAGAAAATTCATATTAGGTAAGGAGAAAGTAAGAAGTTGTAGGATTTCAATTGAGGACTCATGTGATAGCTGAGTTGTACGAACTTTTGTTATGGGCAGGAGTTTATGCTTGGTGTAACAACTACTCAGTATATTACAGTGATAATCATTCAAATAGTAACGTCGCGCAATCAATATGTATATGATGAGAAGGTGAATCTTTTCTCATATGTATATTGGGCAGTAGAATATATTAAGATAGGTGCGGGTTCTTGAAACTCATGCTTATGAAAAGTTTGTGACTCATAGTTATATGTTATGTTTCCGAGCCTCTAAGCATATGGAAAGTCCTTGATTTGTTCTTGGATTACATATTGCGAAAATAAGTTCTTAAACACATATGGTTGTGAAGAGTTTCTGAACACATAAAGTGTGGTAAGTTGATGAAGTATACTAAGATGTAGGAATGTTTAGACTGAAAACAAGTTATGTTCAGTATAAGTAGCATTGAAGGTGCTAGAAGAAGTTAGAATTGTCGCAAGAAAAACAATGAACGAAGAAAGAGAAAATAGAAAATTCCAAGTCTTCTAGTTATGCTATATTTCAAAATTTATTAACATCGTGCTAAAATGCACATGTTTAAGAAAATAATATTGGTTCAAATTTTTAGAATCAATGGATTTTAAAAGAACTATTCTTTGTATGTCTATGCTAATCGTTTCAGCTAGATAGAAATTGATTTGAAATATCAAAATGAATTTTTATATCACCAATGCACTTGATGCAGAGATGGTAAAAAAATGGAGTTATTAATGCATTTGAACCAAGTGCTGGATGTGGTCTTTGGATTATCAACCCACTATGATATGATGTAGAAATGATAAAGTCATAAACTGAATAAGTCCTCAATGTATTGTGAAACAGTGCGGTATCATGATATCATTAAATGTTTTGAAGTATTGTGAAAAAATTTAAAGAAGTAGTCGATGTCAATTGATTTAACTAGATGAATGTTTCATTTGATGTCCAATTTATTGGTATGGTCTAAGCTATTTGATTTGGCTAGACAAATGGTATGTTATGTTAAAAGAAAATCAAGCTTTCTTCGAAAAATTGTGTCAAACCAAATTATTTTGGTGCAAAATCTGATGATTAAGTCTGAGGTGAACAAACTCCAGGATTTGGAGTTATATAATAGGTTGATCACCTACGTATTGAAGAGGTAGTTAACTTTCTTGGTGATTGTAAACCGGCCGTGATAGAATGGTTTACGGTGAAATGTTGTTAAACCTAGAAAGAGTTCATGGTCTATATGACCCCTCAGCAATGTATGAATTATTTTAAAAAGAATCCTTATATTCCTCGTTATTAATTCTACTTCATAATTCTTGATAAATTGTGGAGACTCTGGAATGTTTGAAGGACGAGAACTTCATTGAAAAGGAGTTGAGAGAATAGTATGCCAAAATTTAGAGGATAAAATTCTGTGAAGAAAGGGTGAATGTGATATCCCGAATAATTGGAAGAATAGTTAAGCAATAAGTTTAACTATTGACGATTATGTCGAAAGAAATAAGATGTTGAGGTTATTCAACAAGAAGGAGAATAAGTAAGATTAAAACATTTGATAAAAGTTATAAGGAAAAAGCATCCGGGTATGGTTGTGCTTTTAGGGATTCCGAGGATAGAATCTGTGACGCCCCCAAATCCTGGTGCTTTCAACCCACGGATGTAGTGCTACACGGTGCTATTATCTACTCATACATTCAATTGAATACTTCAATAACATGTATAAGTTTACTAAATGTTACATTATAATAATCCCTTCCCAAGTTCTTTATAATCTTTACATCATTCGGTGTCATATTATCGTTCATTACAATAATAATACTATGCTATTACAAGGATAACTAGGTATCCATCTTGAACTTGCCCTTGTCCTTACCGGATCCTTCGGTCCGATAGCTCTTAGCTAAAATCATATAGTTTTAAGCAAGAGTGAGCATAACTAGCTCAACAAGTTTAACATTTTACTTTGCAACCACAAAATCAAGAATCATACGGCTTCATCTTTTATAACTGTATAATAGTTATGAAGTAGTAAGAATAATCAAAATAGCATTTTGAATTCCTTTAAAATCATTCTTAAGGACACAAAGTCACTTAAAAATCTGAGCTGGTCAAAGACCATGAACATTCTTTGCCTTTTCATAAAAGAACATCCCAACACTAAGGCCGTATACTCGGTATATCTTACGAGCACGTCCATGTGATCAGCCTGTAGTACTCTATGTTGATCAACACTCCATCCTTAAATGTTTTCACGTTTAAGCTTTGTGGAAACTCCCCGTGCTCGTCGAATTAACGAAATTAAAATCTTTTTGTATTCATACTCAGGTTTAACTCTGAATCCGTACCAAAGCAATTAACATAGGTAGCATCATCAAGAATACTTTGAAAGATTTGTGAAAAATCAATCAAATTACTTTACATATACATCTAGCCGAATCAATTGGCATCGACTATTCAATAACTGTTCATGCATAGGCAACTATGCATCTTGACAACTTGTCCAACATAAAGTATAGACAAGAGTTTAAAAAACTTGCATCAAGCAGAACTTGAACAAGATAAGAAAACTTGTATAACGTAACGTTAATACAAAAGTTAGAAAACTTGCCTTCATTTCTTCAACCTTTTAAGTTACTTTACTTAGTCTTTACAACTTCTACAAGATATAAACACATAACATACCAATTAGATTATCATAACTGATATACATTGTGTAAATATATTCTCCTTCTTGTATAACTTAGCCGAATCGTTAAACTAATAACATCCGTTCAAGTTATTTAACATTCTTCACAGCTTATTAACATTTATATGTCATAATCGACTCTCGTCGATCATTGTTATGCACAATGATCGACGAAATCCTAATCGATGCGATACGTCAATCCCATTCCCATCGGATTCCCTTTATCGGAGTCCATATGGAAATTAAGTAAGTTTTAACTTCACTTGATATCATTCAAGTACCACGCACCTTTCTTAAGGCACGCTCACAACTCGATTACGATTCAAGGTTTACATTATCGATTTTTGAGTTTTAAATTTAAATACGTTTTGTCAACGTTTAATTCTTAAAACCATTCTTAAACATGTTTTTAAGTGATTTCTCCTCATGAATATTAACCATATGCTTGCCCCATAATTACCATCCAACAAGCTAGGTTAAGAAGGATGCACGTCAGAAAATTTTTACTTAAGGGCACTGCAGCGCCAGCCATAGGCTTAAAGTCGGCGCTGGCTCGCAGAGAAAATCCTCTGCCTCGGCGCTACGGTGCTGGAAACAAAGGTCTGGGCGGCGCTGCAGCGCTAACCCCCCAGCCTCAGAAAAATATTTTCAAAGTTGAATTCCACGAGCTCGTAACACGATCATTATAACGCGGAATTGGCTCGTTCGAAAGCCATTAGTTCATATATTCCATGTTCTATGATTCCATCTAGCTGGAATTCATTTCTGAATCCGCTGGCAAGAAATTCACCAATTAGTCCATTTTTACGCGTTCGTAAAACGTTCGTGAACGTTCGACGCTCAATTCTTTGTTTTAAGTTTGAATTGGTTCGTTCTTACTTCCACATGTCTTGTTTACCTAATTACACGTTACGCCATTGAAAACCATCGTTTACGAATCAAACGACGACTTTTGACTTCTATTCCGGAAAATTCACGATTTCGACGCTTAACGTCTAATCGCGTAACTTTCGCCGAATCTTCGTTATTCAGTATTTTTACTTCGAACCAAATGGAATCAATCCATTGGTTATTCATTAGTGATTCTAACCATTACAAACTTCTATGTTTTAATGGTTTCACATACTTATTGTTCAAACTCTCATAATTTTGATAGTTTCTTCATTAGGTTCTTAATCACTTATTATGATTTCAATTCTTCATGGCTTATCAGTGTTTTAAGTCCACTATTAGGCCATCCTTATTACTTCTTATCAATCATGCTCCACCAATTCACTTCTCTATCAATTATGTATTAAAGGAAGATGGGGATTTAAAGTTTAGATATGTATACCTCTTTGTGTTCTTGGTTATTCTTGAATTGGTCCTTAAGTTATGAAGATAACTTTGCTTCTTGATACTTCTCTTTCTCTTGCTCTTAACTCTCTCTCTTCTCTCTCAATATGTTATCAATTTTGATCAACCAATAAAATGACCAACCAACTCTCTTATTTATAGATTTTGCAAGACTTAGGGCACTTTGGTCATTAGGACCAAACCTCCTCTTGCCATGTCTTGCCATGTGAAGCCTATGTGCTAGAATGTGCTAGCACATGCCCTCCCACATGCCACCTATGTCCCCCATGTGCTCATGGGTTGCCCTATGGGTTTAACCCGCCCGTTTACCCATCGATTCGACCCACGGGTTTGGTTATTAATTCAAATTGAACGTATTTACTTCGTATAAAATTCGTATTATACGTCGTATTAATTCTCGCATCCTCTTCACATTATACTCATATAATATCTAGTATTATACTCGTATTCATTCCGTATAATAATCATTTATTATCATACTTAACCAATTATTATTAGGTTTTAATCTTCCTAACCCTTAGGGTTTTAAGTCCTCACACGAAAACTTCGTGAGCCATAACTGGAATATTATTAGATATTCCATCCCGTCTTTAAATCCTATCATTACGCTTTTCTCGGAAATTCAAAAATAATTCCCAAGCAGAAATAGATGAATAGTGATTTTACGAAAAATTCTCAGAAAACTTTTATTTTCGTCTTGTAAATTCATATGATTTAATTCTAGCACATTGCCAGAAACCTAACCATTTCTGCATTCTCTAGGTCATAGAACTACCTTTAGTTAGCTTACTCAGTTTATTAAACATATTTTATGATTTTATTCAATAAAACCAAATACCATTCATTTATATAAACGTCCAATTTTCTCGGGAGTTACATTCTCCCTCCTTATAAGAATTCTGTCCCCAGAATTACAATACAAGTTAGTCAAATAAATGGGGACATGTTTTCTTCATCTTGCCTTCGAGTTCTCACGTTGCTTCTTCGGCATTGTGGTTCCTCCATATCACCTTCCTCGAAGGTAGGAAAGTTCCTTGCCAAGTGGTCAGGAGACCCACACACAAAGCATGTCATACTCTTCTTAGGAATGGGACAGTAAGGCGAGATGTGCCCTTCCTGTCCACAACGGTAACATATCGCCTTACCCATGAGACAGACTCTAGAATGAGCCTTCCCACATGTCTTGCATGCCTTGATCCTTTTCTTAGGATCTCCCTGCTCCACCCCAGTATTTCCCAAGTTGAACACCTTACGCTTTGGCGCATTACCGCTACCACTTTCTCCCTCGATTTCGTCTCCCTCGTCAAATTTATTCTCATTCTTCTTTTCCCTCTGATACAGGCTCAAAGCCTCACTAACCCCCTCGGCTATTACTGCCCTTTCCAATACCGCTCTAAAGATTTCACTTTGGAAAACGGGTACTCTATTATAGAGCCAAGGTTTCAAACCTAGCTCAAACCTCCTGGCTTTCCTCGCCTCTGTGTCCACTTGATGTGGCGCAAACCTCGCCAGTTCATTGAACTTAGCGGCATATTGGGGAACGGTCATATCCCCATGTTTCAATTCTATGAACTGGACTTCCATCTTACTTTGCATGCTAGTGGGGAAATAGTTTTGGAAGAAAGTTTTCTTAAAATATTCTCACGCATCGTTTTCCAACTCGGCTCTACCCTGGTTCGCCTCCCACCAGAAGTTAGCCTCTCCTTTCATCATATACGTAGCAAAAGGAATCTTTTGCTCTTCTCTGACATTTGTTATCACAAATGCCTTCTTAATTTCTCTGACCCAAGCTTTGGCAGCGATAGGATCCGTAGTTCCTTTGAACTCCGATGGATATACGCTCTTGAAATCCTTAAAGGTAGTACTGGCTACCACCCCAAGATTTAATCTTGCACATCCTCCAGCCTCTTTAAAGGCTGCAGTTATGAGGTTAACAAATTCCTACATTGGGGTATTCTGAACCCCTTCATCCTCCACATTAAGTGGCTCTGTTTGTCGAGTTCTCTATTGTCTTTTCGGCGGCATTTCCTGTTAACGTAAATAAAGTTTCGTTATTATTTACTTCTTTCTTTTGGTTATTATTCACAAGTAATAATAACACAAACACATTGCCAAGAATTTTAATAAACTTCTTATATTAAAATGCTTCTTCTTGTAGTATAATACTACAAATGTTCTTCATTACATGGCTGTAGCCATTTACAATACTATCCTGCAATTGCTTGCCAAAAATTGGGATTTACAAAAGACTGCCCTTTGCTTATACAAAAGAGGGTTTTATGTCCTTACTAGCTACACAAATATTTACATAGCTATTCCTTCTTTACATACTACGGGACTACATCTGCCTCACAACATTTTCGTAATCCGCATCAGCCATACTAGCCACTATATCCCGGCTAATGGTATGCCGAGTCTGTCCCTCCTCAACAGGATACTCAACAATCTGGTGCTGGAAATTCTCGTGCGAACTTATATATATATATATATATATATATATATATATATATATATATAGGACATTCGACTAATCTTTTGCTTATTGTTTAGAAGCTCAGGTTTCAGTTCCTGGACCTCAAGCTATAGGTCCCAGACTTTATCCTTTTCCAGCACTCTCTCGTTGTTCTCTACTTCCCAGAAGACCCCCATGTCTTCCTTATCCTCCTGAACGTCGTGAACCTCTTTCTTCAGGTCACAGACCTCCTTACTTAGTTGGACATTTCTGTCCAATACTGTCATGAACAGAGCCTTCATAGACTCCGCCGGTAACATCTCTTCCTCCTCCGTAGGTAGTACTGGATTAAAGGATACCACCTCTACTTCCTCTTCCGACATACCATCAAATAATGTGGTATAGTCAAAGTTATCAGCATCCTTAGACGGATCCTCCTCTCCCGGATCAGTCTCTTCTATATTCACTATAGACACCTCTGTTAGGTTTGTATGACATCATGGGCGCAATCAAATTGCAAAAATAGCGGAAGTATGGTAAAATCAAAGTTTAAAATTTTTCTACAAACCAATTACCCGAATAATCCTTTATGCACAATTATTAATTAAAACGAAATAGAAAGATATTAGATTCATACCCTTGTATAACTAAGCTTCCACAAGAACGAGTTCAACTCCTTGTTCTTCACGATCTTCTTGAATCTCCGGGATTGATTCCTTCCTTTGATCAACGTTAGCCACCCAAGTGTTTGGCCTATAGAGGTGATCCACCAAGAAAGAGAAATTGTTCAAGAAGAAGGGTGTTTGGCTAAACCCTAGTTTTCTTCTCTCTAGAAAAGGAGTGCTCTCCCAACTCTTGGAATTAAAATGTCTAATCTTGTTCCATAATAAGTCTTTCTTATTTATAGATGTAGGCAACCCTCCTAAACAATTAAGGATTAGCATTTTATATTAATTAATTAAACTCCTTTAATTAATTAGGCTTCTCAATCCTATTAGGAATAATTAAACTTTTTTAATTAATTAGCCTCCTAATCTTTTTAGAAATATATATATATATATATATATATATATATATATATATAAGAGTATCTTATTAATTAATTTCCAAACTCCTTTAGAATTTAAATAATAATAATAGTAATAATAATAATAATAATAATAATAATAATAATAATAATAATAATTATTATTATAATAATAATAATAATAATAATAATAATAATAATAATAATAATAAGACTCCTTTGATTAATTTATATTTAATATTTCGAAAATATTAAATAATAGATATTAAGCTATTTAATTTATTCTATCAACATAGATTAAATTAAATATACTTAACTTATTATTACGATTATGCCATTTGCTTCTTTAATAAATATTCTTTCTTTTATGGTGTGACCCTTTAGGTTCTCCATATTAAACCGGTTGTGAATAAATCAATTAGAATAATTCTGATCTTATTTAAATAAATAAATTAAACTAATAATTTATTTAAATAAATAACATTTATTCTACAATAAGGATAAGTCTCCTTAGCGATCAACGACTTTTCAGATAATATAGATTTCAACATTAATCATAAAAGAACTTGTGAGTAAATAGTTACCGTACAATTCAATCCTTCTACCATACAATGTCCCAATTAAATATAAGACATGAAATTATTGTCAAGTCTTATTTTATTTAATTATATGTATTTCGATTCCAAAATGCACAACTCCAAATAATGCAAATTAGAAACTCCTTTCTAATTTTATTCCATATTGGCTAAGGATTCCTGGGTTGTCATTTATCGAATCACATAGGACATATCTCTTCTTTTACTAGAAGTGATAGATTCTTTATTGATCATTCATTATCTCCATATATAACTTATTACACCCAATCATACCCTTTGATATACCCTAAGGGTCTTAAGGGACATGTCAAAGTATAATTTATCATACACAAGATACTATGATGATCTCAAGTCTAAGGATCACTTGCACTACTATCACATTAGGAATTCCTATTAAAAGACAAGTAAAACTCCATTAGGTATTCCTTAGCGAGCCATGTTCAGTGAACTTATTCTCCAATGAGCACCTACATACTTGCTTTAGTGTCTCCACACAAATGATCATGAGATCAATCATCCTCATCCAATGAGCAAGCAACGTATGTACCAATCTATCCGGATTCATTAATCCCCTTTTTAGTAATCCAACGATTGGGAACAATTTTAGTTTTTAAGCTATCTAAGAATTTAGATCTCATTAGCATGATCATCATCATGATTCTAAAAGCATTGCTTAAAACTATGAGTTTATCACATATTATAAAAGTAGTACCATGTAGATAAATAAATGCCTTTAATTAAATAATAATTTTATTAATAAATAAATTAGATTGTTACAAAGTATATGCTTTATCATCAAACATGATTGGCTTGTATGCATACTACTTTCAATCTCCCACTTACACTAAAGCCAATCGCCATGGTATCTCATACCATTCTTCTCTAAGTGACGATCATCCTACTGTTGGATAGCTTCAGTAAATGGATATGCAATGTCATTTTTGAGAGTTCACTATCTCTATAATGACTTCTCTTATTTCAATGATTTCTTTAATCAAATGAAAGTGCCGCAACACATGTTTGGATCCCAGATAAGACTTAGGAACTATTCCTAGATTTGTAATGAACTTTTCATCTGAAATATCAACTTGCAGCTTTATTTATAGTTATATACTTTATCTTTGTCACTAAACCAGCAACTCTTTGTTGTTTAGAACATTTCCAATTCACTGCACCACTCTTCATGGTAACGCTTCACCCTAAAGTGGATTTGTTTTCTTCTTGGTCAGTTAGAAAAACTTGAGTCTTTTAGTCCTCTAGTTTTATTCAGACCCACCATGAATTATGCTCACATCTTTAGTGCTGGTTAAGTACTTTAAGATATTTTTCACTGTCTCGTAGTGGACTTCCTCATAATATGATTGATCAACATCAAGTCTCGTATATTTCATTGCATACATGATAGTAACTCATGCGATTTCTCTTTTATTGAGGACAATTTTAGAGAGATATACTCAATGACTCATCATCTTGAGACATCTCTTGGAGTTTGCCATGCTAAACGCCTTTAGCATTAAATGAATATACGTTCATTGGGTTAAGCCGAGCATCCTTTTAAATCTATCTATATAGATTTATATCCCCAATTTAGGATGTTCTACCCAAATTATTCATGGAGGAATGTTTAGACAACTTTATCTTTATTGATTATAGCACTGGTATGTCATTCTTTATCAATAGTATATCAACTAGGGGTGAGCATGGTGCGGTTTGAAGCCCAAACCACATATGAAACCGCTTGGGTGCGGTTTGACAAATTCAAAATCGCACATGAAATCGCTTGTGATTGGTGCGGTGCGGTTTTGAATCATGTGGTGCGGTTTCATTTGGTGAGGTTTCAGTTCCAAAAATAATTGAAACAACAAAATTTTATGCAATTGAAATTAACAATTTAGCATCACACACTATTAAAATTGTAAAAGAAATACAAAGGCATCAGAGTTTTTATCTCTCGTTCTACTCGTGATTGCCTAATTTCAATAACTTTAATTCTTTTAACCAGAAAAGATATTGAATCCAAATATAATTATATATATATATATATTTAATTTATGAAGTATATATATATATATATGCTCAAGAACTGTGTAGTCTAATAATTTTCTATAATTAAGGGATAATTGTATGAGATTTGTATGATAATGGTGATCATGTATATCGATACCATCCAAATTCAAAATTAGTAGCTTAAATTTTATCGGAGGTTCATTACACAAGGTTAAATAAAACATCTCTCGTAATAGTATTGGATAATTAATTAATTTTTATTGTGCGACTTGGTTTCGGTTTTATACGTGCGATTTTGGCTAGTAACCAAACCGAAACCATAAATTTGGTTTTTCAACCCACCTAAAACCGCCACATATGCCGGAACCGTTGGTGCAGTTTTAATTGGTGCGGTTTGTGCTGTTTTTGGTGCGGTTTTGGTTCCAAATTGGTTTATTGCTCAGCCCTAATATCAACATATAATACTTAGTAATGTCACAACTCTCCCACTGACCCTTTTGTACACACTAGGTTCATTCTCATTTTTGATAAAATCAAACTCTTTTGATTGTCTCATCAAAATGAATGTTCTATCTTTGAGAAGCTTGCTTCAATCCATAAATGGATTGGTGTAGCTCATATACATGATTTTCTTCAACCATTGAAACAAATTCATTTGGCTGTATCATACATACATTCTTCTCTAATAATATATATTTGAGGAAGGGAGTCTCCACGTCTATTTTCCAGATATAGTAATATTAAGCTACAATTGCAAGTAAAATTCGAATGGTCTTGAGCATTGCTTCAAAGATCTATTTTGGATTTTATGATCATTTACCATTTCTTTGAGTGTCTACAACTTTTAGCCTTATCGTATATAACTGGATCATCATCCTCTATGAAGCGTACCTCATCATCATCATCTATGATGAATTCATACCTCCCAGGTATCTTTGATACTATTCCAGATTTACGATTCAGTTGTAGTACAATAGGTCTATCTATAGGTTCCTTTTTTTGACTAATAGTGATTTGTGGTTCTTGAACTCCTTCAAGATCTATTATCCTCCCACTAGCCCTTTAATGATAAACACCTTTATCTTAGAAGGCAGTGTGTTTCGCAACAAACACCTTTTGATAAGTAGGATTATAGAACATATACCCTAAACTTACTTTAGGATGTCCCATAAATCTGTACTTATCAAATTTTGTCCCAAGCTTATCCTTTGAAACCTTTTTCACATAAGTAGGACAACCATTTATCTTAACATACTTAAGATTAAGAATCCTACCTGTCCATAACTCTTATGAATTCTTTGGGACGGATTTTAAGGTTACCTTATTTTGTGAATATGCAGTCGTTTCCAGGGCATTACCCTAGAAGGATACTGGAATGTCGCTAAAATCATTATGGACTGCACCATGTCCAACAAGGTAAGATTTTTTCTTTTAGATACACCAATCAATTATTGTGTATCAGGAAGCGTCCATTGTGAGAAAACCATTTAAGATGATCTTAAAACTTATTGCAAAAGTATTTATTCCTCAATCCAATCGAAGAATCATAATACCTTGCCAATTAGTTTTACTTCTGAATTCTTTGAACCTTTCAAATGATTCAGACTTGTATTTCACCAAATATAAATATTCAGCTCTTTGAATGATCATCTCCTTTTTCTTTTACTAGTTTGTTCAATTTAAAATTATTTTTCATGTAGGTCAAGTATGTAAAATCCATTCAGTAAATTGTTAATTATTTAAACTAATGGACTTGCCCATAGGCGGCCCTAAACAATAAGTTCCTGCAGTTAATGGACTAACCTTTGCTCCATTCCCACACGCAGGAAGACTTCCTTTATTTAGCTTTCTACTTCTGCTTGGTCCCTTTATAAATCTGTATTTATGAGAACCATAGCCGGTATCCAATACCCAAGTAGAAATTTTACTTACTGAAAGATTTATTTCAATTATGAACAAACCTGTATTTGTAATCGAAGCTTCACTAAGCTTCTTCTGGTTAGCCTCTGCAAGATACTTCTCACAGTTTCTATTCCAGTGTCCATGCTTATTATAGTGGAAGCAAACTCCTTTGCTATCTGTATCAGTTTTGTTCTTATTATCCTTTGTATTTGCCTTTCTATTTACCTTATTTGAATCGTTCTTTTTTTCAGAAGATCCTTTGGCCCCTATCAGTAAGACTTGGTCTTTCTTGGTCGAAAAGTGACTCTCAACTGTTTTTCAACATGTTTAAGCAAATCAGGTAGGCTGACCTCAAGCTTGTACATCTGAAAATTCACAACAATTGTGAGAAGGAGTCCGAGAGTGAGTGCAAGATCTAATCTTGGATCAATTTTCCATCCATGACAAAACCTAGTTGTCCTATTTGTTCAATCAGATTGATCATCTTAAGGACATGCGTCTTTACAGCATTACCATCGGTCATTCTAGATTGGAAAAGCTCCTTAGATATCTGATATCTAGTAGTCCTACTTTCCTCACCATTCAACTACTTGAAATGCAGGAATATAGTAGGAGCATCCAGAGTTTCATGCTGACGCTGAAGCTCGTTACTCATGAATGCGAGCATGATGCATTGAGTCAACTATGCATCATCTTACTACTTTCTAAAAGTAGCAATCTCTTCCTCAGAGGCATTGTCTGCAACCATTGCAGGGATAGGCCTATTAAGGACATAAGATAGCTTTTCAGCCTTGAGAACTATTCTCAAATTCTTTAACCAATCCGTTTAATTCGGTCCGATTAAATATCATCTAATATGCTACGCAAGGATAGTAATTTAGACATTGTAAAATTCTATAAATAAATTTGTAATTAACTACATTATACCATACATTCTTTTATTAATTACCAAGATAAATTAGGTCTTATTTTAAATTGGTATCTTCCACTATTTTCTTCAGACTATATTATCCTCGATATATATAGTTCGGCAAATCTAATTAAAGACTTGCTAGTGAGAATAAGTGTGACAACCCGAAAATTTATAAGATCTTAAATGATTAAAAGAAAGAATAAAAAATAAAACCTAGATGAGAATTTGAGGATTTAATTAAAATTTTCAAGTAAAACCTATATAGTTTACTATTTGAATGAGAATAGAGAAACTATGGGTTATAAAAATTTCTAAACCCTAGAAATAAATTTATGTGTACTTAAAGGAATATTAAGGATAAGGTACTACGATACCTATAAATTTTATACGAACTAAATGGTGTAAGAAATTTTATTAAGGAAATTAAAAATGTAGAGATTTATGAAATATGTCTCAACCTATTAGGTTATCTTGTATGATTATGTGAGTGGTCATAACTCATTAAGCCAATTATGGCTATTTAGTTAATAAACTAATAGAATATATGATGACTTGTGAGAATGATGTATGTGATTAAATAAATATTCATTATATAAAGTGTATTTATTTATTTTGTATATAAAGAGAATTAAGAATAAAGTTATATAACCTAATATATATTAGGTAGGGTAATTAAATACCTAAGAGATTTATTTTATACATCTCAAATAATTAATTTTATAACCTAAGTAAAACAAGTCTAATTGAGTTATGAAATTAAAGATACATGGGTAAGGAATTTAATTACGAAGGAGGGGAAAGGAAACCCTAACTAAATAATTAGGGTAAGATCAAATTAAAAATATGGAAACATGTGGATTTCATGGCCCAAAAAATTAAAATTGCAAGCTCAAAGATTAAATAAGTAGCCCAATTTGTAGCCCAATTGTTTATTTAAGCATTTGACTTGTAGCTAAATTGATTTAAGAGCAATTACATTATTAAACTAGCCCAATATTATATATATAGGGCAAGTATAATGATGACAAAATTTAATTAGTGGTGGAAGCCCAAGTCTACTTTAATTAGTAAGTAAACTAAGAAAAGTGCAAGCCCAAAAGGAATTAAATAAAAGGCCCAAGCTTAGCCCACTTAAGGAAGGGTATTTTAGTCATTGGATAAGCATAAAATAAAACAAAATTTGGGCTAGAGAGGCCCATTTCGGTTGGTCCAAGCAAGGAGAGGAGGAGGAGGGGTGATGGATGTAATAATTATAGTTGCTTTAGTTGGTAACTACTTTATTAAGTGTCTCTTCTCTATTTGGCCAACACTTTTGCCTTTACTTGTAAGAATTAACTATCTTGATGAGAGAGAGGAAGAGAAAGATCTTAGGAGATTATGATAGATATACACTTTATATCTATTCACTTTTACTAACAAAACAAATCAAGTATATCATTTACTTTTCATTTCATTTCATTCTTTTCTCTTTCATCTCATAAGCTAGCAAGAGCAAAAGAGAGAGAGAGAGAGCAAGGGGAGGATTCAGCCAAGAGAGAAAAGAGAGAGAGGGAGAGTGTTTAAGCTTTACAAGTTCCTTAATCAAACATAGGAAGAAGAAAAAGAAAGAAAAACCAAGCCAAGGTATAAAGATTTCTACTTATATAGTCTAATTTCCTTTTTTGGTTTGATTTGAGTTTTAATTTTTGTAAAATTATGATCTTGAGGTTAAAACCTTAGATCTATATATTTAATAGTGTTTCAAGTTTATATCTAACCCTTTTATGGATCAAAAGTTGGATCTAAACTAAGAAATAGAATCTAGGTTTTTCAAAGTTAGAAAACTTAATTTTTCTTAGTCTTGATTGTGTTAATCTTGTGTTTGGTAATTGTTTAATGAGATGGATCATGGATCATGGTAGATCCATGAGTATATGGAGTATTAGTAGATATTATGATGGGTTATGTTGGTGAATGTGTGAGAATATTGAAGTTTTCTTAAAAATCACTAAGGATTGAAAATCAGATTTTTATGAAAACAAAGTTTGAAATTCCAACGACCATATCTCTCATTCTATTTTGAATTTTTGAGTGTGGTTAATTTCTAGAGTTAGATCTATGAGTCTTCTAACATATCCAAGTGGAATCACTGAAAAATTTCTTGTAGATTTCCGCATGGACTGGTTTTAGCAAAGGAGTCAAAATCAAAAAAAGGCCAAAAAGTAATCTGTCCAAAATAGCCAGCGGCAGTTTCGCCTATTTAATTATTGAAATAAATTCCGATCTTTAGGGACATGAATATAAAGTAGCTCCTGTCAAAAAATGAGCTCATTCCGACTTAAATTGATCGAGTTATGGTCATTTCAATATTTAGATTTTTTTGATGAAAACCGCTATAACCGGAGTTCTATAACTCCGATGGACACGAAATTTAAATTGGAAGCTCACGTTAATACGTGTAAGATCCCGCCAAGAGTTGAGAATTTCTGGAGTTAAGCGTGAGGTAGCTAATTTCTTAAGGTTCGAACTAGAAACATGTTTTTGAAAAATACTTAAAGGAGTTGAAAAATTATAGAAAAATTCTTTTTGTGTATGGAATATATGTATATATGTTTGGCCAAAGAATAGAAAAATAATAAACTGATTTGATATTTTCGTGAAATGGGTATTTCAGCTTGCTGAATTGAACAATTCAGGGTGCTGAAATGAAAACTGAAAAGGTTAGAAAGGGAAGACAGTTTGATTTTAGCTTGCTGAAATGGAAACTGAAAATGTTAGGAAGGGAAGACAGTTTGGTTTCAACTTGCTGAAATGGAAACTGAAAAGGTTAGGAAGGGAAGACAGTTCGGTTTCAGCTTGCTGAAATGAGGTATTCGGTTTGCCGAAATAGTAAACAGTTTACCGAGTTATAATAAGAACTTATAAAATGAGTGAGTAAGTGTTAAGTCTAAAGTAGTACAGTCGTATTTTGCAATAGTTGATGTATAGTATGTGGGCTAAATAATTCCTTTAGTGAGTGGAGGTATATACGAATTAGCAACCGATCTAACTCGCTGTGAAAACAGTGTAGACGAGACAGAAACTAATTTGTTTGTTGTTTATGAGAAATCTGTGACGCCCCCAAATCCGGGTTACCTGACCCCCGAGTTTGGTGCTCACGATCCAACATTTGAATATCATCTAACTACCCATTTATTTATGAATAGAAATATACATATCATTAACTAATATTTATAATACATTGTCCCAGGTTTTCTAACCTTAACATAACAAATATACCCTTAGATATACAAAAAGGGTTATACAAAATAACATAATAAATATGTTTATTATAACTACTCCAGCAATACACCTTTGCCTTTGTCTTTCTCTGCCCCTCCGGCTACTCGTTCCTAGTTGAAATATTGTATTTAAGCAAGGGTGAGCAACAAATTTGCTCTGCAAGTTAAATCATACAATAAAGTATAAGAATTAAGAATATAAGACTATCAATTGGATATAATATCACCAAAGTTCATAGGACATTGAATTAGTTGAATAAAGCGTTAATCAATAACAAGACTTTCTCACATTTTATGCAAAATAATAATTCGATAGCGAAAGAGTAAAACGCTTCGAAATTTCTCAATTGAATAACAAGAATCAATTCTACGTAATAACAAAGTGGAATATTATCCAGATTTTTGTAAGCTGATCGACTCCACAGGATCTTGAACTTCTCGAGTAACTATTAAAGGTTTTACTTTGAAGTACCCAGGTGTATCAGATAACTATAAAGATTAAATCATACCCCTCTGCAAGTATATAAAGTGATCAGCTTCATTATACCCTATATTATGCATAATACTTACACGCGCGCAACGACCGAATATACGACCACAAAGTCCCTTTTTATATAAAAAGGTTGTTCTTCTCAGTCTTATAACCAGAATTCGAATCATAACAACGAAATACAATGATTTCAATATCTAATCGCTTTCTCGATCTAGCCGGAGTAATTGGCATTGACCTGTCAATAATAATTGAGTTCACTTCTCGAACCTATCAAGTTTCAACAATTGTTCGTCTAGCCAAAACAATTAGCTACGACATATCTCAACACGATTCAATAATAGACAGAAATTAACTGTACTATTTGCAATCAATAATAACTTCTACGGATGTGAATAACCAACAACAGTTATTCCCCAAGCATATTCTCAAAATTAATAATTTAATTCGAATTAGCACTAACTGCGAATAATCAACAATGATGCTCAGACATGGTATAATCAGCAATAATTAACCACCACTATATTTGAAAAGTAATAACTCGAGATTGAGTTAAGGAAACTTAACTTCTTCGTTGATTACTGCTACACAATATATTCTATCTGCGTTTGAAAGACCTATAATTAACAATATCGGTCTCACAATTAGCACAACAAATCACAACACATAGCACTGAAATTTACGGTTAATATATCTCCTAGACACATCATCACGTAGTCATCTCGGTGTTTATAACCTGTATAAACACTTATCAAGTCTAACTATTTCGGTCTGGTTGGACTTCGGTCTCAATTCGGTGTCCTGGTCACCCTATCCGACAATTAACACATTTATTGTTAATAAACTCGATCTCAAAGCTTCAATATTATTTTAGATAAGTCATATATCATTTCAATTTCCATTTCAGCAAGCTAAAACAAAACTGACATCTCTTCTGACATTTCAGTTTCTCATTTCAGTAACCTGAAATGCACTATTCGCGAAAATAAAAAATCAGCTTATTATTTTCTATCTTTTGGCCAATCATATATACATATATTCCATACACAAAAAGAATTTTTTTGGAATTTTTTAACTTACTTAAGTATTTTCCAAAAATCCATTTTTAGTTAATTCCTTAAGAAAATAACTACCTCACGCTTAACTCCAGAAATTCCCAACTCTTGGCAGAATCTTACACATGTTAACATGAGTCTCCAGTTTAAATTTCATGGCCATCGGAGTTATACAACTCCGGTTATAGCATTTTTCGTCGGAAAATCCCAAAAATTGAAATGGCCATAACTTGCTCAATCTAAGTCGGAATGAGCTCATTTTTGGACACAAGCTAATTCATTCCATATATTTTCATGTTCCAAAAGGTCGGAATTTATTACATAATTTAAGTGGATGAAACTGCCCTTCAAAATCCCAGACAGCCTACTTTTGTCATTTTTCAGATTTTTCCTACTTTGCTAAAATCAGTCCAAACAAAAATATACAACTCCTTTTTACGTGATTCCACTTGAATCTATTAGAAGACTCATATATCTAACTCCAGAATCTAACCACACTCAAAAATTCAAAGTAGAATGAGAGATATGGTCGTTTCCATTTCATACTTTATTTTTCCAAAATTCTATTTTTCAACTTTTGGTGATTTTTAAGAAAACTTCTATATTTTCTCATAAAACCAACATAGCTCATCATAATACTTAAAATAACTTATATACTCATGGATATACCATGATCCATGATCTATATCATCAAATAATCATCAAACACAATATCAAACACCACCATAGTTAAGAAAAATTTGATTTTCTATCTTTTGAAAAACATAACTCCTATTTCTTAGTTTAGATCCAACTTTTGATCCATAAAAGGGTTAGATCTAAACTTAAAACACTATTAAACACCAAGATATAAGGTTTTTAACCTTTAGATCAAGAATTCATACTATAAAAAAATCAAATCAAAATAAAAAGGAAATTAAACTATATACAAATAGAAATCCTTTATACCTTCTCTTGATTCCTCTTCTTTTTCTTCCTAATACTTATTAGAGAACTATAAAACACCCAATTTCTCCCTCTCTCTCCTCTCTTGAGGTGAGCGAACCCCTTGGGTTCTTCTCTCTTGTTTATTTTCTTTCTCTCTCTTCAACTTAGGAAATGAAATAAGATGAGATGAGAAGGTTTTGTTTGCTAGCAATAAAAATAGTTACATACATAATATCTATCTATCATATCCAATTAAATCTTCTATCCACTCCTTGTAATTTCGGCCATGTGCCACTTTTCTCCCAATATCTCTCATCATAGCTCTAGCAAATCTCATCATATCTTACCAAATCTCTCCATATCTTATCAAATCTCTCCATATCTTTCAAATCTCTCCAATATCTTTTCCTTCTCTCTCATAATCTTCTCATATCTTATCAATATCTTATCAATATCTTTTCATATCTTATCATATCCTTACAAAATCTTTCCAAGATATTACCATATCTATCCAATATCTTAATTCACATGCTCCATTTCTATCTCTTCTCCTAATGGGCCGGCCATATGGCCTTGTTGGGCTCAATAATTAGTTTTATTAAATGTCCAACATGCCTCTCTTCTCTTGGCAAAAAGATTGGGCTCCAAATTAAAATATTTGGGCCATTCCTTTCATATTTTGGGCTTGCAATATACTTTCTTTGGGCTACTACTAAAATACACTTGGGCCCTTCCCTCTCTAATTAATTGGGTCACTTGTATCCTTGCCCCTTTATATCAAATATTGGGCTAACTTAAAAATTTAATTGTTATTAAATCAAAGTAGCTACAAGCCTTATGCTCAAATAATTAATTGGGCTACAATTTAATTCTTTAGGCCCTAAAATCAACTTCGTCCCACACTCATTAATTTTTATTTTATCTTAATCATTTAGTTAGGGTTCCTCAATTATAGATTAGGTTTTCTAATCGCTCATTAGGGTTTACTAAGTTTATACCCTATCCGATCAATCATTGATCATAAATTCTATACAGCACAAACACATATTCATAAATACAATTATTATAACTGTATTTTCTACTGAATCCCTATCCATAACTAGGGTTAGGGTTTCTATTCTCTGTTAAACAAAAATTATACTCATATTTCTCAGTCAATACACAAATTGACCACTTCTCTAAACTCGTATCACAGATACTCAGTACAATATTGATAGTCAATATCAATATTAAAAAATATATATATTCACAAATTTTGGAATTATGTGAACTTCTAGGTTCTTACATTCTCCCCTCATTATAAGGATTCCGTCCTCGGAATCACCGCTTTCTTATTCTCTACAATCTTTTTAAAGTTATATCATCAATTTATTTTTATCAACACAATATTCATTTGTGTCTCACATACTAACCTGTGACTTGAATCTATAAAAGAAAATAATTCATAGTGATATCTATCTCATACTTCTCGCGTAATTTAATTACTCAACTAAATCGTTACCTGTCACCACATCCTGGGCAGCTACTGCATCTTGCACCGTCATGTTGAATGTACGGGCCGTTGGTCTTCCTGATTGTGCAGGTACTCTAATCGTCAGGGTTCCGCCACCGGGTCCCTTGTTGGTACTTTCCTTCTCCACATTCTTCTTCGGACAATTTTGAACCAAATGATCTGTCCACACGCAAAACAACCTTGTATTTTCTCTGGTCTGGGACAATTGGGCGATATGTGTCCCTCTTGACCACAGTTATAACAGACTCCCTTCCTCTTCAGACAGATTCCTGGATGATTCTTCCCACAAGTCGCACAAGGCTCACCTCCCTTCCTATTCTCTTTTAACTTATTACCCGATTGGATATTCTCACTCCATTTTTGCTTGTTCGAATTACTACCACCACTACTACCTTCTTCATTTATTTTCTTCTTCTTCTCCTGATGATATCGGGATGCAGCTTCGCTTCCCCCTTCAGCAATTATCGCTTTCTCCAACAATACCGCAAACGTATTAATCTGCAATACAGCTACCTTATTGAATTTCCCTGGCTTCAATCCATTCTCAAATCTTCTCGCCTTTCTTACCTCCGTGTCCACCTGATGAGATGCAAATCTTGCTAACTCATTGAACTTAGCAGCATATTCTGATACCGATATATTCTCTTGTTTTAGTTCTAGAAACTTGACTTCCATCCTGGCCTGCATACTTGGCGAAAAATAGTTCTCAAAGAACAACTCTTTAAAATTTGTTCAAGTCACTATAGCTGTCCCAGCTCTAGCCTGATTTGTTTCCCACTAGTAATTGGCTTCTCCCTTCATCAAATAGGTGGCAAAAGCTGTCTTTTGCTCTTCTGCCACTCTCGTAATAATAAATGCTTTCTCTATCTTCTTTACCCAAGTTTGGGCTTCAATAGGATCCGTAGTTCCCTATAATTCTGGCGGTCCTACCGCTATAAAATCTTTAAAGTTTGCCAATCTATTAGCTTGCTATTCTCTTGCTCTTGATCTTGCTGCTGGCGCCCTATGTTGCATAGCTTGGGCTAACATATCCATAAAATTCTGTATCGGGTCTGCTTGACCTCCTTTATTATTCACTGATTGCTCTTCTCTTTGATTTCGATTCTGTCGTCTAGGCGGCATTATCTGATTTAAATGAAAATCTTACATTAATCTTTTTTTCTCTACACAAATTCTTATTAGTAACATAAGAATTTAACACAAATTTCTCATAAAATCGCATATTTATTCAAATAGCACATAATACTTTTAGTACTTAACACCTACTGTTATAATCAGTCACTATCCCTTTTTGATAAATATCGGGATTAACAACACAACCTTTCACAAAAAGTTACAATTACCACAACTTTACACAAAAAGTTGCAATTCTCCAAAATCATCTTAATATTCATATTGAAAATAAAGATTACATTCATATAAACAAATATATTACATATGCTCACTCATTGTTCTCGATATTACAATCTTTATATTATACCTTGTTACCAAAAGGTACTACTGCTTATACTTAAGCTGTCTACAGTCTACTCCCTTCTCCTGCCTTCTTACTGGGACACTTGTTAAATCTGTGACCCATTCCTCCACATGAAAAACATTTTCTCATATTCGGCTTAGGACAATTTGGAGAAATATGTTCTTCCTGTTTACATTTGAAACACACGTTCTTCCACATCATACATTCTCCTAAGTGAGTCTTTCCACACTTGCCACAGACTTTCTTCTTTTTCGGGTTTGAGTTCCCTGAGTTATTATCATTGTTATTGTCCCTTTTCCGCTTATTGCTTCTCTTCTTCTGCTTGAATACTCCCTTAAATGATCCACCACCTTCAGCCTTCATTCTTTCTACTTGAGTCTTCAGTTCGTTTCATTCTTCGGTCATCTCGCGTAATGCTCGCTCCGTCTTCCACAACTCCTCCAAGAGAAATACTTTACTCCGGAGTTCTTGAACATCTGCAGATACTTGATCTTTTTCTCCCACTTTGGTCTTAATCTCCGTCTCTACCTTAACTTCTTTGGACTCTACCTCCTCATCTTCATTCAGATACATTTTGGGATACTCATCATGATCACTCTCCAGATTCATCATGGGTTCATCTTTTCCAACTTCCTAAACTGACTCACTCTGCGCTGGCACCTAGGCTACTGGCATTGGTGCAACAGTTGCCAACACTTCTATACTCATTTCATCTTCTCCTGACATCCTACAATCAGTTTAAACAACTTGATTAATACTTTACTAGTACGAATTTCATACTCATTATGTGTCCACACATCTTTCTATTGATGTACTTCGGAAATCCCTCACTTAGTACTCTAAATGAGTTTTCTCTATCTCGCTTATGGTTATAATCCTAGGTTTTTTTCCCCCCACTTAAGGTTTATAACCTATAGCTTTGATACCAACCTGTGACACCCCCAAATCCGGGTTACCTGACCCCTGAGTTTGGTGCTCACGATCCAACATTTGAATATCATCTAACTACCCATTTATTTATGAATAGAAATATACATATCATTAACTGATATTTATAATACATTGTCCTAGGTTTTCTAACCTTAACATAACAAATATATCCTTAGATATACAAAAAGGGTTATACAAAACAACATAATAAATATATTTATTATAACTACTCCAGCAATACACCTTTGCCTTTGTCTTTCTCTGCCCCTCCGGCTACCTCGTTCCTAGCTGAAATATTATATTTAAGCAAGGGTGAGCAACAAATTTGCTCCGCAAGTTAAATCATACAATAAAGTATAAGAATCAAGAATATAAGACTATCAATTCGATAGAATATCACCCAAGTTCAAAGGACTTTGAATTAACTGAATAAAGCGTTAATCAATAAAAAGACTTTCTCACATTTTATGCAAAATAATAATTCGATAGCGAAAGAGTAAAACGCTTCGAAATTTCTCAATTGAATAACAAGAATCAATTCTACGCAATAACAAAGTGGAATATTATCCAGATTTTTATAAGCTGAGCGACCCCACAGGATCTTGAACTTCTCGAGTAACTATCAAAGGTTTTACTTTGAAGTACCCAGGTGTATCAGATAACCATAAAGATTAAATCATATCCCTCTGCAAGTATATAAAGTAATCAACTTCATTATACCTTATATTATGCATAATACTTACACACGCGCAACGACCGAATATACGACCACAAAGTCCCTTTTTATATAAAAAGGTTGTTCTTCTCAGTCTTATAACCAGAATTCGAATCATAACAACGAAACACAATGATTTCAATATCTAATCACTTTCTCAATCTAGCCGGAATAATTGTCATTGATCTGTCAATAATAATTGAGTTCACTTCTCGAACCTATCAAGTTTCAACAATTGTTCGTCTAGCCAAAATAATTAGCTACGACATATCTCAACACGATTCAATAATAGAGAGAAATTAACTATACTATTTGCAATCAATAATAACTTCTACGGATGTGAATAACCAACAACAGTTATTCCCCAAGCATATTCTCAAAATCAATAATTCAATTCGAATTAATAAACATGCACTAACTGCGAATAATCAACAATGATGCTCAGACGTGGTATAATCAGCAATAATTAACCACCACTATATTTGAAAAGTAATAACTCGAGATTGAGTTAAGGAAACTTAATTTCTTCGTTGATTACAGCTACACAATATATTCTATTTGCGTTTGAAAGACCTATAATTAACAATATCGGTCTCACAATTAGCACAACAAATCACAACACATAGCACTGAAATTTATGGTTAATATATCTCCTAGACACATCATCACGTAGTCATCTCAGTGTTTATAACCTGTATAAACACTTATCAAGTCTAACTATTTCGGTCTGGTTGGACATCGGTCTCAATTCGGTGTCCTGGTCACCCTATCCGACAATTAACACATTTATTATTAATAAACTCGATTTCAAAGCTTCAATATTATTTTAGATAAGTCATATATCATTTCAATTTCCATTTCAGCAAGCTAAAACAAAACTAACATCTCTTCTGACATTTCAGTAACCTGAAATGTTCATTTCAGGAAGCTGAAATACACTATTCACAAAAACACAAAATCAGCTTATTATTTTTCTATCTTTTGTCCAATCATATATACATATATTCCATACACAAAAAGAATTTTTCTGGAATTTTTCAACTTACTTAAGTATTTTCCAAAAATCCAGTTCTTGTTAATTCCTTAAGAAAATAACTACCTCACGCTTAACTCCAGAAATTCCCAACTCTTGGCGGGATCTTACACATGTTAACGTGAGTCTCCATTTTAAATTTCATGGCCATCGGAGTTATACAACTCCGGTTATAGCATTTTTTGTCGGAAAATCTCAAAAATTGAAATGGCCATAACTTGCTCAATCTAAGTCGGAATGAGCTCATTTTTGAACACAAGCTACTTCATTCCATATATGTTCATGTCCCAAAATGTCTAAATTTATTACATAATTTAAGTGGATGAAACTGCCCTTCAAAATCCCGGATAGCCTACTTTTGTCATTTTTTAGATTTTTCCTACTTTGCTAAAATCTGTCCAAACAAAAATATACAACTCCTTTTTACGTGATTCCACTTGGATCTATTAGAAGACTCATATATCTAACTCCAGAATCTAACCACACTCAAAAATTCAAAATAGAATTAGAGATATGTTCGTTTCCATTTGATACTTTGTTTTTAAAAATATCTGTTTTTCAACTTTTGGTGATTTTAAAGAAAACTTCTATATTTTCACATAAAACCAACATAGCTCATCATAATACTTAAAATAACTTATATACTCATGGATATACCATGATCCATGATCTATATCATCAAATAATCATCAAACACAACACCACCATAGTTAAGAAAAATTTGATTTTCTATCTTTTGAAAAACATAACTCCTATTTCTTAGTTTAGATCCAACTTTTGATCCATAAAAGGGTTAGATCTAAACTTAAAACACTATTAAACACCAAGATCTAAGGTTTTTAACCTCAGGATCAAAAATTCATACTATAAAAAAATCAAATCAAAATAAAAAGGAAATTAAACTATATACAAATAGAAATCCTTTATACCTTCTCTTGATTTCTCTTTTTTCCCTCTTAATACTTATTAGAGAACTATGAAACACCCAACTTCTCCCTCTCTCTCCTCTCTTGAGGTGACCGAACCCCTTGGGTTCTTCTCTCTTGTTTATTTGCTTTCTCTCTCTTCAACTTAGGAAATGAAATAAGATGAGATGAGAAGGTTTTGTTTGCTAGCAATAAAAATAGTTAGATACATAATATCTATCTATCATATCCAATTAAATCTTCTATCCACTCCTTGTAATTTCGGCCATATGCCACTTTTCTCCCAATATCTCTCATCATATCTCTAGCAAATCTCATCATATTTTACCAAATCTCTCCATATCTTATCAAATCTCTCCAATATCTTTTCATTCTCTCTCATAATCTTCTCATATCTTATCAATATCTTTTCATATATTATCAATATCTTTTCATATCTTATCATATCCTTACAAAATCTTTCCAAGATATTACCATATCTATCCAATATCTTAATTCACATGCTCCATTTCTATCTCTTCTCCTAATGGGTCGGCCATATGGCCTTGTTGAGCTCAATAATTAGTTTTATTAAATGTCTAACATGACCCTCTTCTCTTGGCAAAAAGATTGGGCTCCAAATTAAAATATTTGGGCCATTCCTTTCATATTTTGGGCTTGCAATATACTTTCTTTTGGCTACTACTAAAATACATTTGGGCCCTTCCCTCTCTAATTAATTGGGTCACTTGTATCCTTACCTATTTATATCAAATATTGGGCTAGCTCAACAATTTAATTGTTATTAAATCAAAGTAGCTACAAGCCTCATGCTCAAATAATTAATTGGGCTACAATTTAATTCTTTGGGCCCTAAAATCAACTTAGTCCCACACTCATTAATTTTTATTTTACCCTAATCATTTAGTTAGGGTTCCTCAATCATAGATTAGGTTTTCTAATCTCTCATTAGGGTTTACTAAGTTTATACCCTATCCGATCAATCATTGATCATAAATTCTATACAGCACAAAGACATATTCATCAATAGAATTATTATAACTGTATTTTCTACCGAATCCCTATCCATAACTAGGGTTAGGGTTTCTATTCTTTGTTAAACAAAAATTGTACTCATATTTCTCTGTCAATACACAAATTGACTACTTCTCTATACTCGTATCACAGATACTCAGCACAATATTGATAGTCAATATCAATATTAAATAAATAAAAAAAATTATTCACAAATTTTGGAATTATGTGAACCTTTAGGTTCTCACAAAATCACTTAGTATACTATATTGAATACTATTAAAGACTCGATGTATGCTAGGTTTAGACGTGTAAATAAGTATGGTGTTAAGGTTATCTAATATTTGACTATGTGGTTAAGTGTAGATAGTTTACTTTTAAAGTAATAGTATTATGGGATAAAGTATGTTATACTAATTGAAAGATCAATCTTATAACTGATAGGTCTTTATAATAAAGAGATTAAATTAGATTGCGTAGCAGTAATTGACGGTACAGGCAAGTTCCCTAACTCAACCTCGAGTTATTATTGATCAAAGCATGTTAGTGAATAATTATTATTGATTATTCACATCTATACTGATTATTGATTTACACGTAGTGCATGTTGCATATGTTCATCAGGTATGAAAGGCTGATCAACTTCATTACCCTAAGGTTCAGTTAAAATTGTTCATGGTCCTTGTTGACATTAAACATTATTGATTCAGTTATTCATTTATTAACATTATGACTTATGCTCTTTTCACAATTATTATATTGTTGAAAATTTGAAAGCTTATTCTTTCTTTCAATTATGATATATCCTTGTTGTATTTAAACTTGCTGGGCAAAATTGTTGCTCACTTTTGCTATATCATGATAACAAATTTTAGATTAAGACGAAGGCTCGACGAAAGACAGAAACAAGGGCAAATTCCAAAGAGTAGATTATTACGCATTCATAACTATTTAGTTATCATATGCAAGTAATGTTGTAAACCTTTTTAATTAAGGTATGTATTTAGTTAAGGTTAACAGACCTTGAGAAATGTTATAGAATCATGTGAAATAAATAATATATTTTTATATATTCCGCATTAGATGATAGAATATATTTGAAGATGAAGTACCGTAACGTACCAGGTCCGAGGTTCTAGGAACCCGGATTTGGGGGCGATATAGGTTGGTATCAGAGCTGTAGGTTATAAACCTTAGGTAGGATTACCTTAGGCTATAACCACAGAGATAAGGATAAGGAATAAACTCAAATAGAGTTTAAGTGATAAGAGATGAATTCAGAAAATTCTTTATTAAAAATAAGAAGATCGTAAAACAAAACGATTATAAGATAGGAAAGAATTTTAATATAACACGATTATAAGAAGAGATCACAACGTGATCTGATAAGGTCATAGGAGGACCGAGGATTAATCGATTGATTGAAAATTTTATAGCAGAATTGCTATACGAAAATGGTACTATGAAATAGTACGATTTAAACTCAAAAGAGTTGAAAAGGATGATGAGATACGAATTAAATAAAATTCGTATTGAGTAAAGAGAATGCTAAGATTATGTGGGATTTCAATTGAGGGCTCATGTGATAGCTGAGTTGTACAAACCTTTGTATGGGTGGGTTTTGTGCTTGGTCTAACGACTACTTAGTTTATCACATTGATGATTATTGAAATATTGGTGTTGCGCTATTCGCTATATGTATGTTGAGAAGGTGATTCTTTTCTCATGTGTATAACAGATAGGTAGAGAATATAAGATTAGGTGCGAGTTTTTAAAACTCATACTTATGGTAAGTTTGTGACTCATATTTGTATGATATATTTTTGAACCCCTAATCGTATGGACAGTTCCTGATTGGTTATTGAACTACGTATTGCTAGGATAAGTTCCTAAACTCATATTATTGTGGTAAGTTCCTGAACTCATAACGTGTGGTATGCTTGATGAACTATACTAGGGTATAAAAAAGTTGTGGATGAAGAATTGATGATTTTTAGTATAAAAAGTTTTAAGGATGATAGAAATAGATATAATTATTAAGCAATGGATCATTGGAGAAATTGAAGTTGATGATGGAAACATAGGTATTCCAAATCTTCTAGTTGTGCTTGATTTCAAAATTTTGAAATCAAGCTAAATTCGCACTGATGTGCCTTTAAAAATATCAATGAATTTTTTTGTTATCAGCAACACATGGTTACAATTATGTATAAGTGGACTTCGAACCACTAACACATCGTTACCTGTTGCGGGATGATAACATCAAAAATGATTTTTCAATGGTTTTAAACTTTTTAAAGAAGAGTCTATGCTAATTGTTTCGGTTAGACAAAAATTATTTAAAATATCAAATTTTATTTTATATATCATCAATGCATCATAGAATCTAGTGCAAAGATGATAAAAATGATGGAGTTATCAATGCAGTATTGCCTAGTGTCGGATGTGATCTAAGAATCGTCAGCCCACTATGGTATGATGTAATATGACAAAGTCACAAAAATGGCAGAATTCTCAAACGGACTGTAAATACAGTGCGGTATCATGACGTCATAAAATAATTTTCAAAATTTTAAAGAAAAGTTAAGTGCCAATTAAATTAGGCTAGATACATATTTCGATTAATACTCGAATTATTAGAATATGTCTAAGCTATTTAATTCAGCTAGACAAATGTTTATGAAAATTCAAGAATCTCTTTGAGAATTTATCCCAAACCATATTGTTTTGATTCAAACTCCAGACTGAGTATGAACATCCCTAAATTGGAAAATATTTATGCGTCAAAGGCGGTTATGATGAATGCAAATGTCGTTCCAGCATGTAGCATCTGATCAATGCAGGGTACAACGGGCTGATCACCCACTGTGCCCGTAAGTATGACGGTTTACAGATGAATTTCTGTTCAAACCTTTTTGAAATTGAAAAATAAAAGTTCATGGTCTATATGGCCACTCAACATTATATGAATTTTTTTTAACTCCTTAGAGAGAAGTCTGGGTAGAATGTGATGATAGAATAGTTCTGCATAGAAGGAAGCCGTATGTACTCATTAAATGAGAATAAAATCAGATAAAGGTTAAATTGAAAACTTAGTTTTGATGAATAGAAGGAGTAGGGATTAGTAGACTGTAATTTCAAGGACGAAATTCTTAGAAGAAGGGGTGAATGTGACAACCCAGAAATTTATAAGATCTTAAATGATTAAAATAAAGAATAAAGAATAAAATCTAGATGGAAATTTGAGGATTTAATTAAAATTTTTAAGTAAAACCTATATGGTTTACTATTTAAATGAGAATAGAGAAAATATGGGTTACAAAAAATTCTAAGCCCTAGAAATGAATTTATGTGTACTTGAAGAAATATTGAGGATAAGGTACTACAATACCTATAAATTTTATGTGAACTAAATGGTATAAGAAATTTTATTAAGAAAATTAAAAATGTAGAGATTTATGAAATATGTCTCAACCTATTAGGTTATCTTGTATGATTATGTGAGTGGTCATAACTCATTAAGCCAATTATGGCTATTTAGTTAATAAACTAATAGAATATGTGATGACTTATGAGAATGATGTATGTGATTAAATAAATATTCATTATATAAAGTGTATATATTTATTTTGTATTTAAATAGAATTAAGAATAAAGTTATATAACCTAATATATATATTAGGTAGGGTAATTAAATACCTAAGAGATTTATTTTATATATCTCAAATAATTAATTTTATAACCTAAGTAAATCAAGTCTAATTGGGTTATGAAATTAAAGATACATGAGTAAAGAATTTAATTACAAAGGAGGGGAAAGGAAACCCTAACTAAATGATTAGGGTAAGATAAAATAAAAAATATGAAAACATGTGGATTTCATGGCCCAAAGAATTAAAATTGCAAGCTCAAAGATTAAATAAGTAACCCAATTTGTAGCCCAATTGTTTATTTAAGCATTGGACTTGTAGCTAAATTGATTTAAGAGCAATTACATTATTAAACTAGCCCAATATTATATGTATAGGGCAAGTATAATGATGACACAATTTAATTAGTGGTGGAAGCCCAAGTCTATTTTAATTAGCAAGTAAACTAAGAAAAGTGCAAGCCTAAAAGAAATTAACTAAAAGGCCCAAGCTTAGCCCGCTTAAGGAATGGTATTTTAGTTATTGGATAAGTATAAAATAAAATAAAATTTGGGCTAGAAAGGCCCATTTCGGTTAGCCCAAGAAAGGAGAGGAGGAGGAGGGGTGATGGATGTAATGATTATAGTTGCTTTAGTTGGTAATTACTTTATTAGGTGTCTCTTCTCTTTTTGGCCAATACTTTTGCCTTTACTTGTAAGAATTAACTATCATGATGAGAGAGAGGAAGAGAAAGATCTTTGGAGATTATAATATATATACACTTTATATCTATTTACTTTTACTAATAAAACAAATCAAGTATATCATTTACTTTTCATTTCATTTCATTCTTTTCTCTTTCATCTCACATAAGCTAGTAAGAGCAAGAGAGAGAGAGCAAGGGGAGGATTCGACCAAGAGAGAAGAGAGAGAGAGGGAGAGTGTTTAAGCTTCCCAAGTTCCTTAATCAAACATAGGAGAAGAAGAGAGAAGAACCAAGCCAATGTATAAAGATTTCTACTTATATAATCCAATTTTCTTTTTGGGTTTGAGTTTTAATTTTTGTAAAATTATGATCTTGAGGTTAAAACCTTAGATCTATGTGTTTAATAGTGTTTCAAGTTTAGATCTAATCCTTTCATGGATTAAAAGTTGGATCTAAACTAAGAAATGGAATCTAGGTTTTTCAAAGTTAGAAAACTTAATTTTTCTTAGTCTTGATTGTGTTAATCTTGTGTTTGGCAATTGTTTAATGAGATGGATCATGGATTATGGTAGATCCATGAGTATATAGAGTATTAGTAGGTATTATGATGGGTTATGTTGGTGAATGGGTAAGAATATGGAAGTTTTTTTAAAAATCACCAAGGATTGAAAATCAAATTTTTGTGAAAACGAAGTATGAAATTCCAACGACCATATCTCTCATTCTATTTCGGATTTTTGAGTGTGATCAATTTTTAGAGTTATATCTATGAGTCTTCTAACAGATCCAAATGGAATCACTGAAAAATTTCTTGTAGATTTCCGTATGGACTCTTTTTAGCAAAGGAGTCAAAATCTAAAAAAAGCCAAAAAGCAATCTATCCAAAACTTTCAGGGGTAGTTTCGTCCATTTAATTATTGAAATAAATTCCGATATTTTGGGACATAAAAATATATGATATAAAGTAGCTTCTGTTCAAAAATGAGCTCATTCCGACTTAAATTGACAGAGATATGGTCATTTCAATATTTGGATTTTTCTGACAAAAACTGCTATAACCGGAGTTCTATAACTCCGATGGCCACGAAATTTAAACTGGAAGCTCACGTTAATACCTGTAAGATCCCACCAAGAGTTGGGAATTTTTAGAGTTAAGCGTGAGGTAGCTAATTCCTTAAGGTTCGAACTAGAAACGAATTTTTGAAAAATACTTAAAGGAGTTAAAAAATTCTTTTTGTGTATGGAATATATGTATATATGTTTCGCCAAAGAATAGAAAAATAATAAACTGATTTGATATATTCATGAAAAGGGTATTTCAGCTTGCTGAATTGAACAATTCAGGGTGTAGAAATGAAAACTGAAAAGGTTAGGAAGGGAAGACAGTTTGGTTTCAGATTGTTGAAATGAAAACTGAAAAGGTTAAGAAGGGAAGATAGTTTGGTTTCAACTTGCTGAAATGAGGTATTCGATTTGCTGAAATAGTAATTAGTTTAACGAGTTATAATAAGAACTTATTAAATGAGTGAGTAAGTGTTAAGTCTAAAATAGTACAGTCGTATTCTGCAATAGTTGATGTATAGTATCTGGGCTAGACAATTCCTTCAGGGAGCGGAGGTATATACGAATTAGCAACCGATCTAACTCACTGTGAAAATAGTGTAGATGAGACGAAAACTAATTTGTTGGTTGTTTGTGAAAAACCACTCAGTATACTATATTGAATACTATTAAAGACTCGATAAATGTTAAGTTTAGACTTGTAAATAAATATGGTGTTAAGGTTATCTAATATTTGACTATGTGGTTAAGTGTTAGATAGTTTACTTTTAAAGTAATAGTATTATGGGATAAAGTTGATAGTAGTGTGCATACAAGCCAATCATGTATGTGTTGGGTTTGTACGTAACGCAATCATGCAATCAAATCACATAAATAGGACGGAAGCGTAAAAAACTAGGTTTTCAAAAATTTATACAAACCCATTACCATGATCATTCTTGTGCATCAATTATCAGTGAATGAAGAAGGAGAAAAACAGAATTATACCTTTGAAGATCCAAGCTTCCTCAGGTACAAGTTCTACTCCTTTGATTCCATTGATTCCTCTGTAGTGGCTCCTTCCCTTGATCAATGTCAGCCACCCAAATGTTTGGCCTCTAACGGTGATCCACCAAGGAAGATGAAGAACTCAGTAAGATGGGTTATTGGCTTAACCCTTGTTTCTATCTCTATAGAATATGTGTACTCCCAACTCTTGAAAAATTCACGTTCCCTATTTCTGATATAAGACTCTCTTATATAGATATTAGGTTAACCCTCCTAATCCAATTAGAATAGGGTTTTATTTAATTAATTAATTAAATACTTTTAATTAATTTATATCCTAATATTTATTAGGATTGAGAGAGAGTACTGATATTATATTAATTTCTAAACTCCTTTAGAATTAAAATAATAATAATAATAATATTAATAAGACTCCTCTTATTAATTTATATTTAATATTTCTAAAATATTAAATAATAAACATTAAGCTATTTAATTTATTCTATCATCATAGATTAAATTAATTATACTTAATGCATTATTACTATCATGCCATTTTCTTCTTAAATAATTCTTCTTCCTTTTATGGTGTGACCATTTAGGTTCTCCATATTAAACCGGTTGTGAATAAATCAATTAGAACAATTCTAATCTTATTTAAATAAACAAATTAAACTAATAATCTCTTCAAATAAATAACATTTATTCTACAATAGGGATAAGCCTCCCTAGCGATCAACGACTTTCCAGATAATATAGATTTCAACATTAATCATAAAAGAACCTGTGAGTTAATAGTTACCGTACAATTCAATCCTTCCACCATACAATGTCCCAATTAAATATAAGACATGGATTTACTGTCAAGTCTTAATTTATTTAATCATATGTATTTCGATTAGAAAATGCACAACTCCAAATAATGCAAATTAGAAACCTCTTTCTAATTTCATTCTACCTTGGCCAAGGATTCCTGGGTTGTCATTTAACGAATCACATAGGACATATCTCCTCTTTTACTAGAGGTGGTAGATTCTTTATTGATCATTCATTATCTCCATATGTAACTCATTACACCCAAGCATACCCTATATATGCCTTAAAAGGCCTTAAGGAATTAGTCAAAGTATAATTTGTTACATACAAGATACTATGATGATCTCAAGTCCAAGGATCACATGTACTACTATCACATTAGGAATTCCTATTGACAGGCGAGTAAAACTCCATTAGGTATTCCATCGCTAGTCACGTTCAGTGAACTTATTCTCCAATAAGCACCTACATACTTGCTTTAGTGTCACCACACAAATGACCATGAGATCAGTCATCCTCATCCAATGAGCAAGCAACATATGTACCAATCTATCCGGATTTACTAATCCCCATTTTAGTAATCCCACAATTGGGAACTATTTTAGTTTTTAAGCTTTCTAAGAATTTAGATCTCATTATCATGATCTCATCATGATTCTAAAAGTATTGCTTAAAACTATGGGTTATTTACATATTATAAAAAAAACAGCACCATGTAGATAATTATATGCCTTAAATGAATATTTTATTAATAAATAAATAAGATTGTTTACAAAGTATGTGCTTTGTCATCATACATGATTGGCTTGTATGCACACTACTATCAATCTCCCACTTGCACTAAAGCCAATCGCCATGGTATCTCATACCCATCTTCTCTAAGTGACGATCAAACTGCTGTTGTGTTAAAGCTTTAGTAAATGGATCTGCAATGTTGTCTTGAGAGTCTACACGCTACAAGGCGACGTCTCCTCTTTCAATGATCTCCCTGATCAAGTGAAATCGCCGCAACACGTGTTTAGATTTCTGATGAGACCTGGGTTTCTTAGCCCGTGCAACCGCTCCGGTGTTGTCACAGTATATGGGAACTGCTTCTCCAATGCTAGGAACCACACCAAGTTCAGTTATGAACTTCTTCATCCAAACAGCTTCCTTTGCAGCTTCACTTGCAGCTATATACTCTGCCTCTGTCACTGAATCAGCAACCGTTTGCTGCTTGGAACTCTTCCAACTCACTGCACCTCCGTTCAAGGTAAACACATACCCTGAAACAGATTTACTGTCAATTTGGTCTGTTTGAAAACTTGAGTCCGTGAATCCCTCGAGTTTTAATTCAGACCCACCGTAGACAAGAAAAATATCTTTAGTCCTTCTCAAGTACTTTAGGATATATCTTGCTCCCACTGACCCCTAAAGTACTTGAGAAGGACTAAAGATATTTTTCTTGTCTACGGTGGGTCTGAATTAAAACTCGAGGGATTCACGGACTCAAGTTTTCAAACAGACCAAGATGACAGTAAATCTGTTTCAGGGTATGTGTTTACCTTGAACGGAGGTGCAGTGAGTTGGAAGAGTTCCAAGCAGCAAACGGTTGCTGATTCAGTGACAGAGGCAGAGTATATAGCTGCAAAGGAAGCTATTTGGATGAAGAAGTTCATAACTGAACTTGGTGTGGTTCCTAGCATTGGAGAAGCAGTTCCCGTATACTGTGACAACACCGGAGCGGTTGCACAGGCTAAGGAACCCAGGTCTCATCAAAAATCTAAACACGTGTTGCGGCGATTTCACTTGATCAGGGAGATCATTGAAAGAGGAGACGTCACCTTGGAGCATGTAAACTCTCAAGACAACATTGTAGATCCATTTACTAAAGCTTTAACACAACAGCAGTTTGATCGTCACTTAGAGAAGATGGGTATGAGATACCATGGCGATTGGCTTTAGTGCAAGTGGGAGATTGATAGTAGTGTGCATACAAGCCAATCATGTATGATGACAAAGCACATACTTTGTAAACAATCTTATTTATTTATTAATAAAATATTCATTTAAGGCATATAATTATCTACATGGTGCTATTTTTTATAATATGTAAATAACCCATAGTTTTAAGCAATGATTTTAGAATCATGACGAGATCATGATAATGAGATCTAAATTCTTAGAAAGCTTAAAAACTAAAATAGTTCCCAATTGTGGGATTACTAAAATGGGGATTAGTAAATCCAGATAGATTGGTACATATGTTGCTTGCTCATTGGATGAGGATGACTGATCTCATGGTCATTTGTGTGGAGACACTAAAGCAAGTATGTAGGTGCTTATTGGAGAATAAGTTCACTGAACGTGACTCGCTATGGAATACCTAATGGAGTTTTACTCGCCTGTCAATAGGAATTCCTAATGTGATAGTAGTACATGTGATCCTTGGACTTGAGATCATCATAGTATCTTGTATGTAATAAATTATACTTTGACTAATTCCTTAAGGCCTTTTAAGGCATATATAGGGTATGCTTGGGTGTAATGAGTTACATATGGAGATAATGAATGATCAATAAAGAATCTACCACCTCTAGTAAAAGAGGAGATATGTCCTATGTGATTCGTTAAATGACAACCCAGGAATCCTTGGCCAAGGTAGAATGAAATTAGAAAGAGGTTTCTAATTTGCATTATTTGGAGTTGTGCATTTTCTAATCGAAATACATATGATTAAATAAATTAAGACTTGACAGTAAATTCATGTCTTATATTTAATTGAGACATTGTATGGTGGAAAGATTGAATTGTACCGTAACTATTAACTCACAGGTTCTTTTATGATTAATGTTGAAATCTATATTATCTGAAAAGTCGTTGATCGCTAGGGAGGCTTATCCCTATTGTAGAATAAATGTTATTTATTTGAAGAGATTATTAGTTTAATTGTTTATTTAAATAAGATTAGAATTGTTCTAATTGATTTATTCACAACCGGTTTAATATGGAGAACCTAAATGGTCACACCATAAAAGGAAGAAGAATTATTTAAGAAGAAAATGGCATGATAGTAATAATGCATTAAGTATAATTAATTTAATCTATGATGATAGAATAAATTAAATAGCTTAATGTTTATTATTTAATATTTTAGAAATATTAAATATAAATTAATAAGGAGAGTCTTATTAATATTATTATTATTATTATTATTATTATTTTAATTCTAAAGGAGTTTAGGAATTAATATAATATCAGTACCCTCTCTCAATCCTAATAAAGATTAGGATATAAATTAATTAAAATTAATTAATTAATTAATTAAATAAAACCCTATTCTATTTGGATTAGGAGGGTTAACCTAATATCTATATAAGAGAGTCTTATATCAGAAATAAGGAACGTGAATTTTTCAAGAGTTGGGAGTACACATATTCTATAGAGATAGAAACAAGGGTTAAGCCAATAACCCATCTTACTGAGTTCTTCATCTTCCTTGGTGGATCACCGTTAGAGGCCAAACATTTGGGTGGCTGACATTGATCAAGGGAAGGAGCCACTACAGAGGAATCAAAGGAATCAAAGGAGTAGAACTTGTACCTGAGGAAGCTTGGATCTTCAAAGGTATAATTCTGTTTTTCTCCTTCTTCATTCACTGATAATTGATGCACAAGAATGATCATGGTAATGGGTTTGTATAAATTTTTGAAAACCTAGTTTTTTACGCTTCCGCCCTATTTATGTGATTTGATTGCATGATTGCGTTACGTACAAACCCAACAGTGGTATCAGAGCTAATCTTGTGCTAATTATCAGTCTATGTGATTCCATACATGTATAATATGCGATTGGATCGAGTTCTGGGCAACAAAAATTTTTCATATTCTGCGAAGCTGCGAAGCTGCGCCGGTACAAGGCAATATTGCTGCGCAGCTGCTCCGGGTGCTGTTCCTGGTTTTCATGCTGCGCAGCTGCGCCGGTTCCCTTTACATTCTTGGCGCAACTGCGCCATTGGACAGGAACTGAAATTTTTTTTGTTTTATTTAATTAAATGAATGGTTTATTTAATTAATAAAGGTTTAAAATAAAGATGTTTATTTTATATGAAATGAGATTTCAGAATTGCTAAAATTAAAGAGTTTAATTTGGAATTGTTTTTGAATGAAATAAAGGAGTTTATTTTTCCAAAAGCAAAGTTTAGCAAAGTTTTGCCCATTAACTGATATTAATACATATATGGAATGAATTTATTTTCATGAGATGAATAAGTTTTATTGATACGTATGATGATATGTATGGTAATAAAAGGGATTGATTATGGACTATGACCAATGTGATTGGATTTTATTTTGGTTGAATGCTTGAATGAATGGGTTTTATAAAATGGGGTCTGCGTACCTCGTCTTCTCTAGTTTTATTCTCGATGTAAATTCTATCTTCTTTCTATGTACTTCCCCTTGACTGCTGATCAAGGTTTCTATTTAATTTTAAATAGTTAATGTAATAGAGATAGTTAGAATTATTTTGAAGAAATTGGAGGCCAAGGAGCAAGGAACGCGTGAAGACTCATTTGTATGGAGCCAGGGTTTAAATGTAATAGTTATATTTAAATTTAAATTCTTGCACTCCTAGGTTTGACCTTTTGGTTCACTTGGTGGCTCTAGTGAACCAAACTAGAATAAAAGTCCATAATCAATCCGGGTAGAATATAGTATTCTATATTGCATGCTAAATATTATATATATTATATTTTATACAAACATGCTTCGCATGTTTAATAAAATGACGCGTATTTTATATATATATGTGCATGCACGCTTAAAAAGATGAGACAAATAATAACAAACCCTTCAAAGAAATAATATTAAGTCTGAAGCGTTCAAATGATATTTGGAATATCGAACGTCGCCTTCTAGCATGATTAGTTAATAGAGTATTAAATATTTAATATGAGTTTGTTGTGCTATCCACAAGGCGAGTATTGAATATTTAAGATGTTAATTAATCACATTTGATGCTTATCAAGAAAATTGAACGATCTAGTCTTGTTGTGCTATCCACAAGGACGAATTTTTTTTTTTTTGAATTTATGGAAGTGCTAGGCTGGACTTAACTTAAATCATTTTAGTTCGGATGTGCACACACATGACCATTATGATTTAAGAGGCAAAATAAAAGGAGTTACATGGTGATGTAATTGACAAGAGTTGTCTACCTATTTATTTGTATATCGCTTGTTGTGCTATCCACAAGGTTATATACATTTGAAATGGGATCCTTAATCTCACTAGCAAATCTTTAATTAGATGTTGCCGAACTATATGAGTGAGGGTAATATAGTTTGATGAAAATAGTGGGAGATACCAATTTAAAATAAAGACCTAAATTTATTTTGGTATGCAAAGTTAATAAAATGAATGTTTGCTAAAATGTTGTCTTTTCACATGCAGAATTTTAAAAATGTCAAAATCACTAATCTCACTACGAAGCATACTTGATGCAAATATGCTTACCGGCCCGAATTATGAGGACTGGCTAAAAAATCTGAGAATTGTTCTCACTGCTGAAAAAGATTTCTTATGTCCTAAATTCCACTATCCCTGAATCTGTTTCAGAAGCAGCCTCTGAGGAAGAGATTGCCACTTTCAATAAGTGGCAAGATGATGCATCTGTGGCTCAATTCATCATGCTCACATCCATGAATAACGAGCTTCAGCGTCAGCACGAAAAAATGGATGCTCCTGCTATGCTGCTTCACCTCAAGGAGTTGTATGGTGAACAGAGTAGGACTGTTAGATATAAGATATCTAAGGAGCTCTTCCGATCTCAGATGACCGAGGGCACTGCCGTCGAGACTCATGTTCTGAAGGTAATCAATTTGATTGAACGCCTTGGACAGCTTGGGTTCGTCATGGATGGGGAGTTGAGTCAAGACTTGGTCTTGCAGTCACTCCCTGAGACCTTCTCGCAGTTTGTGGTTAATTTTCACATGAATAAGCTAGATGTTAGCTTACCTGAGCTGCTTAACATGCTGAAAATTGCAGAAGGTCACTTCTCATCCAAGAAGAACCATGTCTTGATGGTGGATTCTTCCAATAAAAGGAAGAGGCCCAAGGTGTCTTCTGAAAAGAAGAAATCTAAGAAGGCTAAGGGAAAAGGGAAAGAAAAGGAGCAAAAGAAAACTGAACCAGCTAAAGGAATATGCTTTCATTGCAATGAGCCGGGACATTGGAAGAGGAACTGCAAGAAGTTTCTAGCAGAGAAGAAGCTTGGAGAAGCTTCGACTTCCAATTAAGGTTTGTTTATGATTGAAATTAATTTTTTTGAAAGTCATAATTCTACTTGGGTATTGGATACCGGCTGTGGTTCTCACATATGTAATACTGTGCAGGGACTGGTCAGAAGTAGAAAGCTGAACAAAGATGAGGTGATCCTACGAGTGGGAAATGGAGCAAAAGTTGCTGCATTAGCTGTAGGAACTTATTGTTTAGCAATGCCTTCGGGCAAATCCATTTATCTTAATAATTGTTATTATGTTCCGAATATTATTAAAAACATTATTTCAATTTTTGTATTGGATATGGAAGGTTTTGACGTTATTATAAAGAACAATGGTTGTTCTATTTATAAAGACGATGTTTTATATGGTATTGGAAATTTGCGAAATGGACTTTATACACTTGACTTACAAGAAAATATATTTCAAATTATACAAATTAAGAAAAGGAAAAGAGATGATATTAATTATACCTATATGTGGCACTGTAGACTCGGTCATATCAATGAAACAAGATTATCCAAGTTGCATAAAGATGGGCTCCTCGAGCTATCTGATTATGAATCATATCCAACTTGTGAATCTTGTCTCATGGGTAAAATGACTAAATCTCCTTTTAGTGGAAAAGGAGAGAGAGTTACAGAGTTGTTGGCATTGATTCACACAGACGTTTGTGGACCTATGACAACAAGTGCACGGGGTGGGTATTCTTATTTTATTACTTTCACTGATGATCACTCAAGATTTGGATGTGTATTTAATGAAATACAAATCAGAATCATTTGAAAAGTTCAAAGAGTTCAAAAGTGAAGTAGAGAAACAAACGGGCAAGAGTATTAAGATACTTCGATCAGATCGAGGTGGAGAATACTTAAGCAGTGAGTTTCTCAATTGTCTCAGAGAAAATGGTATAATCTCACAATGGACTCCTCCAGGTACACCACAGTTAAATGGAGTATCTGAAAGGAGAAATCGAACACTGTTGGACATGGTTCGATCCAGGATGAGTTTTACCGACCTTCCAATTTCCTTCTGGGGATATGCCCTAGAAACGGCTGCATACCTACTTAACAAGGTACCTACCAAATCCGCCCCAAAGACTCCATATGAGATGTGGAAATGGAGGAAACCAAATTTTAAGCATGTTAAGACTTGGGGTTGTCCAGCTTATGTCAAAAAGTTTGAAAATGATAAGCTACAGACTAAATCCAATAAGTGTAGATTTGTGGGATACCCTAAAGAAACCGTAGAGTATTATTTCTATCATCCAACTGATCAAAAGGTGTTTGTTGCGAAACATGCTACCTTCTTGGAGAAAGAGTTTATCCATGAAGGGGTCAGTGGGAGCAAGATATATCTTGAAGAAGTTCAAGAACCACAAGTTATCACGGACCAAAGTCAGGTACCTAACCAAGTAGAAGAACCTACTGTACCACACCCTATTCGTAAATCTGGAAGAGTACCGAAGATACCTGAGAGGTATGGATTCGTTATAGAGGATGACGATGAGGTACACATCATGAATGATGATGATCCATTGAATTACGAACAGGTTATGAGTAATAAAGACTAAGGGAAATGGCTTGAAGCCATGAAATCCGAAATGGACTCCATGTATGAAAACAAAGTATGGTCTTTGGTTTCACCACCTGAAGGTATTAAACCTATTGGGTGTAAATGGGTTTTTAAGAAAAAGACTGGAGCAGACGGAAAGGTAGAGACCTATAAGGCCCGACTGGTTGCAAAAGGTTTCAAACAAAGACAAGGAGTTAACTATGATGAAACCTTCTCACCAGTAGCCATGCTCAAGTCCATTCGGATTTTGCTTGCGATTGCAGCTTACAACGACTATGAGATCTGGCAGATGGACGTGAAAACGGCCTTCCTCAATGGGAAACTTGAGGAGGATGTGTATATGACACAGCCAGAGGGATTTATTTCAAAAGTTGGAACAAATCAAGTCTGTAAGCTACAACGATCCATTTATGGGTTGAAGCAAGCTTCTCGTAGATGGAACATTCGTTTTGATGAGACAATCAAAGAGTTTGATTTTATCAAAAATGAGGATGAACTATGTGTATATAAGAAGGTTAGTGGGAGCGCAGTATCATTCCTTGTATTATATGTTGATGATATATTACTGATAAGGAATGACATTCCTATGTTACAATCCATTAAAATCTAGTTATCTAAAAACTTCTCCATGAAGGACTTGGGTGAAGCATCCTATATTTTGGGGATAAAGATCTATAGAGATAGATCTAAAAGGATGCTCGGCTTATCCCAAGGAATGTACATTGATACGATGCTAAAGAGGTTTAGCATGGAAGATTCCAAAAGAGGTCTCATGCTGATGAGCCATGGAATAAATCTCTCCAAGAAACAGGCCCCAAAGACACCTGAGGAGAGAGACCGTATGAGTAAGATCCCTTATGCTTCTGCAATAGGATCTATCATGTACGGTATGATATGTACTAGACCGGATGTTGCTCACGCACTTAGTGTAACAAGCAGATACCAGTCGAATCCAGGAGAAGAGCACTGGAAGGCAATGAAAAATATCCTAAAGTACTTGAGAAGGACTAAAGATATTTTTCTTGTCTACGGTGGGTCTGAATTAAAACTCGAGGGATTCACGGACTCAAGTTTTCAAACAGACCAAGATGACAGTAAATCTGTTTCAGGGTATGTGTTTACCTTGAACGGAGGTGCAGTGAGTTGGAAGAGTTCCAAGCAGCAAACGGTTGCTGATTCAGTGACAGAGGCAGAGTATATAGCTGCAAGTGAAGCTGCAAAGGAAGCTGTTTGGATGAAGAAGTTCATAACTGAACTTGGTGTGGTTCCTAGCATTGGAGAAGTAGTTCCAGTATACTGTGACAACACCGGAGCGGTTGCACAGGCTAAGGAACCCAGGTCTCATCAGAAATCTAAACACGTGTTGCGGCGATTTCAGTTGATCAGGGAGATCATTGAAAGAGGAGACGTCACCTTGGAGCGTGTAGACTCTCAAGACAACATTGCAGATCCATTTACTAAAGCTTTAACACAACAGCAGTTTGATCGTCACTTAGAGAAGATGGGTATGAGATACCATGGCGATTGGCTTTAGTGCAAGTGGGAGATTGATAGTAGTGTGCATACAAGCCAATCATGTATGATGACAAAGCACATACTTTGTAAACAATCTTATTTATTTATTAATAAAATATTCATTTAAGGCATATAATTATCTACATGGTACTGTTTTTTTATAATATGTAAATAACCCATAGTTTTAAGCAATGATTTTAGAATCATGATGAGATCATGATAATGAGATCTAAATTCTTAGAAAGCTTAAAAACTAAAATAGTTCCCAATTGTGGGATTACTAAAATGGGGATTAGTAAATCCGGATAGATTGGTACATATGTTGCTTGCTCATTGGATGAGGATGACTGATCTCATGGTCATTTATGTGGAGACACTAAAGCAAGTATTTAGGTGCTTATTGGAGAATAAGTTCACTGAACGTGACTCGCTATGGAATACCTAATGGAGTTTTACTCGCCTGTCAATAGGAATTCCTAATGTGATTGTAGTACATGTGATCCTTGGACTTGAGATCATCTTAGTATCTTGTATGTAACAAATTATACTTTGACTAATTCCTTAAGGCCTTTTAAGGCATATATAGGGTATGCTTGGGTGTAATGAGTTACATATGGAGATAATGAATGATCAATAAAGAATCTACCACCTCTAGTAAAAGAGGAGATATGTCCTATGTGATTCGTTAAATGACAACCCAGGAATCCTTGGCCAAGGTAGAATGAAATTAGAAAGAGGTTTCTAATTTTCATTATTTGGAGTTGTGCATTTTCTAATCAAAATACATATGATTAAATAAATTAAGACTTGACAGTAAATCCATGTCTTATATTTAATTGGGACATTGTATGGTGGAATGATTGAATTGTACGGTAACTATTAACTCACAGGTTCTTTTATGATTAATGTTGAAATCTATATTATCTGGAAAGTCGTTGATCGCTAGGGAGGCTTATCCCTATTGTAGAATAAATGTTATTTATTTAAATAGATTATTAGTTTAATTTTTTTATTTAAATAAGATTCGAATTGTTCTAATTGATTTATTCACAACCGGTTTAATATGGAGAACCTAAAGGGTCACACCATAAAAGGAAGAAGAATTATTTAAGAAGAAAATGGCATGATAGTAATAATGCATTAAGTATAATTAATTTAATCTATGATGATAGAATAAATTAAATAGCTTAATGTTTATTATTTAATATTTTAGAAATATTAAATATAAATTAATAAGAGGAGTCTTATTAATATTATTATTATTATTATTATTTTAATTCTAAAGGAGTTTAGGAATTAATATAATATCAGTACTCTCTCTCAATCCTAATAAAGATTAGGATATAAATTAATTAAAAGTATTTAATTAATTAATTAAATAAAACCCTATTCTAATTGGATTAGGAGGGTTAACCTAATATCTATATAAGAGAGTCTTATATCAGAAATAAGGAACGTGAATTTTTCAAGAGTTGGGAGTACACATATTCTATAGAGATAGAAACAAGGGTTAAGCCAATAACCCATCTTACTGAGTTCTTCATCTTCCTTGGTGGATCACCGTTAGAGGCCAAACATTTGGGTGGCTGACATTGATCAAGGGAAGGAGCCACTACAGAGGAATCAAAGGAATCAAAGGAGTAGAACTTGTACCTGAGGAAGCTTGGATCTTCAAAGGTATAATTCTGTTTTTCTCCTTCTTCATTCACTGATAATTGATGCACAAGAATGATCATGGTAATGGGTTTGTATAAATTTTTGAAAACCTAGTATTTTACGCTTCCGCCCTATTTATGTGATTTGATTGCATGATTGCGTTACGTACAAACCCAACAAAAGTATGTTATACTAATTGAAAGATCAATCTTATAACTGATAGGTCTTTACAATAAAGAGATTAAACTAGATTGCGTAGCAGTAATCGACGGTACAGGCAAGTTTCCTAACTCAACCTCGAGTTATTATTGATCAAAGCATGTTAGTGAATAATTATTGTTGATTATGCACATCTATACTGATTATTGATTCGCACGTAGTGCATGTTGCATATGTTCATCAGGTATGAAAGGCTGATCACCTTCATTACCCTAAGGTTCAGTTAAAATTGTTCATGGTCCTTGTTGACATTAAACATTATTGATTCAGTTATTCAATTATTGACATTATGACTCATGCTCTTTTCCCAATTGTTATATTGTTAAAAATTTGAAAGCTTATTCTTTCTTTCAATCATGATATATCCTTGTTGTATTTAAACTTGCTGGGTAAAATAGTTGCTCACTCTTGCTATATCATGATAACAAATTTCAGATTAAAACGAAGGCTCGACGAAAGACAGAGACAAAGGCAAATTCCAAAGAGTAGATTATTACGCATTCATAACTATTTAGTTATCATATGCAAGTAATGTTGTAAACCTTTTTAATTACTTAAGGTATGTATTTAGTTAAGGTTAAAAGACCTTGGAAAATGTTATAGAATCATGTGAAATAAACAATATATGTTTATATATTCCGCATTAGATGATAGAATATGTTTGAAGATGAAGTACCGTAACGTACCAGGTCCGAGGTTCTAGGGACCCAGATTTGGGGGCGTCACAATAAGGATCCCATTTCAAATGTATATAGCCTTGTGTGTGCACAAGAAACTATATATAAATAAATAGGTAGACAACTCTTTGTCAATTACATCAACATGTAACTCTTTGTATTTTGCCTCTTAGATCATAATGGTCAAGTGTGTGCACATCCGAACTAAATTAATCTAAGTTAAGTCCAACCTAGCACTCCATATTCTAGAAAAGCACACAAGGACAACATTGTTCAGTTCTTTTAATAAGCATCAAATATGATAAAATAACATCTCAAAAAATTAAAATAAGCCTTGTGTGTGCACAACAAACTTATAATGATTAATTGATACTCTATTATTTTTAACATGCTAGAAGGCTACGTTCGATATTCCAAATATCTTTGAACGTTTAAAACTTAATATAAATTTTTTGAGGGATTTGTTATTATTTGTATCATCTTGTTTAGCGCGCATGCACACATATATATAAAATACGCGTCATATTAATTAACATGCGAAGCATGTTTTATAATATATAATATATATAATAAGCATGCACATATAGAATACTATATTCTACCCGGATTGATTATGGACTTTTATTCTAGTTTGGTTCACTAGAGCCACCAAGTGAACCAAAAGGTCAAACTTAGGGGTGCAAGAATTAAATTTAAATATAACTATTACATTTAAATCCCGGACTCCATTACAAACGGGTCTGCACGCGCTCCTTGCTCCTTGGTCTCCAATTCTTCAAAATTTAATTCTAACTATTCCTATTACAAAAACTATTTACTATAAATAGAAACCTTGATCAGTAGTCAAGGAGAAGTACATAAGAGGGAGATAGAATTTACACTAAGAAAAATTAGAGAAGACGAGGTACGCAGACCTTATTTATAAAACCCATACATTTAAGCATCTAACAAAAATAAAATCTATCACATTGGTCAATAGTCCATAATCAACCCCATTTATTATTATACATATCAACATATGCATCAATAAATAAAACATTCATCTCATGAATAATAAACATTCAATATATACATTGATATCGATTTAATGGACAATTTTAGTTAGCATAAAATTTAATTCTGAATTCAAATTTAAATCAAAATAAACTTTTTATTTTAATTTATCCATTTTTAAATAAAAAATAAACTCTTTTATTTTTAATCAAAATAAACTCTTTTATTTTAATTAAAATGGAATCCAATTCCAAGTCAAAATAAACTCCTTTATTTTAACTTTTAAAAACGTTTTTGGGAGGAACAGAATATGTGGAATCCAATTCCTTATCAAAATAAACTCCTTTATTTTGATTAATCTGAAATCCTATTTCATATCTAAATAAACTCCTTTATTTAAGAAAACATGGAATCTCTTTCCTAATCACAAATAAACTCCTTTATTTTAGGAATAAGGAATTCAATTCCATCTTTAATTATTTATCATGGAATCCAATTCCAACTCTAATTAGTTAGCATGAAATTAAATTCTAATTAAAATAAACATCTTTATTTTAATCCAATTCCAAGTAAAAATAAACTACTTTATTTAAATTTAGAATTACTAGAAAAACATGGAATTTAATTTTTAATTTAAATAAACCTTTTATTTTAATTAGAAATCAAATTATTAAAAAATTAATTTTCTGTTTTTGGAGAGAGGCGCTGTGGCACCGCTAGTGAACTAGCATCAGGCGCTGCGGCGCCACGTCATCATTGTCAAAACACAAAGTTGGCGCTGCAGTGCCAGTCTCCAGAAATTATTTTTTTAGTTCGCAAATTGTGTAGTTTTTCTCCAGAAAACATAATTCTATGCCAATAATTATGCCCAAAATAATTGTTCTAAACACATATCAATATACATATTAAATGTGAACTATTAACAACTTGCATAAAGGTTTGACTCTGATGCCACTGTTAGGTATCAAATTGTAAAAATAGCGGAAGCATGGTAAAATCAGAGTTTAAAATTTTTCTACAAACTAATTATCCGGATCATCCTTTATGCACAGTTATTAATTAAAACGAAATATAAGGAGATTAGATTCATACCTTTGTAGAACTAAGCTTTCACAGGTACGAGTTCAACTCCTTGTTCTTCGCGATCTCCTTGAATCTCCGGGATTGATTCATTCCTTTAATCAACGTTAGCCACCCAAGTGTTTGGTGTAAGACCCCAAATTTTATAAATAAAAATTTAATTTTTTTTATATATTGTTTTAAACAGTATGGTGTTGTCTTGACAAATGTGATAAGTTATGAAAAAAATGTGCAAATTTTTTAAAGTTAACAAGTGGTAATAAAATATTCATTGTTGTCGGGGAATATTCGTTTGGTCGTGGAATATTCTTGTTGTCGGGGAATATTCGTACGACGGCGCAGCCATTTGTGGGCCCCACAACGAAATAACTGTCAGATGAAGAAATCGACAAGAATGAGTTTTCTAAAAATAACGGCGTAGTTGTTACCGTTAAAACTGTTGAAATACCTGGTGGTTAAAGCACAGTAATACGCGGTGTTGCACAGTAACACAGGGTATTGCACAGTAATTCTAATTATTAATTTTACGTAAGAAGTCACTACTCAATAATTGTTGCAGTAATTACTGTTCAATATTTTATATTATTGATTCAATAATTACTACATTGATAATTGCCTAATATTTTATTGATTCAATAATTGTCATTGCACAATTTTCAAATTATCAAATCAATAATTCATATTATTTGAATAATATTATTAGATAGCATTATTGGTAATATCTAAGGAAGTTCTGTCTAGTAGTGGTTATTTAATTGCGCGCCAGAAAGGAGAAATCCTTTTCGGAAGGCCCCCTCTTTCCTAGGAACGACCTGATTGTCAATATTGTAGTTCTGTAATATTATTTGTGAATAATTAATTATTGATTTATATGATAAGGAAATAAAAGAAGAAATTAGTGCTGAGGTATTTTTATCAATATTTTGATGTGAAAAATCATCTGTTTGTGGATTTCGGCCATTTTTCGTTAGGAATTTGAAAAAACTTCCTTCTACAAAGTTGTAGAGAATTAAATTTCCTATTAAAAGGACATAGAATTTCGTATTTTTCTGATAAAAGGGCTATTTATTATTAATTATTGAAGTTTCAAAAATAAATATTTTTATTAAAAACATGGGTGGGCCCCACTTTTGTCTTGTGTGGGAAAAAAATGCTGAATTCATGTGTGTGTGTATGTTTGCGTGTGTGTGTGGATGTGTGTGAATATATATATATATATAAAATAGAATATATTATATTTTATTTATAGTTTTCGTTTTATCAGAATATTTTATTGCATAGTAATGAATAGTAAAAATCAGATTTCTTGTCGAATTTCGCCCGTGAAAATTTTCTTCTGTGCACCTGTGATTTTTATTCAAATAGTGCCCTGCCATTCTCCTATAAATAGGATGCTTAGTTTAGAAATGAAAATCACACCAGAATCAGAGAATTCTTCTTCTATAATATTGAGCGTATTTCTTTTGAGTTTAAGAAAATTTTGAGTGTTGCAAATAGTGCAAGTTTTCTTCAAGAATATCTCCGCTATACTAGTCGAAATATTCTCCTTTTAAGGTAAGGGGTATTATTTATTTTATATTCGAAGAGATATTATTCTCATTCAATATTCGTAAGGAATATTATTCTCGTTTAATATTCGTAAGGAATATTATTTTCGTTCAATATTCGTAGGGATGTCTTCGTTCAATATTCGTAAGGAATATTATTTTCGTTCAATACTCAAAAGGGGTGTTATTTTCTTTCGTAAATGATGTTATTCTCTTTCGTAAATGATGTTATTCTTTTCAATATCATTATACCAAAATATTGGCATGGATTTTATTATGAAATTCTTACTTTTTCCGTCGGAGTTACTATTCACGTATACGACACTATTCACGAAAAAAATTAAATTTTCTTCTATTTGTCCAAGTTGGCTATTATGGGTCCTATCTTTGATTGGATCCAAGTTTTGATCTTTATTCTTGAATTTTGCTCCACAAATAATTATTATGGAGTATTTTTGAACTTGGATAAACTGATTTATAATCCTTAATCTTTGTCCTTTATCTCACTGGATTCGTTCTTTAAAATAGTTTTCATCACCTCAGTCCTAAATGGTGATACAAATGAATATCTTTGGCCTGTAGTGCAAAGATGGATGATTACTTGATGAATATCTTTGGCCTGTAGAGCAAAGATGAACGATTACCTGATGAATATCTTTGGCCCGTAGTGCAAAGATGGACAGGTGTTGAGATGAACATGACCAACTGGTGAAACAAATGAATATCTTTGGCCTATAGTTCAAAGATGAATATTTGATTCAAGATATATATTGATTGGTGTTATTGGAATAAAATATTGATTATTGACTTTCAAATCATAGAAGATAGTAGACATTATTTTCTACTTAACTCTTCTGATGCATTGTTATTTCCGCTGCAGTTGTTGATCTAAAATTTGTTGTCCATAATATTTTATCTGATTGGTTGAAGACTAACGATAAATTATTGTTTATTATCTTAGTCATAATATTCTTTATTGGGCTAGTTGAGCTCACCCTTTTCATCTATTGTCCTCTTTAGGGAATGAGAATGTTGCGGGAACTAGTCGGGGAACAGTGTGATGGTCAGAGTAGAGCAGTAGTAGTCCTCACTATTTTTGTAAAATAGTGTGATAATAATTGTAATTATTGAGGACTGAATTTGAGTGTTTATATTTCGTATTATATACGATTTGTATTGAAGCTCACAGTTGTATGGTCGTATTTTGCACGACCGTATGATATAAATGATTGTATTTGGATTCTGTACCATGTATTTGGCGACTCAGAATGGGTTGGTATTGAACCTATGTTGGGGGTGTCACAGTTGGTATCAAAGCTTAGGGATATGATCTCTGATGGAGATCGGGGAATAGAACTAGGAGGGGAGAGATGAGTAAATCTTTCACTAGTGTGTCCTACCTAAGCTTATCTGGTATTCAATTGGTCAGTCGGAGCATATGGTTAATATGTGATATGTTAATTTGTTTAATTAACCCTTGTTTTATGGCAGTCTTTGAGAATGGCTGCTGAAAATCTAAACAATGGAGTGAATGAGACCGTTGAGGCACTGCTAATCACCAACGAGGATAATGTGATGTCGGGAGAAGAAGAAATTAGAAATATCCATGTGGTGAGTGAAGAATTAATAGTTGCACCCTAGTTAGTCGCAGACGTAGCAGCTGAGGGTGAGGAAGAAGAGGAAACTGAGGAGGAGGATTTACTAGGAGAATTTTATGATCGAAATATAGAACTGCAAGATCGTATTCATGAGTTAGAAGAGCAGGGTGAAGAACGACAGACAGCCGTGGAACAAAGGGATACAACAATTCAAGAAAGGGATACAGAAATTCAAGATTTTGCTACTCGATATGCGAGGCTTGAACAGAAGCTCTCTCTGGCAGAGCATATGATATTAGAGCTGGAATTTGAAAATGCAAATGTTAACGATCAGCTGAAATAAGAAGCAATGGAACGAGTGAGAATTGAAGATGCATGGGTAAAAGCCGCACGACGCGTTGATATTCTAGAAAGAGATGTTCGATCCAAGAAGGCCAAAATAGACGATATGGATTTCACTTTTTGGATAGCAATTGGAAGAATCCAATATCGAGTTTGGAATTACCCTGTGCATAACGGTCAACCCCAATTCGATATGGATCAAAGAGTAATGATTCAAATCATGGATCAGGAGTGTGACGAAGCAGTTGAGGGTGGAATGAGCTTTATAGCAAAGTCAAGACCAGCTGGGATAGTGACACCAAAGATTGTCCTAGACAAATCAAAGTCGGTGGTTCCTGGAAGAGCGTTTGTCGTGACTGCCCAAAACGTGAGGAACCCGAATGAATTTATCACGGGTTAGTTAATCATAAATTTTTGTGAAGTCTATACCTTATTAGATACCGGTTCTACCCATTCTGTTATTTCACCTACTTGTGCTCAACGTTTGAACTTGACTTCTGAGAATTTAGACTTTGACTTATCTGTTAAAACTCCGTTGGGAGAAACTTTTGTTACATCTACGGTTTATAAATCTTGCTTGATTCAAATTGGTACCCTCATCCTACCTGTTGATCTTATATCTTTGAAAATACTTGCATTTGACGTGATTTTAGGAATTGACTGGTTAACCACTTATCATGCCAAAATTAATTATTTTCGTAGGGTTGTTAGTTTTCATATTCCTAACCAACCTGTTGTGCGAATTTAAACAACCAAACCACTAAAATCAATCAATGTCATTTCAAGTCATAAAGCTATTCGTTTATTGAAAAATGGATGTCAAGCTTTCTTAGCTCATGTCACTGATTTAAATCAGAATACATCAGGTTTGAATGATATTTCTGTTGTTAATGAGTTTCCTGATGTATTTTCCGAAGAACTTCCCGGTCTACCCCCAGAACGTGAAGTTAAATTCTTTATTGACCTTGAACTCGGTACAAAACCCATTTCTAAAATCCCATATCGAATGGTTCCTATTAAACTTCAGAAGTTAAAGGTCCAACTACAGGAGTTGTTAGACATTGGTTTCATTCGTCCAAGTACATCTCCTTGGGGTGCTCCTGTTTTATCTGTAAAGAAGAAATACGGGAGTATGCAACTTTGTATTGACTATCGGGAGTTGAACCATGTCACCATCAAGAATAAGTACCCGCTACCTCGTATTGATGACCTGTTCGACCAGTTGCAAGATGCACAATTCTTTTCAAAAATCGATCTTCGTTCTGGATATCATCAGTTAGAGATTAGAACTGATGACATTCCAAAGACTGTCTTTAGAACTCGATACACGCATTACGAATTTCTAGTTATATTTTTTGGATTGACCAATGTCCATGTTGCGTTCATGGACATGATGAATCGAATATTTGAAAAATATTTGGATCATTTCGTGGTTGTCATTATTGATGATATCCTAATATATTCCAAAAGCCTCAAATATTTCTTTACTTAGAACGAACTCAACATGCGACAACGACGTTGGCTCGAGCTGTTGAAAGATTACGACCATTCCATCCAATACCATCCTGAAAAAGCGAATGTGGTAGCTGATGCGTTGAGTAGAAAATCATATGCGGGAACGAGTGCGATGATGTCGAGTATACGTGTAGAACCAACTTTAATTGATAAAGTTAAAGTTGCTCAAGCTACAGACCCTAAGCTAATGAAGATGAAGAAGAAGGTACAAGAAGGTGCTATTCCAGAAGAAAGAATTGATGAAGAAGGAATACTTCGAGTCAACTCCTGACTTTATTTTCCTAACGATTCTGATTTGAAGTATAGAATTATGATGGAGGCACACAACACGCAGTTTGCAATCCATCTTGGGAGTACCAAAATGTATCGTGATCTTCGACATACATTTTGGTGGAGCAATATGAAGAGAGAGATCGCGGAGTTTATCTCGAGGTGTTTAACATGTCAACGTGTCAAGGCGGAGTATCAAGTGCCAAAGGGTCCATTGCAACTACTTGAGATTCCAAAATGGAAGTGGGAACACATTACCATAGATTTCGTTATGGGTCTTCCCAAGGTTTCTCAAGGCATAGATGCAATTTGGGTTATTGTTGATAGATAAACCAAGTCTTCTCATTTCTTGCCTATACGAGAGACTTATTCACTGGAACGTCTTGCTCGTATGTACATAAATGAGATTGTGAGATTGCATGGCATGCCAGTATTTCGGATCGTGACCCAAGATTCACTTCATAATTTTGGGTCAGTTTGCAGAAAGCTATGGGCACGGATTTACAATTCAGTTCGGCATACCATCCTCAAACGGAAACAATCGAAAAGGACTATTCAAACTCTTGAAGATCTATTAAGACTCTGTGTTCTAGACTTCAAAGGGAGTTGGGATAAGTACCTACCATTAATGAAATTCTCTTACAACAACAGTTATCAAGCAAGTATAGGCATGGCTCCATTCGAGGCGTTGTATGGGAGAAAGTGTCGTTCTCCAGTATGCTGGGATGAGGTGGGAGAAGCAACATTGTTGGGACCAGAGTTGGTACGTATGACTACGAAAAAGATTCAAATGATCCGACAACGTATACAAATGGCATAGGATTGACAAAAGAGTTATGCGGATCTTCATCGAAAGGACGTGAAATTTAATGTTGGGGACCATGTGTTATTACGTGTTGCTCTATGGAAGGGAGTTACAAGATTTGGGAAGAGAGGAAAGCTCAATCCACGATTTATTGGTCCATTTGAGATTCTTAACCGAATAGAAAATGTGGCCTATAGACTCGCTTTACCTCCAAGTATGTCTCGTGTTCATAACGTATTTCACATATCCGTGCTACGTAAATGTGTAAAAGACCCAAACCACATTATTGAATTAGAACTAGACGAGATAGCCGAAGATTTAACGTACGAGGAGGTACCTGTCAAGATCTTGGATAGGAAGGAGCATGTCCTACGGACAAAGGTTATACCACAAGTCAAAGTTTTGTGGAGGAACCATGCTATTGAGGAAATGACCTGGGAGTTAGAATCGGAAATAAAAGCGAGGTATCCTCACCTTTTCGAAATACCAAGTACGTACGTTAATTTAGAGGACGAAATTTCATAAGGAGGGGAGGTTGTAAGACCCCAAATTTTATAAATAAAGATTTAATTTTCTTTATATATTGTTTTAAATAGTAAGGTGTTGTCTTGATAAATGTGGTAAGTTATAGGAAAAATGTGCAAAATTTTCAAAGTTAACAAGTGGTAATAAAATATTCATTGTTGTCGGGGAATATTAGTTTGGTCGTGGAATATTCTTGTTGTCGGGAAATATTAGTACGACGGCGCAACCATTTGTGGGCCCCACAATGGAATAACTATCGGATGAAGAAAACGACAAGAATGAGTTTTCTAAAAATAACGGCGTAGTTGTTACCATTAAAACTGTTGAAATACCCGGTGGTTAAAGTACAGTAATACGCGGTGTTGTACAGTAGCACACGGTATTGCACAGTAATTCTAATTATTGATTCTTACGTAAGAAGTCATTACTCAATAATTATTACAGTAATTACTGTTTAATATTTTATATTATTGATTCAATAATTGCTACATTGATAATTGCATAATATTTTATTGATTCAATAATTGTTATTGCACAATCTTTCAAATTATCAAATTAATAATTCATATTATTTGAATAATATTATTAGATAGCATTATTGGCAATGTCTAAGGAAGTTCTGTCTAGGAGGGGTTATTTAATTAGCCTATAGTAAGGAGAAATCCTTATCGGAAGACTCCCTCTTTCCTAGAAACGACCTGGTTGTCAATATTGTAGTTCTGTAATATTATTTGTGAATAATTAATTATTGATTTATATGATAAGGAAATATTTATTTTTGATGATATAAAAGAAGGAATTAGTGCTGAGATATTTTTATCAGTATTTTGGTGTGAAAAATCATCCGTTTGTGGATTTCGGCCATTTTTCGTTGGGAATTTGGAAAAACTTCCTTCTACAAAGTTGTATAGAATTAAATTTTCTATTGAAAGGATATAAAATTCGTATTTTTCTGATAAAAGGGCTATTTATTATTAATTATTGAAGTTTCAAAAATAAATATTTTTATGAAAAACTTGGGTGGGCCCCACTTTTGTCTTGTGTGGAAAAAAATGCTGAATTCATGTGTTTGTGTGTGTTTACGTGTGTGTGAATATATATATATATATATATATATATAAAATAGAATATATTATATTTTATTTAAATTTTTCGTTTTATTAGAATATTTTATTGCACAGTAATGAATAGTAAAAATTAGATTTCTCGTCGAATTTTGCCCGTGAAAATTTTCTTCTGTGCACCCGTGATTTTTATTCAAATAGTGCCCTGCCATTCTCCTATAAATAGGATGCTTAGTTTAGAAATGAAAATCACACCAGAATCAGAAAATTCTTCTTCTATAATATTGTGCGTATTTCTTTTGAGTTTAAGAAAACTTTGAGTGTTGCAAATAGTGCAAGTTTTCTTCAAGAATATCTCCGCTATACCAGTCGGAATACTCTCCTTTTAAGGTAAGGGGTATTATTTATTTCATATTCGAAGAGATATTATTCTCGTTCAATATTCGTAAGGAATATTATTCTCGTTCAATATTCGTAAGGAATATTATTTTCGTTCAATATTCGTAGGGATGTCTTCGTTCAATATTCGTAAGGAATATTATTTTCGTTCAATATTCATAATGGATGTTATTTTCTTTCGTAAATGATGTTATTCTCTTTCGTAAATGATGTTATTCTTTTCAATATCATTATACCAAAATATTGGCATGGATTTTATTATGAAATTTTTACTTTTTCCGTCAGAGTTACTATTCACGTATACGGCACTATTCACATATACGACACTATTCACGAAAAAAATTAAATTTTCTTCTATTTGTCCAAGTTGGCTATTATGGGTCCTATCTTTGATTGGATCCAAGTTTTGATCTTTATTCTTGAATTTTGCTCCACGAATAATTATTATAGAGTATTTTTGAACTTGGATAAACTGATTTATAATCCTTAATCTTTGTCCTTTATCTCACTGGATTCGTTCTTTAAAATAGTTTTCATCACCTCAGTCCTAAATGGTGATACAAATGAATATCTTTGGCCTGTAGTGCAAAGATGGATGATTACTTGATGAATATCTTTGGCCTGTAAAGCAAAGATGAACGATTATCTGATGAATATCTTTGGCCCGTAGTGCAAAGATGGACAGGTGTTGAGATGAACATAACCAACTGGTGATACAAATGAATATCTTTGGCCTGTAGTGCAAAGATAAATATTTGATTCAAGATATATATTGATTGGTGTTATAGGGATAAAATATTGATTATGGACTTTCAAATCATAGAAGATAGTAGACATTATTTCCTACTTAACTCTTCTGATGCATTGTTATTTCCGCTGCAGTTGTTGATCTAAAATTTGTTGTCTATAATATTTTATCTGATTGGTTGAAGACTAACGATAAATTATTGTTTATTATCTTAGTCATAATATTCTTTACTGAGCTAGTTGAACTCACCCTTTTCATCTATTGTCCTCTTCAAGAAATAAGAATATTGCGGGAACTAGTCGGGGAACAGTGTGATGGTCAGAGTAGAGCAATAGCAGTCCTCACTATTTTTGTAAAATAGTGTGATAATAATTATAATTATTGAGGACTGAATTTGAGTGTTTATATTTCGTATTATATACAATTTGTATTGAAGTTCACAGTTGTGTGGCCATATTTTGCAAGACCGTATGATATGAAAGATTGTATTTGGATTCTGTACCATGTATTTGGTGGCTCAGAATTGGTTGGTATTGAATCTATTTTGGGGGTGTCACATTTGGCCTTTAGAAGTAATTGATAAGTCGGTTTTATACCTACTTATCCGATATCTACTACTTGAATTAGTTTCTTAAACCTATGTTTCGTAGTTACTTTTCATGCATTTTGTGGTTATTTTGTAGATCTTATGCTTAGGAACTGTGTAAGCGGCTATTGGTATGGAAAGGGAAGGAAATGCAATCCGAAAACTGTTTGGGCTTTCGTGTTCATTTTATGTTCTTGGATTGGAATTGGGTCTTATTGTAGAGCTTTTTCTAAGCTTTTCGGAACATCTTGAATCATCCCAATCGGAGTTCGGAGGCGAGAGTTATGACCCTTGTACCAACGGACATTGAACTTCACGGTTTTGGGTTGCCATTGCACAGCTGTCACTTGAAGCTTAATTTTAGCCTTCATCCGTCCATTATTTCTCAATGCTGAAAAAATGAAAGTTGTAGATCTCGTCGATATCTTTGATTTGATAGGTGGCAGGCCCCGTAACTCCTCCAGGACCAAAAGTTATGGCTGTTCTACCAGAGGTCACTGCAGTAGAATTTCTGCTGCGCGGCCGCGCCATTTTGTAATGTATTTGGAGCGCGGCCGCGCTCTTCCCTAGGCCAAAAAATGATATTTGTTACTAGCGCGCCCGCGCCCAATTCCAGGCCATTTTTAGAGCGACCGCGCCACTCCTGAAGCCAACCAGAGTTGACTTTTTCATTAAAGAGTGCGATTGCAGCGTAACTTGATGGGGGAGTCATATTAGGGCTTATAAAAAGAGAGACATATCAGTATGTAATAGGGTATTCCACCCCTTGGGATCAAGAGTGGACATATGTTCTCTTCTTTTCTTTAATTTTATCATTAGATTAGGTTAGATTATTAGAACCCTAGATTAGATTAGAGTTGGAGATTGAAGCTCTTGAAGATCATTGGAGATTCATATTGGAAGTAAGAGAATTCAGATTTGCTTACTCCAAAACCTAAATTCTCTCATTCTTTCTTTGTATCTTTCAATGTTTATTCAATTGTGGATTATGGATTTCACTTCAATCATAAAATAAACTCCATTTTGATATTATAATGGATTCTATTGAGTAGTTTATTTTGATATACTTCCTTGTTAGTCTTATTGATTGTTATTGGATTGTTTATTATGATTCATGCCTAATTGTTTAGTTGATTGGCCATCAAATACTGTGATAATCCATATGAACTTGAGAAACGAAGTATGAATTTAGATCTGATCGTAATAGCTTGTGATTGTATGTTCTACATAGCATTGGAATGTATGATTTGTGCTTAGGATAGACATATACCGAAGCACCACTTGTAGTCAATTGAGAATTTGTGCTTAAACCCTAGTTATTGATAAATCACATAGAAATATAGTGTTTATATAATTTGGGTGTTCATGTGTATTCTATCATCTATGGATTATATGTGATATGGACTTGGTACATCGAGAGATAGCCTTTTCTCACTTTCGTGTTCTCGACTAACAATCAGTGATAATTAATTTGTCTTAACAGGAAGTGTGTTGATTTAGATGAAACAATAGGGGAAATTGTAATCTCATAACTTCGTTATCTAGTTTCATTCTAGGGTTATTTAGTATTAGTTCAATTAATTAGATCTCATTTATAATATTAAATCATTCGTTTAAATAAAATTGAAATGGTTATGGGCTAGTGCTTGGTGAACTTTATTAGTTAATTCTCTGAGGGATGATACTCTACTTACTCTTTATTACTTGTTGACCGTGTATATTTGCATGCATATATTGATCGGGAATACGACCAACAAGTTTTTGGCGCCGTTGTCGGGGAATTAGTTTAATAAATTTTTGCCAACATTAGCTTCAATCAAATTAGTCTTAATTTAAATATTTTATTGTATTTTTTAATTCTCTTCCTATATTTCAGGTACCATGGATGATTTTGCTTATCAATAGCCAAACACGAGGATGACTCAACTAAGGGAAACAGGAATTGATGGACTCAACGCAATTTCATCATTATCAGCACAACTTGAGACACTTTCGAGGAAGTTGGACGTTCTTGCAGTCCAACGGAGTCGAGGGATAGCAGTTACTTGGGATTATTGTGCTGGTAACCATCCAAGTCATCAGTGCACCGTCAGTTTTGGACAAGTGCAGTATGGGGGTGATTATCTCAACAACTATGCTTATCCCAATTATCGTCATGATTGGGGGTATCACCCAGATTCTTCATGGAGCTATGATTATCAAGACCAATACTGTGCTCCAAGTCCAACATATGCACCAAAATTCACATATCAATCTCCATTGTCACAAGAAGAACAGTCAAGGAAAGAATTCATGTATAAACTTTAGCAAACCAAGAGGAGATGATGATGAGTCAAGCAATATCGAGCCAAAATTTTCAAAATCAGATGGAATAACTCATCAACACTCCAACCAATGATCCTCAATACATGGATTCCGAGGTTGAAACAAAAAATTCAAGATTGGGGGATTTGTGGTTCAAGTTCATAGCGTCAACAAAGGAGAGTTTGATTGAGCAAGGGATGTCAATTCAAAATCTTCAGAAGCAGATGGATCAAATGTTCAAAGCTTTGAACAATTGTCCTCAACATAATTGGTGCTATGACATGGATTCTGATACTGATGGAGAGCCTGAGTGGAATATGCAACTGGATGAGCTACAAGAATCTGAAATCGAGGAGACAAATGGGGATAAGAAAGATGAGGTCATCAAAGATCTAAGTCGCAACGAATATAAGCCGGCCTTGCTAGTACCCCAAGTTCCTTCTCTGCCAAAATTCAAGAATCTAGTCAGTTTTGCACAACCATGTCTCACGTCGACGACAATGTTCTTTATGACATAAGAGATGGCCAAACATTAAAACCATTGTGGTCCGAGGAAGATAAAACAGAAGAAGAGCCCGTTGTGTTTTTCATGCCCCAATCTGTTCATGAACACAACGACTGAAGTACCTAGCTACTCGATATTGGAAATGGGGAACTTATCCACTTGAAGCAAGCTAGAGGACTTAAAATTGAAGGCTATCACTAATGGGAACCTCTCAAAGCATACATCGGTCCTAATGGATGGAGGGATCGTAGAGGAATTGGATAACCTTGACAAGAAGAAGTCCAGCTAAAGGACTATAAACCAAGCGCTCGATGGGAGGCACCCCATCCAATCTCTCCCTCCTTGTTTAATTCTCATTTACATATTCACTCATTTCTCCCTCTATGTTTAATTCTTCATAGTTTTGATATTTAGTAGAATTTTTGGTAGATTATAGTAGTATTAATAGTTTGTTTTGTGATCCTCTCAGGTTCAATTCAATTGCTATGAGAATGAATGGTCAGAATAGAAGTCAAAAATAAAGCGCACTGCAAGTTTTTCTAAAAAGGGCTGAAGAACTAAATTGGAGTGCCAAATAAGTTTGGGGCGATTGTAGGCCGAATTCCCAAGGCATTAGAGAAGTCCATGCTCAGTTCCCAACTTTTGGATCCATCTAGACTTATCCATCGCCTTATACACCATCGGATCATGAGGAGGCGGACGGAGATGACGATGCCACTTAGGGGAGTAGTCTTTCTTTTTTTATTACAATGAGGGCATTGTTCATTTTAAGTTTTGGGGGATTGTTCTTCTTTAGGGTGCATATTAGTATGTTCATGTGTATTGCATATAGTTTAGTTTTTACTCATATGTTGCATCTAATAAATTGAGAAAATAAATTTTTTTGAAAAATAGTTGTTAATATTTGTTTTTAATTGTTGCATTTAGTTAGGTCATATTGCATAAATCCAAGTTTTCAGTTTGTGTGAAATTCATTTGGCCTATGAGGAGATTGGAATTGCATGATTTTTGATCAATTTTGATTACTTAGGCTTGGTTGTAATGTTATAGCATGATGTGAATTTTAATCTGTTTGAAAATGATGTATTCAGATAGCACTTTTGAGTAACCATTACAATTTGCATAGTTTAAATGGTCACATAATTGTCTTCTTTTGGGAAATTTGTGTTTTAATAATAGAGATTTAGTAGATAGTTAGCAATGGCTAGATGATAAAGCTTAAGTTTGGGGGGGGGGGGGGGGAAATAAGGGGTATGCATGCTATATATATATATAAAAATAAAATAAAAAATCAATGATGAGAAAAAGAAAAGAAAAAAAATGTTGAATAAACGCCTTGGTTAGTCGAGTCCTGTGGCCTTTGATATTCTAGCAAGTACGCCCTATGGGTTGTCTTTACACCTAGCGCCCTAAAGCCTTATGGTTTGGGAGTCGTTAGTCGAAAGCTCGCTACACGGGTGTCAACGTTGGTTTAAAAATCCCGCGGGTCGGGTCACAACCCGAGTCTTTTAATCTCTTTTCCTAAGATCTCTCTACCCTCACTCTTTTTATTAAGGAAAAAGGTTTTAAAGGGTTTTTTTAGAAAAAAGGCCAACATGTATCATGTCGACGATTTGAACGTTTTACAGAGTCGTCAGTTGGTAGATTTGAAAATGGTTGTATCAACTCAACCGAGTTTTGTTTGAAAGAGGCCCAATTGCTGGACACTGTCGAAAGTTGATCTTTGAAAACAAAGTTTTTGAGCTCGGGGGCTTGGTTAAGTGTGGGGAAGGTGTTAGGTACACCACGACTCCCGTGTAAATACGGTACTGCATCTTTTCAATATTTTCCTTTAAAATTGGAATGCGTGAGTGAGTGCTGTTTGAAAATTGGGCCGATTGATTTGATTGATTGAAAGTAGTGCTTTGCTTCGTTGAACCTATATACGAAGGGTTTGATTTAAAAATTAGTCTTTAATTTAATTTGCAAAAGCATTTAATTTGATTTGCAAAAGCTTTTCTTTTGATTGAATTAAAATTGGTGTTTGAAAGCTGGTTTATCAAACCCTTACCCTAACATAGTAATTGAAGCCTGTTGATACTTCCAATTTTTATCTTTATAGCCTTAAGGCTGCATGTGAATGGTGATTTGTTAGGCTGCGAAGTATCCTCAACCACAAAAGTATACAAGTGTCGGTCTCCTCATGGGTATGAAAACCATCGGAGGGACGCTGATACGACAATCAACATTTTTTCATTATATTGAGACCTTAAATCCGGATAACCGTTTTAAGGTCTGTTTACATGTACATTTCTACGAAAAAACTGGCAGGGTACATTTGTAAATCGGAGTTTGTCCATCATGGGAATCAGATTATGATCAGTTTGATCATGAATCCCACGATTCCTAGGCTCACATATGAGCAGCCAAAACCTGCACAGTTCAACTTTGTACAGAAACAAATAAATATCCCAATATTGCCATAACCGAGGATTCATTCAGTAAACCCCGGTCCGCACGGCCGAAGCATCTCGTTCCCACTAGATAGCGATCTAAGGGACGCGAGGTTGCTTTTGAAGCTGAACTAGAAAGAAAGCTAGATTTAAGGAAATCTCAGCCATTCTAGTTTCCCAGTTCAGTTTGGATGTTTTGAACTGTTTGAGAACTAGAATTGGCGAGATTTAAATAAATCTAGTCCGCCCGCAGATATGTCAGTGCCAATTCATATAAAATGAATATTTACAGCTGCAATTGAATAAAATGAGCAAAGCAGTATATATACATTTATATATATGAAAAAAACTGTAAAGGGCGATGGGTTTTCACGCACAAGCCCAAACTGGAATTGAAATATATATATATATATATATAAACTGTATAAAAGCCACGAAATTATCCAGGCTTGACAGAAATGAAATATATATATATATATATATATATATATATAGAAAAACAGTAAAAAGGGCGATGAGTTTTCACGTCTGTGCCTGGACTGAAATTGAAATAGACATAAAAGTAGTCAACCAGTGAATGAGAAGATCACCCAGTATGGTGAGAAGTGCAAAAGCAGTAAAAAGGTTACGAAATAATCCAGGCCGTACTGGAATGTAAATTGCAGAAACGTAGTCAACCAGTGATTAGGGAGATCACCAGTATGACGAAGAGTGCAAAAACAGTATAAAGGGCGATGGGTTTTCACGTCTGTGCCCGGACTGGAATTGAAATATATATATATATATATATATATATATATATATATTGACAGAAATGTAGTCAACCAAGACTGGGAAGAGAACCCAGTGATGGTGAAAATCGCTTATATATGCGTAAATATATATAAAAGTGGTAAACTACCTCGGATTTGACATCCGGGCTTGACAAAATCAAAATATTAGTACATATACAGTTAAATATATATAAAAAAGTGCCAAACCCGGACTGGGAAGATAACCCAATCCGACGAAGTTGCCAGAACGAAGAGTTTAGTGCATTGAAGCTGCTGGAGCTGACGGATCGTCAATCCGAGTTGTAGAAATGCTAGAAAATTAGTTTATGTACAAAAATATACCAAATTTTGAAGAAAACGGCCACGAAACTAAGTTCTGGGCATTTTTAGAAAACGAAACTTAACGTGCAAGTGTATAAAAGTACGAAGAAGTAATATTCACTTTCTGATCGTGAAAATACTTACAATGGACTGCTACACGGGCTTTTTGCCAAATCGTAGGCTCTATACATCCAAATCTACCAGTTATTTTCTGATATGTGGTAGTAGATGGGTATATCTACGTGTTAGAGTGAAAATATTTGGGCTTGGAAGAGGTGTAAAAGTCAAAAAATTGAACTGGCAGAGCTTTACTGCGTTTTGAAATTCTTGAAAATGAAGGGGGGCACATTTATTTATAGGCCAAGGAGCCTCCAATCTACCTGCTGCTGCCGCAGGTAGAGGTGTGGCTCCCCTAGTGGGGCTCGCAATGCAGGGTTCTGTCATCTCAAAGTACGTGCACTCCGAACAACGCGTAGTTAAAGTCGAAACTTTCTAACTTTTGATCGGAGTGTCCGTTTGAGGCGTGCGATACCTTTTCGGAAAGCCCTTGCCGAGAGTGTCACAATGACATGGGATAAAAAAATTTCTGGGTCCAAGAAGAAGGGTTCATAACCAGGTCTTTGATTCCCTGTAATTTATTCGTTAAGCTGTCTTGCGCTTTTTGCACTCGGGATCGTCGTTATGGTTCGTTCTAACTTTGTTGGCATCAATTCTGCTTGAGTTTGACCGAATCTGCTGAGGGTTGATAAAATGACCATTTTGCCCCTCTCGGGGCCGCCTGTAGTGTCGGTATAACTTTTGGTCGACTTTCGGGACTTGTTTCCAAGATTTGGATCACATTCGAGTCTGTTCGTCCTCAGTGTTGCATCTGAAGCTGATGTGGTCGTTCCAGGTTTTCTTTTGCAGGTGTTGTGATGCTTCAGGTTTGTGCCTGAGGTTGTCTTGACTTCCCGGGTTGCTACCGGGGCTGATCTGTATCTCCCGAGTTGAAATCGGGGCTGAGTTGACATCCCGATATAATTGATCAGGGCTGTGGTTGTCCCGATATTGGTGATCGGGTTTGAGCCAACGGCCCGATACTGAGATCGGGATTGATCTGACGGTCCGATTGGAGATTGGAGTTGATTTGATGGCCCGATATTGAGATCGGGGTTGATCTAACGGTCCAATTGTTTATCGGAGTTGGATTGTTAGTTCGATTGGTGATCGGAGCTAGATAGACGGTCCAATTGACGGTCAGAGCTGGATAGACGGTCTGATTGATGATCGGAGCTTCTGAAGCTTCTGACGCCTACCTGGACGATAGTTTGCACTGGTAGTTTGCCACAGGAGAATGCATTATCAATCCTGGCTAATAAGCCCTTTGAGGATGTGTATAACAGATTCCATATCTGTCCTCTGTGGGGATGAAGTAATATATGGCTTTTGCTCCTAGATCATCTCCCGATGTCTCATGAGGCTATTTCGACGATTGAAGAGTCATTGGGGTTGAGCCAACGGCTGGACTGGATTTCAGTCTGTACTCGAACTTTGCCGGAGATGAACCAATGGTTGAACTGGACTTCGGTCTGTACCCGAACTTCACTAGAATGGAACCAACGGTTGATCTTGGCTTCGGTCTATACCCGAACTTCACTAGAATGGAACTAATGGTTGAACTAGCATTGGCCTATACCCGAACTTCGCTAGAATGGAACCAACTATTGAACTGGACTTCGGTCAGTACCCGAACTTCGCTGGAGTGGAACCAACGGTTGAACTGGCTTCGGTCTGTACTTGAACTTCGCTGGAGATGAACCAACAGTTGATATTAGCTTTGGTCTGTACCCAAACTTTGCTGAAGTTGAACCAACAGATGATCTTGGCTTCGATCTGTACCTGAACTTCGCTGGAATGGAACCAACGATTGAACTGGCTTCGGTCTGTACCCGAACTTTGCTGGAATGGAACCAACGGTTGAACTGCACTTCGGTCAATACCCAAATTTCGCTGGAATGGAACCAACGTGTTGAACTGGACTTTGGTTAGTACCCAAACTTCGCTAGAGTTGAACCAATGGTTGTATTGGACTTCGGTCAGTACCCGAACTTCATTGGAATGGAACCAACGGTTGAACTGGACTTCGGTCAGTACTCGAACTTTGATGGAGTTGAACCAACAACTGAACTTGCTTCGGTCTGTAACCAAACTTCGCTGGAGATGAGCCAACGGTTGATCTTGGCTTCGATCTATACCTGAACTTCGCTGGAATGGAACCAACTGTTGATTTTGGCTTTGATTTGTACTCGAACTTCGCTGGAGTGGAACCAATGGTTGAACTGAACTTCGGTCAGTACCCGAACTTCGTTGGAATGGAACCAACGGTTGAACTGGACTTCGATCAGTACCCGAACTTCGCTGGAGTTGAACCAACGGCTGAACTAGCTTCGGTCTGTACCCGAACTTCGCTGGAGATGAACCAACGGTTGATCTTGGCTTTGGTCTGTACCCAAACTTCGCTGGAGTTGAACCAACGGTTGATCTTAGCTTTGGTCTGTACCCGAACTTTGCTGGAATGGAACCAACAGTTGATCTTTTTTTGGTCTGTACCCGAACTTCGCTGGAGTTGAACCAACGATTAATCTTGGCTTCGGTCTGTACCCGAACTTCGCTGGAATGGAGCCAACGGTTGATCTTGGCTTCGGTCTGTACCTGAACTTCTCTGGAGATGAACCAACGGTTGATCTGGCTTCGGTCTATACTCGAACTTCGCTGGAGATGAACCAACAGTTGATCTTGGCTTTGGTCTGTATCCGAACTTTGCTGGAGTTGAACCAATGGTTGATCTTGGCTTCGGTCTGTACCCGAACTTTGAAAATGGCAGTTTTCGGCAGTTTTGCTCAATTTTTTCCGTAGCTTGCTTTGTTGATCCCCAGACATGGCTCCGGGATGAATATCAAGGGTCTTCGTGGGGTTTCCCTTTCTGTCAGATTCCCGCTGCTTAAACGCAGATTTTCAGGACAAACCGCTCAATCACGTAGCGATTTTTCTTCAGATTTGACTCAGCAGCTCAGTTAAACTCCATTTTGACTCAAACCGAACTGGGCCTGAGGAAGTGGGACCCACTCTAGGCTGCCACAGGTGGAGGTGCAGTAGCCACAGGTGGAGGTGCGGCAGCCGCAGGTGGAGGTGCGGCCACCTAGGCTTTAAATTGGGCTACGGGATTTTCATTTTTCAAGTTTCCCATTTGAGTTCCAAACGAATTTTTGATCTTTTTTTTTCTTCAGATCTACGGAGTTCAGGAAGCTGTTTTCTGATTCCGTCAGTTCCTATGTGTTCAACGTAGTGCAAGTAACGTTTTACATGCTTTTTTCGCAGATTTTGACTGTTAAAAGCATGCGAACCACTTAGGATGCTTTTAGACGCAATGTATGAAAAATATATGCCTATATGACCTGGTAAATTTTTTTTGACTACATATGTATGCATGCTCTAATGCACGTTTGGATGTAAGAAAATTCAGGTTCTGAGATAGTGTTATTTTGCACTTTTTGATCAGTTTAGTCATCCTTTTTGAGGCCTAGTGAGCCTGGATTTTCAACTAAAAATGTCCATGGTAATTTGGCTACCATGTGAGGTTGACTTTTAATTTTTTTTCCATAAATATGAACTATTTTTATTTTGGGTAGGTGTGCTACTGATTGGCCACCTAGACATGCCTATGTGCATGTGGACAATCCATTTTACAAAGGAGACTTTGGCGAAATTTTTCCAAAATCTTAGGTATTTAAAAACATGCATTTTTGACTATACTGGGGATTTTTGACTGACCCATGCAGGTTTTTAGCTTCTAGGTCTTGAAAACATGCAGTTTTAACTTTACTGGGTATTTTTGACCGACCCATGCATGTCTTAGGACCTAGAGATATATGCTGGACTGATTAAAAATGATAAGCCACAGGTTTTAGGCTTACCACACCCTTTTTGAGGTGATTTGGAGTATTGGTGTATGCGATGGATCGCGATAGACCTGGCAGTTCCAGCAGGGTATCCTCAGGTATCAGACGAAGGAAGGCTTCTGATGTTCCTCAGCCTCGTCCAGCTCGAACGCCTTGTAGACTGGTGGAGGCAGTGATTCATCCAGCACAGGATGAGCAGCCACTTGATATTGACGACGAGGAGGCTCCTTTTGCTGCTCTTGTTCCCGCTCAGGCTCCACGTGCGGAGGTCCCTGGCATTGTTGTGCAGACGCAGGAGTTGTTGGGTGACTCAAGTCGCCATCCTTCGAGATATCTTCACGCCAATAAGGTGACTTGAAGTTTTTTTTTTTTGGATTCTTTTCTTCCTTTTTGCCATTCTCGGGGCACAGGTTTTTTGACACGGGTTGATTTTTTTTGATGCAGGTTCCCGGCTTTATACAGCCTCGAGGGAACTAGTTTAGTGTGCTTTCCTTGTATCATACTTTGCACGAGGATTACAGGGATATCGTAGATGGTTGGGGCTTTCAGGCCTTTTTCTCGATCCTTCCCCGCCGTTGCCCCTGGGGTATATGAGGGCTTTGTTTGAGCGCTGGTTCCACCAGACTCAGTCCCTTCATCTACTAGATTGCGAGGTTATGATAACTCCTATGGATTGGAGATTTATCACCGGCATTAAGTTTGAGGGCGAGCCAGCGCCTATCGTGGCTGACATTACGCCCACTGTCGTTCGATCCCTGCTGGGAGTCCCTACGACGGTGTTTAAGGGTCTAACCGTTCGATCTGGTCCCTTGAGTATAGATGCCCAGGATGGGACTTTACAGGAGCCCCCGCCTGATGATCAGAAGGCTAGAGATCGCATTCTGAGGCAATTATTTTTGTCCATCATCAGGGGTTGTTTCGTGGCGGACAACTCGTCTACTATGTCCTTCGCTTTGATTAGCGCCACTCAATATGTAGAGCACCTCAGTGACTATGATTGGGGCTCCTATACCTTTGCCTATTTTCTCCGTGGCATGCGCATGCTTTCGGAGGGTGTGACGGAGGCTTAGTTAGGATTTTACCCATTTTTGTTAGTAAGTACATCTTTCTGTACCTTTTTGATTTCAGCATTCATTTTTTGTCAGTCTTCGTCACTAAGGACTTTTGATATTTGCATGATCAGCTTTGGGCATTTGAGTGGCTTCCTTGCTTACGGCCCGCTTCTGCTTTAGGTCTGGAGACCTATCCTCGGGGACGGCGATGGCATCATTCCACTTTGACAGAGGTCCCTGTTGCTGAGGGATTCACTCATGCCCGTCTGCAGTTGGAGCTTTTGATGGTGGGTTCGATCACCTGGACGCCGTATACATCTGAGTTTTTGACGGTCGAATTTGAGGGAGGTGTCCCTACTAGCCGGGAGTTGAGTTGTCGACCCGCAGAGTCCCTTTGTTGACGGTAAGAGGCTAGGAGCTCTATCTTGGAGAGCGTGCCATTAGGAGCATTACAGAGGAGATTCGTATTCCTATTGTTCCTCCAGCTTGGCATCATTGGTCGTTGACCGTGCCATTGACAGACATCCCTTTGGAGGGCATAGATGGCTTCGCCTTATTAGAGGGCCCGTACAGCCAGGAGGCATTTAGCAGTTGGTGGAGCCCTCATACGATTGGAGCTCAGACTCGTGCCACCCAGTTCATGGCAGACATGGTGGCAGGGTCCTCCGTGATGATGATGGACTGGATACCTTGCCTTAGGGAGCTGACTCATGCAGACCAGATAGCATATCTGACCAGGGAGTTGGAGCAGGCCCATTTCTTTATCAGGCACCTTGGCCGAGATCCGTCAGAGGCATATTCTTTTGACCCGTCCAGCTTAGGAGCAGGTCCTTCTTCAGGTCCATTTAGCAGCAGCTATGCAGGGGCAGATCCTCCCTTATACAGCCCAGACATGCCTGATAGCAGCAATTTTGTATCCACCGAGGAGATGGAGCAGGTCGATCGTTTTGACGTTGATGTCTTTGTCTTCCTTTGATAGCTATTGAAGCTATACTTTTTGGTCAACCACTATTTTGGCTATTTGGCAGTTGTGCCATCATTTTGATAGACCATTGTATTAGTTGGGTGGTGGTGCCCCATTTCCCTATATTTTCTTTTCTGCTTTGTATTATCAGACAAGGATGATGCCCGCAGTAGATAGCTTGTTGTAGATATTCATGATCTTTTCTATCTATCTCATCATGTTTATATTTGTCATCATGTATATATTATGTCATGTGTATGCATTCAGACAGCTGCGACTTGATTTAACCTCTGGATGGTCTTGTGGTACGGTGCTACAGATGACGTCGTCTGCGGTCAGCCGTATTGAGCATTCACCACTGTCTGAGGTGGCCACATCATTGAGGTCGTGGTGTGAGATCCTGTCCTACCCAGTCAGAGGGACAGTGGACCATATGTTGGGGCATTCGTTGGCCCTCGTAGATTTTCAGGTGCCATTTGGATTTGTTGATGGCATTTTATCCTTCTGGATACCTAAGAGACAGGTGTTCTGCTTCGGGCGGCATGAGCGGACGCCGACTCTCGAGGAGTACGAGCAATTTATTGGGTTGGCTCTGGATTTGCCGTGTGCTCGTAAGACTATTAGTGATATAAGGAGATCGTTTACCTGGATGTCCGGTCTCCATCAGAGCGTGATCAGGGACGAGATTGTATCTGGGCACGTGATCTCGATTGACTTCTTGATTGATCAATTTGGCGAGCTCGACAGTTATGATCGCCATGTCGGAGATTTTATTATTTCAGCAGAGGCATGGCATCTGGCCAGAGTAGACATTCTGCTGATGTGTATTGTGGCATACGTCTATATGCTGCTTCGCTTGGATCATTTAGACGTGAGATTGGTAGTCGTGGTTCTGGCCCTTAGACAGGGTAGCACCATCGTCCCGATGATATTAACTGAGACATTTAGATCCACCACACATTGTAGTACCCATCCAGAGGGGTTTTTTAGGGGCAACTCGGTCTTGCTGTATATATGGCTGATGTCCCATATACGACCGATTGGATTCTTCAGGCCTCAGGGTTTTTGCTTCACTCACGAGACATCCACAGTTTACTATTTTCAGCCTGCGGAGTGCATTGATGCAGAGTCATGGTTGGCATTTATATCGGATATTGAGCATCCATTCTTGATCTTGCCATGCTCAGGGCTAGCGTCCCCATATAGCTTTATCACCCATGCTTCTGGCCTGGATTATTTGCCCCTAGCGGGTTTGAGGGGAGTGACCACAAATCATCCTTTGGCAGTCATGTGTCAGTTTGATCAGCTGCAGAGTTTGCACCACTTTGAGGGGGCTGCCGATCAGAGGATGTCGACTTCGTCTATGTTATCCACCGACCTGGTTAGAGTATATGAGTGTTGGACTCATCAAGAGAGGGATGATTTCTCTGGTAGCCATCTGGGCTGTTCTCCGGAGTATTCTGCATAGTTGGAGGCAGAGACAGCAGTTACAGCAGCAGAGCCTCATTTATCTTCGATTGTGGACTCTGACGAGGAGGAGCCTATGGAGGATCCAGATTCTCCTACCGAGGATGAGCTGTTCATGGGTTTGATAGTAGCTTTAGTGAGTGATCCACCGACCATTCTTGCGGGGACAGATCTGGCTTTGGCGGATTCATTATTCAGGATGACCTTTGAGTGAGACTCGGTTAGAGCGCATATGTTGACTGCCTTGTCTGGCAGAGATTTAGCTTTGGCAGAGAAAGATGGGCTTAGGGCCGCTCTAGATGCTGGATTGATTGAGCGAGAGGAGCTTCGATCTGCTAGAGACGCAGCTGTTGTAGAGTAAGATGAGATTTGTTCATCCAGGGATGCAACATATAACATATGTTGAGATCGAGGAGACTTTGATTGCTCGGGATGCAGAATTTGTGGAGAGGGATGAGGCTGTAGCTTCCTGTGATTTCCATATAGCTGATAGTACTGCTCTTCGATCTTACACTCATGGTTTGGTCATCGAGATGAGTGCGTACATTGATGACCACAGTGCCACATTATAGATAACCATGGAGGTATTGGGCCTTATGGAGGCTGAGTGGATTGCACTTACAGCTGCTCCCCCATCTTCAGAGAGAGATGCCATACAGGCATTGTTGACCCGCTTGTCCTTGGGTCCGTAAACTAGCTTTATTTTTCCTGCACAGACTAGATCAGCCATTTTTATTATGTACAGGGCATCATGTATATATCAAACAGTATTATATATCAGAGAAATATAGTTTTGATTCACTTCCCTGATTGGATATGTACTGTCATTGCTGAGTGATTACCACTTCTTTCATGACTCGCAGTTGTAGATGTATCTTGAGTTCTCCTTGATGGACTGATAGTTGAGATGTCAGGGAGTATCTCAGATGGGCCTGTTGATCAAGATAGCTTGATAGAATTTAGCTTTTATTTGTCTTTAGTGTCTTGGGACTGGTTTTTATTTTTCTTTGAAGGTCAAACCGCGCTGTAAGTGGCTGCCTATGTACTCCCGGGTTGAGGGAGATCAGGTCATTCGTAGTTCAGGTTGTTTGGTTGGAGAGAGGTTTGAAAAGTATTTATCTTGGGTTTTTGAGTTTTGTTTGATGAGTTTTTGAGTTTTTTATTTGGTTTGACCGCACCAGAAATGGCTGCCTACGTACTCCCGGGTATAAGGAGATCAGGTCATTCGTAGTTCCGGCTTTCTAGTGAAAAACCGAACCTGATTTGATTTGTAGGACCCGGATGCGTTATGCATGTGCTTCAGACATAGTACCTTTTGATGGTGTTTGAATTGATGAGTTGGGGAAATTCGTTCCCATCCATTTCTTGTAGTCTGATAGCTCCCCCTGTCAACACCTCCTTGACAATGAAAGGGCCTTCCCAATTTGGGGCGAACTTTCCTTTGGCTTCATCCTGATTGGCCAGGACTTTCTTTAGCACCAAGTTATTTTCTTTGAATTACCGGATTCAAACCTTTTTGTTGTAGGATCTGGCGATCCTTTGCTGGTATAATTATCCGTGGAAAATGGCTGTAGCCCTCTTTTCATCTATCAGGGACAGTTGATGATATCGGTCTTGCACCCACTGATCTTCGTCTACCTGAGCGTCGATCATAACTCGCAAGGATTCCATCTCTACCTCTATGGGGAGTACTTCTTCCATGCCATAGACTAATGAATAGGGGGTAGCCCTAGTAGAGGTACGCATTGACGTCCTGTATGCTAACAGGGTGAGAAGCAGCAGGTCAGGCCATTCCTTGTGATTGGCTGACATTTTTTGCATGATCTTCTTGATGTTTTTATTGGCCGCTTCGACCGCACCATTCATCTTGGGCCGATAGATGACAGAATTGAGATGCTCGATGTGGAACTTACTGCACAGTTCTTTCATTATTTGATTGTTCAGGTTCTTAGCGTTGTCTGATACGATCATCTCTGGTTGTCCATATCGACATACGCCATTATTTCTGATGAAACTAATGATAACCTCTTTTGTGACTTTGGGAAAAGAGGCTGCTTCAACCCATTTGGTGAAGTAATCGATCATGGTGAAGATGAATTGATGACCATTGCTGGCTTTTGGTTCCACTGGACCTATCACATCCATTCCCCACATGGAGAAAGGCAATGGTGAACTCATGTTGTGTAACTCATTTGGAGGAGCGTTGATGGCATTTACATGTATTTGACATTGAAAACATCTCTTGACGTGATCATCGTAGTCAGCTTTAAGAGAGATCCAATAATGTCCTGTTCTGATTATCTTCTTGGCTAGCAGATGACCGCTCATGTCTGGACCACAGACTCCGCCATGGACTTCATCCATTAATCTTTGGGCCTGCTCCTTGTCGAGGTATCTTAACAGGCTTATTCCAGCATCCCTTTTGTAAAGTGCATCTCTGCTCAAATAGAACTTCATGGCCATTTTGTGAATCTACTTTCGCTCGGGTTGACTTGCCCCAGCGGATGTGGACCCTATCACGGAGATATTCTTTGATGTCTTGATACCAAGACTGATTGACAGGAGGTATTTCATCTGATACTTCTCCAATATAACTCCCATATGTCGGGGCTTTCTGAATTGTGAACTGGATGTTGGGAAATTCACTCTTATCGGATATACGAATTAATGAAGCCAATGTTGCCAATGCATCAGCGAAGTCATTTCAACCCCGAAGAATGTGAATGAAGGTTATGTCTTCGAATTCCCAAGATATTTTGAGGACCTGCAGATGATAGGGCAGCAAATGCAGTTCTTTGGTGAGATACACGCCAGTGGTTTATCTGATGACCAGCTCGGAATCTTCGAAGACGAGTAGGTGCTTGATAGACATGGATTGGGCTAACTTCAACCCCGTTATACATCCTTCATACTCGGCCGTGTTATTGGTGTTGACGAATTGAAGTTTGGTAGCCACAGGATATTGTTCTCCTCTACCAAAGAGAAGGACTGCCCCAGCTCCGGCACCTTCCATGTTTACCGCTCCGTCGAAATATATTTTCCATGGTTGGACTGTATTCTCAGACTAGAGTTGTTGAATTGTCATGATCCTATCAACCGGGAAATATATCTCCAGGGGCTCGAACCTCCTGACGGTGCTTTAGCTAATTGATCTGCAATGCCTTGACCCTTGATTGACTTCTGTCACGTAGACAATGTCGAGCTGCTGTAGGATTAACTCCCATTTGGATAGTCGGCAATTCAACATTGGTTTGTTGAATACGTATTTGAGTGGATCCATGCGGGATATGAGGTAGGTCGTATGCCCATACAAATAGTGTTGCAACCTCATGGCGGCCCATGCCAATGCAAAACATATTTTTTTCGATCAGGGTGTATTTCTGTTCACCACTGCTGAATCTTTTGCTAATGTAGTAGATAACTCTTTCCTTGTTACTATCATCCTTCTGTCCTAACATGCAGCCCATTGCATTGGCATTGACGGACAGGTACATGAATAAGGTACTCCATCCCTTAGGGGTACCAATACCGGTGCTTCAGTCAGCTGCTTCTTGATGGCAAGGAAGGTTTGTTGACAATCCTCATTCCATTTGGTGGAGGAATTCTTCCTTAACAGCTTGAAGATGGGTTCATAGGTTGCTGTGAGTTATGAAATAAAACCGCTTATGAAGTTAATCCTTCCTAGGAATCCACGTATCTCCTTCTCTATACGAGGTACGGGCATTTCAGTAATGGCTTTAATCTTGGTAGGGTCGAGCTCGATGCCCCGATTACTCACCAGGAATCCTAACAGCTTGCCTGCTTTGACGCCAAAAGCACATTTGGCAGGATTCAGCTTGAGGTTATACTTACGCAACTTGTTGAACAACTTCCTGAGATGGTCGATATGATCATCCTCCCTCCGGGATTTGATGATGATGTCGTCGACATAGACCTTTATTTCTTTGTGCATCATGTCATGAAAGAGGGCCATCATGGCTCGCTGATACGTGGCTCCAGCATTGATGAGGCTGAAGGATAGTCGCCGATAACAGAAGGTTCCCCAAGGAGTGATGAAAGTTGTTTTCTCCCTGTCCTCTTCAGCAACCATGATTTGATGATAACCAGCAAAGAAATCCATGAAAGAATACATGCCATACTGCGCAGTATTGTCAATCAGGATGTGGATGAAAGGTACCAGGAAATTATCCTTGAGGCAGGCTTTGTTCAAATCCCGATAATCCACACAGACTCGTACCTTCCCTCTGGGCTTAGGTACGGGGACTATGTTTGACAGCCACTCTGGGTATGTTGATACCATGATGATTCTGGCTTTGAATTTTTTAACGACTTATTCTTTGACTTTCAGACTCCACTCAGGTTTTAATCGCCTGAGCTTTTATTTGACTGGCTTGAATCCATCCTTGATGGGCATCCGATGGATGACAATATCAGTAGATAAGCCAACCATGTCTTCATGTGACCATGCAAATACATCCTGGTACTGTCTTAAGAGTTCGATCAGGTCGACTTTCTGATTGGGTGTGAGGTCTAAACCTATCTGGATTTTTTTGATATTTTCGGAGGTTCCTATGTTGATGATGGTGGTTTGTTCGAGGTTTGGTTTGGGTTTGTCTTTGACCCATTCTTTGATCTCCTCGGGCACCTCATAGTCATCTTCCTCCTCTTGATAAATATCCATCAAGTCGAAGTTCAGTTCTACATCAAAGTTGTAGTCATTTTGACAGGTTGGCATCTCATCAGCAGAGACACACACATCCAATGCTTGGGTCCTGAAAACAAAAATGCTTTCATTAATATATACAACTTCTTAAATACACATGACATTTGAGATGACAGAAGTTGCTGTTATAGCTGCGCAATCAAAAGTAAGCAGTAAAGCATGATTAAGGGCAGATGTACCCTCTGCCCCTTTACCCTTTTCGACCGAGGCAAGGGATACTACTCTAGTTGTCCAAGGTCAGATTCTCATAAACAGGGAGAATCGAGGAATTGTACTCGTCTGCCTCGTCTTGGATAACAACTGAGACATCCTTTAGAATAAGGTTGAGGATTTTATGTGGATTGTTCCTCTTCTTGATGCGAGGAATTTGGGCATAATCTTCGTCGTCACTGTCTGGGAGTTCGTCATTCATGCCCTCGTAATTGATAATAACGCTCATGTTAGTGAATGGGTCTCGTCCTTTGTACTGGATCTTTTCTTTTCCCTTTTCGCTGTCTGCCTCAGGCTTGAGGGCTTTTCTTTTATGGACAGGTGTGATTGAAGGAAATAGCATGACTAATACCGTAGTCAGGATTTTCCTCATAGGTTTCACCCATCCGGTATTTGTGAGGTTTGGTAGCAGAATTATGGAGGCATGAGCCTTGGGATGTTTATGTGGGTTTTGGCGACTTGACCCGGATGAATATCCCAATCCTGCTCTCCCAGTCTGACTTGGGATTTAGACTGGCACCTTGATACCTTGCTTATCCTTTCCCAACCCTTCTCCAGGTTGGAAACCCGAAGATACCATTTCTTGCCCCACCGTCATTACTTCGGTGGAGACTTTAGGCTTTAGGGATGGTGCCCCGATAGGTAGATACTGAGTATCGCTCACCTCTAAAGCTTAAAAACTTGCAGGTTCAATCCCAGCATCCAGGCTGATCACTGGCATGTCTCCATGTATGGAGGCAGGGTATTCTGGTTCGGCATTCACTGTGATGAGGCTGCCGTTGATAATGTACTTGAGTTGTTGATGGAGGGTGGATGGCACTGCCCCTGCCATATGGATCCAAGGTCTACCCAATAATAAGTTGTATCTAGTGGCGATGTTGAGCACTTGGAAAGATACATATAAAGTGTGTGGGCCAATCTCTAGAGGTAGCTCTATTTCTCCCATAGCCTGGCCGCGAGATCCATCGAAGGCCGGGATGACCATATGACTGGTTTTGATCCGGTTTGGATTGATCTTCATCCTTTCTAAAGTGTTGTATGGACAAATGTTGAGGGATGATCCTCCGTCGATGAGCACACCTCCGATCACATATCCGGAGGACATTACAGCTATATGCAGGGACTTGTGATGGCCCGTTCCCTCTGCCGGGATATCATCGTCAGTGAAGGATATTATATTATTGTTGAAGATGTGTTTGATCACGTGATAGGATTTCTCGGTATCCACTATATGTGGCAAATGAGCTTCTTCTAGTACTTTCACTAGAATGTTGCGATGATCCTCTGAGGATAGGACCAAGTCGAGGATGGACACTTGTTTAGGTGCGTCCTTCAAACTTTGCACTACTTTGATTTTGTTGTGTCCCATTTTGTTGAGGAACTCTTTGATTTTCTCTTCAGCCACCTTTTCTTTGATTCGGATGACTGGTTTGATCACCCACTGTGGCAGGTATAATGGATTGTCCTTCAGCACAACGGTAATGTTGTTTGAAGTGGAGCCTTTATTGTTCTCGTAGTTCCATGGGACCCTCTTCAGACTAATAATTGGATATTGAGGTCTGAAGGGAAAAATCAAAGGCTCGGGTGCGGCCACTTTTACAGGGTTTCGTATTTCTTGGACCCCTTTTCCTGGCAGTACTAAGGGTTTGAGGATCGACTCCCCATCGCAGGATATGACGGCCACTGTGTTCTGGTTCCATACAGTGGGGATCCAGAGAGTTTCATTATCTGGAAGGTTGAGAACTTGATTTCCCCTTATCAATTCCCCGCTTTCAATCATATCTTGAATCAGGTTACAAAGTGCCCAGCAATATTCAGTATCATGGCCGGGTGAATTAGAATGATACTGACATATTTGGTTAGGTTTGAATTTTCTGACTTGAGGGTTTAATGGAGGTAACAAGTCTGCAATCATTCCCTCGTTGAATAACATTTGGAGAATTTCTTCCATTGACTGGTTTAGGTTGGTGAAGTTCCTCTAAAATAGGAATTTCCTACCAGTTTGGACACTTGCTTCTTCGACCCCCTTGTCAGTCCAGGGTTCATTCTCATGAGACTGGTTATGGTCCTGCATGGGATTGATCTTCGGTGTGGGAAGACACTCGATGTCAAACCGGTTGGCCCACTTTATCATTTTTCTGGTGATCTGATGCTGATCGACGACTAGTTCTGCCAATTGTTCTATCTGCTCTTTGATAGACTGGATCTCCTGCTCTATCAAGAACTGCCTTTCTGATATTTCCCAATTGTTCGGGGTGTTATAGCTGGATGGAGTTGATTCTCCCACATAACGGAGGAATTTGGATCCTTCTCAATTTGTAGTGCTAATCATGTTAACATTCTCCTCTTTATGCTGTGGCAGAGGATTGTCCTGCACATGGGGTTGCTCAGGCTTTGTGACCACAATCTCTCCGCTGTCAATCAAGTCTTGTATTTTGTGCTTGAGAGACCAACAGTCTTGGGTGTCATGTCCTGGAGATCCGGAGTGATAAACACACTTCTTGCTTGGGTCGAAATTTCGACCATTAGTGTTGGTTAGTGGAAGGATTTGAACAATCTTCTTCTGGGCTGTCAGAAGTTTGAATACGTTCTCGAGTGAATCCCCTAAAGGGGTGAAAGTTCATCGACGCCTGACCTCTATATTTTTATGAAATGGAGGGTTTGAAGCTGTGCTGGATTCTGAAAAAGGGTATAGTTCCTCCTTTGAACGGGCATACTGTTTGACTCACCCCTTGGATTTTGTCCTTGTAAGACTAAGGAGACTTCTTCGTCTTTCTTCTTATGGACCTTTCGGGGATTACTCCCGTAATTTCTGGACTGGATGTGCTCAGCGACATCTTCGAGGGCGGTTAGATCTTTTATCTTCCAGGATTTGAGCCCTATTTCTGCCATTTTGCCATGTTTGATCATTTCAGAGAATGGTTTTCCTATACCTGCTAGGACCCTCTCGTAATATGGAGCTTCTTGGATGTCAATGAAGGTCATGACTATCCCAGACTCATTCATTGCTTGGGTGACTTGTGTTGCGACCCGTCTCCATCGTTGGGCATATTCTCTGAATGATTCAGTGTTCTTTTTCTTGATTTTGGTAACTTGATATCTGTCTGGAGCCAGCTGAGATTGGAAGCTATATTGGCTGAGGAAAGCATGGGCTAGTTCTTCCCAGCTATGGATTTTGAAGTTGTCTAGACGGGCATACCAGGCTCTCGCCTCTCCGGTTAGACTCTTCTGAAATAGTTGCATTCGAAGCTTCTCATCCTCTGCATAGGATCCGAGCTCTCCGCTGAATACTTTCAAGTGTGTGTAAGGATCCCCCAATCCGTCATATTTCTAGAAGTCGGGGACTTGAAACTTCTCTGGATAACGATCCCCGGGGAATATACATAGGTCAGAGTAATTAACTCTGCCAAACACTCCAGTCCCTTTGATAAACTGGAGGGTTTCTTCCATCTATTGTACTTTCTTCATAATGTCACCAGCTTCCTGTTCTTTGATGAGCGGGGTGATTTCAAGGGTTTTGTTGGTCGTGTCCTGGTTTTGTGGTCCAAGAATCTGAGTTTCGGCCTTTTCAGTCTCTTGACCGCCAGTACTACCACCAGATGCTCCTGGTTCTGTGTGAGCTTGAGATTGCTTCCCTTTAAGGGCTTTGCTTTGCTCTCATAGGAAACCGGCTAGCTCGGCTATCTGATTTTTTAGACCTTCGAACTCTTCCCTGAATATCGGGGTGAATTCTGGTTGAGCACTGGAAGCCATGTCCGTGGATGGACTGGGTGCTTTAGATTTAGACCTAGTAATAGGACCAATGTTTACCTTCAACAAAACGTAGGTGTGTCAATTTCCTGATGTAGGTAAGGACCGGATGCATGATGTGTTTTTTAGATCTTATCCTGCAAAATCGACGTTAGTTGTTTTGATGACAAGATGTCATGGTATTTTAACAGGGAAAGTAAATCTTTCATTATGATATTTACATTGTGTTCCTCGGTAATTGGAGACTTAACATGGAATTAAAAGAGGAAGGCATGAAGAAGCTTCCCTTCGGATTTGGTTAATCAGAGGCTGACCTATCCTAGGTTACTCTTGCGGCTTTGTTTTCAGCATGAAGGCTCCCAGATCATCGCAATCTACTAGAGGGGAAATTAATCCGATCTTTCAACTGGAGAGAATCTGGGTGATGCATTTTCATGAGCCCCAAAGACTTAGTCGTCCCCAGAGACATTACTTATCACCGACCGGGTTATCCCCCTTGTGAGAGGGACACACAACATACATTCACATACATCGTGCCTCACCATTATGCATATGATGACATGGGTGCGAAGCACTAAATATGGGTGCGAAGCACTAAAAAACAGGAAAACATTCATTCACAATCATTCAATGTAAAGACGTAGCATTCATACATTCAATAAAGACGCATCATTCACTCATTCATTGACTGTGGAGATGCAGAATTTCATGCATTCAATAGTTTTGAAAGGGAAATATTTGAAAAGATTTGAAAGCGGCCTAAGCCCTCTACTGTCCCCAGCTAAGTTGCCAGCTGTCGACGTTGTTTTAAAAATCCCGCGGGTCGGGTCACAACCCGGGTCTTTTAATTTCTTTTCCTAAGTTCTCTCTACCCTCACTCATTTTATTTAGGGAAAAGGTTTTGAAGGGTTTTTTAGGAAAAAGGCCAACATGTATCATGTCAACGATCTGAACGTTTTACAGAGTCGCTAGTTGGTAGATTTGAAAATGGTTGTACCAACGCAACCGAGTTTTGTTTGAAAGAGGCCCAATTGCTAGACACTGTCGAAACTTGATCCTTGAAAATAAAGTTTTTGAGCTCGGGGGCTTGGTTAAGTGTGAGGAAGGTGTTAGGCACCCCACGACTCTCGTGTAAACATGGTACCGCATCTTTTTAATATTTTCCTTTAAAATTGGAATGCATGAGTGAATGCTATTTGAAAATTGGGCTTATTAATTTGATTGATTGAAAGTAGTGCTTTGCTTCGTTGAACCTATATACGAAGGGTATGATTGGAAAATCAGTCTTTAATTTGATTTGCAAAAGCATTTAATTTGATTTGCAAAAGCTTTTCTTTTGATTGAATTGAAATTGGTGTTTGAAAGTTGGTTTATCAAACCCTTACGCTAACATAGGAATTGAAGCCTGTTGATACTTCCAATGTTTATCTTTATAGCCTTAAGGTTGCATGTGAATGGTGATTTGTCGGGCTGCGAAGCATCCTTGACCACAAAAATATACAAGTGTCGGTCTCCTCATGGGTATGAAAACCATCAGAGGGACGCTAACACGATAATCAACATTTTTTCATTATATTGAGACCTTAAATCTGGATAACCATTTTAAGGTCTATTTACATGTACATTTCTACAGAAAATCTGGCAGGGTACATTTGTAAATTGGAGTTTGTCCATCGTGGGAATCAAATTCTGATCAGTTTGATCATGAATCCCACGATTCCTAGGCTCACATATGAGTAGCCAAAACCTGCACAATTCAAATTTGTACAGAAACAAATAAATATCCCAATATTGCCAGAACCGAGAATTCATTCAATAAATCCCGGTCCGCATAGCTTAAGCGTCTCGTTCCCACTAGATAGCTATCTAAGGGACGCGAGGTTGCTTTTGAAGCTGAAACTAGAAAGAAAGCTAGATTTAAGAAAATCTCAGCCATTCTGGTTTCCCGGTTCAGTCTAGATGTTTTGAACCATTTGAGAACTAGAATTGGCGAGATTTAAATAAATCTAGTCCGCCCACAGATATGTCAGTGCCAATTCATATAAAATAAATATTTACAGCTACAATTGAATAAAATGAGCAAAGTAGTATATATACATTTATATATATGAAAAAAACTGTAAAGAGCGATGGGTTTTCACGCACAAGCCCAAACTGGAATTGAAATATATATATATATTTATAAAAAACTGTATAAAGCCACGAAATTATCCAGGCTTGACAGAAATGAAATATATATATATATATATATATATATAGAAAAACAATAAAAAGGGAAATGAGTTTTCACGCCTGTGCCTAGACTGAAATTGAAATAGACATAAAAGTAGTCATCCAGTGATTGGGAAGATCACCCAGTATGGTGAGGAGTGCAAAAGCAGTAAAAAGGCCACGAAATAATCTAGGCCGTGCTAGAATGTAAATTGCAAAAACTTAGTCAACCAGTGACTGGGGAGATCACCGGTATGGCGAAGAGTGCACAAACAGTATAAAGGGCTATGGGTTTTCACGCCTGTGCCCGGACTGGAATTGAAATATATATATATATATATATATATATATATATATATTTATATTGACAGAAATGTAGTCAACCAAGACTGGGAAGAGAACCCATTGATGGTGAAAATCGCTTATATATGCGTAAATATATATAAAAGCGATAAACTACCTCGAATTTGACACCCGGGTTTGACAGAATTGAAATGTTAGTACATATACAGTTAAATATATACAAAAAAGTGCCAAACCCAGACTGGGAAGATAACCCAGTCTGGCAAAGTTGCCAGAACGAAGAGTTTAGTGCATTGAAGCTGCTGGAGCTGACGGATCGTCAATCCGAGTTGTAGAAGTGCCAGAAAATCAGTTTATGTACAAAAATATACCAAATTTTGACGAAACCGGCCACGAAACTAAGTTTCGGGCATTTTTAGAAAACAAACTTAACGTGCAAGTGTATAAAAGTACGAAGAAGTAATATTCACTTTTCTGATCGTGAAAATACTTACAATGGATTGCTACACGAGCTTTTTGCCAAATCGTAGGCTCTATACGTCCAAATCTACCGGTTATTTTCTGATATGTGGTAGTAGATGGGTATATCTACATGTTAGAGTGAGAATATTTGGGTTTGGAAGAGGTGTAAAAGTCAGAAAATTAAACTGGCAGAGCTTCGCTGTGTTTCGGAATTCTTGAAAATGAAGGGGCACGTTTATTTATAGGCCAGGGAGCCTCCACTCTACCTGATGCTGCAGCAAGTAGAGGTGCGGCTCCCTTAGTGGGGCTCACGGTGTTGGGTTTGATTGTCTCGAAGTACGTGCACTCTGGACAACGCGCAGTCGAAGTCAAAACTTTTTAACTTTTGGTCAGAGTGTCCGTTTGAGGCGTGCGATACCTTTTCAGAAATCCCTCACCGAGAGTGTCGCAATGACATGGGATAAAACATTTTCTAGGTCCAAGAAGACGGGTTCATAACCAGGTCTTCGATTCCCCGCAGTTTATCCGTTAAGCTGTCTTGCACTGTTTGCACTCGGGATCGTCGTTATGGTTCGTTCTGACTTTGTTGGCATCAATTTAGCTTGAGTTTGACCGAATCGGCTGAGGGTTGATAAAATGATCAGTTTGCCCCTCCCGGGGCCGCTTATAATGTCGGCACGGCCTTTGGTCGACTTTCGGGACTTGTTTCCAAGATTTGGATCCCATTCGAGTCTGTTCGTCCTCAGTGTTACATCTGAAGCTGACGTGGTCATTCTAGGTTTTCTTCTGGAGGTGTTGTGATGCTTCAAGTTTGTGCTTGAGGTTGTCTTGACTTCCCGGGTTGCTGCCGAGGACGACCTGCACTTCTTGGGTTGCTGTCGGGGCTGATCTGTATCTCCCGGGTTAAAATCGGGGCTGAGTTGACATCCCGATATGATTGATCGAGGCTGTGGTTGTCCCAATATTGGTGACCGGGTTTGAGCCGATTGCCCGATATTGAGATCGGGATTAATTTGACGGTCCGATTGGAGATCGGAGTTGATTTGATGGCTCGATATTGAGATTGGGGTTAATCTGACGGTCCGATTGTCGATCGAAGTTGGATTGACGGTACGATTGGCAATCGGAGCTGGATAGACGGTCCGATTGATGATCAGAGCTGGAGAGACGGTCTGATTAACGATCGAAGCTAGATAGACGGTCCGATTAACGATCAGAGCTGGATAGACAGTCCGATTAACAATCAGAGCTGGCTAGAGTATCGACATTGGTGATCGGATTTGATTGAAGTACCGATATTGGGGATCAGATTTGGGTTTACCGATATTGGGGATCGAATTTAGGTTTATGGATATTGGGGATCAGATTTAGGTTTACCGATATTGGGGATCAGATTTAGGTTTATCGATATTGGGGATCAAAATTAGATTTACCGATATTGGGGATCGGATTTAGGTTTATCGATATTGGGGATCAGATTTAGGTTGAAGGAACAACATTGGTTGCAGGTTTTGAACTGGAGGACCGGAATTAGGGCCGGGTTTAGATTAGAAGCCCCGTATCGGTACCAGGGTTGATTTGATTGACGGCTTTTCCCTCTTAAAATGTTAGTATTAGGGCAAAGAAAATTTTGAGTGTCTATAATGGGTATCATTGAAAAGCCTAAGAGGGCTAGGCATTATACAGTCGGGTGTAATCACGGGAATGCACGAGTATCGCCCTCGTAAGTGAATAAAAGCATAATAAACCCTTGTTGACTCTTATTTTCGTTGATGCGTAGTCTTGGTGGAGCTTAACTTGTTACTGTCTTTCTTGAGTTGAAACTTTATTTTTTCCCTCTAAGAAGCATATTATGTGAAGTATTTGTTCTGTAGCAAGTTTAATGGTTGCTAAGCACACACACACACTACATCAGTGATGACAGGTTTTGATTTGCAGAATAATATGCATCATGACATTGTTCTTGATTGGATTCTCTGTTTGAAGATTTTGTAGTTTCTCTAAGGTAATTCTTGGGAGCTTCATATCTTCCTGGTATTTGGATTCGTTAGCATTTATAGTAGATTGCATTTTGTTTAGTTCATTGCATTGCATTATATGCGTTGCTTGGGGACAAGCAACGGTTCAAGTTTGGGGGTATTTTATAAGTCGGTTTTATACCTACTTATCCGGTATCTACTACTTGAATTAGTTTTTTAAACCATGTTTCATAGTTACTTTTCATGCATTTTGTGGTTATTTTATAGATTTTATGCTTGGGAGCTGTGTAAATGGATATTGGTATGGAAAGGGAAGGAAATGCAATCCGAAAACCATTTGGCTTTCATGTTCATTTCATGTTCTTGGATTGGAACTTGGGTCTTATTGTAGAGCTTCTTCTAAGCTTTCCGGAACATCTTGAATCATCCCAATCGGAGTTCGGAGGCGAGAGTTATAACCCTTGTACCAACGGACGTTGAACTTCACGGTTTTGAGTTGCCATTGCACAGCTGTCACTTCAAGCCCAATTGAAGCCTTCATCCATCCATTATTTCTCAATGCTCAAAGAATGAAAGTTGTAGATTTCGTTGATATATTCGATTTGATAGGTGGCAAGCCCCGTAACTCCTCCCGGATCAAAAGTTATGGCTGTTCTACCAGAGGTCACTGCAGTAGAATTTTTGCGGCGCGGCCGTTCCATTTTGTAGTGTATTTGGTCCCCAGGCCAAAAAAATGATATTTGTTACTAGCGTGCCCGCGCCCAATTCCAGGCTATTTTCAGCGAGGTTGCGCCACTCCTGAAGCTGACCAGAGTTGACTTTTTCATTAAATAGTGCGATTGAAGCGTAACTTGATGGGGGAGTCATATTAGGGCTTATAAAAAGAGAGACATATCAGTATGTAATAGGGTATTCCACCCCTTGGGATCAAGAGTGGACATATGTTCTCTTCTTCTCTTTAATTTTATCATTAGATTAGGTTAGATTATTAGAAACCTAGATTAGATTAGAGTTGGAGATCAAAGCTCTTGAAGATCATTGGAGATTCATATTGGAAGTAAGAGAATTCAGATTTGCTTACTCCAAACCCTAAATTCTCTCCTTTCTTTGTATCTTTCAATGTTTATTCAATTGTGGGTTATGGATTTCACTTCAATCATGAAATAAACTCTATTTTGAGATTATAATGGATTCTATTGAGTAGTTTATTTTGATATACTTCCTTGTTAGTCTTATTGATTGTTATTGGATTGTCTATTATGATTCATGCCTAATTGTTTAGTTAGTTGGCCATTAAATACTATGATAATCCATATGAACTTAAGAAACGAAGTATGAATTTAGATCTGATTATAATAGCTTGTGATTGTATGTTCTCCATGGCGTTGGAATGTATGATTTGTGCTTAGAATAGACATATACCGAAGCACCACTTGTAGTCAATTGAGAATTTGTGCTTAAACCCTAGTTATTGATAAATCACATAGAAATATAGTGTTTTATATAATTTGGGTGTTCATGTGTATTCTATCATCTGTGGATTATATGTGATATGGACTTGGTACATCGGGAGATGGCCTTGTCTCACTTTCGTGTTCTCGACTAACAATCAGTGATAATTAATTTGTCTTAACAGGAAGTGTGTTGATTTAGATGAAACAATTGGGGAAATTATAATCTCATATCTTCGTTATCTAGTTTCATTCTAGGGTTATTTAGTATTAGTTCAATTAAGTAGATCTCATTTATATTATTAAATCATTCGTTTAAATAAGATTGAAATGGTTATGGGCTAGTGCTTGGTGAACTTTATTAGTTAATTCTCTGAGGGACGATACTCTACTTACTCTTTATTACTTGTTGACCGTGTATACTTGCACGCATATATTGATCTGGAATACGACCAGCAGTGATCCACCAAGGAAGAAGAATTGTTCAAGAAGAAGGGTGTTTGGATAAACCCTAGTTTCCTTCTCTCTTGAAAAGGAGTGCTTTCTCAACTCTTGGAATTAAAATGTCTAACCTTGTTCATAATAAAACTTTCTTATTTATAGATGTAGGCAACCCTCCTAAATAATTTAGGATTAGCGTTTTATATTAATTAATTAAACTTCTTTAATTAATTAGGCTTTCCAATCTTATCGGGAATAATTAAACTCGTTTAATTAATTAGTCTCCTAATCTTATTAGGAATATATATGAGAGAGAGAGAGTATGACGCCCCCAAATCCGGGTACCTTCAAACCCTAGATATGGTGCTACACGGTACTACTGTCTACTCATACATTCAATTGAAAGACTTCAATAACACACATGAGTTTACTAAATATTACATTCTATTAATCCCTTCCCAGGTTCTTAATAACCATTACATTGTTCTGAGTCATAATATCAGTAATTACAATACTAATACTATACTATTACAAAGGGTCACTACTTGTCCATCTTGGACTTGCCTTTGTCTTTATCGGATCTTTCGGTCCGTTCGCTCTTAGCTGAAATCATTTAGTTTTAAGCAAGAATGAGCATAAACAACTCAACAAGTTAAACATTATATCTTGAAACCACAAATCAAGAATCATATCATTTGGTCTTCAATAACTGTACAATAGTTATGAAGTACTTAAGAATAATCAAAATATCGTATTGATTCCTTTAAAACCATTCTCAAGGACTTTACAGCCTCTTTGGAATCCGTATCGGTCAACGACCACGAACCATCACTTAGTTCTCATTCATGAAAGGAACAACCCGGCACAAAGGCCGTAAGTTCGATATAGCTTACGAGCACATCCAGGTGATTAGCCTGTAGTACTCTATGTTGATCAACACTCATACATTAAACGTGTTTACGTTTAATTGGTGGCAACTTCAAGTGCCTGTCGAATTAATGACATAAAAACATTTGTTTTATTCATGCTCAAGCTTACCTGAGAGTCCTTACCAATCAATTGGCATAGGATCACAACATTGTATATATTTTGGAAAGATTTGTGGAAAAACTCACCAAAATATGCTAAGTCTCAGTCTAGCCGAATCAAATTGCATCGACTACTCAATAACAGTTTATGCATAAGCAATCATGCATAATGACAACTTGTCCAACCATAACGTATAGACAATAGTTTAGAAACTTGCATAACGCAACGTTAATGTAAAAGTTAGAAAACTTGCCTTTGCGTCTCTTAAACCTTTACACGTAGTCTACTCAGTCTTTACCACGTCTATAAAGCATAACACGTAGTATATCGATGAGAATCCGCAACGGATAGACAATGTAAATCCTAACTTCTCCTTCTTGCATAACTTAATCGAATCGTTAAGCTAATAACATTCGTTCAAGTTATTTAACGTTCATTACGGCTTATTACCATCTATATGTCATAAACCGACTCCCGTCGATCATCATGAAGCATAATAACGGACGAAACCCTAACCGATTTGTTACGTTAACCACATTCTTGTCGGATTTCCATTATCGGACTCCGTATAGATTTTATATGAGTTTTAACTTCATTTGATGTCAATCATGCATCACGTACCCTTATTACATGTTATATAACCTCAAGGCATGCTCCAAACAAGATTATGATTCATAGTTCACATTATCGGATTTCGAGTTTTAAATTTAAATACATTTCGTCAACGTTTAATTCATAAAATCAATCTTAAACATGTTGTTTAATTGATTTCTCTTCATGAATATTCATTATATAGTTGCCCCGTAATTACCATGCAAAAAGCTAGGTTTAGAAAAGTTCACGTCGGAAACTTTTTACATAAGGGTGCTGCAACGCCGTCACATGCTTATTCCTGGCGCTGCCGCGCCAGCCTGCAGAACTTGGATCTCCTATTCTGGAGCTGCGGCGCCAGCTTGCAAGGCTTGGGCAGCGCTGTGGCGCCAGCCCTGCATCCATGAATTTTTTTCCTAAGTTTTCAAATTCTGAGATTCCCGAGCTCATAACGTGATCGTTATAACTCGGAATTGGCTCGTTCCAAAGCCAATAGTTCACATATCTTATGTTCTACGATTCCATCCAATCGAAATTCATTTCTGAATCCGTTGGCAAAAAATTGTTCGTTTCGTCCATTTTTTCATTTTCGTTAAACGTCCGTGAATGTTCGATGCTCAATTCTTCGTTTTAAGTCCGAATTGGTTTGTTCTTACCCCCACAAGTTTTATTTACCTAATTACACGTGTTGCAATTGAAAACCATCATTTCTGAATCACACAGCGACTTTTGACTTCTATTCCGGGAAATTTAAGATTTTGACGATTATCGTCTAATCGCGTAACTTTCGCTGAATCTTCGTTCTTTGTTATTTTTACTTCAAACCAATTGGAATCAATCTAGTAGTGGATTATTAATGATTCTAACCATTTCAAACATTTATGTTTTAATGGTTTTATATGTTCATCATTCAAATTCTTATGACTTTTGATAATTCTTCATTAATTCTTAATCAATCCTTATTATTTCATCATGCATGGCTTGTTTGTGTTCTTAGTTCACTATTCAGCCATTCTTATAACTTCTTAGTACTCATGCTTCCCTTAATCACTTCTCTATCAATTCTAGTATTGAAAGAAAATAGATTTTATTAAGATTTTCTTATGTTATACCTTTGTTAGTTCTTGTTGTTTGAGTATTGGAGACTCAAAGACTTCTTAGCTTCTTAGTTGATGGATTGGCTTAGCAAAGCACAAGCTATCTTCTTCTCTCTATCTATATTGGTGGAAATTTTTCAAACAACCAAATGAAGAGTAAAGGCCCTTCTATATATAGAAATGGCAAGAGTCGGGGTAGTTTGGTCTTTGGACCAAACCTCCTCAACCCTTGTCTCACCTATGTCTTGCCCATGTGCTAGCATATGCTAGCACATGCCACCCCACATACTCCACATGCCACCCATGTGCCCATGGGTTGCCCCATGGGTTTAACACACCCGTTTATCCAACATTTCGACCCACGGGTTAAGTTATTAAAATTAATTCCATTTGAATGTATTTACTTCATATATAATTCGTATTATACGTCATATTAATTCTCGTATCCTCTTCGTATTATACTCGTATAATATCTCGTATTATACACGTATTCATTCCGTAAAATAACCATTTATTATTATATTTAAACAATTATTCTTTGATTTTACTTTCCCTAACACTTAGGATTTTAAGTCCTCACGCTAAAACTTCGTGATCCATAAATGAAATATTATTACATATTCCACCTCGTATTGAAATCATATCATTACGCGTTTCTCGAAATTTCAATAATATATCCTGAGCAGAAACGGATGAATAGTGATTTCTTCCCGAGAAAAATTTTCTCGGCTAACTTAACTTTTCACGGTATATTACCGTCAAATCTTTCGATAGACTATCATTCTGACATTCCAAACTCCCAAAATGGCTAAGGGTCATAAACCCTAACCCTTAGGATTAAACCCTAATCCTTAGGGTTTGATAAGTGAATAATGCCTATTTCGTCTTTTTCCAAAAATATTTTTATTCTCAGAAATCTTTTATTTTTGTCTTATCAATTCACATCAATTATTTCTAGCACGTAGCCAGAATCTTACTCATTTCTGCATTCTCTAGGTCATAGAACGACCTTCGATTAGCTTACTCAGTTTAATAAACAAATAATCAAATTTTATTCAATAAATCAAATAAAATCATTTACATAAACTTTCAATTTTCTCGGGCGTTACAATCTCCCCCCCTTATAAAAATTCTATCCCCAGAATTACGATACAAGTTAATCAAAGCAAATGAGGATAAGCCTTCCTCATCTTGTCCTCGAGTTCTCACATTGCTTCTTCGGCATTGTGGTTCCTCCGTATCACCTTCACCGAAGGTATAACTTTACTTCTCAAAACTTGTTATTTCCTATCAATGACTTGAATAGGAATCTCTTCATATGTTAAGTCTTTCTCGACTTGGATTGGTTCATATTCAATTACGTGCTTGTAATCCGGCTTATAGGGAGGCAATACCGATACGTGAAATACGTTATGGATATGTCCCAACTCTGGAGGTAATGCTATCGCATATGCTACCTCTCCTACCCTTCTCAAAATTTTAAAAGGTCCTATGAACCTAGGGCTTAACTTCCCATTCTTCTCGAAGCGTATCTTCCCTTTCCAAGGCGACATCTTCAGGAATACATACGAATCGACTTCAAACACTCTGTTCTTCCGATGTGGATCGACATACTTTTTTTATCTGTCTTGAGCTGCTACTAGCCGTGTTCGTATCAACTTAACAACTTTCGCCGTTTGTTGAACCATCTCTGGTCCTAACATTCGACGCTCTCCCACTTCATCCCAGCACAGTGGCGTTCTGCACTTCCGTCCATACAACGCTTTGTAAGGCGGCATGCCTATACTAGCGTGATAACTGTTGTTGTAGGCGAACTCTACTAACGGTAGATGATCGTTGTAATACCCGAGAATTTTTGAATATTATTAATGAAAGTCGGATATTTATTTGAATATAAATATTTCTGTGTTATGAGATGAGTTAACTCAATTACTTCCAATTTGAAATTATAATAATTGAGAAAAATATGGAGTTTATGATAAGCTCACTGAATGCCTTGTGTGGCACGACAATGGAAACGATAATGGGAGATTAATAAGTAAATTGATTAACTAATAATATATTGTTAATTAATTATGAATGATAGACTATTAATGAGTAATTAATTGATAATATGCTAATTAATTATCATTATGAGAAATAGAATATTAATAAGTAAATGATTAATAAATATAATAAGATTTATATTTACTCGATTAATCGTTATGGGCGTGTATTAAACGTATAATATATAGTAGTTGCATATATATTATATAAGGTGTAAAGGATAGCGTGACACTTAAGTGAGACTATATAAGATATATAAACTATATAGTAAGATTGATTAAATTATATAAGTTACATAATGAGGTTATGTGACAATATGAGTGTGTGAACATTAATAAGTACGTTATGAATATTATAATAAACAGTTGTTACTTAATGATCGTTTCAATAGTTTAATATGATTGAAATAATATAGTTTGTGAAAATAAGAAAGATAATACCCAATTGAATTAAATTCGGTATGATGAAATGTACATGAATTATATATGGATGTGTATAACCTAACTTGTTATATAGTAATATTGTTTCTCACTAGAACTACATTGGGAGATTAAATGAATTTATAACCTAAACGAACATTTATAACCTAAGTATATAATAAATATGTGTATAAACTAAGTGCTAGCATTAGTTTATTGGCAAGTTGGTAATGCTGAGTTATATGGTTTGTCCCAAAATGAAAGACTCATTTATTCTTCACGTGTGCAAGCAAAAGGCTAGCCTATTGCCCCTTTTCTCAAATTCAGCAAATTCTAGCAAATGATTCAATGGGGAGTGGGTATCATGATGAAATCCAACAACTAATCAATAACTCTCCATTACCCTTCATGCAATCTTTCATCCCATTGGTTTGTTTTGATGGAGAATTTCATGGACTGGACATTCAAAACTTTATAAATAAAACTCCCTTCTTCTCATTTCTTTTGCTGAGAATTTCTATTGTGTTAAGGGAGGGTAATATAGCAGCATTGTGTAGAGCTAACATTCTGAGAATTTGAGAGATTTTAGTTTAGCAGCAAATTCATATTCACAGAGGTATAATTTCCATTTCTGTAAATTTCTTACATTATTGATTATGTTTGAATTTATGATAATTGGGTTGGAGAATGGTTATTAGGTGCTATATAAGTTGATATGCATGTTAGTAGGGCAATGTAGCTTGTCTAGAATCAAACTTGTTGAGAAATCTTGATTTGGGTTAGCCTTCTGTCAAAGCAGAAAGCTTTTCAATTCTGGCCGAGCAACGGCGCCGCTGCGCCCTATTTATACTAGGGTGCAGCACAGCTGCGCCAGGTTCTGGTTTTTGTTTTCTGATTTTGCTGAAATCTGCTAAGTGATAACATGTTTATATGGTTTAGAAAAGCATGAAGGACATGTTTAACACGTATATATATGTTCTTTATATAACATGCATGTCCATGATTATGATAGTATACATTATTGATGAAACGACTTATAGTTTTCAAAATAAACTTAAGAGTTTTAAAAGGAACCTTGATATATTATATTCATGTTTGTATTCTGACTTTGAACGTGTTTGTATGGCATAGAACTGCATAAAGAACATGTTAACATGTGTATATATGTTTCATGATATAACATGCACATGCTGGACCTCATTAGTGAACGTTTACTAACGAAAATATAAGTTTTAAAAGTGGACTTTGGCATGTTATATCGAGGCTTATGTTCTGATATTTTCAACATGCATGATAGTGTCTTTAACATCACTTAGTTGGCCTACATGTACACATACCATGTTAGATACCATGAAAGCTAGTTAAGCATGTATTGATAGTAGTGTGCATACAAGCCAATCATGTATGATGATAAAGCACATACTTTGTAAATAATCTTATTTATTTATTAATAAAATATTCATTTAAGGCATATAATTATCTACATGGTGCTGTTTTTATAATATGTAAATAACCCATAATTTTAAGCAATGCTTTTAGAATCATGATGAGATCATGATAATGAGATCTAAATTCTTAGAAAGCTTAAAAACTAAAATAGTTCCCAATTGTGGGATTACTAAAATGGGGATTAGTAAATCCGGATAGATTGGTACATATGTTGCTTGCTCATTGGACGAGGATGACTGATCTCATGGTCATTTGTGTGGAGACACTAAAGCAAGTATGTAGGTGCTTATTGGAGAATAAGTTCACTGAACGTGACTCGCTATGGAATACCTAATGGAGTTTTACTCGCCTGTCAATAGGAATTCCTAATGTGATAGTAGTACATGTGATCCTTGGACTTGAGATCATCATAGTATCTTGTATGTAACAAATTATACTTTGACTAATTCCTTAAGGCCTTTTAAGGCATATATAGGGTATGCTTGGGTGTAATGAGTTACATATGGAGATAATGAATGATCAATAAAGAATCTACCACCTCTAGTAAAAGAGGAGATATGTCCGATGTGATTCGTTAAATGACAACCCAGGAATCCTTGGCCAAGGTAGAATGAAATTAGAAAGAGGTTTCTAATTTGCATTATTTGGAGTTGTGCATTTTCTAATCGAAATACATATGATTAAATAAATTAAGACTTGACAGTAAATCCATGTCTTATATTTAATTGGGACATTGTATGGTGGAAGGATTGAATTGTACAGTAACTATTAACTCACAGGTTCTTTTATGATTAATGTTGAAATCTATATTATCTGGAAAGTCGTTGATCGCTAGGGAGGCTTATCCCTATTGTAGAATAAATATTATTTATTTAAATAGATTATTAGTTTAATTTGTTTATTTAAATAAGATTAGAATTGTTCTAATTGATTTATTTGCAACCGGTTTAATATGGAGAACCTAAAGGGTCACACCATAAAAGGAAGAAGAATTATTTAAGAAGAAAATGGCATGATAGTAATAATGCATTAAGTATAATTAATTTAATCTATGATGATAGAATAAATTAAATAGCTTAATGTTTATTATTTAATATTTTAGAAATATTAAATATAAATTAATAAGAGGAGTCTTATTAATATTATTATTATTATTATTATTATTTTAATTCTAAAGGAGTTTAGGAATTAATATAATATCAGTACTCTCTCTCAATCCTAATAAAGATTAGGATATAAATTAATTAAAAGTATTTAATTAATTAATTAAATAAAACCCTATTCTAATTGGATTAGGAGGGTTAATCTAATATCTATATAAGAGAGTCTTATATCAGAAATAAGGTACGTAAATTTTTCAAGAGTTGGGAGTACACATATTCTATAGAGATAGAAACAAGGGTTAAGCCAATAACCCATCTTACTGAGTTCTTCATCTTCCTTGGTGGATCACCGTTAGAGGCCAAACATTTGGGTGGCTGACATTGATCAAGGGAAGGAGCCACTACAGAGGAATCAAAGGAATCAAAGGAGTAGAACTTGTACCTGAGGAAGCTTGGATCTTCAAAGGTATAATTCTATTTTTCTCCTTCTTCATTCACTGATAATTGATACACAAGAATGATCATGGTAATGAGTTTGTATAAATTTTTGAAAACCTAGTTTTTACGCTTCTGCCCTATTTATGTGATTTGATTGCATGATTGCGTTACGTACAAACCCAACAGTGGTATCAGAGCCAATCTTGTGCTAATTATCTGTTTATGTGATTCCATACATGTATGATATGCGATTGGATCGAGTTCTGGGCAACAAAAATTTTTCAAATTCTACGAAGCTGCGCCGGTACAAGGCAATATTGCTGCGCAGCTGCGCCGGGTGCTGTTCTTGGTTTTCATGCTGCGCAGCTGCGCCGGTTCCCTTTACATTCTTGGCGCAGCTGCGCCACTGGACAGGAACTGATTTTTTTTTTGTTTTATTTAATTAAATGAATGGTTTATTTAATTAATTAAGGTTTAAAATAAAGATGTTTATTTTATATGAAATGAGATTTCAGAATTGCTAATATTAAAGAGTTTAATTTGGAATTGTTTTTGAATGAAATAAAGGAGTTTATTTTTCCAAAAACAAAGTTTAGCAAACTTTTGCCCATTAACTGATATTAATACATATATGGAATGAATTTATTTTCATGAGATGAATAAGTTTTATTGATACGTATGATGATATGTATGATAATAAAAGGGATTGATTATGGACTATGACCAATGTGATTGGATTTTATTTTGGTTGAATGCTTGAATGAATGGGTTTTATAAAATGGGGACTGCGTACCTCGTCTTCTCTAGTTTTATTCTCGATGAAAATTCTATCTTCTTTCTATGGACTTCCCCTTGACTGCTGATCAAGGTTTCTATTTAATTTTAAATAGTTAATGTAATAGAGATAGTTAGAATTATCTTGAAGAAACTGGAGACCAAGGAGCAAGGAGCGCGTGAAGACCCGTTTGTATGGAGCCCGGGTTTAAATGTAACAGTTACGTTTAAATTTAAATTTTTGCACTCCTAGGTTTGACCTTTTGGTTCACTTGGTGGCTCTAGTGAACCAAACTAGAATAAAAGTCCATAATCAATCCGGGTAGAATATAGTATTCTATATTGCATGCTAAATATTATATATATTATATTTTATACAAACATGCTTCGCATGTTTAATAAAATGACGCGTATTTTATATATATATGTGCATGCGCGCTTAAAAAGATGAGACAAATAATAACAAACCCCTCAAAGAAATAATATTAAGTCTGAAGCGTTCAAATGATATTTGGAATATCGAACGTCGCCTTCTAGCATGATTAGTTAATAGAGTATTAAATATTTAATATGAGTTTGTTGTGCTATCCACAAGGCGAGTATTGAATATTTAAGATGTTAATTAATCACATTTGATGCTTATCAAGAAAATTGAACGATCTAGTCTTGTTGTGCTATCCACAAGGACGAAAATTTTTCTTTTTTGAATTTATGGAAGTGCTAGGCTGGACTTAACTTAAATCATTTTAGTTCGGATGTGCACACACATGACCATTATAATTTAAGAGGCAAAATAAAAGGAGTTACATGGTGATGTAATTGACAAGAGTTGTCTACCTATTTATTTGTATATTGCTTGTTGTGCTATCCACAAGGTTATATACATTTGAAATGGGATCCTTAATCTCACTAGCAAATCTTTAATTAGATGTTGCCGAACTATATGAGTGAGGGTAATATAGTTTGATGAAAATAGTGGGAGATACCAATTTAAAATAAACCTAAATTTATTTTGGTATGCAAAGTTAATAAAATGAATGTTTGCTAAAATATTGTCTTTTCACATGCAGAATTTTAAAAATGTCAAAATCACTAATCTCACTACGAAGCATACTTGATGCAAATAAGCTTACCGGCCCGAATTATGAGGACTGGCTAAGAAATCTGAGAATTGTTCTCACTGCTGAAAAGATTTCTTATGTCCTAAATTCCACTATCCCTGAATCTGTTTCAGAAACAGCCTCTGAGGAAGAGATTGCCACTTTCAATAAGCGGCAAGATGATGCATCTGTGGCTCAATGCATCATGCTCGCATCCATGAATAACGAGCTTCAGCGTCTGCACGAAAAAATGGATGCTCCTACTATGTTGCTTCACCTCAAGGAGTTGTATGGTGAACATAGTAGGACTGCTAGATATGAGATATCTAAGGAGCTCTTCCGATCTCGGATGACCGAGGGCACTGCCGTCGAGACTCATGTTCTGAAGGTAATCAATTTGATTGAATGCCTTGGACAGCTTGGGTTCGTCATGGATGGGGATTTGAGTCAAGACTTGGTCTTGCAGTCACTCCCTGAGACCTTCTCGCAGTTTGTGGTTAATTTTCACATGAATAAGCTAGATGTCAGCTTACCTGAGCTGCTTAACATGCTGAAAACTGCAGAAGGTCACTTCTCATCCAAGAAGAACCATGTCTTGATGGTGGATTCTTTCAATAAAAGGAAGAGGCCCAAGGTGTCTTCTGAAAAGAAGAAATCTAAGAAGGCTAAGGGAAAAGGGAAAGAAAAGGAGCAAAAGAAACCTGAACCAGCTAAAGGAATGTGCTTTCAATGCAATGAGCCGGGACATTGGAAGAGGAACTGCAAGAAGTTTCTAGCAGAGAAGAAGCTTGGAGAAGCTTCGACTTCCAATCAAGGTTTGTTTATGATTGAAATTAATTTTTCTGAAAGTCATAATTCTACTTGGGTATTGGATACCGGCTGTGGTTCTCACATATGTAATACTGTGCAGGGACTGGTCAGAAGTAGAAAGCTGAACAAAGATGAGGTGATCCTACGAGTGGGAAATGGAGCAAAAGTTGCTGCATTAGCTGTAGGAACTTATTGTTTAGCAATGCCTTCGGGCAAATCCATTTATCTTAATAATTGTTATTATGTTCCGAATATTATTAAAAATATTATTTCAATTTCTGTATTGGATATGGAAGGTTTTGACGTTATTATAAAGAACAATGGTTGTTCTATTTATAAAGACGATGTTTTATATGGTATTGGAAATTTGCGAAATGGACTTTATACACTTGACTTACAAGAAAATATATTTCAAATTGAACAAATTAAGAAAAGGAAAAGAGATGATATTAATTATACCTATATGTGGCACTGTAGACTCGGTCATATCAATGAAACAAGATTATCCAAGTTGCATAAAGATGGGCTCCTCGAGCTATCTGATTATGAATCATATCCAACTTGTGAATCTTGTCTCATGGGTAAAATGACTAAATCTCCTTTAGTGGAAAAGGAGAGAGAGTTACAGAGTTGTTGGCATTGATTCACACAGACGTTTGTGGACCTATGACAACAAGTGCACGGGGTGGGTATTCTTATTTTATTACTTTCACTGATGATCACTCAATATTTGGATATGTGTATTTAATGAAATACAAATCAGAATCATTTGAAAAGTTCAAAGAGTTTAAAAGTGAAGTAGAGAAACAAACGGGCAAGAGTATTAAGATACTTCGATCAGATCGAGGAGGAGAATACTTAAGCAGTGAGTTTCTCAATTGTCTCAGAGAAAATGGTATAATCTCACAATGGACTCCTCCAGGTACACCACAGTTAAATGGAGTATCTGAAAGGAGAAATCGAACACTGTTGGACATGGTTCGATCCATGATGAGTTTTACCGACCTTCCAATTTCCTTCTGGGGATATGCCCTAGAAACGGCTGCATACCTACTTAACAAGGTACCTACCAAATCCGCCCCAAAGACTCTATATGAGATGTGGAAAGGGAGGAAATCAAATTTTAAGCATGTTAAGACTTGGGGTTGTCCAGCTTATGTCAAAAAGTTTGAAAATGATAAGCTACAGACTAAATCCGATAAGTGTAGATTTGTGGGATACCCTAAAGAAACCGTAGAGTATTATTTCTATCATCCAACTGATCAAAAGGTGTTTGTTGCGAAACATGCTACCTTCTTGGAGAAAGAGTTTATCCATGAAGGGGTCAGTGGGAGCAAGATATATCTTGAAGAAGTTTAAGAACCACAAGTTATCACGGACCAAAGTCAGGTACCTAACCAAGTAGAAGAACCTACTGTACCACACCCTGTTCGTAAATCTGGAAGAGTACCGAAGATACCTGAGAGGTATGGATTCGTTATAGAGGATGACGATGAGGTACACATCATGAATGATGATGATCCATTGAATTACGAACAGGCTATGAGTAATAAAGACTCAAGGAAATGGCTTGAAGCCATGAAATCCGAAATGGACTCCATGTATGAAAACAAAGTATGGTCTTTGGTTTCACCACCTGAAGGTATTAAACCTATTGGGTGTAAATGGGTTTTTAAGAAAAAGACTGGAGCAGACGGAAAGGTAGAGACCTATAAGGCCCGACTGGTTGCAAAAGGTTTCAAACAAAGACAAGGAGTTGACTATGATGAAACCTTCTCACCAGTAGCCATGCTCAAGTCCATTCGGATTTTGCTTGCGATTGCAGCTTACAACGACTATGAGATCTGGCAGATGGACGTGAAAACGGCCTTCCTCAAAGGGAAACTTGAGGAGGATGTGTATATGACACAGCCAGAAGGATTTATTTCAAAAGTTGGAACAAAACAAGTCTGTAAGCTACAACGATCCATTTATGGGATGAAGCAAGCTTCTCGTAGATGGAACATTCGTTTTGATGAGACAATCAAAGAGTTTGATTTTATCAAAAACGAGGATGAACCATGTGTATACAAGAAGGTTAGTGGGAGCGCAGTATCATTCCTTGTATTATATGTTGATGATATATTACTGATAGGGAATGACATTCCTATGTTACAATCCATTAAAATCTGGTTATCTAAAAACTTCTCCATGAAGGACTTGGGTGAAGCATCCTAAATTTTGGGGATAAAGATCTATAGAGATAGATCTAAAAGGATGCTCGGCTTATCCCAAGGAACGTACATTGATACGATGCTAAAGAGGTTTAGCATGGAAGATTCCAAAAGAGGTCTCATGCCGATGAGCCATGGAATAAATCTCTCTAAGAAACAGGCCCCAAAGACACCTGAGGAGAGAGACCGTATGAGTAAGATCCCTTATGCTTCTGCAATAGGATCTATCATATACGGTATGATATGTACTAGACCGGATGTTGCTCACGCACTTAGTGTAACAAGCAGATACCAGTCGAATCCAGGAGAAGAGCACTGGAAGGCAGTGAAAAATATCCTAAAGTACTTGAGAAGGACTAAAGATATTTTTTTTGTCTACGGTGGGTCTGAATTAAAACTCGAGGGATTCACGGACTCAAGTTTTCAAACAGACCAAGATGACAGTAAATCTATTTCAGGGTATGTGTTTACCTTGAACGGAGGTGCAGTGAGTTGAAAGAGTTCCAAGCAGCAAACGGTTGCTGATTCAGTGACAGAGGCAGAGTATATAGCTGTAAGTGAAGCTGCAAAGGAAGCTGTTTGGATGAAGAAGTTCATAACTGAACTTGGTGTGGTTCCTAGCATTGGAGAAGCAGTTCCCGTATACTGTGACAACACCGGAGCGGTTGCACAGGCTAAGGAACCCAGGTCTCATTAGAAATCTAAACACGTGTTGCGGCGATTTCAGTTGATCAGGGAGATCATTGAAAGAGGAGACGTCACCTTGGAGCATGTAGACTCTCAAGACAACATTGCAGATCCATTTACTAAAGCTTTAACACAACAGCAGTTTGATCGTCACGTAGAGAAGATGGGTATGAGATACCATGGCGATTGGCTTTAGTGCAAGTGGGAGATTGATAGTAGTGTGCATACAAGCCAATCATGTATGATGATAAAGCACATACTCTGTAAATAATCTTATTTATTTATTAAAAAAATATTCATTTAAGGCATATAATTATCTACATGGTGCTGTTTTTATAATATGTAAATAACCCATAGTTTTAAGCAATGCTTTTAGAATCATGATGAGATCATGATAATGAGATCTAAATTCTTAGAAAGCTTAAAAACTAAAATAGTTCCCAATTGTGGGATTACTAAAATGGGGATTAGTAAATCCGGATAAATTGGTACATATGTTGCTTGCTCATTGGATGAGGATGACTGATCTCATGGTCATTTGTGTGGAGACACTAAAGCAAGTATGTAGGTGCTTATTGGAGAATAAGTTCACTGAACGTGACTCGCTATGGAATACCTAATGGAGTTTTACTCGCCTGTCAATAGGAATTCCTAATGTGATAGTAGTACATGTGATCCTTGGACTTGAGATCATCATAGTATCTTGTATGTAACAAATTATACTTTGACTAATTCCTTAAGGCCTTTTAAGGCATATATAGGGTATGCTTGGGTGTAATGAGTTACATATGAAGATAATGAATGATCAATAAAGAATCTACCACCTCTAGTAAAAGAGGAGATATGTCCTATGTGATTCGTTAAATGACAACCCAGGAATCCTTGGCCAAGGTAGAATGAAATTAGAAAGAGGTTTCTAATTTGCATTATTTGGAGTTGTGCATTTTCTAATCGAAATACATATGATTAAATAAATTAAGACTTGACAGTAAATCCATGTCTTATATTTAATTGGGACATTGTATGGTGGAAGGATTGAATTGTACGGTAACTATTAACTCACAGGTTCTTTTATGATTAATGTTGAAATCTATATTATCTGAAAAGTCGTTGATCGCTAGGGAGGCTTATCCCTATTGTAGAATAAATGTTATTTATTTAAATAGATTATTAGTTTAATTTGTTTATTTAAATAAGATTAGAATTGTTCTAATTGATTTATTCGCAACCGGTTTAATATGGAGAACCTAAAGGGTCACACCATAAAAGGAAGAAGAATTATTTAAGAAGAAAATGGCATGATAGTAATAATGCATTAAGTATAATTAATTTAATCTATGATGATAGAATAAATTAAATAGCTTAATGTTTATTATTTAATATTTTAGAAATATTAAATATAAATTAATAAGAGGAGTCTTATTAATATTATTATTATTATTATTATTATTTTAATTCTAAAGGAGTTTAGGAATTAATATAATATTAGTACTCTCTCTCAATCCTAATAAAGATTAGGATATAAATTAATTAAAAGTATTTAATTAATTAATTAAATAAAACCCTATTCTAATTGGATTAGGAGGGTTAACCTAATATCTATATAAGAGAGTCTTATATCAGAAATAAGGTACGTGAATTTTTCAAGAGTTGGGAGTACACATATTCTATAGAGATAGAAACAAGGGTTAAGCCAATAACCCATCTTACTGAGTTCTTCATCTTCCTTGGTGGATCACCGTTAGAGGCCAAACATTTGGGTGGCTGACATTGATCAAGGGAAGGAGCCACTACAGAGGAATCAAAGGAATCAAAGGAGTAGAACTTGTACCTGAGGAAGCTTGGATCTTCAAAGTATAATTCTATTTTTCTCCTTCTTCATTCACTGATAATTGATGCACAAGAATGATCATGGTAATGGGTTTGTATAAATTTTTGAAAACCTAGTTTTTACGCTTCCGCCCTATTTATGTGATTTGATTGCATGATTGCGTTACGTACAAACCCAACATGTATAAGGCATGATTTAAAGTAATAAATGATGTTAGCCATGCATAAATGTTATGAACACATGTAAGCATGATTGTTGACTGATTATATGGCCATCTCACGTGTTTACACTTCAAACATATTAGCCTATATGATTTCATAACGTTGTATGGCCTTAAGTTATTAAAGATGTTAATCTAAAACCATATCATGAAAGGTTGGGCTTAGATGGACTTGACAAGCATGAAAGGACCTTTAACATGTGTACATGCTATGTGGAAATATATGTCGGTGATTTGGACAGAAGCAGCAGTGCACCAGCCCAACCCTGGTCTGGCCAGGGGACAGCGTAGCTGCGTCGTCCCTAGGCTTAACTAGGGCGCAGCTGCGCTAGGCTGATTTCAGGATTTGTGCAGTCTGCTTGTTTTCTGGTTGTGTTAGTTGACCTATAATGTTACCTAAGCTACTGATTAGAGTCTAATCACTACTGATATGCATTTATATGAGATGACAATATAACATAATGATGTTTAACTTGTAAAAAGGAGGTCAATAGATAATAATGTCATAATCAATTAAGCGTTATAGATTGCTATAATGCCATACATGATATAACTGATAGTAGTGTGCATACAAGCCAATCATGTATGATGATAAAGCACATACTTTGTAAACAATCTTATTTATTTATTAATAAAATATTCATTTAAGGCATTTAATTATCTACATGGTGCTGTTTTTATAATATGTAAATAACCCATAGTTTTAAGCAATGCTTTTAGAATCATGATGAGATCATGCTAATGAGATCTAAATTCTTAGAAAGCTTAAAAACTAAAATAGTTCACAATTGTGGGATTACTAAAATGGGGATTAGTAAATCTAGATAGATTGGTACATATGTTGCTTGCTTATTAGATGAGGATGATTGATCTCATGGTCATTTGTGTGGAGACACTAAAGCAAGTATGTAGGTGCTTATTGGAGAATAAGTTCACTGAACGTGACTCGCTATGTAATACCTAATAAAGTTTTACTCGCCTGTTAATAGGAATTCCTAATGTGATAGTAGTACAAGTGATCCTTGGACTTGAGATCATCATAGTATCTTGTATGTAACAAATTATACATTGACTTATTCCTTAAGGCCTTTTAAGGCATATATAGGGTATGCTTGGGTATAATGAGTTATATATGGAGATAATGAATGATCAATAAAGAATCTACGACCTCTAGTAAAAGAGGAGATATGTCCTATGTGATTCGTTAAATGACAACCCAAGAATCCTTGGTCAAGGTAGAATGAAATTAGAAAGAGGTTTCTAATTTGCATTATTTGGAGTTGTGCATTTTCTAATCGAAATACATATGATTAAATAAATTAAGACTTGACAGTAAATCCATGTCTTATATTTAATTGGGACATTGTATGGTGGAAGGATTGAATTGTACAGTAACTATTAACTCACAGGTTCTTTTATGATTAATGTTGAAATCTATATTATCTGGAAAGTCGTTGATCGCTAGGGAGGCTTATCCCTATTGTAGAATAAATGTTATTTATTTAAATAGATTATTAGTTTTATTTATTTATTTAAATAAGATTAGAATTGTTCTAATTGATTTATTCACAACCGGTTTAATATGGAGAACCTAAAGGGTCACACCATAAAAGGAAGAAGAATTATTTAAGAAGAAAATGGCATGATAGTAATAATGCATTAAGTGTAATTAATTTAATCTATGGTGATAGAATAAATTAAATAGCTTAATGTTTATTATTTAATATTTTAGAAATATTAAATATAATTAATAAGAGAAGTCTTATTAATATTATTATTATTATTATTTTAATTCTAAAGGAGTTTAAGAATTAATATAATATCAGTCCTCTCTCTCAATCCTAATAAGATTAGGATATAAATTAATTAAAAGTGTTTAATTAATTAAATAAATAAAACCCTATTCTAATTGGATTAGAAGGGTTAACCTAATATCTATATAAGAGAGTCTTATATCAGAAATAAGGTACGTGAATTTTTCCAAAGGTTGGGAGTACACATATTCTATAGAGATAGAAACAAGGGTTAAGCCAATAACCCATCTTCCTGAGTTCTTCATCTTCCTTGGTGGATCACCGTTAGAGGCCAAACATTTGGGTGGCTGACATTGATCAAGGGAAGGAGCCACTACAGAGGAATCAAAGGAATCAAAGGAGTAGAACTTGTACCTGAGGAAGTTTGGATCTTCAAAGGTATAATTCCATCATCTCCTTCTATGTATTGACTGATAATTCATGCATAAGAAAGATCATGGTTAAGGATTTGTAAGAAAATTTTAAAAACTGATTTTTCATCCCTTCCGCTGTGTTTATGTAATTTGATTGCATGCTTATGTTTCTAGCAAATCCAACAGTGGTATCAAAGCCAATCTTGTGCTAATTATCAGTTTATGTGATTCCATACATGTATGATATGCGATTGGATCGAGTTCTTGGGCAACAAAATTTTTTCTGATTCTGCGAAGCTGCGCCGGTGCAAGGCCTTCTTGCTGCGCAGCTGCGCCGATTCCCTTTATATTCCTGGCGCAGCTGCACCACTGTACAGGAACTGAATTTTATTTATTTAATTAAATAAATAGTTTATTTAATTAATAAAGGTTTAAAATAAAGATGTTTATTTTATATGAAATGAGATTTCAGAATTGCTAAAATTAAATAGTTTAATTTAGAATTGTTTTTGAATGAAATAAAGGAGTTTATTTTTTCAAAAATAAAGTTTAGCAAACTTTTGCCCATTAGCTGATATTAATACATATATGGAATGAATTTACTTTCATAAGATGAATAAGTTTTATTGATACTTATGATGATATATATGTTAATAAAAGGGATTGATTATGGACTATGACCAATGTGATTGGATTTTATTTTGGATGAATGCTTGAATGTATGGGTTTTATAAAATGGGATTTGCGTACCTCGTCTTCTCTGATTTTATTCTCGGTGTAAATTCTATCTCCCTCCTATGTACTTTCCCTTTACTGCTGATCAAGGTTTCTATTTAATTATAAATAGTTTATGTAATAATTATAAATAGTTTATGTAATAGAGATAGTTAGAATTATCTTGAAGAAACTGGAGACCAAGGAACAAGGAACGCGTGAAGACCAGTTTGTATGGAGCCCGGGTTTAAATGTAATAGTTACGTTTAAAATTTAAATTCTTGCACTCCTAGGTTTGACCTTTTGGTTCACTTGGTGGCTCTAGTGAACCAAACTAGAATAAAAGTCCATAATCAATCCAGGTAGAATATAGTATTTTATATTGCTTGCTAAATATTATATATATTATATTTTATGCAAACATGCTTCACATGTTTAATAAAATGACGCGTATTTTATATATATATGTGCATGCGCGCTAAACAAGATGAGACAAATAATAACAAACCCCTCAAAGAAATAATATTAAGTCTGAAGCGTTCAAATGATATTTGGAATATCGAACGTCGCCTTCTAGCATGATTAATTAATAGAGTACTAAATATTTAATATGAGTTTGTTGTGCTATCCACAAGGCGAGTATTGAGTATTTAAGTTGTTAATTAATCACATTTGATGCTTATCAAAAAATTGAACGATCTAGTCTTGTTGTGCTATCCACAAGGACGAACAATTTTTTTTGAATTTATGGAAGTGCTAGGCTGGACTTAACTTAAATCATTTTAGTTCGGATGTGCACACACATGACCATTATAATTTAAGAGGCAAAATAAAAGGAGTTACATGGTGATGTAATTGACAAGAGTTGTCTACCTATTTATTTGTATATTGCTTGTTGTGCTATCCACAAGGTTATATACATTTGAAATGGGATCCTTAATCTCACTAGCAAATCTTTAATTAGATGTTGCCGAACTATATAAGTGAGGGTAATATAGTTTGATGAAAATAGTGGGAGATACCAATTTAAAATAAAGACCTAAATTTATTTTGGTATGCAAAGTTAATAAAATAAATGTTTGCTAAAAATGTTATCTTTTCACATACAGAATTTTAAAAATGTCAAAATCACTAATCTCACTACGAAGCATACTTGATGCAAATAAGCTTATCGGCCCGAATTATGAGGGCTGGCTAAAAAATCTGAGAATTGTTCTCACTGCTGAAAAGATTTCTTATGTCCTAAATTCAACTATCCCTGAATCTGTTTCAGAAACAGCATCTGAGGAAGAGATTGCCACTTTCAATAAGTGGTAAGATGATGCATCTGTGGCTCAATGCATCATGCTCGCATCCATGAATAACGAGCTTCAGCGTCAGCAAGTAAATATGGATGCTCCTGCTATGCTGCTTCACCTCAAGGAGTTGTATGGTGAACAGAGTATGACTGCTAGATATGAGATATCTAAGGAGCTCTTTCGATCTAGGATGACCGAGGGCACTGCCGTCGAGACTCATGTCCTAAAGGTGATCAATTTGATTGAATGCCTTGGACAGCTGGGGTTAGTCATGGATGGGGAGCTGAGTCAAGACTTGGTCTTGCAGTCACTCCCCGAGACCTTCTCGCAGTTTGTGGTTAATTTTCACATGAATAAGCTAGATGTCAGCTTGCTTGAGCTGCTTAACATGCTGAAAACTGCAGAAGGTCACTTCCCATCCAAGAAGAACCATGTCTTGATGGTGGATTCTTCCAATAAAAGGAAGAGGCCCAAGGTATCTTCTGAAAAGAAGAAATTCAAGAAGGCTAAGGGAAATGGGAAAGAAAAGGAACAAAAGAAACCTGAACCAGCTAAAGGAATGTGCTTTCATTGCAATGAGCCGGGACATTGGAAAAGGAACTGCAAGAAGTATCTAGCAGCGAAGAAGCTTGGAGAAGCTTCGATTTCCAATCAAAGTTTGTTTATGATTGAAATTAATTTTTCTGAAAGTCATAATTCTACTTGGGTAGTGGATACCGGTTGTGGTTCTCACATATGTAATACTGTGCAGGGACTGGTCAGAAGTAGAAAGCTGAACAATGAAGAGGTGATCCTACGAGTGGGGAATGGAGCAAAGGTTGTTGCATTAGCTGTAGAAACGTATTGTTTAGCAATGCCCTCGGGCAAGACCATTTATCTTAATAATTGTTATTATGTTCCGAAAATTATTAAAAATATTATTTCAATTTCTGTATTGGATATGGAAGGATTTGACGTTATTATAAAGAACAATGATTGTTCTATTTATAAAGACGATGTTTTATGTGGTATTGGAAATTTGCGAAATGGACTTTACATACTTGACTTGCAAGAAAATATATTTCAAATTGAACAAACTAAGAAAAGGAAAAGAGATGATATTAATTATACCTACATGTGGCACTGTAGACTCGGCCATATCAATGAAACAAGATTATCCAAGTTGCATAAGGATGGGCTCCTAGAGCTATCCGATTATGAATTATATCCAACTTGTGAATCTTGTCTCATGGGTAAAATGACTAAATCTCCTTTTAGTGGAATAGGAGAAAGAGTTACAGAGTTGTTGGCATTGATTCACACAGACATTTTTGGACCTATGACAACAAGTGCACGGGGTGGGTATTCTTATTTTATTACTTTCACAGATGATCACTCAGGATTTGGATATGTGTATTTAATGAAATACAAATCATAATCATTTGAAAAGTTCAAAGAGTTTAGAAGTGAAGTAGAGAAACAAACGGGCAAGAGTATCAAGATACTTCGATCAAATCGAGGTGGAGAATACTTAAGTGGTGAGTTTCTCAATTGTCTCAAAGAAAATGGTATAATCTCACAATGGACTCCTCCAGGTACACCACAGTTAAATGGAGTATCTGAAAGGAGAAATCGAACACTGTTGGACATGGTTCGGTCCATGATGAGTTTTACCGACCTTCCAATTTACTTCTGGGGTTATGCCCTCGAAACGGCTGCATACCAACTTTACGAGGTACCTACAAAATCCGCCCCAAAGGCTCCATATGAGATGTGGAAGGGGAGGAAACCAAATCTTAAGCATGTTAAGACTTGGGGTTGTCCAGCTTATGTCAAAAAGTTTGAAAATGATAAGCTACAGACTAAATTCGATAAGTGTAGATTTGTGGGATACCCTAAAGAAACTTTAGGGTATTATTTCTATCATCCAACTGATCAAAAGGTGTTTATTGCGAAACATGATGCCTTCTTGGAAAAGGAGTTTATCCATGAAGGGGTCAGTGGGAGTAAGATACATCTTGAAGAAGTTCAAGAATCACAAATTACCACGGATCAAAGTCAGGTACCTAACCAAGTAGAAGAACCTACTGTACCACACCCTGTTCATAAATCTGGAAGAGTACCGAAGATACCTGAGAGGTATGGATTCGCTATAGAGGATGACGATGTGGTAGACATCATGAATGATGATGATCCATTGAATTACGAACAGGCTATGAGTAATATAGACTCAGAGAAATGGTTTGAAGCCATGAAATCTGAAATGGACTCCATGTATGAAAATAAAGTATGGACTTTGGTTTCACCACGTGAAGGCATTAAGCCTATTGGGTGTAAATGGGTCTTTAAAAGAAAGACGGGAGCGGACGGCAAGGTAGAGACCCATAAGGCCCGACTGGTTGCAAAAGGTTTCAAACAAAGACAAGGAGTTGACTATGATGAAACCTTCTCACCAGTAGCTATGCTCAAGTCCATTCGGATTTTGCTTGCGATTGCAGCTTATAACGACTATGAGATCTAGTAGATGGATGTGAAAACGGCCTTCCTCAATGGAAAACTTAAGGAGGATGTGTATATGACACAGCCAGAGGGATTTATTTCAAAAGTTGGAACAAATCAAGTCTGTAAGCTACAACGATCCATTTATGGGTTGAAGCAAGATTCTTGTAGATGGAACATTCATTTTGATGAGACAATCAAAGAGTTTGATTTTATCAAAAATGAGGATGAACCATGTGTATACAAGAAGGTTAGTGGGAGCGCAGTATCATTCCTTGTATTATATGTTGATGATATATTACTGATAGGGAATGACATTCCTATGTTACAAACAATTAAAATCTGGTTATCTAAAAACTTCTCCATAAAGGACTTGGGTGAAGCATCCTATATTTTGGGGATAAAGATCTATAGAGATAAATCTAAAAGGATGGTCGACTTATCACAAGGAACGTACATTGATACGATGCTAAAGAGGTTTAGAATGGAAGATTCCAAAAGAGGTCTCATGCCGATGAGCCATGGAATACATTTCTCCAAGAAACAGGCCCCAAAGATACCTGAGGAGAGAGACCGTATGAGTAAGATCCCTTATGCTTTTGCAATAAGATCTATCATGTACGGTATGATATGTACTAGACCGGATGTTGCTCACGCACTTAGTGTAACAAGCAGATACCATCCGAATCTAGGAGAAGAGCACTAGAATGCAGTAAAAAATATCCTAAAGTACTTGAGAAGAACTAAAGATATTTTTCTTGTCTACGGTGGGTCTGAATTAAAACTCGAGGGATTCACGGACTCAAGTTTTCAAACAGACTAAGATGATAGTAAATCTGTTTCAGGGTATGTGTTTACCTTGAACGGAGGCGCAGTGAGTTGGAAGAGTTCCAAGCAGCAAACAGTTGCTGATTTAGTGACAGAGGCAGAGTATATAGCTGCAAGTGAAGCTACAAAGGAAGCTGTTTGGATGAAGAAGTTCATAACTGAACTTGGTGTGGTTCCTAGCATTGGAGAAGCAGTTCCTGTATACTGTGACAACACCGGAGCGGTTGCACAGGCTAAGGAACCCAGGTCTCATCAGAAATCTAAACACGTGTTGCGACGATTTCACTTGATCAGGGAGATCATTGAAAGAGGAGACATCACCTTGGAGCGTGTGGACTCTCAAGACAACATTGCAGATCCATTTACTAAAGCTCTAACGCAACAGCAGTTTGATCGTTACTTAGAGAAGATGGGTATGAGATACCATGGCGATTGACTTTAGTGCAAATGGGAGATTGATAGTAGTGTGCATACAAGCCAATCATGTATGATGATGAAGCACATACTTTATAAACAATCTTATTTATTTATTAATAAAATATTCATTTAAGGCATTTAATTATCTACATGGTGCTATTTTTATAATATGTAAATAACCCATAGTTTTAAGCAATGATTTTAGAATCATGATGAGATCATGCTAATGAGATCTAAATTCTTAGAAAGCTTAAAAACTAAAATAGTTCACAATTGTGGGATTACTAAAATGGGGATTAGTAAATCCGGATATATTGGTACATATGTTGCTTGCTCATTACATGAGGATGACTGATCTCATGGTCATTTGTGTGGAGACACTAAAGCAAGTATGTAGGTGCTTATTGGAGAATAAGTTCACTGAACGTGACTCGCTATGGAATACCTAATGAAGTTTTACTCGCCTGTCAATAGAAATTCCTAATGTGATAGTAGTACAAGTGATCCTTGGACTTGAGATCATCATAGTATCTTGTCTGTAACAAATTATACATTGACTTATTCCTTAAGGCCTTTTAAGGCATATATAGGGTATGCTTGGGTATAATGAATTACATATGGAGATAATGAATGATCAATAAAGAATCTACCACCTCTAGTAAAAGAGGAGATATGTCCTATGTGTTTCGTTAAATGACAACCCAGGAATCCTTAGCCAAGGTAGAATGAAATTAGAAAGAGGTTTCTAATTTACATTATTTGGAGTTGTGCATTTTCTAATTGAAATACATATGATTAAATAAATTAAGACATGACAGTAAATTCATGTCTTATATTTAATTGGGACATTGTATGGTGGAAGGATTGAATTGTACGGTAACTATTAACTCATAGGTTCTTTTATGATTAATGTTGAAATCTATATTATTTGGAAAGTCGTTGATCGCTAGGGGGGCTTATCCCTATTGCAAAATAAATGTTATTTATTTAATTAGATTATTAGTTTAATTTATTTATTTAAATAAGATTAGAATTGTTCTAATTGATTTATTCACAACCGATTTAATATGGAGAACCTAAAGGGTCACACCATAAAAGGAAGAAGAATTATTTAAGAAAAAAATGGCATGATAGTAATAATGCATTAAGTGTAATTAATTTAATCTATGGTGATAGAATAAATTAAATAGCTTAATGTTTATTATTTAATATTTTAGAAATATTAAATATAAATTAATAAGAGGAGTCTTATTAATATTATTATTATTATTATTTTAATTCTAAAGGAGTTTAGGAATTAATATAATATCAGTACTCTCTCTCAATTCTAATAAGATTAGGATATAAATTAATTAAAAGTAATTAATTAATTAATTAAATAAAACCCTATTCTAATTAGATTAGGAGGGTTAACCTAATATCTATATAAGAGAGTCTTATATCAGAAATAAGGTACGTGAATTTTTCCAAAGGTTAGGAGTACGCATATTCTATAGAGATAGAAACAAGGGTTAAGCCAATAACACATCTTCCTGAGTTCTTCATCTTCCTTGGTGGATCACCGTTATAGGCCAAACATTTGGGTGGCTGACATTGATCAAGGGAAGGAGCCACTACAGAGGAATCAAAGGAATCAAAGGAGTAGAACTTATACCTGAGGAAGTTTGGATCTTCAAAGGTATAATTCCATCATCTCTTTCTATGTATTGACTGATAATTGATGCACAAGGAAGATTATGGTTAAGGGTTTGTAAGAAAATTTTAAAAACTGATTTTTTTATCCCTTTCGCTACGTTTATATAATTTGATTGCATGCTTATGTTTCTAGCAAACCCAACAATAACTATGTTACGTGATTGCATAAACTGATTTCGTGCTAAGTGTGTACAAGTACGTAATGACGTACATATAAAGTCAAATAACTAAAGTAGAATCATATGTGTATATTTAACTTACATATCAAGCTTGTACATCGAATATACTTAGCTAATGAACATCCTATACATGTAAATATATTACGATAGGAGTTCGAAGTATCGATAAGCTAAAGGGTGATAATCTACGCTTAAGGCAAGTATCCTCACCTTGCATTACTTTATTCAACAGATATTGTAAGCAAGTACTCGAACTCTATTCTTATTGAGCATTTATTGAGCTTGTGCTATTATTGTAGTACAAGTAAGCTATTGGAATTATGATTCATGTATTATGACTTAAATACTTCGTGGATAAGATAAAGTCGATTTATATTCTTTGAACTTTAATATCAAATATTGCACTTATAGTTGTTCTTATATACATTGAAAGAGCGGTCTATGCCATTTGATTTGGCTAGACCTATATCATGATTAGAAAGCTATCCAAATCAATTGATTGGTGCTGAATCTTATATTGACTGAGATAAACAACCTTCTTTGAAGGGATACTATATATTGTTGGGAGACCGACGTGCGCACTTGAGTACGATTGAACGATATGCATAATGTAGGGTACTTTAGGCTGATCATCTGTTGTACTTGTTTTATTGGATTATCAGCATATTACTGTTAATTCTAGTAAAAGTTCATAGTCCTTAGTGACTGCTCAGTATTCATTATTCTTGAACTATGAAAAGGTTAAACCTTGAATCTTATTGATATCTTTCGGTCCTTAGCGACCTTTGTTGAAAACTGTTGATACTTCTTGTTATCCTCGAACTATCATTTATTGTCATACCCTTGAGAATTGAAAACTATATTGACCCTTATTGCTTTATTTCTTGCTAAGAAAACTTGTTGCTCATTCTTGCTTTTCCCTAAAAACATTTCAGTTAAGGCAGAACAGGGTGGACCCTCGGGCACCGACAAGGGCAAAGGCAAAGCTACGGAGCAGCTTTATTTTATGTAAAATTTTATGATGTTATAATAAGAATATATTCTATTATGTACTAGTTATGATTACGTATCCTTAAGATATGTTTAAGATGTAATCGATGTTTAAGTTACGAACCCTTGGGACATGAATGATTATATTAAATAAATGTAATTTATTCGTAGTAAGTGTTATTCTGCTGTGCGATATAATATTATTGTATTAGATTGTAGAACGTGACAACCCAAATTCGAGACAATGTGGCGGTCCGAATTTGGGGGCATCAAAATTGTCCCAACTCCCCTTAAAATCCATAACGTAAGACCTTAGCATGTCTTCTAGCGTTTGAATTATTCTTTCACTTTATCCATCCGTCTGTGGATGATATGCCGTGCTCAACCTCAGTTGTGTTCCCATCTGTTCTTGTAAGCTCTTCTAGATGTTCGAGGTGAATCGCGGGTCGCGATCTGACACAATCGAAACTGGCACTCCATGTCTTAAAACAATCTCTTTAACATAAATCTTAGCTAATTGGTCTAAGTTGTACCTAACTCTTATCGGCAAGAAATGAGCCGACTTCGTCAAACAATCCACTATTACCCAAATAGCATCGTATCCTTTATGCATCGTTGGAAGTCCTACCACAAAGTCCATCGTGATATGCTCCCACTTCCACTCCAGAATCTCCAATGATTGTAGCAAACCACTGGGTCGTTGATGTTCAGCTTTAACTTTCTGACAAGTAAAACACCTACTAACATACTCTGCTATCTCCCTCTTCATATTTGGCCACCAAAAATTTGTTCGAAGGTCTTGATACATCTTGGTACTATCAGGATGAATCGAGTACCTCGAGTGATGAGCTTCATCCAATATTTCCTCTTTTAACTCTGGCTCACACAGAACCTAAATTCTTCCTTTAAATCTCAATAACCCTTCGTTATTAAGACTGTACGTATCCTCGGTACCATCTACAACCTTCTTCTTTACCCGTTCGCACTCATTAGTTCTGAGTTACACTTCTTTTACCTTTTCCACTATCGTAGGTTGAACTTCTATCGCAAATAGCTTCTCCCCTTCTTCGCTTGGACAACGCATTTCTAATTCCATCCTCACCATCTCTGTCACCAACTCATTCTGAGCTGTTAACATCGACAGCTTCTCCCGACCCTTTCTACTTAAGGCGTCAGCCACTACGTTCGCCTTCCCTGGGTGATACAGGATTTTGCAGTCATAATCCTTTATCAACTGCAATCATCTTCTCTGCCTCATATTCAACTCCTTCTGAGTGAAGATATACTTCAGACTTTTATGGTTTGTGTAGATCTCACATTTCTCCCCATATAGGTAATGCCACCAAAATTTTATGGCAAAAACTACTGCGGCAAGTTCAAGGTCATTAGTATGATAACTTTTCTCATATTCCTTCAACTGCATAGATGCATACGCAATGACTTTGCCATGCTGCATGAGCACGCAACCCAGTCCTTTATGCGAAGCATCACTATAAACTACGAAATTCCCCGTCTCATCCGGTAAAGATAATACCGGTGTTTGACTCAACCTTTTCTTCGGCTCTTGAAAACTATCCTCACACTTTTCTGTCCACACATACTTCACGGTCTTCCGTGTTAAATTTGTCAACGGCGTAGCTATCTTTGAAAAGTCCTGGATGAACCTTCGATAGTAACTCGCTAACCCTAGGAAACCCCGCACCTTAGTCAGCGTTTTCGGTTGCTCCCAGTTAATCACTGATTCCACCTTTGCTGGATCAACTGAAACCCCTTCCTTGTCAATGGCATGCCCCAAAAACACCACTCTCTCTAACTAAAATTCACACTTAGTGAATTTCGCATATAACCTCTCTTTTCTTAGTGTTTCCAACACTAATCTCAAATGTTTAGCGTAATCCTCCTTTGTCTTGGAACAGACTAGGATATCATCAATGAACACCACGACGAACTTGTTCAAATATTGTTTGAACACTCTGTTCATTATGTTCATGAATGCGACTGGCGCATTCATTAACCCAAATGACATCATTAAGAACTCGTAATTACCGTAACGAGTCCTAAATGCTGTCTTAGGTACATCATTCACTCTAACCTTCAACAAGTGATACCCCGTCCGCAAATCTATCTTTGAAAATTATTTTGCCGCTTTCAACTGATCAAAGAGATCATCGATCCTGGGCAATGGGTACTTATTCTTTATTGTTAGTTTTTTCAACTCTCGGTAGTCGATACATAGCCTCAACGATCCATCCTTCTTCTTTAAAAATAGTACCGGTGCTCCCCATGGAGAAACACTCGGTTGAATGTACTTCTTGTCCAACAGTTCTTGTAACTGAATCATCAACTCCTTCAATTCCACTGGCACCATACGATATGGTGCCTTCAAAACTGTTGCTGTTCCTGGCGCAAGGTCTATAACGAACTCGGTCGCTCTATCGGGTGGAAGACCTGACAAATAGGTCGAAAAGACATCCGCATATTCATTGATAATAGGTATCTATTCCTGTGACAACCCGGATTTCTTAAGAATTTATAAATGAAAATTTAATAAATAAATTCTTATTATGAGATGTTTTGAGTATGAGTATGTGTATATGTGTTATATATTATGAAATATGTGATTTGGTGTGAAGAGAATTGTATATATTAATTTTAATATTTATTGAAGTAAATAAATATTTTAATTTATTTATTTATTGAGTTAAATAAATAAATTATGTGATGGTTATGGAGTAATTTAATAAAGTATAATATATTAATTAAATAAATATTTAATTATTTAATTTAATTAATATATAATAATTTTATGTTATAGTTCTAATTTAATTGAGATAATTAAATTAGATGAAGTTATATGATAATTGTTGCATGAAATTATAATTAGCGAGTAATTATAATGTGATAATTTTTATGTGATTAATTGATGTTAACTTTTAATTAATTAAATTTTTATGATAAGATTTAATTAATTAAAGTATAACATTAAGAATATTTGTTAAAGGATTTATTAAAAGAATAAAAATATTTTTTAAATTAGTTTTACCCAAACAAGACCCTTAAAACTGTTTTTAAAAGGTTTTACCAAACAAGGCCTTAACTACAAAAAAAATCTGTTTTTAAAAATAATGTTGTTTTGCCAAACAAGCCTTAGGGCTTTTAAAATTCAAATTTTAACTTCTTTATATTAATTGCAATTATGGTATTAAATTGGGTGGTTAAATATTGGGAGTTATATATTATATAATTATACATATAATATATATCATATTAGTTATATGTATATTGTAATATACGTTAGTTTAGAAAATAAAAGAGTTAGATGTTAGTCAATTAGAACAAAAGAAGAACAAAAATAAAGAGAAAGAAAAGAAAAGTTAGAGAGAAAAGAAGAGAGAAGAAGAAGAGGGAAGGAGGAAGGCTTTGAGAGAAAGTCCTTGTTAAAACCTCACCATCACCATCATCATCTTGTTCTCCTAAGCAACAAGGGTATAATCTCAATTTCTTGTTTTTAATTATGTTTTCATTTTCTTCATGAGTATTAGTTCTCCGTGTATATGAATTAACGAGAAATTTATATAAACATGATGTATGTGTATGAATTGTGTCAATATATGCTTATAATTAATTTATATGCATAATTAGGATGTTTAATCCATGTGTATATGATGAACATGAGGGATTCATGTTCATCAAGAAGTTAGAGAGAAAATATTTTGAAAATATGTATAGTTTTCTTTTAAAATCAAAAGTTTATGTTTGATTGTTCATATTTGTTTAAATTAATTGTAGATGATGATAGCATGTTTAAAAATTTATTTACTATGCTTGAAATTGTGTGAATTGGTTTAAAAATAAAAGTTCAGTGTTCAATTTCATCAAAAACACTTAACAATGGCTTTTCTTCAAAAATCATGAAATTGAGTTTTTGATTATGTGTTTTAATGATTCAATGTGTTAAAACATGTTAGAAACTTTAATATTATGTTTCTGTAAAGTTTTATGTGTAATTGGTTGGCTAAATTCAGAACTCGATGTGGAGAAATATGCCAAATTGGCTTTTTCTCTACACAGTTCGCGAACCAAAATTGAGCTGCTGTAGGGGGTCCGCCCCGGCGGGCCCTTTCAAAGCCAAAACCCCCGCCCCGGCGGGTGGTGTGCAGAAAAGAAAAAAATATTTATTTTGTGTATTTTGCTTGTATCATGAAAGTTAATTTAATGTGATAATTTGTATGAATTGAAGCATATATTAAAATGCTAAAATAATAGTAATGAATTATATTAATAAAATATAATGTGTAATTATAATTTGAATAATTATAATTGTAGTAAAGGTTTAATTTAAATTAGAATTTGTTAAATTATAATGAATATAGTTTGATTAATTATCATCAAAGTAAATGTTTAACTTGAAGTATAATTTGTGTAAATATAACTTAATATGTGATTATAATTTGGAATAATTATAATTAAGGTGAATGTGTAATTTAAATTGTAATTTATTTAATTATAATTTAATGAGTGCATGAATTGAAATTGATTATTTATAATCTAAGTAATTGTTTAATTTAAATTATAAGTTAATGCATGATGTAGTTTGATTAATTATAAATTATAATTTGTTTAATTATAATTTGATTAATTATTATTAAGGTAATGGTTTAAATTAAATTATAAATTGTGTAATTATAATTTGATTAACATAAGATGTAATTATAATTGATTAATTATAATTAAAGTGGATGTTTAAATTATAATTTATTTAATTATAGTTTAATATGAGTATGTAATTATTAATTGATTAATTATGTGAAATGTAATATGATTATGTGATGTGATTAATTATGTGGTAATTAATTATTAACTTATTAGTTAAAGAGGAATGAGTTAACCTAAATTGGTTAACTAATTATGAGGATTAGCTATGTGATAATTAACTTATATTGTTAATTATACATATAAATTTGACAGTGTGTGTCAAATAAATGGGAGAGAACTATGAAGTGTAAATTAAAATTTACTTAAGCGATTGCTAAGCGTTGCTAGGTGATTAATAGTTGATGTATATGGTAATACGTTATGTAGGATTCATGAAGCAGATAATTATAAGTTATTTTCGGTAATTGGTAATCTACGAGCTAGACAAGTCTTTCGGTTCCTATTTTCTATGTGAACTTGATGAACTATTTTAAATTGCATGATATGTTATATATTTTGTAACCGAGCATGATATGTTATATATGTTGTAATCATAAAATGTTAAAGTCAATTTATGACTATATTATTTTGGTTAAATAATGTTGATTGAGTAAGGAACTCAATCTTTATATTTGTTATGTGAATTAAAGCATGTATGCTATATTACTCTAACGATTATGAGATGTATGTTGAACATGTTATTTATGTGCTAAGTGATGCATGAAAATTGTTAGATCTTGTTGAGCTGTCGAGCTCACTCTTGCAAATAACCATTTTTTGCAGGTCAAGGATGCAAGGTAATGATACATGCTAGTTGAATGTTAGAGTTTAATAGCAATTCAAGAAGCTTACTTATGTAAATGAGAAATGCATTTAATGTTTTGACTGTAATATTTTTTTTAAAGTTGTAAAGTTGAGTTATCCGATGTATATGGATAATAATTGTAATGTAAGACTTTGTATAGAACTTAGAGGAAGTGATTCATGTAATAGAATTGAATCAAAGATATGTAAGGTAAAGGTTATGATTCAGAGCAATAAAGAAAGAATTATATAAAAGTTTTAAATATTCTGCATTTTTAGTGATTTTAATATCGAATTATGATGTAAAGTTAGAATAAAGTTGTATTGTTAACGATCGAGAATGAGAATTATATTATAAGAATTTTGCGGTCATTACAGTTCCAATGTTGCTCCTAATCGTTGGGTATCAACAACATGTCACATATAACCTTCGCATCCCTTCTTTAATAATTTCCTGGCTTGCGTTATGGTTAGACAACAAGAGCATCCCGATGATTTACTACTGTAGAACACTAACTAGGGTTTCTTAGAAATCCGAATGTTCACACTCCTATTTTGGCAATCTATTATCGCCCCATGGTTAACTAACCAGTCCATCCCGAGAATTACATTGAATTCGCCCAACTTTATCGATATAAGATCTACCGACAATTTGTTACCTCTAATATCTACACAATAACTCCTATGAACCGAATCAACAGGAATTACTTCATCGCTCGCTACCTTAATGTTTAAGGGTATTACAAGTTTTTGGGGGAGTAATCCTAATCGTTTAGCAAACTCACATGCTATAAACTAACACGTTGCACCCGAATCAAACAATACATATGCATTTATGTAGTTGACCGGATGTTCGCCCCCAGGGGCCGAACATACCACCGAACCTAACAAAACAAATGTTCGCCCCTAGGGGCCAAACATAAAAATAAACGCCAACAACATTTATTTTATGGAGTACGGTGGTATGTTCGGCCCCTGGGGGCGAACATTTATTTTATGGAGTACAGTGGTATGTTCGGCCCCTAGGGTGAACATTTATTTTATGGAGTACGGTGGTATGTTCGGCCCCTGGGGGCAAACTTTTGTTTATTTATGGAATTTTATTATATTTTGATAACTGTTGGGTTCGGATCTTTGGGTGATCCACTTGGTTGTTTTATGTTTTACTTATTTCTTGTATGAATTAAGTCATTTGTTAAGTGAAAAAGAAGTTTATCTTCGGAAAAGGGTTTATATTTTCATTCATAAAATAATGATAACATAGCATGTTTAAATTTACAACAAATAAGATAGATATAGAACTATTGTCGGGGAGAATTATCTTTAGACTTGTCTGCGGCTTCATCTTCATCTTCGTTTTCTGAAGAATCGAGAAAGGAAGGGTTCAGTGCGACAGAAGCGAGCTTGGCCTTGCCTTTGTCTAGGGCAGCTTCATACCCTTCAGTGAACATTTGTGTAATCTCTTCTGTTAGTTCAGGAGATTTGAAATATTCTTGGATAATTCGAAGCCTTAATTCATTGGTCAGAATAGGCCCCAGTGGTTTATACTCGGTGAATTTCTTCTCTAGAGTGATACACGTTTGATGGGGGTTTTCCTCCTTCTTCATCAAGTCTTGGTTTTGACGAAGGAGCACCAAGTTGTTATGCTTCAGTTGTTCATTTGCCTTTTGTACCGCTTCGCAATCTGTGAGGGCGGATTTTTGGCGGTTTGTGGCTTCTGCGACTTTGATTTTAAGTTTGAAAATGTCCCCTTGGAGGTTGTCGCAGAAGAATGAGGTGTTCTCATGTTCGCTCCTCGCTTTGGCCAGCGCAAATTTCAGCAGCTTGTTATCTCTTTTTAGTTGGTCTTCTTCAGCTTTGAGTTCATTCCATCGTTTCAAAACCCATCCCCAGATGGCATCGACCTATAAAAAAGTTAATGAGAAATCAAGATTTAAAAGGAATAAAGGGCGATATAAGGAGACTTTAAAGTGTAAGTAGATTTACCAGGCCTTGGTGCATGATCCAGGCGACAACAAGGTCAGTGGTGGATATGTCCTTGAATATGTGTTCATCAGCTGGAAGGATGAAGTGATTGAAGAGTTCGAGTGGATAATCATCAGGGTTTTCTGGCCAGAGGGTTGATGAGGGAGTGGCCCTTTGAGTTGGTCTAGGGGAGGCCTGACAGTCTGGTTGAGCTTGGCTAGGAGAGGTCTGTTCGGGGGAAGTTTTTGTGTTGGTTTTCTTAGAGGGAGGTTTGAAGGAACGATCTTCAGGTTTTTTTCATTTTTGGCTTTGGTTTGGAATGGGTTCGAGGATTTCTGAAGTGTTGTCTTGGGGGGGGGGTGGTGTGGTATAGGTAGAAGAGGTAAGGATTTTAGTTGAAGGATTTTTTAGGGCTTCGGAGGATAGGGGGATGATCTTGGTATGTCTTTTATTAATTCGGAGGATCTTTCATGTTAAGTAGGCTCTCTGTGATAGTAGGGATTTGGGTTATTTTTGGTTTTGGTGCCTTTTTGATCGCTCTCTTTTTCATTCGGGTAGAGGTCGTCGGCTCTGCAGAAGTGGTCTCATTGGGGATGGCTTCGGAAGTTTGGGGGTCGATCGATTCGTCGGTAGTTTTGCCAGAAAGGAAATCTTCGAGGTTCTTCCTTTCGGCAGTTATTGGTTTGATAAGGGATACTGCATTTAGAAAGTGTGTTAGGATAATTGACAAGTCAGAAAGGTAAAGCAATCAGAAAGAAGGGTTCGACAACTTACATTTGTGGTCATAGAACCAGGCTTGTTTGGTCAAAAGGACAGAACTCCATTCCTTTATCGGTAGTTTTTCGATTAACTTTGCCATCTCTATCACTCGATCTGGGGTAGTATCGCCGATAGAGATGTTTAGTCGTTTGTATGAGGCCCAGTTTGGGAGTTTGTGTGTTTTCGATCCTCGGACGAAGAACCAATCTTTATGCCAACCTTTGTTGCTCGAGGGGGCATCCATCAGTGGACGTTTCTCAATCTTGGCGTTGGGTTTTGGAGATTGTTTACTCAAGACTTTGAAGTCGGGTTCCCGAGAGCCCGTTAGCACAAACAGTGTAAAAAGGAAGCCTATAGAGGGAGGTACACCAACCTCATGACAAAATATGAAAAAGGCGATGATGTTGATATAGGAGTTCCACACCAGTTGGGTAAAGCCGATGCCGATGAACCCTAAGAGGGTCAGGATGAAGGCATGTAGGGGTAGCCGAACGCCTTTCTCCAGAAGAGTAAGGGGCATGGCAGTCCAACCATTTGCTCGGTGGTACATTCGATCGGTGGGAGAGGGGGCTTTCAGTTGGTGAGTATTGAGGATGTGGTAGTGTTTTCGAATCACGGCGAGGTCTGCATTAGTGATTCGGGAAGGAGTGTTGGCATGGGGGAATCATGCTTCGTCGGGGTATTCGCGCATCACCTTCTGGAAGTCAGTTTCAACTGGTTCTGACGTTTGAGAGGAAGTTTGGCTGATGGTGGTGGTTGTGATGGTGGAATCTGTGGTCACGACGTGGATGTTAGGATTTGGATTTGTGACAATCCAAAAATTTATAAGATCTTAAATGATTAAAATAATGGTTAAAGGATAAAACCTAGATGAGAATTTGAGGTATAATTTAAAAATTTTAAAGAATAACCTCTACGGTTCACTATTTAAATGAGAATATAGTATATATGGTTTATAAAATTTTTAAACCCTAGAAATGAATCTAAATGTGTTTAATGGAATATTAAGAATAAGGTTATATAACTTAATATATATATATATTAGGTAGGGTAATTAAATACTCTAAGAGATTTATTTTGTACATCTTTAATAATTAATTTTATAACCTAAGTAAAGCAAGTCTAATTGGGTTATGAAATTAAAATGTACGAGTAAGGAATTTATTTATAAAGGTGTGTAATGGAACCTTAACTAAATGATTAGAGTAAGATAAAAATTAAAAGTATGGAACTAAGTTGATTTTATGGCCCAAGGAATTAAATAAGTAGCTCAATTATTTATTTAAGCATTGGATTTGTAGCTAATTTGATTTAATAAAATTAAGTTATTATATTAGCCCAATATTTTATGTATGGGACAAGTATTATGATGACCCAAATTAATTTGTAGAGGAAGGCCCAAGTTCATTTTGTTAGTAAGCAAAACTAGCAAAAAGGTAAGCTCAAAGAATTAAATGAAAGCCCAAGACTTGAGCCCAAATCAAGGAGGGGTAGTATAGTCATTAGATAAGTTTTAATAAAGACCATTTTGGATGAATACAAGGCACATGGCCGGTTTTGCAAGGAGGAGATAAGGGAGATGTATATCATCGTTAGATTTGCTTTAGATAGTAGATTTACTTTTGAGGTGTCATTATTTCAACGGGCCAACCCTTTATTCTTTCTTGCAAGCAACCTTTTCTTGATGAGGAGAGAGAGAAGGAGCCAAGCTGTTAGTGGATTAGATATAACAAATATATCTACTAGCACACAAATTACCAAATTAATAAAACTTAGTTTATTTCTCTCTCATCTTTTATTTCTTCTAGTTGCTAGCAAGAGAGAAGGAGAGAAAGATAGGGTCATGTTCGGCCAAGCAAAGAGAGAGGAGAGAAGGAAATTTTTGGTGTTCATAGCTTCATAATAAAGGTTTAGAAAGAAGAAGAGGAAAGAAAAATCAAGTAAAGGTATAAAGGATTCTACTTATATAGTCTAATTTCTTCTTGATTTGATTTGAGTTTAATTTTGTAAAGTTATGATTTTGAGGCTCCAAAACCTTGGATTTAGGCGTTTAATAGTATTTCAAGTTTAGATCTAACCCTATTATGGATCAAAAGTTGGATCTAAACTAAGAAATGGGAAATAAGTTTTCAAAAGTAAGAAAACTTAATTTTTCTTATCCTTGGTTGTGTTTTATCTTATGTTTTGTGATTTTTGGTGAAATGGATCACGGATCATAATAGATCCATGAATATATTTGGTATTAGTTTATGTTATGATATTTGATGATGGATTATGTTGGTTATTAGGTGAGAATATGAAAGTTTTCTTAGAAATCATCAAGTATGAAAAATCAGATTTTTATAAAAATAAAGTATGAAATAGAAACGACCATATCTCTCATTGTATTTCGAATTTTTGAGTGTGGTCAATTTCTGGAGCTAGATATACAAGTCTTCTAACTTTTTCAAGTGGAATCACTAAAAAAGGAATTATAGATTTCAGGGTGGACTGAATTTAGTAAAGGACACAAAATCTGAAAAAGGCCAAAATGCAATCTGTTAGGAACTGCCAGGGGCAGTTTCGTCCATTTTATTTTTGTAAAAAATTCCAATCTTTTGAGACATTAAAATATATGAGATAAAGTAGGTTGTGTCAAAAAATGAGCTCATTTCGACTAAAATTGAGCAAGTTATGACCATTTTAATATTTGAGTTTTTTCGACGAAAATTGCTATAACCGGAGTTGTATAACTCCGATGGCCACAAAATTTAAACTGGAGGCTCACAATAACATGTGTAAGATTCCGCCAAGAGTTGGGAATTTTTGGAGTTAAGCGTGAGGTAGTTAATTTCTTAAGGAATTAACTAGAAATGGATTTTTGAAAAATACTAAAGGAAATTGAAAAATTTCTAAAAAATTATTTTTGTGTATGAAATACATGTTTTTATGTGTGGCCAAAAGATAAAAAAAATAATAAGATGATTAGGTTAAAAAAGGAGAATCCAGTTTGCTGGATTAGAATCTAGTTTGCTGGATTGCAATCTGGTTTGCTGGATTGACTATCAAGTTGTTGGAATGATCTATTTGAATAATCCAGGTTGCCGGATTAGAGGTTAGTTGAATCCAGGCTTGCTGGATTGGATGTCAGTTGAATCCAAGTTGCTGGATTAGAGGTTAGTTGAATCCAGGCTTGCTGGATTGGATGTCAATTGAATCCAGGCTTGCTGGATTGGAGGTCAGTTGAATCCAGTCTACTGGATTAAAAAATAGTTTACTAAATTGAAATTCAGTTTGAATCCAGGTTGCTGGATTAGGTATTCAGCTTAATAAATTATAAAGGACTTATAAAATAAAAGACTAAGTGTTAATTCACAAGTTATAAAAATAAAGTGGTGTTAAGTCTAAGGTTGTGCAATCGTACCCTTTAATGGTTGATGTATAGTAGCTGGGCTAAACGACTCCTTCATATGGGGAAGGTATCTACGAATTAGTAACCGATCTAACTCAATGTGAAAATAGTGTAGACGAGACGAAAACTAATTTGTTAGTTATTTGTTAGAAACCACTCAGTATACTATATTGAATACTATTAAATACTCGATGTGTGCTAGGTTTAGACTTGTAAATAAGTATGGTGTTAAGGATATCTAATATTTGACTATGTGGTTAAGTGTTAGATGGTTTACTTTTAAAGTAATAGTATTATGAGATAAGTATGTTATACTAATTAAAAGATCAATCTTATTACTGTTAAGTCTTTTCAATAAAGCGATTAAATTAGATTGCGTAGCAGTAATCAACGGTACAGGCAAGTTTTCTTTAACTCAAACTTGAGTTATATTTTCAAAGCATGTTCGTGAATAATTATTGTTGATTAGTCACATCTATACTGATTATTGATTAGCACCTTGTGCATGTTATATATGTTCATCAGGTATGAAAGGCTGATCACCTTCATTACCATATTATTAAGTTGAATTTGTTCATGTTCATTGTTGGCCCTTCAACATATTGATTATGTCATTCAGTATTGAAATTAATTCATATTCTTTCACAATCATTATATTGTTGAAAGCTTGCCAGCTTATTATTCTTTTCAATCGTGATATATCTTCATTTGAACTTAAACTTGCTGGGCAAACTTGTTGCTCACCCTTGCTATATCATGATAAAATTTTCAGATTAAGAAGAAACATCGAATACAGGCAAAGGCAAAGACAAGTTCCAGGATTGAATTATTATACGGTTAAAATGGTATTTGTATTAGAGGAATATGACATTGTATGTCGTGTAGAATATGAATATGTGTATTAAGTTAAGGTTTCAGACCTTGAGAATTATGTGTAAAGGTTATTGTATAAACAATTTATGTTTATATCTTTCGCAATAGATATAGAAATGATGTATCATAACGTACCAGGTCCGAGGTTCTGGGGACCCAAATTTGGGGGCGCTACAAGATTGGTGGTGGAGGAAATAGAGGCAGTTATGGGCGGTGCAGAAATGGTGGAAGGGGAATAGCGATGATGGGTTCTTCAGTGGTGGAAGAGGTATTCTCGGATGTTTGAGAAGATGCCATTGTTGGAGCTTTGAAGAGTGACGGCCGGAATAAGGGTTTTTACAAGAGAAGGGAGAAAGAACGCTGATATTGCAGAATGAGCAGGTGAAACTATTTTAAATGGGGGGAAAAGGGGGTTTATAGTTTTGTCTTTTCAGCTGTGCTCGAATGCCGAGGGACGACTCATTAATGGGTGTCATGATGGGGCACGTGGATGGAGTTGAAAGGGTGGTTTTTTATGTGCCGTATGGGCTTCGAAGTTTCTTGGGTTTGATCTTATTTATTATTAATTGGGCCATATTTGGAGTACTCTTCTATTAAATATTTTATTTTAATGGAAGACTGGGGGGCAATGTTGGGCCACATGATTATTTGGGCCCGGGTTGTATGGTGGGCTGTGATCCATATGAGGTTATTTAGGCCCATGTAGGGGCTTTGGTGGTTGGGATACTTTAGGGAATCAAGGGTTCCTAATTATATTGGGTTTCTAAATATAGAAGGAGATGTTAGGATTTGAACCAACTTCCTTATTTTTAGGAGATCTTATACAAGAATAAATGAATTATACCTGATGGGGATCCCTAATCCAATATGGGAAAGGACTCTATGGAGGTGGTGAGATCACTATAAATACAAGGCTTTACCCTGATTCTAAGGTACACATATTATTAATAATTCTTCAATTGTCGTGACGCTTACGCAATGACCTTGCCATTTTACATAAGCACATATCCTAGTTATTTATGCGACGCATCACTATACCCCATAAAATTTCTCTTGCTATCCGGAAGGGATAACATAGGTGCCGAACTTAACATCTTCTTAAGCTTTTGGAAGCTTTCCTCACACTTCTTCGTCCAAATGAATTTTACCGATTTCCTAGTAAAATTCGTCAGCAGAGTTGCGATTTTAGAAAAATCCTGAATGATTCTTCTGTAATATCCTGCTAATCCAAGAAAAATTCTCACTTCCAACGGTGTCTTCGGGTGATCCCAGTTCATCACAGCTTCGACCTTGGAGGGATCTACCGAAATTCTGTCCTTATCAATCACATGTCCAAGAAATTGCACCCGCTTAATCCAAAATTCGCATTTCAAAAATTTGGCATACAACTTCTCTCTTTTCAACGCCTCTAATGTCACCTTCAGATGCTCTACGTGTTTCTCCTTGGTCTTCGAATACACCAGGATATTGTCAATAAACACCACCACAAATTTGTCCAAAAATCCACAAATTTGTCCAAAAATGGTTTGAATACTCTATTCATTAGGTCCATAAATGCTGCAGGAGCATTCGTTAGACCAAATGACATCACCAGAAATTTGTAGTGACCATACCGAGTCCTAAACGCTGTCTTCGGAACATCCTCTGTCCTTACCTTCAACATATGGTAACCACTTCTCAGATCTATCTTCGAGAAATATCTCGCTCCCTTCAATTGGTTAAACAAGTCGTCGATTCTAAGCAGCAAATATTTATTCGTAATCGTGACCTTGCTCAACTCTCTATAGTCAATGCAGAGCTTCATTGTCCCATCCTTCTTCTTAACGAACAACATCGGCGCTCCCCACAGCGATACGCTCGGCTGTATATACTTCTTGTCCAAAAGCTCTTGCAGCTGCACCATCAATTCTTTCATCTCTACCGGAGCCATACGTTATGGGGCCTTCGATATTGGGGCAGTTCCTGGGGCCAAATCGATCACGAACTCCATTTTCCTATCTGGCAGAAGTCTTGGAAAATCATTCGAAAATACGTCCACGAAGTCTCTCACGACTGGTATTTCCTCTAACTTCGGACTGTCTTTACGATTATCGACTATGTAGGGTAAATATCCTACACAACATTGTCTCAACAACTTCCTGGTCTGCATTATCGTCAGACAAATCGCTTATCTCGGTGACTTGCTGCCATAAGACACAACCTTTGACGGAGTCATAAGGTTAATACACTTCTTGTGGCAATCAATTATTGCCCCATAATTAAATAGCCAATCCATTCCCAAGATAACGTCAAATTCCCCAAGTCTAATCGGGATAAGATCTACGTTTATCACGTTACCCTTAATATCCACCCTACAGTTCTTGTGTACATACTTAACAAGAATCACTTCCCTATTCGCAATCTCAATGTTCATAGGATATTCTAACTCGTCCTTAGGCAATTCTAAGTTCTTAGCAAAGTCATCTAATATAAATGAGCAAGTAGCACCCAAATCAAATAATACATATGCATTAACATTATTGATCGGAATGATACCTGACACCACATCGCGTGACTGCACAGCATCTTGTACGGTCATGTTGAATGTACTGGAAGTAGGTCGATTGGTTGGTGTTGGTCCTATAATCGTCAGAGCATTGCCACCGCTACTTTCCCTATTCCCACCTGCTTTTGCCCCTCCAGATACCTTCTTGGGACAGTCCCTTGACAAGTGGTCCTTAGACCCACATGTGAAGCAGGCGCCCTTCTTAGGGTTAGGACAGTTAGGTGCTATGTGGCCTTCCTGACCACAATTGCTTTCCTTTCATACAAACCTTCAGGTGATTCTTCCCTCAAGTCGGACATGCTTCTACCCTTTTCTTCTGGCTCCCTTACTGACTTCTAGTCGATATGCTGTTATTCCACCTTCTCTTCTGATTATTACTGCCCCCATTGTTACTACCACTAGCCTTGTTGTTACCTTCACCTTCACTCTTCTTCTTCTTTTTCTCTTGGTTATACTTGGTCATAGCATCGCTCCCACCTTCAGCTATGATTACCTTATCCAGTACTCCTGCAAAAGTGTTTAGCTGGAACATTGACACTTTGCTTTACAACCAGGACTTCAGTCCCTGTTCGAATCTCCTAGCCTTCCTCTCGTCAGTATGTACTTGATAAGTTGCAAACCTAGCCAACTCATTAAATCTTGCTGCATAGTCTAGCACAGACATGTTGCCCTGCTTTAGCTCTAGAAACTGAACCTCCATTTGGTTCTGTGAGCTCGTCGGGAAGTACATTTCGAAGAATATCACGCCCTGTCCTCCCCGAACCTTGTTTACCTACCACCAATAACTGGCCTCCGCCTTCAGCATGAATGTCGCAGACGCGGTCTTCTGATCCTCGTTGACTCTAGCGACATTGAAAACCTTCTCCATCTCCATGACCCAAGTATATGCTTCAATTGGGTTCATGGATCCCTTGAACTCTGGCAGTCCCACTGCCTTGAAGACCTTAAACATCGTGTTCGGTGGAGCTTGCTGCTGATTAGCCATTGCTCTAGTCAATAAGTTAACCAATTGCTGAACGGGGTTGGCATTGGCATTAACGTCATTGTTATTCGTTGACCCTTCTTGGGTCGGTCAACGAATTGGGCGTCTTCTCGGCGACATATTTTTGTTTAAGATATACGCTTATTAGATCTTTATTCATTTCCTTAAATATTTAAGGCTTAACTTAAATACTTTAAGAAAATCACTTAACACATATCATCTCAAATAAACTTTGATATTTTATTCAATCAAAAGTTTTAAACAAAGCAAAATAACATCACTGTTATTTACATCAACTATCCTGAGATAAAGAATCTTCAGGATTTAAATCATCATCATATTCCATGGTTTATAATCACATCGGAATTTACATAATTAACTACCAAAGAAATATTCACATAATCATGGTCATATCACGGCCTACTAAGGCGTTGAACAGCTTTTCTGCGTTCCTCTTCCATAATACGGAACATTATCCTACGGTCCAGTATGTACCAAGGAAGGTCCTCGAACTGAACTTGATAGTAGAAAACTCGATCCTGGGCCTTATCAATCGCTGTCTAGAATGTGCGGTCCGTTTCCTCAATCTTAGCCTTCTTTTCCCGATCATTATCCTCGGCAAGATCTGCACGTCGTGAAGCCCTCATCCAAGCATCCTCTGCTATGGCACGCTTCGCTGATTCCTTTTGCAAATCATTCTTCAGCTTCTCTATCTCAGCTGACTTTTCTTTACTTTGTCCCTTTTCATGAACCAACTCCCACTCCACGTCTCCAAGATGTGTATCCAGAGTCTCGATTTTGCCATCTTTCTGCTCGATGGTAGTCTGGTGAGCAACCATCTTCTCCTTCAGCTCCCAAATAGTATCCTGTAACTCAATGTTACAGTCATATAGCTCGTCGTACATCTCGACACTGATAGAGTTTGGTGGAAACTCATCAGGGTCCTCATCCTCCTCCTCAGCTGCCTCAACCTTAATCTCCTAAGAGTCCTCCTCTGAATCGAATAATGGCTCATGCTCCTAACCAATAATTATGATCAAAGGAGATGGCTCTCTACTAACCAACTTCTCCCAGACTGTATGAATGTCTCGGGGCTTCTCCTCAATAGCCACTTAGGGTACAACCTCCCTAGGCTGACTGGATCCTCCAACATTCGACATCCCGACAATTAAAATTTTAAGTCTTAGTTATTACGTGATGCTAATCGATACTCGCTATTACTCGATGATACTCGCGAGTTCATAAATATAAACACATAACATATAAGGTAATTTATTATCTTTCTTAGAACTCGATAAGAGTTTATCATTACTATGTTATCGAAGGCTACTACCCTAAGGTTTTCCCCCACCTAAGGTTCATAACCTACGGCTCTGATACCAACTTGTGACACCCCCAAATTCGGGTACTTCAATTTCCACTGGATTTGGTGTTCACTGTACAAACATCACATTTTATCTACCTATAATAAATGCAAAAACATAAATAAATCAAAATCCTCCCCTTAAGGGGTTACAACATCTGAATAAATAAATCCCAAGTCATCTAACCTTAATACACCGAGTGCGGAATATAAAGAAACAAATAAGTCTTAACATAACATCAAAGTCTTAAAACAACATAATCTCAAATAAAAAACAAGTCTTCAACACTTTTTAGCTTTGCCCTTGCCTTTACTAGTGTGATGCTCGTTAGTTCTTTCATTCTTAACTGCAATGTTATTATGCAAGAGTGAGCACGATTGCCCACAAGTATAACAATATAATAGAAATAATAACATGCGAGTAAATCAAAGAGATTTGAATAATAGAAGGCTGGACTTTTGAATCAAGAATGAATACAAGAATCAAAAGTACATCTGAGGGTCATAAGACCATGAACTATGTCCCAGGTTGTCAAGTATTTCTACTTTAAACCTTTAACAATCATAAGACTATATGGACTCTACTACTCATACTTAGGGGGATCACTCCTTAGTACCATGAATGTGCACAACATCTCAACGCTAACGCGTAAATAATCCCCTAAAAAAGGGTTATTCATCTCAGTTAGACATCATAGTCCGTACCAAAGAAAATTTGATTTGGATAAGCTCAATAATTGTTCTAGAATTTAGAACGTTCACCAACTATGAACTAGTTGAATCAATAAGGGTTCACTAGTCTTACAAGGTTCAACAATAACTGATAATCAAATTAAATAATGAATCTCAAAAGTATACAATTGGATAAGTATTGTATACTGAAGTAATGCTTTAAAAGAATTATATCATCCCATATGGAATCTTGACTTGAATAAATAAGAATAAGAACTTGCTCAATATAGAAATATAAGTCTAGGACTTGCTCAATGAATAACTTAGAGTTAAGGAACTTGCATCATGATAATGAATCAAGGATAAAAACCTTTTTAATTAAAAGTAAGGATTAGGAAACTTGCGTAGTCATAATCGAGATAGGGTAAGAAAACTTATCTCGTGCACAAGCTACAATTATAATAATTCATGTTCCTCAATTAACCCTACATATCATTACATTCACTGTACAAATTAATTCTAAGTTCGATAATACTTATCGAATCACAAACATCAGCCTTTGAACACGTTATTAGACTTTACGAATAACGAGTTTAAATCACTTATTTTACTTATCAATTAATCACGTAAAATAAGTTAATAAACTATTTTAACATCTCAATATATAGTTAATATGTCATCATATTCATTATATTAGGTTTTTAACTTACATTTCTGGACTTGAACGCTTAAGTAACATTTTCTGGGCAAACAGCACACTGGCATGGGCGCACCCATTTTGGCCTTACTCACGGCGCGGCAGCGCCACATGGCGCGGGCCAATTATTCCTTGGAGCTGCGCGGTCGCGCCACTGTGCAGACAGAGTTGCTGCAGTTCACGAAGAACACAGAGAAAAGCCAAATAAATGCCAAATTAAACTAACACGACGATTGTTCATGTTACTCATGAACTAATAACTTAGCAGACACATGTAGCAACATACATAGCATGTTTTTAGCACTTTAGATTACATAATCGTTCAAATTAGAACACATAAATTTACTGTTTTTAGTTTTTTTTCAAAGTTTCGAGAAAAACATGAAATTCATCATTACAGATTCGTTATAACACCGAATCTGTCCGTTTGAATTTTGTTCTCTTCGTTTTAATATGCATAATCATAATCAATTATCAATTTCAAGTTAAATAAACAATAAAAGCATTCAAATTTGTACATAAGGCCATATTCATACTTTTTATACTCTATAACTTATGAAACTTTGATTAAAGCATAATTACATAAATTTGATTGTTTTAAAACATACATAAATGATAGAAAACATGTTATGAACATATATTAACATATATATGATCATATCTCAAGCACTTATCAAAATTGTTGTTTACAGAGAACTTCAAAATACAAGTTAATGGAGAACTAAGAACATGAAATATAACTTGGGTTAAAGAATATACCCTTGCTACTTGTTAAGATGATAAAAATCTTTCTTTTTGATTCTTTAAAACTCTTCAATCAAATAATTTCTTTTAATCTCTCGCTCTTTTTCTTTGAAGTTTGCTTAACTGATGAATAATGAATGACAACTGATATCTAAAACTGTGACGCCCCGAAATCTGGCCTATTCTTCCTACTGAATCTCGTGCATTACAAGTACTTCTCATTCCATACATACATCATTAAATCCTGAATATTAATGATATATCATTCCATTCCCAGGTTCTGTTACCTCAAAATGTTCATTCATTAAGAATAATGATAATTACATTATTCTTATCACATTACATCTGTGACTTAATTGGTCACCATATCTACAGAATAGTTTAATCTAACTATTCTCCAAGTCTTGGCCTTGTTCTTTACGCTTGTTCATAACATGGACAATACTTCATCTTGCGACGCTAATGGTATTCTCAACCAAAGCTTCTCATCATCGTAGGACGTCGATCATCTTGATCTTCATCAGGTCCTTTAATACATACTACCGTCGTTCGCTAAAAATATTTTTATTTCAAGCAAGTGTGAGCATTCAATTGCTCAGCAAGTCATAGCAGTTGAATATTAATCAACTTAAGAATCAAAGTTCTTTTAAGACTTCAATAACCGAATAATGGTTATGAAGCAACTCGAATAATAGGAATACGTTCCAATTCCTATCATTTTAACACACACATCACATATACATTGTCATGCTTTCATCCTTCTACTTCTTTCATACACATTCTGTCTGGCTAGAATCAATAGCACAGACTTAACAAGAACGGTTCATGAATAAACCGAACTCTTCATACTTAACAGTTCAATCACAGAATAGTTTATTTCACTGAAACACCGAAGTGCTAACATTATGGCACAAGGCCTCATACATACTACCATCTGGTACAGATATTGCACATTTGCACATACGAAATTTCTTCCTCATGTTCAACATTTGGGAAAGTTAAGAAACTAACATTCATATGAAAATGAATGAAGTTATGAACTTGCATCAAGTAGAACTTGAGCAAGATTAGAAAACTTGCCTTTCACACAGCTACCGCTTAGGGTTTACGCTGAGCTGCTCATCGAAATTCCTATGTATCACACAAGAAATTACAAATGCCAATTAGTCAAATACTTGACTTATGAATTGGTTTAACTTCACTTTACTTCTCATTACTTCCTATGGTTCGCGTTCTTGTAAATTAAAGTGTACGCGACCAACTTTCATTCTTCCATCCTTTCACTACATTTCATACCACGTCTGGTCCATACGACTCAGAACGTTCATTCATCTTATTACCATTAACTTGGCTCTTCAATGTTATACGTTATTCTTCATTCTCTAATTACCGTTTGTTACGGTTTATCATCATTCATATGCCAACATACGTTAACATTTAAGTTATACAACCAATGTATACTTAGAACGTTTACTTAACGCCGATACGATTCACGAGAATCGTTCACGCATCCTGTGTTCACGTTACTCGTCACTTAATTTCATTCAACCTTTACTTAAGGTTTAAATCACTTGTTTAAGTGTTACATTAAGTGAATTATACGTTTACTATCTTTCTTGTGTCATCAACCGACTCTCGTCGATCATCGTTAGACCTCATGACAAGTGAAACCCTAATCGGTTCGCTAGGTCGCACGTATTTCCACCAGATTCCCATCATCGAACTCCGAATATAATTAAGTAAGTTTGAAATTCATTTCTTTACATTCTCGCATGCCACACCTCTAGTACATAACATGTAACCTTGAGGCATGCATCAAACTCGACCACGAACCCCAGATCACATTTTAGGGTTTTGAGTTTTAGAAATTAAATACGTTTTGTCAACGTTTAATCCTTGAAATTGATCTTAAACACATTTTTAAGTGATCTCTCTTCATTAGTATTAATCATATACTTGCCCTATAATTATCATGTAGAAGGTTGGGACATAACATAGCCATGCCGAAAAATTTTCCTTAACGGTGCGGCCCGCGCTTCTTTTCCCTTTCACACGGCGCAGTTCGCGCTGCCTATGCAGGGAACCTGACCCGGACTGGTGCGGTCAGCGCTGGTTAAGGCGCGACCAACGCTTGTCCTGCATCTCAGAAAATTTTCCAAGTTTAGAAAATTTCTGAAATTCTCGAGTTCGTAATGTGATCGTTATAACTCGGAATTGGCTCATTCCAAAGCCAATAGTTCATAAATGATATGTTCTATCATTCTATCAAGTCAAAAATCAGTTCTGAATCTATTGGCGATAATTTAGCCAATTAGTCCATTTCTACGTTTTCGTTAAACGTTCGTGAACGTTCGACGCTCGATTTTTCTTTTTAACTCCGAACTCATTCATTCTTGCTCTTGCAAGTCTTATTTACATAATTACACGTGTTGCAATCAAAAACCAACATTTTTGAATCACATGACGACTTTTGACTTTCATTCCGGGAAATTCACGATTTCGACGCTTAACGTCTAATCGCGTAAACTTCAGCCGAAATTTCGTTTCTTGATATTTCTACGTCAAACCAACTGAAATCAATCCATTGGTTGTTCATCTACGATTCTCACTGTAACGCCAGAGAAAATCGAGCGTTTATGTAAATAAATTTTTATTTGATTTATTGAATAAAATTTGGATTTATTTGTTTATTAAACTGAGTAAGCTAATTGTAGGTCATTTTATGACCTAGAGAATGCAAAAATGAGTAGGATTCTGGCTACGTGCTAGGAATAAATGATATGAATTTATAAGACGATAATAAAAGGTTTTTGAGAATAAAAATATTTTGGAAAAAGACGAAATAGACACTATTCAACGCTAAGGGTAGGGTTTGACCCTTAGGGTTAAGGTTTATGGAACCCTACGTCATTTTGAGAGTTCAGAACGTTAGAATGTCATTCTGTCGAAAGATTTGACGGTAATATACTGTGAAAAGTTAAGTTAGCCGAGGAAAGTTTTCTCGGGAGGAAAAGTGCGGGAATCATTATTCATCCGTTTCTGCTCGGAAATTTATTTTAAAATTTTGAGAAACGCGTAATGATAGGATTTCGATACGAGATGAAATATGTAATAATATTTTATTTATGACTCACGAAGTTTTCACGTAGGTACTTAAAAAGCCTAAGCGTTAGGGAAAGTGAAATTAATGATTAATGGTTTTCGTATAATAATTAATGATTATTATACGAAAATAATATGCGTATAATACGAGGTATTATACAAGAATAATATGGAGAGTATACGATAATTATACGACGTATAATACGAATTTTATATGGAGTAAATACGTTGAAATGAATTGAATGGGTATTAATTTTGATTAAAAATTAATAAGTTTAACCCATGGGTCTAACCGTTGGCTAAACGGGTGGGTTTAACCCACGGTTCAACCCACAACCCATGTTGGACATGGGGGAGCAAGGCCACATGGGAGCATGTGGTAGCACAAGGGGGGGACATGGGGAGCCATGTGCTAGTACATGGGCTTGAACTTGGTGAGCAAAAAGTAGAGGAGGTTGGGCCTAAATTACCAAACTACCCCAACTCTTGCCAATTCTATAAATAAGAGAGCTCCCCTTCATATTTTCATTATGTGAAATTTCTATCCACCAACTTCTAGAGAGAGAAAGAGAGAGAGAGAGAAGAAGCTAGCTCTTGCCTAGTCCATCCATCTACTAAGAGGAAGAAAGACCTTGAGTATTCACACTCAACCCTACCAAGAACAAGAAAGGTATAACCTAAGAAATATGTAAAAATCTCTTTTCTTTAATAAATAGAATTTTGATAGAGAAGTATTTAAGGAAGCATAAACCTTAAGAAGTTACAAGGGTGGCTGAGTAGTGGCTAAGAACCCTAATAAGCCATGTATAATGGAGGGTTAAGGAAAACATTAAGAACAAAGAAGAACTTAATGAATTCTTAAGAAATGGACTAATGAACTTATTAAACCATTAAAACTTAAATGTTTTGATTGATAAGAATTAGTAATAATCAACTATGGGATTGATTCCCATTGAATTGAGCTAATAATAACAAAGAACGAAGATTCGACGAAAGTTACGCGATTAGACGATAATCGTTGAAAACTTAAATTTCTCGAATTAGAAGTCAAAAGTAGCCGTGAGCATCAGAAATGATGGTTTTTGATTGTAACACGTGTAATTAGGTAAATAAGACTTGCAGGAATAAGAACGGATTGATTCTGACTTAAAATAAAGATTTGAGCGTCGAACGTTCACGAACGTTTAACGAAAACGTAAAAATGGACTAATCGGCAAATTTCTTGCCGACGGATTCAAAAACGAATTCTGACCTGATAGGATGATAGAGCATATCATTTATGAACTATGGGCTTTGGAACGAGCAAATTCTGAGTTATAACGATCACGTTACGAGCTCGGGAATTTCAGAGTTTTCAAGACTTAGGAAATTTTTCTGCAGCATAGGTGCAGCGCAGGCCGCGCCTTAAACAGCGCTGGCCGCGCCATTCTGGATTAGGTCTACTGCATAGGTAGCGCTGACCGTGCCGTTTGCAAGGGAAATGGAGAGTGGACCGCGTCGTCCAAGAAAAATTATTGACCAAATGAAATGTTTACTCAACTTTTTCCATAAGTAGTAAAGTGTTAGTAAGTGATGAATGAAGATGAACGTATACCCTTTAAACGACATGTTTAACCAAGGGGTATGAGAATTAAATATTAAATAATCGTAATTAAACTTAATATTGGAAACCATAAACCAAGATTAAGTTAAGAAACAAGTGAAGTCTCATTAGCATCATGATTAGTGATGATCAATGAGAGTTCTGTATATAACATATGAATGTTAATAAGCCGTAATAACGTTAAATAACTTGAACAAATGTTATTAGTTTAACAATTCGATTTTGTTATACAAGAAGTGATAGTAGTGTGCATACAAGCCAATCATGTATGATGATAAAGCACATACTTTGTAAACAATCTTATTTATTTATTAATAAAATATTAATTTAAGGCATTTAATTATCTACATGGTGTTTTTTTTATAATATATAAATAACCCATAGTTTTAAGCAATGCTTTTAGAATCATGATGAGATCATGCTAATGAGATCTAAATTCTTAGAAAGCTTAAAAACTAAAATAGTTCCCAATTGTGGGATTACTAAAATGGGGATTAGTAAATCCGGATAGATTGGTACATATGTTGCTTGCTCATTGGATGAGGATGACTGATCTCATGGTCATTTGTGTGGAGACACTAAAGCAAGTATGTAGGTGCTTATTGGAGAATAAGTTTACTGAACGTGACTCGCTATGGAATACCTAATGGAGTTTTACTCGCCTGTCAATAAGAATTCCTAATGTGATAGTAGTATAAGTAATCATTGGACTTGATATCATCATAGTATCTTGTATGTAACAAATTATACTTTGACTTATTCCTTAAGGCCTTTTAAGGCATGTATAGAGTATGCTTGGGTATAATGAGTTGCATATGGAGATAATGTATGATCAATAAAGAATCTACCACCTCTAGTAAAAGAGGAGATATGTCCTATGTGATTCGTTAAATGACAACCCATGAATCCTTGGCCAAGGTGGAATGAAATTAGAAAGAGGTTTCTAATTTGCATTATTTAGAGTTGTGCATTTTCTAATCAAAATACTTATAATTAAATAAATTAAGACTTGACAGTAAATCCATGTCTTATATTTAATTGGGACATTGTATGGTGGAAGGATTGAATTGTACAGTAACTATTAACTCACAAGTTCTTTTATGATTAATGTTGAAATCTATATTTTCTGAAAAGTCGTTGATCGCTAGGGAGGCTTATCCCTATTGTAGAATAAATGTTATTTATTTAAATAGATTATTAGTTTAATTTATTTATTTAAATAAGATTAGAATTGTTCTAATTGATTTATTCACAACCGGTTTAATATGGAGAACCTAAAGGGTCACACCATAAAAGGAAGAAGAATTATTTAAGAAGAAAATGACATGATAGTAATAATGTATTAAGTATAATTAATTTAATCTATGATGATAGAATAAATTAAATAGCTTAATGTTTATTATTTAATATTTTAGAAATATTAAATATAAATTAATAAGAGAAGTCTTATTAATATTAATATTATTATTATTATTTTAATTCTAAAAGAGTTTAGGAATTAATATAATATTAGTATTCTCTCTCAATCCTAATAAGATTAGGATATAAATTAATTAAAAGTGTTTAATTAATTAATTAAATAAAACCCTATTCTAATTGGATTAGGAGGGTTAACCTAATATCTATATAAGAGTGTCTTATATCAGAAATAAGGTACGTGAATTTTTTCAAAGGTTGGGAGTACACATATTCTATAGAGATAGAAACAAGGGTTAAGCCAATAACCCATCTTCCTGAGTTCTTCATCTTCCTTGGTGGATCACCGTTAGAGGCCAAACATTTGGGTAGCTGACATTGATCAAGGGAAGGAGCCACTACAGAGGAATCAAAGGAGTAGAACTCGTACCTGAGGAAGCTTGGATCTTCAAAGGTATAATTCCATGTTCTCTCTTTTCTGTTATTGATAACTAACACAAAGCATGATCGTAGTTATGGGTTTGTATAAATTTTTGAAAACCTATGTTTTGCGCTTCCGCCCTATTTATGTGATTTGATTGCATGATTGCGTTACGTACAAACCCAACAGTGGTATCAGAGCCTAACTTTGTGCTAATTATCAATTTTATGATTCCATGTATGAATTGATGTGAGAATTGGATAGAATTTTCTGGACAAAATCGTTTTCTGCAAGTTTCTGCCAAGAACGGCGCAGCTGCCTAGTTCATTACTGGCGCAGCTGCGCCGGTCTGCAAAAACTGGCGCTTCAGGCTTCCTGCGCAGCTGCCCAGTTCATTACTGGTGCAGCTGCACCGGTTCCTGAATAGACCCTGAAATTTGATTTTTATTAATTAAGTAAACTGTTTTTTTAATTAATAAAGTTTTAAAATAAAGATGTTTATTTTATCTGAAATATGATTTCAGATTGCTAAAATTAAAGAAGTTTAATTTGGATTTATTTTTAATTAAAGTAAAAGAGTTTATTTTGTTTCAAAAATAAAATTTAGCAAAATTTTTGTCCATTAAATGACATCGATCCATATATGGAATAGCTTTATTATTCATGAGATGAATGGATATTTATTGATGCATATGTTGATGTGTATGATAATAAATGGGATTGATTATGAACTATGACCAATGTGATTGGATTTTATTTTGGATGAATGCTTGAATGAATGGGTTTTATAAAATGGGGTCGTCTTCTCTAGTTTTATTCTCGATGTAAATTCTATCTCCTTCCTATGTACTTTCCTTTGACTGCTGATCAAGATTTCTATTTAATTATAGTTTATGTAATAGAAATAGTTAGAATTATCTTGAAGAAACTGGAGACCAAGGAGAAAGGAGCGCGTGAAGACCCATTTGTATGAAGCCCGGGTTTAAATGTAATAGTTACATTTAAAATTTAAATTCTTGCACTCCTAGGTTTGACCTTTTGGTTCACTTGGTACCTCTAGTGAACCAAACTAAAATAAAAGTCCAGAATCAATCCGGGTAGAATATAGTATTCTATATTGCATGCTATATATTATATATATTATATTTTATGCAAACATACTTCGCATGTTTAATAAAATGACGCGTATTATATATATATATATATATATATATGTGCATGCGCGCTAAACAAGATGAGACAAATAATAACAAACCCCTCAAAGAAATAATATTAAGTCTAAAGCATTCAAATGATATTTGGAATATCGAACGTCGCCTTCTAGCATGATTAATTAATAGAGTATTAAATATTTAATATGAGTTTGTTGTGCTATCCACAAGGCGAGTATTGAGTATTTAAGATGTTAATTAATCACATTTGATGCTTATCAAGAAACTTGAACGATCTAGTCTTGTTGTGCTATCCACAAGGATGAACATTTTTCTTTTTTGAATTTATGAAAGTGTTAGGCTGGACTTAACTTAAATCATTTTAGTCCGGATGTGCACATAAATGACCATTATGATTTGAGAGGCAAAATAAAAAGAGTTACATGGTGATGTAATTGACAAGAGTTGTCCACCTATTTATTTGTATATCGCTTGTTGTGCTATCCACAAGGTTATATACATTTGAAATGGGATCCCTAATCTCACTAGCAAATCTTTAATTAGATGTTGCCGAACTATATAAGTGAGGGAAATATAATTTGATGAAAATAGTGGGAGATACCAATTTAAAATAAAGATCTAAATTTATTTTGGTATGCAAAGTTAATAAAATGAATGTTTGCTAAAAATGTTGTCTTTTCACATGCAGAATTTTAAAAATGTCAAAATCACTAATCTCACTACGAAGCATACTTGATGCAAACAAGCTTACCGGGCCGAATTATGACGACTGGCTAAGAAATCTGAAAATTGTTCTCACTGCTGAAAAGATTTCTTATGTCCTAAATTCAACTGTCCTTGAATCTATTTCGGAAACAGCCTCTGAGGAAAAGATTTCCATTTTCAATTAGTGGCAAGATGATGCATCTGTGGCTCAATGCATCATGCTCGCATTCATGAATAACGAGCTTCAGCGTCAGCACGTAAATATGGATGCTCCTGCTATGCTGCTTCACCTCAAGGAGTTGTATGGTGAACAGAGTAGGACTGCTAGATATGAGATATCTAAGGAGCTATTCCGATCTTGGATGACCGAGGGCACTGCCGTCAAGACTCATGTTCTGAAGGTAATCAATTTGATTGAACGCCTTGGACAGCTTGGGTTCGTCATGGATGGGGAGTTGAGTCAAGACTTGGTCTTGCAGTCACTCCCTGAGACCTTCTCGCAGTTTGTGGTTAATTTTCACATGAATAAGCTAGATGTCATCTTGCCTGAGCTGCTTAACATGCTGAAAACTGCAGAAGGTCACTTCTCATCTAAGAAGAACCATGTCTTGATGGTGGATTCTTCCAATAAAAGGAAGAGGCCCAAGGTGTCTTCTGAAAAGAAGAAATCCAAGAAGGCTAAGGAAAAGGGGAAAGAAAAGGAAAAAAAAAACTTGAACCAGCTAAAGGAATGTGCTTTCATTGCAACGAGCCAGGACATTGGAAGAGGAACTGCAAGAAGTTTCTAGCAGAGAAGAAGCTTGGAGAAGCTTCGACTTCCAATCAAGGTTTGTTTATGATTGAAATTAATTTTTCTGAAAGTCATAATTCTACTTAGGTATTGGATACCGGCTGTGGGTCTCACATATGTAACACTGTACAGGGACTGGTTAGAAGTAGAAAGCTGAACAATGAAGAGGTGATCCTACGAGTGGGGAATGGAGCAAAAGTTGTTGCATTAGCTGTAGAAACTTATTATTTAGCAATGCCTTTGGGCAAGTCCATTTATCTTAATAATTGTTATTATGTTCCGAATATTATTAAAAATATTATTTCAATTTCTGTATTGGATATGGAAGGATTTAACGTTGTTATAAAGAACAATAGTTGTTCTATTTATAAAGATGATGTTTTATATGGTATTGGAAATTTGCAAAATGGACTTTATACACTTGACTTACAAGAAAATATATTTTAAATTGAACAAACTAAGAAAAGGAAAAGAGATGATATTAATTATACTTACATGTGGCACTGTAGACTCGGTCATATCAATGAAACAAGATTATCCAAGTTGCATAAAGATGGGCTCCTCGAGCTATCCGATTATGAATCATATCCAACTTGTGAATCTTATCTTATGGGTAAAATGACTAAATCTCCTTTTAGTGGAAAAGGAGAAAGAGTTACAGAGTTGTTGGCATTGATTCACACAGACATTTGTGAACCTATGACAACAAGTACACGGGGTGGGTATTCTTATTTTATTACTTTCATTGATGATCACTCAAGATTTGGATATGTGTATTTAATGAAATACAAGTCAGAATCATTTAAAAAGTTCAAAGAGTTCAAAAGTGAAGTAGAGAAACAAACGGGCAAGAGTATAAAGATACTTCGATCAAATCGAGGTGGAGAATACTTAAGCGGTGAGTTTCTCAATTGTCTCAAAAAAATGGTATAATCTCACAATGGACTCCTCCAGGTACACCACAGTTAAACGGAGTATCTGAAAGGAGAAATCGAACACTGTTGGACATGGTTCGATCCATGATGAATTTTACCGACCTTCTAATTTCCTTCTGGGGATATGCCCTAGAAACGGCTGCATACCTACTTAACAAGGTACCTACCAAATCCGCCCTAAAGACTCCATATGAGATGTGGAAAGGGAGGAAACCAAATCTTAAGCATGTTAAGACTTGGGGTTGTCCAGCTTATATCAAAAAGTTTGAAAATGATAAGCTACAGACTAAATCTGATATGTGTAGATTTGTGGGATACCCTAAAGAAACCGCAGGGTATTATTTTTATCATCCTACTGATCAAAAGGTGTTTATTGCGAAACATGCTACCTTCTTGGAGAAAGAGTTTATTCATGAAGGGGTCAGTGGGAGTAAGATATATCTTGAGGAAGTTCAAGAACCACAAATTACCATGAATCAAAGTCAGGTACCTAACCAAGTAGAAGAACCTACTGTACCACACCCTGTTCGTAAATCTGGAAGAGTACCGAAGATACCTGAGAGGTATGGATTCGTTATAGAGGATGACGATGAGTTACACATCATGAATGATGATGATCCATTGAATTACGAATAGGCTATGAGTAATAAAGACTCAGGGAAATGGCTTGAAGCCATAAAATCCGAAATGGACTCCATGTATGAAAACAAAGTATGGACTTTGGTTTCACCACCTGAAGGTATTAAGCCTATTGGGTGTAAATGGGTTTTTAAGAGAAAGACTGGAGCAGACAAAAAGGTAGAGACCTATAAGGCCCGACTAGTTGCAAAAGGTTTCAAACAACGACAAGGAGTTGACTATGATGAAACCTTCTCACCAGTAGCCATGCTAAAGTCCATTCGGATTTTTCTTGCGATTGCAGCTTATAACGACTATGAGATCCGGCAGATGGACGTGAAAATGGCCTTCCTCAATGGGAAACTTGAGGAGGATGTGTATATGACATAGCAAGAGGGATTTATTTCAAAAGTTAGAATAAATCAAGTCTGTAAGCTACAACGATCCATTTATGGGTTGAAGCAAGCTTCTCGTAGATGGAACATTCGTTTTGATGAGACAATCAAAGAGTTTGATTTTATCAAAAACGAGGATGAACCATGTGTATACAAGGAGGTTAGTGGGAGCGCAGTATCATTCCTTGTATTATATATTGATGATATATTACTGATAGGGAATGACATTCCTATGTTGCAATCAATTAAAATCTGGTTATCTAAAAACTTCTCCATGAAGGACTTGGGTGAAGCATCCTATATTTTGGGGATAAAGATCAATAGAGATAGATCTAAAAGGATGCTCGGCTTATCCCAAGGAATGTACATTGATACGATGCTAAAGAGGTTTAGCATGGGAGATTCCAAAAGAGGTCTCATGCCGATGAGCCATGGAATACATCTCTCCAAGAAACAGGCCCCAAAGACTCCTGAGGAGAGAGACCGTATGAGTAAGATCCCTTATGCTTCTGCAATAGGATCTATCATGTACGGTATGATATATACTAGACTGGATGTTACTCACGCACTTAGTGTAACGAGCAGATACCAGTTGAATCCAGGAGAAGAGCACTGGAAGGCAGTGAAGAATATCCTAAAGTACTTGAGAAGGACTAAAGATATTTTTCTTGTCTACGGTGGGTCTGAATTAAAACTCGAAGGATTCACGGACTCAAGTTTTCAAACAGACCAAGATGACAGTAAATCTATTTCAGGGTATGTGTTTACCTTGAATGGAGGCGCAGTGAGTTGGAAGAGTTCCAAGAAGCAAACAGTTGCTGATTCAGTGACAGAGGCAGAGTATATAGCTGCAAGTGAAGCTGCAAAGGAAGCTGTTTGGATGAAGAAGTTCATACTAAACTTGGTGTGGTTCCTAGCATTGGAGAAGCAGTTCCCGTATACTGTGAGAACACCAGAGCGGTTGCACTAGGCTAAGGAACCCAGGTCTCATCAGAAATCCAAACACGTGTTGCGGCGATTTCACTTGATCAGGGAGATCATTGAAAGAGGAGACGTCACCTTGGAGCGTGTAGACTCTCAAGACAACATTGCAGATCCATTTACTAAAGCTCTAACACAACAGCAGTTTGATCGTCACTTAGAGAAGATGGGTATGAGATACCATTGCGATTGGCTTTAGTGCAAGTGGGAGATTGATAGTAGTGTGCTTACAAGCCAATCATGTATGATGATAAAGCACATACTTTGTAAACAATCTTATTTATTTATTAGTAAAATATTAATTTAAGACATTTAATTATCTACATGGTGCTGTTTTTATAATATGTAAATAATCCATAGTTTTAAGCAATGCTTTTAGAATCATGATGAGATCATGTTAATGAGATCTAAATTCTTAGAAAGCTTAAAAACTAAAATAGTTCCCAATTATGGGATTACTAAAATAGAGATTAGTAAATCCGGATAGATTGGTACATATGTTGCTTGCTCATTGGATGAGGATGACTGATCTCATGGTCATTTGTGTGGAGACACTAAAGCAAGTATGTAGGTGCTTATTGGAGAATAAGTTCACTGAACGTGACTCGCTATGGAATACCTAATGGAGTTTTACTCGCCTGTCAATAGGAATTCCTAATGTGATAGTAGTACAAGTGATCCTTGGACTTGAGATCATCTAGTATCTTGTATGTAACAAATTATACTTTGACTTATTCCTTAAGGCCTTTTAAGGCATATATAGGGTATGCTTGGGTATAATGAGTTGCATATGGAGATAATGTATGATCAATAAAGAATCTACCACCTCTAGTAAAAGAGGAGATATGTCCTATGTGATTCGTTAAATGACAACCCAGGAATCCTTGGCCAAGGTGGAATAAAATTAGAAAGAGGTTTCTAATTTGCATTATTTGGAGTTGTGCATTTTTTTAATCGAAATACATATGATTAAATAAATTAACACTTGATAGTAAATCCATGTTCATTTATTTAATTGGGGCATTGTATGGTGGAAGGATTGAATTGTACAGTAACTATTAACTCACAGGTTCTTTTATGATTAATGTTGAAATCTATATTATTTGAAAAGTCGTTGATCGCTAGGGAGGCTTATCCCTATTGTAGAATAAATGTTATTTATTTAAATAGATTATTAGTTTAATTTATTTATTTAAATAAGATTAGAATTGTTCTAATTGATTTATTCACAACCGGTTTAATATGGAGAACCTAAAGGGTCACACCATAAAAGAAAGAAGAATTATTTAAGAAAGAATGGCATGATAGTAATAATGCTTTAAGTATAATTAATTTAATCTATGGTGATAGAATAAATTAAATAGCTTAATGTTTATTATTTAATATTTTAGAAATATTAAATATAAATTAATAAGAAGAGTCTTATTAATATTATTATTATTATTTTAATTCTAAAGGAGTTTAGGAATTAATATAATATCAGTACTCTTTCTCAATCTTAATAAGATTAGGATATAAATTAAATAAAAGTGTTTAATTAATTAATTAAATAAAACCCTATTCTAATTGGATTAGGACGGTTAACCTAATATCTATATAAGAGTGTCTTATATCAGAAATAAGGTACGTGAATATTTCCAAAAGTTGGGAGTACACATATTCTATAGAGATAGAAACAAGGGTTAAGCCAATAACCCATCTTCCTGAGTTCTTCATCTTCCTTGGTGGATCACCGTTAGAGGCCAAACATTTGGGTGGCTGACATTGATCAAGGGAAGGAGCCACTACAGAGGAATTAAAGGAATCAAAGGAGTAGAACTCGTACCTGAGGAAGCTTGGATCTTCAAAGGTATAATTCCATGTTCTATCCTTTCTGTTATTTATAACTAACACAAAGCATGATCATGGTTATGGGTTTGTATAAATTTTTGAAAACCTATGTTTTGCGCTTCTGCCCTATTTATGTGATTTGATTGCATGATAGCATTACGTACAAACCCAACAAGAAGGAGGAGTTAGGCAAATACAGTGTATACCAACTATGATTACTAATTGGTATACTATGTGTTATGCTTTGTAGACGTGCTAAATACGGAGTAGACTACGTAAAGGTTTAGAAGACGCAAAGGCAAGTTTTCTAACTCTTGCATTAACATTGTGTTATGCAGGTTTCCTAACTTCGTTCATACTTGATTATGAATGCGAGTTTTGCTAAACCCTTGTCTATACGTTATGGTTGGACAAGTGGTCATTGTGCATAACTGCTTATGCATGAATTGTTATTGCAATGTTGATTCCATTTGATTCGGCTAGACTGAGACTTAGCATATTTTGGTGGGTTTTTTCACAAATCTTTCCAAAATATATATATACAATGTGGTGATCCTATGCCAATTGCTTGGTATGGATTCTCAGGTAAACCTGAGCATGAATAAAACAAAGGTTTTAAACGTCGTTAATTTGACAGACACGTGAGGTTGCCACAAATTAAACGTAAACACGTTTAATGTATGAGTGTTGATCAACATAGAGTACTACAAGCTGATCACCTGGATGTGCTCGTAAGCTATATCGAACTTACGGCCTTCGTGCCGGGTTATTCCTTTCATGAATGAGAACTAAAATATGGTTCGTGGTCGTTGACCAAGATGGATTCCGAAGAGGCTATAAAGTCCTTGGGAATGGTTTTAAAGGAATTAAAATGATATTTTGATTATTCTTAAGTACTTCATAACTATTGTACAGTTATTGAAGACCAAGGGATATGATTCTTAATTTTATGATTTCAAGATATACTGTTTAACTTGCTGAGCTGTTTATGCTCATTCTTACTTAAAACTAAATGATTTCAGCTAAAGCGAACGGACCGAAGGATCCGGTAAAGACATAGGCAAGTCCAAGCTGGAAATGTAGTGACCTTTGTAATAATATAGTATTTGTATTGTATTTACTGATATTATGACAAAGAACAATGTATTGGTTACGAATACTTGGGAAGAGATTAATAGAATATAATAATTAGTAAACTTATTCATTGATATTGATGTCCTCAATTGAATGTATGAGTAGATTGTAGCACCGTGTAGCACCATATCATGGGTTTGAAGGTACCAGAATTTGGGGGCGTCACAGGTTGGTATCAAAGCTGTAGGTTATAAAACTTAAGGGGTAAAAACCTTAGGCTATAACCTGGAGAAGTGAAGTAGAAGTTAACAAACTCGGGTAAAGTTTTGAAAGAAGAAAGTAACCTTAAACATATTAAATGTGATATAAACTGTTCATATTTTATTGTATACTAATCCAGTTATTTATGTTTTATGTAAATAACAGGAATAATGAACATGTATAATGAAATATATGAGGTTAGCGAGGATTTAGTCAACTTTGTAGAGGTGGTACCTATGCCAGTAGCAGAGATACCTATGGTAATCTTAGAGGGGACTGATATAGAAGAAGAGGATCCATCTGAGTACTCCGATAACTTTGACTACACGTCATTGTTTGAAGGTATGTAGGAGGAGGTTGAGTCAGTGCCGATTAATACGGTACTGTCTACTGAGGAGGTGGAGACAAGGCCGATTAATATGGTATTGCCTAATGAGGAGGAAGCAGAGGAGTCTGTACAAGGGGAGTCCATGAAACTACTGTTCATGGCAATAGTGGACGAAAATGTCCAACTAAGTAAGGAGGTCCGTGACCTCAAGAAAATGGTGGATGATGTGGTAGAAGATAAAGAGGATATGGAGATCTTTTGGGAGGCTGAGCACGATGAGAAATTGTTGGCTAAGGATAAAGTCCAAGACTTGAAACAACTAGAAGTCCAAGAACTGAAGGCTGAGCTTCTGAACAAGAAGCAGAAAATAGGATGAATGTGCTATATTCATAGGTGTTTGCATGAGGATTACCAGCAACAGATGGCTGAGTATCCTGTGGAGGAAGGACAGACTCGACATACTATTAGCCGGGACATTGTGGCCAGTATGGCCGATGCGGATTACATAAATGTCGTGTTGCAGATGTAGTTCCGTAGTATGTATAGAAGAGATAGCGATGTAAATAGCTATGTAAATGTGTGTATAGCTAGTGATGACGTAAAACCCTCTTTTGTATAGATAAGGGTGGTCTTTTTGTAAATCCCAACTTTTGGAAAGTAATTGCGGGATAATATTGTAAATAGCTGAAGCCATGTAATGTAAAGTGTAGTGTTATACTACAAGGAAGCATTTTAATATAAAGGTTTTACTAAAATGATTGGAAATGTGATTGAGTTATTATTTAATTGTTAATAATAATTGAAGGAAGAAAGAAAGAATAATGAAATGTTTTCGTATTAACAGAAAATGACGCCAAGAAGAAGTGCAAGAAATCAAGAAGAAGAACCTCATAATGAGGAAGGGCAAGGGAATAATAACCCGATGCAGGAATTTGTGAATCTACTGGCTACAGCTCTCAATCGAATAAGAGATACTATACGCCCTAATCCTGGGGTAGGGACTATCTTTAAGGAGTTTAAGTTAATTGGTCCGCCTGAGTTCTAAGGAACTACGGACCCAATAGCTGCCCAGGTTTGGGTAAAAGAAATAGAGAAGGCATTTGTTATTGCAAATGTTGGTGAGGCACAGAAGACTTCTTTTGTGACTTACATGATGAAGGGGGAGGCCAACTACTGGTGGAAAGTCAACCAGGGTAGGGCCGGAACAGAAGTGGTTACGTGGGAACGGTTCAAGGAATTATTTTTCAAGAACTACTTCCCCACTATTATGTAGGGGAGGATGGAGATTCAGTTCCTAGAACTGAAGTAGGGGGACATGACAGTACCCCAATACTCAGCCAGGTTCAATGAACTGGCGAGGTTTGCTCCACACCAAGTGGACACGGAGTTGCAAAAGGCACGACAGTTTGAGCAGGGCTCTACAATCGGATATCGGTTTTCCAAAGTGTTACCTTTGGAGCGGTGTCAGAAAAGGCGGTTATCGCAGAGGGTGGTAGTGAGGCATTGACCTTATACCACAAGGAGAAGAAGAATAAGACTAAGGCTGAGGTATCAGTCAAGATTGAGGGAACCAGCGGGAGTGTCTTAAAGAGAAAGAGTTTCAGCTCTGGGAATACCGGAGTAAAACAAGAGTTTTCCAAGAGGAAGATGGAGGCATGCAAGAATTACAGTAAGACTCATCTGGGAGTCTGCCTTAAGGGTAAAGCGGTCTATTATAACTGTGAACAGGAGGGGTATATTTTGGCTAACTGTCCCAGTCCCAAGAAGAGCCATGATTGTTTTGTATATGGATCTAAGGACCACATAGCGCGTAACTGTCCGAAGAAGGGTTCGGATAGTGGGAAGGGAGCTAGCGGTAATAAGCTGGCGATTGGTGGCGCAGTACTACAGGGTAGACCGACTGCTCGTACTTTTAATATGATAGTCTAAGATGCGGTAGCATCGAGCGACGTCGTAACAAGTATAATTGCGGTCAACGACATTAATGCATATGTACTGTTTGATTCTGGTGCAACGTGTTCGTTCATAGCATGTGAGTTTGCTAAACGATTAGGTTACTCCCTGAAAAACTTGTAATACCTTTAAACATTAAGGTAGCACCGGTACTATTTGTAAAGAAGAAGGATGGATCGTTGAGGCTTTGTATCGACTACCGAGAGTTGAACAAGCTAACGATAAAGAATAAGTACCCATTGCCCAGGATCGATGATCTCTTTGATCAGTTGAGAGGGGAAAAATATTTTTCGAAGATAGATTTACGTACGGGGTATCACCAGTTAAAGGTGAGGGTGGAGGATGTACCTAAGACAACATTTAGGACTCGTTACGGCCATTACAAATTCTTAGTGATGTCTTTTGGGTTGACGAATGCACCAGCCGCATTCATGGACATGATGAACTGAGTGTTCAAACAATATTTGGACAAGTTCATCGTGGTGTTCATTGATGATATCCTAGTCTATTTAAAGACGAAGGAGGATCATGTTGAACATTTGAGATTAGTGTTGGAGGCACTAAGAAAAGAGAGGTTGTATGCGAAATTCACGAAGTGTGAATTTTGGTTAGAGAGAGTGCAGTTTTTGGGGCACGTCATTGACAAGGAAGGAATTTCAGTGGATCCAGCGAAGGTAGAATCGGTGATTAACTAGGAATAGCGAAAAACACCGACTGAAGTGCGGAGTTTCCTAAGGTTAGCGGGTTACTATCGGAGGTTCGTACAGGACTTCTCAAAGATAGCTACTCCATTAACACTTAACCAGGAAGACGGTGAAATACGTATGGACAGAGAAGTGTGAAGGCAGCTTTCAAGAGCTGAAAAAGAGGTTGAGTCAAGCTCCTGTATTATCTTTACCAGATGAGACGGGGAATTTCGTAGTGTATAGCGATGCTTCGCATAAAGGACTGGGTTGCGTGCTCATGCAGCATGGCAAGGTCATTACGTATGCATCTAGGCAGTTGAAGGAGTATGAGGGGAATTATCCTACTCATGACCTTGAACTTGTTGCGGAGGTTTTTGCCTTAAAAATTTGGAGGCATTACCTAATGTTATAAGTTTGATAATCCAATCTTATAACATCGGAGAGTTCATATAACTAATCTGGATCGTCCACTAACATCTTCTATTCTTCTTTTCGTTCATTAACCATTCAATATGGTTTAACTTAACAATTTCAAGGTTTTAACACATTTCTTCATTAACTTCTTAACCCTTTTATTATGGTTTCACTTGTTCTTGATTATTAATGATTTAAAGTCCACTAACATCAATCTTCTTACTTACAACAATTTATTCTCTATCATTTTCACTTATTTATCAATATGAGAATTGAAAGAAAGGTGAAGGTCAAAGGTTAACACTTATACCTTTAAGTGTTCTTGAGTCCTTAGACTTTATTCTTGACAAAGTCTTAGACTAGCTTCTTCTAGCTTCCTTGATTGCTCATCAAGCTCTTCCGCTTCTTCTCTCTTCTCTCTCTATACTTGGTTTTTAAAACCAACAAATGAAGCCTTAGCTTCTCTTTTATAGGCAAAGCAAGGCTAAGGGTAGGATGGTCTTTAGGCAAGCGAGACCAAGGATGGAATGGTCAAAAGACCAAACCTCCTTACTCACACCTCCTCTCCACATCACCACCATATCCCCCACATGCCAAACCATGTCCTTCCATGTGCTAGCATGTGCTAGCACATGGCCACCATGTGGTCTCCCATGTCACATGCGCATGGGTTACCCCATGGGTTTAAACCACCCATTTACCCGCCGGTTCGACCCACGAGTTTAATTATTAGATTTAATTTAAATTAAATCCATTTTACTTCGTATAAAATTCGTATTATACTTCGTATTAATTCTCGTATCCTCTTCATATTATACTCGTATAATAATTAGTATTATACGCGTATTCATTACATATAATAATCATTTATTATTACGCATAATCATTTACTTCTTTAATTTCACTTTCCCTAACCCATAGGGTTTTAAGTCTGGAAGAGAAAATTTCGTGAGCCATAAATAAAATATTATTATATATTCCATCTCGTCTCAAAATCCTATCATTACGCGTTTCTCAGAATTTCAAAATAAATTCCCGAACAGAAACGAATGAATAATGATTTTCGTCCTTTTCTTCCCGAAAAAACTTTTCTCGGCTAACTTAACTTTTCACGGTATATTACGGTCAAATCTTTCGACAGAATGTCAATCTGACATTTTGATCTCCCGGAAAGGCTTAGAGTCAAAACACTAACTTCAAACCCTAACCCTTAGTGTTTCAACAAGAATAGTGTCTATTTCGTCTTTTTCTCAGAAATATTTTTATTCTCGGAAATCTTTTATTTTCTTCTTGAAAATTCTTACTCATTCATTCCAGCTCGTAGCCAGAATCCTCCCCATTTCTAATCATCCTATGTCATAGAATGATTAATAAACATATATCACAGAATATAATCAATAAAATTCCTTTTATTAATCATAATTCTTTAAATCTTAATTTCTGGACAATCTGATTTTCTGGATTGTCACATTCTTCCCTCCTTACAAAAATTCTGTCCTCGAAATTTCACAAACCACATCCATACTTGAATGTTTAATGCTTGCAACCCTTCAATGAAGAGTTAATCATACTTCTTCTCATTTTCGTTGAAAAACTCAACATCTTCTTTTAATTAGGTATTTACCTAATTATTCCTTCTCATTATCTCTTTAATATCCTTCCCTCCAAGGATCCTTAACTGTTATAATTATCAGATGATGAACATCATGACAACTATACTTCTAATTTCTCGGGATATCACATTTACCCCTTCTTCAAAAAAAAATTCGCCCTAAAAATTGTTAGTCATAACCTTTTCTCAACTTCTCGTTATAGAAGTCATCATCCTACACCCATTCAAGAGCATTGCATAACAGAACATCCCAGCACAGCACTAAGGTTGTATATTTGAAATTGTTAACCTAACATTTCCCTCAACTTCTCTTTACAGAAGTTATCATCCATCGCCCATTCAAGAACGTTTCATTCATAAGGGAACATCCCGGCACCAAGGCCGTATGCTCATAATTGTTAACTTATCCTTCTTCTCAACTTCTCTTCCCTGAAGTTCTCGTCTTCCCTTCATTCAAGAATCCCCACAACTTCAAACGAATTATGGAGTTGAACGAAGGACTAGGAATATACAGATTCCTTAAAACTTTTCATAAGTTGCTGAGGGGTCATAAAGACCATGAACTCTTTGAATTTGATTTATCGGTATTTACCGAAAACTAATTCCTCTGTCGGCCTGTTTACAATCACAAAGAAAGTAAACTACCTCTTTGTCGGCCTGTTTACAATCATAAAGAAAGTAAACTACCTCTTCTGGTAAGTTAGGTGATCAACCTATTGTACAACCTCATTTAGAGGTATGTTCTCCTCAAACTTATGTATTCAGCTTCCTCACCAAAATAATTTGGTTTGGCATAGCTTTTCAAAGAAAGCTCGATTTCTTTTTAAACATGACATACCATTTGTCTGGCTAAATCAAATAGCTCAGACCATCTAATAAACTGGATATCAACTTGAACCATTCGTCTATTCAAATCAATTGACATCGACTACTTCTTTAGATTCTTTCATCATAACTCAAAACATTTAATGACGTTATGATACTGTACTACTTTCAAGTACATTGAGGACTTCGTCATTTTATGACTTCATCGTACTACATACCGTCATACACTTCAAGGTATACTCAGATATAATATTAACTTCATCTTTTTACCATCTATGCATCAATTGCACTGATGATATAAAATTCATTTGGATATTTCAAATCAAACTCTGTCTAGCAAGAACAATTAGCATAGACATACAAAGAATAGTTCTTTTCAAAATCCATTGGTTTCCAAAAGTTGAAACCAATATTTTCTTTCCAAAAATCTCCACATCAGCACGATGTCAATAACTTCAAAATCTAGCATAGCTAGAAGACTTGGAATTTTCTACTTCCTTCTTCTTCCTTCATTGTCATCCTTGCGACAATATTAACCTCTTCTAGCACCTTAAGCTATACCGAAAATCACTCATTTTCAGTTTAATCTTCCTATACCTTAGTATAGTTCATCAAACTTGCCACACTTTATGTGTTCAGAAACTTTCCACAACCATATGTGTTAAAGAACTTATCTTCGCAATATGTAATCCAAGAACAAATCAAGGACTGTCCATATGCTCAGGGCTCAGAAACATAACATACAACTATAAGTCACAAACTTTTCATAAGTATGAGTTTCAAGAACTCGCACCTAACTTAATACATTCTACTATCCAATATACACATGAGAAAAAAATCACCTTCTCGTCATATACATATTGATAGCGCGACATAACTATTCCAATAATTATCACTGTAATAGATTGACTGGTTGTTAAACCAAAGCACAAACCTTCTCCCATAAAAAAAGTTCATACAACTCAACTATCACATGAGTCCTTAATTGAAATTTACAACCTTCTCACATTCTCTTGACTTAATACGAATTTTCTTTAATTCGTATACCTTACAACTCTTCTGATTTCTTCTTCTCGTACTATTCACAATACTATTACATTATAGCCCAGCACTATAATTCATCTATCGTTTAACAGGAAACCTGTTATTATGATTCAATATGATCATGTCGTGATCTTCATCCTTAATCGTTTAACTCAACAATTTTCTTATCCTCTATCACTCGCTCCGAGTTCCTTTTCCCCATACTATTCATAGTACCCTTTCATTATAGCACGTAGCTATAACTCATCAATCGTTTGACAGGAAACCTGTTCTTACGATTTAATGAGATCACATAGTGATCTCTTCCTTAATCGTTTATCTCCACGACTTTCTTACCCTTTTTTTCTCAGGTTATAGTCTTAGGTACTCATACCTAAGGTTTATAGCCTATCAGCTCTGATACCAACTTGTGACGCCCTAAAATCCGGCCTATTCTTCGTGCGTTACGAGTACTTCTCATTCCATACATACATCATTAAATCCTGAAGACTAATGATATATCATTCCATTCCCAGGTTCTGTTACCTCAAAACATTCATTCATTAAGAAAAATGATAATTACATTATTCTTATCACATTACATTACATCTGTGACTTAATTGGTCACCATATCTACAAAATAATTTAATCTAACTATTCTCCAAGTCTTGGCCTTGTTCTTTACGCTTGTTCATAACATAAACAATACTTCATCTTGCGACGCTAATGGTATTCTCAACCAAAGCATCTCATCATCGCAGGACATCGATCATCTTAATCTTTATCAGGTCTGTTAGTTCCCAGAGGGCACACAATAGATCTAGAAGGGGGGTTGAATAGATCCTTTACACTTGTTTTAAAGACTCTTTTCTCTTCTTATTTTGTATTGCTAAGTAATTAGCATATGACAAACATAAGAATCATTTAAAGCACAGCAGAATAAGTTAAAGATTCCTTTCATAGATAACTTTGTTAACCATTGTTCTAGAGTTAGTTTATGGGTAAGTGGTTATTATATCCATAGAAGTTATAGCAGTTATATACATAATGTAAATGACATAATGTAAAAGACACAAGAGATTTTAAGTGGTTCAAAGACTCATGCTCCTAATCTACTCTTCTGCTTCACTAGCAGGAATTCCACTAAGAAAGGGCAGCACCCTGAATCACTAAGATTTCTTCAAGACCAGCAGCCTTGGAACTTCAGTTCACTAAGAACTCTTCAAGTCCAGCAGACTTGAAACTCTAGTTCACTAAGAACTCTTTAAGTCCAGCAGGCTTGTAACTCTAGTTCTCTACGAACTCTTTAAGGCCAGCAGCCTTGGAACTTCATTTAGTCCATCTGGACAGGGACCCCTCAGGCCCTGACTACTTGTTATTGTTGTAGTTGTTGTTGGTGCTTTGCTGCTACGATGACTTGAAGCTTGATCATCGTTGGTGCTTAGCAGTTTGGAGTGGTCCTCTTTGCATTCTGCGTAGAGTCTGGACCACCACTGAATAGACTGCTAAGATATTTATTAAGCTCAACATCTCGAGTACTTAGCAGTCTTCTTCTCTGGTGCAGCTGATCTTCGGGTGGTTGATGCTTGTCTTCATCTGATCTCAGCTGTGCACCTTTACCACATAGGTTAGGTAAGGCTTGTCATTGCTGGTCAACTTCTTCTGGTCCTTAGCATCCCCTGAACCTTACTTGACTTGTGTGCAGACTTGGTTTTGCATCTGTTCTCCTTCCGCTCTTGGTTCTTGGTGATTCGTAGAGTGGCTCTTCGGGTCTTCTTTCTGCTCTGTCACTTTTTTGAATGCTATCTTCTTGGCCTTCTCGGCTCTCAGCTTAGCTGCCATTTTTAATGGCATCCTCATCATTGTTGAGTGAAGCCTTTGTCTGTTAAAGTCCTTCTTCAAATCTGCTTCACTTCTACTTTCGTAGTCTCACTGCCACTAAGACATATTTTGTTCAGCTCTGTAGAACTCGTAGAGTTAACAACTTAGCATTCCAACAACTCAACGATTCAGCAACTCAGCAACTCTTTCATCTTTGAGGCTTCAACTGTTAAATACCCTTCCATGATCTTCCAATTGGAAAATATCCCTTGGAAGCTATTTGAATTGCTTCGCAGATCTCGAGTTATTTGGTGCAGACTGCTGATGTGACGTGACAGCCCCTTTTTAACTTTTTTGACACAGCAGTCTACTATTTCACCTACCACTTCAGAGATGTCACTTTAATGCGTCAGGCTGGTAGTCACCTTCATTTCTTCTTTCTGACTCCTTGATCAGAACATCAGGAGTTGTCCTTCTTCATCGATGTTCTCAATTAGCAATGTTCGGATGTCAGTCTTCATATTGAGACGTAGCCAGTGCTTCAATATTCAGATGCCCGAACTCTACGATTCTGATGCAGATAACTTTAAATCTTGATCGTAGTGTCGATTAAATGTTGCTTGTTAACTTGTTGAGACAACACTATGATTCTTAAGAGTGTTCTTTGGATATGCAATATAGAACACCTCTTCCTTCATTTGTGCAGTGCTTCAACACTTCTACTTGCCTCGACTTATCTCAAGAACTGATAACTTGTCTTATTGTTCTGGCCCTTCTGAATTGCAAGACTCATCAGATTTGTGGCATAACCAACTCTCTTTCTCCTTGTGATCTCCACTTCACCTATCATCAATGGTTTGACCCATGCTTAATCACTTTTGTCTTGTTCTTCATAGATTGGCCAGTAACTCTATGTAGACTGCATCAGTTCCTGCGTCATTTGGCAAACACTATGATCCTGGTTATTCCCAAGATCGTTGTCTTCTGTTTATCTTGACAGCTACTGCACTGCTGACTTTTTTTGTTAGTCACTTCACCTGAAGTCTTCTAGTGATTTGCTTGTGGAAGACTTCCTTTGAATGACTTTACTTCTCAATTAGGATGCTGATTGAGTTGGTGCTTAGATCTTCTGTTAGCTTGCAGGCCATTCGGTGAGTGCTCTCTAGCTTCCTTTAGGTAGAATGTATCTTTACATCTCAGACCAGAGGCTTCATACTTTGGATATTCTGGGAGTGCTCATCTGTTGTGAATCGTGTTGACACTACGATTCTTCCTTGGCGTTGTGAGCATTTCGTTGAGGCCTTAGTTCTGCAGACTACGATCTTATTTTGGTTCTGCAGACACTACGACTCCGAGATCAGATCATTTGACAGACTACGATTTCTTCCTTAACACTTGCTGTCCTTGTCTGATCTGGCTCGACTACGATCTCTGCCTCTGATATGATCAGTAGATTCCACTACTTCAAGTGTGGCCTACGATTCTTGACTTGTCTCAGTAGATGCTTGATTGGTTCTTAGACTGACTGTCTCTACGATTCTGGACATGACTTCCTCAGCAGATTACAGCTCTGAGAAAGTTCTTCTCGATATGCTACGATCCTGCCTTATTTCTCCTGGTAGACTATGAAGGCTAGTGTAGTGCTCGACAATCAGACATTCCTATCTATTACATTGTATAAGATCAACCTAACAAGCTTGATCTTTCTATTTTTAGTCCTTGTACATCATTTCTTTTGAAGGACTTTACAAAGCTATTTTGTTCATGTAGAATCAACCTAACATATTTTATCATTTTCATTCTGAGTCCTTTTACATATATTCCTATTATCTATTCAAGGACTTTACAGCTTTCATCAATGCAGACATGTTTGCATATTCATTCATTAAGATTATAATCAAATCTTATATAAATAGGAATAACATTCTAATGCTTATTCTTAACAATCTCCCCCTATTTGATTATGACAAAAATAATATATGCACATGCATGAGATGAATGAATCTTAATATACAGTGAGCTGCTGTATTTGTAAAATAGATAATCATAAATGTCATTGATGATAATATGGAATTACACAAAATTTGACACTCTACATCCTGGATCCAGAACAGACTTATATAACTAGAAATGTACCTTTTCTGCTTCTTGTATGTCTCCAGGATGTCTGTTGATCAGCTACTCATTTTCCTTTTCTTCCTCAGTCTGCTTCCCCTCAGATGCATGCTCCATTTCTTCATCTTTGTCTTGCTCTTGCTCTGGCTCAGATGCATGATCTTCTTCTTCTTCTGGCTCCTCCTTATATTCTGTCTTCATAGGGTCATCATCCTTTGGCTCCCCCTCAGATGATGACACCTTATCTGCTGCTGCTGCTGCTTTGTTCTTCTTCTTCCTCTTCTTGTCCTTCTTTGTTCTACTGCTGCTGCTTCTGCTCTTACTCTTCTCTTTTGCCTTCAATCTTCTCTCCTTTCTCTTCCTTAAATGCCTCTTTTTCTCCCCTTTTTTGTTCTTAATCACTTGGGAAAGCTGTTGGACATTTGCCATAAGCTGCTCCATCAGATAAGATGAGTTACCAACCTCAAATCCCAGAACGGAAATTGTTACACAGATAGGATATCTAATTGGTTATCTTATTTATATATATTGGTGCCATGATCTGCATCACAAATTTTCATTTTATTATTCAGTTATATTACTTAAGTATTTCTTTTTTAAAAAAAGAATAAATTTATAACACGTTTCTGAATAAACTTCATTTATATTCATATGCCATTTCATTTCATTACATGATTATCCTAGCATACTGCTATAAATATCATCATATATATCCCCTAATATCACAAAAGACGGGGAATATACCAACCTACTACCACACTACCCTTCTAACAAAAGCTAACTTGGGGTTTACATCACTATTCCACATCTTACACAAAAGATTGGGATTACAACATAGTATATACAATACATAAAAAGAATACTACTAGACTACTACTAATCCGTCTAAGGAAATCTCATCACATCATCCCGCGCTCCACAGCGCTCTTGTACTCTAACTGTGCTATATAAGCTACCAACTCTCGACTCATAGTGTGTAGAGTTTGTCCCTGTTCTGCCGGGTAGTGGTACACACCATCAAGTACCCTCTCGAATGTCGAATGAAACACGTACCCCATCTTGTTCATTTTCCTCTTCTTACATCGAAACCTCATCCTCCAGGTCGTCAGCTCTCTCATGGGCAGCCTCCCACTTCTCCTCGAAGTGTATCCTATCCATCACTTCTAATTCTAACTGAGTGCGGAGTGCTTCCTTCTCAGTCTTCTCGCTTAGTTCCCTCTGTTCAACCTCTTCTAGCTTTCCTGCTATATCCACGTTCCTAGCCACTGCCTTGTGAAATAGGGTTCCCATCTGGATTCCCGCCTCTTTGCGATAAACAATTTCTACTTCCAACTCTTGCATAGCCAGCTTCCTCTGGTGGTCTTCGTCCTGCAGTTTCTGGAACTCTGACTCCCTCTCTTTTGCCTCTTCCTCTAACTCCTGGACTCTGCAGTCCAACTCTAGGATCCGCTCTTCATACTCGCCTAGTATATGCTCCTCTAAATTTAGCTCATAGGAGTCCTCCATGGGCTCCTCCTCTGAAGGTTCGTCCTCAACCGGCTCGTCCTCCATCGGCTCCTCCTCTGGATCGGACTCAATCTCAATCTCAATCTCATCCTCATCATCTGACTCGGATGGTGCCACAGCCTGTACTGGCACAGCCTCTAAGGGTGCCTCGTACACTACATGAATATCCCTGGGCTCATCCTCAGCCACTCTAGCGGGTACTCCCATATCTGCCATCTACAATCACAAACACAGACAAGAAACAGCAACTCCATTAAAATGTTAAATAAAACATAAGTTCATTGTATAAAATGAAGTTACATTTCATAACAAACTAAGTCTCTCAAGGAAAACTCTACATGAGTTTTATCTCCTTTCTAACTTCTAAGTTCTCCTAAATTATAATCTAAGGGCACTCGTTCCTAAGGTTTATAACTACAGCTCTGATACCAACCTGTGAAGCCCCCAAATTCGGGACCGCCACTTGGTCACTCGAATTCGGTTCGTCACGTGCTCATGGTAATACAATAATAACTAAAATCACACATTCACAGCGGAAGATCTTCTTATTTGCTTAGCTCCATTTGCAGGGAGAGAGTCTGATTCAGAGAGTAAATTTTGTCAGAGAGAGATAGGATTTGATCTTCACTATCCTTCTGAGCTTGTAGAGATTCTTCCTTAGTTCATTGATAGACTTCAGATAGATTTGATCTCTCTCTTTGAACTTGAGAGATATATCTGATATGATGACCTGAAGTCTGTCGTGAAATTCACTTTCTTCTTTTCCTGACAGCATTTTCGCTTCTGCAGTAATGAGAGATATCTTCTCAACTAATTCTTTATAGTTCTAAAATAGCTCTTGTTCTTGAAGAATGTGGACTCTTGGTTGAACAACTTCCTGCTGAGCAACTGATTGGACTCTACGATTCTCACTTTTGGACAAGCTTTCAAAGGTAGTGAGAATCTGATAGATCGTTGAGTGCCAATCACTGTTAGAAGATGAAGGAATATCAGATAATGCTGCTTGGGTAGAGTAGAGCGTTTCAAACTAAGCTTGATCATCTTCAATGGTAGAGTGAAGGAACTCTACGATTATAGACTTGGGTATGATCCTTCTGCCATCAGAACCTACACGACAATCGTAGAGATTGTAGTGATTTCCAGCATGTCGATAGATTTTGAAGTGAGACTGATCCTTGATCAGCTGTGTTGTAAATTTCTTCACCCATGGAAAGTTCTGTGCCACCAGCTTTAGGTTGGGAAGATAAGAGAAGCACCATGAGAAGTAGCTGTTATCACCAGTAATGGATGCCTTTACCCATGGCATTTGGGGATAAAACTGTTGGGTTTGCTAGAAACATAAGCATGCAATCAAATTACATAAATGCAACAGAAGGGATGAAAAATCAGATTTTAAAATTTTCTTACAAACCCTTAACCATGATCTTTCTTGTGCATCAATTATCAGTCAATACATAGAAGGAGATGATATAATTATATCTTGAAGATCCAAACTTCCTCAGGTACAAGTTCTACTCCTTGGATTCCTTTGATTCCTCTATAGTGGCTCCTTCCCTTGATCAATGTCAGCCACCCAAATGTTTGGCCTCTAACGGTGATCCACCAAGGAAGATGAAGAACTCAGGAAGATGGGTTATTGGCTTAACCTTTGTTTCTATCTCTATAGAATATGTGTACTCCCAACCCTTGAAAAAATTCACGTACCTTATTTCTGATATAAGACTCTCTTATATAGATATTAGGTTAACCCTCCTAATCCAATTAGAATAGGTTTTTATTTAATTAATTAATTAAACACTTTTAATTAATTTATATCCTAATCTTATTAGGATTGAGAGAGAGTACTGCTATTATATTAATTCCTAAACTCCTTTAGAATTAAAATAATAATAATAATAATAATATTAATAAGACTCCTCTTATTACTTTATATTTAATATTTTTAAAATATTAAATAATAAACATTAAGCTATTTAATTTATTCTATCACCATAGATTAAAATAATTATACTTAATGCATTATTACTATCATGCCATTTTCTTCTTAAATAATTCTTCTTCCTTTTATGGTGCGACCCTTTAGGTTCTCCATATTAAACCAGTTGTAAATAAATCAATTAGAACAATTCTAATCTTATTTAAATAAATAAATTAAACTAATAATCTATTTAAATAACATTTATTCTCCAATAGGGATAAGCCTCCCTAGCGATCAATAACTTTTTAGATAATATAGATTTCAACATTAATCATAAAAGAACCTGTGAGTTAATAGTTACCGTACAATTCAATCCTTCCACCATACAATGCCCCAATTAAATATAAGACATGGATTTACTGTCAAGTCTTAATTTATTTAATCATATGTATTTCGATTAGAAAACGCACAACTCCAAATAATGCAAATTAGAAACCTCTTTCTAATTTCATTCTACCTTGGCCAAGGATTCCTGGGTTGTCATTTAACGAATCACATAGGACATATCTCCTCTTTTACTAGAGGTGGTAGATTCTTTATTGATCATACATTATCTCCATATGTAACTCATTATACTCAAGCATACCCTATATATGCCTTAAAAGGCATTAAGGAATAAGTCAAAGTATAATTTGTTACATACAAGATACTATGATGATCTCAAGTCTAAGGATCACTTGTACTACAATCACATTAGGAATTCCTATTGACAAGCGAGTAAAACTCCATTAGGTATTCCATAGCGAGTCACGTTCAGTGAACTTATTCTCCAATAAGCACCTACATACTTGCTTTAGTGTCTCCACACAAATGACCATGAAACCAGTCATCCTTATCCAATGAGCAAGCAACATATGTACCAATCTATCCGGATTTACTAATCCCCATTTTAGAAATCTCACGATTGAGAACTATTTTAGTTTTTAAGCTTTCTAAGAATTTAGATCTCATTAGCATGATCTCATCATGATTCTAAAAGCATTGCTTAAAACTATGGGTTATTTACATATTATAAAAACAGCACCATGTAGATATTTAAATGCCTTAAATTAATATTTTATTAATAAATAAATAAGATTATTTACAAAGTATGTGCTTTATCATCATACATGATTGGCTTGTATGCACACTACTATCGAAAACCACATTATCGCATGGTCCTTGATTTCAGGCTCATATATCAAAGTTGAAGTTGTAACAATTGAGATTTTATATAGTAAATTTTAATATTTATTGAGTGTTAAATATTATATGTGATTTATTTATTGAGTTAAATAAATGAATTATGTGATTGTGTGGATTGATTTTAATTAAGAGTAATATTTAATTAAATTGATATGTTGTAGCATAATTCTAATTTAGTTGAGAATAATTCAATTAGATTTAATGTTATGTGCTAAAGGTTGATAATAATTTGTTACATGAATTATGTTTAATAAAGGAATTACAATTGTGTAACAATTTGGTATTGTGTGTTTTTATTAATTAATGAATGTTAGTTTATATTTAATTAAATTAGAATGTTGTAATGTAATTAAATAAGTGTTGTATTTAATCTATGGAGTAAAGATTTATTAAAAGAATGGAAAAGAGTTTTAAGTGATTTTACCAAACAAGGCCCTTGTACTTATTTAATCTTATTTTTTCAAACAAAGCCTAAGCTAATAAGTTGTTTTTAAAGATAAAGGGTTTGCCAAACATGGCCTTGGGCTTTTCAAATTTTGTAACCTATGTAATAAGTGGTAGTTAGTATAGCAATTAGTATATTACTTATTAGCCATATTAATATTATAAGTTACATATATTGTGACAACCCGAGAATTTAGACAATTTATTAAAATCTTAAATAATTAAATTAAGGTTAAATAATAGACCTAGACATAAAATAAGTGTATGAATTTGACATTTTTGTGAAGGATTTTGGTGGATTTAAATTTTTTAAGAAGAACATATAAGGTTTACTATTTGAATAAAAAAAATATAACCTAATATATATGTTAGGTAGAGTAATTAAATACTCTAAGAGATTTATTTTGTACATCTTAAATAATTGATTTTATAACTTAAGTAAAGCAAGTCTAATTGGGTTATGAAACTAAAGATACATGAGTAAGGATTTAAATTACAAAGAAGGGGAATGGAAACCCTAACTAAATGATTATGGTGCGATAAAATTAGAGAGTATGAAACTAAGTTGATTTTACTGGCCCAAAGAATTAAATTTGTAGCCCAATTATTTATTTAAGCATTAGACGTGTTGCTAAATTGATTTAATAGCAATTAAGTTATTAAGCTAGCCCAATATATTATGTATGGGACAAGTATTATAAGGGCACAATTTATTTATGGGTGGAAGCCCAAGTTCCTTTTAATTAATAAGTGAACTAGGAAAAAGTGCAAGCCCATAATAAATTAAACAAAGGCCCAAGCTTAGCCCAATGGGAAAGGGGACTTATTGGACCTTAAGTATGCTAAATGGAGCATGAAAAGGATTAAATTAGCAAGCCCAAAAAGGAAATAATTAAAAGCCCAAGTTCATTTGAGTTAGTAAGCAAAATAATTTAAATTTGCAAGCCCAAAGATTTATTTAATAGTCCAATTGTTGTGCCAATTGAGTCAGGACTTATGGGATACTTAATAAGCTAAAAGAGCATTAAATGGACAACAAAAATTGGGCCAAGGAGGCCTATATGGCCGAAAATTTGGAGAAGGAACAAGGGGGATGCATATAATGATGATAGTAACTTTAGTTGTTAAACAACTTTGCTAGGTGTTACTTTTGTAGGGAGCCACCAACTTTATCCAAGTCTTCAAGCAAGCTTTTGCTTACAGGCAACCACTAAGTGATGATAAGATAGATAGAGAGAGAGAGAGAGAGAGAGAGAGAGAGAGTTGATGGGAGATAATGATAAGAGATAAACATTATATCTCTTCATTTTTACCAAGACACAAAAGCTTTTCACTTTCTCTTTCATCTCATTCTTTTTAGCTAGCAAAGCAACCAAGAGAGAGAGGGAGACTGTGAGGGAGTGCGGCCACTATAGTGATGAGAGAGAAGGAGAATTTTAGTGCTTTCATAGATCTCTAATCAAGGTTTAGGAAGAAGAAGAGGAAGGAAAAATCAAGTGAAGGTATAAAGGATTCTACTTGTAGCCTAATTTCTCTTTTTTTGATTTGAGTTTTGATTTTTATAAAGTTTTGATCCAAGGTTTCCAATCTTTTGATTTATGTGTTTAAAAGTGTTTTATCTTTAGATCTAACCCTTTTGTGGGTCAAAAGTTGGATCTAAAGCATGAAATAGGAAATAAGTTTTTCAAAAGTAGAAAACCTAATATTTCTTAACTTTACTTGTGTTTTGTTTGGATTTTGTGATAGATTGTTGAAATAGATCTATGAAAGTTTTCTTAGAAATCATCAAGTATGAAAAATCAGATTTTTATAAAAATAAAGTATGAAATTCAAACGACCATATCTCCTAGTATATTTTGAATTTTTGAGTGTGGTTAATTTTTGGAGTTAGATTTATAAGTCTTCTAACTTTTCCAAGTGGAATCACTGAAAAAGGAGTTACAGATTTTCGTGTGGACTGAAATTAGCAAAGGACGCCAAAACTGAAAATAGCCAAAAAGTAGCCTGTCCGGGATTTCCAAGGGCATTTTCGTCCACTTATTTAATGAAATAAATTCCAATCTTTTGGAAAACTAAAATATAAAAGATAAAGTAGCTTGTGTCCAAAATTGAGCTCATTCCGATTTAAATTGAGCAAGTTATGACCATTTCAATTTTTGCATTTTTTTGACAAAAAGCGCTATAACCGGAGTTTTATAATTCTGATGGTCACGAAATTTAAACTCTAAGCTCACGTTAACATGTATAAGATCCCGCTAAGAGTTGGAAATTTTTGTAGTTAAGCGTGAGGTAGCTATTTTCTTAAGGAATTAACTAGAAATGGATTTTTGAAAAATATTTAAGGGAGTTGAAAAATTTCAGAAAAATACTTTTTGTGTATGGAATATATGTATATATGATTGGCCAAAGGATAGAAAAATAATAAGTTGTTTTGGTATTTTCGTGAAAAAGGAATTTCAACTTCCTGAAATGAATATATCGGATTGCTGAAATAGAAACTGAAAATGTTAGGAAGATAGTTTGGTTTCAGCTTACTGAAATGGAAATTGAAATGTCAGGAATAAGAAACAGTTTGGTTTTAGCTTACTGAAATGAGATATTAAGTCTCTTGAATAGTAAATAATTTATCGAGTTATAATATTAACTTATAAATGAACTAGTAAGTGTTAAGTCTAAGGTAGTAAAATCGTACCCTTTAATGGTTGATGTATAGTAGCTGGACTAAACGACTCCTTCATATGGGGAAGGTATCTACGAATTAGTAACCGATCTAACTCACTCTGAAAACAGTGTAGACGAGACGAAAATTAATTTGTTAGTTGTTTGTGGGAAACCACTCAGTATACTATATTGAATACTATTAAAGGCTAGATGTGTGCTAGGTTTAGACTTGTATATATGTATAGTGTTAAGGTTATCTAATATTTGACTATGTGTTTAAATGTTAGATAGTTTACTTATAAGGTATGTTATACTAATTGAAAGATCAAATCTTATAACTGATAGGTCTTTTCAATAAAGCGATTAACTTAAATTGTGTAGCAGTAATCGACGGTACAAACAAGTTTCCTAATTTGAACTCGAGTTGTTATTGTAAAGCATGTTCGTGATTAATCATTGTTGATTATATCACATCTATAATTTATTGATTCGCACGTTGTGTATATTGTATATGTTCATCAGGTATAAAAGGCTGATCACCTTCATTACCATATTGTTTAGTTGAATTTATTCATGTTCATTGTTGGCTATTCATCATTATTGATTCATGTTCTTTCACAATTCTTATATTGTTGAAAGTTTGTCATCTTATTATCCTTTTCAATCAGGATATATCTTCATTTGAACTTAAACTTGCTGGGCAAACTTGTTGCTCACCCTTGCTATATCATGATAAATATTTTAGATTAAAGAAGAAACTTCGGACACAGTCAAAGGCAAAGACAAGTTCCAAGATGGAATTATTATACGGTTAAAATGGTAACAATATTGAAGGCATGTATTAAGTTAAGGTTACGGACCTTGAAAATTATGTTGTGAAAGTTATTGTATAAACAATTTATATTTATATCTTCCGTAATAATTATAGAAATGATGTATCGTAACGTACCAGGTTCGAGGTTCTGGGGACCCGGATTTGGGGGAGTCATAGTTGGTATAAAAGCTGTAGGTTATAAACCTTAGGTAGGGTTACCTTAGGCTATTAACTGCAGTGGGATAAGGATAAGAACTAACTCAAATAGAGTTAGTGCGTTGATAAGATTCAAAGACGAATCTCGATAAATTATATAAGATCCAGAGTTATCTAACTCTGATAATAAAGATGAACAGTAGTAATGAATAGATAGAGCCTAAAAGACTAAAAGTACGGGGAAAGAAGATCGTATAAAAAATCGATTGTAACATAAGAATGAATCATAATATACACGATGAGATCACACTGTGATCTGATAAGGTCATAGCAGGGAGGAGGATCAATCGAATGATTGAAAATTTTATGGCAAAGTTGTTGTGTGTCAGTTGTACTATGAATTGGTATTGTGCCAACTCAAAAAAAGGGTTGGGGTTGATGCAATACGGATTGAACACAATTCGTATGGAGTAAGAATGGGGCTAGGATATTAAGTGGGGATTTCAATTGAGGACTCATGTCAGCAACTGAGTTGTATGATTCCTTGTATGGGCAGGGAATTTGTACTTGGTTTTAGAACCACTTAGCTTCCTGATCGATATAGTGGTTAAGTTGAATATTTCTTTGTATGGACAAGGAATTTGTCCTTGGTGTAAAAACCGCTTAACTTCCTATATTGATTAGAGGCCGAGTTGACCAATTCTTTGTATGGGCAGGGGATTGTGTTTGGTTTGACGACCACTTAGTTTTTGATAGCGATAATCATTGAAATGTTTGTGTCGCGCTATTTGGTATATATATGTTGAGAAGGTGATTCTTTTCTCAGGTGTATAACAGATAGATAGAGTATAGGTAGAGGATATAAGGTTAAGTTGCGAGTTCTTAAAACTCATACTTATGGTAAGTTCGTGACTCATAATTATATAAAATAGTTTGAACCCCTCAGCGAATGGACGCCAATGGTCTGTCTAGGATAAGTTCTTAAACTCATATGATTGTGGAAAGTTCCTGAACTCATAACGTGTGGTAAGTTTGACAAACTAGGTATAATTAAGTGTGAATGGAGTATTAAGGATAATATGAATAGATAGATTGATTAAGCAATGGATCATTAGTGGAAGCGTAGGTATTCTAAATCTTCTAGCTATGCTAAACTTCAAAATTTTTGACATCAAGCTAAATACGAACTATGTGCCTTTTACAAATAAATTTTTATTCTCAAATCCCGGTGACTAGTGTGTATGTGTGGACTTCGGGACACTGACACATCGTTACCTGTTGAGATGATAAAACTAATTTACAATGATTTTTGAACTGTTTAAAGAATATTTTATGCTAATTATTTTGGCTAAACGACAATGATTTGAAATATCAAAATGTGTTTTATTTATCATTGATGCATCATGTAACCTGGTGCAAAGATGATAAAAAGTTGATGAAGTTGTAAATACAGGAATACTTAGTGTTGAATTCGATCTAAAAATCGTTGTCCCACTATTGTATGATGTGTTATAACAAAGTCACACAATGATGAAATCCTCAAATGGGCTGTAAATACAGTACGGTATCATGACGTCATTTTTAAAATATTTTTTTATAATTAATAGCCAACGGGGTTTGGCTATACATAAATATTTCGATTGAAATTAAATTATTGGTATGAGTCTAAGTTATTTGATTCAGCTAGACCAACGTTTATGAAAATTCTGAGCGTTCTTTAAAAATTTTCCCGAACCAAATGATTTTGGTGCGAAATTCGATAAGACTGAGGTAAGCATCCCAAAATTTGGAAAAATTTTGTGCGCCTAAGGCGGATAAGAGAAACGGGGAAAAATTGTTCCGACCAGCAGTACTTACTAAGTACAGGGCATAACGGGCTAATTACCCTCTGTGTCCGTAAGTCATGACGGTTAGCGGATGAATTTTTGTATAACCTTTTTAAAAATAAAAGTTCGTAGTCTATATGACACCTCAGCATAATTTGAAAAATTGAACTCTGGTGAGTAATGTTTTGGGTAGCATACAGTGATGAGTATGAAAGGTGTAAGGTGTAAGGTAAATTTTAGGGACGAAATTCTTAGAAGAAGGGGTGAATGTGACAACCCGAGAATTTAGACAATTTATTAAAATCCTAAATGATTAAATTAAGGTTAAATAATAGACCTAAACAGAAAATAAGTGTATGGATTTGACATTTTTGTGAAGGATTTTGGTGGATTTAAAATTTTTAAGAAGAACCTATAAGGTTTACTATTTGAATAAGAATAAAGAAATATAGCCTAATATATATGTTAGGTAAAGTAATTAAATACTCTACGAGATTTATTTTGTACATCTTAAATAATTAATTTTATAACTTAAGTAAAGCAAGTCTAATTTGGTTATGAAACTAAAGATACATGAGTAAGGATTTAAATTCAAAGAAGGGGAATGGAAACCCTAACTAAATGATTATGGTGCGATAAAATTAGAGAGTATGGAACTAAGTTGATTTTATGGCCCAAAGAATTAAATTTGTAGCACAATTATTTATTTAAGCATTAGACGTGTAGCTAAATTGATTTAATAGCAATTAAGTTATTAAGCTAGCCCAATAAATTATGTATGGGACAAGTATTATAAGGGCACATTTTATTTATGGGTGGAAGCCCAAGTTCCTTTTAATTAGTAAGTGAACTAGGAAAAAGTGCAAGCCTATAATAAATTAAACAAAGGCCCAAGCTTAGCCCAATGGAAAAGGGGACTTATTAGACCTTAAATATGCTAAGTGGAGCATGAAAATGATTAAATTAGCAAGCCCAAAAAGGAAATAATTAAAAGCCCAAGTTCATTTGAGTTAGTAAGCAAAATAATTTAAATTTGCAAGCCCAAAGATTTATTTAATAGTCTAATTGTTGTGCCAATTGAGTCAGGACTTATGGGATACTTAATAAGCTAAAAGAGCATTAAATGGACAACAAATATTGGGCCAAGGAGGCCTATATGGCCGAAAATTTGGAGAAGGAACAAGGGGGATGCATATAATGATGATAGTAACTTTAGTTGTTAAACAACTTTGCTAGGTGTTACTTTTGTAGGGAGCCACCAACTTTATCCAAGTCTTCAAGCAAGCTTTTGCTTACAAGCAACCACTAAGTGATGATAAGATAGAGAGAGAGAGAGAGAGAGAGAGAGAGAGAGAGTTGATGGGAGATAATGATAAGAGATAAACATTATATCTCTTCATTTCTACCAAGACACAAAAGCTTTTCACTTTCTCTTTCATCTCATTCTTTTTAGCTAGCAAAGCAACCAAGAGAGAGAGGGAGAGTGTGAGGGGGTTCGGCCACTATGGTGATGAGAGAGAAGGAGAATTTTAGTGCTTTCATAGATCTCTAATCAAGGTTTAGGAAGAAGAAGAGGAAGGGAAAAATCAAGTGAAGGTATAAAGGATTCTACTTGTAGCCTAATTTCTCTTTGTTTGATTTGAGTTTTGATTTTTATAAAGTTTTGATCTAAGGTTTCAAATCTTTAGATTTATGTGTTTAAAATTGTTTTATCTTTAGATCTAACCCTTTTGTGGGTCAAAAGTTGAATCTAAAGCACGAAATAGGAAATATGTTTTACAAAATTAGAAAACCTAATATTTCTTAACTTTACTTGTGTTTTGTTTGGATTTTGTGATAGATTGTTGAAATAGATCATGGATCATGATAGATCCATGAATATATTTGGTATTAGTTTGTGTTATGATGTTTGATGGTTGATGATGGATTATGTTAGTTATTAGGTGGGAATATGAAAGTTTTCTTAGAAATCATCAAGTATGAAAAATCAAATTTTTGTAAAAACAAAGTATGAAATTCAAACGACCATATCTCCTAGTATATTTTGAATTTTTGAGTGTGGTAAATTTCTGGAGTTAGATTTATAAGTCTTCGAACGTTTTCAAGTGGAATCACTGAAAAAGGAGTTACAGATTTTCGTGTGGACTGAAATTAGTAAAGGACGCCAAGATGGAATTATTATACAATTAAAATGGTAACTGTAATAACCAAGAATTCTAAGTCACTTTGCGAATAGATATATTAATTAAATATTAGTGATATTAAAAATCTTGTGACATGTGTGGAATGAATAATGGGTTAAATGAATATGTGTACTTTAATTATGTATATGTGTTTATTTATTTTATAGAAAGCAAATTAAGAAGAAAGATTACATAACCTAATTTTTTTATTAGGTATGAGAATTGAATAACCTAAGGGTTATGGTATGGGAGAATGTTAGTATTAAAAATATATACTAACCCTAAGAGATCTATTTTATATATCACAACTAATTAATTTTATAACCTAATTAAAGCAAGTCTAATTGGGTTATGAAATTAAATGAACATGAGTAATATATTAAATTACAAATGTGCGGAATGAAAATCCTAAGTAAATAATTAGGATGAGAATTAATTAAAAGATTAATGGAACCATAGTGGTTTACATGGCCCAAATTTAACAAATGTGAGCCCAAAACATTAACTATAATGGCCCAAGTCTTTGCCCAATTAGTGAGGGGCATGTTGGGCATTTAGATAACTAAATAAAGAATAAAAACAAAACCAAACTTGGAGAAAAAAGGCCTAGGTGGCCGGTTATGGTGAGGAGAGAAATGAGAGCAAGTAATGTGGTTATTTTGTCAAAAAGTTAATTATCTACTCCCAACAACTCCCCCATGTGTCACCCTTGAAAGCAAGCCACCCTTTTTACTCTTTCTTGCAAGTAATAATCTAATAATTAGAGAGAGAAAGAGCGTATCTTAAGTATTCTTATCTATATCTTTCACAAGCAAACAAAAGTTATCTCTTTCATCTTTTTTTTCATAGCAAGAACAAAAGCTAGAAAGAGGGAGAGAGAGAGAGAGATAGAGAGAGAGAGAGAGAAAATTCGTGGGAAGAAGAGAAGGAAGAGGGAGGATTTTACTCTTAATGCATCTAAGATTTATTACCTATTGTGGTTGGACAAGAAGGGTAGCACACAAATCAAGGTATAAACAACTTTTTATCCAAGTTATTTTTAGTTGTTTGAGTCAAAACTTGAATCCATGGTTTCATTTTCTCAAAACCATAGATCTTCATATGTATAAGTATTATATGTTAAGATCTATCATTCTTGAATGTCAAAAGTTAGATCAAAAGCAAGAAAAAGGAAGCTATGTTTCAAAAGTTAGAAAACATTAGTTTTTCTTAGCATAAAATATGTTTTACTTGGATTTGGTGCATGTTTGGTGTAATAGATCATGGATCATGGTGGATCCTTGATCTTAAGGTATATTAGTATGTACTATGAGGGTTTATGATGGCCAAAGTTAGATTAATCAAGAGATCATGAAATCTTTCTTACAAAACACAAAGTTAGAAAATCAGATTTTTGAGAAAACGGAATCTGAAATTCAAAATACCATATCTCTCATTTTGTTTTGATATTTTGAGTGTGATCAATTCCTAGAGTTATATCTATAAGTCTTCTAACTTTTCCAAGTGGAATCACTGAAAAATGCTTTGTAGATTTCTGTATGGACTGTTTTTGGCAAAGTAGGAAAAGTCTGAAAATACCGAAAAGTAGGCTGTCTGAAAATATAAAGGACTGTTTCGGCCACTTAATTTGTGAAATAAAATCAGGTCTTTTGGGACATGAAAATATATGGAATGAAATAGCTTGTGTCCAAAAATGAGCGCATTCCAACTGAAAATGAGCAAGTTATGACTATTTCAATATTTTGGTTTTCCCGATGAAAAACGCTATAACCGGAGTTGTATAACTCCGATGGCCACGAAATTTAAACTGGAGACTCATTTTAACATGTGTAAGATCTCGCCAAGAGTTGGGAATTTTTGGAGTTAAGCGTGAGGTAGCTATTTTCTTAAGAAATTAACTAGAAACGGATTTTTGAAAAATACTAAAGGAAATTGAAAAATTCCTGAAAAATTATTTTTGTGTGTGGAATACATGTATTTATGTGTGGACAAAAGATAAAAAAATAATAAGATGATTCGTTTAAGAATGGGGAATCCAGCTTGCTGGATTGCCATCTAGATTGCTGAATTGAAGTTCGGTTTAATCCAGTCTGCTGAATTGGAAAATAAGTTACTAAATTGAAATCTAGTTTGAATCCAGGCTGCTGGATTGGCGTCTGGGTTTCTGGAATTGTAATCCAGGATGCTGGATTAGAATCTAGTTTGAATCCAGGTTGCTGGATTAGCATTTGGATAGTTGGAATTAGAATCCAGACTGCTGGACTAGGGTATTTAACTTACTAAGTAATAAAGAAGAACTTATATAAGGAGGGATTAAGCAATGAAGTGATTAAAAGGTTATTGAAAAGTAACAATAACACTAAGACTTTAACATAATGTCTAGTACTTAACTATATGATTAAATGTTAGACAATTTAACATGGAATACAGATATTATAAGTGAGTATATGCTATGACTGATTGAAAGATCTATTATAGGTCTTTTCTCTAAGAAGCTAAACTAAATTGTGTAGCAGTAGATCGCGATTGAGGCAAGTTCTCTAACTCAAACTCGAGTTATATTCAAAAGCATGTTAGTGAATAGTTATTGATGATTATTCACATCCTTATTAATTGTTGATAAATCACACTTTGTGCAATTAAATTCCTGTTCTATTATAATTGAACTGTGAATTTGTTAAAGTTCTTTCATTCATGAAGTGGATCTATGCTAGTAGCATCAACTAGATCAAGCAATGTTTAAATTTTTTAAATCAAATATATTTTAAAAGTGGTGCCTAACCAATTGAAGTTGTAAGGACTCTTGACTGAGAAAAAGAACAGTTTTACTAAAGCATAATTGGAAAATAATTGTTGCTAGTATATTAAGTGATTATGCATATTTCACCGGGTAGGAAAGGCTGATCCCCTTGACTACCAAACTTTATTAAAAGGACCAGTTTAAATACTGACAACCTTAGTATATGTTCCTGGTTGTTTAAAACCACTCAGCATCTGTTATTCATTTATTCGAATATACAGTTATAGAGATGTAATTCATGTTCTTTCACAATCTATTATCTTGTTGAACATTAAAAGCTAAACTCTTTTCTAATCATGATATATCTCTTTTGAATTTAAACTTGCTAAGCAAATTAGTTGCTTACCCTTGCTATATCATGACAATTGTTGCAGCTAAGCCAGAATCATCCAAGAAGGACAAGGGCAAAGAAAAGGTTCAGGAATAATTAATATAAATGTATATATATATATATATATATATATATCATGAGATACTATGATTGATGGGTTGTAAACCTTTTGTGTTATTATATGTAACTTAGGTAAGGTATGTTTAAGCTAAGATAATAGACCTTGGGAGGTGTTTGTAAGACTTTATTATAATGAACAATGTATGTTTATTATTCCGCTATAGTATATAGAATGCTTATGATGATGAGGTATCGTGAGCACTGAATCTGAGGTTAGTGAACCCGGATTTGGGGGCGTCACATGTTGGTATCAAAGCTGTAGGTTATAAACATTAGGATACAAAACCTAGGGTATAACCTTAGAAGAAAACTCTATAGAGTATACTAGTAGATGGATTGGAGAGATTCATCTAGTATAGATTGTACATAATAAAATATTGTTTCATTTTATCAATGAATATATTTTATTGTGATACTGATGTTGTGTTTGTTTGGTTGTAGAATGCCTGAGGAAGGACAAGATAGTCATACAGTCGATCAGAAGCCGATAGATCCGATAGAGGATCAAGAGGATAGTGATGAGAATGACGAGAATATGATGGAAGACCTGTTCGAAGAGAACATGGCAATGGAGAATAGAGTGACACAGTTAGAGCAGGAGAATGCTACTCATCAATTCACTGAGACTCAGTACAAGGAATTGGCATATCAAGCTCAAACCGAGCTTGCTGAGATGAAGATACAGTTACAGGTGCAGACCACCTTGGCTACACAGATGGTTGCCATGAATGCTGAGCTAAGAGAGAGACTAGAACAAGAGGAGATAAAGCTGGGAGTGTTAAGAGTTGAGCATGAGGCCATGCGATTTGAGTTTGATCTAGAAATTGCCGATAAGATTAGGATTGAGCAAGCATGGATTAGAGCATCCAAATGGTGGACCAGCTTGAGGAGAAGCTGGAGGCTAGTGAGGTCCGAGTGGATACTTTGGGACGGTCCCTGGATGCCGCTTACATGGGTCAGCGGGTAAGAGTGAGGAGATCCTCAGAGATAGGCGAGTCGAGTCTGTGACGCCCCCAAATCCACGTTCCTTCGAAACCTTTGATTCGGTGCAGTCACGATACTACTAACGCGGAACTATTACATCTTTTAATCATTAGTAAAAGAATACAACTTTGTTTATTACAATTTAGAATATAAATTCTATTCATATCCAAGATCTCGTCTTTACATCATATTCGATATTACTAAAATACGGAATAATTTAAACTTTTCAATATCCTTTGAATAAAAATCTTTTTATTGATTCCATAACTTTGATACCGATTACAAATCTTGAATCAACTATATAATATGATTCCTTCTTATCTGAGTTATCGTATAAACATTTACAACTCAACTCGATATCCTCTATGTATTAATTAATACATTCTTACAATACAACAAGTATTAAACAGTGTAAGCAACTATCGAGTACATCATCTAGAATCTAAACATGGTCCAGACAATAATCTAAGTAATATTCTTCAATGCGATACTATCTATCTTTATCAATCAAGAAGCACGAAATCTTTACCGTGAATCCTTAACCTGCAAAAGTGGTTATTTGCAAGAGTGAGCTCGACAGCTCAGCAATTCTAACAATTCTCATGCATCACATAGCATATAACATCATACTCAATTCATGCATTTATAAACAGTTTATATTTACTACGCATGTTACTTTTCACATAACAAGTATATCATCAAAGATCAACTTTTAATCTCATTTATATCTCATATACAGTTCATATATAAGTTCACATTATCACAGCATAATATAATTCAACTAACAGTTATTGAATTCATATATCAAATAGGAACTGAAAGACTTGCCTGATTCGTAGTTTAACAACTACGACTTAACTGCTTAAGAATATCTGCACTTCGTGTAATCCTACACAGTTATATTAATCATAGAGATCACACTTATCAGTTATACACTTCCATACATTCTCAATATAATAATTAGTATTACATTGTTGTCTAACTTGGTTCTTAGAACCTTCGTCTTACTTTCTTATCATATTCTTAGAATAACTATGTACGTATAAGTATACTTTAACCATACGTACTTACTACCATTCTCTACATACACATGCCCGTCTACCACTAAAACCAAGAACAAACAGACTGCACAAATCTTGAAAACAGGCTAGCGCAGCTGCGCAGGTATTGGCCTTAAGAGTGGCGCAGCTGCGCCACTCACTGATCAAACCAGGAATGAAATTTCGTTCTGCTGGACCACCCGAGTTCAATCAATATCATTCAAGTTACTGATATTAATCAATACGTATGCTCTATGGTTATAATTTCAAGTTCGAAACCTAGCATGCTGATCCTAATCCAATTAAGGCCATATACCGATAAACTTTAAACAAATCAAGCCCATGTTATTAATGGTCCATTACTAAAGTCATATCAACACACCACGAGGCTAAACAATACTAAGTATGCATGCTCGTGCGTATATCACACATGTATATGTTAATCACATAGTTTATGCTTTAGAAATTCATTTTCTATGAATATGCGTGCATAGGTGAAATCCATGTTTCATCACATGATGCTTATGTCAACATGTCTATAGGTACAATGAAATCCTAATATACATGCTTGCATGTTCATAACGTAAGTTCACTTAGTACTTGATGATATTAGTTTTCACATTCAAATCTTTCTTTGAAAAGTACACTAATCTTAGTACATGCAAGACATCTCAACATATAACTCATGTGCACTCGAAACACATATCTAAACCACATAAATGTTCTCACATGGTCAGAATCTAAAAGACGTAAGTCTTGGTCAAGTTTATTTCAAAAAGTCTTTAAGTTTTTCTTGAAAACCTCTTGAATCCTTCACTCATGTAAGCTAGTGTACGATTAACACTTAAATTATGTATTTCATGTCAATATAAACCATACGATTGTGTTTACAAAAATCAGAATGCACACATGACACACACATGTCAAAGTTCATATTAAAACTATAAGTTTATTTTAAAACCATGTTTTCCTTCCATATCACATACTAACACGGCCATACATGCATCATGCTACGTTAAGATAGTCATATATGCATGTCAATCTAGTTCACTTGTTTGCTTTAAGAGATATCTCATGATAGCACATAACAGAATCTGCAACAAAAAAAAAACAAGTTCCAGGACCCTGCGCAGCTGCGCAGGCACCAGGTACAAACCCGGCGCAGCTGCGCCGGTGTCCGGCCAAGCCAGTGACTGCTTCCTGATCAGCAGCTTAATGAACCCAACTCAGAATTTCTTCAACAATTCGAATTTAAACATGCTACGTAATAGTTCTAACACGTTTATAAGCTATCATAGCAACTAATAACATTCTTTAATTAACTTAACATCCAATTCATGGTTAATCAAAGAATCAAGAATATAGAAAATTTACAGAGAATGAATGTATATGTTATACCTTGCAAAACACTTGAGCTGCTAAAGCAATTTCTTAATCTCCTTCACACTAATAGTATACTTACTCTCTATAAATTTCTTAGCAATAAAATTCTCAGCAAGTGTAATATAGAAGGAGAAGAGCTAATTTATAGGCAAACCAATACTCAGTTCATAGCTTTGCTTGCCAAATCAAACTAACGGAAATAGCAAGAATCTAATGGTTAACAAATAGTTGGTGAGGAGTTGGTGTAATCCATCATCAATCCCACTCCCCTCACACTCATTAGCTAGGATTGATGAATTTGAGAGGAGAGGAGAGTAGTGTAGGCTAGGCTTCACGTGAAGAGAAGTGGAGAATGGGTACTCAAATTGGGACACAGTAAATATAACTCAGCAACTTGCAAATTAACTTACTATTGTTATATATAGTGTATACCATACTTGGGTTATATATATACATTACATATACATTTAAGTTATACGCATTCCATTTCATATAACTTAAGTTATAAATTAATGTGTCACAATGTAGTCCCAATAATACTATCGTGTAGTAAATTTTAACTTGCACATATAAATTCATGTACATTTCATTCTACCGGATATAATTCTATCGGGTATCATCACAGTGTATTGTCTCCTTTATTATTGAATTTCATTAATTCAATAATTGTTTGCTATATATTCATGATATATTATTTTATTGTATACTTAATATACACATTGTCACACCCACATTTCATGTAACTCACATAGTTTAATAAATCTTGATATATGGTCCCTATATATAGTATAGTCACATAATTGTTGCACCACACTATATAATATAATTGTACCACACTTCACACTTCATATAATATATAGTTAGTTACTATACGCTAGACATTTTATTCGCATGCTTGCACATAGAAGTAAGTAATTTACTTATCTCATCAATTAATTAATAATAATATTTATTAATCCATTTCTCATTAATCAATGGAATTAAAATTTCCATAACAATTAATTAACATTTATATAGTTAATTTTCACAATAAATATAAATCTTATTATATTTATAACAAATATACTTATTATCATGCTATCACTCGCAATAATAATAATTCAACATATTATTATAATAACAATTAATATAGATTAATTGTTTAAATAATTCTTCCATCATTCATTACCGAATCTATTATCGTGCCACACAAGGCATATTTCACAAGCTTACATTAAGCTTATTCTTATTCTCATCACTTACTACTTATAACATGTTCAATATAATTAGAACTATTAAATCACAAGGTTCACATATATAAATATATCGTGAATGAAAATATTCAAATATTCTATATAACCTTTACGGTAATATAATAACTCTAGCTATTAAAATGCTAAACTACTTCAATTAATTATACTTATAATAAGTATAACTTTTACGCTTATAATAATTAATATATATACTCTATTAAATATTTAACTAATAATATTCACGATCAAATTATAACTTGAGTTATTTAATATATTAAAAATAACTTAGTTTCCTTTCATTAATTAAACTCCCTTGAAAAATACATTAGAAATTATGTATTTTGCCATAACATAAATATTATGTTTTCTCCGAATGAAGACATTCATTATTAGAAAATAATTTACTTATTGTCTCAAGACAATATTCTTAATATAATTTCAAATAACTATATGTACGACACATGTACATATATTATATATAGTAAATAGATAATAATTTTATTCTCTATTATAAGAAATTATTTCTATCAATTTATTTACATATAGCAAATATGTAATATATCTATCATATTAATCAATCACACCTTATACAAAATATATAAGGTAATGTTACTATTCAAAAATAACATTTCCTCCTTTTATTAAAATAATTCAATATTAAAAATTATTTTAATATCCTTTATTAAAATATATAATAACCATTTCTCTTTCTTTTCTATAAATTGTTCCCAAAACAATTTCTTCAAATATTCATTTAAAGATATAATGATTTCCATCTCCTTTTTAATAACGTATATATAGATATATATTTAACGTTATTCGCACATTAGACTTTCTCACATATTACTATTCTAAGTAATATAAAAGTATCAACTATAATTACATATTCAACACACATATTAATTCACTCATTTACTTAAGTAAATTAAACACTGTACTATATCATCATAGTTAATTAAGGTTCAATACTCTCATTATATTATTTCATAATATAACTCCCAACTTAAATTAACTAATATTTATTCTTATTAGTTAATTCCTTAACTAACTCATGCTTCACTATCCAAACCTATTCACGGATAGCTTAAGATTTATCAATAACCTATATTATAAGCATACTAGTTATTAATACACATACACAAGAATATGGTGATTATACATTAAGGATATTTAATGTCACCAACTTACTATGATAAAATAATTCTATAAATTATTTAATATCGATAGGAATTTATCCACCTCCTTTATCTCAACTGGATCGTCTCTACGATAATTAACAAATATATATTAATAATATATTTATAAATCACAAAAACACATTTTACATAGTCTATATTATCCTATGTAATATAATATCACATACCTCATATCACATATATATATTATTATTCGAACCCATCTCACAATTTAAGAATTTTATTTATTAAATCCTTATTTAATAATATCTGAAAATTCGGGTTCTTACAGAGTCAATCTGTTAGACGTCGACTTATAGATGGACTCATTCCACCAAAGCAGGAGTGTGCAAGCACACCCCCTCCAGACGTGCAGTGATAGTTTAGTAGTTTTCTATTGTATATAGATGTAATAGAACCCCTTTTGTTTATTAGGGTTTTATGCTTGATGTAAACCTCAGACTGTGTGAGGTAGTATGTTTGTTTGATGTATCCCCATTTATGTGTATAGGGGAGTATATCTTTTGATATAACCCATCTCTGGATGTTTAGGATGGGATAATTAGCATTTATAGAAATATTCCAAGCATGTAAGTGTGAGACACTAAGAATTGGGATATAAATATAAATGCAGTATTATGATATGAGAAAGTCAGGTAGTAAGCATTATATCTGATTATTGTTAATCCAGTAATTCCAAAATGTAAATCCAGGAAGCTGAATATGAATCCAATAAGCTGAATAGTAATCTAATATTGCTGAATTGCTAATCCAGCAAGTTGGATAGTAATTTAACAAGCTAAATTGAAATCCAGCAAGCTATATTATAAAACAGTAAAACTAAAATGTGAATGCAGCAAGCTGAATTGCTAATCTAAAAACATTATGATTACCCGAGTTTAAGTTATGCAATACGTTAACACTAGAAAGATATGATATATTAAGAAAATCAAGGAATAATGTATGGTTTTGTTTAACCAGATAATGCAGCCAAGACGTCAAAATTATAACCAGAGGGAGGAACGTTCTGTGAATAATGAAAGGGATCAAGATGACCCAATGCAGAACTTCGCAAATATGATAGCTCGAGCTATACGAACTCGTACACTTGCAGCAAGAAATCAAGCTGATAATAGATTAGCAAACTTTAAAGATTTTAAGGCTGTAGGACCACCAGAATTCAGCAGAACCACGGACCCCATAGCATCTAAGATATGGGTAAAACCTTTATCATTGCTAGGGTAGCCGAAGAGCAAAAGATGATTTTTGCTACCTACTTGATGAAAGGTGAGGCTAATTACTGGTGGGAGACGAACCAAGCTAGATCCGAAATGGAGGTAGTAACATGGACCAGGTTTAAGGAGTTATTCTAAGAAAGCTATTTCTCGGAGGCCATGCAAGCCAGAATGGAAGTGCAGTTTCTTGAATTAACGCAAGAAAATATGACAGTTGCTGAATATACAGCAAAATTCAATGAGTTAACCAGATTTGCAGCTCATCAGGTGGATACAGAACTACGGAAGGCACGTAGGTTTGAAAATGGGCTGAAGCCGTGGATACACAGCAAGGTCGCAGTGCTACAAATTACTACGTTTTCAGCACTATTAAAAAAAGCCATCATTGCTGAAGGTAGTAGTGAAGCAGTGTCCAAATACAACCGAGAGAAGAACAAGAGGAAAATTGAAGGTGGAAATCAGGGTGCCAGCAGTGGTGGCAGTAACACTAAGAGATGTAAGTGGAACAGTGGTAACGAATCAGGAACTAAACAAGGGAGTACACCACAGAAGAAACCAACATGTGTAAAGTGTGGAAAGAATCACTCAGGGGAGTGTATAAAGGGGAAGAATGTATGTTATAACTGCGGTCAGGAAGGATATATCTCACCTAATTGTCCTAAACCAAAGAAGGGAGGTTGCTTTTCTTGTGGGGGAACGGGGCATCGATTTAAAGATTGTCCATTTAAGAAGAATACTGATGGAGGAAGTGGAAACAAGAGCAGCACCACACAGTTAACAATTGGAGGGCCAACAGCAGCAGAGCAAGTCGACAGCCCGAACATTCAACATGACTGTGCAAGACGCAGTTGCATCAAAGGAAGTTGTGTCAGGTATAATTCCAATCAATATTATAAATGCATATGTATTGTTTGATTCGGGAGCTACCTATTCATTTGTATATAATGAATTTCCTAGAAGATTAAACTTACCATGTGAAAAGTTAACGAACCCTATGAACATAGAAGTTGCAAACAAAGAAGTGATCCCTGTAGAGTTTATCCATAACAATTGTGGTGTAGAAATAAGGGGACATAAGTTAAGTGTGAATTTGATTCCGATAAGCTTAGGAGAATTTGATGTCATCTTAGGGATGGATTGGTTGTTTAACCACGAGGCAGTTATAGATTGCCAGAAGAAGAGTATACGCCTTAAGACACCAAATAAGTCTAAGGTAGTATTTTATGGTAGCAAGTCCCCAAGACAAACGAGTTGTCTGACGATGATGCAGGCTAGGAGAATGTTACAAAAAGGAGGTGAAGGTTATTTGGCTCATGTAGTGGATACACGGGTTGTGAATTCGGACATGGGGCAGATACCTATAGTTAATGAGTTTGGGGATGTCTTTCCAGAAGAACTTTCGGGACTTCCGTCAGACAGAGAGATAGATTTTGTGATTGATTTAGTACCAGGGACAGCGCCGATATCGAAAGCACCGTATCGAATGGCACCGGTAGAAATGAAAGAGTTAATGATCCAGCTACAAGAATTGTTGGACAAGAAGTACATTCAACCTAGCGTATCTCCGTGGGGAGCACCGGTGTTGTTTGTAAAGAAGAAGGATGGTTCGATGAGGTTGTGTATGGATTATAGAGAGTTGAATATAGTGACAATCAAGAACAAATATCCATTACTGAGAATAGACGATCTGTTTGATCAACTTAAAGGAGCGAGATGTTTTTCTAAGATTGACTTAAGGACTGGTTACCATCAGTTGAAAGTGAGGACAGAGGATGTACCAAAGACAGCATTTAGAACTCGTTACGGCCATTATGAGTTCCTAGTGATGTTGTTTGGATTGACGAACGCACCATATGCTTTTATGGACTTGATGAACAGAGTATTTAAACCGTATTTGGATAAATTTGTGGTTGTGTTCATTGATGACATTTTGGTGTATTCGAAGACTGAAGAGGAACATGCCGAACATTTACAGATTGTATTGGAAACATTAAGAAAGGAGAAGCTGTATGCGAAATTTTCAAAGTGTGAGTTTTGGTTGAAGAGAGTTCAATTTTTGGGACATGTCATCGACAACGAGGGAATTTCTGTTGATCTAGCGAAAGTAGAAGCGGTGAAAAATTGGGGACAACCGAAGACACCGACAGAGATCAGAAGTTTTTTGGGATTGGCAGGATATTACCGGAGGTTTATTCAGGATTTCTCGAAGATAGCGACACCATTGACTAATCTGACGAGGAAAACTGTTAAAAATGTGTGGACGAAAAAGTGTGAATAGAGTTTTCAGGAATTGAAGAAAAGATTAAGTGAAGCACCTGTGTTGTCTTTACCAGATAGTAAGGGGGGTTTATAGTGTATAGTGATGCGTCACACAAGGGACTGGGCTGCGTGTTAATGCAGAATGGTAAAGTCATTTCGTATGCGTCACGACAATTAAAGGACTATGAAAAGGGATATCCTACCCATGACCTGGAATTGGCTGTGGTAGTATTTGCCCTTAAGATTTGGAGCATTATCTCTACGGAGAAAAGTGTGAGATATACACAGACCACAAAAGTTTGAAGTATATCTTTACACAAAAAGAGTTAAATATGAGGCAGAGGAGATGGTTAGAATTGATCAAGGACTATGATTGTGATATTCTATATCATCCAGTGAAGGCCAATGTAGTGGCAGATGCTTTAAGCAGGAAGAGCCGAGAAAAGTTGTTCATATTGACAGACCAAGAAGAATTAGTAAGAGAAATGGAGAAAATGGAGTTGGAGGTGAAAAATTCGAAGGATTCGGATAAAATAATAGAAATGGAAGCAAGTCCGACTTTATTAGATAAGGTGAAGGAATCACAAGAGAAGGATGAAGAATGCGGTAACATAAAGAAGCGGTTAGCTGAAGGCGAAGAGTTGAAGTATAAGATTGATGGCACTGGATTGTTAAGATTTGAAGGAAGAATTTGGGTACCTGCAGTACCAGAGTTAAAAGAGGAGATTTTGCAAGAAGCGCACAATACGAGATATTCAATACACCCAGGAAGCACGAAGATGTATCAAGATTTGCATCAACATTATTGGTGGCCAAACATAAAGAGAGAGATTGCTGAATGCGTCAGCAGATGTTTAAATTGTCAACGAGTTAAGGCAGAGCATCAACGACCAAGTGGACTATTACAGCCGTTGGAAATTTCGGAATGGAAATGGGAGCACGTCACGATGGATTTTGTGGTAGGACTTCTAGCGACACAGAAGGGTTATGACGCCATATGGGTGATGGTCGATCGTCTTACAAAGTCAGCATACTTTTTGTCGATCAAGATCAGGTATACTTTGGACCAGTTAGCCAAACTGTATATCAAGGAGATAATTTCGAGACATGGAGTGCCGGTATCTATTGTGTCAGATAGAGATCCGCGCTTCACGTTAAACTTTTGGAGAAGTCTACAAGAAAGAATGGGTACACAGCTAAGGTTAAGTACCGCGTATCATCCACATACAGATGGGCAAAGCGAGAGAACTATTTAAACCCTAGAAGACATGCTCAGAGCCTATGTGATGGACTTCAAAGGAAGCTGGGAAGACCATCTTTCATTGGTGGAGTTTGCGTATAACAATAGTTATCATGCAAGCATTGGAATGCCGCTGTATGAAGCCTTGTATGGAAGGAAATGCAGAATGCCCTTATATTGGACGAGGTAGGTGAACGAAGACTGTTGGGACCAGAATTGGTGCAACAGACCGTGGAGATCATCAAAGTGATAAGAGCTCGACTGGTAGCAGCTCAGGATCAACAAAAGAAGTACGCAGATATTCATCGCAAGAAAAGAGACTTTGAAGTGGGAAGCTATGCATTTCTCAAAGTATCTCCCTGGAAGGGGAAGATAAGATTTGGGAAGAAAGGTAAACTGAGTCCAAGATTTATTAGACCGTTCGAAATATTGAAGAAGATAGGTGAAGTGGCATACGAGGTAGCTTTACCTCCTGAACTGGAACATATTCACAATGTATTTCATGTGTCAGTGTTACGTCCGTACAAGTCAGATTACAAGCATGTAATATCATATGAGCCGATTCAAGTCGAGAAGAACTTATCATATGAAGAAATTCTTATAAAAATTTTAGATAGGAAAGAGCAGAAGTTAAGAAATAAGGTTATACATTATGTCAAAGTTCTATGGAGAAACCACAACGCTGAGGAAGCTACGTGGGAACTTGAGGAAAAGATGAGGAAGAATTATCCGAATCTTTTTTAGTAACCTTATGTGAAATTCCGGGGACGGAATTCTTATAAGGAGGGGAGAATGGAATAACCAAGAATTCTAAGTCACTTTGCGAATAGATATATTAATTAAATATTAGTGATATTAAAAACCTTGTGACATGTGTGGAATGAATAATGGGTTAAATGAATATGTGTACTTTAATTATGTATATGTGTTTATTTATTTTATAGAAAGCAAATTAAGAAGAAAGATTACATAACCTAATTTTTTTTATTAGGTATGAGAATTGAATAACCTAAGAGTTATGGTATGGGAGAATGTTAGTATTAAAAATATATACAAACCCTAAGAGAACTATTTTATATATTACAACTAATTAATTTTATAAGCTAATTAAAGCAAGTCTAATTGGGTTATGAAATTAAATGAACATGAGTAATATATTAAATTACAAATATGGGAAATGGAAATCCTAAGTAAATAATTAGGATGAGAATTAATTAAAAGATTAATGGAACCATAGTGGTTTACATGGCCCAAATTTAACAACTGTGAGCCCAAAACATTAACTATAATGGCCCAAGTCTTTGCCCAATTAGTGAGGGGCATGTTGGGCATTTAGATAACTAAATAAAGAATAAAAACAAAACCAAACTTGGAGAAAAAAGGCCCATGTGGCTGGTTATGGTGAGGAGAGAAATGAGAGCAAGTAAAGTGGTTATTTTGTCAAAAAGATAATTACCTACTCCCAACAACTCCCCCATATGTCACCCTTGAAAGCAAGCCACCCTTTTTACTCTTTCTTGCAAGTAATAATCTAATAATGAGAGAGAGAAAGAGCATATCTTAGTATTCTTATCTATATCTTTCACAAGCAAACAAAAGTTATCTCTTTCATCTTTTTTTTTCTTAGCAAGATCAAAAGCTAGAAAAAGAGAGAGAGAGAGAGAGAGAAAATTCGTGGGAAGAAGAGAAGGAAGAGGGAGGATTTTACACTTAATGCATCCAAGATTTATTACCTATTGTGGTTGAACAAGAAGGGTAGCACACAAATCAAGGTATAAACAACTTTTTATCCAAGTTATTTTTAGTTGTTTGAGTCAAAATTTGAATTCATGGTTTCATCTTCTCAAAACCATAGATCTTCATATGTATAAGTGTTATATGATAAGATCTATCGTTCTTGAATGTCAAAAGTTAGATCAAAAGCAAGAAAAAGGAAGCTATGTTTCAAAAGTTAGAAAACTTTAGTTTTTCTTAGCATAAAATATGTTTTACTTGGATTTGGTGCATGTTTGGTGTAATAGATCATGGATCATGGTGGATCCTTGATCTTAAGGTATATTAGTATGTACTATGAGCCAAAGTTAGATTAATCAAGAGATCATGAAATCTTTCTTACAAAACACAAAGTTAGAAAATTAGATTTTTGAGAAAACGGAACCTAAAATTCAAAATACCATATCTCTCATTATGTTTCGATATTTTGAGTGTGATCAATTCCTAGAGTTATATCTATAAGTCTTATAACTTTTCCAAGTGGAATCACTGAAAAATTCTTTGTAGATTTCTGTATAGACAGTTTTTGGCAAAGTAGGAAAAGTCTGAAAATACCGAAAAGTAGGCTGTCCAGAAATATAAAAGACTATTTCGGCCACTTAATTTGTGAAATAAAATCAGGTCTTTTGGGACATGAAAATATATAGAATGAAATAGCTTGTGTCCAAAAATGAGTGTATTCCAACTTAAAATGAGCAAGTTATGACTATTTCAATATTTTGGTTTTTCCGATGAAAAACGCTATAACCGGAGTTGTATAACTCCGTTGGCCACGAAATTTAAACTGGAGACTCATGTTAACATGTGTAAGATTCCGCCAAGAGTTGGGAATTTCTGGAGTTAAGCGTGAGGTTGCTATTTTCTTAAGAAATTAAATAGAAACGAATTTTTGAAAAATACTAAAGGAAATTGAAAAATTCCTGAAAAATTATTTTTGTGTGTGGAATACATGTATTTATGTGTGGACAAATGTTAAAAAAATAATAAGATGATTCGGTTAAGAATGGGGAATCCAGCTTGCTGGATTGCCATCTAGATTGCTGAATTGAAGTTCGGTTTAATCCAGTCTGCTGAATTGGAAAATAAGTTACTAAATTGAAATCTAGTTTGAATCCAGGCTGCTGGATTGGCGTCTGGGTTTCTGGAATTGTAATCCAGAATGCTGGATTAGAATCCAGTTTGAATCTAGGTTGTTGGATTAGCATTTGGATAGTTGGAATTAGAATCCAGTCTGCTGGATTGGGGTATTTAACTTTCTTAGTAATAAATAAGAACTTATATAAGGAGGGATTAAGCAATGAAGTGATTAAAAGGTTATTGAAAAGTAATAATAACACTAAGACTTTAACGTAATGTCTAGTACTTAACTATATGATTAAATGTTAGACAATTTAACATGGAATACAGATATTATAAGTGAGAATATGCTATGACTGATTGAAAGATCTATTATAGGTCTTTTCTCTAAGAAGCTAAACTAAATTGTGTAGCAGTAGATCGCGATTGAGGCAAGTTCTCTAACCCAAACTCGAGTTATATTCAAAAGCATGTTAGTGAATAGTTATTGATGATTATTCACATCCTTATTAATTGTTGATAAATCACACTTTGTGCAATTAAATTCCTGTTCTATTATAATTGAACTGTGAATTTGTTAAAGTTCTTTCATTCATGAACTGTTTATGATGTGGATCTATGCTAATAACATCAGTTAGATCAAGCAATGTTTAAATTTATTAAATCAAATATGTTTTGAACGTGGTGCCTAACCAATTGAAGTGGTAAGGACTCTTGACTGAGAAGAAGAACAGTTTTACTAAAGCATAATTGGAAAATAATTGTTGCTAGTATATTAAGTGATTATGCATATTTCACCGGGTAGGAAAGGCTAATCCCCTTGACTACCAAACTTTATTAAAAGGACCAGTTTAAATACTAACAACCTTAGTATATGTTTATGGTTATTTAAAACCACTCAGCATCTGTTATTCATTTATTCGAATATACAGTTATAGAGATGTAATTCATGTTCTTTCACAATCTATTATCTTGTTGAACATTGAAAGCTAAACTCTTTTCTAATCATGATATATCTCCTTTGAATTTAAACTTGCTAAGCAAATTAGTTGCTTACCCTTGCTATATCATGACAATTGTTGCAGCTAAGCCAGAATCGTCCAAAAAGGACAAGGGCAAAGGAAAGATTCAGGAATAATTAATATAAATGTATATATATATCATGAGATACTATGATTGATGGGTTGTAAACCTTTTGTGTTATTATATGTAACTTAGGTAAGGTATGTTTAAGTTAAGATAATAGACCTTGGGAGGTGTTTGTAAGACTTTATTATAATGAATAATGTATGTTTATTATTCCGCTATAGTGTATAGAATGCTTATGATGATGAGGTATCGTGAGCACTGAATCTGAGGTTAGTGAACCCGGATTTGGGGGCGTCACAGTAACAATATTGAAGGCAGGTATTAAGTTAAGGTTACAGACCTTGGGAATTATGTTGTAAAAGTTATTGTATAAATAATTTATGTTTATATCTTCCGCAATAGTTATAGAAATGATGTATCATAACGTACCAGGTCCGAGGTTCTGGGGACCCGAATTTGGGGGAGTCACATATATATTATATATGTATATGTATATTATAATATACGTTAGTCTACAAGTTAAAAGATACATTAGTTTTACAAAACAAAGAAAGAAAACAAGAGAAGGGTTAGAGAGAGTTATAAGAGAAGAAGAAGAGGAAGAAGAAGAAGAAGAGAGACTTTGAAGAAACAAGAGGAGAGCTCTATATCATCATCTTCATCTCTCTTTTACGTCAAACTAGTAAGGTTATAATCTTAACCCTTACAATTGTAAAATCAATTTGTATGCTTATTGTATTTTCTCTCTGTCAAATAAGGTTTTCATAATCATGAATTTATATATATATATATGGTATTCATATGTCCTTCATATGTAATTGTATGCCATGAAAGGATTTTTAGAATTTAATTGTCTTAAAAACAAGTTTTTTTGTTATGTTCTTCTATTTTCATAGTTTTAGAATTCTCTGTAAAAATCTTTGTGAAAATCCTTGATTTTGATATGTGCATGGGATGTGTACATATATATGTATATATATATATATATATGTTTACATTTGATTTTTATAGTTGTTTAAGTGTTTCAATTCACAAAGATATGAGGAACATGAAGAAATCATGTTCATAGTGTTTTATTATGAAGTTAATTTGCAAATAATTCTTAAATTGTCAAAGAAATTGATGAAAGCATGAATTTATGTGTAATATGTGATATAGCATGATTATATATGAGTTATATGGTTGTTTTAACAATTCAATTGATGAAATTTTGATAAATAAGAAGAATGGTGTTTATAGTGATTTTCTATGAATTAATTTTTGAAAATTGGCTTTTGAAACTATTAAATTGATGTTTGATTTTGAGTTATTATTAAAATTGATCATGTATTATGTTAGTATGTTAAGAATAGAAGTTATTACAATTGGAATTACTTGAATTGATTGAAAAACGAATTTGTAATAGCAATTTCCGTCAAGAACGCTTAATATTGTGTTTTTCTTTGAAAATCATGGAATCTTGGTTTTTATTATGTGATGTATGGATTTTATATGTTATAATTATGTTAAAGAGTTTAAAATATTATTTGTATCAAGTTTCATGTTTATCATGTTGGGAAAAATCGAATTCGGTGTGAAGAAATAAGCCAAATTGACTTATTTCTCCACCAGTTCGTGAACCAGCCCCTGTGCCAGAGGGAGGACCCGCCCCAGCTGGTTAGGTTGCTATTCGGGAAAGTTGGTTTTTGGTTTTTGCGTTTTCATGCCCCGTTTGTTTAGCTAACTTATTTCAATGACTTGATAAGTGAAATAGGTAATAAGATAACATGTTTTTGATGTGTTTAAGATGGATTGAAGTTTTATATGAATATGTTACATGTGTGTGGGTGTGTTACTTTCATAAGGTACACAGCACAATTTAAAGCGTTATAAGCTTATGAATGTATGCCGTGAGTATAGACTTACGTACTTGACTAGTTAGCAACCAATGTGGCAAATTACATTGTGAGTTGGACTTAGATATGAAGTTCGACGGTTTGAACATTGTAGTTGGATACTAATAGATGTTTTAAACATAATGTGAATGTGTAGGGTAACTGTGAAGTGTTTATAGTTATTAAAGTGTAGCTTGCGCTTGAGGCAAGTTTCCTATCTCTAAACTTATTATTGTGCAAGTGTTCTAATCTTTATTCTCTTACGTTAAGCAAGTTTTCTATTTTGAAACTTGTTACTTATATTGTACAAGCTTTGTTGTATTCAAATATTCTTATTACATAAGTATTGAAGTGTTATTGAAGTATTATGATCTTGACTTAATTGTTCAAGCAAGATATACTTATTCTTTCAATTGCTTTAAATTATTTCTAAAGCATGCCTATTTACTATGAAGTTTATTGTCATATCTTACAATTGGTTCATGATTCTTATATTATTGAACTGTTAAAGTATTGCGAGTCGATTCAACTACTCCTAGTTGATGATAGTTGAAACTCTAAAATTCCTTACCTATCCAAACCAAACTTTCTTTGGTGCGGACTTATATTCAAATACTAAGAATGAACAACCCTAATTACTAGAGGACATTTATGTGAAAGCGTTAAGATGGTTGTGCACAATTCATAGTACAAAGGGTTGATCCCCCTGAGTACGAGTTAAAGGTCCATAGTCTTATTGACTGTTAAAGGTTTAAATAGAAATATTTATAACCTAGGACATAGTTCAAGGTCTTATGACCTTCACATGAGTCTATATTCGAATTTTACGTATTGATGAAAGAATTATAATTCAATTCTTTATATTGATGAAAGTAAAGTTATTCAAACTTTTTTGAAACTATTCACTTATGTCATATCACTGTTGTATTTCCAAGTTAGCTTTTGTTTGCTCACTCTTGCATGTTTTATCACCACTTGCAGTTGAAACCAAGAATGTTGACATACCGTCAACAAGTAAAGGAAAAGGAAGCATGAACAAGTGAAGGCTTGTTGTTACAAGTTACTTTTGTAATAGGACTTAGTTGATTATGTTTTATTTTTCGCATTTACTTTGTTTGATGTTAAGGTTTAGTTAACCCTGGGATTTTATTAGTCAAGTTGTAATCCTTTATCAAGGAAGATTTTAATTAAGTTTTATGAAGGTTGTAGTTTACTTTGTAATTCTTTATTATTGGGTAGATGTATGTTTTAAATTAGAAAGTGAACACCAAATCATGTGGAAACGAAGTACTCGGATTTGGGGGTGTCACAGAAGTGTCCAGCTCCATAGCTGTGAGCTTGTTGAGCAGATTTGCTATGGTCATCTTCACCACATTAAGCCTTTCTTTTCCAAAGTTAACCCATTTTCCTGGAAGTACATCTAGTGATTCTTCATCAACTTCCACCACTATTTTTCTTTTGCGATGAACAGGACGAGGGATATAAAAATATTCTGGCATTTCATCCTCACTGATACCAACACTGGAGTCTTCTTTACTTTCTTCCTATTTTGACTTGGAGTCAGACTTGTGCAAACTTTCTTCAACTGACTCACCAGTATGTTCCTGTATTTGATCATCATTCTCATTATCCTCAGCAAAGCTAGCCTTTGCAGATTCACTGGCTACTTTTTGCTCTGCAGTCTTCAGTCTCTTGCTTCTATCCTTTGTAGACATTTTCCTTCATTTTCCCTCAGCATCTTCTTCTTTTGATTCAACCTCATCATCACTGAGTTCAATGATTATTATGGAAGATTCTCCTTTCTTCTGAAGGAAAGCTTGAGCACGCAATCTGTTGCTCTTCCTCCTTTTTGGGGGTTTAGCTTCAAGAGATTCAGACCTTTCTTCATCTTCAGACTTTGAAGCATCTGAGTCATCAGACAGACTTCTTTGAGGTTCAACAGCAGGTGGGGCAGATGTTTCTTCTTCAGACTCTACGTCTTTTGAACCATCATAAGGGCTCCTTGGGACTTCAGCACTAGGCGATCCAATTGCTTCAGCTTTCAAATCTTTCTCATCAGCAGAGTGGCTACTTTGAAACTTGGCTACAGGACTCTCATTTCCTTTTCCATCTTCAGAATTTGCTTCCTCCTTCTCAGATTCTGATTCCTCCTCATTAGTGGACTGGCTGCTTGAGGATTTATCCTCAGAGCTCTCAGTACCCTCTTCTTCTACCAATTCTGCTCTTTTCCCTTTGACAGATAGACTTCTTTGGGAAACTGGCTTTGACTTATTCATCATCTTGGCTTTTTTCTTCGAGGGCTTTACAGACTTGGACTCTGGAATGATTGCATCCTCAGAGTGTGATAGCTCCTCCTCCTCCACATCACTTACCTTCCTCTTCTTCGTAGTACTCTTACTGCTGCCATGTATTAGCCATTTGTTTTCCATTGGATTCTTCTTCCAATTTGTAAACAGCTTTGGAGACATCACTTTCTGGCTGTTTAGGACTTCACCCTCATTATCCTTAACCTTATTCTTCAGCTTCTTCTTCAGAATGATACTCAAGAATCTTCCATAAAAAACCTTTGTGAGCGATTTCACTGTTGATTTCTTCTTTACTGCTTTGTCCGGCCACTTGGACATTAAATTGAACAGGACAGCTCTAAAGTTGATTTGCTTTTTCAGCACTATAGCAGACATGATTCTTAACTGTTGATCACTTACAGTGTCATGTGCAATGTCCTTGCACAGTATACATTTTCCCACAATCTCTGCAAGGAACTCGAACTCTTCAGGACACTCCTTCTTCTTCATGCCCTTCAGACTAGGGTTCCTTTTGTAACTCATAATCCTTTTAGCTTCTTCTGTGTTAACTTCATCAAGGTTTTTCAGACCTAGGTTAGGGAAACCTAAGCATTGATTGATGTTAGTGGATTTTAGCTTCAAAATTTGACCTTTGACTTTGGTAGTTAGTGTTCCAGAATTCGTAGTTGCGTTAAAGTAGAACTCTTTAACCAAGTTAGCATATATAATAGTGTTTGACTCAAGGCATTTAGAGAATCCAGCCTTCTTTACTAACTCAAGGATGTCTCTGAATTTCTTCTCGGATTTCTCAAACCTCTTGGTTCCAAGTTGAATGTTGGTGATTACACGCCAGTTTTCCATTTGAAGGGTTAGGGTTTTCTGGGTTTAAAACTCTGTAAAACTATTGTGAGATATCAGGAAGCAATTTGAGAAAAAATATCTGTTTGAGAGGATTTGACTGTTTGGAGGAGTTTAGATTTTGGCTAGAGAGAGTGTGTGTGACAACCCGAGAATTTATAAGATTTTAAATGATTAAAAAAAGGTTAAATAATAAGACCTAGACTGGAAATAGAGTATAGATTTTAAAATTTTATGAAGGACTTATATGATTTTGTGTATTGTTTAAATATTTATAAGGAGAATTAAGAATAAATTCTTGTAACCTAATATATATATTAGGTATGATAATTAAATAATCTAAGGGTTATAATAGTAAATGATGTTAGTATTTAAAATTTTTACTAACCTAAGAGATTAAGTTTATTATCTCAATTAATTAATTTATTAAAGCAAGTCTAATTGGGTTAAGAAATTTAAGGTATATGAATAAGGATTTGATTTACAAATTGAGCGAATAGAAACCCTAATTAAATGATTAGGGTAGAATAGAATTAAAATTAGTGGACTATGTTAATTTACATAGCCCAATTATTTTATTATCAAGCCCAAAGTAATTAATTTGGAGCCCAAATTTTTAACTCAATGGAAGAGGGATGTTGGATATTTAGTAAGTTAAATAAAGCAATAAAAACAAACCAAATTGGGAGAATAAAGGGCCTAATTTTTGGCCAAACAAGGAATAAGAGAAGAGGGAATGAATGTAATCATTACATTTAACAACTCCCACCAACTCCCTCATATGTGTCATTTTCTCATTCAACCAACATGTAGACGGAGCATCAGCGTTATCAACCTTAACTGAAATTGTTATTTAATGCAAGAGTGAGCAAACCACAGCTCACTGGAGTTTAACAATAACATAGACATGAAAGGATATATATTTAAAAGAATCTGAACAACTTAGCTTGCTTCAATAATAAAGAATTGAATAATAATTCTCTATCAACATTAAAATTCGAATATATAATTTATCTGAGGGTCATAAGACCTTTGAACGCTTATCCTAGGTTATAAATATTTCTATTTAAACCTTTAACAGTCAATAAGACTATGGACCTTAACTCATACTTAGGGGAATCAGCCCTTCGTACCATGTATTGTGCACAAACATCTTAACGCTATGCGTAGTAACCTCCCCTAGTAAATAGGGTTGTTCAACTCAGTAATTTGAATTCAAGTCCGCACCAAAGAAAGTTTGGTTTGGATAAGCTTACAAGGGTAATTTAGAATTCACGTTCATCAACTAAGGATTAGTTGAATCGACTTCCAATAATTCATAAATAAAAGAATTATGAATTAACATATGCTTTAGAATCAACTTAAAGCATTTAAAATAATAATTGGATCTTACTTGAACAATAAGTTAAGATCATTTCAATTAAATAAACAATTGTCCAATACAAAAATAGAAAAGGACATTCTTAACAAAAATATATGAACTCAAGAAATTATACAAGATTAGGGTTTAGAAAACTTGCATAAAATTAACGAGTTTAGGGTTTAGAAGACTTGCCTCAAGCGCAAGCTACTTAATTCAATTCACGTACTTTAATACTTCCTATACACATTCAATTATAATAATCTAAATCAGTTAACACATAACTAATTCACATAAGTGGTTAACCCTCATGGTTAACTCACTCTAATTAATTAAACAATAATAATTAACTATCACATAGTTAATCACATCACACATATACTCACATAATTAAATTAATTATGTATTTAACTAAATTATAATTAAACAATTATAATTCAAACACCTAATCAAATTATAATTACTTAAATTATAATTACCTTTTAAATTATAAATAATTTATAATCAATTAAACTATATCATGCATTATAATTACACAATTAATAACAAATCATGAATTATCAATTTATAATCCATAATTAAACATGCATTTATTAAATTATAATTACATAGATTATAATTTAAATTAATATCTAATTGATTAAAATAAATCAACTACTACTCATCATAATTTAACAAAATTATACTTTGAATTTAATTATAATTATTCAAATTATAATTGAGTAACTTATTTTATAATTAAACAATTATAGATTATAATTCTACATTAAGGTTTTCAAAACTTCCTTTTTCTCAATTTATGAAATTATCAACTTCATGTTAACACATGTTATAGCAGCTAGATACATGCTCATTATCTTAGCAATAATGTAATGGAAACATAACAACACACTGCACACTTAACTAAAACTCACTGCCACTGCACTGTGCACGGCGCAGCTGCGCAGAGTAAGGATCTGGGAAGGACAAGCGGCGCAGCTGCGCTGCTCCTGGCCTTGCTGCCGGCGCAGCTGCGCAGCAACTCGGCCAGACGCAGACAGCCACGTTACTCTGCTTCACCGATTAACCCATACAAGCCAACAAATGGATATTTACAGTAACTTAAACATTGTAAATCATACCTATGCAATTATACATATATATAACATGCTTCCACAACACAAACCCATTTAAACAATGATAATCACAAGTTTTAAAAATTCAATTTGGCCATTTTCATGAAAACTCATATTTTCTCAAAAATAATCTACTGTAACTATTTTTCTCCATCAATTCGAACTTATATACATGCATTACATACTAAGTTGAAGATAGCACCAAGTAATTACTTAATAAGCATATTAACATATACCAATTGCATGAATTTCTCAACTAAATTTTACCAAACTCATGAAATTCCATATGAACTCATATAAATATAAATTCTTTGTTAAAATATATTTCTACAGTAATTTGATTTCTGAAAATCCTTTCATACAATTACTACCAATAACACATAAACACAATCATATATATAAAATTCATGACTACAACTTTCATGAAAACTAAATTTTTAACAGAGAATAAAATATAAAGAATATGGATTTCTAACCTTTCTAGCTATGAGTGTAAAGAAAAGATTATTATGAGCTTGCGTTCTACCAATTCTTTCTCCTTCTTTTCTTCTCTAATATTCTCTGCTCTTTCTCTCCTTCTCTTTTCTTTGTTTAGACTTAGGATTATAACACTAACGTATATACAATATACATATAATAGAATAGGTAACTCCCATATCATAATTATACACTAACTACTACTAATTACGTAAGTTACAAAATTCAAAAGCCAACTTGGCTTGTTTGGCTACAAGAAAATTAGAAACTAGTTTTACTAACTTAGGCATGGTTTAAGTAAATTAGGTTTAAGCTAGTGTAAGGGCCCTGTTTGGTAGAAATAGGTTTAAAACAAATACAAGGGCCTTGTTTGGTAAAAATCATTTAAAAATTCTTTTCCTTTTATTTTAATAAATCATTTTGACACATACTTTAATGTCATATTTTAATCAATTAAATATTAATCATCTAATTTAATCAATTAAAATCTAACATCCATTAATCACATAAAATTTGCCACATAATTATAATTACTCGCTAATTATAATTCATGTAACACTTCATCACATAAATCATCTAATTCAATTATCTCAATTAAATTAGAACTATAATATAACATTAATATATATACATATCAGTTAAATAACATTCATTAAATTAATATGTAACACTCAATTAAATCATTACCATAATTTACTTAATCTATTTATTTACTCAATAAATAATTCACATAAATATTTATTTAATTCAATAAATATTTAAAATTAAATATAAAATCTCAATCGTTACATAACCAAAACAAAGAAGAGAGAGAGAGAGATAGATAGAGAAAATGGGGTGAGTTCGGCAGCCACAAGAGGTAAAGGGGAGGGGGTTTTGATCAATCATACACCCAAGATCAACATCTAGTTTCGAAGAACAAGGAAGGATAGCAAGAGATCAAAGGTATAAACACCTTTTCTCAAAGTTATTTTTAGTTGTTTGAATAAAAACTTGGATCTATGGTTTAAAACTCCAAAACCTTAGATCTATGTATTAATAAGTGTGTTATGTTTATATCTATCACTTTTGATGATCAAAAGTTAGATCAAAAATAAGAAAAAGAAAACTATGTTTTAAAAGTTAGAAAATCTTGATTTTCTTAGCATAAATTATGTTTTGCTTGGATTTGGTGTGTGTTTGGTGTAGTATGTGACGCCCCCAAATTCCAGGACCGTCACGGGGTCTCTCGAATTCGGTTCATCACGTGCCCATGGTAATACATTACGATAATAATAACTAAATATCACACGATCACAGCGGAAAATCTATTCTAGAATAATTTACAATGATTTATTATAATTATTCCCCTAAGTCTCGCAACCTACAGTACTTAATAGATTACATAATAATATCAATTAACGACTTATTACATAACCTAACTTAAGCTTAAACATAATCAAAACCAGTCTTACTACATCATCTTAATACAACATTAAAATATTTAAAACATATAAGAGACAAGCTAATTGGTAGCCTTGCCCTTGCCCTTATCAACGCCCGAAGGTTCGCCATGCTCTGCCTTAACTGAAATGTTTTAGGGAAAACAAGAATGAGCACAAATTGCCCAGCAAGTAATATATAATAAGGGTGAGTAATAAGATTCCCAATTCTCGAAAAGGTATAACAAGGTTTGATAGTTCAAGGATAACAAGAATATCAACAGTTCTCAATAACAGTCGCTAAGGACAGAATAATATCAATATGATTCAATAATACGTCAATTCAAGATTTTAAATAATTGAATACTGAGTAGTCACTAAGGACTATGAACTTCTACTAGAATTGACAGTAATAAACTGAAAATCCAATAAAAACAGGTACAACAGGTGATCAGCCTAAAGTACCATCGTTATGTATAACAATCAATCATACTCAAGTGTGCACGTCGGTCTTCCGACAATTATATATTCCCTTCAAAGAAGGTTGTTCTTCTCAGTCAAATACAAGATCCCGCACCAATCAATTAGTTTGGGCTGCTTTCCAATAATATAAGTCTAGCCGAATCAAATGACATAGACACTTTCACAATATTCAAGAACAATACTAAGTTCAACATGAATAATAGCTTTAATGAAATAAGAGTTCAAGTATGCTAATTCAATTCAACCGATTAAGTAGAAAACTAGTTCGCAATATACAAGGATAGAATACTTGCACAGTAAAAGAGTGTAAGTTAGGAAACTTGCAAAATCATAGATTTTCTTGCATAAAGTAAATGCGTCGGTTAGGATACTTGCACTTTAAAAGAGTGTAAGTAAGAGAACTTGCAAAATCATAGATTTCCTTGCATAAAGTAAATGCGTCGGTTAGGATACTTGCACTTTAAAAGAGTGTAAGTAAGAGAACTTGCCTTTAGCGTAGTTTATCCACGAAAGCAAATCAACACTTTTGAATTCCTATCGTAATACAATTACATATATATATGATATTCATTAGTCATATAATCTTCACATTTTGTCTTCGAATATACTATCAATACATAAGCTAAGTCTTAACCTAGCTACACAGTTATATAGAATATAAGTTCTATCTTTAACGTTCCTCCTTTAGAGTTTAAACACATTCTTATATCTTATAAGATCGCAATTAATACTAAATATATTTCATTTTAGCAAGTTACGGCATTCTCTTTGAGTTAACCGTCAAAATCGGGTTCAAGTAACATCATATAATATCACGTAGCATGTATTCATATTTAAAGGATACTTTACATGCTTGTATAACTTTTCCAAATCCAATCGTACATGGTATAGGTTCTTAAGTTAATACTTAAAGCCATTCAAGGACAAGAACTCATATGGTCTAACATGCTCGCTTTTAAACACATAAGATTTTCATATAACTTGTATTAGGCATGCTCATGAGTACTCGTATCGCATATATGTAGCTAGCATTGTTATTATCTTGAAAACATGCTTCGTTTATGCTAAACTTTAATCACGGCAACCAATCATGGTATATATATATGCATGACACATGAATGAGTCTAAGAGTACTATCACATGTGTCCATAAATATCAGAATTTAAATCTCCACGTATCGTGTTAATGCTCACGTGCAAGGCTTGTATTTCTATTAGTGAATCTTACTAATAGGTCCTAACATGTCCATGCTTCCTTACGAACTATATAAACACAAGTTAAGGGTTCATTCATATATTTCAAAGTTATCTAAACATGCTCTTAACATCAAAACGACTATATAGCATTTACATGATCATATCCACCTTCAAACTTACATTTTTGTTAGGAATGAGCACTAGTTAGGTTCACATGTTCATATTTTATTACGGAACCAATATAGACAAGCTAACATGCACTTCATGTGTCTCTAGGTGGTACTAACGTGCTTGCAAGGTCAGTATGTAAACATGCTTTATAATGTTAATGATTGTTTATGAAATTTTAAGTTCGTTTCCAAGCTTCATGTCGTTTTGTTAACCATGCATGCTAATACACTAAAACATGCTTACATTGTCTCATTAGGTTTATATATATGTATTAATCATGCTTCCATGCTTGTTTAAACAAAAATCAACCAATTAGTACATAACAGTTTTGTTGCAGAATGCAGAAAACTGAACACAGAGGCCGGCGCTGCGGCGCGGCAACAGCAGCCACAATCTGGCGCTGCGGCGCGGGTGGCGCTGCGGCGCGGACATAATGCCCTGGGATTGGCGCTGCAGCGTGGGAGACGCTGGTACTGCCGCGTTGTGGCGCTGCAGCGCGCAGCTAACGCTGTGCATCGGCGCTGCGGCGCGGCATTGCAGACTCAGTTCGCTGCAGCCAAAACCGTCCCCAAACTTCCCATTTCATCGATTTCAACATACCCAGATGCTATTAGACTTCTTTAACTTACTAACACACATATGTATATGCTTATATAACAGTCAATCGCCATTTATCAATTCCCAATTTCATGAACTCCAACCAATTTCACGAATTTGATGTTTTACAGAAATTGCAGAGCAAAAATGGAAATGAAAGTCAAGAAAGTTATATAGTGGTTTCATCATGTATGTATGTTCATATAACAACAATATAAGGGTTCTACAACCCAATTATGAACCAATTTGGCATAATCAAGAATTTGAAGGAAACTTCAGAAACAGAAAACGAAAATGAAGAACAAAGAAAAAGGGATTATACCTCTACTAGGATTCAAATAGAGTTTGCTGCTAATCCAACTTCCCCTACTGATATATGTATATTGCTTTCACTCACTACTTATGCAAACTCTCAACAAATTAAAAATGAAGAAACATGGCTGCTATTTATAGAAGAATCCTTACACAGACAATGTAATTGTCCATTAATTTGAACCAATAGATTGAAGCTTTGTATATCAGCTAAGGAAGAGTTGGTAGAGTGGTTTAAGAACACTGTTGTGCCCACTCCCCATATCATGATTTGCCAGAATGCTGAGTTCGAGAGAAGAGAGTAGGCATAGGCTTTCACGTTTAGGAGAGGATGAGGAATGGACAAGCCATATATCTCAGCATTTTCAACATGAAGTGTATTAATACTAAGGCCATATATATCATACACTTAGGCTATTATATCTATATTCATGCTATATATTTAGATTACAATTAGAATTATAATGTAATCCCAATAATCATGTTATTCACATAATGTAGTAAGTGTAAATTGACACATATATTCCATTACATATATAAATAATCATCAATTATTATTTATATTCATAATACATTATTTTAATGTATACTTACATACATATTGTCACATAGGCTATTATCATGTAACTCCCATAATTCAATAAGCCTTACCATATAATAGCGTCATATTACACTTCACATAATACATAGTTAGCTAATATATGTTACACATTTAATTCGCATGCTTGCATATAGAATCACTCATCTTATTAAATATTAATTAATAATATACACACATCCTTCATCAATCAATATAATTGTTAATCTCCATAATAATTTAATTAACTCTTATATGATTAATTATCACTTTAATATAAATCTTATTATATTTATAAACACGTTGCTCATTATTATTATTATATTTATTGCAATAATAGTAATCACATATGATAAATCAATCACAGTTAATATTCCACAACAATTAATTAATATTCTATGATAACAATTAATTAATATTCTACAATAGCAATTAACAAATAATATAGATTAATTGTTCGCCTAAATTAATATAATCATTCTTATATTGTGCCACACAAGGCTATCAATGAGTTTATCGCAAACCCCATCAATTTCTCAATTATTATAATTATTCAATTTTATATAATTGAATTAATCATTCTCATAACACAAAATTATTTATATTCAAATAAATTCTCATTTCCATTAATATATTTATTTAATAATATTAGGAAATTCTCGGGTATTACATCCTCCCCCCCTTATAAAAATTCCGTCCCAGAATTGCTGCAAGGTTACACAAACAAATGGGGATAATCCCTCATTATCCTATCTTCTAATTCCCACGTTGCCTCCTCGACATCGTGGTTACACCAAAGTACTTTTACAGACAAAATAATTTTATTTCTCAAAGTTTGCTCTTTCCTATCTAATATCTGGACAGGAATTTCTTCATACGCCAAGTTCTTCTCCACTTGAATGGGCTCGTAAGAAATCACGTGCTTGTAGTCGGCCTTGTACGGTCGCAACACGGAAATGTGGAACACACTGTGGATGTGCCCCAACTCGGGTGGTAACGCAACTTTGTATGCCACTTCGCCCACTCGCTTCTGTATTTCGAACGGTCCTATAAATCTTGGACTCAATTTTCCTTTCTTGCCGAAACGGATCTTTCCTTTCCATGGAGATACTTTCAAGAATACAAAACTGCCGACTTTGAAGTCTCGGTCCTGCCGATGCAAATCTGCGTATTTCTTCTGGCGATCTTGAGCTGCTACTAATCTTGCTCTTATCACTGTCACCACGTCTGCGGTTTGTTGTACTAGCTCTGGTCCGAGTATTCGTCGTTCTCCGACTTCGTCCCAACATAATGGCGTTCTGCATTTTCTTCCGTAAAGAGCTTCGTACGGTGGCATGCCGATACTCGCATGGTAGCTATTATTATATGCGAATTCTACTAAGGGTAGGTGGTCGTCCCAATTTCCCTTAAAATCCATCACTCAAGTCCTAAGCATGTCCTCCAGCGTTTGTATTGTTCTCTCACTCTGTCCGTCTGTCTGAGGATGGTAAGCTGTACTCAACCTCAACTGCGTTCCCATTCTTTCTTGCAAACTCTTCCAAAAATTGGACGTGAAATGCGGATCTCGATCAGAGACAATTGATACCGGCACTCCATGTCGTGAAACAATCTCTTTTACATACAGACTCGCTAATTGGTTCAAACTGTAGCGGATCTTGATTGGTAGAAAATGTGCAGTCTTGGTAAGTCGATCCACGATAACCCAAATGGCATCATAACCTTTCTGTGTAACTGGAAGTCCTACCACGAAGTCCATCGTAATATGCTCCCATTTCCACTCTGGTATTTCCAACGGTTGTAGTAAACCACTCGGCCGCTGATGTTCTGCTTTAACGCGTTGGCAAGTCAAACATCTACTGACGCACTCTGCGACTTCCCGTTTTAAATTGGGCCACCAAAAATGTTGCCTTAGATCTTGGTACATATTTGTGCCTCCCGGATGAACGGAATATATCGTATTGTGTGCCTCGTGCAAAATCTCTTCCCTCAACTCGGTTACCGCTGGTACCCATACTCTTTCTTCAAATCTCAAGATACCATCTTTATCCATTCGAAATTTCTCTTCCTCATTTTCTGTGATCCTCTTTCGGATTTTCTCACACTCTTCATCCTTTTCCTGAGCTTCCTTTACTCTATCCAACAATGTCGGATGAGCTTCCATTACAAACAACTTCTCTCCAAGCTTCTCTGGTTCTTTCACTTCTATTTCCAATTTCTCCATCTCTCTTATCAATTCTTCCTGAGTCGTCAAATTAAACAACTTCTCCCTTCCTTTCCTGCTCAGAGCGTCGGCAACCACATTCGCCTTTCCCGGGTGATAAAGAATACCGCAATCATAGTCTTTGATTAATTCTAACCATCTCCTCTGCCGCATGTTCAACTCCGTCTGTGTGAAGATATATTTCAGACTCTTGTGGTCTGTGTATATCTCACATTTCTCTCCGTACAAATAATGCCTCCATATCTTTAACGCAAAAACTACTGCCGCTAACTCTAAGTCGTGAGTAGGGTATCGTTTTTCGAAATCCTTCAATTGTCGTGATGCATATACAATGACCTTGCCGTGCTGCATAAGTACACAGCCAAGTCCCTTGTGCGATGCATCACTATACACCACAAAATTTCCCGCATCATCTGGTAATGATAATACAGGTGCTTCGCTCAATCTCTTCTTCAACTCCTGAAAACTCTCTTCACATTTGTCAGTCCATACAAATTTCACCGTCTTTCTAGTCAAATTGGTCAGCGGGGTTGCAATCTTAGAAAAATCTTGGATGAATCTTCGATAGTATCCGGCTAACCCTAAAAAACTTCTCACCTCCGTCGGTGTTCTCGGTTGTTCCCAATTACTTACTGCTTCAACCTTCGCAGGGTCTATAGAGATTCCATTCTTATCCACCACGTGGCCTAAGAATTGAACCTTCTCCATCCAAAATTCGCACTTAGAAAATTTTGCATACATCTTCTCCTTCCTTAGTGCCTCCAAAACAATCTTTAGATGTTCGGCGTGTTCTTCCTCTGTCTTCGAGTAGATCAAAATGTCATCGATAAAAACCACTACAAATTTATCCAAGTATGGCTTGAAAACTCGGTTCATCAAGTCCATAAATGTTGCCGGAGCATTAGTCAATCCAAATGACATTACCAAAAACTCGTAGTGTCCATAACGGGTTTGAAACGCAGTCTTTGGTATGTCCTCATCCCTCACTTTCAGTTGATGATATCCTGTTCGTAGGCCGATCTTTGAGAAACACTCTGCTCCCTTCAGTTAATCAAATAAGTCGTCTATCCTCGGTAGCGGATATCGGTTCTTGATCGTTACTCTGTTCAATTCTCGATAATCGATACAGAGCCTCATTGATCCGTCCTTCTTTTTAACGAATAGTACTGGTGCTCCCCAAGGAGAAACACTCGGTCGAATGTAACCCTTATCCAACAACTCTTGCAATTGTATCATCAATTCCTTCATTTCTACTGGCGCCATACGATATGGAGCTTTCTAAATCGGTGCCGTTCCCGGTGCTAAGTCTATTATGAATTCGATTTCTCTGTCTGGCGGAAGACCAGGCAGATCGTCCGGAAACACATCTAGAAATTCATTCACTACGGATATATCCTTAATTTCTACTCCCTTTTTCTGAGTATCAACGATGTAAGCTAAATATCCTACGCATCCTTTCCTTAACAATTTCTTGGCCTGCATCATCGTAACGCAACACGATTGCTTAAGCGATGAGCTACCATAAAACACTACCTTAGACTTACTCGGAGTCTGGAGGTTCACACATTTGTTCTGACAGTCAATTATCGCAGCATGGTTATACAACCAATCCATTCCTAGTATTACGTCAAATTCTCCCAATCTAATAGGAATCAAGTCTACGCCCAGTTCATGTTCTCTAATGTTTGCGTGACAATCTCGATAAATGTATTCTACAGGGATCACTTCCTTATTAGCAACTTCTATAATCAAAGAATTTTCTAATCGTTCTCGGGGTGTACTAAGTCTACTAGCAAATTCTTCAGATACAAAAGAACAGGTGGCACCCGAATCAAATAATACATAAGCATTTATATCATTGATTGGGATTATACCTGACACCACGTCCTTCGCAGCCACGGCGTCTTGGACGGTCATGTCTGGCGGTTGGGCGGTTGGATTGTGCCGGCCCGCCGATCATCAGCTTGTTGCCTCCTTGCTGATTACTTACCCCGCCACTTCCCTTCTTTGGGCAGTCCTTAATCCGGTGCTCCGTCGAGCCACACGCAAAGCATCCTTGGATCTTCTTTGGTTTCAGACAGTTGGGCGAGATGTGCCCTTCCTGTCCGCAGTTGTAGCAAGTGCCACGTCCCTTCCAGCACTCGCCCTGGTGATTCTTCCCACACTTCGGGCATCCTTCAGCCCTCTTCTTGAAACCTCCACGAAAATTCCCTGATTGATTATTGTTGTTTTTGTTGTTGTTGTTATTCTCCCATTTTCTCTTTCCCAAGTTGCTTCCTCCGCTACTGCTTCCTCCCGTACGATTCTCTCCTCCAGCATTCTTTCCTTTCTTTTCTTTGTTATACAGACTTAAGGCCTCACTGCCACCTTCCGCAATGATTGTCTTCTCTAGTAATGTTGCAAAGGAATCAATTTGAAGAACTGATACCTTATTGAACAGCCACGGCTTCAACCCTTGTTCGAAACGTCTAGCCTTTCTCTCTTCATCACCAACTTGGTGCAATGCAAATCGTGCTAGTTCGTTAAACCTAGCCGCGTATTGCGCCACCGTCATCTCACCTTGTTTTAACTCTAGGAATTTCACCTCCATCCGATTCTTCATACTCTTCGAGAAGTAATTCTCGAAGAACAGCGTCTTAAACTTGTCCCAAGCTATTATTCCTTCTCCAGCTCTTTGTTGATTAGCCTCCCACCAGTAGTTCGCTTCTCCCCTCATCATGTACGTGGCAAACATCGTCTTCTGATCTTTGCCTACGCTAGCTATAGTGAAAGCTTTTTCGATCTCTTTGATCCACGTTTGTGCGACGATTGGGTCGGTAGTTCCCTCGAACTCTGGGGGTCCTACACTTTTAAAGTCTTTAAAGGTTGTTACTGGCACAGTCTGAGGGTTCGGGCGAACGGGTTCATTGTTCCTTCCCCTTAAGGCTTCTCCTAACAAGTCTACCAGTTTCTGGATCGGGTCTACTTGTTCCCTCTCGTTGTTAACAGATTCTTCGGGTGCAGTCAATCTACGTCTGGGCGGCATTATCTGCATCACAAGTTTCCATTTTAATATCATTCAAGTATATTACTTAAGTATTTCTTTTAATACTAAAAGAATAAATTATAACACGTTTCTAAATAAACTTCATTTATATTCATATGCCAAATTGTTTCATTACATGATTTTCCTAGCATACTGCTATAAATGTTATCACATATATCCCCTAATATCACAAAAGACAGGGAATATACCAACCTACTACCATACTACCCCTCTAACAAAAGCTAACACGGGGTTCACATCATTATCCCACATCTTACACAAAAGATTGGGATTACAACATAGTATATACAATACATAAAGACACAACTAGTACTACCACTAGACTGACTAAGGAAATCTCATCACATCATCCCGCGCTCCACTGCGCTCTTGTACTCCAACTGTGCTATATACACAACCAGCTCTCGGCTCAAGGTATGTAGAGTCTGTCCCTGTTCTGCCGGGTAGTGGTACACACCATCAATCACCCTTTCAAAAGCTGAACGGAACACATACCCCATCTTGTTCATCTTTCTCTTCTTGCACCTGACCTCGTCCTCAAGGTCGTCAGCTCTCTCATTGGACGCTTCCCACTTCTCCTCAAAGTGTAACCTATCCATCACCTCCAACTCTAGCTGAGTACGGAGTGCCTCTTTCTCAGTCTTCTCACTCAGTTCCCTCTGCTCAACCTCTTCTAGCTTCTCTACCAAATCTACATTCCTAGCCACTGACCTGTGAAACAGAGTCCCCATCTGGATCCCTGCCTCCTTACGGTAGGCGATCTCCACCTCTAACTCCTGCATAGCCAGCTTCCTCAGGTGGTCCTCGTCCCGCAGTTTCTGGAACTCAGACTCTCTCTCTTGGGCCTCTGCCTCCAGCTCCTGAACTCTGCAGTCTAACTCTAGGATCCGCTCCTCGTACTCTCCTAGCATCTGCTCCTCTATAGTAGCCTCATCAGAGTCCTCTACTGGCTCATCCTCTATCGGCTCGTCCTCCATCGGCTCGTCCTCTAGATCAGACTCTATCTCAATCTCGTCCTCGTCGTCAGACTCAAACGGTACAACCGCCGGTACTGGCACAGCCTCTAGAGGTGCCTCGTATACTACATGTATATCCCCGGGCTCCTCCTCTGCCACTCTACTAGGTGTACCTGTGTCTGTCATCCTACAATCACAAACACAAGACAAACAAATAGTAACTCCATTAGAATGTTAAATAAAATATAAGTTCATTGTATAAAATGAAGTTACATTTCATAACAGACTAAGTCTCTCAAGGAAAACTCTACATGAGTTTTATCTCCTTCCTAACTTCTAAGTTCGCCTAAGTTATAGTCTAAGGACACTCGTTCCTAAGGTTTATAACTACAGCTTTGATACCAACCTGTGACGCCCCCAAATACCAGGACCGTCACGGGGTCTCTCGAATTCGGTTCATCACGTGCTCATGGTAATACATTACGATAATAATAACTAAATATCACACGATCACAGCGAAAAATCTATTCTAGAATAATTTACAATGATTTATTATAATTATTCCCCCAAGTCTCGCAACCTACAGTACTTAATAGATTACGTAATAATATCAATTAACGACTTATTACATAACCTAACTTAAGCTTAAACATAATCAAAACCATTCTTACTACATCATCTTAATACAACATTAAAATATTTAAAACATATAAGAGACAAGCTAATTGGTAGCCTTGCCCTTGCCCTTATCAACGCCCGAAGGTTCGCCATGCTCTGCCTTAACTGAAATGTTTTAGGGAAAGCAAGAATGAGCACAAATTGCCCAGCAAGTAATATATAATAAGGGTGAGTAATAAGATTCCCAATTCTCGAAAAGGTATAACAAGGTTTGATAGTTCAAGGATAACAAGAATATCAACAGTTCTCAATAACAGTCGCTAAGGACAGAATAATATCAATATGATTCAATAATACGTCAATTCAAGATTTTAAATAATTGAATACTGAGCAGTCACTAAGGACTATGAACTTCTACTAGAATTGACAGTAATAAACTGAAAATCCAATAAAAACAGGTACAACAGGTGATCAGCCTAAAGTACCATCGTTATGCATAACAATCAATCATACTCTAGTGTGCACGTCGGTCTTCCGACAATTATATATTCCCTTCAAAGAAGGTTGTTCTTCTCAGTCAAATACAAGATCCCGCACCAATCAATTAGTTTGGGCTGCTTTCCAATAATATAAGTCTAGCCGAATCTAATGACATAGACACTTTCACAATATTCAAGAACAATACTAAGTTCAACATGAATAATAGCTTTAATGAAATAAGAGTTCAAGTATGCTAATTCAATTCAACCGATTAAGTAGAAAACTAGTTCGCAATATACAAGGATAGAATACTTGCACAGTAAAAGAGTGTAAGTTAGGAAACTTGCAAAATCATAGATTTTCTTGCATAAAGTAAATGCGTCGGTTAGGATACTTGCACTTTAAAAGAGTGTAAGTAAGAGAACTTGCAAAATCATAGATTTCCTTGCATAAAGTAAATGCGTCGGTTAGGATACTTGCACTTTAAAAGAGTGTAAGTAAGAGAACTTGCCTTTAGCATAGTTTATCCACGAAAGCAAATCAACACTTTTGAATTCCTATCGTAATACAATTACATATATATATGATATTCATTAGTCATATAATCTTCACATTTTGTCTTCGAATATACTATCAATACATAAGCTAAGTCTTAACCTAGCTACACAGTTATATAGAATATAAGTTCTATCTTTAACGTTCCTCCTTTAGAGTTTAAACACATTCTTATATCTTATAAGATCGCAATTAATACTAAATATATTTCATTTTAGCAAGTTACGGCATTCTCTTTGAGTTAACCGTCAAAATCGGGTTCAAGTAACATCATATAATATCACGTAGCATGTATTCATATTTAAAGGATACTTTACATGCTTGTATAACTTTTCCAAATCCAATCGTACATGGTATAGGTTCTTAAGTTAATACTTAAAGCCATTCAAGGACAAGAACTCATATGGTCTAACATGCTCGCTTTTAAACACTTAAGATTTTCATATAACTTGTATTAGGCATGCTCATGAGTACTCGTATCGCATATATGTAGCTAGCATTGTTATTATCTTGAAAACATGCTTCGTTTATGCTAAACTTTAATCACGGCAACCAATCATGGTATATATATATGCATGACACATGAATGAGTCTAAGAGTACTATCACATGTGTCCATAAATATCAGAATTTAAATCTCCACGTATCGTGTTAATGCTCACGTGCAAGGCTTGTATTTCTATTAGTGAATCTTACTAATAGGTCCTAACATGTCCATGCTTCCTTACGAACTATATAAACACAAGTTAAGGGTTCATTCATATATTTCAAAGTTATCTAAACATGCTCATAACATCAAAACGACTATATAGCATTTACATGATCATATCCACCTTCAAACTTACATTTTTGTTAGGAATGAGCACTAGTTAGGTTCACATGTTCATATTTTATTACGGAACCAATATAGACAAGCTAACATGCACTTCATGTGTCTCTAGGTGGTACTAACGTGCTTGCAAGGTCAGTATGTAAACATGCTTTATAATGTTAATGATTGTTTATGAAATTTTAAGTTCGTTTCCAAGCTTCATGTCGTTTTGTTAACCATGCATGCTAATACACTAAAACATGCTTACATTGTCTCATTAGGTTTATATATATGTATTAATCATGCTTCCATGCTTGTTTAAACAAAAATCAACCAATTAGTACATAACAGTTTTGTTGCAGAATGCAGAAAACTGAACACAGAGGCCGGCGCTGCGGCGCGGCAACAGCAGCCACAATCTGGCGCTGCGGCGCGGGTGGCGCTGCGGCGCGGGTGGCGCTGCGGCGCGGGTGGCGCTGCGGCGCGGGTGGCGCTACGGCACGGGTGGCGCTGCGGCGCGGGCATAATGCCCTGGGATTGGCGTTGCGGCGTGGGAGACGCTGGTACTGCCGCGTTGTGGCGCTGCAGCGCGCAGCTAACGCTGTGCATCGGCGCTGCGGCGCGGCATTGCAGACTCAGTTCGCTGCAGCCAAAACCGTCCCCAAACTTCCCATTTCATCGATTTCAACATACCCAGATGCTATTAGACTTCTTTAACTTACTAACACACATATGTATATGCTTATATAACAGTCAATCGCCATTTATCAATTCCCAATTTCATGAACTCCAACCAATTTCACGAATTTGATGTTTTACAGAAATTGCAGAGCAAAAATGGAAATGAAAGTCAAGAAAGCTATATAGTGGTTTCATCATGTATGTATGTTCATATAACAACAATATAAGGGTTCTACAACCCAATCATGAACCAATTTGGCATAATCAAGAATTTGAAGGAAACTTCAGAAACAGAAAACGAAAATGAAGAACAAAGAAAAAGGGATTATACCTCTACTAGGATTCAAATAGAGTTTGCTGCTAATCCAACTTCCCCTACTGATATATGTATATTGCTTTCACTCACTACTTATGCAAACTCTCAACAAATTGAAAATGAAGAAACATGGCTGCTATTTATAGAAGAATCCTTACACAGACAATGTAATTGTCCATTAATTTGAACCAATAGATTGAAGCTTTGTATATCAGCTAAGGAAGAGTTGGTAGAGTGGTTGAAGAACACTGTTGTGCCCACTCCCCATATCATGATTTGCCAGAATGCTGAGTTCGAGAGAAGAGAGTAGGCATAGGCTTTCACGTGTAGGAGAGGATGAGGAATGGACAAGCCATATATCTCAACATTTTCAACATGAAGTGTATTAATACTAAGGCCATATATATCATACACTTAGGCTATTATATCTATATTCATACTATATATTTAGATTACAATTAGAATTATAATGTAATCCCAATAATCATGTTATTCACATAATGTAGTAAGTGTAAATTAACACATATATTCCATTACATATATAAATAATCATCAATTATTATTTATATTCATAATACATTATTTTAATGTATACTTACATACATATTGTCACATAGGCTATTATCATGTAACTCCCATAATTCAATAAGCCTTACCATATAATAGCGTCATATTACACTTCACATAATACATAGTTAGCTAATATATGTTACACATTTAATTCGCATGCTTGCATATAGAATCACTCATCTTATTAAATATTAATTAATAATATACACACATCCTTCATCAATCAATATAATTGTTAATCTCCATAATAATTTAATTAACCCTTATATGATTAATTATCACTTTAATATAAATCTTATTATATTTATAAACACGTTGCTCATTATTATTATTATATTTATTGCAATAATAGTAATCACATATGATAAATCAATCACAGTTAATATTCCACAACAATTAATTAATATTCTATGATAACAATTAATTAATATTCTACAATAGCAATTAACAAATAATATAGATTAATTGTTCGCCTAAATTAATATAATCATTCTTATATTGTGCCACATAAGGCTATCAATGAGTTTATCGCAAACCCCATCAATTTCTCAATTATTATAATTATTCAATTTTATATAATTGAATTAATCATTCTCATAACACAAAATCATTTATATTCAAATAAATTCTCATTTCCATTAATATATTTATTTAATAATATTAGAAAATTCTCGGGTATTACATAGTAGATCATAGATCATGGTAGATCCATGATCTTAAGGTGTATTACTATGTGTTATGATGGTTTATGATGGCTAATGTTGAATTAATCAAGAGATTATGAAAGTTTTTTTACAAAACACATATTAGAAAAACTATTTTTGAGAAAATGGAACATGATATTAAAATGACCATATCTCTCATTATATTTTGAATTTTTGAGTGTGGTCAATTTTTAGAGTTAGATCTATAAGTCTTCTAACTTTTTCAAGTGAAATCACTGAAAAATGAGTTATAGATTTTCGTGTGGACTGATTTTAGCAAAGGACGTAAAATCTAAAATTGACAAAAAGCAATCTGTCCTGATTTTTCAGGGGCAGTTTCATCAACTTATTTTATGAAATAAATTCCAATCTTTTGGAAAATGATAATATATGTTATAAATTAGCTTGTGTCCAAAAATGAGCTCATTCCGACTTAAATTGACCAAGTTATGACCATTCAATATTTACGTTTTTCTGATAAAAATCACTATAACTGGAGTTGTACAACTCCGATGGCCACGAAATTTAAACTAGAGGCTCACGATAACATGTGTAAGATCCCGTCAAGAGTTGGGAATTTTTGGAGTTAAGCATGAGGTAGCTATTTTCTTAAGGAATTAACTAGAAATGGATTTTTGAAAAATACTTAAGGAAGTTGAAAAATTCCTGAAAGATTATTTTTGTGTATGAAATACATGTATTTATGTATAGACAAGATAAAAAATAATAAGATGATTAGGTTAAAAAAAGGGAATCTAGCTTGCTGGATTGGCCATCAGGTTGCTGGATTGAAAAATTAGTGAATCTAGGTTGCTGGATTGAAGGATTAGTGAATCCAGGTTGCTGGATTGTAGAACAGGTGAATCCAGGGTGCTGGATTAGATGTTAGATGAATCCAGGCTTGTTGGATTAGAGGTCAGTTGAATCCAGTCTGCTGGATTGGGAAAATAGTTTAATAAATTGAAATTCAGTCTGAATCCAGGTTGCTGAATTAGGTATTCGGCTTACTAAATTTTAAAGGACTTATAAAATGAAATACTAAGTGTTAATTCATAAGTTATATGATACATTAGTGTTAAGTCTAAGATAGTACAGTCGTATTCTTTAATGGTTGATGTATAGTAGCTGGGCTAAACGACTCCTTCATATGGGGAATGTATCTATGAATTAGTAACCGATCTAACTCACTGTGAAAACAGTGTAGACGAGACGGAAACTAATTTGTTAGTTGTTTGTGAGAAACCACTCAGTAAACTATATTGAATACTATTAAAGACTCGATGTGTGCTAGATTTAGACTTGTGTATATGTATAGTATTAAGGATATCTAATATTTGACTATGTGTTTAAATGTTAAATAGTTTACTTATAAAGTATGTTATGCTAATTGAAAGATCAATCTTATAACTGATAGGTCTTTTCAATAAAGCGATTAAATTAGATTGCGTAGCGCAGTAATCGACTGTTTAGGCAAGTTTTCTTTAACTCAATCTTGAGTTATATTTCAAAGCATGTTCGTGAATAATTATTGTTAATTATTCACATCTATACCGATTATTGATTCGCACTTAGTGCATGTTGCATATATTCATCAGGTATGAAAGGCTGATCACCTTCATTACCATAAGGTTCAGTTAAAATTGTTCATGGTCCTTGTTGACATTAAACATTATTGGTTCAGTAATTCATTTATTGAAACTCTGATTTATGCTCTTTCCCAATTATTATATTGTTGAAAGTTTGTCAGCTTATTATTCTTTTCAATCATAATATATCTTCATTTGAACTTAAACTTGCTGGGCAAACTTGTTGCTCACCCTTGCTATATCATGATAAATATTTCAGATTAAGACAAAACTTCAGATATTGGCAAAGACAAAGAACAACTCCAGAATTGGATTTGGATGCAGGTTAAACTTGTAATAGTATTGAATGCAAATAACATGGTATGTCGTATAGGATATTGAAGGTAGGTATTAAGTTAAGGTTACAGACCTTGGGGATTATGTTGTAATAAGGTTATTGTATAAACAATTTATGTTTATATCTTTTGCAATAGTTATAGAAATGATGTATCGTAACGTACCATGTCTGAGGTTCTGAGGACCCGAATTTGGGGGCGTCACAGTTGGTATCAAAGCTGTAGGTTATAAACCTTAGGTAGGGTTACCTTAGGCTATAACCGCAGGGATGAGGATAGGAATAAACTCAAATAGAGTTTAAGTTCTAAGCGATGAATTTGGGCAAGGTATTGGTAAGTCAATAAGATTCAAAGAAGAATCCTGACAAGTAATAAAGATCCAGAGTTACCTAACTCTGATAATAAAGATGAACAGTAGTAATGAATAGATAAAGTCTAAAAGACTAAAAGTATAAAGGAAAAGGAGATCGTAAAATAAAACGATCATAAGAAAGAAAAGAATCGTAATATAATATGATTATAATATCAGATTACAACGTGATCTGATGAGGTCATAAGAGGACAGATGATCAATCAAATGATTAAAAACTTTATACCAGGATTGCTATATGACAATGGTACTATAAAATTGTACTATTAAAACTCAGGAAAGAGTTATGAATTGTAGATACGAATTAAATGAAATTTGTATTGAGTATTGAGGGAGCTAGGATTATGTGGGATTTTAATTGAGGACTCAGGTGATAGCTGAGTTGTACAAACCTTTGTATAGGCGGGGGTTTTGTGCTTGGTCTAACGACTACTTAGTTTATCATTTTGATAATCATTGAAATGTCGGTGTCGCGCTATTCGCTATATGTATGATGAGAAGGTGATTCTTTTCTCATGTGTATAACGGATAGGTAGAGAATATAAGATTAGGTGCGAGTTCTTTAAACTCAAACGTATGGTAAGTTCGTGACTCATAATTGTATGGTGGAACCCTTAGGACGACTTTGGTCTGACTAGGATAAGTTCCTAAACCCATATGATTGTGGTAAGTTCCTGAACTCATAATGTGTGGTATGTTTGATGAACTATACGGGGGTATAGGAAAAATTATGAATGAAGGATTGAGGATAATACAACTAGATAGAATTATTAAGCAATTGATCATTAGAAGAATTAAAGTTGATGGTGGAAGCATATGTATTCCAAATCTTCTAGCTGTGCTAGAATTTAAAATTTTTGACATCAAGCTAAATTTGCACTGATGTGCCTTTTTTGAAATAAAATAAATTTTTGTTATCTTCACAACATGGTGACAAGGGTGTGGAGATGGACTTTGAGCCATTATCATATCGTTACCTATTACGACATGATAACATTAAAAAATGATGATTTTCAATAATTTTGCATCGTTTAAAGAAAAGTCTATGCTAATTATTTCGGCTGGACAAATTATCGATTGAAATTCGAATTGTTGGTATATATCTAAAGCTATTTGATTCAGCTAGACAATGTTTATGAAAATTCAAGTATCTCTTTGAGAACTTATCCCAAACCATATTATTTTGATTCAGACTTCCGGCTGAGTATGAACAACCCATGGGGATATATTGGTTGGATAACGTACATTCCAATCATTGAACGCATACAGTCGTTCAGATAATTAAAGCCAACATTTGCAATTTACCTTCTTCGTGATTGTAAACATATCTATTATTTGATTATGGTGAATACCGTTAAACCCGAGAGTTCATGGTCTATATGACCCTCAGCATAATTTGAAAAGTTTTTTTTAACTCCTTGGGAAAAAGTCTGGATAGAATGTGATGATTAGAATAATTCCTCATAGAAGGAAGCAGTGTGTACTCATTAAATGAGAATGAAATCAGATAACGGTTAAGTTGAAAATCTAGTTCTGGTGGAATAAAAGGAGTAGGGATTAGTAGGCTGTAATTTTGAGGACGAAATTCTTAGAAGAAGGGGTGAATGTGACAACACGAGAATTTATAAGATTTTAAATGATTAAATAAAGGTTAAATAATAAGACCTAGACTGGAAATAGAATATGGATTTTAAAATTTTGTGAAGGACTTATATGGCTTTGTGTATTATTTATATATTTATAAGGAGAATTAAGAATAAATTCTTGTAACCTATTATATATATTAGGTATGGTAATTAAATAACCTAAGGGTTATAATAGTAAATTATGTTAGTATTTAAAATTTTTACTAACCTAAGAGATTAAGTTTATTATCTCAATTAATTAATTTTATTAAAGTAAGTCTAATTGGGTTAAGAAATTTAAGGTACATGAATAAAGATTTGATTTACAATTTGAGTGAATAGAAATCCTAATTAAATGATTAGGGTAAAATAGAATTAAAATTAGTGGACTTTGTTAATTTACATAGCCCAATTATTTTATTATCAAGCCCAAAGTAATTAATTTGGAGCCCAAATTTTTAACTCAATGTAAGAAAGATATTGGATATTTAGTAAGTTAAATTAAAAAATAAAAACAAACCAAATTGGGAGGATAAAGGGCCTAATATTCGGCCAAACAAGGAATAAGAGAGGAGGGAATGAATGTAATCATTACATTTAACAACTCCCACCAACTCCCTCATATGTGTCATTTTCTCATTCAACCAACATGTTTGTACAAGTGTTCAAGTTACCTCCTAATAAGTATGAGAGAGAAAGGGCAAGAGAAGATGGGAGAACAAGATAGAGATACAAAATATATCTCTTATTTACAAGCAAAAAATTTATTCTATCTTCTCTTTTCTCTCACTTCCAAGTTAACCAAAACAAAGAAGAGAGAGAGAGAGAGAAAATGGGGTGAGTTCGGCAGCCACAAGAGGTAAAGGGGAGGGGGTTTTGATCAATCATACATCCAAGATCAACATCTAGTTTGGAAAAACAAGGAAGGATAGCAAGAGATCAAAGGTATAAACACCTTTTATCAAAGTTATTTTTAGTTGTTTGAATAAAAACTTGGACCTATGGTTCAAAACTCCAAAATCTTAGATCTATGTATTAATAAATGTGTTATGTTTAGATATATCACTTTTGATGATCAAAAGTTAGATCAAAAACAAGAAAAAAGAAGCTATGTTTTAAAAGTTATAAAATCTTGATTTTCTTAGCATAAATTATGTTTTGCTTGGATTTGGTATATGCTTGGTGTAGTAGATCATAGATCATGGTAGATCCATGATCTTAAGGTGTATTACTATGTGTTATGATGGCTAATGTTGGATTAATCAAGAAATCATGAAAGTTTTCTTACAAAACACAGATTAGAAAAACTATTTTTGAGAAAATAGAACATAATATTAAAAAGACCATATCTCTCATTGTGTTTTGAATTTTTGAGTGTGGTCAATTTCTGGAGTTAGATCTAGAAGTCTTCTAACTTTTCCAAGTGGAATCACTGAAAAAGGAGTTATAAATTTTCGTGTGGACTTATTTTAGCAAAGGACATAAAATCTGAAAATGACAAAAAGCAATCTGTCTAGATTTTCTAGGGGTAGTTTCGTTCACTTATTTTTTGAAATAAATTCCAATATTTTGGGGCATGAAAATATATGTTATAAAGTAGCTTGGGTTTAAAAATGAGCTCATTTCTACTTAAATTGACCAAGTTATGACCTTTTAATATTTGCGTTTTTCCGACGAAAATCGCTATAACCGGAGTTATATAACTCCGATGGCCGCGAAATTTAAACTAGAGACTCACGATAACATGTGTAAGATCCCGCCAAGAGTTGGGAATTTTTGGATGTAAGCATGAGGTAGCTATTTTCTTAAGGAATTAACTAGAAATGGATTTTTGAAAAATACTTAAGGAAGTTGAAAAATTTTTGAAAAATTATTTTTGTGTATGAAATACATGTATTTATGTATGGACAAAAGATAAAAAAAAATAAGATGATTAGGTTAAAAAAAGGGAATCCAGCTTGCTGGATTGGCCATCAGGTTGCTGGATTGAAAAATTAGTGAATTCAGGTTGTTGGATTGAAGGATTAGTGAATCCAGGTTGCTGGATTGTAAAACAGTTGAATCCAGGGTGCTGGATTAGATGCTAGACGAATCCATGCTTGCTGGATTAGAGGTTAGTTGAATTCAGTCTGCTGGATTGGGAAAATAGTTTACTAAATTGAAATTCAGTTTGAATCCAGGTTGCTGGATTAGGTATTCGGCTTACTAAATTATAAAGGACTTATAAAATGAAAGACTAAGTGTTAATTCACAAGTTATATGATACAGTAGTGTTAAGTCTAATGCAGTACAGTCGTACTCTTTAATGGTTGATGTATTGTAGCTGGGCTAAACGACTCTTTCATGTGGGGAAGGTATCTACGAATTAGTAGCTGATCTAACTCACTGTGAAAATAGTGTAGACGAGACGGAAACTAATTTGTTAGTTGTTTGTGGGAAACCACTCAGTATATTATATTGAATACTATTAAAGACTCGATGTGTGTTAGATTTAGACTTGTGTATATGTATAGTATTAAGGATATCTAATATTTGACTATGTATTTAAATGTTAGATAGTTTACTTATAAAGTATGTTATGCTAATTGAAAGATCAATCTTATAACTGATAGGTCTTTTCAATAAAGTGATTAAATTAGATTGCGTAGCAGTAATCGAGGGTTCAGGCAAGTTTTCTTTAACTCAATCTTGAGTTATATTTCAAAGCATATTCGTGAATAATTATTGTTAATTATTCACATCTATACTGATTATTGATTCGCACTTAGTGCATGTTGCATATGTTCATCAGGTATGAAAGGCTAATCACCTTTATTACCATAAGGTTCAGTTAAAATTGTTCATGGTCCTTGTTGACATTAAACATTATTGGTTCAGTCATTTATTTATTGAAACTCTGATTTATGTTCTTTCCCAATTATTATATTGTTGAAAGTTTGTCAGCTTATTATTCTTTTCAATCATGATATATCTTCATTTGAACTTAAACTTGCTGGGCAAACTTGTTGCTCACCCTTGCTATATCATGATAAACATTTCAGATTAAGACGAAACTTCGGATACAGGTAAAGACAAAGAACAACTCCAGAATTGGATTTGGATGCAGGTTAAACTTGTAATAGTATTGAATGCAAATGACATGGTATGTCGTATAGGATATTGAACGCAGGTATTAAGTTAAGGTTACAGACCTCGGGGATTATGTTGTAATAAGGTTATTGTATAAATAATTTATGTTTATATCTTCCGCAGTAGTTATAGAAATGATGTATCGTAACGTACCATGTCCGAGGTTCTGGGGACCTGAATTTGGGGGCGTCACAGAGTGTATAGATTTGACAGTCTTACAACTTTTGATGAACTCTCGAAAGTATAACTGCCGCTAATTTGAATTTTCCCTCTTATAACTGTTCCCTCCATGTTTCTTAATGGGACAGTTGTAAGACTCTGATAGGTCACAATCTGTAACTTCCTTTATCGTGTCAGTTATCCAGATTTAACTTCTAAAGTTAACTATTGACTTCTTCAGTTTATGGAGTAACTTATAACTTAGCTCAGTACTCCACGATTGCTTAGACTAATCTCCAACCTTTGTGCCTTCTTTGATGATCGTATGTGGTCATGCTTCAATAGACAACTTCTTCATCAGACTTCAGGAGAGTGGCAATGTTATTTGCAACATATGTTCTTCTGAGGAGTTACTACATGCTTCAGCAGAGATTCATGTGATGCAATTAATATTTGCACTTCTTCTAGGTTAAGGTTGCTCAGGAAGGGCCAACCTCTTAGACCAAGGCTAAGGGTCAGGTTTGTCCCTGAGGTGCTTATCAGATGAAGAGCTTTATGAACATGGTGGCTACAGTGACATCACATCAGGCTTTTCTGCTGGAGAGTTCATTTACCAACTCTGGATACTCCTTGATGTTGATATTTGTTTAGGCTGCAGTCGTAATGTCATTCTTCTTTTACACTACGACCAGGTGTCTTATCATTGGAACTCTACGATTTGAGTGGTTGATTGACATGGTTATCAGTTGTATATTTTGGGACATTACTACTGACTATGATGAATATTCATTTGGTTCATCAGCCACAGAGTTTTGGGACCCTCTAACTGGGATATTTCTGTGTTGGGTTAGCTTATGTTCTCTATGAACTTAACAGCAGTGGTCTTGATATTCGTGGTGTGGTCAACAGACATGCACCATGATTGACCTGTCTTTTGAGCTCATCTCAGATCTTCTGGCAAGAGTTCTAGTTCTTCATTTTGCTCCCTGAGCTTCACCATCTCCATATCTTCAGATATTCTTCAACACTCTTTACCACCTTCAATTTTTCACCTGATCTTCCTGAGGCTTTAAGTAGCTATCTTCAATGTTTGGAAAATAGGGAGGATTTGCTTCATCAATCTCCTTTGACACCATTAGTGCTGCTGCTCTTAGCAGATCACTACTTCCCCTAGATTGATGCTATCTTCTCGAGATGGGATGAATTCTTTTTCTTTACATGTATGGATAAGGTAGCCTTGCATATCTTCTTCAGGCTGGGAATCATCATGATTGAATAGACCTTATTGGATCATAGAGGTCATTTTTAGATCGTATCACTCCACAATTGTTGACAAACTACGAACGTAGTCTTTCTCATTCATGCTTCAGAATCTTCTTCTTAGTTTCTTTAGTATATTCTGAGGATGAATGTATAATCATTGAGATTATCAATTTATCAACGACTATCAACCTTTCTTCATTTATTGCTCTTTCCCCTTCATCATTTATACAAACTTTGAAGCTGATTGAAGGATCACCACGATCGTGGTCATTGTACCGTAATCGTTGTGTGTTGACTTGCACAGGCTGAACTCAGTCTTAATCTTAGAGAACACTACGATTTCTCTTAAGCTCTTTGATAGACTGCACTCGTGGAGTTCTGCTTCTATGATGAATTCTTCATATTCAATGATTGATGATCCTTTGATTTGAGTTTCCTTGAAGTTTCTATTGAGATGATATGCTTTGCATGGATAAGCATAGAAGATCTCTTTCATCATGACATGAATATCCAGCTTCCTTGGAAATCATCAGCATACAGACTCCATCATTGGGAACTCAGCAAGTCTTCAAGAGCAGGTTTTGGCTTTGGATGATTTTGTCAAGAACATTGCTGAAATGTCTTGAGCCTCCAGCTGGTTGAATCTTTGTTTCTAAAGCCATCTGCTTCAGCATTCCTTAGTGTGGTCAGATAGACCAAGTACCTGCAGGTTAAGTAGATTTCTATTTTGTTACCCAAGCTTGATTGGGTCCTGCTAGGTTAGTTTTCTCAAAATCCCAATTCCTCATATTATAAATTTATATCATGTTAGTATCAACAATCATATTCATGCATGTAACAGATTTACATATAATATTTATAATGCATGACTGTGAGTGTGTGCATGATTAAGCATTTTTAACATAACACTCTTTTTCTTTGATTGTTTCACCCTTTGCTTGGTTATGTTCACAGATTTTTGAATGTTCACAAATTAGAAATTAACTCTATTACTTATTTGTATCTGGTTGATTCATGGAGATGATCAGTTTCTAAGAATCTTCAAGATACTCCTCTAGAGCTGATCATACTCTACGTTTTATCAAAAACACAGAACATAGATTTGTATATATATATTTACATCCATACTAACCCTTCAGCAAGGGTTAATCCACTTAGGCTAAATTAGATTTAGATTAACTTATGACTTATTTCAGACTTCTTTCAAGATGTTATCTTCAGCCTAAAACATGGGTGGAGAGAAAGTTTGTTGACAATTAAGCTTTCAACCTTAATGTACTTTCTCTCTTCCCCTTTTTAGGAAGAGTATGGTCTCTGGATAGAATACTGTTGTAGTATATAAGGTGCTGCAACATGATGTACATATTTATATTTATGAGGAACCGTACCTTTACACTGTCAGTTTCTTGACAGTCATTTTTCTTGCTATAATGATGTTAGGCATTGATGTGCATATCTTTGCATTTAGTGCTAACAGCCTGTTGCTCCATTTGACGTTCGATCAATCATGTAATCTTGGAGATGTAAGCTAGGAAAGTCTTGGAAGCTTTAGTTCTTTTATAACCTTGAACCTTAATGTTCAGATCCACATGGTCAGCCAAATACACTTTGAAAGAAATCTTCTTCCTTCTCTAGATGAGCATTTCATAGCATGTATAGGCCTTTCATATTTCAGAATAGGTGGATGCTCGATTCCTAGCTTTTGATGCCTCCTGACTTCCCATCACCTGACTGCAGACTACTAATTGACTTTGGACATGGATTGGTCTTGTTGCATTATCATTTAATAACATGGACCAATCTGAGCAGCTGCAGATGTATATACACAATTACCTGTACACATTATTTTCAACGTGTGAGCTCATCTGCACTCACAAGTGACTTACTATTAAACTAAGTTTAGAACAATGTTTATGCCTAGGATCAGACTCAAAGTGTTAGCTTTAGAATATAGCATGAAAACTTGCTCTGATACCAATTGTTAGTTCCCAGAGGGCACACAATAGATCTAGAAGGGGGGTTGAATAGATCCTTTACACTTGTTTTAAAGACTCTTTTCTCTTCTTATTTTGTATTGCTAAGTAATTAGCATATGACAAACATAAGAATCATTTCAAGCGCAACGGAATAAGTTAAAGATTCCCTTCATAGATAACTTTGTTAACTATTGTTCTAGAGTTAGTTTATGTGTAAGTGGTTATTACATCTATAGCTGTTATAGCAGTTATATACATAATGTAAATGACAGAATGTAAAAGACACAAGAGATTTTAAGTGGTTCAGAGACTCAAGCTCCTAATCCACTCTTCTGCTTCACTAGCAGGAATTCCACTAAGGAAAGGGAAACACCCTGAATCACTAAGATTCCTTCAAGACCAGCAGCCTTGGAACTTCAGTTCACTAAGAACACTTCAAGTCCAACAGACTTGGAACTCTAGTTCACTAAGAAATCTTCAAGCCCAACAGGCTTGGAACTCTAGTTCTCTACGAACTCTTCAAGGCTAGCAGCCTTGGAACTTCATTTAGTCCCTCCAGACAAGGACCCCTTAGGGCCTGGCTACTTATTGTTGTTGTAGTTGTTGTTGGTGCTTTGCTGCTACGATGACTTGAAGCTTGATCATCTTTGGTGCTTAGCAGCTTGGTGTGGTCCTCTTTGCATTCTGCGTCGAGTCTGGACCACCACTGAATAGACTGCTAAGATGTTCATTAAGCTCAACATCTCGAGTACTTAGCAGTCTTCTTCTCTGGTGCAGCTGATCTTCGTGTGGTTGATGCTTGTCTTCATCTGATCTCAGTTGTGCACCTTCACCACTTAGGTTAGCTAAGGCTTGTCATTGCTGGTCAACTTCTTCTAGTCCTTAGCATCCCCTGAACCTTGCTTGACTTGTGTGCAGACTTGGTTCTGCATCTGTTCTCCTTCATCTCTTGGTTCTTGGTGAATCATAGAGTGGCTCTTCTGGTATTCTTTCTGCTCTTCCACTTTTCTGAATGTTATCTTCTTGGCCTTCTCGGCTCTCAGCTTAGCTGCCATTTCCAATGGCATCCTCATCGTTGTTGAGTGAAGCCTTTGTCTGTTAAAGTCCTTCTTCAAATCTGCTTCACTTCTTCTTTTGTAGTCTCACTGCCACTGAGACATATTCTATTCAGCTCTGTAGAACTAGTAGAGTTAACAACTTAGCATTCCAACAACTCAACGATTTAGCAACTCAGCAACTCTTTCATCTTTGAGGCTTCAACTGTTAAATACCCTTCCATGATTTTCCCGTTGGAAAATAGCCGTTGGAAGCTATTTAAATTGCTTCGCAGATCTCAAGTTATTTGGTGCAGACTGCTAATGTGACGTGACAACCCGTTTTTGACTTTTCGGACACAGCAGTCTACTATTTCACCTACCACTTCAGAGATGTCACTTTAATGCGTCAGGCTAGTAGTCACCTTCATTTCTTCTTTCTGACTCCTTGATCAGAACATCAGGAGTTATCCTTCTGCATCGATGTTCTCAATCAGCAACGTTCGATGTCAGTCTTCATATTGAGACGTTGTCAGTGCTTCAATATTCAAATGCCCGAACTCTACGATTCTGATGCAGATGACTTTGAATCTTGATCGTAGTGTCGATTAAATGTTGCTCGTTAACTGGTTGAGACAACACTACGATTCTGAAGAATGTTCTTTGGATCTGCAATATAGAACACCTCTTCCTTTATTTATGCAGTGCTTCAACACTTCTGCTTGCCTCGACTTATCTCAGGAACTGATAACTTGCCTTATTGTTCTGGCCCTTCTAAATTGCAAGACTCATCAAATTTGTGGCATACCCAGCTCTCTTTCTCCTTGTGATCTCCCATTCACCTATCATCAATGGTTTGACCCATGCTTAATCACTTTTGTCTTGTTCTTCATAGATTGGCCAGTATCTCTGTGTAGACTGCATCAGTTCTTGCTTCATTTGGCAAACACTACTATCCTGGTTATTCCCAACATCGTTGTCTTCTGTTTATCTTGACAGCTACTGCACTGCTGACTTCCTTTTGTTAGTCACTTCACCTGAAGTCTTCTTGTGATTTGCTTGTGGAAGACTTCCTTTGAATGGCTTTACTTCTCAATCAGGATGCTGATTGAGTTGGTGCTTAGATCTTCTGTTAGCTTGTAGGCCATTCGGTGAGTGCTCTCTGGTTTCCTTTAGGTAGAATGTATCTTTACATCTCAGACCAGAGGCTTCATACTTTGGATATTCAGGGAGTGCTCATCTTTTGTGAATCGTGTTGACACTACAATTCTTCCTTGGCGTTGTGAGCATTTCATTGAGGCCTTAGTTCTATAGACTACGATCTTGTTTTGGTTCTGTAAACACTACAACTCCGAGATCAGATCAACTGACAGACTACGATTTCTTCCTTAACACTTATTATCCTTGTCTGATCTGGCTCGACTACGATCTCTGCCTCTGATATGATGAGAAGATTCCACTACTTCAAGTGTGGCCTACGATTCTTGACTTGGCTCAGCAGATGCTCGGTCGGTTCTTAGACAGGCTGCCTTTACGATTCTAGACATGAATTCCTCAGCAGATTACGGCTCTGAGAAAGTTCTTCTCGATACACTACAATCCTACCTTATTTCTCCTGGTAGACTACGAAGGCTAGTGTAGTGCTCGACAATCAAACATGCCTATCTATTACATTGTATAAGATCAACCTAACAAGCTTGATCTTTCTATTTTTAGTCCTTGTACATCATTTCTTTTGAAGGACTTTACAAAGCTATTTTGTTCATGTAGGATCAACCTAACATATTTGATCATTTTCATTCTAAGTCCTTTTACATATATTCCTATTATCTATTCAAGGACTTTACAGCTTTCATCAATGCAGACATGTTTGCATATTCATTTATTAAGATCAAAATCAAATCTTATATAAATAGGAATAGCATTCTCATGCTTAATCCTAACAAGGTTATTTAATACATACTACCGTCGTTCGCTTAAATATTTTTATTTCAAGCAAGTGTGAGCATTCAATTGCTCAGCAAGTCATAGCAGTTGAATATTAATCAACTTAAGAATCAAAGTTCTTTTAAGACTTCAATAACCGAACAATGGTTATGAAGCAGCTCGAATAATAGGAATACGTTCTGATTCCTATCATTTTAACACATACATCAAATATACTTTGTCATGCTTTCATCCTTCTACTTCTTTCATACACATTCTGTCTGGCTAGAATCAATAGCACGGACTTAACAAGAACGGTTCATGAATAAACCGAACTCATTATACTTAACAGTTCAATCATAGAACAGTTTATTTCACTAAAACACTGAAGTGCTAACATTGTGGCACAAGGCCTCATACATACTACCATCTGGTACAAATATCGCACATTTGCACATGCAAAATTTCTTCCTCATGTTCAACATCTGAGGAAGTTAAGAAACTAACATTCATATGAAAATGAATGAAGTTATGAACTTGCATCAAGTAGAACTTGAGCAAGATTAGAAAACTTGCCTTCCGCACAGCTACCGCTTATGGTTTACGCTGAGCTGCTCATCAAAATTCCTATGTATCACATAAGGAATTACAAATACCAATTAGTCAAATACTTGACTTATGAATTGTTTTAACTTCACTTTACTTCTCTTTACTTCCTATGGTTCCCGTTCTTATAAATTAAAGTGTACGCGAGCAACTTTCATTCTTCCATCCTTTCACTACATTCTATACCACGTCCGGTCCATACGACTCGGAACGTTCATTCATCTTATTACCATTAACTTGGCTCTTCAACGTTATACATTATTCTTCATTCTCTGATTACCGTTTGTTACGGTTTATCATCATTCATATTCCAACATACGTTAACGTTTAAGTTATACAACCAATGTATACTTAGAACATTTACTCAACGCCGATACGATTCACGAGAATCATTCACGTATCTTGCGTTCACGTTACTCGTCACTTAATCTCATTCAACCTTTACTTAAGGTTTAAATCACTTGTTTAAGTGTTACATTAAGTGAATTATATGTTCACTATCTTTCGTGTGTCATCAATCGACTCGTTAGACCTCACGACAAGCGAAATCCTAATCGGTTCGCTAGGTCGCACACATTTCCACCGGATTCCCATCATCGAACTCCAAATATAATTAAGTAAGTTTGAACTTCATTTCTTTACATTCTCGCATGCCACACCTCTAGTACATAACATGTAACCTTGAGGCGTGCATCAAACTCGACCACGAACCCCAGATCACATTTTAGGGTTTTGAGTTTTAGAAATTAAATACGTTTTGTCAACGTTTAATCCTTCAAATCGATCTTAAACACATTGTTTAAGTGATCCCTCTTCATTAGTGTAATAACCAAGAATTTCTGTGTTGCATTGTAAATAAATATATTAAATAATTTGTAATATATTTTGGATGATTAAGTGATTATGTGAATAATATGCTATAATATTTAAAGGAAGTTTCACTAATAAGTTAAATAAGTTAGTGAACTAACTTAAGTATTTTAATAACCCAGAAAATGGATTTAAGGTGTTAAACCCTAATTAAATACTCAATAAACTTGAATACGACAAGTCTAATTGGGTTATATAAGTGAATTAATATTATTAATGGATAATAATATGAAAATATCAATAAGAAATAATTAATTAAGAAGAGTAAATAAATTAAACAAGCCCAATTATATTTTTAGTGTGGGACTTGTAGATAAAATTAATTTAAGGGCAATTAAATTATTCAATTGGCTCAATATATCATTTATAAGATAATTTAATAGTGGCCCAATTTAATTAATAGAGTAAGCCCAAGTTTAATTTTGTAAGTAAGCAAAATAATAAAAGTGCAAGCCCAATTTGCATTTAATTAAAGCCCAAAGCTTAGCCCATGAGTGAAGGGCATTATAGTTATTAAATGAGGAAGATAATAAAAACAAAAGTGGAGAAAAAGAAAGAGTAAGTGGGCGGGTGTAAGAAGAGAAGGAAGGGGAGATTAATGTAATGATAATGTTACTTTAATAGGTAATTAACTTTTTGGGTGTCATCAAATTAATGGCCCAACACATTTACTGTTGCTTGCAAGTAACCTATTCCATAATGAGAGAGAGAGGGGAAAGCAAGACTTGTAGATAATGTATAGATATATATTATATATCTATACTTCTTATATTTAAGTAAATTAAAATCTAATTGTTCATTTTGCTTTCTTTCATTTATTTCATTTACTAAGCTTAAGAAAGAGAAAACAAAGAAAATAGAGAGAGAGTGAGAGAGGGAATTCGGTGGAAGCAAGAAAAGAAAAGGGAGAGGGCTTGATTGCTAGATGCACCTAAGATTTATAACCTATTACGGTTGGAGAAGAAGAGAGGTCAAGAACTCAAGGTATAATCTATTTTTAAAGCTTTGCTTTTAATTTCTTTTATGGATTTGATGGAGAAAAAGGGTTCATAATTTGGAAGTATAGAACCCTTTAAGTTATGTGTTTTCTATAGTTTTATGAGTGGATCTAACTTGTACAAGTATTAAGGAGTGGATCAAAAGGAGAGAAATAAAACTAGGTTTCTAGAAATCTAGAAAACCCTAGCTTTCTCTCCATTTGAACAAATAGTATGTTAAATCTACACCTTCTTTTCATGATCCGTCGAAGAGAAGAACTAGATATATGTGTTGACTAGTTAACTCAAGTGGTAGAACTTGAAAATCACGTGTCTAGCAGTCATGGTATGCGTTTTGGTCAAAACAGTCCACGTAGTGGAAAAAAACTTTAAAAAGCTCTCTGATCAATCTGCCGCGAGGGCAGTTTTGTCCAGTTCATGTGTTCTAAAAATTCGAGGAAAATTTGGAGAGGTAATATCAGAGGTTAGGTAGGTCCTGTAAAAATTTAAGAGTTTTTGGCCATACGGTTTCAGAGTTATACATTTTACGGCCGAGGACTACTTTTAAAACTCTAACCGAATAACTCTCTATGTATTAATTCAAAATTATGAAATATTTATTGGAAGTACATATACATAACAGGAGCCTACCTTGAAAATTTTAGAATTTTTGGAGTTAATTTCGATTTATAAAAAATCTGACAATATTTGGCCATTATGGACTATTTAAATATAGTAAATGAATTTTAAAAATTCCTAGAAAAATATATTTTCATGAGGGGATTATATGTAGATACTGTCCAAAAAAGAAATGGTTTTGGAGTTGTTTTGCTATTTTTCATATAAATCATGTTATATGGATAAATGAAATAAATTAAATATATGATGTCAAAAATGTAAAAAATATAGTTTCATGACTTGAGATCTTTAAGCATGGTTGATGCAGATTTGTGGTGAGAATTTCGATCAGTGGTGAAGAGTGGTTGTGTGTATGGTGTTTTAGAAGATTTAAATGAATTAATTAATGAAAGAAAAAGTAATTAAATAAATTGTATATTAATTGATTAAATGATTTAAAATATTTTTACATGACTAATAATATTGGATTGAAATATTATTAGTAATATTAGACCTAAATGTTATTAAAAGTTAATAACATTAGTTTGAAATAATATTATTATTTAATTAATAATATTAAACGGGAGATTAAAATTGAGAAATTACTTTATTTTAAATGTAAGTCATTCAAATTGATATGCAGTGGACTATATTATGATGGTAGTAGATTGAAATGAGAAGTCAGGGTACTGAAATGGATTCAGGGTTGCTAAAATAATTTCGGTTTACTGAGTTTGATTTTGGTCTGCTGAAATTATGATTTCAGGATGCTGAAATATATTTTGGTTTACTGAAATGGTATTTTAGTTTATTGACATGTTATCTAATTTACTAAGATAACATATAAAGGAAAAACTTATAATTATAAGTTGTGATATGATTAAAAGATTATCAAAGTATAACAATAATACTAAGACTATAATATAATGTCTAATACTTAACTATATGATTAAATGTTAGACACTTTAATATAAGAGATAAGATTATAAGTGAGTTATGCTATGACTAATCGAAAGATCAATTATAGGTCTTTTCTCTAAAAAAGTTAAAGTAAATTGCTTAGCAGTAGACCGTGATTGAGGCAAGTTCTCTAACTCAAACTTGAGTTATATTTCAAAGCATATTAGTGAATAGTTATTGATGATTATTCACATCCTTATTGATTATTGTTAAATCGCACTTTGTGCAATTAAATTCCTGTTCTACTATTATTGGACTGTGAATTGTTTAAAGTTCTATCATTCATGACCTGTTTATGAGATGGATCTATGCTAGTTGTATCAGTTAGATCAAATATGTTTAAATTTGTTAAATCAAATATGTTTTTTAAAGCGGTGCCTAACCAATTGAAATGGTAAGGACTCTTGACTGAGAAAAAGAATAATTTTACTAAAGCATTATTGAAAAATAATTGTTGCTAGTATATTGAGTGATTATGCATATTTCATAGGGTATGAAAGGCTGATCTCCTTGATTACCAAATTTTATTAAAAGGACCAGTTTAAATACTGACAACCTTAGTATATGTTCATGGTTATTTCAAACCACTCAGCATCTGTTATTCTATTATTCGAATATACAGTTATAAAGATGTAATTCATGTTCTTTCACAATCGATTTATCTCGTTGAACATTAAAAGCTAAATATTTTTCTAATCATGATATATCTCTTTCATATTTAAACTTGCTAAGCAAATTAGTTGCTTATTCTTGCTATATCATGACAATTATTTTAGCTAAGCCTGAGAGTTCGAGTAAGAAGGACAAGGGCAAAGGAAAGGTTCAGGAATAGTTAACATAAATGCTTATGTATCATGAGATACTATGTTTGATGTATTTGTAAACCTTTTGGGTTACTATATGTAACTTATATAAGGTATGTTTAAGTTAAGGTAATAGACCTTGGGATATGTTTGCAAAACTTTAATGTAATGAACAATATATGTTTATTATTCCGTAATAGTTTATAGAATGCTTATGATGGTGATGTACAGTGGGCATTGAATCCGAGATTAGAGAACCCGGATTTGGGGGCGTCACAATTAGTATTAATAATATACTTGCCCCATAATTATTGTGTAGAAGGTTGGGACATAACATAGCCATGTCGAAAAATTTTCCTTGATGGCGCAGTCCACGCTTCCTTTCCCTTACATGCGGCGCGGTCCGCCCTGCCTGTGCAGGGAACCTGACCCGGACTGGCGAGGTCAGCGCTGGTTAAGGCGCGGCCAGCGCTTGTCCTGCATCTCAGAAAGTTTTCTTAGTCTAGAAATTTTCTAAAATTCCCGAGTTCGTAACGTGATCGTTATAACTCGGAATTGGCTCATTCTAAAGCCAATAGTTCATAAATGATATGTTCTATCATTCAAAATTCATTTCTGAATCCGTCGGCGATAATTTAGCCGATTAGTCCATTTCTACGTTTCGTTAAACGTTCGTGAACGTTCGACGCTCGATTCTTCATTTTAACTCCAAATTCGTTCATTCTTGCTCTCGAAAGTCTTGTTGACATAATTACACGTGTTGCAATTGAAAACCAACATTTTTGAATCATATGGCAACTTTTGACTTTCATTCCAGGAAATTCACGATTTCGACGCTTAACGTCTAATCGCGTAAACTTCCGCCGAAACTTTGTTTCTTGATATTTCTACGTCAAACCAAATGGAATCAATCCATTGGTTGTTCATCTACGATTCTCACCATCTAAAACATCTAAGTTTTAATGGCTTTCATCATTACGTTCTTCATGTTCTTCGTTCGTTCTTTATTCGTAATCAATATTATGATTATGATTTTACGTTTTCTCACACTCTAACGTTATAAGTTTGATAATCCAACCTTATAACATCGGAGAGTTCATATAACTCATCCGGATCGTCCACTAACATCTTTTATTCTTCTTTTCGTTCATTAACCATTCAATATGGTTTAACTTAACCATTTCAAGGTTTTAACACATTTCTTCATTAACTTCTTAACCATTTTATTATGGTTTCACTTGTTCTTGATTATTAATGGTTTAAAGTCCGCTAACATCAATCTTCTTACTTCTTACAATTCATTCTCTATCATTTTCACTTCTTATCCATATGAGAATTGAAAGAAAGATGAAGGTCAAAGGTTAACACTTATACCTTTAAGTGTTCTTGAGTCCTTAGACTTTGTTCTTGACAAAGTCTTAGACTAGCTTCTTCTAGCTTCCTTGATTTCTCATCAAGCTCTTTCTCTTCTCCTCTATTCTCTGTGACGCCCCAAAACCCGGGTCCTCTAAACTCGGATTCGATGAGTTACGGTACTTCATCTTCATACACATTCTATCATCTACTGCGGAACATATAAACATATATTATTTATTTCACATGATTCTATACCATTTTCCCAGGTTTATTAACTTTAACGGAATACATACCTTTATTAATCAAAAAGGTTTACATAAAATAACTAAATAGTTATCCGTGCATAACAATATTATACTATTGTACTTTGCTCTTAACTGTGCCCTTCTTCAAGCCTTCGTCTTAATCTGAAATTGGTTATCATGATATAGCAAGGGTGAGCAATAAGTTTGCCCAGCAAGTTTAAGTCCAAATGAAGATATATCATGATTGAAAAGAATAGTAAGCTGACAAACTTTCAACAATATGATAGTTATGAAAGAATATAAATCAATTTTTTAAAATTGAATGACTGAGTCAATAATGATTAATGGCCAACAATGAATATGAACAAATTCAACTGAACCCTATGGTAATGAAGGTGATCAGCCTTTCATACTTGATAAACATACGCAACGTTCACTAAGTCTTCAAAACGAATTTGAGTTCATAAATTTTAAATATGCTTGATCTAGCTGACCCAACTAGCATAGATCCATCTCATAAGCAGTTCATGAATAAAAGAACTTTAATCCGTTCGCAGTTCAATAAATAGTATAACAGGAATTCAATTGCGATTCACAAGGTGCGATTCACAATAATTCATCAGGATGTGGAATAATCAACAATATTTATCCACCAATATGCTTGAAAAAAATAACTCGAGTTTGAGTTAGGAAACTTGCCTGTTTGACGAGCTACAACTTACTAGCTTTAATTAACACTCTTTGAATGACCTAACATTGATAATGTAGATCTATCAATTAGTACTGCGTATAATTGTTCATTAATACGCTTACTCGTATTATTATCTAACTAATAGTACAATCACAAGGTACATACATCTAATGTACTATCATTAATCCTATAAGATATTTAATTTATCTTAGGTTAATGATTTAATAATTAATAAGGCTTTCCTTAAGTGATAAACACTTATTAGTTCTTTAAACAATTTCTTATAATCGTTTAATTAAGGAGTTATTTAATTTTCTTCAATTGTTAACTCCTTCTTCCTTCGATCACTATTTAATATTTGTTAAATAGTAATTAACTATTTACCTTTAGTTATTACTTACTAATAACCAATTATAACTCCTCATTATTTAATGTCAATTAAATAATGGACAATTAAATTATTATTTGTCTTTAAATAATAATTAATAAATCCCTCATTCTTGAATAAATAAAAATTGATTTATTCACTTCATTCTTCTTTAATCATTCCTTATTATTATTAAAAGAATAATTAATTAACATTCATCCTTATTTATTATTTAAGTAATAAATAATTAATTCTATAAATTTTCATGTCAAAGTAAGTAATTACTTCATTATTACTTAATCTTACTTAAGTACTCTTTAATCATTATTTAATATTAATTAAATAATAATTAATTATTTGATTAACTCAAATTATTATTTAATCTTAATTAAATAATAAATAGTTATTTTATTAACACTAACTCATTTTAATTATTACTTAACATCATTTAAATAATAATTAAATAATTAATTACATTTCACTTTATATATAATTAACTTACTAGCCCATTAGTGGCTTTAAAGTTATTTATTATAATAACTCACTTTTATTTCACTTCATATTGATACTCTAATTTTCGCCCAAAATTTTAGATTTGGGGTCCTTCATGGAAATACTTGTAGAACGAAGTCTACAACTCGGATTTAGGTTCCGTCATAGGCGTTGAATTCGTATCTTCTTGAACTACAATTTTCATCTATTAGACATCAAATTCTGCTCTGTTTAGGTCCCGAAAATCGGTGTTAAAGTGGACTGATCTGCAAGGACATTCATAACAGTTAGTTCGTTTTCCAAATTTGGGGTCCTTTACGGAAACACTTATATCTCGAGATCTACATCTCGGATTTAGGTCCATTTGGTATCGTTGGATTTGTATCTTCCCAAACTACATTTTCCATAAATCAAGAATACCACTTTACTTTCATAACCCAATTAGACTTTTCTCTATAGAAGTCAACTGTTTAACTTTTACCAAAAAGTCAAACCCTTACACATTTTGTGTTTATTGTCCTTTCTGACTAAACTTGACGTTCCGGACGCAACCGAGTAGTCCGTGCTTCAAAATTCTATCTCTAACTTAAATTTTGAGTTTTAACTTATTCTATTCTTATTGCTAATCATATTAGCTAATAGCTCAATGCTTATTCATCTTCTTATTTGTCAGTCAAGACCAACATTCAAGCTATGCTAATTACTAACATAGTTTTATCTGAATTCTTATATCCTTAACTTAATTCATCATTCCTCTTGCTAAATATATAGCACCTTACTAAGTATGTGTATATATTTTTCTATACATATACTCATCTTCGTTTAACCTCATAGTATCTCTTCATAGAAAATTTTATTCCCTTAATAAAAGTTCACGTATATCATTATCACATTTCTAACACTATTCAATTCTCATTGAATTTATAGATATCCCAATACCTTATTCTTAATATTCCTTCAAATACATATAACTCTTTTCTGGGGCTTAGAATTTTGTAACCCATATTTTCTCTATTCTCATTCAAATAGTAAACCATATAGGTTTTATCTGAAAATTTTAAATAAATTCTCAAATTCTTATCTATGTTTTATTCTTTAACCTTTATTCTAATCATTCAAGATTTTATAAATTTTTGGGTTATCACATTCACCCCTTCTTCTAAGAATTTCGTCCTCGAAATTACAGTCTACTAATCACTGCTCATTCTATTTATCAAAACTAGGTTGTTTATTTAACCTTTACAATTTCCTCCTCTGAGGATTTCTCTTCTATCATCACATTCTTCTATGACTTCTCTCTAAGGAGTGAAAACTTTTCATATCTGCCTGAGGGTCATATAGACCGTGAACTCTCAGGTTTAACGGTACTTCACCTCCGTACTTTATACCGTAAACATTCTCTACTAGATATTCTTTATAATCACGAAGAAGGTACACTACCTAGTCGGGTACATTAGGTTATCAGCCTATCGCACCTTAGTTTTCGGAACGGCTATATGCGTTCTTAGATTGGAATATATCATCAACCAATATATCCCCATTTATTCATCAAAACTAGGTTTTCACAATAACCTTTATTCAATCATATCAGATTCTACCCATAAGTAATGAGTTTACACTATTTCATACCCATTATCACATACTATCACCCCATCACTCTAAAGAGTACGAATTTTTATATCATGCTGAGGAGTCATATAGACCATGAACTTTGAGGTTTAGGGGTATTACTACCTGCTACCTTTTTTAATTACGAAAAAAGTATTCTACCTCTTAAAAGGTTAATGGTACTTCACCTTCATACTTCATACCGTAAACATTCTCTTCTAGGTTTGTATACAATCACGAAGAAGGTAAACTACCTTGTCGGGTACATTAGGTGATCAACCTATTGCACCTTAGTTTTCGGAATGGCTATATGCGTTCTTAGATTGGAATATATCATCAACCGATATATCCCCATTTTTTTTCTTTCGGGGTTGTTCACCTCAGTCTTAACATCAGAGTCCGTACCAACACAATTTAGTTCAGGATAAATTCTCAAAGAGATACTTGAATCTTCATAAACATTTGTCTAGCTGAATCAATTAGCGTAGACGTATACCAATAATTCGAACATCAATCGAAATATATATCTGGCCAAATCCAATTGGCACTCAACTTTTTTTTAAAATTCAAAAAATCATTTTATGTCGTCATGATACCGCACTGTATTCACAGTCCGTTTGAGAATTTCATCATTTCATGACTCGTCATACTATATCGTACCATAGTGGGCTGATGATCCTTAGATCACATACAACACTAGGTAATTCTGCATTAATAACTCCATCATTCTTATCATTCTACATCAGGTTCCATGATGCATTGATGATATTTAAAATACATTTTGACATCTCAAATTATTTTTTTCTAGCCGAAACAATTAGCGTAGACTCTTCTTTAAACAGTTCAAAACCATTGCAAAATCATTTTTGATGTTATCATGCCGCAACAGGTAACGATGTGTTATTGGTACATGCCCACTTCAACACAATTGTAACCATGTGTTGCTGATAACATAATTCATTTTATTTCGAAAGGCACATCAGTGCGAATTTAGTTTGATGTAAAAAATTTGAAGTCTAGCATAGCTAGAAGATTTGGAATACCTATGCTTCCATCATCAACTTCAATTTCTCTAATGATCAATTACTTAATCATTCTATCTATTCTATCACCATTAGATTTTAACAATTCTTCATTCTTCATCCATCACTTTTCTATACCCCAGTATAGTTCATCAAGCATACCACATGTTATGAGTTCGGGAACTTTCCACAATAATATGAGTTTAGGAACTTGTCCTAGCAATACGTAGTTTAAGAACCAATCAGGAACTGTCCATACGCTTAGGGGTTCAAAAACATACCATACAATTATGAGTCACGAACTTGCCATAAGTATGAGTTTTAAGAACTCGCGCCTATTCTTATATTCTCTACCTATCCATCATACAAACGAGAAAAGAATCACCTTCTCAGCATACATATAGCGAATTACGCGACATCAACATTTCAATGATTATCAGTGTAAGAAGTTCAGTGGTTGTCGAACCTAACACAATCCCCTGCCCATACAAAGAATTGGTCACCTCAGCCACTAATCAATACAGGAAGCTAAGCGGTTTGTCAGACCAAGGACAACTCCCTGCCCATACAAGGAATTATTCAACTCAACCATTATATTAATATAGGAAGATAAGTGGTTCTAAAACCAAGCATAAATTCCCTGCCCATACAAGGAATCATACAACTCAACTGCTAACATGAGACCTCAATTGAAATCTCATATAACTCTATCTTGCTCATAACTTCTCGCTCTATGCTTGATACAAAAAATTTTTTATATCTCATCATTTATAACTACTCATGAGTTTATCTCGTACTATCTCATAGTACATTCTCTTCTTTGCTCAATACGAATTTCATTTAATCCGTATATCATCCTTTTCAACTCTTTTGAGTTTAACTCGTACTATTTTATAGTACCATATTTGTATAGCCCTTCTGCTATAAAGTCTTCAATCAATAGATCAATTATCTGTCCTCCTAGGACCTCATCGGACCACGTTGTGATCTTATCTTACAATTGTGTTATATTATGATTATTTTCTATCCCATGATCGTTCTATTTTATGATCTTATTTCCATTAATTATATTATATTATGATTTTACACTTTTCATCTTATAGACTTTGTCTATTTATTATCACTTTTATCTTTATTATTGGAGTCAGGTAACTCCGAATTCTCATCTTTATAACTCTTCAAGATTCTTCTTTGAATCTTATTTATCATCCTCTTAACTTGATAATGAATTTCCTGAATTCATTTCTTATCACTTAAACTCTATTTGAGTTTATTCCTCATCCTCATCTTTGTGGTTATAGCCTAAGGTACACCTATATAAGGTTTTTAACCTATCAGCTCTGATACCAACCTGTGACGCCCCCAAACCTGGGTCCTCTAACCTCGGATTCGGTGCATTACGGTACTTCATCTTCATACACATTCTATCATCTACTGCGGAACATATAAACATATATTGTTTATTTCACATGATTCTATAACATTTCCCCAGGTTTATTAACCTTAACTGAATACATACCTTTATGAATCAAAAAGGTTTACATAAGATAACTAAATAGTTATCCGTGCATAACAATATTATACTATTATACTTTGCTCTTGACTGTGCCCTTCTTCAAGCCTTCGCCTTAATCTGAAATTGGTTATCATGATATAGCAAAGGTGAGCAACAAGTTTCCCCAGCAAGTTTAAGTTCAAATGAAGATATATTATGATTGAAAAGAATAGTAAGCTGACAAACTTTCAACAATATGATAGTTGTGAAAGAATATAAATTAATTTTTCAAAACTGAATGACCGAGTCAATAATGATGAAAACAATGAATATGAACAAGATCAACTGAACCCTATGGTAATGAAGGTGATCAGCCTTTCATACCTAATAAACATACGCAACGTGCAGTAAGTCTTCAAAACGAATTTGAGTTAACAAATTTTAAACATGCTTGATCTAGCTGACCTAACTAGCATAGATCCATCTCATAAACAGTTCATGAATAAAAGAACTTTAATCCATTCGCAGTTCAATAAATAGTAGAACAGGAATTCAATTGCGATTCACAATAATTCATCAGGATGTGGAATAATCAACAATATTTATCCACCAACATGCTTGAAAAATAATAACTCGAGTTTGAGTTAGGAAACTTGCCTGTTTGACGAGCTACAGCTTACTAGCATTAATTAACACTCTTTGAATGACCTAACATTGATAATGTAGATCTATCAATTATTAATGCGTATAATTGTTCATTAATACGCTTACTCATATTATTATCTAACCAATAGTACAATCACAAGGTACATACATCTAATGTACTATCATTCATCCTATAAGATATTTAATTGATCTTAGATTAATGATTTAATAATTAATAAGGCTTTCCTTAAGTGATAAACACTTAATAGTTTTTTAAACAATTTATTATAATTGTTTAATTAAGGAGTTATTTAATTTCCTTTAATTGTTAACTCCCTCTTCCTTCGATCACTATTTAATATTTGTTAAATAGTAATTAACTATTTACCTTTAGTTATTACTTACTAATAACCAATTATAACTCCTCATTATTTAATGTCAATTAAATAATGGACAATTAAATTATTATTTGTCTTTAAATAATAATTAATAAATCCCTCATCCTTGAATAAATAATAATTAATTTATTCAATTCATTCTTCTTTAATAATCCCTTATTATTATTAAAACAATAATTAATTAACATTCGTCCTTATTTATTATTTAAATAATAAATAATTAATTCTATAAACTTTCATGTCAAAGTAAGTATGTAATTACTTCATTATTACTTAATCTTACTTAAGTACTCTTTAATCATTATTTTATATTAATTAAATAATAATAATTAATTAACTCAAATTATTATTTAATCTTAATTAAATAATAAATAGTTATTTTATTAACACTAACTCATTTTAATTATTACTTAACATCATTCAAATAATAATTAAATAATTAATTACATTTCACTTTATATGTAATTAACTTACTATCCTATTAGTGGCTTTAAAGTTATTTATTATAATAACTCACTTTCATTTCATTTCATATTGATACTCTAATTTTTGCCCAAAATTTTAGATTTGGGGTCCTTCATGGAAATACTTGTAGAACGAAGTCTACAACTCGAATTTAGGTTCCGTCGGAGGCGTTGGATTCGTATCTTCCTGAACACCAATTTTCATTTATTAAACATCAAATTCTGCTCTGTTTAGGTCTCAGAAATCAGTGTTAAAGTGGACTGATCTGCAAGGACATTCATAATAGTTAGTTCGTTTTCCAAATTTGGAGTCCTTTACGGAAACGCTCATATCTCGAGATCTACATCTCGAATTTAGGTCCATTTGGTATCGTTGGAATCGTATCTTCCCGAACTACATTTTCCACAAATCAAGAATACCACTTTACTTTCATAACCCAATTAGACTTTTCTTCATAGAAGTCAACTGTTTGACTTTTACCAAAAAGTCAAACCCTTACACATTTTGTGTTTATTGTTCTTTCTGACTAAACTTGACGTTCCGGACGCAACCGAACAGTCCGTGCTTCAAAATTCTATCTCTAACTTAAATTTTAAGTTTTAACTTACTCTATTTTTATTGCTAATTATATTAGCTAATAGCTCAATGCCTATTCATCTTCTTATTTGCCAGTCAAGGCAAACATTCAAGCTATGCTAATTACTAACATAGTTTTATCTGAATTCTCATATCCTTAACTTAATTCATCATTCCTCTTGCTAAAATATATAGCACCTTACTAAGTATATGTATATATCTTTCTATACATATACTCATCTTCGTTTAACCTCATAGTATCTCTTCATGAAAAATTTTATTCCCTTATTAAATGTTCACGTATATCTTATCACATTTCTAACACTATTCAATTCTCATTGAATTTATGTGTCCCAATACCATATTCTTAACATTCCTTCAAATATATATAACTCATTTTTTGGGGCTTGGAATTTTGTAACCCATATTTTCTCTATTCTCATTCAAATAGTAAACCATATAGGTTTTATCTAAAAATTTTAAATAAATTCTCAAATTCTCATCTAGGTTTTATTCTTTAACCTTTATTCTAATCATTCAAGATTTTATAAATTTTTGGGTATCACATTCTCTCTCAATGCTTGGTTTTTCAAACCAACAAATGAAGCCTTAGCTTCTCTTTTATAGGCAAAGCAAGGCTAAGGGTAGGATGGTCTTTAGGCAAGCGAGACCAAGGATGGAATGGTCATAAGACCAAACCTCCTTACTCCCACCTCCTCTCCACATCACCACCATTTCCCCCACATGCCAAACCATGTCTTCCCATGTGCTAGCATGTGCTAGCACATGGCCACCATGTGCTCTCCCATGTCACATGGGTATTACCCCATGGGTTTAAACCACCCATTTACCGTCAGTTCGACCCACGGGTTTAATTATTAGATTTAATTTAAATTAAATCCATTTTACTTTGTCTAAAATTCGTATTATACGCCGTATTAATTCTCGTATCCTCCTCGTATTATACTCGTATTAGGGAAGGTATCGACTGAGAAGATCGCAGATTTCCTCCATAAGATGGGGCACGGCGAAGCAAGGACAGTGAAGCAATTGGAAGCTGAACCCCATCAAATCTCCATCATGGATTTGGTATTAGATTCTGACGACCATCGTCAAATTCTGATCCAAGTATTGGAGGAAGCACACTTACCCAAAACTATCGATACTGAGAAATTTCAGCACCTGATCAGTCATGTACTGGACAGTAATGTGATATCATTCACTGATGACGATATACCAGCCGAAGGAACTGGGCATCATAAACCATTGCATATCGTTGTCGTTTCATCAGGATATGTGGTAGGTGGCATGCTAATCGACGAAGGATTGTCCTTAAACATCAGACCGCATGATACTCTGGAAAAGATGAAGATCAACCCAAACTGAATTCGGGAAAGCCATGTGGTGGTACGAGCTTTCGACGGATCAAGAAAGGATACCGTGGGGGAGATTGAACTTCTTGTGGAAATTGGCCCTTTCACTTTTCTCTATTCTCATTCAAATAGTAAACTATATAGGTTTTATCTGAAAATTTTAAATAAATTCTCATCTAGATTTTCTTTAACCTTTATTCTAATCATTCAAGATTTTATAAATTTTTGGGTTATCACATTCTCTCTCCATGCTTGGTTTTTCAAACCAACAAATGAAGCCTTAGCTTCTCTTTTATAGGCAAAGCAAGGCTAAGGGTAGGATGGTCTTTAGGCAAGCGAGACCAAGGATGGAATGGTCATAAGGCCAAACCTCTTTACTCCCACCTCCTCTCCACATCACCACCATGTCCCCCACATGCCAAACCATGTCCTCCCATGTGCTAGCACATAGCCACCATATGCTCACCCATGTCACATGGGCATGGGTTGCCCCATTGGTTTAAACCACCCATTTACCGCCGGTTCGACCCACGGGTTTAATTATTAGATTTAATTCAAATTAAATCCATTTTACTTCGTATAAAATTCGTATTATACGCCGTATTAATTCTCATATCCTCCTCGTATTATACTCGTATAATAATTAGTATTATACGCATATTCATTATGTATAATAATCATTTATTATTACACATAATCATTTACTTCTTTAATTTCACTTTCCCTAACCCTTAGGGTTTTAAGTCCGCAAGCGAAAACTTCGCGAGCCATAAATGAAATATTATTACATATTCCATCTCGTCTCAAAATCCTATCATTACGCATTTTTCAGAATTTCAAAATAAATTCTCGAACAGAAATAGATGAATAGTGATTTTCGTCCTTTTCTTTCCGAGAAACTTTTCTCGGCTAGTTTAACTTTTCACGGTATATTACCATCAAATCTTTCGACAAAATGTCATTCTGACTTTTCGATCTCCCGAAAAGGCTTAGGGTCACAACCCTAACTTCAAACCTTAACCCTTAGGGTTAACCCTAACCCTTAGGGTTTTGACATGAATAGTGTCTATTTCGTCTTTTTCTCAAAAATATTTTTATTCCCGAAAATTTTTTATTTTCGTCTTGAAAATTCTTACTCATTCATTCTAGCTCATAGCCAGAATCCTCCTCATTTGTAATCATTCTATGTCATTGAATGATTAATAAACATATATCACATAATATAATCAATAAAATTTCTGTTATTAATTATAATTCTTTAAATCTTAATTTCTGGACAATCCGATTTTTCGGGTTGTCACAAAAACTCTACATATAAAATAACTGGTTGGAAACATGGGAAGCGATTAAGTGCATCAGGCCTTAACTGCTCCCATATTCTTAAGGGCATGTTTGGTTTGTTCCAATAAGGCTCCTTTTTCATTTATTTTAATTAAAGTGTTTAATATATAGTTTAATTGTTACACTTTAATTAATCAAATAATCTTATTTAAATTAATTAAATAAAATATGATATTACACATTAAATCACATCATCACATAATTAAAATTCTCATTTATTAATTATGTCAAATCGTTAAATCTCTAATTAATTAATTTTTTAATTAGGATAACATTATACCTATTAAATAATTCATTTAATTAAATAAACTCAATTAAATTCATACTTTGAACTATAAAAATTCTCCACATTAATTTAATCAATGTAACACATATAATTAAATTAATCTACCACAATTCCATCAATTAATTATTTAACTCAATAAATAAACATCAAATATTTATTTAACTCAATAAATAAATTATCAAAAATATTTATTTAATTCAATAAATATTTAAATTTAATTACAAAATTCTCGTTCGTCACATCTTCTACCATCTGTGCTAAGAATCAAAGGTGAATAATCTAACTTTACGTTCTTAATTGTATTTCTTGTGTTCGTCAACATTCTTCACTGAAAATGGATTTTAAGTTTTCTGTAAATGGATTTTTGTGGCTAATGCATGAGAAAATGATTTATACGTGTTAGGTAGTATATATAAATCATTATATGATGTTTATAAACAATTTTGGTTGAATTAGTCCATGAAATTATGTTTTAAAATGAAGTTTTGAATTTACAGTGATATATGTAAGATATGGCTTATTTGAGACTAAAATTTATGTTCAATTCGTGTAATAAATTACTGTAAATTGATGATTGATTGTGTTAATACATTAAGAAATGAAAAGAATGCAATTTGAATAGACTAATTTGGTTAATTAACGAATTCGTGATGATTGGATTCACTAAATATGTCTAATAATGAAGAAAAGACAAGAACTTAGAATTTATGGTTAAATTTAGTTGTTTATGTTGTTAAAATCATGCTATAATTGTTGGGTTATGTTTCTGTAAAGTTTAGATCTTATGGGTATGATTAATTTATTGTTTGAGTGAAGTTTTGGGTTTGTTTTGGCTTTGTTCTATGTTCATCGCGAATTGCAGGAACTGAGTCTGCGACGCAACGCTGCAGCACCTCTTAGAAGGCTATTCGGAGCATCGCAGCGCCTACGCCTTATTTTTTGGCCGCACCGCAAAGCCGGCTGCTAGGCCTTTTGGCCGCGCCGCAGCGCCGGGTAGCAGAATTGGCCAGAAAATTTTATTTGATTGTTCAAGTCTAGAAAATATAATTGTAACTTAATCTAACGAATATTAAAAGATGTTAATCATAGTATATGATGTTATAACAGAGTGTGGTTGTATTGTAATACCAAATATGAAGATTACAAGTTAGTAATTAATAAGTTATATAACAATTGGAACTTAATATTTGTAAGGATTGGAAGTGTGACTTAAATGCTACAACCTCACGTTATATGCTAGTGAAGATTTCAGTTCATGCTATGTGGTTAGTATGATTAAACCTAGAGTTAAATAATGTGAGATGGATGCTTAACTAAGTAATTTGGTTGCGTTGTAGCTAATTGAGATTGTGATTCTAAATGACATTTATGTAGGATAATTGGAGAACGTGAATTATAATTTTATAGCTTACGCACGAGGCAAGTTCCCTAAATCTAAACTTTCATTGAGCAAGTTCTTAAACCTTATTCTTATTAAGCAAGTTTCATACTCTTGTTTCTAGTTATTCAAAGCTTAATTTATTCAAGTTCATGATTCCAAATGAGATGTTCTAACTTTTTTGAAGTAATACTTTGACTATACAATGTTTATTCAATTGTATATAGTTGAAATTGAATCTTTGATTTAAATATCGATTATATTATTGTATCAAGTCTTTGAATGTCTAGTGAACCCTTATTGATTCGACTAGTCCATAGTTGATGAGCGTTCTAGATTCTAGAACGGTTATTGAAGCCTATCCAAACCAAACTTCCTTTGGTGCAGACTCTTATGTCAAAACTGAGATGAACAACCCTATTATAGGGGATTATATTATGCGATAACATTAAGATGTTTGTGCACAATATATGGTACGAAGGGCTGATCCCCCTTAGTACGAGAAGGAAGGTTCATATAGTCTAACGACTGTTAAAGGTTTAAGTAAAAATGCTTATTATCCTAGAACATAGTTCATGGTCTTGCGACCCTCAGATGTACTTTTGATCTTATTTTCTAATCTTGATTCAAAAGTCGGGCTTTCTATTATCCATTACCCATTGATTACACTCATATGATTATTATTGTTATTGTTATACTTGTCGAAAATTGTTTGCTCACTCTTGCATAATAACATTGCAGCTAAGGTTGAAAGAATTGAGGAGTCGTCCACTAGTAAGGGCAAAGACCAAGTGATGAAGACTTGTTAATTGTTAATTGTGAATGTTTATATATAATACTTAGTTAATTATGTTATATTTCCGTATTTATTGTATTTATGGTTAGACAACCTAGGATTTATTTATGATGTTGTAACCCTTTTATGGGAGGATTTATATTTAAGTTGTGAGTTTCATTTGTATCCATAATTATGGGCAGTTAGATGTGATTTAATTAGACAGTGAACACCAAATCCTATGGAAATGAAGTACCTGGATTTGGGGGTGTCACAAGCGCGACCTGCTGTAACGCCCGAGAAATTTAGACGTTATGTAAATGAATTTTATTTACTTATTTGAATAAAATCATATTAAATGTTTATTCAAGTGAGTAAGCTAATTCTCGGTCGTTTTATGACCTAGAAGATGTGAATATGGTTAGTATTCTGGCTACTGGCTGGAATTAAATCATATGAATTTCCAAGACGAAAATAAAAGTTTTCTGAGAAATTTTCGTAAAATTACTATTCATCTGTTTCTACTCGGGAATTAATATTGAAATTCTGAGAAACGATCAATGATAGGATTTTAAGACGAGATTGAATATGTAATAATATTTCAGTTATGGCTCACGAAGTTTTCGCGTGAGGACTTAAAACCCTAAGGGTTAGAAAGATTAAAACCTAAGAATAAATAGGTTATGTGTAATAATAATGATTATTATACGGTATGAATACGAGTATAATACAAGTTATTATACGAATATAACACGGAGTGGATACGAATTTTATACGAAGCAAAGACACTCAAATAAGATTATTTTATTAACTAAACCTATGGGTCGAACCAATGGGTTAACGGGTGGGTTAAACCCATGGGAAAATCCATGAGCTTATGATGTCACAAATGGGTTGACATGTGCTAAGGAAATGATGTCATAAACTTGATGAGAAATCAAAGTTGAGGAGGTAGGAATAGTAAAGGAGGTTGGGCCTAAAAGTCTATCCTACCCTCCATCTTACTAGCATATATATAGAAGGTTTTGGTCTTCGTTTGTGGGCTACTAAAAACACCAACAACTCATTTGAGAGAGAGAAAAGAGAGCTAAGCAAGAAAAGTTGTGTAAAGTCAAGTTATTTTCATAACTTAAGAAGATCAATCAAGAACCACCAAGAGGTATACATACTTAACTCTAATTCTCCATCTTCCTTCAATCAATATTGATAGAGAAGTGTAATTGGTAAAGCATGAAGATTAAGAAGTTATAAGGATTGTTGATAGTGGATTATAGACCATTAACAAACCAAGAACTACGGAACCATTGTCGACGTCGATTTAAAAAATCCACGGGTCGGGTCACAATCCGGATCTTTTAATCTATTTTCCTAAGTTCTCTCTACCCTCATTCTTTTTATGTAGGAAAAAGGTTTTGAAGGGTTTTTTAGAAAAAAGGCCAACATGTATCATGTCAACGATTTGAACGTTTTACAGAGTCACCAGTTGGTAGATTTGAAAATGATTGTACCAACTCAACCGAGTTTTGTTTGAAAGAGGCCCAATTACTAGACACTGTCGAAACTTGATCTTTAAAAACAAAGTTTTAAGCTCGGGGGCTTGGTTAAGTGTGGGGAAGGTGTTAGGCACCCCACAACTCCCGTGTAAACACGGTACCGCATCTTTTCAATATTTCCCTTTAAAAATAGGAATGCGTGAGTGAATGCTATTTGAAAATTTGGCCTATTTGATTTGATTGATTGAAAGTAGTGCTTTGCTTTGTTGAACCTATATACGAAGGGTTTGATTTGATTTGAAAATCAGTCTTTGATTTGATTTGCAAAAGTATTTAATTTGATTTTTTTTGAAAAGCTTTTCTTTTGATTGAATTGAAAATAATGTTTTGAAAGCTGGTTTATCAAACCCTTACGCTATCATAGGAATTGCAGCCTGTTGATACTTCCAATTTTATCTTTATAACCTTAAGGCTGCATGTGAATGGTGATTTGTCGGGCTACGAAGCATCCTCTACCACAAAAATATACAAGTGTTGGTCTCCTCATGGACATGAAAACCATCGGAGGGACGCTGACACGACAATCCATATTTTCACTAGGTTGAGACCTTAAATCCAGATAACCTTTTTAAGGCCTGTTTACATGTACATTTCTACAGAAAAACTGGCAGGGAACATTTGTAAATCGGAGTTTGTCCATCGTGGGAATCAGATTCAGATCATTTTGATCGTGAATCCCACGATTCCTAGGCTCACATGTGAGTAGTCAAAACCTGCATAGTTCAAATTTGTACAAAAATAGATAAATATCCAATATTGCCATAACCGAGGATTTATTCAGTAAATCCCGATTCGCACGGTTGAAGCGTCTCGTTCCCACTGGATAGCGATCTAAGGGACGCAAGATTACTTTTGAAGCTGAAACTAGAAAGAAAGCTAGATTTAAGGAAATCACAGTCATTCTAGCTTCTCGGTTCAATGTGAAGGTTTTGAACTGTTTGAAAACTAGAATTGGCGAGATTTAAATAAATCTAGTCCGCCCGTAGATATGTCAGTGCCAATTCATATAAACTGAATATTTACAGCTGCAATTGAATAGACAACGAGTAAAGCAGTATATATATATATATATATATATATAAAAGTTGTAAAGGGCGATGGGTTTTCACGCACAAGCCCGAATTGGAATTAATATATATATATATATATATAAGAAACTATATAAAAAGCCACGAAATGATCTAGGCTTGACAGAAATGAAATATATATATAGAAAAACAATAAAAAGGGCGATGGATTTTCACGCCTGTGCCCAGACTAGAATTGAAATTAACATAAAAGTAGTCAACCAGTGACTGGGAAGATCACCCAGTATGGTGAGGAGTGTAAAAGCAGTAAAAATGCCACGAAATAATCCAGGCCGTACTAAAATGTAAATGTACAGGAAAGTAGTAAACTAGTGATTGGGGAGATCACCCAGTATGGCGAAGAGTGCAAAAACAGTATAAAGGCCACGAAATAATCAAGGTCGGACTGAAATATTTAAATATATATATATATATATATATTGACAAAAATGTTGTCAACCAAGACTGGAAAGAGAACCCAGTGATGGTGAAAGTCGCTTATATATGCGTAAATATATATAAAAATGGTAAACTACCTCGAATTTGACATCCGGGCTTGACAGAATCAAAATGTTAGTATATATACAGTTAAATATATTCAAAAAGGGCCAAACCCAGACTGGGAAGATAACCCAGTCCGGCGAAGTTGCCAAAACGAAGAGTTTAGTGCATTGAAGCTGCTGGAGCTGACGGATCGTCAATTCGAGTTGTAGAAATGCCAGAAAATCAGTTTATGTACAAAAATGTACCAAATTTTGACGAAAACGGCCACGGAACTAAGTTTCGGGCATTTTTAGAAAACGAAACTTAACGTGCAAGTGTATAAAAGTACGAAGAAGGAATATTCACTTTCTGATCGTGAAAATACTTATAATGGACTGCTACACGGGATTTTTGTCAAATCGTAGGCTCTATACGTCCAAATCTACTGGTTATTTTCTGATATGTGGTAGTATATGGGTATATCTACGTGTTAGAGTGAAAATATTTGGATTTGTAAGAGGTGTAAAACTCAGAAAATCGAACAGGCAGAGCTTCGCTGCGTTTCGGAATTCTTGAAAATGAAGGGGGGGCACATTTATATATAGGCCAGGGAGCCTCCACTCTACCTGCTGCTGCCGCAGGTAGAGGTGCGACTCCCCTGGTGGGGCCCGCAATGCAGAGTTTTATCATCTCGAAGGACGTGCACTCCGAACAACGCGTAGTCAAAGTCAAAACTTTCTAACTTTTGATCGGAGCGTCTGTTTGAGGCGTGCGATACCTATTTGGAAAGTCCTCGCCGAGACTGTCGCAATGACATGGGATAAAACATTTTCTGGGTCCAAGAAGACGGGTTCATAACCAGGTCTTCGATTCCCCGCAGTTTGTCCGTTGAGCTGTCTTGCGCTGTTGGCACTCGGGATCATTGTTACGGTTTGTTCTGACCTTGTTGGAATTAATTCGGCTTGAATTTGATAGAATTGGCTTGAAGTTAGTAAAATGATCGTTTTGCCCCTCTCAGGGTTGCCTTTACTGTCGGCATGGTCTTTGGTCGACTTTCGGGACTTGTTTCCAAGATTTGGATCCCATTCGAGTCTGTTCGTCCTCAGTGTTGCATCTGAAGCTGATGTGGTCATTCCAGGTTTTCTTTTGGAGGTGTTGAGATACTTCAGGTTTGTGCCTAAGGTTGTCCTGACTTCCTGGGTTGCTACCAGAGATGACCTGCACTTCCCGGGTTGCTGCCGGGGCTGATTTGTACCTCCCGAGTTGAGACCGGGGCTGAGTTGACATCCCGATATGATTGATCGGGGCTGTGGTTATCCCAATTTTGGTGATCGGGTTTGATCTGACGGCCCGATATTGAGATCGGGGATGATCTGATGGTCCGATTGGAGATCGGAGCTAGATTGACGGTTCGATTATCGATCAAAGCTGGATTGACCGTCTGATTATAGATCGGAGCTGGATTAACGGTCCGATTATCGATCGGAGCTGGATAGAGTACCGATATTGGTGATCAGACTTGACTTGGAGTACCGATATTGGTGATTAAATTTGACTTGAGTACCGATATTGGTGATCAGATTTGACTAGAGTACCGATATTAGTGATCGAATTTAGGTTTACCGATATTAGGGATCGGATTTAGGTTTACCGATATTGGGGATCGAATTTAGGTTTACCGATATTGGGGATCGAATTTAGGTTTACCGATATTGGGGATCAGATTTAGGTTGAAAGAACAGCATTGGTGGCAGGTTTTGAACTGGAGGACCGGCATTGGGGGTCCAGGTTTGGATTAGAAGCCCGGTATCGGTACCGGGGTTGATTTGATTGACGACTTTACCCTCCTACAGTGTTAGTATTAGGGAAAAGAAAATTTTGAGTGTCTACAGATGCCCCTCTTTATCATGTTCATGCAATGAAATGAAATGGACAGGATAAAGATTGGTAGACACTGGAAATGCTAATGTAGACTCACGACAATGCCTGATATAGCATGTTATGGTTGATAGATACCTTTGAGGAGTTAGGGTCAGCATGGATTGCTTCATGTCATTAACTGCTGGGAATAACATTATCCATGACAACCCTCGAGGTTAATAAGATTATCGTTGATTGACCTCCCTGATGGGTTATCACAGTTAGGCTATAAAAGCCGGCTTTCGTCATTTTCTGCTGAGGATGACGATATTCATGATAGCATTCTTGACTCTGATGGGGATAATATTATGGATGCTTCCTTGGTTTGAGACCAATGGTTTCCCTATTAATCGCTATGTAGGTGTCGTTGCAGATTTTGAAAGTTCGTCCATGGGGATATCTTCCGGTTATCGAGTTACCTCAACGAAAGCTTCTGACGCCTACCTGGACGATAGTTTGCACTAGTAGTTTGTCACAGGAGAATGCATCATCGATCCTGGCTAATAATCCCTTTGAGGATGTGCATAATAGATTCCATCATCTTTCCTCTGTGGGGATGAATTAATATATGGCTTTCGCTCCTAGATCATCTCCCGATGTCTCATGGGGCTAATTCGACAGTTGAAGCGTCATTGGGGTTGAGCCAAAGGCTGGACTGGATTTTGGTCTGTACCCGAACTTTGCTAGAGATGAACCAACGGTTGAACTAGACTTTGGTCTGTATTTGAACTTCATTGGAATTGAACCAACGGATGAACTGGACTTCGGCCAGTACCCGAACTTCGCTAAATTGGAACCAACGGTTGATCTTGGCTACGGTCTGTACCCAAATTTCGCTGGAATGGAACTAACGGTTGAACTTGGCTTTGGTCTATACCCGAACTTCACTGGAATGGAACCAACAGTTGATCTTGGCTTTAGTCTGTACCCGAACTTTGTTGAAATGGAACCAACGGTTGAACTGGACTTCGGTCTGTACCCGAACTTCGAGAAATGGCAGTTTCTCGGCAGTTTTGCGTGGTTCTTGCTCAATTTTTTTGTAGTTCGCTTGGTTGATCCCCGGACATGGGTCCGGGATGAATACCAAGGGTCTCCGAGGGGTTTCCCTTTCTGTCAGATTCCCGCTGCTTAACCGCAGATTTTCAGGACAAACTGCTCAATCGCGTAGCAATTTTTCTTCGGATTTAACTCGGTAGCTCAGTTAAACTCCATTTTGACTCAAATCGAACCAAGCCCGGGTGAGTGGGACCCACCTTAGGCTACCGCAGGTGGAGGTGCGGCAGCTGCAGGTGGAGGTGCGGCCACCTGGGCTTTAAATTGGGCTGCAGGATTTTCATTTTCTAAGTTTCCAATTTGAGTTCCAAATAGATTTTCGATCTTCGTTTTCAGATCTACCGAGTTCGGGCTATTGTTTTTTGATTCCGTCAGTTCCTACGCGTTCAGCGCAGTGCAGGTAATGTTTTACATACTTTTTTTACAGATTTTGACCGTTAAAAGCATGCGAACCCGTAGGGAGCTTTTAGACACAATATATAAAAAAATGTATGCCTATATGACCTGTTAAAATTTTTTTGACTTCATATGTATGCATATCTTACTGTAATGCACATTTGGATGTAAGAAAATTCAGGTTCTGAGACAGTGCTATTTTGCTCTTTTTGATCAGTTTAGTCATCCTTTTTTAGGCCTAGTAAGCCTCGATTTTCAACTAAAAATGTACATGGTAATTTGGCTACTATGTGAGGTTGACTTTTGATTTTTTTTCATAAATATGAACTGCTTCTGTTTTTGGGTAGGTGTGCTACTGAATGGCCACCTAGACATGCCTATGTGCATGTGGATAGTCCATTTTACAAAGGAGACTCTGGCAAAATTTTTCCAAAATCTTAAGCATTAAAAAACATGCATTTTTGTCTCTATTGGGTATTTTCTTGACTGACCCATACAGGTTTTTAGCTTCTAGGTTTTGAAAACATGCAGTTTTGACTTTACTGGGTATTTCTGATCGACCCATGCATGTCTTAGGACCTAGAGATATATGCTGGACTGATTGAAAATGATAAGCCACAGGTTTTAGGCTTACCACACCCTTTTTGAGGTGATTTGGAGTACTGGTGTAGGCAATGGATCGTGATAGACCCGGCAGTTCTAGCAGGGTATCCTCAGGTATCAGATGGAGGAGGGCTTCTGATGTTCCTCAGCCTCGTCCAGCTCGGACGCCTCTTAGACTGGTGGAGGCGGTGATTCGTCCAGCATAAGACGAGCAACCACTTGATATTGATGATGAAGAGGCTTCTTTTGCTGCTCCTGTTCCCGCTCAGGTTCCACATGCGAAGGTCCCTAGCATTGTTGTGTAGACGCAGAAGTTGTTGAGCAACTTGAGTCGCCATCCTTCAAGATATCTTCATGCCAATGAGGTGACTTGAAGTTTTTCTTTTCTATAGATTCTTTTTTTCCTTTTTGCCATTCTCGGGGCACATGTTTTGACATGGGTTAATTTTTTATGCAGGTTCCCGGCTTTTCGCAGCCTCGAGGGAACTGGTTCAATATGCACTCACTTTATTCGATGATGCATCAGGAGTACAGGGACATCATAGACGGCTGGGGGTTCCAGTTGCTCTTCTCGATTCTGCTCCGCCGTTGCCCATGGGGGTATATGAGGGCTTTGTCTGAGCGCTGGTTCCACCAGACTCAGTCCCTTCATCTGCTAGATTATGAGGTGATGATGACTCCTATGGATTGAAGATTTATCACCGGCATTGAGTTTAAGGGTGAGTCAGTGCCTGTCATGACTGACATAACGCCCACTATCGTTCGGTCCCTGCTGGGAGTTCCTACGATGATGTTCAAGGTTGGTCGGTCCGATCTGGTCCCTTGAGTATAGATGCCCAGGATGGGACTTTGCTGGTGCCTCCGCCTGATGACTAGAGGGCTAAGGATCACATTCTGAGGCGATTGTTTTTGATGATCATCAAGGGTTGATTTGTGGCTGACAGCTTGTCTGCTGTATCCTTCTCCTTGATTAGCGCCACTCGACATGTAGAGCGCCTCAGTGACTATGATTGGGACTCCTATACCTTTGCCTATTTTCTCCGTGGCATGTGTATGCTTTCGGAGGGTTTGACGGAGGCTTGGTTAGGATTTTACCCGTTTTTACTGGTTAGTACATCTTTCTATACCTTTTTGATTTTAGCATTTATTTTTGTCAGTCTTGGTCACTGAGGACTTTTGATATTTACATGGTCAGCTCTGGGCATTTGAGAGGCTTCCTTGCCTACAGCCCGCCACTGTATTAGGTCTGGAGACCTATCCTCGAGCACGGCGATGGTATCACTCTACTTTAACGGAGGTCCCTATTACTGAGGGATTTACTCATGCCCGTCTTTGGTTAGAACTTTTAACTGCAGGTTCGATCACCTGGATGCCTTATACATCTAAGTTTTTGACCGTCAGATTCGAGGGAGGCGTTCCTACAGGTCGAGAGTTTGTTTTGTCGACCCGCAGAGTCCCGTTATTGACGGAGGGAGGCTGGGAGCTCTATCTTGGAGAGCGTGCCATCAGGAGCATTACGGGGGAGATCTGTATTCCCATTGCCCCTCCTATTTGGCATTATTGGCCATTGACTATACCATTGATAGAGATCCCTATGGAGGGCATAGATGGCTTCGCCTTATTAGAGGGCCCGTACAGGCAGGAGGCATTTAGCAGATGGTGGAGCCCTCGTACGATTGGAGCTCAGACTCGTGCCACCCAGTTCATGGCAGACATGGTGCCAGGGTCCGTGATGATGATGGACTGGATAGCTTACCTTAGGGAGCCTACGCATGCAGACCAGATAGCAAATCTGACCAGGGAGTTAGAGCAGGCCCGTTTCTTTATCAAGCATCTTGGCCGAGATCCGTCAGAGGCATCTTTATTTGACCCATCCAACTCAGGAGCAGGTCCCTTTTCAGGTCCATTTAGCAATAGCTATGCAGGGGCAGATCCTCCCTTATACCATCCAGACATGCCTGATCATAGCAGCTTTATGCCTACAAAGGAGATGGAGCAAGTTGATCGTTTTGACATTGATGTCTTTGATTTCCTTTGATAACTATTGGAGCTATACTTTTTGGTCAGCCACTATTTTGGCTATTTGGCAGTTGTGCCATCATTTTGATAGACCACTGTATTAGTTGGGTGGTGGTTCCCCATTTCCCTATATTCTTCTTTTTGCTTTGTATTATCAGACAGGGATGATGCCCGTAGTAGATAGCTTGTTGTAGATATTCATGATCTTTTCTATCTATCGCATTATGTTTATATTTGTCATTATGCATATATTATACCATATGTATGCATTTAGATAGGTGAGTTTGACCCCTAGATGGTCTTGTGGTATGGTAATACAGATGACGTCGTCTTTGGTCAGTCGTATTGAGCATATACCACCGTCTACGGTGGCGATATCGTTGAGGTGTGGCATTCGGCCAGAATAGATATTTTGTTGATGTGCATTGTGGCATACATCTATATACCACTACGCTTAGATCATCTAGATGTGAGATTGGTAGTCGTGGTTAGGGCCCTTAGACAGGGTAGTACCCTCATCCCTATGATACTGGTTGAGACACTGAGGTCAGTCACTCATTATAGTACCCATACGGAGGGGGGTTTTTTGAGGTAGTTCGGTCTTGCTGTATATATGATGTCCCATATATGACCGATTGGATTCTTTAGGCCTCGGGGTTTTTGCTTCACTCACGAGACATCCACAGTTTACTCATTTCAGCCTACGGAGTGCATTGATGCAGAGTCATGGTTGGCATTTCTGTCGGATATTGAGCATCCATTCTTGATCTTGCCATGCTCAGGGCTAGCGTCCCCATATAGCTTTATCACCCATGCTTCTGGCCTGGATTACTTGCCCCTGGCGGGATTGAGGGGAGTGACTACCTATCATCCCCTGGCAGTTATGGAGTAGTTTGATCAGTTTCAGAGTTTGCACCGTTTTGAGGGGGCTACTGATCAGAGGATGTTGGCTTCTTCTATGTCATCTGCCGACTTGATTAGAGTATACGAGTGTTGGACTCATCAAGAGAGGGATGATTTCTCTGGTAGCCATCCGGGCCATTCTCCAGAGTATTCTGCCTGGTCAGAGGCAAACACAGCAGCAACATTAGAGCCTCAAGCAGCTCCTATAGTAAATGAGGAGGAGCCCATGGAGGATCCGAATTCTCCTACCGAGGATGAGCTATTAGTAGGTTTGATAGCGGCACTGGTCAGTGATCCATCGATTATCCCTGTAGGCACAGATCCGGCTTTGGCGAATTCATTGTTCAGGATGACCTTTGAGTGGGATTCGGCTAGAGCGCAGATGTTGGCTGCCTTATCTGGCAGAGATTTAGCTTTGGCGGAGAAAGATGGGCTCAGGGCCGCTTTGGATGCTGGATTGATTGAGCGGGAAGAGCTCCGATCTGCCAGAGATACAGCTATTGTAGAGAGAGACAAGATCCTCTCGGCTAGGGATGCAGCATATGTTGAGATCGAGGAGACTTTGGTTGCTCGAGACACAACCTTTGTGGAGAGGGATGAGGCTATAGCTTCCCGTGATTTCCATATTGCTAATAGTACTGCTCTTCGATCTTACACTCATAGTTTGGTCACCGAGATGAGTACGTATATTGACGACCACAGTGCCACATTACAAGTTATCGTGGAGGTTTTGGGCTATATGGAGGCTGAGGGGATTGCTCTTATAGCTGCTCCCCCATCTTCAGAGAGAGATGTCATGCTAGCATTGCTGGCCAGCTTGTTCATAGGTCCATAGACTTACTTTATTTTTCCTGCACAGACTAGATCAACCATTTTTGTCATGCACAGGGCATCATGTATATATCAAACAGTGTTATATATCATAGAAATATATTTTTGATTCACTTTCCTGATTGGATATGTACTGTCATTGCTGAGTGATTACAACTTCTTTCATGACTAGCGGTTGTTGATGCATCTTGAGCTTCTCCTTGATGGACTGACAGTTGAGATGTCAGGGAGTATCTTAGACGGGTCTGTTGATTATGGTAGCTTGATAGGATTTAGCTTTTGTATGTCTTCGGTGTCTTGGAACTAGTTTTATTGAGGTTTTTATTTTCCCTTGAAGGTTAAATTGCGCCGTAAGTGGTTGCCTACGTTCTCTCGGGTTGAGGGAGATCAGGTCATTCGTAGTTCCGGCTATTTGGTTTGAGAGAGGTTTGAAAAGTATTTATCTTGGGTTTTTGAGTTTGGTTTGATGAGTTTTTGAGTTTTTTATTTGGTTTGACCGCACCAGAAATGGCTGCCTACGTACTCCCTGGTGTAGGGAGATCAGGTCATTAGTAGTTCTGGCTTTCTAGTGAAAAATCGAACATGATTTGATTCGTAGGACCCGGATGCGGGTATGCATGTGTCTAAGACGTAGTATCTTTTCACGGTGTCTGAATTAATGAGTTGGAGAAATTTTCTCCCATCTATTTCTTGTAGTCTGATAGCTCCCCCTGTCAACACTTTCTTGATAATGAAAGGGCCTTCCCAATTCGGGGCGAACTTTCCTTTGGCTTCATTCTGATTGGTCAGGACCTTCTTCAACACTAAGTCATTTCCTTTGAATTGCCAGATTTGGGCCTTTTTGTTGTAGGATCTGGCGATCCTTTGTTGGTATAACTGTCCATGGAAAATGGATGTAGCCCTCTTTTCATCTATCAGGGACAGTTGATGATATCGGTCTTGTAACCACTGATCTTCGTCTATCTGAGCGTCGATCATAACTTGCAAGGATTCCATCTCTACCTCTATGGGGAGTACTGCTTCCATGCCATAGACCAATGAATAGGGGGTAGCCTCAGTAGAGGTACGCATTGACGTCATGTATGCTAACAGGGTGAGAGGCAGCAGGTCAGGCCATTCCTTGTGATTGGCAGACATTTTCTGCATGATCTTCTTGATGTTTTTATTGGCAGCTTCGACCGCACTGTTCATCTTGGGCCGATAGATGACAGAATTGAGATGCTTGATGTGGAACTTACTGCACAGTTCTTTCATCATTTGATTGTTCAAGTTTTTGGCGTTGTCTGATACGATCACCTCCGGTTGTCCATATCGACATACGACATTGTTTCTAATGAAACTAATGATGACCACTTTTGTGACTTTGGGAAATGAGGCGGCTGCAACCCATTTGGTGAAGTAATCAATTATGGAGAAGATGAATCGATGACCATTGATGGCTTTTGGTTCCATTGGACCTATCACATCCATTCCCCACATGGAGAAAGGTCATGGTGAACTCATGTTGTGTAGCTCATTTGGAGGAGCGTGGATGGCATTTCCATGTATTTGGCATTGAAAACATTTCTTTACGTGATCGTCGCAGTCAGCCTTAAGAGAGATCCAATAATGTCCTGTTCTGATTATCTTCTTGGCCAACAAATGACCACTCATGTGTGGACCACAGATTCCGCCATGGACTTCATCCATTAATCTTTGGGCTTGCTATTTGTCGAGGCATCTTAACAGGCCTATTCCAGCATCCCTTTTGTACAGTGCATCTCCACTTAAATAGAACTTCATGGCCATTCTGTGAATCCGTTTACTCTTTGAGTGACTTGCCCCAGCGGGTGTGGATCCATCACGGAGATATTCCTTGATGTCTTGATATGGCTGCTTGACAAGAGGTATTTCATCTGATACTCCTCTAATGTAATTCCCATATGTTGGTGCTTTTTGGATTGTGAACTGGATGTTGGGAAATCCACTCTTATCGGATATGCGAATTAAAGAAGCCAACATTGCCAATGCATCAGCGAAGTCATTCCGACCCCGAGGAATATGAACGAAGGTTATGTCTTCGAATTCCCGGGATATTTTGAGGACCTGCCGATGATAGGGCAGGAAATGCAGTTCTTTGGTGAGATACGCACTGGTGGTTTGTCTGATGACCAGCTCGGAATCTCCGAAGATGAGTAGGTGCTTGATAGACATGAATTGGGCTAACTTCAACCCCATTATACAGCCTTCATACTCAGCCGTGTTGTTGTTGTTGCCAAATTAAAGTTTGGTAGCCCCATGATATTGTTCTCCTGTACCAGAGATAAGGACTGCCCCAGCTCTGGCACCTTCCATGTTTATCGCTCCTTCGAAATACATTTTCCATGGTTGGACTGTATTCTCATACTGGAGTTGTTGAATTGTTATGATCCCATCATTCGGGAAATATGTCTCCAGGGGCTCGAACCCTCCTGACCACTTGCTTACTTTGCAAAATTTGCACATTTCTCCCATAACTTACCATATTTATCAAGACAACACCTTACTGTTTAAAACAATATATAAAGAAAATAAAATCTTTATTTATAAAATTTGGGGTCTTACAACCTCCCCTCCTTATGAAATTTTGTCCTCGAAATTGACGTACGTACCTGGTATGTCAAAAAGGTGAGGATACCTAGCTTTCATTTCTGATTCCAACTCCCAGGTCATTTCCTCAATAGCATGGTTTCTCCACAAAACTTTGACTTGTGGTATAACCTTTGTGCGTAGGACATGCTCCTTCTTATCCAAGATCTTGACAGGTACTTCCTCGTACGTTAAATCTTCGGCTATCTCGTCTGGTTCTAACTCAACAATGTGATTTGGGTCTTTCACATATTTACGAAGCACGGATATGTTAAAAACGTTATGAACACGAGATATGCTTGGAGGTAAAGTGAGTCTATAGGCCACCTTTCCTACTCGGTCAAGGATCTCAAATGGACCAATGAATCGAGGATTGAGCTTTTCTCTTTTCCCGAATCTCGTAACTCCCTTCCATGGAGCAACACGTAACAATACATGATCCCCAACATTAAATTCCACGTCCTTTCGATGAAGATCCGCATAACTCTTTTGTCGATCTTGTGCGGTTTGTATCCGTTGCCGGATCATTTGAATCTTTTTCGTAGTCATACGTACTAACTCCGGTCCCAACAATGTTGCTTCACCCACCTCATCCCAGCATACTGGAGAACAACACTTTCGTCCACACAACGCTTCGAATGGAGCCACGCTTATACTTGCCTGATAACTGTTGTTGTAGGAGAATTCCACCAATGGTAAGTACTTATCCCAACTCCCTTTGAAATCTAGAACACAGAGTCTCAATAGATCTTCAAGAGTTTGAATAGTCCTTTCTGATTGTCCTTCCGTTTGAGGGTGATATGCCAAACTAAATCGTAAATCTGTGCCCATAGCTTTCTGCAAACTGATCCAAAATTATGAAGTAAATCTGGGGTCACGATCCGAAACTATGGATACTGGCATGCCATGCAATCTAACAATCTCAGTCACGTACATACGAGCAAGACGTTCAAGGGAATAAGTCTCTCGTATAGGTAAGAAATGAACAGACTTTGTTAATCTATCAACAATAACCCAAATCGCATCTATGCCTTGAGACACCTTGGGAAGACCTGTAACGAAATCCATGGTAATGTGTTCCCACTTCCACTTTGGAATCTCAAGTGGTTGCAATGGACCTTTTGACACTTGATGCTCCGCCTTGACATGTTGACACGTTAAACACCTCGAGATGAACTCCGCGATCTTTCTTTTCATATTGCTCCACCAATATGTGTGTCAAAGATCACGATACATTTTGGTACTCCCAGGATGGAATGCAAACGGTGTGTTGTGTGCCTCCATCATGATTGTAGATTTCAACTCAGAATCGTTAGGAACACAAAGTCTGGAGTTGACTCGAAGTATTCCTTCTTCATCGATTCTTGCTTCTGGAATAGCACCTTCTTGCACCTTCTTCTTCATCTTTATCAGCTCCGGGTCTGTAACTTGAGCAGCTTTAACTTTATCAATCAAAGCTGGTTCTACGCGTATATTTGACATCATCGCATGGGTCCCTGGAGTCTTGAACTCTATCTTCATTGTTTGTAAATCACATAAAATGGGCCTTGATAGCATCGCATTCGTTCCCGCATATGATCTTCTACTCAACGCGTCAGCTACCACGTTCATTTTTTCAAGATGGTATTGGATGATATGATCGTAATCTTTCAACAGCTCAAGCCAACGTCGTTGTCGTATGTTGAGTTCCTTCTGGGTAAAGAAATATTTGAGGCTCTTATGATCTGTATAGATCTCCACTTTCTCCCCATACAGGTAGTGTCTCCAGATCTTCAACGCGAAAACGACTGCTGCCAACTCTAGATCATGAGTAGGATAATTTCTCTCATATTCTTTGAGTTGTCGTGAGCCATAAGCTATGACTTTCCCATGTTGCATGAGAACACATCCTAACCCTTTGCCCGAAGCATCGCTGTAGATGACAAATCCATCCGAACCAGATGGTATCGTCAGAACAGGTGCCGAAATGAGTCTCCTCTTGAGCTCTTGGAAGCACTTCTCGCATTCCTCGTTCCATACAAATTTTGTATCTTTCCTAGTCAGCTGAGTTAATGGAGTAGCGATTCGAGAAAATTCTTCCACGAATCTCCGATAATAACCAGCTAAGCTCAAAAAGCTACGTACTTCGGTCACCGACTTTGGTTGCTCCCAACTTTGTATTGCTTCAATCTTTGACGGGTCCACAGATACTCCACGTTTTGATACTACGTGCCCAAGGAATGCTACCTCCTCAAGCCAGAACTCACATTTCTTCAACTTGGCATATAGCTTGTTTTCACGAAGCTTTTGAAGTACCAGCTTCAAATGGTGCTCATGATCTTCACGACTTTTGGAATAAATGAGGATGTCATCAATAAAGACAACCACGAACTAATCCAAATATTCCTTGAATACACAGTTCATCATATCCATGAAAGCATCAGGAGCATTAGTTAATCCAAAAGACATGACTAAGAATTCATAATGCCCGTATCGAGTTCTGAAAGCAGTCTTTGGAATATCCTTAGTTTTATCTTCAGTTGATGATATCCAGAATGAAAATCGATCTTTGAAAAGAATTGTGCACCTTGCAACTGGTCAAACAGGTCATCAATACGAGGTAGCGGATACCTATTCTTGATGGTAACATGGTTCAACTCCTGATAGTTAATACAAAGTCGCATACTCCCGTCTTTCTTCTTTACGAATAAAACAGGAGCACCCCAAGGAGATGTACTAGGACGAATGAAACCAATGTCTAACAACTCCTGTAATTGGACCTTTAACTCCTGAAGTTTAATAGAAGCCATTCGATATGGGGTTTTAGAAATGGGTTTTGTACCGGGTTCAAGATCAATAAAGAATTCAACTTCACGTTCTGGGGGTAGACCGGGAAGTTCTTCGGGAAATATATCAGAAAACTCATTAACAACAGAAATATCATTCAAACCTAACGTATTCTGGTTTAGATCAGTGACATGTGCTAAGAAAGCTTGACATCTATTTTTCAATAAACAAATAGCTTTATGACTTGAAATGACATTGACTGACTTTAGTGGTTTGGTGGTTTGGATTCGCACAACAGGTTGCTTAGGAATATGAAAACTAACAACCTTACGAAAACAATCAATTTTGGCATGATAAGTGGTTAACCAGTCAATTCCTAAAATCACATCAAATGCAAGTATTTTCAAAGATATAAGATCAACAGGTAGGGTGAGGGTACCAATTTGAATCAAGCAAGATTTGTAAACTGTGGATGTAACAAAGGTTTCTCCCAACGGAGTTTCAACAGATAAGTCAAAGTCTAATTTCTCAAGTGTCAAGTTCAAACGTTGAGCACAAGCAGGTAAAATAAAAGAATGGGTAGCACCGGTATCTAATAAGGTATAGACTTCGCAAGAGTTTATGATTAGCTTACCCGTAATAACCTCATTCGGGTTCCTTGCTTGTTGGGAAGTTACGACAAAAGCCCTTCCCGGAACCACTGACTTTGACTTGTCCAGAACAGCTTTAGGAATCACCACCCCTGCTGGACTTGGTTTCGCTACAGAACACACTTGAGCTATATGTCCTTCCTTTCCACAGTTATAGCACACCTTGGATTGCTGTGTGTAGTTGGGACTGATGTGTCCCTCTTGCCCCTATTTATAGCATACGACCGACGGTCGTTCTCCTCCCCTAGAAACAGTTGGTGCTGCTGTCGATGTTTTTATGTTCTCATTGTTGTACCTTCTCTTCCTGAAATCTTTTCCCGACTCACTTCTTTTATTATCATGGCCACGATTACCACCGGAGTGGTTACCGCTTCTGTCATGATACTTTCCCCCCTGCTGGTTGTCATTGTTCTGATGACTGCTTCCACCGGTACGACCTTGGTTGTTGTCCCTTGGTTGAACATAATCATTATCTCGTTCTAATAACTGGGCCCTGTTCACTATATCCGAATATAGAGAAAATTTGTGAGAAATGAGGTATTGACGAATTTTTGGTTTCAAACCTCTCAGAAACATCCGTGTCATACGTTCCTCATTCTCTACCAAATGAGGTGCAAACCGGGATAACTCCGCGAACTTAGCCTCGTACTGGAACACCGTCATGTTGTTCTGTTCGAGTCTGATAAATTCTACCTCCTTCATATGACGAATACTTTCTGGAAAGTACTTATCATTGAACAGTTTCTGGAACTCCTCCCAAGACATCTTGAGTGCGACAGGCTTGGTATGCTTCACGGATTTCCACTAGTAATCTGCCTCTCCGCGGAACATAAACGTGGCAAATGGAACCTTCTGTTCCTCCGTGCATCCCAAGACATCAAATATCTTGGTAATTTGCTTAACCCACGTCTCTGCCTTGATTGGATCTGGCTTTCCCTGAAATTCTGGTGGTCCCAACTCTTTGAACTTCTTGGCAGTGACAAGTCGCGAGTTATTAGTTCTACTTGTATTATGAACACGAGTCTCCCTCGTCTGGTTTTGCATGAACTGCAAAAAGCTCGTAAACATCCCATCATTCATCGTTTCTTCGGTAGGGTTGTTTACAGGAGAAATATAGTCTTCCTGTTGCACGTTCTCCTGGTTGGTGATTAAAGGTGTCTCAACGGTCTCATTCACTCCATTGTTTATATTTTTAGCTGCCATTCTCAAATACTGCCACAAAACAAGGGTTAATATAACAAATTAACATATCACATATTAGCCCTATGTTCCAACCGACCAATTAAATAATAATTAAGCTTAGGTAGGACACACTAGCGAAGGTCTTACTCGTCTCTCCCCTCCTAGTTTTATTCCCAGATCTCCGCCAGAGATCATATCCCTAAGCTCTGATACTAACTGTGACGCCCCCAAAATAGGTTCAATACTCAACCCGTTTTGAGTAGCCAAATACATGAAACAAAATTCAAATACAATCTTTTATAATATACGGTCATGCAAAATATGACCACACAAATTATGAGTTTCAATACAAATCGTATATAATACGAAATATAAACATTCAAATTCAGTCCTCTTTTATTACAAATACTATCACACTATTTTATAAAAATAGTGAGGACTACTACTGCTCTACTCTGACCATCACACTGATCCCCGACTAGTTCCCGCAATATTCTCATTCCCTGAAGAGGACAATAGATAAAAAGGGTGAGCTCAACTAGCCTAGTAAAGAATATTATGACTAAGATAATAAAGAATAATTTATCGTTAGTCTTCAATAAATCAGATAAAATTTTATGAACAACAAGTTTTAGATCAACAACTGCAGCAGAAATAACAATTCATTAGAAGAGTTAAGTAGAGAATGAAGTCCACTATCTTCTATGATTTAAAAGTCCATCATCAATATTTTATCCCTGTAACATCAATCAATATATATCTCAAATCAAATATTCATCTTTTCACTACGGGCCAAAGATATTCATTTGTATCGCCAGTGGTCATGTTCATCTCAACACCTGTCCATCTTTGCACTATGGGCCAAAGATATTCATAAGGTAATCATTCATCTTTGCTCTACAGGCTAAAGATATTCAGTTATATCACCATTTAGGACTGAGGATGATGAAAAATAATATAAATAACGAATTCAGTGAGATAGAGGACAAAGATTAGGAATTCGTAATCTAATTTATCCAAGTTCAAGAATACTCTATAATAATACTTTGTGGAGCAAAATTCTAGAATAAAGATCAAAACTTGGATCCAATCAAAAATAGGACCTATAATAGCTAACTTGGACAAATAGAAAAAAATTAATTTTTCTGTGAATAGTGTCGTATACGTGAATAGTGCCGTATACGTGAATAGTAACCCCGATATGAAAAGGTAAAAATTTCATAATACAATTTATACTAACATTCTAATGAAATGATACTAGATGAAACGCAAACTTCGAAGAATTTCTGATCATTTCAGGAATTATAAAAGCAATACTTACTGTGGTAAGTTTTAATTTGGGTATATGAAATGAAATATTATCGCTTTCATAAATTGGAATATGAAAAAAAATAATATTTCTTACGAGTATTGCAATAAAATAATAGACTTTACCTTAGTAGAAACTGGATTTGATTGGAATATCGGATACTATTCTGAGAAAATCTTGCACAAAAAGCTATACTCAAAGTATCCTTATACTCAAGAAAAATACTCACAATACTATAGAATAAGAATTTCTTATATTGAAATGGTGTGTTTTAGGAAGGAGGGTTACCCCTCTATTTATAGCGCAAACGGAGGGAGAAAGTTAAAATTTCCTGCCTAACCTTTTCTTTCTTTCTCCTCCTAATTTTCCTTCCTCTCACTTTCTCTGCCTAACTCATCTCATTTTTCCTTGTTTGAGGCCCACAAAATTTAGGAAACAATATGCTTTGCAAACAAATTTCCCACCAACCCAGTCAGGAAAAAAAATGCTACACTGCTTTTGAAAACAAAACATTCAAATACATTTTGGTTACTTCCGTCCCTTAACCACATTCTTTTATATATATATATATATATATATATATATATATATATATATATATATTATTTAAATAATTATAATATATTATAATAATATAATGAATATTTTATCGGAGGAGATAATTATAATTTCACAGAAAAATATGTCAAACTTTCAACAAATGTCTCATACTAAAAATTCCTCCATTTATATCAATATTGAAATAAATATTTCCTTATCATATAAATCAATAATTAATTATTCACAAATAAAATTACAGAACTACAATATTGACAACCAAGTCGGTCCCAGGAAAGAGGGGCTTTTCAATAAGGATTTGTCCTTACTGGCGCGCAATTAGATTAACCTAACCTCTTTCCTCAATAGAACTTCCTTAGACATTGCCAATAATGCTATCTAATAATATTATTCAAATAATATGAATTATTGATTTGATAATTTGAAATACTATGCAATGACAATTATTGAATCAATAAAATATTATGCAATTATCAATGTAGCAATTATTGAATCAATAATATAAAATATTGAACAGTAATTACTGTAACAATTATTGAGTAGTAACTTCTTACGTAAGAATCAATAATTAGAATTACTATGCAATACCGTGTGCTACTGTGCAACACCGCGTATTACTGTATTTTAACCACCGGGTATTTCAACAGTTTTAACGGTAACAGTTCGGTCGTTATTTTTAGAAAAATTATTCTTGTCGTTTTCTTCATTCGATAGTTTTTCGTTATGGGGCCCACAAATGATTGCGCCGTCGTACGACTATTGCCCTACCAAACGAATATTGCCCGACACAATGAATATTTTATGACCACTTGCTTACTTTGCAAAAGTTGCACATTTCTCCCATAACTTACCACATTTATCAAGACAACACCTTACTGTTTAAAATAATATATAAAAAAAATTAAATTTTTATTTATAAAATTTGGGGTCTTACAATCTATGTTGGTCAAAGTACAGTCGAAGGCTGTTCTTCATGTTCTTCAGTTTTCTGGGTAACCCAGAAAACACAGTCATGCTCGGTCAACGACTTTTGACCATTAATTTTGGTAATCCTATGAATTATTTATGTGTTAAAGTGCTTTAGTGGTGTACTATACATGTTAGACTATAACATAGATACAAAATATAACACTAACAACATCACAGTTGAAAGATTCATGCTGGTCAAAGTACCCTGCTCGTGCTGTTCTTGAGATTTCTGGGTAACCCAAAAATTAAAACCTCGTAATCGAGTAGGCACCTTCAATCGATCATATCTTTCAACCTGTTGATCCGAATAACATGATTTCACTTCTAGTTTACTAAGTTCATATCATACTACAACTACAATACAACTAACATATCAAATCATTAACAGGTTAGGATCTAAAGGCTCTGACATTAAGCTGTCGGGCTTGTTTTTCAAAGTTTTCCAGATTGCTTAAAACCTCTTTTTGATGCATCTAGACGTTATACAAACATGTTCTATTAACCCAGAACACTAACTAACATGTTATTATATATTACTAAACAACAAAACAATAATTCTAACATAGCATCAAAGATCTAATGTAAAATTAGAGTTTATACCTTTCTTGAGCTAAAACTTGATTCTGTGATCTGATTCTGATCTTGTTGTTGCTAGGGCTTCTTATGGCATGTAATATAAGTGTATGGGTTGTAGAAATTCTTAGGTTTTGGCCTGAAATGGGGCTGCTACTTATAGAATTTATTTTTAGGGCTTTTTGGTCAATTTTTACCTTCTTGACTCTACAAGATCTGATCTTAGGGACTTTTGCTACTTGGGAGGCTTCTTATCTGATATTTGGTGCATTGAATCTAGTCTTGAGTGGTGGCACCTACTTGTGAGCTAGTTCACTTTGATTAGTAGCTTAATCTCACTTTAATTAACCCTAATTGCGATTAGGGTTTTGTTTTTCATAATTAGGATGTTATAATTATGTAATTAACACCTAATTGAAGTTTAGTTTGAAAGTAGTATGCATACAAGCCAATCATGTATGATGATAAAGCATATACTTTGGAGAAAATCTTATTTATTTATTAAAAAAATATTTATTTATTTACATGGTGCTGTTTTTATAATATGTAAATAACCCATAGTTTTAAGCAATGCTTTTAGAATCATGATGATGATCATGCTAATGAGATCTAAATTCTTAGAAAGCTCTAAAACTAAAATAGTTCCCAATCGTGGGATTACTAAAAAGGGGATTAGTAAATCCGGATAGATTGGTACATATGTTGCTTGCTCGTTGGATGAGGATGATTGATCTCATGATCATTTGTGCGGAGACACTAAAGCAAGTATGTAGGTGCTTATTGGAGAATAAGTTCACTGAACGTGACTCGCTATGGAATACCTAATGGAGTTTTACTCGCCTGTCAATAGAAATTTCTAATGTGATAGTAGTACAAGTGATTCTTGGACTTGAGATCATCATAGTATCATGTATGTAATGAATTATACTTTGACTTATTCCTTAAAGCCCTTTAGGGTATATAAAAGGGTATGCTTGGGTATAATGAGTTACATATTGAGATAATGAATGATCAATAAAGAATCTATCACCTCTAGTAAAAGAGGAGATATGTCCTATGTGATTCGTTAAATGACAACCCAGGAATCCTTGGCCAAGGTGGAATGAAATTAGAAAGGAGTTTCTAATTTACATTAAATAGAGTTGTGCATTTTCTAATCGAAATACATATAATTAAATAAAATAAGACTTGACAGCAAATCTATGTCTTATATTTAATTGGGACATTGTATGGTGAAAGGATTGAATTGTACGGTAACTATTTACTCATAGGTTCTTTTATGATTAATGTTGAAATCTATATTATCTAGAAAGTCGTTGATCGCTAGGGAGGCTTATCCCTATTGTAGAATAAATATTATTTATTTAAATAAATTATTAGTTTAATTTATTTATTTAAATAAGATTAGAATTGTTCTAATTGATTTATTCACAACCGGTTTAATATGGAGAACCTAAAGGTCACACCATAAAAGAAAGAATAATTATTTAAGAAGGTAATGGCATAATCGTAATAATGCATTAAGTGTAATTAATTTAATCTATGGTGATAGAATAAATTAAATTGCTTAATGTTTATTATTTAATATTTTAGAAATATTAAATATAAATTAATAAGAGGAGTCTTATTAATATTATTATAATTATTATTATTTTAATTTCTAAAGCGGTTTAGTAATTAATTTAATATTAGTACTCTCATTTATTCCTAATAAGATTAGGAGAAAAATTAAATAAATGAATTTAATTAATTATTCCCAATGTGGTGAGAAGCCTAAATTAATTAAAGGAGTTTAATTAATTAAATGAAATCCCATGTCTAATAGGATTAGAAGGGTTGACCAATATCTATATAAGAGGAGTCTTATAATAGATATCAGTTCATGTAATTCCAATTATTGGAGAGTACTCTTTTTTTATAGAGGATAGAAAATTAAGCCAACCACCCTCCTTCTTGATAATTCATCTTCCTTTGTGGATCACCTCTAGAGGCCAAACACTTGGGTGGCTAACGTTGATCAAAGAAAGGAATCTAACCCGAAAATTCAAGGAGATCACAAAGAACAAGGAGTTGAACTCGTACCTGTGGAAGCTTCGTTCTACAAGGGTATGTGTTGGTCGTTTTACCGATCAATATAACGCGCAAGTATACGCGGTCAACAAGTAATAAAGAGTAAGAAATATATCGTTCCCACGGAGAATTAACAGATAAAAGGTCGCCAAAGCACTAATCCATAATCATCTCAGTCTTATTTAAATGGGCGATAAAGAGTTCTAAATCTTAAACTAATATTAACTAGGCAAGGAATGTACACATAAACTAAGTAATTCTAGAGTTAAAATTAGATAATGAAGATAAGAGACTCCAATTTCCCCTAATGATTCATCTAAGTCGATTCACTCCCAATTAGGTCAAATTAATCATTACAGTTTGTAAGCCGAGAACACGAAAGTGAGAGAAGGCCATCTTTCGATGTACCTAATCCATATCACTTGCAATCCACAGATGATAGAATGCACGTGAACACCCACAATATCTAAACCCCTATATGTCTATGGTGTTTACAAATAAATAGGGTTTAAGGTCAAGTTCTCTATTGACTACGAGCGGCGCTTTGGTATATGTCTATCCTAAGCACAAATCATACGTCCAACGCTATGTGAACATACAATCGCCCGCCACTACGATTAGATCTAAACCCACATTTCATCTTTCAAGCCCATATGGATTATCATGGTAATTGGTAGCTAAGCAATTAAGCAATTGAAGCATGAATCGTAATAGACAATCACATAGCAATCAATAAGACCAACATGGAAGAATATCAAATTAAACTACTCATTAGGTTCCATTGGAACCTCAAAATAAGGTCTAAGTCATAAATGATTCCAACATATCATCCACAAGTTGAATATACATCATAAGATTACAAATAGGAAGTATAGAGATTCAAAAGATAGAAAATAGCAAATCTGAGTGCTCAAGCTCCTTATTGAATCTCCAATAAAATCCACTTGCTTCAATCTTCAAACCTAATCTAACCCTAGAAACTAACTAACTAAACTAAACCCTAATCTAGACTTAATCTACTCCTAATCTATACAAGAAATGTAAAGGAAATGGAAGAACAAGCTAGGGCTAGGGCTTAAGGCCAATGTTTAATCCCAAGGGGAGATATTCAACCAAATGAGGCTAAGAGCCCTTATAAGCTGCCTTTTCCCGTTTGTCCAAGCCAAAAGTCAAAGCTGGCATAAAATTAGACTGGAGCGGCCACGAGTTGTACTGCCTTGGATGGGGCGCGGCCTCTCGGCCTTGCAGATTTTGCTGATGGCTTATTTTTGCTGCTGCATTTGGCTGCAATCTTCATGCTTGCTTTCTTTCCTTCTTGCAGCCTCGTAGCATCACCTTTCCTTGCCTCTTTACCCATGCCATCCTTATGCTCTAAACCAATCTCAGTGCTTTGCCCCTTTGAAGCGTTCTTTTGCTCTTTTAAGCTCAATTAGCACTCGGAGAGTTCCTAAACCTGAAAAATACAAAACAACGAAAAAACACGTTAAAAGCACAAGATTACTTGAGTTTCGGCAACAGAACAAGTTGGTTACTATCCGAATAAGTGGTCATCAAGACCACTTATCAAATACCCCCAAACTTAAACGTTGCTTGCCCTCAAGCAACCAAAACAAAACTAAACACAAGATGCAATGCAATATCTATAATGTATGCAACCTACACTACTATGAATGTGAATCCATGCCTCAGTCACTATTGAACTTCATAAGCAATGCCTTAGAAAAGCCACAAGATAATTAAACAGATAAGCTACCCAAGACAAAACCATAAGGCATATTCTTGCAAATCCAAAACTGTCAGCACTGATGTATTGTGCGTTGTGTGCCTGGCAACCATTAAGCATGCATTCGGACAAATATATCACATACTATGCTTCTTAGAGGGAAATCAAGTTTCACTCAAGGAAAGCAGTAAATCATATAAGTTCTAACTAAGACCATGTATTACTAAAGTTAAGAGTCAACAGGGGGTTTATTCTGCTTTTATTTACTCACGAGGGCGTATTTGCACTTTCCCGTGTACACAATCGACTGTGCAATGCCTAGTCCTCTTTGGCTTTTCAATGATATTCATGTAGTGAGCTTTCTACCAATGATTCCCAAACCAGACGGCCTTAGGGCGCTGGGTGTAGAGACACCCCGAGGGCTTACTTGCTCGAATATCAAAGGCCACAGAACTCGACGTAGCCGAAGTGTTTATTATATTTTTTTTCTTTTTCTGAATCTTTTTCTTTTGTTTTCTTTTCTTTTTCAAAAGGGAGTGCGTCTTACGCTCCATCTCCCCAAACAACATGCAAAACCCCTGTTTTCCCTCAAACTTAAGCTTTTAACAGTCTTAGTTATTATCATATGAGAACTGAAACTCTTTCATTAAAACACAGATTTTCCACCAGAAGACAAGTATGTGAAAAATTAAACTTAGCATGTCATGGTGGTTACTCTATTGTGCTAACTGGTTACACAGTATCTGACAGATAAGGATTTACATATATGACAATACTATCAAGCTTAAGTTTCAAATCAGTTCAAAAATCAAGTGAATTCAGTTTCCTCATAGGCCAAATACATAACTAACCAACTGAAACTGGATTTATGCAAAATGTCCTAACACATAATGCAAAACAAAATGCAAAAATTTTACAAATTTTAACTATTTACAACCTACATGCACTAAATGAACTAACACAACATAAAATGAACTACTATATGCAAACACAAAACCAAATATAAACAACACAATATGCAAAATGAAATGAAATGACTACACTACATGCAAAATAAAACCAATACCCCCAAACTTAAAATGTTCAATGTCCTCATTGAAGGTAAAGGTAAAAAGAAACTCCCCTATTCTGCTTTGCCGCCGCCCTCGTCCTCATCGTCCTCCTCGGGCGGTATGTCTGGAGGTGGATAAGCAACGGCGAACCCATATATAGGGAACTGCACCTGCACTCCCAACTGGCCAAAGGCATGGGACAATGCCCCGTAGAAATCCGTAGTGAAGGCCTGGAAGTTTGTGCTCATGGCATCCATGCTGCGCTGCAGATGCCTCTCCATCCTGTCTATATGCTCGTGAACTGAGTGAGAGGACTCGGACTGCACTGGTAGTGGCACTCGCTCAGAAGTCTCCACAGCCTCTGTCTGCTTTGGCAAAATAAATCCCGCCCTCAGAGAATGAGATCTGTCGCCTTTCCATATCTTGAACGACTCAATGGCAGGATGGTCAAGGGTGCTCATGGGCATCTGCATCGGCTCTGCATCTGACCATATAACTCCATTCACAATACATAGCCTGGTGATCACTGATGTGTGCGGGATACTAGCTGAATTATCGCCTCTCAGAAATATTCGGATAGAACTGTTGATCACTTACCCCAAGTCGATCATCTTGCCCTTAACAATCCCATAAAGCAAAATAGGTCGGTCCTTAATGACCTCATTCTGATGCTGTGTCGGCATCAGATTCACACAAATGAAGCTGTACCATGCCTTCCCATATCTACTCAAGGCGGACTGAGGAAAATGCAGCTTCAGATCAGTCCCCTGCTTCAGCTTCCAAGTAGTGCCTGGCTTGCACAGATAATCACAGATAGTGTCTAATTCTGACCCCCACTCCCTAGCATAAAGAGAGTCAGGTGCGTCCAATGCAATGTTTGGTAGATCAAATAACTCATTGATGTGCTCCTTTGCAAATGACACCAGACATCCCCGTATGAAGATCTTATTGGACATTGTATACTTGGCGTTTGCATAGAACTCTTGTACCACAGAGATTGGGGCTGCCAAAGGCTCCTCACAGAATGAATTCCAGCCCCTCCCTCTGATCATCGATGCCATACGCCCGTCCAAGTTCTTGTCTGGTGCTAACCCTCTCTCCGGCACAAATATTCGGCCTACCAATGCATCATGAAAGAATTTTTGGGCCTTCAGACTAATGAATTTGTGGTCATCATAGTCGATGCCACCTCCCCCTTGCTCAAAATCGCTGCCCCTCGATGTTGACTCCCTCTTACTCCTCTTGGATGCCATATGAAATGAGAATTTATGAATAGAATCCAACACTGTACTTCACGAATCAACCCTACTGATTCTTGCTTAGTTCTTGAACCCGCACTTATTGTCTCAATTTATCAAGTTGAGAGAATGAGGCGATTGGTATGTGGGTGAATTCGAATGAGGAGGTAGGATGATTAATTGCAATTGAAATTAGGGCGGGTGTATTGTGAGAGTTGTGAAGGGGATTTGTGTATGAAGCTAGGGATTAGTGTTAGGGAATGAAAGAGATTGAAGATGGGGGGATTGCTTGAAGGGACTCTAGGGTTTTTGGATGGAAAGGATTATAGCGTGATGTATTGTAGAGGGTGAAGGATGATGAGGGACTTTCAAATTTGAGAGATAGAAGGATTGAGGCTCGTCTGAATTAAAATGAATTGAAGTGACCCAAAATCTGTCAAAAATTGTTTAAATCTGGCCCCTTTTGCCCATCGCGCGGCCGCGCGAACTCTCAAGCCTTTTCAGGCTCGGTCGCGCCCTCTGTTAATTTTCTGATTCAGCAGATTTATTTCATGGAGCTGCTGTGGCATGTGACTTTGCTTCATGCAGCATGGAATTTACCCTGAGAAAAATATATATCCTTTATTAAGCCCACATACACTATCAAAACTAAATATTCACTATTTATAATTAGGAGAATGAAACCTAGAAAGATATGTGCGTGTGAATTCCCAAAAACTCCTATATGTGCATATATGCAACATGCTCGTGCTTCAAAAATATGTCTAATACTATTTAAGTCCCAAAAATATATGCCAGCCTAAGTTCAAAAATGCAGGCACTGAGTTCCTAAATCTACGAGCATTCAAAAATTTTAAACTACATATTAAATTAATAAGAATTAAACAAAGGGGAGGGAAATATGATAGAAAGCAGGTCATAGAGAATTAAATAAGTAGGGAGATAGAGAAACGATAGGGTGCCTCCCATCGAGCGCTTGATTTATAGTCCTCTAGCTGGACTGTGTCTGAACAACTATCCGATCCCCCAACAATATTTGAGAATCCCTCCATCCATCAGAATTGTAATGTGCTTTTGGAGGCTTCCCAATAGGACAGGACTAGGCTTTAAACTACCTAGCATTGAATGTGTACAAGAATTCCCCGTACTGAATGTCGGGGAGCTAGGCACTGGTTCCGTTGTGTACGTGAAATGAATGGGGCATTGAGGTTCACCAAACACAACGGTCTCTTCTTCAATTCTCTCTTCATACCACCATGGTTTCAAGACTGCGGACTCTCTCATATCATCGAGATCCGTATCTGTGATGTGGCTACCAAGGGGGCAAGGGTGTGCAAACTTCACTGGCTTTTCAAATTTTGGCGGAGAAGGCTCTTGGGGTATTGTCACTGTTGGTTCATAATGTTCCACATCCTCAATGATCTCCTCTATATCCATTGCCTTATGCTCGTCCAGTTGCAAGTCATTTCGGTCTCTCCATCAGTTTCTGCATCCATGTCATAACACCACGTATCCTGGGGATCATTGCTCACGACTTCAAACATCCGAGGCATTGGACTTTTAAGATCTTAAGCTTCGGCTTCTCGCTCAATCACCTCCTCATTCCTTAAAGCTGTGCTAATCTACTCCACCCAAATCTGAAGACCCTCAATCAACTCCTCTCGCTCAATCAAGATCTCTTTTTTTGCTTCATCCTCAAAATCCATGTACTGAATCTCCCTAAAATTCTAAGGCCCTTTGCTCATGGCATCCATTACTTGAGAGAGTTGATTCTGAAGATTCTGAGTCTGTATCCTTTGCTCAATCAACTTCTCTTTCATCAACGCCATATTAATCTGATTTGCCCAATACTGAAGATTCTCGATTGAATGTGATTGATCAATTAAGGTATTTTGTAATGATGATAAGTCACCTCCTTCCTCCAGGCTTGCCTTTTCTGTGTCATCCTCAAAATCCATGTATTGAGGCTCATAAGCTGGAGTCTGGAGGGTGCATTCTGGTGCGTACATTGGACTTGGCTCGCAAGAGTGATCTTGATAGTAGCTTCCTGAAGGCTCTGGGTGATACCCCCAATCCTGCTAATAATTGGGATATTCATTGTGGAAGTACTCACCCCCATACTGCTCTTGTCCATAACTGATGGGATCCTTATGTCTCGCATAGCTCCCAGCACCATAGTCATATGTCATTGCCGTCTCACGACTCTGCTGAGCTGTGACAGTATCCAGCTTCCTCGAAAGAACCTCCAACTGTGCTGAAAGTGAAGCAATTGGGTCGACGCCGTCATTCCCTATTTTCTTTGGTTGCTCTTTCCTTGTGTAGTTCCATGGATAAAAATTTAAGTCCATTGTACCTGAAAAGAGAATATAGGAAAAGAATTAAACAAAAATAAAAATGTTTAAATTAAGACTAATTTGATTGAAACTAATGTTGGCAAACAGTTATCTAATTAATTCCCTGGCAACGGTGCCAAAAACTTGTTGGTCGTTTTACCGATCAATATAACGCGCAAGTATACGCGGTCAACAAGCAATAAAGAGTAAGAAAGATATTGTTCCCATGGAGAATTAACAGATAAAAGTTCGCCAAAGCACTAATCTATAATCATCTCGGTCTTATTTAAACGAGCGGTAAAGAGTTCTAAATATTAAACTAATATTAACTAGGCAAGGAATTTACACATAAACTAAGTAATTCTAGAGTTAAAATCATATAATGAAGATAAGAGACTCCAATTTCCCCTAATAATTCGTCTAAGCCGATTCACTCCCAATTAGGTCAAATTAATCATTACAGTTTGTAAGCCGAGAACACGAAAGTGATAGAAGGTCATCTTTCGATGTACCTAATCCATATCACTTGCAATCCATAGATGATAGAACGCACATGAACACCCATATTATTTATCCCTTATATGTCTATGGTGTTTACAAATAAATAGGGTTTAAGGTCAAGTTCTCTATTAACTACGAGCGGCGCTTCGGTATATGTCTATCCTAAGCACAAATCATACGTCCAACGCTATGTGAAAGTACAATCGCCCGCCACTACGATTAGATCTAAACCCACATTTCGTCTTTCAAGCCCATATGGATTATCATGGTAATTGGTAGCTAAGCAATTAAACAATTAAAGCATGAATCGTAATAGACAATCACATAGCAATCAATAAGACCAACATGGAAGAATATCAAATTAAACTACTCATTAGGTTCCATTGGAATCTCAAAATAAGGTCTAAGTCATAAATAACTCAAACATATCATCCACAAGTTGAATATACATCATAAGATTACAAATAGAAAGCAAAGAGATTCAAAAGATAGAAAATAGCAAATCTGAGTGCTCAAGCTCCTTGTTGAATCTCCAATGGAATCCACTTGCTTCAATCTTCAAACCTAATCTAACCCTAGAAAGTAATTAACTAAACTAAACCCTAATCTAGACTTAATCTACTCCTAATCTATATAAGAAATGTAAAGGAAATGGAAGAACAAGCTAGGGCTAGGGCTTAAGGCCAATGTTTACTCCCAAGGGGAGATATTCGACCAAATGAGGCTAAGAGCCCTTATAAGCTGCCTTCTCCCATCTGTCCAAGCCAAAAGTCAAAGCTGGCATAAAATTAAACTGGCGCGGCCGCGCGTGGTACTGCCTTGGATGGGGTGCGGCCACGCGGCCCTGCAAATTTTGCTAATGGCTTGTTTTTGCTGCTACACTTGGCTGCAATCTTCATGCTTTCTTTTTTTCCTTCTTACAACCCCATAGCATCACCTTTCCTTGCCTCTTTACCCATGCCATCCTTATGCTCTAAACTAATCTCAGTGCTTTGCCCCTTTGAAGCGTTCTTTTGCTCTTTTAAGCTTAATTAGCACTCGGAGAGTTCCTAAACCTGAAAAATGCAAAACAAAGGAAAAACATGTTAAAAGCACAAGATTACTTGAGTTTCGGCAACAGAACAAGTTGGTAACTATCCGAATAAGTGGTCATCAAGACCACTTATCAGTATGATTCCATAACTTCTTATTTATCATTTTAAATTAATAATTTGCATAAAGGATGATCCAGGTAACGGTTTTGTAGAAATTTTTAAACTCTGATATACCATGTTTTCGTTAATTTTTGCAATTTAATTGAGTCACGATTTCGTACAAACCCAACATAGTTATCATAATTAGGGTTAAGGATAACCTCATTAGGATTTATACTAAGTTATTAGGGTTAGGGTTTGTAAATTAAGGGTTAGGGTTTCCAAGATTAGGTTTAGGGTTTCCTAATTTGATTTAAGGTTTCTTAATCTAGGGTTTGCACAAATTCCAATAAGCACGATAAAGCGTTTTGTCAGTGTAAGCACGACAAAGCAGCTTGAAAAATCAAACATACTGAAAAGTCCGAATAAGGGGGGAAAAAATTAAGCACGAGGTGTCAAGCACGTCAATTTTCGGACAAAATTTTATTTGACCTAATTTCTTCAGTAGAGTATATAATAACACAATACGCATTCAGAACGGAGAGATTTTATTTAATAAACACAGAATTTACATAACCAGTTCTTATTAGGGTTTTGGGATCTTACATTCACCCCCACTAATAAGAATTTTGTCCTTGAAATTTACAGTACAGGTTAAGCAAATTGTAAGGACCGAGAATTTCACATGATCATATATGTAATTTTGACAAATAAATTTTTTTTAGGAAGTATTTGAATCATATAAGTGTATATGTGAGTTAAGCATAAAGTTATGTAACCTAATACATATATTAGGTATGATAATTAAATAACCTAATGGGTTATAATATAAGAGAATGATAGTATTTAAAAATATATATACTAACCCTAAGAGATTTATTTTATACATCTTAAATAATTAATTTTATAACCTAAGTAAAGCAAGTCTAATTGGGTTATGAAATTAAAGATATTTGATTAAGGAATTAGCTTGCTAAGGTGTGTAATGAAAACCCTAACTAAATGATTAGGGTAAGATAAAAAAAATTTAAAGTGTGGGACTAAGTTGATTTTAGGTCCCAAAGAATTAATTTGTAGCCCAATTGTTTAATTAAGCATTGGACTTGTAGTTAATTGATTTAATAGCAATTAAGTTATTAAGTTAACCCAATATATCATGTATTGGGTAAGTATTATAATGGCCCAATCTAATTTATAGTGGAGGCCCAAGTTTAGTTTAGTTGGTAAGTAAATTTAATAAAAAGGAGCAAGCCCAAAAGAATTAATGAAAGCCCAAGCTTTAGCCCAATTAAGGAAGGGTATTCTAGTCATTAGATAAGTGTATAATAAAGATAAAATGGATGGGTGGACAAGGCCATCATGGCTGGTTATGGTAGAGAGGAGATAAGGGAGATGTATGTAATGATTGATGTTTACTTTAGCAAGTAAATAACTTTTGAGGTGTTAATCAATTATTGGGCCAACACTTGAGAAGATTACTTGAAAGCAACATGAATTGGATATGAGAAGATAAGCAAGCCAAGTGGCCGGGGGAGGATGAAAAGAAAAAGGAAGAGAAAAATAAATATAAGAAAAGAAAGATAGAGAGAGAAAGTAAAAGAAAGAAAGAAAGAAGCAATAGAAACCAAACAAGAGAGAGAGAGGGAGAGCCAAGAAATTCGGTCACCATAGAGAGTATAGAGAGGGAGAGTTCTTCTTAGTTTCATAGTTTCCTAAGCAAACATAGGAAGAAAAAGAGGAAGAACTAGCTAAGGTATAAAGGATTTTTACTTTTATAGTTTGTTTTCCTTTTGTTATGATTTGAGTTTTGATTTTTGTAAAAATATGATCTTATAGTTTAAAATCTTAGATCCATATGTTTAAAAGTGTTTCAAGTATAGATTGAACCCTTTTGTGGATCAAAAGTTATATTTAAAGAGTGAAATATGAGTTATGTTTTTGAAAATATAGAAAATCAAATTTTTCTTAGCTTTGGTTGTGTTTGATCTTCTGTTTGTTGATTATTTGGTGAATTAGATCATGGATCATGTTAGATCCATGAGTATATGAGGTTCAAGTAAGTATTATGATGAGCTATGTTGGTTTTATGTGAAAATATGGAAATTTTCTTTTAAAACAACAAAAATTGAAAAATAGATTTTTGGAAAAACAAAGTATGAAATGGAAAAGACCATATCTCTCATTTTACTTTGAATTTTTGAGTGTGGTCAAATTTTGAATTTAGATATATGAGTCTTCTAACTTTTTCAAGTGGAATCACGTCAAAAGGAGTTATAGATTTTCGTGTAGACTGTTTGTAGCAAAAGAAGCAAAATCTGAAAAACGCCTAAAAGTAGGCTGTCCAGAAATTATAAGGGAAATTTCGGCAACTTAATTAATGTAATAAAATCCAATCTTTTGGGACATAAAATTATATGTTATAAAGTAGCTTGTGTCAAAAAATGAGCTCATTTCGACTTCAAATGAGCAAGTTATGACTATTTCAATATTTGGATTTTCCCGACGAAAAACGCTATAACCGGAGTTCTACAACTCCGATGACCACGAAATTTAAACTGGAAGTTCAAGTTAACATGTGTAAGATCCCTCCAAGAGTTGGAAATTTCTGGAGTTAAGCGTGAGAAAGTTAATTTCTTAAGGAATTAACTAGAAATGGATTTTTGAAAAATACTTAAGTAAGTTGAAAAATTCCAGAAAAATTCTTTTTGTGATGGAATATATGTATATATGATTGGCCAAAAGATAGAAAAATAATAAGCTGATTTTGTATTTTCGTGAATAGTATATTTCAGCTTCCTGAAATGAACATTTCAGGTTACTGAAATGAGAAACTGAAATGTCAGAAGAGATGTCAGTTTTGTTTTAGCTTGCTGAAATGGAAACTGAAATGATATATTAAGTATACTGAAGTCATAAATAATGTATCAAATTATATTAAGAACTTATAAATGAACGAGTAAATGTTAAGCCTAAGGTAGTATAGTTGTACTCTTTAATGATTGATTATATGATTACATGCAATGAGTAAGATATGTGATGCTAATTAAGAGATCGATCTTATTAATGATAGGTCTTACAAAAGAAGTTAACTTAAATTGTGTAGCAGTAGTCAATGAATCAGGCAAGTTTTCTTAACTCAATCTCGAGTTATTACTTTTCAAATATAGTGGTGGTTAATTATTGCTGATTATACTACGTCTGAGAATTATTGTTGATTATTCGCAGTTAGTGCATGTTTATTAATTCAAATTGAATTATTGATTTTGAGAATATGCTTGGGGAATAACTGTTGTTGGTTATTCACATCCGTAGAAGTTATTATTGATTGCAAATAGCATAGTTAATTTCTATCTATTATTGAATCGTGTTGAGATATGTCGTAGCTAATTATTTTGGCTAGACGAACATTTGTTGAAACTTGATAGGTTCGAGAAGAGAACTCAATTATTATTGACAGGTCAATGCCAATTATTCCGGCTAGATCTAGAAAGCGATTAGATATTGAAATCATTGTATTTCGTTATTGTGATTCGAATTCTGGTTATAAGACTGAGAAGAGCAAACTTTTTATATAAAAAAGGGGCTTTGTGGTCGTATATTCGGCCGTTGCGCGCGTATAAGTATTATGCATAATATAGGGTATAATGAAGCTGATCACTTTATATACTTGCAGAGGGGTATGATTTAATCTTTATGGTTATCTGATACACCTGGGTACTTCAAAGTAAAACCTTTGATAGTTACTCAAGAAGTTCAAGATCCTGTGGGGTCGCTCAGCTTAAAAAAAATTTGGATAATATTCCACTTTGTTATTGCGTAGAATTAATTCTTGTTATTCAATTGAGAAATTTCAAAAGCGTTTTACTCTTTTACTATCGAATTATTATTTTGTATAAAATGCGAGAAAGTCTTGTTATTGATTAATGCTTTATTCAGCTAATTCAAAGTCCTTGAAACTTTGGTGATATTCTATCGAATTAATAGTCTTATATTCTTGATTCTTATACTTTATTGTATGATTTAACTTGCGGAGCAAATTTGTTGCTTATCCTTGCTTAAATACAATATTTCAGCTAGGAACGACGTAGCCGGAGGGGCAGAGAAAGACAAAGGCAAAGGTGTATTGCTGGAGTAGTTATAATGAACATATTTATTATGTTATTTTGTATAACCCATTTTGTATATCTAAGGGTATATTTGTTATGTTAAGGTTAGAAAACTTGGGACAATGTATTAGAAATATCAGTTAATGATATGTATATTTCTATTCATAAATAAATAGGTAGTTAGATGATATTTAAATGTTGGATCGTGAGCACCAAACTCGGGGGTCAGGTAACCCGGATTTGGGGGCATCACAAGTTGGTATCAGAGCTATAGGTTATAAACCTTAAGTGGGGGGGAAACCCTAGGATTATAATCATAAGCGAGATAGAGAAAACTCATTTAGAGTACTAAGTGAAGGATTACCGAAGTACATCAATAGAAAGATGTGTGGACACATAGTGAGTATGAAATTCGTACTGGTAAAGTAAATCAAGTTATTTAAACTGATTGTAGGATGTCAGGAAAAGATGAAATGAGTACAGAAGTGTTGGCAGCTGTTGCACAAATGTCAGTAGCCGAGGTGCCAGTGCAGAGCGAGTCAGTTGAGGAAGTTGGAAAAGATGAACCCATAGTGAATCTGGGGAGTGATCATGGTGAGTATCCCGAAATGTATCTGAATGAAGATGAGGAGGCAGAGTCCGAAGAAGTTAAGGTGGAGACAGAGATTAAGACCAAAGTGGGAGAAAAAGATCAAGTATCTGCAGAAGTTCAAGAACTTTGGAGTAAAGTATTTCTCTTGGAGGAGTTGTGGAAGACGGAGCGAGCATTACGCGAGATGACCGAAGATCGAAACGAACTGAAGACACAAGTAGAAAGAATGAAGGCTGAAGGTGGTGGATCATCTGAGGGAGTAGTCAAGCAAAAGAAGAGAAGTAATAAGCGAAAAAGGGACAACGACAGTGATAATAACTCAGGGAACTCAAACCCGAAAAAGAAGAAAGTCTGTGGCAAGTGTGGAAAGACTCACTTGGGAGAATGTATGATGTGGAAGAACGTGTGTTTCAATTGTAAACAGGAAGGACATATTTCTCCAAATTATCCTAAGCCGAATATGAGAAAATGTTTTTCATATGGAGGAATGGGTCACGGATTTAACAAGTGTCCCAGTAAGAAGGCAGGAGAAGGGAGTAGACTGTAGACAGCTTAAATATAAGCAGTAGTACCTTTTGGTAACAAGGTGTAATATAAAGATTGTAATATCGAGAACAATAAGTGAGCATATGTAATATATCTATTTGTATGAATGTAATCTTTATTTTCAATATGAATATTAAGATGATTTTGGAGAATTGAACCTTTTTGTGTAAAGTTGTGGTAATTGCAACTTTTTGTGTAAGGTTGTGTTGTTAATCCCGATATTTATCAAAAAGGGATAGTGACTGATTATAACAGTAGGTGTTAAGTACTAAAAGTATTATGTGCTATTTGAATAAATATGCGATTATATGAGAAATTTGTGTTAAATTCTTATGTTACTAATAACAATTTGTGTTGAGAAAAAGGATTAATGTAAGATTTTCATTTAAATCAGATAATGCCGCCTAGACGATAGAATCTGTAACGATTGTGATTTTATATTTAATTTTAAATATTTATTGAATTAAATAAATATTTATGTGAATTATTTATTGAGTTAAATAAATAAATTATGTGATTGATGGAGTGATTTAATTAAGTGTATATATTAATTAAATGAATGTGCAATATTTAATTTAATTAATGTATATTAATTTTATATTATAGTTCTAATTTAATTGAGATAATTAAATTAGATGAGATATGTGATGAAGTGTTACATGGATTATAATTAGCGAGTAATTATAATTAGGTGACAATTTTATGTGATTTATTGATGTTAGATTTTAATTGATTAAATTATTATTGATATTTAATTAATTAAAATGTGACATTAAAGTATGTGTTAAATAATTTATTAAAATAAAGAAAAGGATTTTTAAATTTACTTTAACCAAACAAGGCCCTTATAATTGTTTTAAACCTATTTCTACCAAACGGGGCCCTAACTATCAAAAAGCTATTTAAATAAACTGTTTACCAAACATGGTCTTAGCATTAATAATCTGTTTTTAAAAATAACCTTGTTTTGCCAAATAAGGCATTGTGACTTTTTAAAATTTGTAACTGACATTATACTTAATATATTTGTCAGTTATATTATATAATTAAGCCTATATCTATTACTACGTATTATATTATACGTTAGTCTAAACTACGTTAGAAAGAATATCAGTGTAAGAGAGAAAAGAAAGAACAGAGGAAGAGTTAGAGAAGAGAGAAGAAGAAGAAAAGGAAGAGCTTAAGCATCATCATCTTCTTCATTAACGATTAGCAAAAAGGTTATAATCTATAATTTTACTCTTACAATTATAGAACTCAATTCATATGTTTCATGTATTTTATTCTCTGTCAAAAGTTGAGTTTTCATGGAAGTTATGAAATCATGAATTTTATATGTATGTATTGTATCCATGTGTTGATTGTGGCAATTGTATGACATAAGAGGATTTTCAAGAATTAAATTACTGTTAAAACAAGTTTCATGGAAAAAGTTTTGTTCATATTGTTTTATGTATATTGATTGGTTTTAGAATGAAAAATTTAGGAATTTGTATGTGTTAGTATGTCTAATTAGAATTGGTTATGATGTTATATTCAATTATGAAGAGATTTCATGTGTTATAAGTTGAATTACTTGAGAAATTCTATTACAGTAGATTATTTTATGGAAAAATATGAGTTTTCATGAAAATGGCCAAATTGAATTTTTAAAACTATTGATTCTCGTTATTTAAATGAGTTTATGTTTTGAGTGCATGTTAGATATATGTATTACAGCTTATATATGATTTACAGTGTCTATGTTACTGTATTTTTGGCTTGTATGGGTTGTCCGATAAAGCAGGGAGCCGTGGCTGTCTGCGTCTGGCCGAGCTGCTGCGCAGCTGCGCCAACAGCAAGGCCAGGAGCAGCGCAGCTGCACCGCTTGCTTTTACCAGAGCCTTTGCCTACGCAGCTGCGCCGGGTTTAAGGCAGCTGGCTGCGCAGCTGCGCCCGGTTCGGTGCAGTGGCAGTGTGTTTTAAACAATTGTGCAGATTATTTTCATGCCTAAGTTACATTATTGCTAAGATAATGAGCATATATCTAGCTTCTATAACATGTGTTAACACAAAGTTGGTAATTTCATAATTTGAGAAAAAAGGAAGTTTTGAAAACCTAATATAATATTTAAATTATAAGCTATAATTGTTTAATTGTAAAATAAGTTACTTAATTATAATTTGATTAATTATAATTAAGAGTAAATGTTTAATTTAAATTATAATCCTGTGAAATTATAATGTATAGAAGTTGATTTATTTTAATCAATTAGATGTTAATTTAAATTATAATTTAATAAATGCATGTTTAATTGTGGATTTTAAATTGATAATTACATGATTTATTATAAATTGTGTAATTGTAATACATGTTATAGTTTAATTAATTATTGATTATAATTGATAAATACATGATCAATTATAAATTGTGTAATTATAAATGCATGAATGTGGTTTAATTGATTTTAAATTATAAATTGTTTATAATTTAAATGGTAATGATAATTTAAGTAATTATAATTTGATTAAGTGTTTGAATTATAATTGTTTAATTATAATTGAGTTAAATACATAATTAATTTAATTATGTGAATATGTAGGTGATGTAATTAACTATGTGATGGTTGATTATTATTACTATTTAATCAGAATGTGAGTTAACCATGAGGGTTAACCACTTATGTGAATTAGTTACGTGTTAACTAATTTAGGTTATTGTGATTGAATATATATGTGTAGGAAGTATTAAAGTACGTGAATTGTGTTAAGTAGCTTGCGCTTGAGGCAAGTCTTCTAAACCCTAAACTCGTTAATTTTACGCAAGTTTTCTAAACCCTAATCTTGTATTGATTTTATATGATATCTTGAATTCATATATTCATTGTTGAGAATGTCTTTTCCATTTCAGTATTGGACAATTGTTTATTTAATTGAAATGGCCTTAACTTATTGTTCAAGTAAGATCCAATTATTATCTTAAATGCTTTAGGTTTACTTCTAAAGCATATGTTAATTCATAATTCTTTTATTTTGAATTATTGGAAGTCGATTCAACTAATCCTTAGTTGATGAACGTGAATTCTAAATTACCCTTGTAAGCTTATCCAAACCAAACTTTCTTTGGTGCGGACTTGAATTCAAATTACTGAGTTGAACAACCCTATTTACTAGGGGAGGTTACTACGCATAGCGTTAAGATGGTTGTGCACAATACATGGTACGAAGGGCTGATCCCCCTAAGTACGAGTTAAGGTCCATAGTCTTATTGACTGTTAAAGGTTTAAATAGAAATATTTATAACCTAGGACAAGAGTTTAAAGGTCTTATGACCCTCAGATAAATTCTATATCCAAATTTTAATATTGATAGAGAATTATTATTCAATTCTTTATTATTGAAGCAAGCTAAGTTATTCAGATTTTCTTAAAGATATTCTTTCATGTCTATATTATTGTTAAACTCCAGTGAGCTGTGGTTTGCTCACTCTTGGATTAAATAACAATTTCAGTTAAGGTTGATAACGCTGATGCTCCGTCTACAAGTAAGGGCAAGGGAAAGCAAAGCAAGTGAAGACTTGTTTTTTTTTATTTAATTGAGAATGATTGTAATAATTGAATGTTATGTTTTATTTCCGCACTTTATTATATTTATGTCAAGGTTAGAGTAACCCTGGGATTGATTTTGAGAAGGTTGTAACCCTTGTTTTAAGGGAGATTTAGTTATTTTAAATTAAGTTGTAGTTTATTTTGCATTATTCATTGGGTAGATATATATTATATTAGAAAGTGAACACCAAATCATGTGGAAACGAAGTACCCGGATTTGGGGGTGTCACAGAATCGAAATCAAAGAGAAGAGCAATCAGTGAATAATAAAGGAGGTCAAGTAGAACCGATGCAGAATTTTGTGGATATGTTAGCCCAAGCTATGCAACATAGGGCGCCAGCAGCAAGAGCAAGAGCAAGAGAACAGCCAGCTAATAGATTGGCAAACTTTAAAGATTTTAAAGCGGTAGGACCGCCAAAATTCAAGGGAACTACGGATCCTATTGAAGCCCAAACTTGGGTAAAGGAGATAGAGAAAGCATTTATTATTGCGAGAGTGGCAGAAGAGAAAAAGACAGCTTTTGCCACCTATTTGATGAAGGGAGAAGCTAATTACTGATGGGAAACCAATCAGACTAGAGCTGGGACAGCTATAGTGACTCAGACAAGGTTTAAAGAGTTGTTCTTTGAGAACTATTTTTCACCGAGTATGCAAGCCAGGATGGAAGTCAAGTTTCTAAAACTAAAGCAAGAGAATATGTCGGTATCAAAATATGCTGCTAAGTTCAATGAGTTAGCGAGATTTGTACCTCATCAGGTGGACACGAAGGCAAGAAAGGCAAGAAGATTTGAGAATGGATTGAAGCCAGGGATATTCAACAAGGTAGCTGTATTGCAGATTAATACGTTTGCGGCTTTATTGGAGAAAGCGGTAATTACTGAAGGGGAAGCGAAGTTGCATCCCAATATCATTAGGAGAAGAAGAAGAAAACAAATGAAGGAGGTAGTAGTGGTGGTACTAATACGATCAAGCAAAAATGGAGTGAGAATACCCAATTGGGTAATAAGTCAGAAGAGAATAGGAAGGAAGGTAAGCCTTGTGCGACTGGTGGGAAGAATCATCCAGGAATTTATCTGAAGAAGAAGGAAGTCTGTTATAACTGTGGTCAAGAGGGACACATATCGCCCAATTGTCCCAGTCCAAAGAAAATACAAGGTTGTTTTGCGTGTGGATCGACAGATCATCTGGTTCGGAATTGTCCGAAGAAGAATGTGGAGAAGAGAAGTACCAATAAGGGACCCGGTAGTGGAACCCTAACAATTAGAGGACCTATATAGCCAGGAAGACCAACGGCCCGTACATTCAACATGACGGTGCAAGATGCAGTAGCTGCCAAGGAGGTGGTGACAGGTAACGATTTAGTTGAGTAAATAAATTACACGAGAAATATTGGATAGATATAGCTGTAAATTATTTTCTTTTACAGATCCCAAGTCACAGGTTTGTACATAAGTAACAAATTATTATTGTGTTGATAAAAATAAATTGATAATACAACTTTAAAAGGATTGTAGAGAATAAGAAAGCGGTGATTCCGAGGACGGAATTCTTATAAGGAGGGGAGAATGTAAGGACTGAGAATTTCACATGATCATATGGGTAATTTTGACGAATAAATTCTATCTTCATATCTCAATACCTCTTCCTTATCTATTCTGAACTTAGCATTCTTAATGTGAGTTATTTCAGATTTACACTTTTGACACTCATTATCCTTCTCCTGAATGTCTTTGATTCTATCTAGAAGAGTTGAAACACCTTCTAGAATGAACAACTTTTGGGTAGAGGTAGTTGGATCTTTTACCTCTATCTCAAGTTTATTAAATTCCTCTATTAGAACCTTATTGTTAGTTATTACGTTTAATTTCTCTTGGTTCTTTCTGCTTAACGCATCTGCAACTACATTGACATTTCTGGGATGAAACAAGATTTCACAGTCAAAATATTTTATCAGTTCTAGCCATCTCCTCTGCCTCATGTTCAATTCCTTTTGTGTAAAAATATACTTCAGACTTTTATGATCTGTGTATATTTTACATTTCTCTCTGTATAAAGTAATGCCTCCAAATTTTTAGGGCAAATACTACAGTGGCTAATTCGAGGTCATGAGTAGGATATTTCTTTTCATAATCTTTTAGTTGCCATAATGCATAAGCTATCACCTTTTCATATTGCATCAACACACACCTTAATCCTTTATGTGATGCGCCACTATAGACTACAAGACCTCCTGTATCATCTGGTAAAGATAATACTGGTGCCATGCTTAGTCTTTTCTTCAACTCCTGGAAGCTTTCCTTACATTTATCTGTCCAGACGTATTTCACCGTCTTTCGAGTTAAATTGGTTAGTGGGGTTGCTAGTTTTGAAATTTTTTTGTATAAAAAGCCGCTAATAACCCGCTAAACTGAGAAAACTTCTTACTGCAGTTAGAGTGGTTGGTTGTTCCCAATTCACAACTATTTTAATCTTTGCTAGGTCTACAGAAATTCTGTTTTTGTCAATTACATGACCTAAAAACTGAACTCGTTCTAACCAGAATTCGCACTTGGAAAACTTTGCATAAAGTTGTTCCTTGCGTAATATCTCCAATACGCTTCTTAAATGTTCAACATGCTCTTCTCGTGTTTTTGAATATATCAAAATATCATCGATGAACACGACAACAAATTTATCTAAGCATAGTTTAAACACTCGATTCATCATATCCATAAATGCTGCCGGTGCATTTGTTAACCCAAAGGACATTACAATGAACTCATAATGTCCGTAGCGTGTCCTAAACGATGTCTTTGGCACACCTTCTTTTCTTACCTTTAACTGATGATAACCTGATCGTAGGTCGATTTTTGAAAAATGTTCAGCCCCTTTTAACTGGTCAAACAGATCATCAATTCTAGGTAAAGGATACTTATTCTTTATGGTTAGTTTATTTAACTCTCGATAGTTAATACATAACCTCATGCTTCCATCCTTCTTCTTTACAAACAACACTGGTGCTCCCCAAGGTGATACACTAGGTTGTATGTACTTTTTGTCTAAGAGTTCCTGTAATTGTACTAGCAACTCTTTCAGTTCTACTGGTGCCATTCTATATAGTGCTTTAGAGACTAGAGCCGTACCCGGTGCAAGATCAATAACGAACTCGATCTCCCTATCAGGTGGAAAACCTGGTAAGTCATCTGAAAATACATTAGAAAACTCCCTAACTAAAGGTATTTGTTCAAGTTGTACTTCTTCCTCCCGAGTATCTATTATATAGGCCAAATATCCTGTACAACCTTTTCTAAGTAATCTTTCTGCCTGAGTTAGGGTCAGACATTGAGACTGCTTAGGTGAACAATCTTCGTTAAATACTACTTTTGACTTTGATGCGGTCAAAAGGTTTACTCGCTTATGATGACAGTCTATCATAGCGTTATGATTCACCAACCAATCCATTCCTAGGATTACATCAAATTCCCCTAGCTGTATTGGAATAAGGTTCACCAGAAACTTATGCCCCTTAATATCCATACTACAATTTCTATAAATAGTTTTAACAGGATATTTCTCATTGTTCGCAATCTCTACGCAAAATGGTACATCTAAGTTTTCACATGGTATATTCAAATTTTTAGAAAAACTTTTAGATACAAATGAACAAGTAGCTCCAGAGTCGAATAATACATATGCGTTTAAAGTGTTGATAGGGATGATACCTGTCACCATGTCCTGTGAAGCAACAGCATCCCTCACCGACATATTAAACATTCTGGCAGTCGGTCGACTCTGCTCTCCAGCTGCAGCTACTGTTGATTTATTGTTGTTTGGTGTCCGGTTTACCCCTCCACTCTGGTCTTTTGGTTTTGGACAATTTCTAACTCTATGCTCCAAGAACCACAGTTGAAACATCTAACTTTATTAGGGTTAGGACACTGAGGAGAATAGTGTCCTTCTTGACCACAGGTATAACATTTGTCTTTCTTCAACCGACACACTCCCTTATGTATTTTTCCACATATGGTACAAGGGTCAATTCTAGCATCACTGTTTCTGTTGTTATAGTTGTTGTTAACTTTACTCACTTCTTTCCAGAGTTGTTGGAGAAAGTATTATCCCATTTCCTCTTGTTATTATTAAACTTATCTGAACTGGATTCTCCCTTGTATTTTTCCCCCTCACTATGACTCTTTTTATCTTTGTGAAATTTAATTAGGTTTTCATTTTCACTTTCGGCTATAATAGCTTTTTCTAAAATTTTCAAAAAAAAATTTACTTGGAACACTATTATCTTGCTACGAATCTGGGGTTTTAAACCCTCTTCGTATCTTCGAGTCTTTCTTGCTTCCGTATCAACTTGATGCGAAGCAAATCTTGCTAACTCATTAAACTTTGCTGTATATTGGGATACAGTAAGTTCCCCTTATTTTAGTTCCAAGAATCGTACTTCCATACGATCTTTTAATGATTGGGGAAAATAGTTTTTAAAGAATAGTTCCTTAAACCTTTCCCAAGAAACTATATCAGTATTTGCACGAACCTTGGTAGTTTCCCACCAATAATTTACCTCCCCTTTCAGGAAAAAGGTGGCATAAATAGTTTTCTGGTTTTCACTAACATTAGTCACTAAGAAGAATTTCTCTATTTCTGTGATCCAGGTTTGGGCCTCTACGGGCTCTGTTGTACCCTTGAACTCAAGTGGACCTACTTGTTTGAAGTCTTTAAACAGGGTATTTTGATTAGTCTGTCTACCTTGAACCGTTCCTAACAATAAGTCTACCAATTTTTGTGTAGGGTTATCCTCATTATCTACTTCCCTCTGGGGTCTTCTTCTTGGTGGCATGTTATCTATAATCAAAAGATTAAAACAAGTATAAATACACGTATAATTAATTCACATAAGAATCTGATATTTCAAATTGAACTTTTATTTATATCACAAACAGGAAATTACATATCCGACTAGTGGTTTATATATATCACCGCTAGCTAGTACACATCAAAATTTATGCTCTTTATTTATACTACTAACAGTAGTTGAGCACTTAGATTCCTATTCTGTACTTAGAAATCTATGGTTTCATCAAAGGAATCCTGGATCATGTGGCATACCACTGATCGATCTATCATGTAGACAGTCTTGTTATCCTCTACCGGATATCTGATTACTCAACGCTGCAAACCGTCAAATGCATTTCGAGTCCCTCTAACATTCCTAGTTACCCTTATCAGTGCCTCCTACCTTCCCCTCTGAGCATTATGCAGTAATGTTCTCAGTCGGGTAGTATTACCCCTCTCATGCTCCAGCAAATTCTCAGCCACATGTGCCTGAAACTCAGCATTCGTAATGTAAATTTTAGATTGTAGTTCTATTGCTGTAATTGCTTAATTGTGCTCTTCTATTCCCATTAATTGTTCAGCCACAGGATCGTGATCCCTTTCAGCATCTAACAATTCTTGGTCATGCACTAGCTCCCCCTCCTCCTGGTCACTATCTTGTTCTGACACTATCTGAGGTGGGTTTATAACTTCTGGCATATTCTCGGTATCTGAGTTGGCCATCTTACAAAAGAAATTACTTTCATTACTTATTTTTAAGAAACTTTACACAACAAAAGGCTTTTAATGTTATTTTCTGTGTATTTAATATTTTTACGGACTCAAAGATTATATCCTAAGATACCTCTAACTTAGAGCTATAGCCTACAGCTTTGATACCAACCTGTGACGCCCCCAAATCTATACACCTGCGGTATCCGATTCGGTGCTCACGCAATTATTCAATTCATGTGACGCCCCCAAATTTATACACCCGCGGTATCCGATTCGGTGATCACAACAAACTGAATTATCAATATTTACTCGGTAAGATATAGTTCCTATCCATCCAAGGTTCACAGTATCCCATAACAGATGGTGATCCTCTATCAGGACTATAATTGTGTTTGGATACCCTCACTTGGATGTGTATAGACTGTATCTTATGAGTTTCTATTATTCATATTACCTATACAACCGAAATCCAGAATATCGGCAATAACATGATCAGTCCATATTGCCAATATCCTCACTCGGAATGTGTATAGACTGCACCTTATGAATATCTATTATCCATAGAACCTATATAGCCAAAATCCAGAATATCGGCAATAACATGATCAGTCTATATTGGCAATATCCTCACTCGGGTAGATAGTTTCTTAAGGATGTTGTATTAGTTCAACTATACTACTAAATCATCTAAGAATGTAAAGATACACGATTGTAAAAATAAAAGATGATAGTATATATATAATAAATTTGATTACATGGTTCTCAACATTGAGTACTAAATTACAAAAAGGTCTTTATAAGACTTTACAATATCAAGATGATAATTTAAACTAATTTAAACAAGGCATCTTCCCATTATTTGTTCCAGACGTTCCAGGGTTAGCATCTAAAACTGCAAAGGAAATAATTTGCAAAATGAGCTATGATACGCTCAGCAAGTGTATAATTGTAAACAAATAGCTTTTGATTTAAAGAAATGACAGTTCAACAAGTATTTTTAACTGAGGGTTGATAACTGAATCGGAGTCATATCAACCATTTCTGTCAGTCACAAGGACTTAGAAATATATATATTTCATTCAAATATGATATAGGGGATCAGCCCAGACAATATCATAAGAGTATGCATATCATCCTAATCGTGCCCACGTGCACTTAAGTGTTTTATTAACACTATAAAAGTCCCATTTCAGGGTAATTTTCATCTCAGTATAAGTTGTCTTACCAAAACAATTTGGTTTGACTAACAGTTTATGCTTGATAAACAATACTGCGATATTGGCTGAAATAAGTACTTCACTTCTTAAGTCATGCTGAAAACAATAGCAATAACTTCACAATAACTGGTAACAACTTGGTTTGGTATACTATATCAAAAAGAATTCAAATAGGGTTCAAGTACTTGCGTAAAGTAAATTGATAGGGTTTAGAATACTTGCCTGAGCGAAGAACGATTATATAACGCTACTCAAAGTATTGAAAACACCTAAATATGTTAAAAACATATTTATATAACTCGTTAGTATTGATAATAATCCCTAACTACTTAAACTATTTAAGTTTGGTCTAAGTTTGACATGATTTCGGTGTCCTAAAATATTATTATTTATTTATTATGTCAATTTTATAGTTAAACTTTATTTATAAGCCTTATTATTATTTTTGATAACTCATTTATCATTTACAATAATTTTTGGAAGCTTATAATAATTTTTAAACATTTAATTATCTTTTTAAATGATTTTTAAATCATTTATTTTATTTTTAGATAATTAAAATTTACTTAGAATAATTTTTAAAACCTTAGTTTTATTTTTAAATAATTTATAATCATTTAATATGATTTTCAGAATATTAATATCATTTTTAATAATTTATTATTATTTCTAAATAATTTATTTAATTAATTAATTAATTAATTTAATTATAAATAAATAAAATATTTATGGAATTTATGTCAAAATATTAAAAATTAATTTTTGTAATTTAAAATAATTTTTAAAACTGAATTTATAGTTATTTCTATTTATTTTAATTTATGTAATTTATGAAAATTAATTTTGATTCTGTCCGTCGCTATAGGCCTTTAGCGACGGAAAGTGTCGCTATAGGTGTTCTTCACCTCTGAAGAACAGGTTCGGTCAACGCCAAGTGGTCAGTTTGACCACGCTTGATCTTGTTGGTTTAATCTGTGTCTAGGTTTTTAAGTGCATCAATGGTGTAGTTTTTATGCAATACTACAATATGATATCACTTCTAGGCTCTAATCGTAACATAACAAGAAGTTATTAACATTCAAAGTAGCTGTCAGGGCTGTTCTTGAGTTTCTGGATAACCCAGAAACCAAGCCAATGCCGGTCAACGGTTTTGTGGCTTCTAGATCTTTTAATTTGTGTGATAGGTCTGTGTTTTGATTGTTGTAATATGTAGTCTATATATCAAGGTACATATATATTACACTGATTTGGACAGAGTATGATTCTAAGGTCTAGATCTAAGTTGGTCAAAGTACAGCCGAAGGCTGTTCTTCATGTTCTTCAGTTTTTTGGGTAACCCAGAAAACACAGTCATACTCCGTCAACGACTTTTAACCATTAATTCTGGTAATCCTATGAATTCTTTATATGTTAAAGTGCTTCAGTGGTGTACTATACATGTTAGACTATAACATAGATACAAAATATAACACTAACAACATCACAGTTGAAAGATTCATACCGGTCAAAGTACCCTGCTCGTGCTGTTCTTGAGATTTCTGGGTAACCTAGAAATCAGAACCTCGTGATCGAGTAGGCACCTTCGATCGATCATATCTTTCAACCTGTTGATCCGAATAACATGATTTCACTTCTAGTTTACTAAGTTCATGTCATACTACAACTACAATACAACTAGCATATCAAATCATTAACAGGTTAGGATCTAAAGGCTCTGACATTAAGCTGTCGGGCTTGTTTTTCAAAGTTTTCCAGATTGCTTAAAACCTCTTTTTGATGCATCTAGACGTTATACAAACATGTTCTATTAACCCAGAATACTAACTAACATGTTATTATATATTACTAAACAACAAAACAACAATTCTAACATAGCATCAAAGATCTAATATAAAATTAGGATTTATACCTTTCTTGAGCTAAAACTTGATTCTATGATCTGATTCTAATCTTGTTGTTTCTAGGGCTTCTTATGGCATATAATATAAGTGTATGGGTTGTAGAAATTAGTAGGTTTTGTTCTGAAATGGGGCTGCTACTTATAGAATTTGTTTTTAGGGCTTTTTCGTCATTTTTCACCTTCTTGCCTCTACAAAGATCTGATCTTAGGGACTTGTGCTGCTTGGGAGGCTTCTTATCTGATATTTGGTGCATTGAATCTAGTCTTGAGTGGTGGCACCTACTTGTGAGCTAGTTCACTTTGATTAGTAGCTTAATCTCACTTTAATTAACCCTAATTGCGATTAGGGTTTTTTTTTCATGATTAGGATGTTATAATTATGTAATTAACACCTAATTGAAGTTTAGTTATCATAATTAGGGTTAAGGATAATCTCATTATGGTTTATACTAAGTTATTAGGGTTAGGATTTGTAAATTAGGGTTAGGGTTTCCAATATTAGGTTTAGGGTTTCCTAATTTGATATTAGGGTTTTCTAATCTAGGGTTTGCACAAATTCCAATAAGCATGACAAAGCGTTTTGTCAGTGTAAGCACGACAAAGCAGCTTGAAAGATCAAATATACCGAAAAGTCTGAATACACGAAAAAAAATTTAAGCACAAGGTGTCAAGAACGTCAATTTTAGGATAAAATTTTATTTGACCTAATTTTTTAGTAGAGTATATAATAACACAATACGCATTCAGAACGGAGAGATTTTATTTAATAAACACAGAATTATATAATCAGTTCTTATTAGGGTTTTGGGATCTTACAGAGTGACTCAGATAACGACACAAACTCTGAGTCAGGAGATGATGAAGAACCTCAAGTAGCCAATCTATGTCTGATGGCCAAAGAAGTCAAAGACAAGAAAAGCACTGACCATCATGAAGTAAGTATTGATTAGGTATTTGACTTTAACTCCCCTAATGTAGATATTGATGATCTAAGAACTGCACTACATGATTTAACATCTGATCTGCATCAATATATGGAGTGGTTCAGAGTTCTATCAAAAGATTATTATCTTCTTCAAAAAGAAAAAGAGAAAGTTCAAGTAGAACTGGAGACAGCTCTACTCAGCACTTCCTTTCTCTCTAATCTTGAAGCTGAGAATAAAATCTTAAGACAGACCAATGAACTCAGTAAACAAAGAGAGTTAAATCTAACTTCTAAGATTGAAGAGCTAGAAAAGACAATCTTAATGTGGAATATATCTTCTTCATTTATGGAGTCCCTAATCTCTAGTCAGAGAATTGCATCTGACAAATCAGGTCTAGGTTTTTGGGAAATCTACCTCAGAACCATGTGTGGAAAAATCAATGGACACTAACATTAGTAGCGCTTTAAATTTCAATAGAAGCATTACATTTGTGAAATCCACACAGAGTGAAGAGCCAATGCATCCTTGCTCTTCTGATCCAAGTCATGACCCGAGACATAACGGATCCCATGCTGGCATGGGATTCAGGAAAGTGAAGAGTAACTCAGCTACTACTCTCCAACCTCGAAGGATCGTGAAGTCAATTAAAACCTGCTCCATGAACCAACCAGGAAGGAATCGTAGAGTTGAGGTTCACTCTACAGAAACCTTGAATCACAAGGCATCATGGAAAAGAAAGGATCAACATAAGGAAAGGGCTACCAAGCATCCACATCCGTCCAAATGGAGAAAGAATCCACACACACACAAGCATGCATCATACTAGATGTTTTGTATGTGATAGATATGGTCACAAGGCTGCAGCATGCTATTATAACCCTATGTATTATAGACCCAAAGTCAAACAGATTTAGGTCCCCAAGGGAACTAACAGAGTATGACCCATGCAAGTCTGGGTACCAAAATAAAAGCTTAATCTTACTACAGGAACATAGCTCCACTGTAACAACCTGGTATCTGGATAGTGGATGCTCTCGGCACATGACTGGGAATAAAGCTCTCCTGTCTAACTTCACAGAGAAGGAGGGTTCAACAGTCATCTTTGGAGACAACGGATCTGGCAAGACAAGAGGATATGGCTCAGCTGGAAATGGTGCAGTGTCCTTCAGCAAAGTAGCTTATAGAGAAGGACTGAAGCACAATCTCCTGAGCATCAGCCAACTATGCGACAAAAGTCATCAAGTCACCTTTTTCAACAATCAATGTCAAGTTAGAGATCTGAAGACTTCTTCTCTAAAGTTGACTGGAACCAGAGAAGGAAATGTCTACATTGTCAATCTTGCTGAACTGAGTTCTGATGAGACAATATGCTTTCTTGCTAAAGCCTCTGAAAAAATGAGCTGGCTATGGCATAGAAGATTGTCTCATCTCAACTTCAAGAGCATGTCAAAACTGGCCTCCAAAGATCTGGTAGTAGGCTTACCCAAACTCAGCTTTGCAAAGAAAGGTCATGCAACGCCTGTCAACTTGGAAAGCAGACAAGGAGCTCTGTGACACCCCCAAATCCTGGTACTTCAATTTTCACAGGATTTGGTGTTCACTGTACAAATATCACATATCTATCTACCCATAATAAATGCATCTCATGAAATAGATAAAAACATCTCCCCCTTATGGGGTTACGACATCTGAATAATAATTAAATACATAAATCCCAGATTGAACTAACCTTAAATCTTAAATGTGGAAACATAAATAATTAAATAAGTCTTAACAACATCACAGTCTTTAAACACAACAATCTCAAATGAAATAACAAGTCTTCAACACTTGTTAACCTTGCCCTTGCCTTTGCTGGTAGAAGGCTCATCGGACCTTTTGTTCTTAACTACAATGTTATTATGCAAGAGTGAGCACGATTGCCCACAAGTATAACAATATAACAGAAATAATAACATACGAGTAATTCAAAGAGTTCTGAATACAAGAAAGCTCGACTTTTGATTTTAGAATGAATAACAAGAATTCAAAGTATATCTGAGGGTCATAAGACCATGAACTATGTCCAGGTTGTCAAGTATCTCTGCTTTAGACCTTTAACAGTCATAAGACTATATGGACTTTACTACTCGTACTTAGGGGGATCAGCCCTTAGTACCATAATGTGCACATCATCTCAACGCTAACGCGTAAATAATCCACTATAATAGGGTTGTTCATCTCAGTTTGACATCAGAGTCTGCACCTAAGGAAGTTTGGTTTGGATAAGCTCAATAACAGTTCTAGAATTTAGAACATTCATCAACTATGGATCAATAAGGGTTCGCTAGTCTTATAAGGTTCAACAATAACATTGGTATTCAAATCGAATAATAAATCTCAAGAGTATACAATTGAATAAGTATTGTATACTGAAGTAATGCTTTACAAAGATTGTAATGTCTCATACGAATCTTGAATTGAATAAACAAGAATAAGAAATTGATTGATATAGAAACATAAGTTTAGAACTTGCTCAATGAATAACTTTGAATTTAGGAAACTTATTCAATTAAAGGAGTATAGTTAGAAAACTTGCTAAATAAAAGGTTTGAGTTTAGAACACTTGCCTTGTGCACAAGCTATAGTTATAATTACAATTCACTTTCTCAACGTCGTACACATTTTATTACTTTTACAATATCGATTAGTCCCATTACCACTACGTTTAACTATTGGACTTTTCACTTAAGTTCAACTTAACACGTGGTTGGTAATCTTAACTTGTTAACTAACCACATAACGTGAATCTGAACCCACAACATGCATACCACATAATCTGAACTCTTAAACGATCATAATCAACCTTACGACAACAATATCCAAGTTATCACATAGCTTGTTAACATGAAGCTTAAAATTATCTTATACACGCTAACAATATGTTATATTACTGTGTTATATGTTTAACATGTCATCAGGTTCATTACGTTCAGTTAGCTCATCATGTTAGGGGTAAAAACTACACAAAACAAACATTCCACTCTGTACCCCCCGCCGGGGCGAGGGTGTGCTCGGTAGGTGGCCCACAGGCTGGGGGTGTCCTAGGCAAAAAGGGACCGCCTGGGCGGGGGTCTCCTGTTCGACGAACTGCAGTTCGCGAACTGCACTATTCATAGCCCAATTAAATTCAAATTAAACTAACACGATGATTTTTAATGCTACTCATAAAGTATAAACTTCACAGAACATGTAATAACATATATGACATGCATTTAACACTTTAGATTACGAAATCGTTCAAATTAGAACACTTAAATTCACTGTTTTTGGTATTTTGCAAAGTTTCGAGAGAAATCATGAAATTTGACATTACAGATTCGTTATAACTCCGAATCTGTCCGTTTAAAGTCTGTTTTGTTCGTTTAAACATACATGATCATAATCAACTATCAATTTCAAGTTAAATAGACAATTAAAGCATGAAAATTTGTACATATGGCCATATTCAAACTTTTCATACTCTATAACGTATGAAATTCCAATTAAAGCATAATTACATAGATTTAGTTACTTTAAATCCTACATACATGATATAAAACCTGTTATGGACATATACTAACATATATATAGTCATATAACCATAAATTATCAATAACCTTAATCACAGAGAACTTTAAAGTAGTTTTTATGGAGAAAATATAAAAACATGAACTTAGAATTTCAGATAAGGAAATTACCCCTTCCTTGCTTGTTTAAATTGCTAGAAACTCCTTCTTTGATTATACAAAAATCTACCCAATCAAACAATTCTCTCAATTCTCTCTCTAATTTCTCTCTAATTTCTCTCTGAGTTCTCTGATATAAGATATACAATATATGAAGGTCTGATAATATATACGTTATATAATACATATATTAATTAACTGGTAGAGATAGTGGGTCAGTTAATTAACTGGCACCCACTATCTTAAGGGCATGTTTGGTTGTCTCATTTATTACTCCTTTCCATTATTTTAATTAGCTTATTTAGTATATAGTTTATTTGTCACACTTTCAAATAATCAAATAATCTTATTTAAATCAATTAAATAAAATATGATATTACACATTAAATCACATCATCACATAATTAAAATTCTTATTTATTAGTTATGTTAAATCATTAAATCTCTAATTAATTATTAAATTAATTAGAATAATATTAAGCTTATTGAATAATTCATTTAATTAAATAAGATCAATTAAATACATACTTTGGACTATAAAAATTCTCCACATTAATTTAATCAATATAACACATAATTAAATTAATCTACCACAATTCTATCAAATAATTATTTAACTCAATAAAAAATCATCTAAAATATTTATTTAATTTAATAAATATTTAAATTAAATTATAAAATTCTCGTTCGTCACATCTTTCCCCCCTTAAAAAGATTCTGTCCCCAGAATCATGATTCAATTAAATTCGTCCCATTACATTCTCCCCCGTTACAAAGATTTTGTCCCCAGAATCGCTTACACATAGATTAAGAAAATAAGTGTGTGTAAGTCCTCATCATATGTTTTTCGAGTTCCCACGTAGCTTCTTCAGCGTTATGTTTACTCCATATTACCTTAACAGAAGGTATCACTTTATTTCTGAGAACTTGTTCTTTCCTGTCAACAATCTGAACAAGAACTTCTTCAAAGGATAAATCTTTCTCAAATTGTAGGGGTTCATATTCAATCACATGTTTGTAATCGGGTTTATATGGTCGTAACACTGACACATGGAAGACGTTGTGGACATGCTATAGCGCCGGAGCTAAGGCTACCTCATACGCAACTTCTCCGATTCTTCGCAGCACCTCAAAGGGTCCAATGAATCTCGGGCTCAATTTTTCCTTCTTGCCAAATTTGATCTTTCCTTTCCAGGGAGAGACTTTCAAGAATACAAAGCTACCCTATTCAAATTCTACGTTCTTGCGGTGTGGATCTGGGTATTTCTTCTGCCTATCCTGAGCAGCTACCAATCTTGTCCGGATCACCTTGACGATCTCGGCTGTCTGTTATACTAGTTCTGGTCCTAGTAATTGTCTTTCGCCAACTTCATCCAAGTACAATGGAGTTCTGCACTTTCTTTCGTACAACGCTTCGTAAGGCAGCATGCCAATACTTGCGTGGTAACTGTTGTTGTAACCGAATTCCATGAGGTAGGTGGTCATCCCAATTTTCTTTGAAATCCATGATGCACGCTCTTAGCATATCTTCCAATGTCTGGATCGTTCTTTCACTATACCCGTCTGTCTAAGGGTGATATGCCATACTCATTCTCAACTGCGTCCCCATGCATTCCTATAGTCGCTTCTAGAAATTCGATGTGAAGCGCGGATCCCTATCGAAAACAATCGACGCTAGAACTTCGTGTCTTGAAACAATCTCCTTCACATACAACTTCGCCAAATGATCTAAGTTGAACTTGGTCTTGATCGGTAGGAAGTGTGTTGATTTCGTCATTCGAACAACAACAACCCATACTGCGTCGTTATGACGCCCCCAAATCCGGGTCCCCAAAACCTCAGACCTGGTACGTTACGATACATCATTTCTATAACTATTGCGGAAGATATAAACATAAATTGTTTATACAATAACTTTTACAGCATAATTCCCAAGGTCTGTAACCTTAACTTAATACCTGCATTTAATAACCTACATGACATACAATGTCATTTGTATCCAATATTATTACCATTTTAACCGTATAATAATTCTATCCTGGAACTTGTCTTTGCCTTTGACTGTCTCCGAAGTTTCTTCTTTAATCTTAAATGTTTATCATGATATAGCAAGGGTGAGCAACAAGTTTGCCTAGCAAGTTTAAGTTCAAATAAAGATATATCATGATTGAAAAGAATAATAAGCTGACAAACTTTCAACAATATAAGAATTGTGAAATAACATGAATCAATAATGATGAATAGCCAACAATGAACATGAACCAATTTAACTGAACCAAATGGTAATGAAGGTGCCTTTCATACCTGATGAACATATGCAACATGCACTAAGTGCGAATCAATAATCAGTATAGATGTGAATAATTAACAATAATTATTCCCGAACATGCTTTGAAGTATAACTCAAAGTTGAGTTAGAGAAAACTTGCATGTATCGTCGATTACTGCTACACAATCTAATTTAATCGCTTTATTGAAAAGACCTATCAGTTATAAGATTGATCTTTCAATTAGCATAACATACTTTATAAGTAAACTATCTAACATTTAAACACATAGTCAAATATTAGATATCCTTAATACTATACATATACACAAGTCTAAACCTACCACACATCGAGTCTTTAATAATATTCAATATAGTATACTGAGTGGTTTCTCACAAACAACTAACAAATTAGTTTCCGTCTCGTCTACACTATTTTCACAGTGAGTTAGATCGGTTACTAATTCGTAGATCCCTTCCCCATATGAACGAGTCGTTTAGCCCAGCTACTATACATCAACCATTAAAGAGTACGATTGTACTACCTTAGACTTAACACTACTGTATCATATAACTTGTGAATTAACACTTAGTCTTTCATTTTATAAGTCCTTTATAATTAAGTATGTCGAATACCTAATCCAGCAACCTGGATTCAGACTGAATTTCAATTTAGTAAATTATTTTCCAATCCAGCAGACTGGATTCAACTGACCTCCAATCCAGCAAGCCTGGATTCAACTGTCATCCAATCCGGCAAGCCTGGATTCAACTAACATCTAATCTAGCAAGCCTAGATTCAACTTACCTACAATCCAGTAACCTGGATTCACTAATTCTTTAATCCAGTAACCTAAATTATCCAAATAGATCATTATAGCAACTTGATGACCAATCCAGCAAACCAGATTGCAATCCAGCAAACTAGATTCCAATCCAGCAAACTGGATTCCCCTTTTTTAACCAAATTATTTTTTTATTTTTTTATCTTTTGTCCACACATAAATACGTGTATTTCATACACAAAAATAATTTTTCAGGAATTTTTCAACTTTCTTAAGTATTTTTCAAAAATCCATTTCTAGTTTATTCCTTAAAAAATTTGTTACATAGTGCTTAACTCCAAAAATTCCCAACTCTTGGTGGAATCTTATACGTATTAACGTGAGCCTCCAGGTTAAATTTCGTGGCCATCGGAGTTATACAACTCCGGTTATACGATTTTTGTAGAAAAAACATAAATATTAAAATAGTCATAACTTGCTCAATTTAAGTCGGAATGAGTTCATTTTTGGACACAAGCTTCTTTATAACATATATTTTAATGTTCCAAAAGATTGGAATTTATTTCATTAATTAAGTGGAAAAACTATCCTTACAACTTCCGAACAGATTGTTTTTCTTTATTTTCAGATTTTACGTCCTTTGCTAATTTCAGTCCACACAAAAATTTATAACTCCTTTTTTAGTGATTTCTCTTGGAAAAGTTAGAATACTTATAGATCTAACTCCAGAAATTAACCACACTCAAAAATTCGAAACACAATGAGAGATATGGTCATTTGAATTTTGGGTTATGTTTTCTCAAAAATCTGATTTTAAAATTTTTGTGTTTTCTAAGAAATCTTCCTAGATCTCTTGATGAACCAAACATTAAACATTATAAAATATTATAATACATACTAATACACTTTAAGATCAAGGATCTACCATGATCCATGATATATTTTATTAAAACTTCATCAAACACAAACAAAACATAATTTATACTAAGAAAATTATAATTTTCTAACTTTTAAAACATAGTTTCCTTTTTTTGGTTTTGATCTAATTTTTGACACTTAAAAGTGATATATCTAAATATATAATACTTATATACATGTAGATCTAGAGATTTGAAATCTTAGATCTTCTTCCCATAAAAACAAGTTACATAGAAGGAGTAAACTAGTTTAAACATAGTTAAAGGTTATACCTTTCATGTGCTATCCTTTTTCTTCTTTCTAAGATGGCTATGGAGATTTAAAATTTTGAACAAAACCCTCTCTTCTCTCCCTCTATGGCTGCCGAATTGTCTCCTCTCTCTCTCTTTATTTGCTTGGTTAAGTTTAAGAGAGATGAAAGAGAATAAAGAGATAGATTTTCTAATTGGTTGGAAGAAAATATAGATATATCATATGTATGTCTATATTTTGCCCAACACTCAAGCTCTTTCTCTCTCTCAATGATTATAAAGTTGCTTGCACTCTTGGCTTAATTTGTTGGTGAAATGAGAAAGTGACACATGTGAGAGTTGGTGAAGAGGTGGTAGATGTAATAATTACATTTATGAACCTTCCTTCTCCTCTCTATATGGGCCGAATTTATGGGCCCTTTTCTTCCAATTTGGTTTCTTTTTATTGCTTTATTTAACTTACTAAATATCCAACAACCCTTAATAATTGGGCTAAAGTCTTGGGCTCCAAATTACTTCTTTTGGGCTTGATATTAAAATAGTTGGGCTTTGTAAATTAACATAGTCCATAAATTTTAATTATATCCTACCCTAATTATTTAATTCGGGTTTCTATTCACTCAATTGTAAATCAAATCCTTACACATGCACACTTAATTACTTAACCCAATTAGACTTGCTTTTATAAAATTAATTAATTGAGATAACAAAATTAATCTCTTAGGTTAGTTAATATGTTAAATACTAACATCCTTTCCTATTATAACCCTTAGGTCATTTAAATTTCCATACCTAATATATATATATATATATATATATTAGGTTACATTAGTTTTTTTTATTTGCTTATTATATAATAAACAAATATAAGCAATCAAATATTATACGTACACATACCAAATAATTTAATACTTTGAGAAATGTCCCACAAATCTCATACTATATTTATTCTTATCATCCCTCTTGCTAAAATATATATAGCACATCACTAAATATATATATATATGTACCTATACATATACACATTTTAAGAATTCAAATCAAACCATATAGGTTCTTTAAAATTTTTAACTAAATCCTCAAATTCCCATCTAGGTTTTATTCTTTAACCTTTATTTAATCATTTAAAATCTTATAAATTTTTGGGTTGCCACAGTCGTAGCCTTTCTGAGTTGTCGGAAGGCCAACTACGAAATCCATAGTAACATGTTCCCATTTCCATTATGGGATCTCTAGTGGTTGTAGCAACCCACTTGGCCTCTGATGTTCTGCTTTCACTTTTTGACACGTCAGAGACTTGGCAACACATTCGGCAACATCTTGTTTCATATTCGGCCACAAGAAATGCTATCAGAGATCCTGGTACATCTAGGTACTCCCGGGGTGAATTGAATACCGAGAACTATGAGCCTAGCTCAAAATGTCTTCCTTAATCTCTGGCACTAGCGGTACCCAAACTCTGCTCTCAAATCTTAACAGTCCTTATTGTCCACCTTGAATTTCAGTTCACTCCCTTTGGATATCTTCTTCTTAATCTTTTCACATTCTTCGTCCTGAAGTTGTGCTTCCTTAACCTTATCCAGCAAAGTTGTACCAAATCCTAGCTGGAACAGCTTCTCATCAAATTCTATAGGATATCTCACTTCCAATTCCAACTTCTCCATTGCTAAAATTAGCTCCACATGGGCAGTCAACATCATCAATTTCTCTCGACCCTTTCTGCTTAAGGCGTCGGCGACCACATTCGCTTTACCAGGATGGTATAAGATCTCGCAATCATAGTCCTTTATCAATTCCAACAATCTCCTCTGGCGCAAATTCAAATCCTTATATGTAAAAATATATTTCAGACTTTTGTGGTCTGTATATATTTCACACTTCTTCCAATAGAGATAGTGTCTCCAGATCTTTAAAGCAAACATTACCGCGGCCAATTCCAAGTCATTGGTCGGATACCCCTTCTCATAATCCTTCAGCTGTTGTGATGCATACGCAATGACTTTACCATTTTGCATGAGCACACAGCCTAGTTCTTTATGCCACGCATCACTATACACTACAAAATTTCCTGTGCTATCCGAAAGAGATAACACAGGTGCCGTACTCAGTCTCTTCTTCAGCTCCTGGAAACTTTCCTTACACTTCTCCGTTCAAACAAAATTTACCGATTTCCTAGTTAAATTCGTCAGCGGAGTTGCGACTTTGGAAAAGTCCTGAATGAATCTTCTGTAATAACCGACTAATCCAAGAAAACTTCTCACTTCCGAAGATGTCTTCGGCTGATCCCAGTTCATCACAGCTTCAACCTTGGATGGATCTACCGAAATTCCGTCCTTATCAATTACATATTCGAGAAATTGCACCCGCTCAATCCAAAATTAGCATTTTAAAAATTTGGCGTACTCTCTTCTCAACGCCTCCAATGTCACCTTCAGGTGCTCTACGTGTTCCTCTTTGGTCTTCGAATACACCAGAATGTCGTCGATAAACACCACCATGAATTTGTCCAAAAATTGCTTGAACACTCTATTCATTAGGTCTGTAAATGTTGCAAGGGCATTCGTTAGACCAAATGACATCACAAGAAATTCGTAGTGACCATATCGAGTCCTGAATGCTGTCTTCAGAACATCCTCTGTCCTCACCTTCAACTGATGGTAACCACTTCTCAGGTCTATCTTCGAGAAGTATCTTGCTCCCTTCAACTGATCAAACAGGTCGTCAATCATAGGCAATGTATATTTATTGTTGATTGTGACCTTGTTCAACTCTCTATAATCTATGTAGAGCCGCATCGTCCCATATTTCTTCTTAACGAATAGCACTGGAACTCCCCACGGTGATACGCTTAGCTGAATGTATTTCTTGTCCAAAAGCTCTTGTAGCTATACCATCAATTCTTTCATCTCTACCGGAGCCATATGATACGGTGCCTTCGATATTGGATCGGTTTCTGGCACCAAATCGATCACAAACTCTACTTCCCTATTTGGCGGAAGTCCTGGCAAATCATCCAGAAATACATCCACAAAGTCTCTCACGACTGATATATCCTTTAACTTCGGGTTCTTTTTGCGACTATCGACAATGTAGGCTAAATATCCTATACAATCTTGTCTCAACAACTTCCTGGCCTGCATCATCGTCAGACAACTCGCTTGTCTAGGCGACTTGCTGCTATAAAAAATAACCTTTGACAGAGTCATAAGGTTAATACACTTCTTTTGACAATCAATTATCGTCCCATAATTGAATAGCCAATCCATCCCCAAGATAACATCGAATTTCCCAAGTCTAATCGGAATAAGATCTACGTTCATCACATTACCCTTAATATCCACCCTACAGTTCTTATGTACATACTTAACAGGAATCACTTCCCTATTCACAATCTCTATGTTCATAGGGTATTCTAACCTGTCCTTAGGCAAATCTAAATTCTTAGCAAAGTCATCGGATATAAATGAGCAAGTACCACCCGAATCAAATAATACATAAGCATTAACTTTATTGATCAGAATGATACCTGACACCACATCACAAGACTGCACAACATCCTGCACTATCATGTTGAATGTCCTGGCGGTAGGTCGATTTGTTGCGATTGGTTCTGTAATCGTCAAAGCGTTGCCACCGCTGATTCCCATGTTCCCACCTGCTCTTGCTCCTCCATATACTTTCTTTGGACAGTCCCTTGCCAGATGGTTCTTCGACCCACATGTGAAGCAGGCGCCCTTCTTAGGGTTAGGGCAGTTAGGTGCTATGTGGCCTTCCTGACCACAGTTGTAGCAGAGTCATTTTCCCTTCATACAGACCCCTAGATGGTTCTTCCCGTAGGTCGGACATGCTTCTAACCTCTTCTTCTGGTTTCCCTGCTGATTCTCAATCGATGAGCTGTCATTCCATCTTCTCTTCTAACTGTTGCTTCCCCCAGTGTTGCTACCACTAGCCTTATTTCCTTCACCTTCACTCTTCTTCTTCTTCAGCTCATGGTTGTACTTGGTCATAGCATCGCTCCCACCTTCAGTGATGATTGCTTTCTCCAATACTCCAGTAAAAGTGTTCAACTGGAACATTAACACTTTGCTATACAACCAGGGCTTCAGTCCCTGTTCAAACCTCCTAGCCTTCCTCTCATCAGTGTGCACTTGGTATGTGGCAAACCTAGCCAGCTCATTAAATCTTGCCGCATAGTCTGGCATAGACATGTTGCCCTGATTTAGCTCCAGAAATTGAACCTCCATTTGGTTCTATGAGCTTGTCGGGAAGTACTTCTCGAAAAACATTTCTTTGAACCTCTCCCAGGTTATCACACCTTTTCCTCCCCGGAACTTGTTTGCCTGCCACCAATAACTAGCCTCCGCCTTCAGCATGAATGTTGCGTAAGTTGTCTTCTGATTTTCGCTGACCCTAGCGACATCGAAAACCTTCTCCATTTCCATAACCCAAGTCTGTGCTTCTATTGGGTTCATGGATCCCTTAAATTCTGGTGGTCCCATCGCCTTGAAGTTCTTGAACAAAGTGTTTGGTGGAGCTTGTGGTTGGTTGTTCAGAGCTCCAGTAAAAAGATTCACCAACTACTAAATGGTGTTGGCGTTGGCATTGGCTCATTATTATTAGTCGACCCTTCTTGGGCTGGTTAACGGTTAGGGCGTCTTCTCGGCGACATATTTCTGTTAAGATATACGCTTATTAGATCTTTATTCATTTCTTTAAATATTTAAAGCTTAACTTAAATACTTTAAGATAACACTTAACACATAACATCTTAAATAAACTCTGATATTTTATTCAATCAAAAGTTTTAAACACACGAAAGATAGCATCACTGCTATTTACATCAACTATCCCGAGATAAAGAATCTTCAGGATTTAAATAGTCAAAATATTTCTTTGTTTATAATCACATCAGAATTTACATTATTTAACTAACATAAAATATTCACATAATCTTATTGTTCCTATCACGGCCTACTAAGGAGTCGAACAACTTTTTTGCGCTCTTCCTCCATAATGCGGAACATCGTCCTACGATCTAGCATATACCAAGGTAGATCCTCGAACTGCACTGGATAGCACATAACCCAATCCTGGGCCTTATCAATCGTAGTCTGAAACGTATAGTCTGTCTCCTCGATCTTAGCCTTCTTTGCCCGATCATTATCCTTGGCAAGATTTGCACGTCGTGAAGCCCTCATCCAAGCATCCTCTGTTGTGGCACGCTTAGCTGATTCTTCTTGCAAATCATTCTTCAGCTTCTCTATCTCCTCTGACTTTTGCTCACTTTGGCCCTTTTCATGAACCAACTCCCACTCCACGTCTCCAAGACGTGTATACAGAGTCTCGATCTCGCCATCTTTCTACTCGATGGTAGACCGCTGAGTAACTGTCTCCTCCTTCAGCTCCCGAATAGTATCCTGTAACTCTAAGTTACGGTCATACAGTTCGTCATACATCTCTGCACTGATAGAGTTCGGTGGGAACTCATCAGGGTCTTCATCCTCGTCCTCAGCTGCCTCAGCCTCAACCTCAATCTCCTCAGAGTCCTCCTCTAAGTGAAACACTGGCTCATGCTCCCGACCAATAATAGTGATCAAAGGAGATAGCTCTCTCTGAACCAACTGCTCCCAGATTGTTTGAATATCTCGGGGCACCTCCTTAATAGCCACTTGGGGTACAACCTCCCTAGACTGACTGGATCCTCCAACATCCGACATCTTGACAATCAAAATTTTAAGTCTTAGTTATTACGTGATGCTAATCGATACTCGCGCAAGTATATAAATATAACCATATAGCACATAAGGTAATTTATTATCTTTCTTAGAACACGATAAGAGTTTATCATTACTATGTTATCGAAGGCTACTACCCTAAGATTTTCCCTCACCTAAGGTTCATAACCTACAGCTCTGATACTAACTTGTGACACCCCCAAATTCGGGTACTTTAATTTCTACGGGATTTGGTGTTCACTGTACAAATATCACATATCTAACTACCCATAATAAATGCATCTCATAAAATAGATAAAAACATCTCCCCCTTATGGGGTTACAATATCTGAATAATAATTAAATACATAAATCCTAGGTTGAACTAACCTTAAATCTCAAATGCAAAAATATAAACAATTAAATAAGTCTTAACAACATCATAGTCTTTAAACACAACAATCTCAAATGAAATAACAAGTCTTCAATACTTGTTAACCTTGCCATTGCCTTTGCTAGTAGAAGGCTCATCAGACCTTTCGTTCTTAACTGCAATGATATTATGCAAAAGTGAGCACGATTGCCCACAAGTATAACAATATAACAGAAATAATAACATGCGAGTAATTCAAAGAGTTCTGAATACTGTAGACACTAGAAATTTTCTTCAGTCCTATTGTAGACACTCAAATTTTTTTGCATCCCTGTTACTAACCCTGCAGGAGGGCAAAACTATTTTTTCAACTCAGCCCCGGTCTCAACCCGGGAGGTACAGGTCAGCCCCGGTCTCAACCCGGGAAGTACAGGTCAGCCCCGATCTCAACCCGGGAGGTACAGGTCAGTCCCGGTCTCAACCCGAGAAGTACAGGTCAGCCCCGGTCTCAACCCGGGAGGTACAGGTCTGCCCTGATCTCAACCCAAAAAGTACAGGTCAGCCCCAATCTCAACCCAGGAAGTACAGGTCAGCCCCAGTCTCAACCCGGGAGGTACAGGTCAGCCCCGGTCTCAACCCGAGAAGTACAAGGCAGCCCCGATCTCAATTCTGGAGGTACAGGTCAGCTTCGGTCTCAACCTGAGAAGTACAGGTCAGCCTCGGTCTCAACCCAGGAAGTACAGGTCAGCCCCGCTCTCAACCCAGGAGGTACAGGTCAGCCCCAATCTCTACCCAGGAGGTACAAGTCAGCCTCGGTCTCAACCCGGGAAGTACAGGTCAGCCCCAGTCTCAATCCGAGAGGTACAGGTCAACCCGGTCTCAACCCGGGAAGTACAGGTCAGCCCCGGTCTCAACCCGGGAGGTACAGGTCAGCCCCGTTCTCATCCCGGGAGGTACAAGGCAGCCCCGGTCTCAACTCGGGAGGTCAGGTCAACTTTAAAAATAATGCTAAAACCTCATAACATCTCCAAAGGAAAACCTGGAAGGAACATGTCAGCCTCAGAGACAACCCTGAGGACAAACAGAATCAACTGGGATCCAAACCTTGGAAACAACCCCAGGAAGTCAGCCGAAGACCATACCAGCATTGAAGGCAACCCCGGGAGTAGTAAAATGGTTATTTTACCAACTTAAAACCGATTCGGTCAAACTCAAGCCGAATTGATGCCACTAAGGTCAGAACGAACCATAACAATGATCCCAAGTGGAAACAGTGCAAGACAGCTCAACGGACAAACTGCGAGGAATCAAAGACCTGGTTATGAACTGGTCTTTTTGGACTCGAAAAAGGTTTTCTCCCATGCCATTTAGACACTCTCGGAGAGGGCTTTCCGGAAAGATACAGCACGCCTCCAACGGACGCTCCGATCAAAAGTTAGAAAGTTTTGAATCTGACCTCGTGTTGCTCGGAGTGCACGTACTTCGATACAGTAAGACCCGCCAAGTGGGCCCCGCCACGTGGAGCCGCACCTCTACCTGCGGCTGCCGCAGGTAAAGCTGCTTCTCCTGGGTCTATATATATGAGGTGACCCCTAGCTCATTTGATAATCGAAAAACGCTCTTAACCTCTGCCCGTTTGGTTTCTTAGCCATATTCTTGTCCTCCAAACCCAAAGTTTTTTTACTCTAACACGTAGATACACCCACATACTATCACATATCAAAAATTAACCATTAGAAACAGATGTTTGAAGCCTACGATTTGGCAAAAAGCCCGTGTAGCAGTCCATTGTGAGTATTTTTACGATCAGGAAGTTCATATTACTTTATTACACTTTTATACAATTGCACGTTAAGTTTTACTTTCTGAATATGCCCGAAACTCAGTTTCGTGGCCGTTTTTGCTTACTTTTTGTATATTTTAGTACATAAACGCATTTTCTGGCATTTCTACAACTCGGATTGACGATCCGTCACTTTTAACAGCTTTTATACATATATGCACCCTTCACCGGATTGGGTTATCTTCCCAGTCCTGGTTTGACTATTTTTGTCTATATTTAACTATATATATATTAATTTTTCAATTCTGTCAAGCCCGGATGTCAAATCTGAGGTAGTTTACTGCTTTTATATATATAACTATATATATATACATTTTTTTGACTTTATTTGGCCTGGATTTATACTTCGTGGCCTTTTTATTGCTTTAATATATATATTAAATATATATATTATTATTATTATTTACATTCCAGTTTGGCCTGGATCATTCTGTGGCTTTTTTACTACTTATATATATATATATATATATATATATATATATTCTGTCCAGCCTGAATCATTTCGTGGCTTTTATACAACTTTTATAAATATATATATATATATATATATATTTCCATTCTAATCCGGGCATTGAAGTGAAAACCCATCGCCCTTTACAGCTTATATATATATATTTTAATTCTGTCCAGTCTGGATTACTCCGTGGTTTTTTATAACTTTTATAAATATATATATATATATATATATATATATTTACATTCCAGTCCTGGCATCGGAGTGCAAACCCATCGCCCTTTACAGCTTTCGTATATATATATATATATATATATATATATATATATATATATATATATATATATATATTATTTTATTTAATTTGATTAAATTATTGCTTTAAATATTCATTTGATATGAATCAACACTGATATTTCTGCGGGCGAACTAGATTTCTTTAAATCTCGCCAACTCTAGCTTTTAAATGGTTCAAAATAGGTCCAGACAAAACTGGGAAGCTAGAATGGCTGAGATTTTTTTAAATCTAGCATTTTTTAGTTTCAGTTATGAAAGCAACCTCGCGTCCCTTAGATCGCTATCTAGTGGGAACGAGACGCTTCGGTCATGTGCGAGCCAGGATTTACTGATGAATCCTTAGTTCTGGCGATATATGGATTTAAATATATATTTTCTGTGCATATTTGAGCTGTGCAGGTTCTATTGGCTTACCTATGTGAGCCTAGAAATCGTGGGATTCATGATCAAACTGATCAGAATCTGATTCCCACGATGGACAAACTCCACTTTATAAGTGTACCTTGCCAGTTTTTCTGTAAAATGTACATCCAAAAGACCTTAAAAGGGTCATCCGGGTTTAAGGTCTCATATAATGAGAATAATGGTTTGTCGTGTCAGAGTCACTCCGATGGCTATCATGCCCATGAGAAGACCGACACTTATTTATATTTTGTGGTCGAGGATGCTTCACAGCCCAACAATCACCATTCAAATTGAGTCAAAAGGCTAAAAAGATAGAACTGAAGTGTTGATATGCTTCAATTCCTATGTTAGCGTAAGGGTTTAAAAACCTGCTTTCAAAACATCATTTTAATAATCTTGTCTAAGAAAGAGAATTTTGCAAATCAAATCAAACCCTTCGTATATAGGTTCAACAAAGCACGTCCATGCTTTCAATTAATCAATTATAGGCCCAATCTCTTTCAGCATTCACACACACATTGTAGATTTAAAAGGAAAATATTAAAAAGATGCGATACCGTGTTTACACGGGAGTTGTGGGGTGCCTAACACCTTCCCCACACTTAACCAAGCCCCCGAACTCAAAACTTCGATTTCAAATATCAAGTTTCAACAGTGTCCAGCAATTGAGCCTCTTTTCAAACAAACTCAGTTGAGTTGGTACAACCATTTCAAATCTACCAACTGGCGACTCTGTAAAACGTTTAAATCGTCGACATGATACATGTTGGCATTTTCCTAAAAAACCCTTCAAAACCTTTTTCACAATAAAAAGAATAAGGGTAGACAAAACTTAGAAGAGAGAAAGATCCAGGTTTGACCCGACCCGTATTTTTTTCGACGTCGACAGGTGGCGACTCTGCTGGGGACAGTAGAGGGCTTAGGCCGGGTTCAAATCTTTTCAAAATTTCCCATTCATATCTGCGTATGTGTGCATGATGCGTCCTTACATTAAATGAATGCGTGAATGCTGCGTCTTTACATTGCATGAATGTGACTGAATGCTTCCCTGCTTTATTAGTGCTTCACACCAATATTAGTGCTTCGCACCAATGTCATCATATGCATACGGTGAGACGCAATGTATGTAAATGTATGTTGTGTGATTCCTCCACCAGGAGCCAAACCCGTCGGTGACAAAGTAATGTCTTCGAGGACGGCTAAGTCTTCGGGGCTCATGAAAAAGCACCACTCAGATTCGCTCCAGTTGAAAGATCGGATTAATTTTTCCTCTAGTAGATTGCGATGATCTGGGAACCTTCATGCCAAAAAAAGCCTCTAGCGTAGCCTAAGATAGGTCAGCCTCTGATTAACCAAATCCAAAGAGAAGCCTCTTCATGCCTTCCTCTTTCAATTCAATTTCAAGTTTTCCATTCCAAAGTAAACAGCATAATGTAAAAATACATTCCATGTTTTGTACATCTTATTATATTATCCTGTCATCAAAACAACTGACCTCTATTTTGCAGGAAAAAATTAAAAAACCTTAAAAACACATCATGGCATGCATCCTATCTCTACCTACCTCATAAATTGACACACCTATATTTTGTTGTAGGTGAAAAATTGGTCCTGTCACTAGATCTAAGTCTAAGAAAGCACTAAGTCCATCTCCGGACATGGCTTCTAGTGCTCAGCTAGAATCCACCCCTGTCTCTAGAGAAGAGTTTGAAGGACAACCAGATAGCCGAATTGGCCAGTTTCCTGAGAGAGCAGAGTAAAGCCCTTAAAGGGAAACAAGCACAGGGTCACATAGAACCAGGAACACCCGGTGGCAGTCAAGAGACCGAAAAGACAGACACTCAGATTCCTGGACTACAAAATCAGGATACTACCAACAAAATCCCTGAAATCACCGTCTCTAATAAAGAGCAGGAATGTGACGCCCCCAAATTCAGACCACTTGTATCTCCAATTCGGTGCATCACGTGCTAATTCTAATAACAACTAAATTCTCAACAATGGAATAATACAATAATTCACATTGGTATAACATAAATATTTTCGTCCTAAGTCTCGAAACTATTACTAATACATTTCATAACTTAATCCAAACATAACTTAATTCATAACATTAAGTCTTAATACCACATAAAGGAAACTTCCTAACATAGAAGAGCATAGCTACTTCATAGCCTTGCCTTCGCTTTTGTCCTGTCTTAGGGTTCCACCTTGCCCTGCCCTAACTGAAATATTTATGGGAAGCAAGAGTGAGCAACAAATTTTCCCAGCAAGTAATATGCCAATAAATGTGTACATGTGTATATACGGTTCTTAATCTCAAGGGTAAAATAGTAATTAATAGTTCATGAATTTAAATAAGAATGTTGTTAACAAAGTAAATATTAATGGTTTCCAAATCTATTCTGTGAAGTTAATTGAGAACCACTACGGGTCGAGAAGTTATTAAAGAACTCAAAAGTTTCAACAATTTCAAGTGAATGAATAGATATCACTGAATGTCACTGTGGACCAAGAATTAATAGAAGAATCCAACGAATTCAACAATTTCAAGTTAATAAATATTGGATACTGAATAGTAGCTAAAGACCATGAACTTCTACTAGAATCACCAAAAATATTCATGGTAACCCAAACAAGTACGAATAGGGGATCAGCCTACCGTACCTGTCGTTATGCATAACATACCCTACTGTGTCGACACCCCAACTATATAGTTTCCCTTTTTTGAGGGTTGTTAATCTCAGCAGATTATAAAAGTTCGCACCAAAGCAATTGGTGTGAATCGCTTTCTAATTCATAATATTGGTCTAACCGAATCAAATGGCGTAGACAACTTTTACAATGTATATAAGAACAATTTATAAGTTCAATACTCGCAACATGATTCAAAGAATATAATCGTGATTTAAATCAAGCTATGAAATATTAATTTATAAGACAAGAATTATTCTAGCAATTATTTTCTCGTACGATCAATAATAGTACAAGCTCAAGTACGTGCTCAATAAAGAGTATGGTTCGAATACTTGCTCAATAAAAAGTAAGGTTAAGAAACTTGCACAATATCCAAAGTTGTGTAAGATAGAGAACTGTCATTCAATATCAAAATCAAATGAAGTAAGAAAACTTGCTTACAAGATCCATTGCATAAAGTAAATGCAAGGATTAGGATACTTGCACAATATCCAATGTTGTGTAAGATAGAGAACTTGCATTCAATATCAAAATAAAATGAAGTTAGGAAACTTGCATAAATCATAGATTCCTTGCATAAACTAAATGCATAGGTTAGGATACTTGCCTGAGTCGTTGATTAATCCGACCTCGACTTCTTATCCCTTGATTAACCTACTATTATCATAACGGTTAATTTCTATCAACATATAAAACATATAAACCTAAATTGGTCTAACTCACTAGCCTTGAGTATCTAAGACTTCTCAAAATAATTATTTATTATTTCTCTAATCGTTATCTCTTTCATTCCATCTTTAATCGTGTACTTCATTTGATAATATTTTATTATCCTTGTTATTCAATTAAGGGTTTATACCACATATAATTAAGATTCACAAATCACTCTATTTAATTAATTGTTCCTTTATTCATCACTTTCTTTATTATATTTATTAGTCTTTACTTTATTTACTACAAATAAAATAATCTTCTATTATTTTACTTTTTTAATTAATGGTTCACAATTTAATTTATTTATTCATATACAAATAAATGATTCTTACTTTATTTATTATTATTTAATTACTCTTTAAGTAATTTTCCTTAATACTAATCATTAATCTTCACAATACACAATTACTTCATTTGCCACAAATAAAATAATCCTTTATTATTTTATTTATTTAATCAATTGTTCACTTTATTTTATTTATCCATGTCTCATTACATAAATAAAGTATTCTTACTTTACTTAGTATTATTTAATCACTCTTTAAATAATTTTCTTAATAATTATTCGTATTTTATTAGCCCACAAATAAAATAATCTAGTTACCATTTTATTTGTTTAATCTATAATTAAAGTTATTAATTCATAATTAAATAACTTTTAATATTATTTAGTTGTTTATTCTTCATTAATCCATTCACAATTATCTTTCAATTTAAAATAATCTTTTGCAATTAACTTACAATTAAAATAATTCTTTAATATTACTTTAATTTTTTACAATTTATTAAACCATATTTAAAATAATTCTTACTATTGTTTTAATTGATTAATCTAAGCCAAAGTAATTACTAATGTACAATTCAAATCTCATTTTAATTGTTTATTAGTAACTCACAATTAATATTAATTATTATTTTATTTTATCTTGTTATTAATCTTATTTTATCTCATTTTATCTTAAAAAAAATAAGCTTTAACCCATTTGACCCGACCCGAACCGACCCATCTCAGAAAATGGCCTAGCGCCTAGGCGCTTGAAATAAGCCTGGGTTGAGAGCCTAGGCGCTCCCCAGCAGAATCTAAAAAATCTGATTTTTCAACATTTTGATTTTTGACCATTTTTTATTCAATCTTCCATAACTTGTTCATTTTATATCCAAATGAGTTCAAACTACTTCCATTATCTCACAAACTTACATATCTTCAATATTTGATATCTTTAATAATTTTCAAAAATGTTTATTTAATTAATTTTAGTGTTTTTCCATGCTAGGGTTTGTATATCGATATGTTTTACAGAAAATTCCGCTACGGGTTCGTTTTAAGTCCGATTACTATGATTCCACTTGGGTTATGACCGTATTTCATAGATGTTCAACATAACATTATTGGATCATATGTAAGGCTTATACATTTTATGACTCATAACAGCATATCTCATGCTCACTAGTGTTTAACTAGGTTTTAAGCTAAACATGCATTTCTATCCATACTAACTCAACTAAGACAAGTGAAATAAGAACTTAGTTAATGATATACCTCTTGATGGCTCTATTTCTCTTAGCTAGAAATCTTGAGTAGACCTCCACTTTGTTTTCTTCTCTAGTGCTCCCTCCAAAAAGCAAGAGCTCTCTTAGCTTCTCTTCTTTTCTCTCAACTCTCTCTAGCTCTCTATATTTCTATACTTAGCAATGAATTGGCAAACTTTAATCACCAATACATGGCCTCTATTTATAGCCAAGCTATTACCCTTCTATGGACAATACTCCAAGGGCAAAGAAGAGTTGGTGACTAACTCCTACCAACTATTACTATTCATTGTACCCTTAGCCATTGGGCTAGTCATCATTGTCATCACAAGGGCTAGCTTGCAAGCTTATCTAACTCAAATTTTCAGCATTCTAAGGGTCATGGAAGGGGTCTTATTGCACCATGTTATATTTTATTATCCCACTTGTACATAATGTTAGCATACAAGTCCTTATACACACATCCGTATTTAAATACCTCTCTTATACATCCATATATATATATATATGTGTGTGTGTGTGTGTGTATACATGTATCCATCAACTTATATTACACATTGGGTCATATCAAATTAAATCAATTGGGCTAAACACACTAAAGCACACGGACCCTAATATTTAATCTAGCACATATCATTATGATTGGGCCACATCTCCTAACTCTTATAAACATGTCACATTAATGTTATTGGGCTTGGATAACCTAAGTCCAATACATTATTAATTCAATGACCCAACTAGTCTAATTAAGAAATTAATTATGCCATACAAGGCTTAACACTTAAGCTTAATTAAGCTTATCATTATCATTAACTTACTTCTTCATCATTTATACTTGATTAAATTATTAATCACATGAAACACACACACACACACACACACACACACACACACACACACACACACACACACACACATATATATATATATATATGCACACAAATAATTATAATAACCTTTGTTTTAAATTCTAAAATTATTTATAAAATTCTCGGGTATTACATCCTCCCCCTTATAAAAATTCCGTCCTCGGAATTGATACAAGGTTACACAAATAGATGGGGATAGTCCCTCCTCATCTTATCCTCTAATTCTCAGGTAGCCTCCTCGGCGTTGTGGTTTCGCCAAACTACTTTTACAGAAGATATAACTTTATTCCTCAAAGTCTGTTCTTTCCTATCTATTATTTGGACAGGAATCTCCTCGTAAGTCATATTCTTCTCTACTTGAATAGGTTCGTAGGATATCACATAATTATAGTTAGGCTTATATGATCGTAATACGAAAACATGTAACACGTTATGGATATGTTCCAGTTCAGGAGGTAAGGTTACCTCGTATGCCACTTTGCCACCTCTCTTCAATACTTCAAACGATTCCTCGAACCTAAGACTCAATTCTTCTTTCTTACCTAATCTTATCTTCCCCTTTCAGGGAGACACTTAAAAATACAAAACTACCGGCTTCAAAATTTCGATTTTGACGATGCCAATCTGCGTATTTCTTATGTTGATCTTGAGCTGCTACTAATCTGGCTCTTATTGTCTTCACAACGTCTGTCATTCGCTGTACTGAATTCGATCTTAAAAGTCGTCGTTCTCCGACCTTATCCCAACATAGCGATGTCCTGCACTTTCTTCCATTGAGATCTTCGTACGGTGGCATACCGATACTCGCATGATAACTATTATTATAAGCGAATTCTACTAAGGGTAAGTGATCATCCTAGTTACCTTTGATTATGCAAGCTCTAAGCATGTCTGCCATACTCGCATGATTACGCAAGCTCTAAGCATGTCTTCTAATGTTTGTATTATTTGTTCGCTCTGTCGTTGGTGTAAGAATGATAAGCAGTACTCAGCCTCAATTGTGTTCCCATTCTTTCTTGCCAACTCTTCCAAAACTTTAATGTGTAGCACGGGTTTCAATCAAAAATAATTGACACCGGTATATCGTGTGGCAAAACGATTTCCTTTACGTATAATTTTGCTAACTGATTTAAATTGAATCGAATATTTATTGGTAGAAAATGCATCGTCTTTTTCAATCGGTCGGCGTACTCTACAAATTCTCGTCTCATATGGGACCACCAAAACTTTCGTCGAAGATCCCGGTACATTTTCGTGCTTCTTGGGTGAACAAAATATGCCAAATTATATGCCTCATGAAAACTCTTATCTCGCAATTTAGTTACAGCTGGATCTCACACTCGATCTTCAAATCTCAAGATACCATCATTATCTCTTCTGAACTTTTCCTCTTAATTCCTTCTATCCTTCGCTTTACCTTCTCGCACTTTTCATATTTGTCTTGTGATTCCTTTACTCTATCCAACAACGTCGGACAAGCCTCCATTACAATACTTCCGTTTGGACTCTCTAGATCCCTTCACTTCTATTTCCAATCTCTCCATCTTTCTGATTAGCTCCTCTTGAGCTATCAACTTGAATAATTTCTCCATTCTATTTTTCTACTTAACATGTCGACTACTACGTTCGCCTTTTTCGGGTGATAAATAATTTCGCAGTGGTAGTTTTCGATTAGTTCCAACCACCTCCTTTGTCGCATGTTTAACTCCTTTAGTGTGAAGATATATTTCAGACTCTTGTGGTTTGTATATATCTCACATTTCTCCCCATATAGGTAATGCCTCCAGATTTCCAACGCAAAACTACTGCCGCTAACTCCAAGCCATGGGTAGGGTATCGCTTCTCGTAGTCCTTCAACTTTCTAATGCATACGCAATAACCTTGTCATGTTACATTAGCACACAGCCAAGACCTTTGTGCGACGCATTACTATACTCCTCAAGACCTCCCGTATTATCTGGTAAGGATAATACAGGTGCCTCGCTCAACCTCTTCTTCAACTCCTTTAAACTTTCTTTACAATTCTCCGTCCAAATAAACTTCACCGTCTTCCTCGTTAGATTGGTCTACGGGGCCGCTATCTCAGAGAAATTTGATAAATCTTCAATAGTACCCAGCTAACCCTAAGAAACTTCATACTTCCGTTAGCGTCTTCGACTACTCCCAATCACTTACCACCTTCACCTTTGTCGAATCTGACGTGCCCTAAAACTAACCTTTTCCATCCAAAATTTGCACTTCGAAATTTCGCGTACATCTTCACCTTTCTCAACGCTTCTAATACCCTCTTCAGATGTTTAGCACGCTCTTCCTAGATCTTATCGTCTATTCTTGGTAACAGATACATATTCTTAATTGTCACTTTGTTCAACTCTTGATAGTCGATACAAAGCCTTCTCGATCCATCCTTCTCCTTGACAAACAACAGTGGTACTCCCTAAGGAGACACACTCGGCTGAATATATCCTTTATCTAACATTTTTTTTTGTAGTCGTATTATTAATTCCTTCATTTTGACCGGCGCCATAAGATATGGGGCTTTCGAAATCGGTGCAGTTCCCAGTACTAAATCTATTACGAATTTGTTTTCTCTGTCTGGTGGAAGGTCGGGCAGATCGTCTGGTGGAAGGTCGGGCAGATCGTCTGGGAATACGTCTTGAAAATCTCTTTCTACTGATACATTCTTTATTTCTACTCTCGTTCTCACTACAAAAAATGGTTATTTTACAACAAACAGTTTTCATTGCTAAAGGTGTGAAATTTCGGTGCCAAATGTCATTTGCAACGATTTTTCAGTCGTTGGACCATTCGTTGCGCAATGAGCGTTGCAAATTGTCTAGCAACGAAATATTTTTTTTCGTTGCAAAAATGGAGATATTTCGCAACGAAAGTTTCTTTTCGTATAAGATAATAGATCATTTCGCAACGAAATATTTTGTAACAAATTTATTAAGAAATTGTTACTGAAAAGTAACTTTCGTTGCAAAATCTGTCAAATTGGCAACGAAAATAATCTTTTTTTGGCCAACAAAAAATAAAATTTGTTGCGTTTGATACACATTTGCCAACGATATTTGTCGTTGCTAAACAATATGAAAATTGTTACCATAACTAGTTTTCGTTGCTGATTGTATACTTTTTGGCAACGATTTTTATTGCTAAATGTGCATAATAAACCAGTCATATATTAATTTGCAACGAAATTATTCGTTGTTGTTGGTTTTATTATAGATAATTATGATCAATTAGCAACGATAATGTTCGATGCTGATTATTTTTCGAGAACAACAAAAATTGTTAATTAATACATTATCGTTTAGTAACGAAATAGATTTTGATTGTATCATGGCCAAATCCATTATTGATGATCCTGTTATGTAACGAATATCAAAATTATTTTACAAACAAAATAAATCGTCTCACTGACCCCATAACAAATTATGGCTGAAATAGAAAAAAAAAATCAAATATTATTAACTAAATAAAATCATCCAGTACATGATCATTCATCATCCTTTACAATCAACTATCTAAACTACCAAAGTTCTTTAGTCACGTAAGGTATGAAATAATGTAACATTTTCAATATGTTCCCAAATGTATATAAACGAACAGTCTGTGCTACTGAAGAAACTGGATTAAGACCTTCATCTAGTTAAGACGAGCTTTATTAGCTTCAATATAAGTAAAAAGAGCTTAATTTAAACCAACCTTGACATAGCTTCATGTATTCCTGAAACATAAAATAGAAAACTATATTATAAATTCTACTCACTTAAGAATCCCTGATAAGTCCGTGCGAATAAAAATGTGATGAATCAATGACGCCACTATAACATCATGTGTCAGAAAAGAATAAGAACAATACAACCAGTCCTAACTTGATACATGTTAGCTAGTCATTCATATTTACCCAACTGCAGTCAGCAATGAATGAGAAATAATAGCATGTTTGTGAGAGAAAAAAAAGGTGCTTCTGAAGTTAATGACAGTTGTACAGGAATTTGTCCTTCTGCAAGAACTCATTTTGTCAGTGTTCCTTTCTATTGAAAACTATCGGAAGCTACAAGAATTCAAGATTGAAGTTTCTTTGCTGGCAGTTTTAAACTGCTTACTAAAAGTCACCCTAGGCCAATGAAATAACACTACTAGTTTGAGATTTACAACAAGAATGTAGATAGTTTTCTTAAATTGAATACACATGTTTATAACATTACACCATCAGTAAGTTAGAATACAATATTGATATCAATGTAACTTTTTCAGCAGTAGAGGCACGGTCAGAATTTGCTCCAACACTTGACCTGCTTATTAAACCTTTTGTTTGCCCAATTTCCTTCTGCTGCTTCTCCCATGCTGTAAATTGAGCTTCAACCCATGCTGCCTTTTGAGTAATATATTCAGAGTAATTTCCCATGTAGGTTCTGGATACACCCATATCAGTTTCTACAACTTTTGTGCACAACTGGTCGTGGAAAGCCCTGTCATGAGATATGATAACCGTTGGCACATCTTGCTTATTAAGATAACCTTCAAGCCACTCGATTGTGTCAAGATCAAGGTGATTTGTAGGCTCATCCAAAAGTAACAAATCTGGATCCTGCAAATTTTATGTCACCAGTCAAGCACAAATACTTTACATTCTAAATTTCTAATACATGTTAATGTTACGAATTTTAACAAACCAATAAAATTTCTTTTAATAATAAAACAATCTGAACTGATATGTATATAGCCACTGCAAGCACACAAGAACACATCTACAAGTTCCTTGACAAGTAATTACCAATTACTGTGAGTAGGAAATAAAAACTATTTATTCTAGTTCCATACTTCTTGCTTTAAGCTTGATAAACCATTTCTGATCAAACATTAAAGAAGTCGAAGTGTAAACAAATATATCACAACTAAAAAGGAATAACCCAATAAAGTTTAGCTAAATTTGACAAAACCCATCCCATTTTTTTTCACAATTACACTATTCTTTTGCAATATAACACATTTCCTATAGCACTCCCATCGAATTGTAAATCCAATATTCTGAAAAAGAAAATCTCCAAAAAAATACTATTTACCAAGATAAAAACTATAAAGCTGCTCAAAGACAGTTTATATATTATTAATATTTGAAAGAATGTTAGCTACAATGTCTTTAAAAAGTAAATTGATCTTTATAATAAGTAAAATGAAACTAATGTACCACGAGCAGCACATTAAAAAAAAATTCAGCTCGGTGTATTCTGACGAGTTTAAGATGTGGACATTTCCATCACTACCGTATCAAATTGTTCCTCAAGTCATTGTAGATCATCTCGGCTCTTTCTCTGTATGGTCCATCCTCTGTTTTAATTGACACGTGAAAGAGCTTTAGAAGTTACAGGGAGAGAAGTACAAACCTTGGATAAAAGATGCCTTTTCTTCCACAACACTTTGTTATTTGGTGTGTGTACCTTTAGAGTAGTGGTGCAGCGAGGAAAGAATCAAGTAATTCATGTTCATCCAAATTGGAACTCTCCAATAAGGTGGGTCATGCTCCGTTTTGCGTTTCATGTATATTGAGCTGTGGCAGCATAAGATGACATCTTGTAAACGAGCACAAGTAACTTCTACACAACAGAAAAATATATGCTTTTCATTACCTTGTTTTTGCAAGAGAGCGAAGTCCATATTCAGTCCACAAGATTGTTCTGTTTGAGATGAGTTCAAGCTGTTTTTCTAAGACCCACGATTTCTGTGTGTAATATGCATATGTAGACAATGTGGGATCAGAAAGAAATAACAGAAAGAAGAAAAGATCAGCCTCATTACCATATGCTGCTGAAAGTTTAAAAAAAATGAAAAACAATGCGAAGCACCAAGAAGCTTAAAAAACATTATGTTAATGAGAGGTTCTTTAATGCAACTTACAGGTGGAATAATTCTCCAGATAAATGGAAAAAGGCTGACATAGCCAATATGAGGAACAAGTCTTAATATTGGCTCCTCTAGAACTTCTCGAACGAGCTCTCGAATCAAGAAATTGTTGGTTCCTTCTACTAGTTGCCAACCTAAACGAACCTGAAACGATAAAAGAATTCTTGAAGTAGAAATATATATATATATATATATATACAAGTTTCAAAATACAACTGCTGGCAAAACATTTAAAATACAAAGAAAAAAATATGATGTCCTCTTATTGGTGCTTGTGGGTTTATGGAGTCTATTGTCCTAGTCTTAAATTACCAATCATTCTTCTTACCTTTCAAATTTCAAGTAGCTCATATTATAAATATGTGGTTTCTTAATTCGTTTGCTTAGAGTTCGCAATTTTTAGTGATTTCTCATACAACTTTGCATGGAATTCCTTTTCGCCTAAAAATTTCCAAATACTTTCATCATTTCTCCAAAAATAATCACAATTTCACAACTTTGCTGTGGTTGCCACTACTAGTTGGTTGCGCCAATGAAAAAAACGCAGTTTAGATATTTCATTATTTGCAATTCTATCATTTCACCAATGTCATTGTAAATAATTTTGACATGTATTATGATATTTTCTATCTAATTATTTATGCTAGTATTCTTTAATGTGCTTATCTCAACTTCAAAATTAAACTAGAGAATAAGCTTGCATGTTAAGCCTACCATCCAGAACTCTTACAGATTAATTAACAAACTTATAATTTCAAAGTCCCTAATCAATTATCCCTGCCAATATTTAGTGCCTCAAAGAAGGAGAAAAAACACAGTATCACTCGATTAAAAACATAAGTAATCAATACAAGAAAGTTCTATTAAAGAAAAACTTTTCTTTTTGCTATTTCCATTGTGAGCGTTGCAAAGCAAAAGTTGGTTTTTTAGTTGAACACTAAAAAGCATTCTCTAGAATAGATCCTCAGGTTTCTAACACAAAACATGTAAGCAACATAACTTTTCGTATGATTTCCAAAATCAAAATAAGTTCCATAGACATTGTCAAAGTGCATCTGGAAAAATAGTACAAAACTGTTACGGTGTTATCATAATATTGGGCTCAAATAAAGCATCTATACCCTTATACACCAAAATCGTATGTACTGCAGGGTTAAACAAAGGTTGTGAGTAATTTATAAAATTGATAATTTTGATAAAGAGCACAAACAAACCTGATCTGATAAAGTTGCTAAGTATCCTTGAGGGCCACTCGTTTCTTGCTCTGAAGACAGAAGTGGGCTTGTTCTCATCTGATGTTCTTTTTAAATTTGGTTGAGCAATTTTCTTCCAATCTTGCTTCACAGAAGGATTTTATGGAGGTAAACCTCCTGATGTCCCCAAGGCTTTAGCCCGTGCTCTTGTAATACGCACATTGGGCCGTTCAGATTTAGCAGTCATTATGTTTTCTTTGTTCATCTTTGCATCTTTTGTACAATAGTAATGCATGGTTTTACATTGACATTCTTTTCGCTAATCCTGTGAAAAATAAAATAAAGTTAGTGAAATCAAGCATCTGTTGGGATACAATCTATGATTTGTAACGAATGCACCTTTTACTATAAATTGAAGAAAAATAACTCAACCAAACCTATCCACAAGCATCAGCATTCTCATATCTTTTTCAGCATTTTTCAAAATATTGGATGATGTATTAAAGCAAAGGCCATGAGGTCTTTTAACAGATGATCAGCCTTCTTAATTTCACCAATATTGCCTTTAACTTGGACATACAAATATACAATCAAATAAAAATTAAAAAACTTGTTCTTTAACAGCACAACCCAAGTTCTTTACTAGTTCACTCACAACAACAAATTGATCATATACACCCAGATGTAACACAAAATAATCAAAAAAACAAAAAGACAATAAAAATAAAAATAAAAATTCCATGTATAAGATAAATGAGGAAAAAATAGTCAACCTCATAAATCAGTTTTTTGAAATTAAACAGAGATTTCATAAACTGGAGAATTGACGCATAATGCAATTCACAAATCAATTCAAAGGAAACTCAATGTATAATTTCAAAGAAAACAAAAATTGATACCAAGTGAAAATCGAGGTCCAAAAATAAAATAAATGAGGAAAAATAGCACTACAACAGTTCTGTAAACAGTAAAACTGAGTATTCAGTTGACTCGAAGAGTGTCCACTTCTAAATAGAAGCACCATGCATAAGCAGCATTAAAGATACTTAGCAACTAATAGTAGAAAAGAAAGCATTAAAGATGTAGGCTGCTAGAAGATAAACAGTACATGATCACACAATGACAATTCAAAAGGAAAAATGAAAGATACTTAGCAAAAGATGTATTAGAAGTTGGTCTGAATTAAATGTAAATGCTGAAACAGCTCATGCCAACTACCATCAGTAACTAACATTCCACATGTTATACAAAGAACCAAAACACCAGTTAGATACAAACCAGACCTTTTTGTTGTATGATGCTGGCTTATAGCGCCTTCAAATTAGATTTTCTTTTTGTTTCATTTGATAAGCCATTGTATTTCGGATAAATGTATGAACGTTATACACTCTAATGACAAGACTGTCAAATTATCATAATAAATGAATATAATAGTACTTACAGCTTTGGATGAACACGCTCAGGAGGAACAAGGAAAACTTGCAGCAAGTGCTCAAATAAGAGGTAGTTATGCATAGTATCAGCCACAATTTTTGCCAATTCTAATCAATAAATGTGAAAACAAAAAAAACCAACTGATGGATACACTAATACACAGATAATACAGTCTAGTAGAAGTAATTATTGTCCCTATGGCTCCCGGCATCTTTGCAGAGCATTGAGCGCAGAGCCATTATCGATTTAGGTGGCTCCAAGTCTTTCTCCTATAGTGAATTCCCTAGCAGTTTTTGCATTTTCAACGCAAACGTGTCATCTAAAACCTGCAAGTTTGACCAACTACTGAGGGTAATCCTAGACTTAAAATGCAACATATAAATTTGATGTCAATCTAATAAAAAAATTCTGAGAAATGTAGATATTGGAACGACTGACACAACCTCGAATTGGCTCAGTAAGATGAAATATTCCAATCTCAAGTAATAAAAATTTGATCAATGTTAGAGATTACATCCAAGGCCGAAAACTATTCCATGATAGAAATAGAGAGTTTAATCCTTAAAAACACACATGTTCAATTCAGCACAATAGTTGGAATCTTCATTTGATCCTTCCAATTGTAAAGCTGAAATTCAGCTGAATACTAAACGCAAGCAAAGAAATCTAAAGAAAATCAGTAAATTAAGCAAAATTCTGGTCAACTTAAACCCACATCAATATTGGAATGAACAAGTTGAAAACAAGACAAGTAATCTATAAACCCACATCAAAATTCTGGTCAACTAGAGTTAAACCCACATCAAAATTGGAATAAAAAACTTACCGAATAAATGTTGATTAGGTTGATTTAGAACACAAATTTGATAATTGAGAAACCCTAGTTGAAAATCGCAGCAGGTTTTTTGCTCCAATTCGATTACACGAGTGCACAGACCTTGCCCCAATTCGACTGCAATAGCGCGAAACCCTATCTGAAAATCGCAGCAGTGTTTTGACGATTTGACATAGGAATCGCAGAAGGGTTTTGACAGTGGTTAATTCGAAATCGCAGCAGGGTTAGTGCAATTTTGGACGATTTGACAAGACGATTTCAGTAATTGCGAAACCCAAATTGAAATCGCAGCAAGTTTTGACAATTTTACAGAGAAATCGCTCGAAATCGCACAGAGGACTCGCTCCAAATCAAACAGAGGATGACGATTTCCCAAATTACGAAACACATACTGAATCACACAGAAGCTCGAAATCGCAGGAAATCGCTGGTGGAGTAGTTGATAGAGGAATCGCAGCAGTGATCTAGTTCGGCTTCCGCTAGTTAAACGATCAGAAGAGGTTTTCCCAAAGGCGAAAATGGCAGGAAATCGAGTTCGGCTTCCGCTAGTTGAACTATAGGAAGAGGTTTTCCCAAAGGCGACAATGGCTTGATATGGGGGCATACTTGTCCGAATTTTTTTTTAACCCTGTCCGCCACTTCAACTATTAGATCTCAGCTCTTAAATTATGTAACGGACGGTTTAGATGATATTTGGCCATTTCTCATCTATATCAAATATATGTTATGGATCATTTCTCTTTTTATATATATATATATATATATATATATATTTGGGCAAAGGTTCAAAAATACTCTTGACCTTTTCTCTGATGTCCCACTTACACTCTAAACTAATTTTTTTCCAAAAATGCATTTCACGTTTTAATTTTTGGGTCAACCGTGCCCCTGCTGTCAACGGAGGTTCCACCTAGACTAACTCTGTTTACACGTGTAATTTATTTGCTGATTAAGCACTTACACAGACACACTGACCGAACAAAACACATACTTCAAACTTTTAGATCTAATTAAAAATTTCATATATCACATTACCCAAACACATTACTATAACCCAAATTCAACCAAAATTAAACTCATCATCAACCTTCAAACTTTCAGATCTAAAGCTGTAATCAAATGAATCACATGATTGAGCTCGTAAGTCTCAAACTCTCATGAATAAACCTAAAAAAACAGTGGGAAAAAAACCCAACTTGATCTTAAAGCCAGAAACAACGAATCAAACCCACTCTAATCCATCTTTTCTTCCAATCTATCATTCATCTCTTCATAACTAGTTAGGGTTCTTAAACCCAGAAAAATATTAATTCTCTAAACCCAAATACATAAACTTGACGAAAGTATTATTATTCATTATATCATATATATTCAATCGAAAACAAAAACCCATAAATTTGATCAAATAGAAAGGGAATATAATTTCAGTACCTCCAGGACCCAATAAATTGGATTCATAAAAATTCAGACTGGAGGCAAAAAAAACATAAAAGGAAAAATAATAATTTTTAACAAAAACAAAGAAGGAATAAAGTGAGTTGACTGGCAACACCATTGAAGAAGCTTAGATCTTGGTCGAGTAGAAGAAAAGCAGCATTTTTCAATTTGTTAGGCCAGGTAGAAGAAAAGCAGCATATTTCCTCTCACTTGCAGATGCCTTAGTTTTTAGCTCCATTACTGGATCTGGAGATCGAAGATGAAGACGATGAATGTAGCGAGAATTGCGAAGTTAATGTGACGAGAGGGAGGGATATGAGATTGCGCAATCGATCTCTCCATCGGAAAGCTAGATCTCTTTCTCCTCTCTGAGGCGGCGAGTGTAAATATAGATTAATTAACAAAATAATTTGGATTTTAGTATTTTGATTAAATGATGTAAATATGTTATGCTTTTTTTATTTTGAATTTTAGTATTTTTTTGTTTTGATTAATTTTAGTATTTTGATTAAATGATTAAATGATCAAAATATAGTTTTTTGTTTTGTACACGTCAGCAAATGTTGCCACGTGTCAGCTGCATCATAAATAAATTAACACCCGTTAGTCCAGGTGGAAACTCTATTGACAGCAGGGGCACGGTTGACCCAAAAATTAAAACGTTAAGTGTACTTTTAGAAGAAAAAAAATAGTTTAGGGTGTAAGTGGGACATCGAAAAAAAGTTTAGGGGCTTTTTTGGACCTTTGCCCATATTATATATTTATAGTGTTATAGTATTAATTAGTATTTCTTTAAATAAAGTCAAACCATAACTAACTACGATCAAACTATATAAAACCACTCGTGACCAATTCAAATTTGTTATCATGCCACTATTACCAAGTTAGACAACCAATATATTATTTAGTACTAGTAATAATCAAATTACTCATTAGTTATAACGAAAATTCTAAAATATTAAAAGTTCAATTTCAATTACTTAGGAGTAAGGGTGTAAATGAATCTAACTGAACCGAATAGAGAGTTGTTCGGATTCAACTAGAAAAGTTAAACTAATACTCGAATTCGACTCAGATTCAAATTGTAATTAAAAAATATTCAACACAACTCGAATATTCATTACTCGAATTCGATTCGACTGGAATCGAATTATATTCAAACTATTCGCGAGCTTCGAATTCGAATCTCTTCATAATAACTACTTTTATAATAGATATAATTATAAATTGAACTTAATCTTAAATGAGTCGAGTATAATCTTACTCAAATTATACTCATATTTTTATTCGAACTATTTTTTATTTATTCTCAAATTTGAATATTTGAGTTGCGCTCGCATTTTTCGAAGTCAAACTCGAATCGAACCCGAGTTTTGTTTTAAAGTCATACATAGGAGTAAAGAAGCAACAAAATGGATTAATATTTCTAAAGTAAATATGTTCTTCACAAATTGTTATTTATGAAGGAAGACATTTTTACTAATTATTTCAAAATGTTAATTGTGAGGAAATCATCGCCTTGCCTCGCCAAACAAAAATTATCTTTTACAATATATAATTTGTGCAGAACATATTTTTCGCAATATATCATTCACAAAAAATATTTAATCATTAACTTAGCGAATGATACTTTTAGCAAGGAGCTCTAACGTGAGTAATTATGTGAAGGAAAGTTTTTTTTTCACAGTAATCTCATGTGAGTGATATACTATTTCTTGTGAAGGATGTGTCCCTTAATTGCATGTCATTTTTCTTGTACGTAGAATAATAGAAATAAAGAAGAGTTAATCATTAACGGAATAATAGAAGAGGAAGTGTCTACGTCGGAACCATTGGAGCGACTTAATCGGTGCTGTTTGGTTGGGTTTTGGTGTGATTTTCGATTTCTTGCTCAGCCCTTGTCAAAACGTACATATGTAAAATAACGAGTTACAAGAAAAAAAATCATAAATTATTTTAGAAATTAATTATCTTTTTATTTTCAAAATTATAAGTGGGCGAATATGATCATTAAAAACTATATCCAATTTATTACAAACTCTAATTTTTGTAAATTAGAAAATACATCTATATGTGCTCAAATTTAATTTTAAAAATAGGTAAAATGCAAATGTGGCCGCAATTTGGATATTGAGCCCCCATGTGCCACATGGGCGTTGACTTGCCTAAGTGGCACACGTGGCAACGCTGATGTCAAACTTTAATCAAATTAATTCCTAAAAAGATGTCACTACCCAGATTTGAACCCAAAACCTCAAGTTTGAGGTTTTGGTCAAAAGACCACCAAAGCAACATAAACTTAGCTATTAAATTACCCAAAGAATATTAGTATATACTAAATCAATTCATAACAATTAAATAAAACAAACTGAGATAACGAACAAAGAGGGAGGAGAATTATATTGATAAATATTTTATTTTGTATATAAATTATATATTGTTTACTATAATTTAGCTTTATATATTTATTTTTAGTAATGAGATTATTTTTTATATATTTTTATATTAACAATAATAATAATAAAATAATAATAACAATAATAAATGATAATAGTAATAATAACAATAACAATAACAATAATAATAATAATAATAATAATAATAATAATAATAATAATAATAATAATAATAATAATAATAAAAATAATATTAATAATAAAAATAAAAAATAATAATAATAATAGTAATAATAATAATAAATAAATAATAATAGTAACAATAATAATCATAATAATAATAAATAATAACAATAATAAATAATAATAATAATATTATTAATTATAATAATAATAATAATAAATAAATATAATAATAATTAATAAATAATAATAATAATATTAATATTAATAATAATATCAATAATAACAATAATAATAACAATAAATAATAATAATAATAATAAATAATAACAATAAATAATAATAACAATAATAAATAATATTAATATTAATAATAAAATTGATAATAATAAATTATAATTATAATTATAATAATATATAATAATAAAATTAATAATAATAATATTAATAATAACAATAATAATAAATAATAATAATAATAATAATAATAAATAATGATAATAATAATAATAATAATTATAATTATAATAATAATAACAATAATAATAAAAATAATAATAAAAATAATAATTCTAATAATAATAAAATAATAATAATAATATTTATTGCTTATTATTATTATTGTTATTATTATTAATATTAATATTATTTATTTTTATTAATATTATTATTATTATTATTATTATTATTATTATTATTATTATTATTATTATTATTATTATTATAACCAATGATTTGATTTAGTACAAATCTTATTTCTTGGGTTAATCTAACAGCTAGACATGTTGTGCTTAGGTGGTATTTTGATCAAAATTTCAAATTGGAGGTCGTGGGTTCAATTCTTTGGAGTAACATATTTTTGAGAATTAAATTTGGAAAATTACAATGTCAGCGCTGCCACGTAGGTAGGTCAACGCACATGTGTTACCCAAGGGCTCGATATCCAAATTTTTGAAGAGAAATGTGCTCGATTTGCGTTAACCAAAAGAAAAGGGCTCAATAAAAACACCTAAAGTTCAGTGGCCACATTTGCATTTTATCCTTTCAAAAATTATAACTCTGGCCAAAAAACTTAAAACTGGGTATTTATTTTGAGACGGAGGGAGTGAAACATTTGACTGTATAAATTTGCGTCTAAATAAATAATAATTTTAAAATGCAAAATGATGCGTTTTGCGGAAAAAAGAGAGAGGCTAAAACGTGTTTATTGGGTTTATCTTAATTTTAGGCAACAATTTACTAGTCGTTGCAAAAAAATGTATAAAATACGCAACGAAAAAAATTGTTGATAATGAATGTGACCCATATTAGGCAACGAAATATAGCAACAAAAAAGTTTTTGTTGCCGATGATGAAGAGAAATCTCATCGGCAAAAAAAAAAGTAAATAGGCGGGGGAATTTTTTTTCCCGCCAACGATTTGGCAACGAAATTTTGTAACGACCTATGAATTTCGTTACGAAAAATAAAAGTCTTTCACAAACTGCAACAAATGACAAATTTTGTTGCTAAACATGCATTTTTGGCAACGACTTTATAAGTCGTTACCTGAAAAATCGTTGGCAAATGTCCATTTTTTGTAGTGTCTCTTAGTATCTACAATGAAGGTTAAATAATCTACACCTCCTTTTCTTAACAATTTATTGGTCTGCATCATCGCAAGACAACACGATTGTTTAAGCGACGAGCTACCATAAAATACTACCTTAGACCGATTTGGAGTCTGAAGGCTCACACTTTTCTTCTGACAGTCAATTATCGCAACATGGTTATGTAACCAGTCTATTCCTAGTATCCCATCAAACTCTCCAAATTTTATCGGAATCAAGTCTATGCTTAGCTTATGTCCCCTAATTTCTGCGCAACAATTACGATGAAAAAAATCTACGGGGATTACTTCCTTATTCGCAACTTCTATGTTCAAAGGATCTCCTAATCGTACTTGGGGTAACTTAGTCGTTTCACAATTCTTCAGACACAAAGGGACAGGTAGCACCCGAATTAGATAATACATACGCATTTATATTATTGATTAGGACAGCACCTGACATCACGACTCGGAACGCCACTGCATCATATACCATAACGTTAGTTGTACATGGCATTGGTTCACTCGATTGAGCTGGTTCGATTATCGTCAGCTTCCCGCTATGGCTTCCCTTGTTGCCATCTTCTTCCTTCCTTCCTTTCTTTGGACAGTTCTTAACCTAATAATCTGTTGACCTACAAGCAAAGCATGTGACGCCCCCGAATCCGTGACCGCTACTTGGTCTCTCGAATTCTCTTCATCACGTGCTCATGGTAATACATCACAATAATAATAACTAAATATCACACAATCACAGCGAAAATCTATTCTAGAATAATTTACAATAATTTATTATAATTATTCCCCCAAGTCTCACAACCTACAGTACTTAATAGATTACATAATAATATCAATTAACGACTTATTACATAATCTAACTTAAGCTTAAACATAATCAAATCCAGTCTTACTACATCATTTTAATACAATAATAAAATATTTAAAACATCAAAGAGACAAGCTAGTTGGTAGCCTTGCCCTTGCCCTTATCAATGCCCGAAGATTCGCCCTGCTCTGCCTTAACTGAAATGTTTTAGGAAAAGCAAGAATGAGCACAAATTGCCCAGCAAGTAATATACAATAAGGGTGAGTAATAAGATTCTCAATTCTCGAAAGGATATAACAAGGTTTGATAGTTCAAGGATAACTAGAATATCAACAGTTCTCAATAACAGTCGCTAAGGACAGAATAATATCAATATGATTCAATAATAAGTCAATTTAAGATTTCAAATAACTGAATACTGAGCAGTCAGTAAGGACTATGAACTTCTATTAGAATTAACAGTAATAAACTGAAAATTCAACAAAAACAGGTACAACAGGTGATCAGCCTAAAGTACCATCGTTATGCATAACAATCAATCATACTCAAGTGTGCACGTCGGTTCTCCGACAATTATATAATCCCTTCAAAGAAGGTTGTTCTTCTCAGTCAAATACAAGATCCCGCACCAATCAATTAGTTTGGGTCGCTTTTCAATAATATAAGTCTAGCCGAATCAAATGGCATAGACACTTTCACAATATTCAAGAACAATACTAAGTTCAACATGAATAATAGCTTTAATGAAATAAGAGTTCAAGTATGCTAATTTAATTCAAACGATTAAGTAGGAAACTAGTTCGTAATATACAAAGATAGAATACTTGTATCCAAAGAGATAAGGTTTAGATACTCGCTTACGATATCCGTTGAATAAAGTAATGCAAGGGTTTAGGATACTTGCCTTATGCGTAGTTTACTCACGTAAAGCTAGCCAACACTTTCGAATTCCTATCATAATACAATTACGTATATATATGATATTCATTAGTCATATAATTTAACTTCACATTTTATCTTCGAATATACGATCAACACATAAGCTAAGTTTTAACCTAGCTACATAGTTATATAGAATATAATTTCTATCCTTAACTTCCTCTATTCTCAAGTTGATCATATTCATACATCATTACTATCATGTGAGACTACCACAATTAGCGAACATACTCGCATATTATTAATATCACATAAGACTACAATCAATACTAAATATATTTCATTTTAGCAAGTTATGGCATTCTTATAAGTTAACCGTCAAAATCGGGTTCAAGTAACATCATATAATATCACGTAGCATGTATACATGTTTAAAAGATACTTTTATGTGTATACAACCTTTCCTTGTTCCAATCATACATGTAATAGATTCTAAGTTAACACTTTCAATAATTTAAAGCCATTCAAGGTCATGGAATTCACGAGGCCTATCATGCTGGCTCTTTAAACACATAAGGTATTCATATACTTTGCATTAGGCATACTTATGAGTATTCACATTTCATACATGTAACTATTACAGTTATTAGTTGAAAACATGCTTCGTTTACGCTAAATCATGACATCTAGCATGGTATGTATATATGTATGACGTTCATGAAGTCAATAGTATTATCCAACACGTTCATAAACTTCAGAATTTAAACTTCAAGTTATATGTCAAGGTGTACGTTTAAAACTTGTATTCTCATTAGTAAAGCTCACTAATAAGGCCTATCATGCTCATGCTATCTAGATTCATATGTTAACATGTTTGACACCTATTTCAAGGTCATATAACGTGCTCGAAAAATCAGAACCTAGAATTCTAATATAACATGTTAGAGTCCATGTTCAACGCTTGATTTTTCGTTGGAAAGGTTCACTATTGAGGTTCATATGCTCAAGTTACATTATGAAGCTTAGATACGCAAGTTAACATTCATATCATGTGTTTCTAGGTTATACAATTATGTTTCAAAAGTCAGAATGTCAATATAAAGCTAACATATAAAAGTTCCTCTTTTCATAACTTTCAGTTTTCTTCGAAATACTCAACTAAAACGACTAGCATGGATTACTATAACCTAGTACCCTTATTTCATATGTTATTGTGAGTTATATGCATATCCTAACAGTACAACATGCTCAATACATCAGAAGATATAAAAGAAATCATCAACAATTTCTGCAGTGGCGCGCGGCCGCGCCCAAATTGTACTAGGGAGACGCGCGGCCGCGCGGCTCCCGTTCCAGTCCAGAGAGTCTTCTGCTAAAGCAGAGCTTTAGGCCAAACCCAATACACTTCATGAAACATGCTTGCTAGTTATCACATTGTACATATAACACATCTATATACTGTCCTAGCATGTTAATCATCATTTCATATCACCAATTCCAACTAAACATGCTAATTCTATGAATTGAATTTCAAATGGGTTTAGAGATTATACCTTGAATTAGCTAAGCTTGCTTCCCAAAATCAGATTACTCTCACTTCACTCTTTCTATAATACTTAGCAATTAGTCTAGCAAAATGAAATGAGAAGGGGAGCACTCAATTTATAGGGAAATGAATAACCATGCCAAGTCATTGTCCATGAAATCAAACCATTGGAGAAGGAGAAGAGATGATGGGCAACAAGCATTAGGTGAAATAGTTGCCAACCACCCCCATCAACCACATCTTTCTTCATCATAAGCATCATTGGCTAGCTAGGAAGTTGATATGAGGGAGTAGCTTAGGCCTTTGGCCTTTCACGTGAATGAGAAATAGGGAAGGAATGGACACTCAAAATGGGACAAGAACTCAGCATTTGCAAATACTACACTTGTATTCACACACCATATACTTATGTTATCATATATATATATATATATATATATATATATACACACACATACTATATATTTAGATTACAATTAGAATTACAATGTAATCCCAATAATCATGTTATTCACATAATGTAGTAAGTATAATCCACACACATCTGATCCATGTACATTTTTATCTTACCTATATAATTTATTCGGATATAATCACATCACATTATCTCATGTATTAGTAAATTATCTACCACATACTCATGATGTCTCACTTTAATGTATATTCACATTGTTACATAGGCATTTCATGTAACTCTCATAATTTAATAACTTTACTATAAAGTTTATGTACATATATAATCACATTATGCTTCATATAATATATGGTTTCTATGTATAGTATAATCACATTGCACTATAGTTTATATATACATGCATGGTCACACTTAAGTGTCTCACTACACTATATAATATAGTTGTATTCCATATACTTTATATATTCAAGTATTGCACATTTGCACATATCAATTAATATAATCTTATTATATTAATAACTTATTTATTTTATAATGTCAAATAAATAAATTATTTATCTCATTGATTATTAATTTATATAATAATCGATTAACACTTATATGATTAATTATCACATTAACAACTATAAATCTCAGCACAGTTATAAACAAGTGGTTTATTATTATTATATTTCTTGCAATAATAATAATCACATAGTATTAATCAATCACAGTTAATATTCCACAATAATTAATTATTCTACGATGATAATTAATTAATATTCTACAATTAATATAGATTAATTTTTTGCTTAAATTAATATAATCATTCTTATATTACGTCATTGTGCCACACAAGGCTATCAATGAGTTTATCGCAAACTTCATCAATTTCTCAATTATTATAATTATTCAATTTTATATAATTGAATTAATTCATCTCATAACACAAAATTATTTATATTCAAATAACTTTTCATTTCCATTAATGTATTTATTTAATAATATTAAAAAATTCTCGGGTATTACAAAGCATCCTTTGATCTTCTTCAGGTTTGGGCAATTTGGCGAAATATGCCTCTCCTGGCCGCAGTTATAGCAAACGCTTAGTCCTTTCCAACACTATGACTCTTTCCACATTTTGAGCAAGCCTTGTTCTTTTTCTTGAGTCCTTCTTGGTGACTTCCCGTCGAATTTTTGTTGATGTTGTTATTGTCCCGTCTTCTTTTGTTTCCGTTTTCCTCCTCGTTTATTTCCTTATGCCAATTACGTATTTGACGTTCTTCAGGTCCATACACAAAACACTCTTTGATTTTCTCCTGCCTAGGACAGTTAGGAGAAATATGACCCTTCTCACCGCACTTATAACACACATGTTTTCTTTTCAAACACGCTCCAATGTGGTTCTTCTACATTCCTTACAGGCTCCTACCTTCTTCTTTCGTGGTTGTCCTTCTCCTCTTACATATTTAGTCTCATTCCACTTCCTCTTGAAATTCTTACTGCTACCACTACTACTCTCTTCCTCCCAACATTCTTTTGTTTTCTTTGAAATATTAACCTCTCCTCCCTTAGTCAAATAAATTTCTTTTCATACCTCTGAAATTTTTGTCTGTCTCTTTCTAAAATCATTGATTCCTTCTTCAAAAGCACCTACTATAAGATTTACCAATTGTTGCAGTGGTTCCTGATTCAATTCCCTATCTCCATTCTCCGTCGTTTGACGAGTCTCTCCTCCTTGGGGTATCGACATTTCTGTATAAAAGTAAAACGGTATTATCACCTCTTTGTTAAACATCTAATACTTCTTAATACTTCTTAAGACGTATAAATTTTATTGCAATTCTCTCAATTGCCACTATTTGACAAAATCTGGTCACTACGAGCACGTTTAATAAAAATATGCCACATGAAAACATATCACATCGTATAGCATTCTGCTAGTTTCATTACATACCCCTCTTGGGTACTACTAAAGTTGGGGTTAGAAAGATACTTTCCTAAAATTGGGATTTACAACAACTGTTCCACATCTATAAACATCTATTGTATCACTCGCGACACTTATTCTAATAACTACCTAACTACCTTTCCTTTCACAATGTCTGCATCTACTAGTTACTAATATGAAGGTCTAGAACTTTCACCTTCAACTATTGTATCTTATTTTTCATTTTAAAGTAACTCACACATGCCTCAATCCTGAAAGAAAACTTTCACCGTGGATTTCTGCTTAGATTTTGACTCCACTTATGACTCCATCTCCTCCTAGGTTAGGGTTATTACCGAAAAAGGCTCAACTACAAGGGGTGGTTTAGACATCACATATATGTTAGGTGGTTCCTCCTCCATGGTCCTACTAGGTTTACTTATCTCTGACATCCATGATCACAAACCAATGAACTCCAATAGTACATTTAAATAAAACATAATTTCATTGTATGAAATTAAAATATATTTCATAACGCTACTAGCTCTCTAATAAACTCTACCTGAGTTGTATCTCCTTCTATTGTCTAAATTTCTTCTAAGGTTATAGCCTAAGGACTCTCGCTCCTAAGGTTTATAACCTACAGCTTTGATACCAACCTGTGACGCCCCCAAATTCAGACCACTCGTATCTCGAATTCGGTGTATCACATGCTAATTCTAATAACAACTAAAATCTCAACAATGGAATAATAGAATAATTTACATTGGTATAACATAAATATTCTCGTCCTAAGTCTCAAAACTATTACTAATACACTTCATAACTTAATCCAAACATAACTTAATACATAACATTAATTAAGTTTTAATACCACATAAAGGAAACATCCTAACATAGAAGAGCACAGCTACTTCATAGCCTTGCCTTAGCTCTTGTCCTGTCCTGGGGTTCCACCTTGCCCTGCCCTAACTGAAATGTTTATGAAAAACAAGAGTGAGCAACAAATTTTCCCAGCAAGTAATATGCCAATAAATGTGAACAGGTGTATATACGGTTCTTAATTTAAAGGGTAAAATCGTAATTAATAGTTTAAGAATTTAAATAAGAATGTTGTGAACAAAGTAAATATAAATGGTTTCCAAATCTATTCTGTGAAGTTAATTGAGAACCACTACGGGTCGAGAAGTTATTAAAGAACTCAAAGGTTTCAACAATTTCAAGTGAATGAATAGATATCACTGAGTGTCACTGTGGACCAAGAATTAATAGAAGAATCCAATGAATTCAACAATTTCAAGTTAATAATGCATACTGAGTAGTCCCTAAGGACCATGAACTTCTACTAGAATCACCAAAAATATTTCTGGTAATCCAAACAAGTACGAATAGAGGATCAGCCTACTGTACCTGGTGTTATGCATAACATACCCTGCTGTGTCGGCACCCCGACTATATAGTTTCCCCTTTTTGAGGGTTGTTCATCCCAGTAGATTATAAAAGTCCGCACCAATGCAATTGGTGTGAATCGCTTTCTAATTCATGATATTGGTCTAGCCGAATCAAATGGTGTAGACAACTTTTACAATGTATATAAGAACAATTTATAAGTTCAATACTCGCAACATGATTCAAAGAATATAATCGTGATTTAAATCAAGCTATGGAATATTAATTTATAAGATAAGAATTATTCTAGCAATTATTTTCTTGTACGATCAATAATAGTACAAGCTCAAATACGTGCTTAATAAAGAGTATGATTCGAATACTTGCTCAATAAAAAGTAGTGTTAAGAAACTTGCACAATATCCAAAGTTGTATAAGATAGAGAACTTTCATTCAATATCAAAATCAAATGAAGTTAGAAAACTTGCTTACAAGATCCATTGCATAAAGTAAATGCAAGGGTTAGGATACTTGCACAATATCCAAAGTTGTGTAAGATAGAGAACTTGCATTCAATATCAAAATAAAATAAAGTTAGGAAACTTGCGTAAATCATAGATTCCTTGCATAAAGTAAATGTATAGGTTAGGATACTTCCATGAGTCGTTGATTAATTCGACCTCGACTTCTTATCCCTTGATTAACCTATTGTTATCGTAGCAGTTAATATCTATCAACATATAAACCTAAATTGGTCTAACTCACTAGCCTTAAGTATCTAAGACTTCTCAAAATAATTATTTATTGTTTCTCTAATCGTTATCTCTTTCATTCCATCTTTAATCATGTACTTCATTTGATAATATTTTATTATCCTTATTATTTAATTAAGGGTTTATACCTCATATAATTAAGATTCACAAATCACTCTATTTAATTAATTATTCCTTTATTCATCATTCTCTTTAGTCTATTTATTAGTCTTTACTTTATTTACTACAAATAAAATAATCTTCTATTATTTTACTTGTTTAATTAATGGTTCATAATTTAATTTATTTATTCATATACAAATAAATGATTCTTACTTTATTTGTTATCATTTAATTACTCTTTAAGTAATTTTTCTTAATACTAATCATTAACCTTCACAATACACAATTACTTCATTTGCCACAAATAAAATAATCCTTTATTATTTTATTTATTTAATCAATTGTTCACTTTATTTTATTTATCCATGTCTCATTACATAAATAAAGTATTCTTACTTTACTTAGTATTATTTAATCACTCTTTAAATAATTTTCTTAATAATTATTTGTATTTTATTAGCCCACAAATAAAATAATCTAGTTACTATTTTATTTGTTTAATCTATAATTAAAGTTATTAATTCATAATTAAATAACTTTTAATATTTTTTAGTTGTTTATTCTTCATTAATCCATTCACAATTATCTTTCAATTTAAAATAATCTTTTGCAATTAACTTACAATTAAAATAATTCTTTAATATTACTTTAATGTTTTACAATTTATTAAACCATATTTAAAATAATCCTTACTATTATTTTAATTGATTAATCTAAGCCAAAGTAATTACTAATGTACAATTAAAATCTCATTTTAATTGTTTATTAGTAACTTACAATTAATATTAATTATTATTTTATTTTATCTTGTTATTAATCTTATTTTATCTCATTTTATCTTAAAAAACACGCTTTGACCCGTTTGACCCGACCCGACCCTTCTCAGAAAATGGCCTAGCGCCTAGGCGCTTGAAATAAGCCTGGGTTGAGCGCCTAGGCGATCCCCAGCAGAATCCAAAAAATCTGATTTTTCAACACTTTGATTTTTGACCCTTTTTCATTCAATCTTCCATAACTTGTTCATTTTATATCCAAATGAGTTCAAACCACTTCCATTATATCATAAACTTACATATCTTCAATATTTGATATCTTGAATAATTTTCAAAAATGTTTATTTAATTAATTTTAGTGTTTTTCCATGCTAGGGTTTGCATATCAATATGTTTTACGGAAAGTTCCGCTACGGGTTCGTTTTAAGTCCGATTACTATGATTCCACTTGGGTTATGACCGTATTTCATAGAGGTTCAACATAACATTATTGGGTCATATGTAAGGCTTATATATTTTATGACTCATAAGAACATATCTCATGCTCACTAGTGTTTTACTAGGTTTTAAGCTAAACATGCATTTTTATCTATACGAACTCAACTAGGACAAGTGAAATAAGAACTTAGTTATTGATAAACCTCTTGACGGCTCTATTTCTCTTAGCTAGAAATCTTGAGTAGACTTCCACTTTGTTTCCTTCTCTAGTTCTCCCACCAACAAGCAAGAGCTCTCTTAGCTTCTCTTTTTTTCTCTCAACTCTCTCTAGCTCTCTATATTTCTATACTTAGCAATGAATTGGCAAACTCTAAACACCAATACAAGGCCTCTATTTATAGCTAAGCTATTACCCTCCTATGGACAATACTCAAAGGGCAAAGAAGAGTTGGTGACTAACTCCTACCAACTATTACTATTTATTGTACCCTTAGCCATTGGGCTAGTCATCATTGCCATCACATGGGCTAGCTTTCAAGCTTATCTAACTCAAATTTTCAGCATTCTAAGGGTCATGGAAGGGGTCTTATTGCACCATGTTACATTTTATTATCCCACTTGTACATAATGCTAGCATACAAGTCTTTATACACATGTATTTAAATACCTCTCTTATACATCCATATACATATATACCTATACATATATGTATACATATATCCATCAACTTATATTACACATTGGGCCATATCAAATTAAATCAATTGGGCTAAGCACACTAAAGCACATGGACCCTAATATTTAATCTAGCACATATCATTATGATTGGGCCACATCTCTTAACTCTTATAAACATGTCACATTAATGTTATTGGGCTTGGATAACCTAAGTCCAATACATTATTAATTCAATGACCCAACTAGTCTAATTAAGAAATTAATTATGCCACACAAGGCTTAACCCATTCTAGATCTGGTCTTATCATCGGTGGATCATCGCAACATTCTGGTGAAAGTACTAGAAGAAGCCCATCTGCCAAAGAATGTGGATGCCGAGAAATTCCGTTATGTGGTAGAATACATTTTCAACAACAATGTGATATCTTTCACTGACGATGATATACCTGTAGAGGGGACGGGTCATCGCAAGTCACTGCACATAGCGGTGATGTCATCAGGATATGTGATCGGAGGTGTGCTGATAGATGGAGGATCATCCCCCTCAACATCTGTCCCTACGATACCTTGTAGAGAATAAAGATTAACCCAAACCAGATCAAAACTAGTCATGTGGTTATCCGGGATTTCGATGGATCTCGTCGATAAGCTATTGGAGAAATAGAGCTTCCGCTAGAGATTGGTCCGCACACTTTCTATGTGTCTTTTCAGGTGCTTAACATCACCATCGGATACAACTTGTTACTGGGAAGGCTATGGATCCATATGGCAAGGGCAGTGCCATCCACCCTCCATCAGTAACTCAAATACATTATCAATGGCAACTTAATCACGGTGAATGCCGAACCGGAATACCCTATCTGCATTTAGGGAGACATGCTAGTGATCAGCCTGGATGCAGGGATTGAACCTGCTAGTTTTCAAGCCTTGGAGGTGAGCAATACTTAATACCTACCAGTTGGGGCACCAGCCTTGAAGCCTAAATTTTTCCCCGAATTAATGACAGTGGACCAGGAGATGGTATCTTTGGATTTCCACCCTGAAGAAGGGTTAGGAAAGAATCAGCAAGGTATCCAGAGTCCAGTGCAGATCCCGAGCCAGTCAGGGAGAGCCGGATTGGGCTATTCATCCGGGTCAAACCACCGGAACCTACATAAGCATCCTAAGGCTTATGCTTCCACCATCTTGCTGCCAAACCTCAAAGATGCCAAATTTGTGAAGCCAATGAGGAAGATCCCTACTGTAGTATCGGCCATGCTGTTTCCTCCAATCATTTCGGTAGGTGAGAGAAAGACCCCAAAGTCTGAGGGGGACAATAAAAAGGGAAAAGAAAAGTCCATGTACGAAGGACGAGGCCCATTTGCTAATATGCATGTTCTCATACACTATGAGGGGATGAACGATGATATCCCAGACAGTGATGAGGAGGATCAGATCCAAATTCCTCGCATCAAGAAAGAGAAGGGAGGCAGTTCAAAGAAAAACCCCAGCCCTATTTTGAAGGATGTTTTAGTCATCATCAGAGATGAGGCAAACGAGCACAATTCCTGGATCCTCTCTGTTCATGAGGATCTGACCCTGGATAACTAGAGCAGCGTCCTTTACCTCATTCAAAAAGGGTAAAGGGGCAGAGAATCCATCTACCCTGTAACATGCTTTCATTTACTGCTTATTTTTGATTACACAGCTATAGTAGTAACTTTTGTCATGCTTTGCCAAATGCTTTGTATATTTAAACAGTTGCATATATTAAAGTGAAAGCATTTTGTTTTCAGGACTCCAAAATTGGATTTGTTTGTCCCTGCTAATGAGATGCCAACCTGTCACAGTGACTACAACTTTGATGTAGAACTGAACTTCAACTTGATGGAAGTTGATCAAGAGGAGGAAGATAACTATGAGGTGCCTGAGGAGATCAAAGAATAAGTCGAAGACAAACCCCAACCAAACCTTGACCAAACCACCACTGTCAATATCAGAACCTCAGAAAACCTCAAAGAAATCCAGATAGGCGTAGACCTCACACAAGACCAAAAAACCGACCTAATTGAACTCCTAACACAGTTCCAGGATGTGTTTGCATGGTCACATGAAGACATGATTGGCCTGTCTACTGATATTGTCATCCATTGAATGCCCATCAAAGATGGATTCAAGCCAGTCAAGCAGAAGCTCAAGCGATTGAAACCTGAATGGAGTTTGAAATTCAAAGAAGAGGTCGTTAAACAATTTAAAGCCGACATCATCATGGTATCAACATACCCGGAGTGGCTGTCAAACATAGTTCCCGTGCCTAAGCCTAGAGGGAAAGTACGAGTATGTGTAGATTACCGGGATTTGAACAAAGCCTGCCTCAAGGACAATTTCCCTGTGTCTTTCATCCACATCCTGATCGACAATACGGCGCAGTATGACATGTATTCCTTCTTGGATTGCTTTGCTGGTTACCTTCAGATTATGGTCGCTGAGGAAGACAAGGAGAAAATAGCTTTCATCACTCTTTGGGAACCTTCTGCTACAGACAACTATCCTTCAGCCTCACCAATGTCGGGGCCACATATCAGCGAGCCATGATGGCCCTATTTCATGACATGATCCATAAAGAGATAGAGGTCTATGTGGATGACATCATCATCAAATCCCGGAAGGAGGACGATCACATTGACCACCTCAGGAAGTTGTTCAACAGGTTGCGTAAGTATAACCTCAAGCTAAATCCAGCCAAATGTGCTTTTGGCGTCAAATTAGGTAAGCTTTTAGGATTCCTAGTGAGCAATAGAGGCATTGAGCTGGATCCTGCCAAGATAAAAGCCATCACTGAGATGCCAGTACCTCGAACCGAGAAGGAGATACCCGGGTTCTTGGGAAGGATCAATTTCATAAGTAGGTTCATTTCCCAGCTCACAGCAACTTGTGAACCCATCTTCAAGCTACTAAGGAAGAATTCCTCCACCAAATAGAATGAGGATTGTCAGAAACCCTTATTTGCCATCAAGAAGCAGCTGATCGAAGCACCAGTCTTGGTACCCCCAAGGGACAGAGATCCCCTATTTATGTACCTGTCCGTCAATGCCAAAGCAATGGGCTGTATGCTAGGACAGAAAGATGATAGTAGTAAGGCGAGAGCCATCTACTACATCAGAAAAAGATTCAGCAGTGGCGAACAGAAGTACACCCTGATCGAGAAAACCTGCTGTGCGTTAGCATGGGCTGCCATGAGGTTATAATATTTTTTGTATGGGCACAAGACCTACCTCATATCCCGCATGGATCCGCTGAAATACGTATTCAAGAAGCCAATGTTGAATTATCGACTGTCCAAATGGCAGTTGATCCTGCAACAGTTCGACATTATCTACGTGACTCAGAAGTCCATCAAAGGTCAAGGCATTGCAGATCAACTAGCCGAATCACCATCAGGTGGGTTCAAACTTCTAGAGACTTATTTTTCAGATGATGGGATCATGACGATTCAGTAAGGTCTCCAAGAAAATGCAGTCCAACCATGGAAAATATATTTTAATGGAGCAGTAAACATGGAAGGTGTCGGAGCTGGGGCAGTCCTTATCTCTAGTACGGGAGAACAATATCCTGTGGCCACCAAGCTTTAGTTTGTCAACACCAACAACACGGCTGAGTATGAAGGCTGCATAATGGGGTTGAAACTAGCCCAATCCATGGGTATCAAGAATTTATTGGTCTTTGGAGATTCTGAATTGGTCATCAGACAAACCACTGGGGCATATCGCACTAAAGAACTACATTTGCCGCCCTATCATCGGTAGGTCGTCAAAATATCCATAGAGTTTGAAGACATAACTTTCATCCATATTCCTCGGGGTAGGAATGACTTCGCTGATGCATTGGCGACGTTGGCTTCCTTAATCCGCATATCCGATTGGAGTGGGATTCCCGACATCAAATTCACAAGCCAAAAGGTTCCGATATACGGGAATTATATTGGAGAAGTATCAGATGAAATACCTCCTATCAAACAGCCTTGGTATCAAGACATCAAAGAATATCTCCGAGATGGATCTACACCCGCTGGAACAAGCCAATCCGAGCGGAAGCGGATTCATAACATGGCCATGAAATTCTATCTGAGCGGAGATACACTCTATAAGAGGGATACTGGAATAGGGCTCTTAAGATGCCTTGATAAAGAACAGGCCCAGAGATTGATGAATGAAGTCCACAGTGGAATCTGTGGTTCATATATAAGCGGTCATCTGCTGGCCAAGAAGATATTGAGAACAGGGCATTATAGGATCTCTCTCAAAGCTGACTGCAATGACCACGTCAAGAGGTGCTACCAATGTCAAGTTCATAGAAATACCATCCACGCTCCTCCAAATGAGCTACACAATATGAGTTCGCTATGGCCTTTCTCCATATGGGGAATGGATGTGATAGGCCCAGTGGAACCCAAAGCCATCAGTTGTCATCGATTCATCTTCACCATGATCGATTACTTCACTAAGTGGGTTGAAGCTGCCACTTTTCCCAAAGTCACCAAAGAGGTCATCATTGGTTTCATCAGAAATAATGTCGTCTGTCAATATGGACAACCGGAGGTGATCGTATCAGACAATGCCAAGAACCTAAATAATCAGATGATGAGAGAACTATGCAGTAAGTTCCACATCAAACATCTCAATTCCATCATCTATCGGCCCAAGATGAATGGTGCTGTTGAAGCGGCCAACAAGAACATTAAAAAGATCATGCATAAAATGTCCGCTAATCACAAAGAATGGCCTGACCTGTTGCCTCTAACCCTGTTGGCATACAGGACGTCAATGCACACTTCTACTGGGGCTACCCCCTACTCATTGGTATATGGCATGAAAGCAGTACTTCCCATAGAAGTAGAAATGGAGTCCCTAAGAGTATTAATAGACGCTCAGATGGAGGAAAACCAGTGGTTGTTAGATCGGTACCACCAACTGTCCTTAATAGATGATGTAAGACCCCAAATTTATGAATAAAGATTTAATTTTCTTTATATATTATTTTGAAATAATAAGGTGTTGATTTGATAAATGTGATAAGTTATGGGTAAGATGTGCAAAGTTTACAAAGTAAGCAAGTGGTTATAAAATATTCGTTGTGTCGGGGAATATTCATTTGGTCGAGGAATATTCTTTTTATCGAAGAATATTCGTACGACGGTGCAGTCATTGGTGGACCCCACAACGGATTGAATGTCGGATATAGAAAGCGACAAAAATAACCTTTTTACAAAAATAACGGTAAAACTTTTATCGTTAAAACTGTTGAAATACCCGGTGGTTAAAATACAGTAATACGCGGTGTTGCATAGTGGCACACGGTATTGCACAGTAATTCTAATTATTAATTCTTACGTAAGAAGTCACCCATTCAATAATTGTTACAGTAATTACTGTTCAATAATTTATATTATTGATTCAATAATTACTACATTGATATTTTATATTAGTGATTCAATAATTGTCACTACACAGTATTTTATATTATCAGATCAATAATTTATATTATTTGAATAATATTATTAGATACCATTATTAGCAATGTCTAAGGAAGTTCTGTCTAGGAGGGGTTATTTAATTGCGCGCCAGTAAAGAGAAATCCTTATCGGAAGGCCTCCTCTTTCCTGGGAACGACCTGGTTGTCATTATTGTGGTTCTGTAATATTATTTGTGAATAATAATTATTGATAAAAATGATAAGTAAATATTTATTCAATGTGGATTTAAACGGAGAAATTTTTAGTAAAAGTGACAATTATCGAGAAATAATATTTTATCTGTTCTGATAAAATAATTCATTCAAATATACATATTATTATAATATTACATTATAAGTATATAATGTGATAATATAATAATACAATAATGATGATATTTTTTTACAACAACTTCACGATATATAAATAAACATGTGGTAGAATTCATTATTTCAAAAATGGAGGCTTTGAAATTTTGAGTGTGTTAAAGATTTTTAAGAGTGATGAGTGTGAAAAAGCAATCCGTATGTAAACTTGGGTCATTTTTTCGTGCAGAATTTGGAAAAACTTTCTTCTACAAAGTTGTAGAGAATTAAATTTTATATGAAATGGATATAAGGTTCATTTTTTTCTGATAAAAGGGCTATTTATTATGAATTATTAAAGTTCCAGAATATTGAGTCTGAATTGATTTTTGGTAGAAGAGAACAAATTGAATTTGAACTCTTATGATGCAAACAATGATGTCATCGGAGCGATGAGGTAAGTATTGATGTCATCGGAACCATGAGATAAGTAATGATGTCATAGGATCGATGATGTAAGCGATGATGTTATAAATTATGGCGAAAATACTATTTTACCCTTACTTTGCCAAGCCTATAAATAGAAGCTCATTTCTTCATTATTTCTCACCAATTCACAAAAGCTATAGAGAGAGAAAGTATAGAGAGAGTAAGAGAGAAAGAAGAAGACTATTCTGCTATTACACTAGTGCAGTCTCCAAATTTTTTTTAAGGTAAGGGGTATTATTTTTTTCGTATTCATGAAGAGAGTTATTTTCTTTCAATACTCGTAAGGGTTGTTATTCCATTCTTTATTATTCTGTTGAAATAGCCTGTCTACGCGGACTACCGCATGCATGGTGAAATCCTGTTGTTATTCCATTCTTTATTATTCTGTGGGAATAACCTGTCTACGCGGACTATCGCATGCCTGGTGAATAACCATTCGTATTCAGTTGTTATTAAATTGTGAAAATAATCTGTCTGAGCGGACTACCACCTGACGGGTGAAAATCCAATTGCAGTTTCGTATATTGTTTCATTTTAGATTCCTAACTCTAAACTTACTACGGTAAGTATTGCTTCTATAATTCCTGAAATGATCAGAAATTCCTTGAGTTTTGCGCTTTATCTAATATCATTTCACTGGAATATTGGTCTGAACTTTCTTGTGAAATTTTTATCTTTTCATGTCGAGTTACTATTCACGAGTTACTATTCATGAGTTACTATTCACGGGGTACTATTTATGGTAAAAAAATATTTTTTTCCTTCCAAATCATCTTTGATTGGATCCAGGTTTTGATCTTTATTCTTGAATTCTGGATAAATTCTCTAATATTTGTCCTTTATCTCACTTGATTCGTTATTCGTATTGTTTTTCATCATCCTCAGTTCTAAATGGTGATATAACTGAATATCTTTGGTCTGTAGTGCAAATATGAATGATTACTTGATGAATATCTTTGGCCTGTAGTGCAAAGATGAATGATTACCTAATAAATATCTTTGGCCCGTAGTGCAAAGATGGACAAGTGTTGAGATGAACATGACCAACTGGTGATACAAATGAATATCTTTGGCCCGTAGTGCAAAAGATGAATATTTGATTTGAGATGTATATTGATTGATGTTATAGGGATAAAATATTGATGATAGAATTTTAAATCAAAGAAGATAGTAGACATCATTCTCTACTTAACTCTTCTAATGAATTGTTATTTTCGCTGCGAATATTGATCTAAAACTTGTTGTCCATAATATTTTATCTGATTTATTGAAGGCTAACGATAATTTATTTTTCATTATCTTAGTCATAATATTCTTTACTGGGCTAGTTGAGCTCACCTTTTTCTTCCATTATTCTCTTCAGAAAATGAGAATATCGCAGGTACTAGTCGGGGAATGGTGTGATGGTCCGAGTTAGAGCTGTAGAAGTTCTCACTATTTTTTTTTGTAAAATAGTGTGATAATAAATGTAATGAAGACTTAGTTTGAATGTTTATATTTTCTACATGTCTGTATTGACACTCACAGTTGTGTGGTCGTATTTTGCTCGACCGTTTGATATGAAAGATTGTATTTGGATTTTGTACCATGTATTTGGCGACTCAGAATGGGTTGGGTTGATTAGACCAATTCTGGGGGCATCACAGTTGGTATTAGAGCCATAAGTAAAGAGCCTCGAGCCTCTATCTGGTGACTCCATGTGTGGGATGCACCGAAGCCAGACTCTCTGTAGGGGACACCGTGAATAACGGTGGCAAACTAATAGATATCATTGTGAGGTGCTGTCCAAGGTTGGGACATGAGTCACAGTTGGTATCATAGCTTAGGGATATGATCTCTGGCGGAGATCTGGGAATAGAACTAGGAGGGGAGAGATGAGTAAAATCCTTCGCTAGTGTGTGTCTTACCTAAGCTTATTTGGTATTTAATTGGTTGTTTGGAACCTAGGGTTAATATGTGATATGTCAATTTGTTTAATTAACCCTTATTTTATGGCAGTATTTAAGAATGGTAGCTGAAAATCTAAACAATGGAGTGAATGAAACCGTTAAGACACCTTTAATCACCAATCAGGAGAACGTGCAACAAGAAGGCTATATTCCTCCTTGAAACGACACCATCGATCAAACGATGAACGATGGGATGTTTAGAAGCTTTTTGTAGTTCATGCAAAACCAGACGAGGGAGACTCATGTTCATAATACAGGTGGAAATAACAACTCGCGGCTTGTCACTACCAAGCAGTTCAAAGAGTTGGGACCACTAGAGTTTCAGGGAAAGCCAGATCCAATCAAGGCAGAAAATTGGATTAAGCAAATTACCAAGATATTTGATTTCTTGGGATACACGGAGGAACAGAAGGTTCCATTCGTCACGTTTATGTTCCGTGGAGAGGCAGATTATTGGTGAGAATCTGTGAAACGTACCCAGCCTGCCGCACTCAAGATGTCTTGGGAAGCATTCTAGAAACTGTTCAATGACAAGTACTTTCCCGAAAGTATTCGTCATATGAAAGAGGTAGAGTTTATTAAACTGGAACAGAACAACATGTCTGTGTCCCAGTACGAGGCTAAGTTCGCGGAATTATCCCGGTTTGCATCTCATTTGGTGGAGAATGAGAAACGTATGACGCGGATGTTTCTGAGAGGTTTGAAACCCAAAATTTGTCAATACCTCATTTCTCACAATTTTTTTCTATATTCAGATGTTGTGAACATGGCTCAATTATTAGAGCGAGATAATGAGTCTGTTCAACCAAAGGACAACTAGAGTCGTACCGGTGGCAGCAGTCATCGGAACAACGATAACCGGCGAGGAAAAAATTATCAGGCTAGAAATGGTAATCACTTCGGTGGTAATCATGGCCAGGATAATAAAAGAAGTGAGTCGGGGAGAGATTTTAAAAAGAGAAGGTACAACAATGACAACGTGAAGATGTCGACAGCAGCACCAGCATCAACAACCGTTTTTAGGGGAGGAGAACGACAACCGATCGTATGCTATAGATGCGGAGAAGAGGGACACATCAGTCCAAACTGCACACAACATTCCAAGGTATGTTATAACTGTGGAAAGGAAGGTCATATAGCTCGAGATTGTCCTGTAGCGAAACCAAGTCCAGCTGGGGTGGTGGTTCCAAAGGCTGTTCCGGACAAGTCAAAGTTGGTGGTTCCTAGAAGAGCGTTTGTCGTGACTACCCAAAATACGAGGAACCCAAATGAATTTTACACGGGTTAGTTAATTGCACACTTTTGCGAAGTCTATACCTTATTAGATACCGGATCTACCCATTCTTTTATTTCACCTACTTGTGCTCAACGTTTGAACTTGACTTCTGAGAAATTAGACTTTAACTTATCTGTTGAAACTCCGTTGGGGGAAACCTTCGTTACATCTATAGTTTACAAATCTTGCTTGATTCAAATTGGCACCCTCACCCTACCTGTTGATCTTATATCTTTAAAAATACTTGCATTTGATGTGATTTTAGGAATTAACTGGTTAACCATTTATCATGCCAAAATTGATTATTTTCGTAAGGTTGTTATTTTCATATTCCTAACCAACCTGTTGTGCTAATTCAAACCACCAAACCACTAAAATCAATCAATGTCATTTCAAGTCATAAAACTATTCGTTTATTGAAAAACAGATGTCAAGATTTCTTAGCCCATGTCACTGATTTAAATCAGAATACATCAGATTTGAATGATATTTTTGTTGTTAATGAGTTTCCTGATGTATTTACCGAAGAACTTCTCGATCTACCCCCAGAACGTGAAGTTGAATTCTTTATTGACCTTGAGCCCGGTACAAAACCCATTTCTAGAACCCCATATTGAATGACTCCTATTGAACTTCAGGAGTTAAAGGTCCAACTACAGGAGTTGTTAGACATCGATTTTATTCGTTCTAGTACGTCTCCTTGGGGTGCTCCTGTTTTATTTGTAAAGAAGAAACGGGAGTATACGACTATGAATTGACTATCGGGAGTTGAACCATGTCACCATCAAGAATAAGTATCCGTTACCTCGCATTGATGACCTGTTCGACCAGTTGCAAGGTGCGTATTTCTTCTTAAAGATCGATCTCCGTTTTGGATATCATCAGTTAAAGATTAGAACTGATGACATTCCAAAGACTGCCTTTAGAACTCGATACGCACATTACAAATTTCTACTTATATCTTTCGTATTGACCAATGTCCATGTTGCGTTCATGGACATGATGAACCAAATATTTGAGAAATATTTGGATCATTTCGTGGTTGTCATTATTGATGACATCCTAATATACCCTGAAAGCCTCAAATATTTTTTCACCGAGAACGAACTCAATATGCGACAATGACGTTGGTTGGAGCTGTTGAAAGATTATGACCTTACCATCCAATACCATCCTGGAAAAGCGAATGTGGTAACTGACGCATTGAGTAGAAGATCATATGCAGGAACGAATGCGATGTTTTCAAGGCCTATTTTGTGTGATTTACAAAAAATAGAGATAGAGTTCAAGACTTCAGGGACCCACGTGTTGATGTCAAGTATACGCGTAGAACCATCTTTAATTGATAAAGTTAAAGCTGCTCAAGCTACAGATTTGGAGCTGATGAAGATGAAGAAGAAGGTGCAAGAGGGTGCTATTCTTGAAGTAAGAATCGATGAAGAAGGAATACTTCGAGTCAACTACAGACTTTGTGTTCCTAACGATTCCGATTTGAAGTATAAAATCATGATGGAGGCACATAACACACCATTTGCAATCCATCCTGGAAGTACCAAAATGTATCATGATCTTCGACATACATTTTGGTGGAGCAATATGAAGAGAGAGATCGCAGAGTTTATCTCGAGGTGTTTAATGGGTAAACGTGTTAAAGCGGAGCATCAAGTGCAAAAGGGTCAGTTTGCAGAAAGCTATGGGCACCGATTCACGATTCATTGGTCCATTTGAGATCCTTGACTGAGTAGGAAAGGTGGCCTATAAACTCGCTTTACCTCCAAGAATGTCTCGTGTTTATAACGTTTTTTCACATATCCGTGCTTCGTAAATATGTGAAGGACCCAAACCACATTATTGAATTAGAAACAGACGAGATAGCCGAAGATTTAATGTATGAGGAGGTACCTATCAAGATCTTGGATAAGAAGGAACATGTTCTACGCTCAAAGGTTATACCTCAAGTCAAAGTTTTATGGAGAAACCATAATATTAAGGAAATGACCTGGGAGTTAGAATCGGAAATGAAAGCAAGGTATCCTCACCTCTTCGACAGACCAGGTACGTACGTCAATTTCGAGGACGAAATTTCATAAGGAGGGGAGGTTGTAAGACCCCAAATTTATGAATAAAGATTTAATTTTTTTTATATATTATTTTGAAATAGTAAGGTGTTGATTTGATAAATGTGATAAGTTATGGGTGAGATGTGCAAAGTTTACAAAGTAAGCAAGTGGTTATAAAATATTCGTTGTGTCGGGGAATATTCATTTGGTCGAGGAATATTCTTTTTGTCGGAGAATATTCGTACGACGGCGCAGTCATTGGTGGACCCTACAACGGATTGAATGTCGGATATAGAAAGCGACAAAAATAACCTTTTTACAAAAATAACGGTAAAACTTTTACCGTTAAAACTGTTGAAATACCCGGTGGTTAAAATACAGTAATACGCGGTGTTGCACAGTGGCACACGGTATTGCACAGTAATTCTAATTATTAATTCTTACGTAAGAAGTCACTCATTCAATAATTGTTATAGTAATTACTGTTCAATAATTTATATTATTGATTCAATAATTACTACATTGATATTTTATATTAGTGATTCCATAATTGTCACTGCACAGTATTTTATATTATCAGATCAATAATTTATATTATTTGAATAATATTATTAGATACCATTATTAGCAATGTCTAAGGAAGTTCTGTCTAGGAGGGGTTATTTAATTGCGCGCCAATAAGGAGAAATCCTTATCGGAATGCCCCCTCTTTCTTGGGAACGACCTGGTTGTCATTATTGTGGTTCTGTAATATTATTTGTAAATAATAATTATTGATAAAAATGATAAGTAAATATTTATTCAATTTAGATTTAAACGGAGGAATTTTTAGTAAAAATGACAATTATCGAGAATGAATATTTTATCTGTTCTGATAAAATAATTCATTCAAATATACATATTATTATAATATTACATTATAAGTATATAATGTGATAATATAATAATATAATAATGATGATATTTTTTTACAACAACTTCACGATATACAAATAAACATGTGGTGGAATTCATTATTTCAAAAATGGAGGCTTTGAAATTTTGAGTGTGTTAAAAATTTTCAAGAGTGATGAGTGTGGAAAAATCATCCGTATGTAAACTTGGGTCATTTTTTCGTGCAGAATTTGGAAAAACTTTCTTCTACAAAGTTGTAGAGAATTAAATTTTATATGAAATGGACATAAGGTTCATATTTTTCTGATAAAAGGGCTATTTATTATGAATTATTAAAGTTCCGGAATATTGAGTCTGAATTGATTTTTGGTAGAAGAGAACAAATTGAATTTGAACTCTTATGATGCAAACAATGATGTCATCGGAGCGATGAGGTAAGTAATGATGTCATCGGAACGATGAGGTAAATAATGATGTTATAGGATCGATGATGTAAGCGATGATGATGTCATATGAAGGATAGAGGATTACCTTCGAAGGAACAGAACAAATGCCCTAGAGGCAGAAAATTCAAAGGAGGGTATGACAATAATGTAAAAATTAGATGCGATCCAATATCAAGTAACTCTACTGGCTAATCTGGTAGTGCGCCAACATCAGGATACAAGGCAGCATTTCACTCAACTATCAGAAAGCCAAGAGAAAGAGGAGGATATTCAGAATGTAAGCATATCTCCCTCCAAGATCAGCCATTTGAATGAAGAAGAGCAAAGCAGGTCGAATGGACGAGAAAGGTGGAATGATAAAATTACCAGAAGATCTCGACAAAGGAAAAATAGTCCGGATGAATTCGAATTCCCAAAGAGGACATATCAAGAGACATTCCAAACACGAGCAAACCTTCGAAATCCTATGGCACCGAGAGTCGGGGAGAGTCGACGGAGAAGGGTATTCACACCTTTAGGGGACTCATTGGAAAATATGTTGGCATTAATGGTTGCGCAGAGAAAGATTACTGAGTTGCTACCTCCTAACAAGCCCGAAACGAAAAGTTATGATGCCACCAAGATATGTCGTTATCATTCTAACTCACCTGGACATGCAACTGAGGAATGCTGGTCTCTAAAGCACAAAATCTAGGACCTCATTGAAAATGGAGAACTACCGATAGAAGTCCCCATGACCAGAAAAGGCGAAATGAAAATAAAGAGCTCAAGATGTCCACTCGAAACGGGCAGGTCAAAGGATGTGACGGCTATGAGCACCAATTCTGGCAGAACACAAGGTGGGCCGGTCCTAATTATGGGAATGACTGAGGAGACAAAAGAATCTCCCAATGAAGTTCATCCACCATTATCAAATATCTTGTTGCCCAAAGCAAACAACTACATTCTTGACCTTATCCTTCTGGAAGATGAGGAGGAGATACTGATCCTTCCCCGTGTGGAAAAAGCCCAAAATGAAAGTTCCTTGCGAGAGATACAACATCAGTGCGAGGGGGATTTCATACTCAAATCCTCTCAAGCCTATGAGGAAGGTGAAGGAGAAGATAAAGTGAAAGGTGGTGAAATTGTTAAGGAAGCCAACCCATCGAGGAACCTAGAGTTTATACCTTTCTGCGACGAGTCTAGTTTGAGCCCTTCTTAAAGGGATATGCTGATTCAGGAGGCGATCAAGTTATGGCCGAAATTGAAGATATTCAGAGCCAAGAGGCAACCTCTATCACAAGCCTCAAAGGCAACATAACCACGGACGACTGGACTATTAGGCCTCAGCTAGCCAAGAAGACGTAGATCCAGAGGAAAGTTGTGAGTTCCAGGGGATGATGGGATGTTATCACTTGCTTAGCCTTATGCCTTTTCCATGCATATAGAAAAAAAATAAAATAAAAAATCAAAAAATAAAAAAAAATAAAAAAAATAAAAAAATAAAAAAAATTAAAAATCGAGCCTTTCAAGCCAAAAACGTGAACTACAAAAGACCTGATCTCCCTCAACCCGGGAGTACGTAGGCAACCATCTTGGTGCGGTCAAACCAAACCAAAAAATTCAAAAACCCTCGAATCCCAACACAAAAATTCAAAAACCTATCAAACCAAACTCAAACCCCAAAAGAGACCCTTCTCAAGCCTCTCACATAAAAATAGGAACTACGAACGACCTGATCTCCCTCAACCCGGGAGTACGTAGGCAACCATTCCTGGTGCGGTCTGACCTTCAGAAAAAAAAAAAAACAGTCCCAAGACACCGAATCTTCTAAAACTCAAATTCTATCAAACCTCCTTGTCAACAAGCCCTGCTGAGGAAAATCAAAGCTGGACTCTGAACACGTGGATAAGCGGGATAACAGTGCCAACATGGCATCTCTCTGAAGATAGAGGAGCAGATGTAAGTGTGACACCCCCAAATTCGGGTACTTCGTTTCCACATGATTTGGTGTTCACTTTCTAATATAACATACATCTACCCAATATAACTTCAAAATAAATTACAACCTTTATTTAGAATAATAAAATCTCCCTTAAACAAGGGTTACAACTTTCTCAAATAAATCCCAGGGTTTAATCTAACCTTGACATAAATAATAAAGTGCGGAAATAAAAACATAACATAAGAGTCTTATTACAATCATTCCAAATAATTAAACAAGTCTTCACTTGTTTAGCTTCCCTTTGCCTTTACTCGTTGATGGGGCATCAACATTTTCAACCTTAGCTGCAATGATTATTTAATATGCAAGAGTGAGCAAACAACAGCTCACTGGAGTTTAACAATAATAAATACATGAGAGGATATCTTTAAAAAGTTTTGAATAACTTAGCTTACTTCAACCATAAAGAATTGAATATTAATTCTCTATCAACATTAAAATTCGAATATAGAATACATCTAAGGGTTGTAAGACCTTTGAACCCTTGTCCTAGGTTATAAATATTTCTATTTAAACCATTAACAGTCAATAAGACTATGGACCTTTACTCGTACTTAGGGGGATCAGCCCTTCGTACCATGTATTGCGCACAAATATCTTAACACTTCCGTATAGTAACCTCCCCTAATAAATAGGGTTGTTTAACTCAGTATTTGAATACAAGTCCGCACCAAAGGAAGTTTGGTTTGGATAAGCTTACAAGGGTAATTTAGAATTCAAGTTCATCAATGAAGAATTAGTTGAATCAACTTCCAATAGTTCATAAATAAAAGAATTATGAACTAATATATGCCTTAGAATTAAACTTAAAGTATTTAAAAGATAACCTGGATCTTACTTGAACAATAAGTTAATACCACTTCAATTAAATAAATAATTGTCTAATACAGAATTGAAAAGGACATTCTCAGCAATGAATATATGAACTCAAAGAAATTGCATAGAATTAACAAGTTTAGGGTTTAGAAGACTTGCCTTAAGCGCAAGCTACTTAACACAATCACGTACTTTAACACTTCCTATATACATTCAATCATAACAACCTAAATTAGTTAATACATAACTAATTCACATAAGTGGTTAACCCTCATAGTTAACTCACTCTACTTAAATAAATAATAATCAACTCTCATATAGTTAATCACATCACATAAACATACTCGCATAAATAAATCAATTATGTATTTAGCTAAATTATAATTAAACAATTATAATTTAAACACTTAATCTAATTATAATTACTTAAATTATAATTACCTCTTAAATTATAAACAATTATAATTTAAAATCAATTAAACTACTTCATGCATTATAATTAATCATGTATTTATCAATTTATAATTCATAATTAGACATGCATTTATTAAATTACAATTACATTAATTATAATTAATATCTAATAAATCAATTTTTATACATTATAATTTAATAAAATCATAATTTAAATTAATCATTTGCTCTTAATTATAATTAATCAAATTATAATTAAGTAATTCATATCACAATTATACAATTATAATTTAGATATTCCATTAGGTTTTCAAAACTCTTTTATTTTCCAAATATGAAACTATCGAATTTATGCCAACACATGTATATTAACTGGATACATGCTCATCATCATAAACCATTTAACTTAAGCTAGAATAAAAACTGCACAATCCAATCGAACCAACTCACTGTCTCAGCACGGCCAGCGGCGCAGCCACAGACCTTGGCACCGGCGCAGCTGTGTAGGTGTTAAGTATGTGAAAGGCAGCCGGCGCAGCTGCGCTGCTTCTGATTGTGTTACCGGCGCAGCTGCGCAGGAACACTGACAGAGGCAGACAGTAACGGTACCCTGCTTCACCGATTAACCCATACAATAAGCCAACAATCGATAATTGCAAGCTACTGGAACAATGTATAGCACATACTTGAGACAATACACACATATAACATGTTTCCAAACACAAAAACCATCTAAACAACAATAATCAAAAGTTTTCGAAATCAAATTTGATATTTTTTATAAAACTCATATTTCCTCCAAAATAATTCTCTGTAATTCAAATTCTTCACCAATTTAAATTACAATACATGCATTATTATCATGACTGAAGATAGCATTACGAAAATATTCCAAATAGGCATATTGACACACAATTGAATCATACTTTTTACTCTAAAACTCAACCAAATATATAACTTTCATAAGAACACATATCCTCCATTAGAACATGTTTATATAATCAATTTGATTTCTGAAAATTATTGTTTATCGCATACACTTCATATATAAACCACATGAATCCATTCTATATCAACAATCCATGATTATACAATTCCACGAAAACTTGATTTTAACATAGACTGAATATGAAACATATAACCTGAGTTCTATAACAATTTAAAGATTATAGATGGTACCTTTTGCTAATAGGTTGACAGAGAAGATGATGTGAGTTTGATTCTAGCAATTCTTCCTCCTTTTTTCTCTTCTTCTCCAACCCCTCTCTGCTCTCTCTTTTCTTCTTAGTTCTTAGACTTAGGCTTAAACTAACGTAGTTTTTCCTTACGTAGTATATAGATATATAACTGATGTATCAATAATATACGTATTAACTAATACTTAATAACTTAATTAAATTAACAGTTATAAAATTTGAATTTGAATAGCTATAAGGCCATGTTTGGCAAACCCTTTATTTAAAAAAAACCAAATTTTTGTAACTAAGGCCCCGTTTGGTAGAAATAGGTTTAAATCAAATACAAGGGCCTTGTTTGGCAAAATAATTTAAAATCCTTTTCTTTATTTTAATAAATCATTTTAACACACTCTTTAATGTCACACTTTAATTAATTAAATCCTTTAACATCTAATTTAATCAATTAAAATCCAACATTAATTAATTCACATAAAAATTATCACATAATTATAATTACTCACTAATTATAATTTATGTAACACTTCATCACATAATCCATCTAATTTAATTATCTCAATTAAACTACAACTCTACTATAAAATTAATATACATCAATTTAAATAAATTATTAAACATTCATTTAATAATTTATAACACTTAATTAAATCACTTCCACAACATCACATAATTTATTTATTTAACTCAACAAATAAATCACATAAAATATTAATTTAACTCAATAAATATTAAAAATTATCATATAAAATCTCAATCGTTACAGTAAGCTCCTAACCCTCGGTCTCCATACGAGCCAGAACATCCACTGCCATCTGTATACTATGGCCTCGTCCCTCTCAACAAAAGCAACGTCCGAGACAACTAATGCCTCATCAATCACCTCAAAGCTGAATCACGAACAGATTGAACCTCCTCAATCTCCTCAAAGGCTGCATCTCCGGCAGACCAGACCTTATCTCTCTCCTCAAGAGCTGCATCTCAGATAGATTGAGCCTCGTCTCTCTCAACCAATGCTGCATCCTGAGTGGCTCTAGCCTCATCTTTATCAGCAAAACCTGTATCCCTGCTAGAAAGGGCTGTCAACACCAACGCCCTAGCCCAATCTCTCTCGAAGGTCATCCTAGCCAATGAATCTGCCATAGCTGGATTTGTCATAGCAGGGATGCTCAGCGGGTCGCTAACTAAAGCTGCTATTAGACCCACAAATAAATCATCCTTAGTAGGAGAATCAAGATCCTCCATAGGTTCCTCCACATCAGAATCAATACTCGGAGCTGACTGGGTAGCCGCAGCCAATGCGATATTGGATTCCAACCATGCCAAATACTCTAGAGAACGATCTGGATGGCTAGTAGATAAATCATCCCTCTCCCTATGAGTCCAACACTCATAAGTCCTGATCAAGTCAGTTGACGACAAAGATGAATCTAATATTCGATGATCCATACCCTTTTAAGGCTATAAAATTGATCAAACTGGCCCATGAGTGCCAGCAGATGATGTGCGATCAACCCTCTCAAACCCGCTAGGGGAAAATAATTCATGCCGACTGCATGAGTGATAAAGCTGTGAGTGGAGCTAAGTCCTGAGCGTAGCAAGATCGAAAATGGATGCTCGATCTCTGATAAAAGGCCCACCATGATGCCGCATATGAACACTCCACTGGCTGGAAGGAATACGACATGAATATCTCATGGGTAAAGCAATACCCATGGTGTCTGAAGGTGCCGATCGAACTCAAAAGCGTCATGAACTATACGTATAGCAGAATGACGCTACCTTTGAGAAACCCCGCTGGATGGGAGTGGCAGAAAGTAGCCGACCTCAAAGTTTCGGTTAATATAGTCGGCAAAATCGTACAACCCTTTTGGAGGACACGAACCACTACCGTCAAGCCAGTATCTAAGTGGTCCATATATAGGGGCAGGTATAGATAAGCAGTGATGCACATCAACATAACCTCCACTCGTGCAAATTGCCACTCATCTGTCGGAATAATAAAATCCCCAAAGAATCGCTCGTAGCTGTCCAACCTACCAAAGCGATCAATCAAAAAGTCCATGGACACTACATGTCCAAAAATAACCTCCGCAGTGACGAAACTGCGTCTCAGACCAGTTATGGTCATGAACGGTCGTCTCATATCACTACTAGTTTTCCTGGCACAGGGCATATTTAATGCCAAACCCGTGAGGCACTTATACTCCTCCAGCATAGGAGTCAATTCATGAAGGCCAAATCTGAAAAGCCTACATCCAAGAAAGACACTTAAGATCGATGACACATGTTGAGAGGACCAAACGACACCTCAATGTTGTTCCATCAAATCCCAAGCAAGTTTAAAAAGAGAAAGACATCGATACATCAAGACGACCAGTTATAGGGATGAAATGGAAATCATCATAGGATGCAACCTGTCAGCAGCTCATCACTTCTAATGTATGAGAAAACCTGATCTCCTTTGACCCACAGAAGCACATGGGCTACCTTCGTGGCAAAGTCTATCTCATACCCGATGATGTATTCCTCGAGCAAAAGGCCACGGTTTAAACCTCACAGATCAAGCCAAACCCAGTTAAAGCCATCAACCAAGCTGAACTCTTAGGTCCAATTCATTGGAGTCTGAAGGCATCTCGACATCAAAGTTAGGACAACCACACAATGATATATCAAGCATAAACATCAGCAAAGACCTTCGAAGAGCTGACACCCTCAATCTAAAACCTTCATCAAATCAGAAGAAAGGTTATCAAATCCAATTACTCCTACAAATTAAAAACAATGATTGGGGCATCAAAGTAATAAAGCCAAAATCCACTACCTGTTCAGCATAGGGGTCATGTTGTACAAAAGCTCTTGCGATCTCAGCATCTTATCAGCCCATTTGTCAAACATACAACAAAGCAATCACCCCGTATGATAAGCAAGACTGGGGCAATTTCAGAATCGACGACAACCCGATGTTGGGGCCCTTACAACAAGACTGTAAATTTCAGAAATCGCGACAATTCAATACTGGGGCATTTATCAACCATCCAATGAAAATGCACCAGTCAGCACCATCAGCATGGTCTATCATCATCCAAGCTTCCATCATTGACGATCCGGTATGATCAATCAGTCTTTTCCAATCATAATTTTCTTAGAATACTGCGATCCATTGATAAGGTACGACTCTTTCATCTCTTTATTTGCTTTCAACTTCTATTTACATGCATTGGCAGGGGTATACATGTTAAGTATAGATAAATCTTGCGTAAGAATCTTGGAAAAAGGTTTTAAAAAGGAAAAAGATTTTTGCTTAACTTGTTATGAATTGGATTAATTTCGATAAGCGTCCGTGGAGCGAGAATCACGGGAACAATCAGAGGATTAAGACTATTCAACCTTTTGATTAGGCATGGCATCCTAGTTCAAAGCGCTTTTTGGAACAAACTTGACCTTATATGCATATCTGCACTTTGCGATCACCCTAACTCTTAGTTGTGGGGTATAAAGCTATAGCGACAAGGATGACAATTAGTAGCCAGCCTAATGTCTCGAATCATGGAATGGGTTACTCGAGTTATTAAGCCCGAGGGGTGTCTTTACACCTGGTGCCCTAAAGCTATCTAGTTTGGGAGCCACCGGCCCAACGCTCATTACATGGGTAACTTAATGCCTAAGAAAATGAGCATTACAAGAAGTCAAAACCTGAGCAGATCCGAATCGTGGCCTAGGTTACTCGAGTAATTAAGACCGAGGGATGTCTCTACACCTGGTGCCCTAAAGCCATCTAGTTTGGGAGTCACCGGCCCAACGCTCGCTAGATGGGTAATTTAGAGCATAAGAAAATAAATCTTGTACAGGCTCAGGCGAAGATCAAATAGAGTAGTCCGCCTAACTTGTCTCAAAGTCTGGCCTTTTTTACTCGTGCCAGTATACCCTAAGGGGTATCTTAACACCTAGTGCCCTAAAATCGTTTGGTTTAGGAGTCATTAGTCCAAAACTCGTTACATGGGTAACCCTGAAAAGCCTAAGAAAATGAGACAAAGTTAAGCGAGGAAAGTGGAAAAATCTTGCAAAAAAATGAAATCATCTAGAGTCATAGAAGAGAAACCCCTGCTAAGGGTTGCGTCACACATAGTGCACATGTCATATGATGTTAATCTTGTGAAGAGCAGTGTCTAGAGCGAAGATGAGGGGGAGGGAGATAAGTCTTTTGAATCTAATCTTACCCATAAAAAATGACCATGGATGCCTAAAAGTTTTCTTGCGATGTCATAACTTGTCAAACAAAAATTCTGATTCCTTTAAGAAAACTTCATTTCAAGATCTTTTAAAGCTTAGTGAATACAAGCATTCAATTTCATAAACTTTAACTTCAAATGCCTCATTCACAAGATCATACTAATCCCGGCGGCCCGAGCCATCAAAGCTTTTAGCATATTTCATTCAATGTACAGGAAATTGCTCACTCAGGATGTGGTCAACAAAGCAAGTTTCTTCTGTTCACCCCAGTAACAACTTGCAAAATGGCTGGGGCATTTCCAATTCCAAGAAATGGAAAGGATCTACTGCGGGACCAGGCTCCTCATCAAAAGGAAAGGGAGATTTCCTGAAAGAAATCAAGGTGACATATGTTTGTCCCTCCACAAAAAGGGAAAAATTCTCAAGAGAGTCCTTAACTCGAAAAAAATAGATGCTCGATGACAAAATGTCTGGCAAATGAAATCTACATCATCAAACGTGTCAACCTACGCCAAGTCCTCACAAAGCGAGGCCCCTACACCTAAATTCAAATCTGGGCAATGAAAGAACGGGTTACATCCTCCAGGACGTCAGCATCACCCGGGTCATCAGCCAAGCTAGATATAATCTAGTAGGGTCGCAAAGTAAAGAGCTCACCCTTTTTCATAATCAGTGATCAAACTATTGGCATCAATCCAGCGTAGCATCAAAGAAGGATCCGGTGATGTAGGACGTGGAACACTACTTCAGCGAAGATATCAGGATATCTCCTAATAAAGCCATCAGTGTTTGGACCACCAGAAGGACCAGCACCAAATCCAGATCCAGAAAATAGCATCCCCTGCGAGATCCTTATCAGAGACGACATTTGAAAGGGGAACATCCAAATCTGCTCTACGAATGACAATAGGAGCCATACGGAAGTTAGAGCTGATAAGCCTATCAAAATCCATGCCTGAAAAGAAACTCCAGATCACCTCAGAAAGGGTGACGTATGGTACTACATCAATTTAATTAAGTATATGCATCAACCTAGGAGAAATTAAGATCATCATGTCATGTCTGGTCTGCACATGTGCAACAAGCGCTACATCAGCGTACATCTTCATTAAAAAGTTAGGCATGCATACCCAGTAGAGTTAAATATGCATACACATTAAACACACAAACTCGATGAAAAAGTCTGCTACCGCTCGAGTAGGCATCGGGACAGTCCAATGATCAACCATTGTCCCTACCATTAGGGTAGGCACTGTTGCAAATTATCGGTGTAAGTTATCATCAGGATAGGCATCGGGAGCACCCACTGAAGTAACTCGGCAAAAGAGATATATCTCCAGTAGAGGAGCCTTTAGAAATGTACAACGACATCAGCCAAGAGATAATCTGCCCCCTGATAGTATAGACAGATTGGGGAAACCATTCGTCTTAAAACCACGATAACAGCAAAGGCTATCGTAAAGAACGTCATCCCCAGCAAAATGTGGGAAACATGTCAGTTCATCCTCATCAAACAAAGCATCGGCAACACCGATGGAAATCAAATCGTTCAAGTCAACACCAACATAGACATCAGCAACATTGATGAAAGTCAACCGTTGAGATCAGCCCCAACACAGGCACCGGCAGGCACCGGTAAAGGTAAGCGATATGCGATGCGATGCAATTGCGATGCGATTTGTGATGAGACGCGATTTGCGATGCAATATGTGATGCGATGCGATTAGCGATACGGTATGCGATATGCGAAGTACGAAATGTGATTTGCAAATATATGTTAACATTCATTGCATTGTGATGTGCATCATTAATATCTTGTCATATTAATATCTTTATCCTGTTCATTCCAATACATTACATAAACAAGATAAAGAGGGGCATCTGTAGACACTCAAATTTTTGTTTTCCTTTTACTAACACTGTAGGAGGGCAAAACTGTTTTTTTAACTCAACCCCGATCCCCAATATCGGTCTACCAACCTAAATTCGATCCCCCATATCGGTAAGCCTAAATTCGATCCCCAATGTCGGTAAACCTAAATTTGATCCTCAATGTCGGTACTCCAGCCAGCTCCAATCGTCAATCAGACCGTCTATCTAGCTCTAATCTTCAATCAGATCGTCTATCCAGCTCTGATCGTCAATTAGACCGTCTATCTAGCCCCGATCGTCAATCAGACCGTCAAATCATCCCCGATCTCAATATCTGTGACCACCCGAGAATTTACAAGATTTTAAATGATTAAAATAAAGGTTAAAGAGTAAAACCTAGATGGAAATGTGAGGATTTATTTAAAATTTTCAATTAGAACTTATATGGTTTCTTATTTGAATGAGAGTAAAGAAAATATAGGTTATTAAATTCCAAAACCCTAGAAAGTGTGAAGGAAAGTTAAGAATAAGGTATTACAATACTTATAAAAATTAATGTGAACTAAATGGTGTAAGAAATGTTATATAGGTGCATGTGGAAATTTTATTAAGAAATTAAAATTAACATGAAGAGATGCTATGAGGTTAAACGAAGATAGTATATGTATAGAAATATATATACTTAGTAAGGTGCTATATATTTTAGCAAGAGGAATGATGAATTACGTTAGGGATATGAAAATCAAGATAAAACTATGTTAGTAATTAGCATAGCTGGAATGTTGGTCTTGATTGGCAAATAAGAAGAGGAATAAGTATAAAGCTAATAGCTAATATGATTAGCAATAAAAATGGAGTACGTTAAAACTTAAAATTCGAGTTAGAGATAGAATTTTGAAGCACGGACTGCTCGGTTGCGTCCGGAACGTCAAGTTTAGTTAGAAAAGACAATAAACACAAAATGTGTAAGGGTTGACTTTTTGGTTAAAGTCAACAATTGACTTTTATGGAGAAAAGTCAAAATTGGAGTGTAAAGTGAAATATGTGAGGATTTATGTGAACTATATATGTGCTATGTATATGATTAAATAAATATACATTATATAATGTGTATACATTTATTTTGTATTGAAAAGAGAATTAAGTTATCTAACCTAATATATATATTAGGTATGATAATTAAATAACTTAAGGGTTATAATATGTAAGAATGTTAGTATTTAAAAATATTAACTAACACTAAGAGACTAAGTTTATTATCTCGATTTATTAATTTTATTAAAGCAAGTCTAATTGGGTTAAGTAATTAAATGTGCATGAGTAAGGATTTGATTTACCAATTGAGTGAATAGAAATCCTAATTAAAGGATTAGGGTATGATAGAATTAAAATTGGTGGACTATGTTAATTTACATAGCTCAAATATTTTATTACCAAGCCCAAAAGAATTAATTTGGAGCCAAAGACTTTAGCCCAATTTTAAGGGACATTGTTGGATATTTGATAAGCAAGATAAGGCAAAAGAATTAAACCAAATGGGAGAGGAATAAGCCCAACAATTTCGGCCCAATAAGGAGAAAATGGTGGAGCATGTGGTGTAATGATGTAATCTACCAACTCCTAACAACCCCTCCTTATGTGTCAACCATTTAACTTAGCCAACACTTTAAGCAAAGCTTGCAAGCAAACACTTAATTAATGAGTAGAGAGAGAGAAAGAGATGTTGGGGAATGTAAATAGATATAGAACATATATCTATATACAAATTACAAACACCCACAAACCCATATTTCTTTTCTTTTTCTCTCACTTCCAAGCTTAGCAAACAAAAAGAAAGAAAGAGAGAGAAAAAGAGGCATGTTCGGACAAGAGGGAGAGAATGAGGAAGGGCGGCAGCCTTGAGAGGGAGAAGGAGAGAGAAAAAGGTCCTCCATGGAAGGAAAAGAAGAGAAGAAGAAGAAGAAAGAAAGAAAATCAAGCAAGGTATAAAATCTACCTTAGTTTATTCATTTTGTTTGATTTGATTTTATGGAATAAAGATTTAAGATTTCAAAACTCTAAAATCTTACATCTATATGTTAATAAGTGTATTATATTTAGATCTATCACTTTTAAGTGTCAAAAATTAGATAAAAAGCAAGAAGAATGAAACTATGTTTCAAAAGTTTGAAAATCTTAATTTTTCTTAGCATAGATTATGATTTGATTTGATTTGATGAAGGTTTGATGTAATAGATCTTGGATCATGGTAGATCCATGAGTCTTAGAGGTATTATTATGTATTATGATGGTTTATGATGTTTAATGTTGGGTTAATCAAGAGATCTAGGAAGATTTCTTAGAAAACACAAATATTAAAAAATCAAATTTTTTAGAAAACGAAACTTGATATTGAAACAAACATATCTCCTAGTGTGTTTCGAATTTTTGAGTGTGGTCAATTTCTAAAGTTAGATCTATAAGTCTTCTAACTTTTTCAAGTGGAATCACTAAAAAATTCCGTGTAGATTTCCATCTGGACAGTTTTTAGCAAAGTAGAAAAAATTTGAAAAACCTAAAAAGTAATCTATCCGAAAATTGTTAGGGCAGTTTCATCGACTTACTTTATTATAAAGGACTTATAAAATGAAAGACTAAGTGTTAATTCACAAGTTATATGATACAGTAGTGTTAAGTCTAAGGTAGTACAATCGTACTCTTTAATGGTTGATGTATAGTAGCTGGGCTAAACGACTCCTTCATATGGGGAAGGGATCTACGAATTAGTAAACGATCTAACTCACTATGAAAATAGTATAGACAGACGGAAACTAATTTGTTAGTTATTTGTGGGAAACCACTCAGTATACTATATTGAATATTATTAAAGACTCGATGTGTGCTAGGTTTAGACTTGTGTATGTATAGTGTTAAGGTTATCTAATATTTGACTATCTGTTTAAATGTTAGATAGTTTACTTATAAGGTATGTTATGCTAATTGAAAGATCAATCTTATAACTGATAGGTCTTTACAATAAAGCGATTAACTTCAATTGCGTAGCAGTAATCAACGGTACAGGCAAGTTCCTATACTATTTTATTGAGCAAGTTTTCTCTGACTCAACTTTGCGTTATATTTCAACGCATGTTCATGAATAATTATTGTTAATTATTCACATCTATACTGATTATTGATTCGCACTTAGTGCATGTTGCATATGTTCATCAGGTATGAAAGGCTGATCACCTTCATTACCATAAGGTTCAGTTGAATTTATTCATGTTCATTGTTGGCTATTCAGCCTTATTGATTCATGTTCTTTAACAATTCTTATATTGTTGAAAGTTTGTCAGCTTATTATTCTTTTCAATCATGATATATCTTTATTTGAACTTAAACTTGATGGTCAAACTTGTTGCTCACCCTTGCTATATTATGATAAACATTTCAGATTAAAGACGAAACTTCGGACACAGTCAAAGGCAAAGACAAGTTCCAAGATGGAGTTATTATACGGTTAAAATGGTAATAGTTTAGGATATAAATGACATTGTATGTCGTGTAGGATATTGAATACAGGTATTAAGTTAAGGTTATAGACCTTGGGAATTATGTTGTAAAAGTTATTGTATAAACAATTTATGTTTATATCTTCCGCAATAGTTATAGAAATATTATATCGTAACGTACCAGGTCCGGGGTTCTGGGGACCCGGATTTTGGGGCATCACAGGTTGGTATCAAAGCTGTAGGTTATAAATCTTAGGTAGTGTTATCTTAGGCTATAACTGCAGAGATGAGGATGATGAATAAACTCTAATAGAGTTTATGTGATAAGATATGAATTTAGGAAATTCATTATTTAGTAAAGGAGAAGATAAATAAGATTCAAAGAAGAATCTTGAAGAGTTATAAAGATAAGAATCCGTAGTTACCTGACTCCAATAATAAAGATGAAAAGTGATAATAAATAGACAAAGTCTATAAGATGAAAAGTGTAAAATCATAATATAATATGATTAAAGGAAAAGAAGATCGTAAAACAAAACGATCATGAGATAGAAAAGAATCGTAATATAACACGATTGTAAGAAAGATCACAATGTGATCTGATGAGGTCATAGGAGGACAGATAATCAATCTATTGATTGAAGACTTTATAGCAAAATTGCTATATGAATATGGTACTATGAAATAGTACGAGTTAAACTCAAAAAGAGTTGAAAATGATGATATACAGATTAAATGAAATTCATATTAAGTAAAGAGAAAGTTAAGATTATGTGGGATTTCAACTGAGGACTCATGTGATGGCTGAGTTGTACAAACCTTTGTATGGGCGGGGGGTTTGTACTTGGTTTAACGACTACTTAGTTTATTATATTGATAATCATTGAAATATCGGTGTTGCGCTATTCGCTATATTTATGATGAGAAGGTGATTCTTTTCTCATGTGTATAACGGATAGGTAGAGAATATAAGATTAGGTGCGAGTTCTTTAAACTCACACTTATGGTAAGTTCGTGACTCATAATCGTATGATGGAACCCCTCAGCGAATGGACGACTTTGGTCTGACTAGGATAAGTTCCTAAACCCATATGATTGTGGTAAGTTCCTGAACTCATAACGTGTGGTATGTTTGATGAACTATACTGGGGTATAGAAAAGTCATGGATGAATAATTGAGGATTTTTAATAAATAGAATTATTAAGCAATTGATCATTAGAGTAATTGAAGTTGATGATGGAAGCATAGGTATTCCAAATCTTCTAGCTGTGTTAGACTTCAAATATTTGACATCAAGCTAAATTCGCACTGATGTGGCTTTAAAAATAATAATGAATTTTCGTTATCAGCAACAGATGGTTACAATTGTGTAGAAGTGGGCTTCGTACCACTAACTCATTGTTACCTGTTGCGGTATGATAACACTAAAAATGATTTTCAATGGTTTTGAGCGTTTAAAGAAGAGTCTACGCTAATTGTTTCGGCTAGACAAAAATAATTTGTGATATCAAAAAGTATTTTATATATTATTGATGCATCATGGAACCTGATGCTGAAATGATAAAAATGATAGAGTTATCAATGCAGAATTACCTAGTGTTGGATGTGATCTAAGGATCGTCAGCCTACTATGGTACGATGTAGTATGACAAAGTCATAAAATGATGAAATCCTCAAACGGACTGTAATTACAGTGCGGTATCATGACGTCATAAAATGAATTTCAAAATTTTAAAGAAAAGTTAAGTGCCAATTTGATTTGGCTAGATACATGTTTCGATTGATATTTGAATTATTGGTATGCCTAATCTAATTGATTCAGCTAGACAAATGTTTATGAAAATTCAAGTATCTCTTTGAGAATTTATCCCGAACCAAATTGTTTTGGTGCGGAATTTTATGCTAAGTCTGAGGTGAACAACCCCGAATATGGAGGATATGCCGATTGGTTAAAATAATCCAATCTAGTAGCGTAATTAGTCGCTAAACAAGATTAATACATTATGCATGACGTAAGCGTACGATAGGCTGATTACCTAAAGTACTAGCATCAGTAGTTTACCTACTTTTGTGATTGTAAACATACCTAGTAATTTACCGTTTTGCGGTGTGAATTCCATTAAAATTAAGTGTTCATGGTCTATATGACCCCTCAACATGATTTGAAAAGTTTTAACTCCTTAGAGAGAAGCCATGGAAGAATATGATGATAGAAGAGGTCCTCATAGTAGGAAGCAATATGTACTTATTAAATTGAGCATGAAATCAGATAAAAGTTAACTTGAAAACCTAGTTTTGATGAATAAAAGAAGTAGTGATTAGTAGACTGTAATTTCAAGGACGAAATTCTTAGAAGAAGGGGTGAATGTGACCACCCGAGAATTTACAAGATTTTAAATGATTAAAATAAAGGTTAAAGAGTAAAACCTAGATGGAAATGTGAGGATTTATATAAAATTTTCAATTAGAACCTATATGGTTTCTTATTTGAATGAGAATAAAGAAAATATGGGTTATTAAATTTCAAAACCCTAGAAAGGGTGTGAAGGAATGTTAAGAATAAGGTATTACGATGCTTATAAAAATTAATATAAACTAAATGGTGTAAGAAATGTTATATAGGTGCATGTGAAAATTTTATTAAGAAATTAAAATTCACATGAAGAGATGCTATGAGGTTAAACGAAGATAGTATATGTATAGAAATATATATACTTAGTAAGGTGTTATATATTTTAGCTAGAGGAATGATGAATTACGTTAGGGATATAAAAATCAAGATAAAACTATGTTAGTAATTAGCATAGCTGGAATGTTGGTCTTGATTGGCAAATAAGAAGAGAAATAAGTATAAAGCTAATAGCTAATATGATTAACAATAAAATGGAGTACGTTAAAACTCAAAATTCGAGTTAGAGATAGAATTTTGAAGCACGGACTGCTCGGTTGCGTCCGGAACGTCAAGTTTAGTCAGAAAAGATGTGTAAGGGTTGACTTTTTGGTCAAAGTTAACAGTTGACTTTTATGGAGAAAAGTCAAAATTAGAGTTGGAAGTGAAATATGTGATGATTTATGTGAACTATGTATGTGCTATGTATATGATTAAATAAATATGCATTATATAATGTGTATACATTTATTTTGTATTGAAAAGAGAATTAAGTTATGTAACCTAATATATATATTAGGTATGATAATTAAATAACTTAAGGATTATAATATGTAAGAATGTTAGTATTTAAAAATATTAACTAACACTAAGAGATTAAGTTTATTATCTCGATTTATTAATTTTATTAAAGCAAGTCTAATTGGGTTAAGTAATTAAATGTGCATGAGTAAGGATTTGATTTACCAATTGAGTGAATAGAAATCCTAATTAAATGATTAGGGTATGATAGAATTAAAATTGGTGAACTATGTTAATTTACATAGCCCAAATATTTTATTACCAAGCCCAAAAGAATTAATTTGGAGCCCAAGACTTTAGTCCAAATTTAAGGGACATTGTTGGATATTTGATAAGCAAGATAAGGCAAAAGAATTAAACCAAATGGGAGAGGAATAAGCCCAACAATTTCGGCCCAATAAGGAGAAAATGGTGGAGCATGTGGTGTAATGATGTAATCTACCAACTCCTAACAACCCCTCCTTATGTGTCAACCATTTAACTTAGCCAACACTTTAAGCAAAGCTTGCAAGCAAACACTTAATTAATGAGTAGAGAGAGAGCAAGAGATGTTGGGGAATGTAAATAGATATAGAACATATATCTATATACAAATTACAAACACCCACAAACCCATATTTCTTTTCTTTTTCTCTCACTTCCAAGCTTAGCAAACAAAAAGAAAGAAAGAGAGAGAAAAAGAGGCATGTTCGGACAAGAGGGAGAGAATGAGGAAGGGCGACAGCCTTGAGAGGGAGAAGGAGAGAGAAAAAGGTCCTCCATGGAAGGAAAAGAAGAGAAGAAGAAGAAGAAAGAAAGAAAATCAAGCAAGGTATAAAATCTACCTTAGTTAATTCATTTTGTTTGATTTGATTTTATGGAATAAAGATCTAAGATTTCAAAACTCTAAAATCTTACATCTATATGTTAATAAGTGTATTATATTTAGATCTATCACTTTTAAGTGTCAAAAATTAGATCAAAAGCAAGAAGAATGAAACTATGTTTCAAAAGTTTGAAAATCTTAATTTTTCTTAGCATAGATTATGTTTTGATTTGATGAAGGTTTGATGTAATAGATCTTGGATCATGGTAGATCCATGAGTCTTAGAGGTATTATTATGTATTATGATGATTTATGATGTTTAATGTTGGGTTAATCAAGAGATCTAGGAAGATTTCTTAGAAAACACAAATATTAAAAAATCAAATTTTTAGAAAACGAAACTTGATATTGAAACAACCATATCTCCTAGTGTGTTTCGAATTTTTGAGTGTGATCAATTTCTAAAGTTAGATCTATAAGTCTTCTAACTTTTTCAAGTGGAATCACTAAAAAATTCCGTGTAGATTTCCATCTGGACAGTTTTTAGCAAAGTAGAAAAAATTTGAAAAACCCAAAAAGTAATCTATCCGGAAATTGTAAGGGCAGTTTCAACGACTTACTTTATTATAAAGGACTTATAAAATGAAAGACTAAGTGTTAATTCACAAGTTATATGATACAGTAGTGTTAAGTCTAAGGTAGTACAATCGTACTCTTTAATGGTTGATGTATAGTAGCTGGGCTAAACGACTCCTTCATATGGGGAAGGGATCTACGAATTAGTAACCGATCTAACTCACTATAAAAATAGTATAGACAGATGGAAACTAATTTGTTAATTATTTGTGGGAAACCACTTAGTATACTATATTGAATATTATTAAAGACTCGATGTGTGCTAGGTTTAGACTTGTGTATGTATAGTGTTAAAGTTATCTAATATTTGACTATGTGTTTAAATGTTAGATAGTTTACTTATAAGGTATGTTATGCTAATTGAAAGATCAATCTTATAACTGATAGGTCTTTGCAATAAAGCGATTAACTTAAATTGCGTAGCAGTAATCAACGGTACAGGCAAGTTCCTATACTCTTTTATTGAGCAAGTTTTCTCTGACTCAACTTTGCGTTATATTTCAACGCATGTTCGTGAATAATTATTGTTAATTATTCACATCTATACTGATTATTGATTCGCACTTAGTGCATGTTGCATATGTTCATCAGGTATGAAAGGCTGATCACCTTTATTACCATAAGGTTCAGTTGAATTTATTCATGTTCATTGTTGGCTATTCAGCCTTATTGATTCATGTTCTTTAACAATTCTTATATTGTTGAAAGTTTGTCAGCTTATTATTTTTTTCAATCATGATATATCTTTATTTGAACTTAAACTTGCTGGTCAAACTTGTTGCTCACCCTTGCTATATCATGATAAACATTTCAGATTAAAGACGAAACTTCGGACACAGTCAAAGGCAAAGACAAGTTCCAAGATGGAGTTATTATACGGTTAAAATGGTAATAGTTTAGGATATAAATGACATTGTATGTCATGTAGGATATTGAATGCATGTATTAAGTTAAGGTTACAGACCTTGGGAATTATATTGTAAAAGTTATTGTATAAACAATTTATGTTTATGTCTTCCGCAATAGTTATAGAAATGTTGTATCGTAACGTACCAGGTCCGGGGTTCTGGGGACCCGAATTTGGGGGCATCACAATATCGGGACATCAGCTCAAACCCTGTCCCTAATATCGGGACAACCACAACACCGATCAACCATATTGGGATGTCAACTCATCCCTGACAGCAAACCGGGAGGTACAAATCAGCCCCGGCAGCAACTCGGGAAGTCAGGACAACATCATGCACAAACCTGAAGCATCACAATACCTCCATAAGAAAATCGAGAATGACCACGTCAGCTTCAAAGATAACATTGATGGGCAAAAAGACTCTAATGGGATCCAAGTCTTGGATATAGCTCCCGGAAGTAAACTAGAGGCAATGCCGACACCAAGGGCAACCCTGGGAGGGGTAAAATGTTCATTTTATGAACTCTTAGCCAATTCGGTCAAATTCAAGCCGAATTGATCCCAACAAGGTCAGAACAAACCATAACGACGATCCCGAGTGAAAACAGTGCAAGACGGCTCGACAGATAAACTGCGGGGAAACAAAGGTCATGAATCCATCTTTTTGGACATAAAAAGGGTTAAATCCTATATCATTGCAATACTCTCGGTGAGGGCTTTTCGAAAAGCTATAGCACGCCTCTAACGGACGCTCCGATCAAAAGTTATGAAGTTTTGAACCTGACATCGCATTACCCGGTGTGCACGCACCTCGAGACGACAAAGTCGGGCAAGTGGGCCCCACCTTGGGGAGCCGTACCTCTACCTGCGGCAGAAGCAGGTAGAGTGGAGGCTCCATGGCCTATAAATAAGTGTGAACCTCCCCTCATATTTGATAATTCAGAAACGCAGCGAAGCTCTGCCAGTTCAATTTTTTGACTTTTACACCTCTTCCAAACCCAAATATTTTCACTCTAACACATAGATATACCCATATACTACCACATATCAGAAAATAACCGGTAGATTTGGACGTATAGAGCCTATGACTTGGCAAAAAGCCCGTGTAGCAGTCCATTGTAAGTATTTTCACGATCAGAAAGTGAATATTACTTTTTCGTACTTTTATACACTTGCACATTAAGTTTCATTTTCTAAAAATGCCCAGAACTTAGTTTCGTGGCCGTTTTCGTCAAAATTTGGTACATTTTTGTACATAAACTAATTTTCTGGCATTTTTACAACTCGGATTGATGATCCGTCAGCTCCAGCAACTTCAATGCACTAGCATACACATTTTGGCAACTCCGTCTGACCGGGTTATCTTCCCAATCCCGGTTTGGCCCTTTTTTGTATATATTTAACTATATATATACTAACATTTCAATTCTGTCAAGCTCGGATGTCAAATCCAAGGTAGTTTACCACTTTTATATATATTTACTCATATATGAGCGATTTTCACCATCACTGGTCTTCGTACCAGTCTTGGTTGACTATATTTCTGTTTATATATATATATATTTCAATTTAGTCCAGGCACAGGCGTGAAAACCCATCGCTCTTTTATACTAGTTTTTGCACTCTTCGCCATACTAGGTGTTCTCCCCAGTCCCTGGTTGACTCCTTTTCTGCAATTTATATTCCAATCTGGCCTGGACTATTTCGTGGCCTTTTTACTGTTTTTTGCACACTTCACCATACTAGGTGCTCTCCCCAGTCTATGGGTGACTACTTTTCTGTACATTTACATTCTAGTTCGGCTTGGATCATTCTGTGGCCTTTTTACTACTTTTATATATATTTATGCTTATATAAGCAGCCTTCACCATCACTGGTCATCTTCTCAGTCCTGGTTGACTACATTCCTGTCAATATATATATATATTTCAATTCAGTCCGGGCACAAGCGTGAAAACTCATCGCCCTTTTATACTGTTTTTGCACTCTTCGCCATACTAGGCGCTCGTCCCTGTTTGACTACATTTCTGTACATTTACATTCCAGTTCGGCCTGGATCATTCTGTGGCCTTTGTACTGCATTTTTATATATTTATGCTTATATAAGCAGCCTTCACCATCACTGGTCCTCTTCCCAGTCCTGGTTGACTATATTTCTGTCAATATATATATATTTCAATTTCAGTCCGGGCACCGACGTGAAAACCCATCGCCCTTTTCAGCTTTTATATATAACTATATATATATTGCTTTACTCGCTTTTTATTCAACTGTTGCTTTAAATATTCATTTTATATGAATTGGCACTGACATATCTATGGGCGAACTAGATTTATTTAAATCTCGCCAATTCTAGTTTTCAGACGGTTCAAAATCTCCAGATTGAACCGAAAAGCTAGAATGGCTGAGATTTCCTTAAATCTAGCTTTCTTTCTAGTTTCAGCCTCGAAAGCAACCTCGCGTCTCTTAGATCGCTATCTAGTGGGAGCCAGATGCTTTGGCCACACGCAGCCAGGATTCACTGATTAATCCTTGGTTCCATTGCGACATGAGGATGTATATATATATCTGTTTCTGTACAAATTTAAACTGTGCAGGTTTTCTGGCTACTCATATGTGAGCCTAGGAATCGTAGGATTCATGATCAAACTGATCAGAATTTGATTCCCACGATGGACAAACTCCGATTTACAAATGTACCCTACCAATTTTTCTGTAGAAATGTACATATAAATAGCCCTTAAAACGGTTATTTGGATTTAAGGTCTCAACATAGTGGAAAAAATGTCAATTGTCGTGTCAGCGTCCCTCCGATGGTTTTCATACCCATGAGGAGACCGACACTTGTATATTTTTGTGGTCGAGGATACTTCGCAGCCCGACAAATCACCATTCACATGCATCCTTAAGGCGATAAAGACAAAAATTGGAAGTATCAACAGGCTTCAATTCCTATACTAGCGTAAGGGTTTGATAAACCAGCTTTCAAAACATCATTTTCAATCTAATCAAAAGAAAGGCTTTTCAAAAAGAAAAATCAAAATTAAATGCTTTTGTAAATAAAATCAAAGACTGATTTTCAAATCAAATCAAACCCTTCGTATATAGGTTCAACGAAGCAAAGCACTACTTTTAATATATCAAATCAATAGGCCCAATTTTCAAACATCATTCACTCACTCATTCCAATTTTTAAAGGAAAATATTGAAAAGATGCAGTACTGTGTTTACACGGGAGTTGTGGGGTGCCTAACACCTTCCCCACACTTAACCACGCCCCCGAGCTCAAACTTTGTTTTCAAAGCTTAAGTTTCGATAGTGTCCAGCAATTGGGCCTTTTGCAAACAAAACTCGGTTGAGTTGGTACAACCATTTTCAAATCTACCAACTGGCGACTCTGTAAAACGTTCAAATTGTCGACATGATACATGGTGGCCTTTTTCCTAAAAGAACCTTCAAAACCTTTTTTCCTAAATAAAAAGAGTTAGGGTAGAGAGAACTTAGGAAAAGAGATTAAAAGATCCGGGTTGTGATCCGACCAGCGAATTTTTTTAAACCAACGTCGACATTATATATATTATATTTTATGCAAACATGCTTTGCATGTTTAATAAAATGACGCGTATTTTATATATATATGTGTGCATACACGCTAAACAAGATTAGACAAATAATAAAGTCTGAAGCGTTCAATGATATTTAGAATATCGAACGTCGCCTTCTATTATAATAAATTAATAGAGTATTAAATATTCAATATGAGCTTGTTGTGCTATTCACAATGCGAGTATTACGTATTTAAGATGTTAATTAAACACATTGATGCTTATCCAGAAAATTGAACAATCTAGTCTTGTTGTGCTATCCACAAGGACAAACATTTTTCTTTTTTGAATTTATGGAAGTGCTAGGCTGGACTTAACTTAAATCATTTTAGTTCGAATGTGCACACACTTGACCATTATGATTTAAGAGGAAAAATATAAGGAGTTATATGTTGATGTAATTGACAAGAGTTGTCTACCTATTTATTTGTATATCACTTGTTGTGCTTTGCACAAGGTTATATACATTTGAAATGGGATCCTTAATCTCACTAGCAAATCTTTAATTAGATATTGTCGAACTATATAGAGAGGGTAATATAGTTTGATGAAAATAGTGGGAGATACCAATTTAAAATAAAGACCTAAATTTATTTTGGTATAAAAATTAATTAAATGAATGTTAAAATGTTGTCTTTTCACATGCAGAATTTTAAAATGTCAAAATCACTAATCTCACTACGAAGCATACTTGATGCGAATAAGCTTACCGGGCCGAATTATACGGACTGGCTAAAAAATCTGAGAATAGTTCTCACTGTTGAAAAGATTTCTTATGTCCTGAATTCACATGTCCCTAAAACTGTTTCGAAAATAGCCTTTGAGGAAGAGATTGCCACTTTCAATAAGTGGTAAGATGATGCATCTGTGGCTCAACGCATCATGCTCGTATCCATGAATAACGAGCTTCAGCGTTAGCACGAAAACATGGATGCTCCTACTATACTGCTTCACCTCAAGGAGTTGAATGGTGAATAGAGTAAGACTGCTAGATATGAGATATCTAAGGAGCTCTTCTGATCTCGGATGACCGAGGGCACAGCCGTCGAGACTCATGTCCTGAGGGTGATCAATTTGATTGAACGCCTTGGACAGCTTGGGTTCGTCATAGATGGGGAGTTGAGTTAAGACTTGGTCTTGCAGTCACTCCCTGAGACCTTATCGCAGTTTGTGGTAAATTTTCACATGAATAAGCTAGATGGCAGCTTGCTTGAGCTGCTTAACATGTTGAAAACTGCAGAAGGTCATTTCCCATCCAAGAAGAACCATGTCTTGATGGTGGATTCTTCCAATAAGAGGATGAGGCCCAAGGTATCTTCTGAAAAAGAAGAAATCCAAGAAGGCTAAGGGAAAGGGGAAAGAAAAGGAGCAAAAGAAACCTGATCCAGCTAGCAACGGAATGTGCTTCTATTGCAACGAGCCGGGACATTGGAAAAGAAACTGCAAGAAGTTTCTAGCAGAGAAGAAGCTTGGAGAAGTTTCGACTTCCAATCAAAGTTTGTTTATGATTGAAATTAATTTTTTTGAAAGTCATAATTCTACTTGGGTATTGGATACCGGCTGTGGTTCTCACATATGTAATAATGTGCAGGGACTGGTCAGAAGTAGAAAGCTGAGCAATGATGAGGTCATCCTACGAGTGGGAAATGGAGCAAAGGTTGCTGCATTAGCTGTAGGAACTTATTGTTTAGCAATGCCTTCGGGCAAGTCTATTTATCTTAATAATTGTCATTATGTTCCGAATATTATTAAAAATATTATTTCAATTTCTGTATTGGATATGGAAGGATTTAACGTTATTATAAAGAACAATGGTTGTTCTATTTATAAAGACGATATTTTATATGGTATTGGAAAATTGCGAAATGAACTTTATATACTTGACTTGCATGAAAATATATTTCAAATTGAACAAACTAAGAAAAGGAAAAGAGATGATATTAATTATACCTATATGTGGCACTGTAGACTCAGTCATATCAATGAAACAAGATTATCCAAGTAGCATAAGGATGAGCTCCTAGAGCTATCTGATTATGAATCATATCCAACTTGTGAATCTTGTCTCATGGGTAAAATGACTAAATCTCCTTTTAGTGGAAAAGGAGAAAGAGTTACAGAGTTGTTAGCATTGATTCACACAGACGTTTGTGGACCTATGACAACAAATGCACGGGGTGGGTATTCTTATTTTATTACTTTCATTGATGACTACTCAAGATTTGGATATGTGTATTTAATGAAATACAAGTCTTAATCATTTAAAAAGTTAAAAGAGTTCAGAACTGAAGTAGAGAAACAAACGGGCAAGAGTATTAAGATACTTCAATCAGATTGAGGTGGAGAATACTTAAGCTGTGAGTTTCTCAATTCTCTCAAAGAAAATGGTATAATTTCATAATGGACTCCTCCAGGTACACCACAGTTGAATGGAGTATCTGAAAGGAGAAATTAAACACTGTTGGACATGGTTTGATCCATGATGAGTTTTACCGACCATCCAATTTCCTTCTGGGGTTATGCCCTAGAAACGTCTGCATACCTACTTAACAAGGTACCTACAAAATCCGCCCCAAAGACTCCATATGAGATATGGAAAAGGAGGAAACCAAATCTTAAGCATATTAATGTAACGACCCCAAAATTCATACAATACAATTCTCAACATCTGTCGTTAACAATACAACTTTATTCTAACTTTACATCATTAATCGGTATAAAACTTAATAAAATGCAGAATAATTAAAACTTTTATATAATTCTTTCTTTTTATATTTACATGAATCACAACCTTTATCATTACATATCTTTGATTCAATCTATATTACATGAATCGCTTCATCAAAGTTATTATATAAAACTTTACATCCCAATTCAATATCCTTTAAACTTCGAATAACTCAAACTTTACAACTCAACATAAAATAAACATCATAAACCATTAAGTACACTTCCAGAACCTTAAACATGGTTTAAAGGAATAACAACTTTAGATAAAATATTTAATCTTCGTGCATTATATCTGAGCCACGTCATTCAAGTAGCACATAACATTACCTTGGATCCTTAACCTGCAAAAAAAGTTATTTTGCAAGAATGAGCTCGACAACTCAGCAAATCTAACTGCTTTCATGCCGCACATAACACATAAGTTCATGCTCAATATGTATCTCAATTTAAAATAATTATAAGATTTCATGCTCAGCATAAATATCAGTTCAATATAAATAAAAGTTCCACATGCTCAATATTTCATATATCACATGTTGAGTTCCATAACTTAACCAAATATAGTCATAATTTGACTTTTTCAATTCATAGCGAGTAACATGTAATTCAATAATCTCATATTGCTACCATGAATACATGTAAATAAAAATTAAATACAAGTAGCACATAAGAACTGGAAGACTTGCCTTGATCGTAGATTATCAATTATCGAAAAATAGCTTATAGCTATTTGCACCTCACAAATCATACACAATATATAATCATGCACATCATTTATTAGTCACATAGCAATGCTTAGTAATCGTTTAAGTATTTCTACTTTATGATATACTATCAACTTCTTTAGGTTTGACACACAATGTTCCATTTATGTGGTTAAGTCCTGTTAGGGCTCCTCATCGCTTATTTGATTTATTTTACGTTAAACTTCCTTTTACTTCTCATTACGTTCTCCTTTAATACACTTAACATTTAGTTAAGTCTTAAACCTCGTCTTTACATCACATTAGATGTATAACATTTGTTAACATTAAGTATGTTAACCTTCGTTCCATATTCCTTTATACTTCCCTTTTAATCGACACTTAACGTTTGTTTAAAGTTGACATAATTGTCATTACATCATTGACTAATGTTAAGCATCAATTATAATTCATAATAATAATGTTTTATAACTCAGAACAACATCTATTATCGTCGACAGCACTATACTTGCGTATGTGCATGTCTGACGCCCTCCGATTGCCTCCAAATACGCATCAGTCACAAAGATGGCCATTTTAACCCCTTTTAACGACTTCAAATCGAAAAACTTAAAAAATAAAAAATGTAGGTCTACTCGTTATCTTTCTGAATCATCCTGAATCACTCTAATCGGAGTTAGTACGAAGAAGTTATGCTTGTTTTACTACGGGAGGTCAAAGCTGTTTTGCATTACATTACTTAAACCACTCCGGGCAGCTTGTAGCCCCGCTGGGGCTATAGGCTTAAAGCCCCGCTGGGGCGAGGCCCACTTCTGGTGGGTTTCCCCCAGCTCGCGAACGACAGAGAAATGAAACATAATCCACATGAAACTTAATAAAAATAAAATTTTACACTCTTAACATGATTATAACATACATAATCATTACAACACATAATCAAAACACAGTTTTCATGATTTTTGAAGAAAACGACACTCTTAAGCGTTCTTGACAAAAATTGCTACTGTGAATTCGTTTTACAATCAAATTATGTAATTCCAATTGGGTTAACTCTATTTCTTAACATATTAACATAATCCATGATCAATTTAAACAACAATTGACACACACACATACCAATTTTGTTAATTTCAAGGCTATTTTCAAAATAAGCTCATAATAAAATACTATGAACATGATTTCTTCATGTTCATCATATTTACATGAATTGAACCCCTTAAACTATCATATAACTCATATATAATCGTTTAGATACATAATCTAGCACATATTGATCATCAATTTATAGTTTATCATGAAAACCAATTTACAGAAAATAAAAACAATGAAGAATAACAATTAAAATTGAATTATACCCTTTTGGTTAGAAGAAGATGATGATTCATATGATGATGGTGATAGACTTCTAGTTTTGATTTCTCAAAACTCCTTCCTCCTTTTTCTTTCTTCTTCTTTCTTCTTCTCTCTATTTTCTTTCTCTGCTCTTTCTTCTTCTTTTGTTTCTAACAGACTAACTCTTAGCCCTTTTGTTTTAATCTAACGTATATTATAATATACATATAACTTACATATACATATATTACATAATTATACAAATATAACTTATAACATAATGACCCTATCATAATTATAATAAATACAATTATTACAATTAATTCATAAGTTATACTTTGAATTTTAAAAGCCCTAAGGCTTGTTTGGCAAAACGACATTATTTTTAAAAACAGATTTTTAGTAGTTAAGGTCCCGTTTGACAAAACGGATTTAAAACGGGTGCAAGGGCCTTGTTTGGAAAAACAGTTTTAAAAACTCTTTTAATTATTTTAATAAATCTTTTAACACATATTTTTAATGTTATACTTTAATTAATTAAATTTTAACATTCTAATTTAATTAACTAAAAGTTAACATCAATTAATCACATAAAAATTATCACATAACAAATATAATTACTCGCTAATTATAATTTCATGTAACAATTACCACATAACTTCATCTAATTTATTTATCCCAATTAAATTAGAACTATAACATAAAATCATTACATATTATTTAAATTTAATATTAAATATTCATTTAATTAATATATTACACTTAATTAAATTATTCCATAACAATCACATAATTATTTATTTAACTCAATAAATAAAATAAATAAAATATTTATTTAATTCAATAAATATTAAAATTAATATCTAAAATTCTCTTCACACTAAATTATATATTTCACAATATATAACAAATATACACATACTCAAACTCGAAACATCTTATAATAAGAATTTTATTTATTAAATTCTTATTTATTAATTTTTAAAAATTTGAGATGTCACATCCTTCCCTCCTTATAAGGATTCCGTCTTCGGAATCAACGAAACCTCTCTTACTCAGTTTTCACAAAATCTTTTTCATAATTTTATTGTTGAATAACTTCAACACATTATCTCAACAAAATTTTTATATGTATATACTACTCCATTCATTTCTTTCAAAAAAAAATTTAGGTTTTATTACATAACCTTCAATCATGTATCAAATATTATATATTCTTTAACTCGTTCATTTCCTTTATAAGGATCATAACCATATACTATACTCATCGAATTCATATACTTCATAATTCACTATCTTGTAAATATTCGGGTTATCACACTCACCCCTTCTTCTAAGAATTTCGTCCTCGAAATTTTAATCTATCAATATTTATATATCAATCTATCAAAATAGACTTTATGCTAATCTTTATTCACTGTATTGTTGCGTTCTACCACTACTTCTTTCTAAGGAATATCTTTCTTGCCACATTCATTTTTAGAATAATAAGAATCTTTCACAATTGCTCAATAATTGAGAAGCAGTAAGAATAACTAAGGAATTTAAAAGATTCCAAATCATGCTGAGGGGTCACAAGACCTTGAACTTATCTTTAGGTTTAATAGTGCTTCACCCCCGGTACTTCACACTATAAACCGCTCTAACAAAATATTTAACAATCACACAGACTGTAAACATCCTATATCGGTGCTCTAGGTGATCAGACTATCGCACCACTACGTCGTGTACAAACGTAGTACATCGTAACGACTATATGCGTTACACTCGGAACTATTGTCTCCGATAACATGTCCCCTTTTATAGGGTTGTTCACCTCAGCTTCTTAACATCTGAATCCGCACCAAAATAATTTGGTTTGGCATAGTTTGACCAAGAACGCTTGAATTATTTAAACATCTTTCAATACTTGTCTAGCTGAATCAAGTAGCATAGACTTCTAACAATAATTCAGACATCAATAGAAATATATATATATATACGGTCCGGATCTTAAGCTCACCCAATTTCACCCTCCTTTAGCGACTGACCGGGAGACAGTTTGGTCCGTCGCTATATATACAACTGTCATCTTAGTTTTTAGCAACGGATAACATATAGCGACGGACAATATATAGACGACGGTTGTATATATAGCGACGGACGAACCGTCACCCGGTCCGTCGCTAAAGGGGGGTAAGTTTGGGTGAGCTTTTAGTTGGGTGAGCCTAAGATCCTTATCGTATATATATATATATATATATATATATATATATATATATATATATTTAACCAACTCAATAATTTTTTTTATAGTTTAAGGAAACTAAAAATAAATTAATCTTTTTATAATATCCTGATATCGTACCGTAGTAATGGTATGTTGATTATTTTGTCATTACATGACGTCGTCATACTACATCATACCATAGTGGGCTGACGATCCTACAATCACATCCAACACAAGGTTTAATCGCATTGATGACTTCCTCGACTATTATTCCTACTTCATATCAAATGATGCATAGAATATAAAAAATACATTTTGAAAATTTCAAAATATTTTTGTTTAGCTGAAGCAATTAGCATAGACATGTGAATAATAGCACTGTTTTAAAAAAAATCCATTTGTTCAATCCTTTGATCCAATATTTTTCAAGAAAACAGAAGTGCAACATCAGCACGAAGTCAATAAATTTTGAAAATCTAGCAAAGCTAGGAGATTTAGAATATCAAAATTTTCTCCATCAATTTAAATCTTTACTCCACCGCTTCATTACTTAAATATTCTATCAATCTTCAACAACATCAATGCTTTCTATACCATAACTTTTCTATACCCAGTATAGTTCATTAAACTTACCACACTTTGGAAGTTCAAGAATTTGCCACAATAATATGAGTTTAAGAACTTGTCCTAGCAATACGTAGTCCAAGAACTGATCAGGAACTGTCCATATGCTTAGGGGTTCAAAAACATACATACGATTATGAGTCACGAACTTACCATAAGTATGAGTTTTAAGAACTCGCACCTAATCTTAATATCATATAATCTAATCTTAATATCATCTTACTAAATCTCTATTGTTTCTAACTATCAAATATAAACATGGGACAAGAATCACCTTCTCACCATATATATATCGATAACGCGTCACCAACATTCCAATGATTATCCATGCGATAAACCAAGTGTAAGCACAAAACCACAGCTCATACAAAGGTTTGTACAACTCAGCCCCCACATGAGTTCTCAGTTGAAATCCTACTTAACTCTATCTTACTAATAATTTCTCGCTCTATGCTCGATACAGATTTCCTGTATCTCATTGTTTATAACTCCTCGTGAGTTTATCTCGTACTATATCATAGTACATTCTCGTTATAGCATCAAACTATAACTACTCAATCATTACAGACCATCTGTCTTTTACAACTTTAAAAGATCACGTCATGATCTTATTCTATAATCATATTTTCTTATGATTCTTTTTATATCTCATTATCATTTTATTTTAAAAACTTCTTATCTTTACCTATCATCATGTCATCTCATGATTTCATTATGCTTTTAGTATTATAGACTCTGTTTATTCATCGTTATTCGTCATCTTTATTATTGGAGTTATGCAACTCCTGATTCTTATCTCTATATCTCTTCAAGATTCTTCTTTGAATCTTCTTGTTTATTTATCAACTCTTCCTTTAAGAATTTCTAATTCATTCACATAGTTTAATATTTTATTCGAGTTTACTCCTCGTCATTCTAATCTTCTTCTTATAACATTTCTAGGACTTAACTCATCCGACCCTTTTACGTATGTGAAAAGAATCACCTTTTCATTATACGTAACTTAAACTTAACTTCTTATTCTTTAAAGTCATAGCCTAAGGTACTCTTACCTAAGGTGTATAACCTATCGGCTCTGATACCAACTGTAACGACCCTAAAATTCATACAATACAATTCTCGACATCGGTCGTTAACAATACAACCTTATTCTAACTTTACATCATTAATCGGCATAAAACTTAATAAAATACAGAATAATTAAAACTTTTATATAATTCTTTCTTTCTATATTTTCCTGAATCACAACCTTTATCATTACATATCTTTGATTCGATCTATATTACATGAATCGCTTCATCAAAGTTATTATATAAAACTTTACATCCCAATTCAATATCCTTTAAACTTCGGATAACTCAAACTTTACAACTCAACATAAAATAAACATCATAAACCATTCAACTTCCATTTATGTGGTTAAGTCCTGTTAGGGCTCCTCATCGCTTATTTGATTTATTTTACGTTAAACTTCCTTTTACTTCTCATTACGTTCCCCTTTAATACACTTAACATTTAGTTAAGTCTTAAACCTCGTCTTTACATCACATTAGATGAATAATGTTTGTTAACATTAAGCATGTTAACCTTCGTTCCATATTCCTTTATACTTCCCTTTTAATCGACACTTAATGTTTGTTTAAGTCGACATAATTGTCATTACATCATTAACTAATGTTAAGTATCATTTATAATTTATAATAATAATGTTTTATAACTCAGAACAACATCTATTATCATTGACAGTACTAGACTTGCGTATGTGTATGTCCGACGCCCTCTGATTGCCTCCGAATACGCATCAGTCACAAAGATGTCCATTTTGACCCCTTTAGCGACTTCAAATCAAAAAACTTAAAGAATAAAAGTTGTAGGTCTACTCGTTATCTTTTCGAATCATCCTAAATCGCCCTAACCTGAGTTTGTATGAAGAAGTTATGCTTGTTTTACTACGGGAGGTCAAAGCCGTTTTGCATTACATTACTTAAACCACTCCGGGCAGCTTGTAGCCCCGCTGGGGCGGGTCATTATAGGCTTAAAGTCCAGCTGGGGAGGGGCCCACTACTGGTGGGTTTCCCCCAGCTCGCGAACGGTAGAAAAATAAGCCAATTTGGCTTATTTCTTCACACCAAAGTCCGATTTTTCTCAACATAATGCACATGAAACTTAATGAAAACAAAATTTTAGACTCTTAATATGATTATAACATACATAATCATTACAACACATAATCAAAACACAGTTTTCATGATTTTTAAAGAAAACGACATTCTAAAGCGTTCTTGACTAAAATTGCTACTGTGAATTCGTTTTACAATCAAATCATGTAATTTCAATTGGGTTAACTCTATTTCTGAACATATTACATAATTCATGATCAATTTAAACAACAATTGACACACACACATACCAATTTTGATAATTTAAAGGCTATTTTCAAAATAAGCTCATAATAAAATACTATTAACATGATTTCTTCATGTTCATCATATTTACATGAATTGAACCCCTTAAACTATCATATAACTCATATATAATTATTTATATACATAATCTAGCACATATTGATCATCAATTTATAGTTTATTATGAAAACCATTACAGAGAATAAAAACAATGAAGAATAACAATTAAAATTAAATTATACCCTTTTGCTCAGAAGAAGATGATGATTCATATGATGATGATGATAGACTTCTAGTTTTGATTTCTCAAAACTCTTTCCTCCTCTTTCTTTCTTCTTCTCTCTTTTATATTTTCTTTCTCTACTCTTTCTTCTTATTCTTCTTCTTTTGTTTCTAACAGACTAACTCTTAGCCCTTTTGTTTTAATCTAACGTATATTGTAATATACATATAACTTACATATATATATATATATTACATAATTATACAATATATAACTTATAACATAATGACCCTATCATAATTATAATAAATACAATTATTACAATTAATTCATAAGTTATACTTTGAATTTTAAAAGCTCTAAGACTTGATTGGCAAAATAACATTATTTTTAAAAACATGTTTTTAGTAGTTAAGGCTGATAGTAGTGTGCATACAAGCCAATCATGTATGATGATAAAGCACGTACTTTGTAAACAATCTTATTTATTTATTAATGAAATATTCATTTATTAAAGGCATTTAATTATCTACATGTTGCTGTTTTTATAATATGTAAATAACCCATAGTTTTAAGCAATGCTTTTAGAATCATGATGATGATCATGCTAATGAGATCTAAATTCTTAGAAAGTTTTAAAACTTAAATAGTTCCCAATCGTGGGATTACTAAAAAGGGGATTAGTAAATCCGGATAGATTGGTATATATGTTGCTTGCTCATTGGATGAGGATGATTGATCTCATGATCATTTGTGTGGAGACACTAAAGCAAGTATGTAGGTGCTTATTGGAGAATAAGTTCACTGAACGTGATTCGCTATGGAATACCTAATGGAGTTTTACTCGCATGTCAATAGGAATTCCTAATGTGATAGTAGTACAAGTGATCCTTGGACTTGAGATCATCATAGTATCTTGTATGTAACAAATTATACTTTGACTTATTCCTTAAGACCTTTTAAGGCATATATAGGGTATGCTTGGGTATAATGAGTTACATATGGAGATAATGAATGATCAATAAAGAATCTACCACCTCTAGTAAAAGAGGAGATATGTCCTATGTGATTCGTTAAATGACAACCCAGAAATCCTTGGCCAAGGTAAAATGAAATTAGAAAGGAGTTTTTAATTTGCATTATTTGGAGTTGTGCATTTTCTAATCGAAATACATATAATTAAATAAAATAAGACTTGACAGTAAATCCATGTCTTATATTTAATTGGGACAATGTATGGTGGAAGGATTGAATTGTATGGTAACTATTAACTCACAGGTTCTTTTATGATTAATGTTGAAATCTATATTATCTGGAAAGTCGTTGATCGCTAGGGAGGCTTATCCCTATTGTAGAATAAATATTATTTATTTAAATAAATTATTAGTTTAATTTATTTATTTAAATAAGATTAAAATTGTTTTAATTGATTTATTCACAACCGGTTTAATATGGAGAACCTAAAGGGTCACACCATAAAAGGAAGAATAATTATTTAAGAAGGTAATGGCATAATCGTAATAATGCATTAAGTATAATTAATTTAATCTATGGTGATAGAATAAATTAAATAGCTTAATGTTTATTATTTAATATTTTAGAAATATTAAATATAAATTAATAAGAGGAGTCTTATTAATATTATTATAATTATTATTATTTTAATTTCTAAAGGAGTTTAGTAATTAATTTAATATTCAGTACTCTCATTTATTCCTAATAAGATTAGGAGACAAATTAATTAAATGAATTTAATTAATTATTCCCATGTGGTGGGAAGCCTAAATTAATTAAAGGAGTTTAATTAATTAAAAGAAATCCCATGTCTAATAGGATTAGAAGGGTTGACCAATGTCTATATAAGAGAAGTCTTATAATATATATTAGATGATGCAATTCCAATTGTTGGAGAGTACTCCTTTTCTATAGAGGATAGAAAACTAAGCCAACCACCCGCCTTCTTGATAATTCATCTTCCTTGGTGGATCACCTCTAGAGGCCAAACACTTGGGTGGCTAACGTTGATCAAAGGAAGGAATCTAATCCGAAAATTCAAGGAGATCACGAAGAACAAGGAGTTGAACTAGTAACTGTGGAAGCTTCGTTCTACAAGGGTATGATTCCATAACTTCTTATTTATCGTTTTAAATTAATAATTTGCATAAAGGATGATCCGGGTAATGGTTTTGTAGAAATTTTTTTAAACTCTGATATACCATGCTTCCGCTAATTTTTGCAATTTGATTGCGTCACGATTTCGTACAAACCCAACAGTGGCATCAGAGCCAAACCTTTATGCAATTATTAATTGTTTTGATTTCATATACATATGGGTATGTATTTAGAATAATTTATTGGGTATAATTAGTTGTATAAAATTATTTTTATGAAAAACAAAATCAATTGCGAAGCCATACTGCATGTATGCGGATTGATTTTTTCCAGTGGATTTTAATAGTGATTCACGGTATACTGTACCGAATTGAGTTGTTTTAAAAGAGGCGTGGATCATTGAATTTGTTTTTCCAAAACATGAGTCTAGACTTCAAAAGGCGAATTGTTTTTAAAAAAAAAAAAGTATCCTAAAGGATTTTATAAGAAGAAAAAGTGACACGGATTGTTTATTCAATAGGTGAGTCACGGTTTAACAAAAAAAGAAGAAGAAAAGGAATGTGATTCTCCAGGATACTAATGATTTAGACAAAAAAAAAGGTTATATATAATATATATATATATATATATATATATAATATTTTAAATAATTTTATAATTAAAATAAAGAGTTTATTTTAATCTTGAAATTAGATTTCATGCAAATTAAAATTGCCCATTAAATGATACTCATATATATATGGAATATTTTAATTCATGAGATAGATATTTATTTATTGATATATATGATGATATGTATGAAAATAAATGGGGTTGATTATGGACTATTGACCAATGTGATTGGATTTTATTTTAGTTGAATGCTTGAATGAATGGGTTTTAATAAATGGGGTCTGCGTACCTCTTCTTCTCAATTTTTTTTTTCTTGATGTAAAATTCTATCTCCCTCCTATGTACTTCCCCTTGACTGCTGATCAAGGTTTCTATTTAAATTAAATAGTTTAATGTAATAGAAATAGTTAGAATTATCTTGAAGAAATTGGAGACCAAGGAGCAAGGAGCGCGTGAAGACCCGTTTGTATGGAGCCCGGGTTTAAATGTAATAGTTACGTTTAAATTTAAATTCTTGCACTCCTAGGTTTGACCTTTTGGTTCACTTGGTGGCTCTAGTGAACCAAACTAGAATAAAAGTCCATAATCAATCCGGGTAGAATATAGTATTCTATATTGCATGCTAAATATTATATATATTATATTTTATGCAAACATGCTTCGCATGTTTAATAAAATGACGCGTATTTTATATATATATATGTGCATGCGCGCTAAACAAGATGAGAAAAATAATAACAAACCCCTCAAAGAAATAATATTAAGTCTGAAGCGTTCAAATGATATTTGGAATATCGAACGTCGCCTTATAGCATGATTAATTAATAGAGTATTAAATATTTAATATGAGTTTGTTGTGCTATCCACAAGGCGAGTATTGAGTATTTAAGATGTTAATTAATCACATTTGATGCTTATCAAGAAAATTGAACGATCTAGTCTTGTTGTGCTATCCACAAGGACGAACATTTTTCTTTTTTGAATTTATGGAAGTGCTAGGCTGGACTTAACTTAAATTATTTTAGTTCGGATGTGCACACACTTGACCATTATGATTTAAGAGGCAAAATAAAAGGAATTACATGGTGATGTAATTGACAAGAGTTGTCTACCTATTTATTTGTATATCGCTTGTTGTGCTATCCACAAGGTTATATACATTTGAAATGGGATCCTTATTCTCACTAGCAAATCTTTAATTAGATGTTGCCGAACTATATAAGTGAGGGTAATATAGTTTGATGAAAATAGTGGGAGATACCAATTTAAAATAAAGACCTAAATTTATTTTGGTATGCAAAGTTAATAAAATGAATGTTTGCTAAAATGATTGTTTTCTTTCACATGCAGAATTTTAAAAAATGTCTAAATCACTAATCTCACTACGAAGCATACTTGATGCAAACAAGCTTACCGGGCTGAATTATGAGGACTGGCTAAGAAATCTGAGAATTGTTCTCACTGCTGAAAAGATTTCTTATGTCCTAAATTCATCTGTCCCTGAATCTGTTTCAGAAACAGCCTCTGAGGAAGAGATTGTCACTTTCAATAAGTGGCAAGATGATGCATCTGTAGATCAATGCATCATGCTCGCATCCATGAATAACGAGCTTCAGCGTCAGCACGTAAATATGGATGCTCCTGCTATGCTGCTTCACCTCAAGGAGTTGTATGGTGAACAGAGTAGGACTGCTAGATATGAGATATCTAAGGAGCTCTTCCGATCTCGGATGACTGAGGGTACTGCCGTCGAGACTCATGTCCTGAAAGTGATCAATTTGATTGAACGCCTTGGACAGCTTGGGTTCGTCATGGATGGGGAGTTGAGTCAAGACTTGGTCTTGCAGTCACTCCCTGAGACCTTCTCGCAGTTTGTGGTTAATTTTCACATGAATAAGCTAGATGTCAGCTTGCCTGAGCTGCTTAACATGCTGAAAACTGCAGAAGGTCACTTCCCATCCAAGAAGAACCATATCTTGATGGTGGATTCTTCCAATAAAAGGAAGAGGCCCAAGGTATCTTCTGAAAAGAAGAAATCTAAGAAGGCTAAGGGAAAGGGGAAAGAAAAGGAACAAAAGAAACCTGAACCAGCTAAAGGAATGTGCTTTCATTGCAACAAGCCGGGACATTGGAAAAGGAACTGCAAGAAGTATCTAGCAGAGAAGAAGCTTGGAGAAGCTTCGACTTCCAATCAAGGTTTGTTTATGATTGAAATTAATTTTTCTGAAAGTCATAATTCTACTTGGGTATTGGATACCGGCTGTGGTTCTCACATATGTAATACTGTGCAGGGACTGGTCAGAAGTAGAAAGTTGAACAATGATGAGGTGATCCTACGAGTGGGGAATGGAGCAAAGGTTGCTGCATTAGCTGTAGGAACTTATTATTTAGCAATGCCTTCGGGCAAGTCCATTTATCTTAATAATTGTTATTATGTTCCGAATATTATTAAAAACATTATTTCAATTTCTGTATTGGATATGGAAGGATTTAACGTTGTTATAAAGAGCAATAGTTGTTCTATTTATAAAGACGATGTTTTATATGGTATTGAAAATTTGCGAAATGGACTTTATACACTTGACTTACAAGAAAATATATTTCAAATTGAACAAACTAAGAAAAGAAAAAGAGATGATATTAATTATACCTACATGTGGCACTGTAGACTCGGTCATATCAACGAAACAAGATTATCCAAGTTGCATAAAGATGGGCTCCTCGAGCTATCCGATTATGAATCATATCCAACTTGTGAATCTTGTCTCATGGGTAAAATGACTAAATCTCCTTTTAGTGGAAAAGGAGAAAGAGTTACAGAGTTGTTGGCATTGATTCACACAGACGTTTGTGGGCCTATGACAACAAGTGCACGGGGTGGGTATTCTTATTTTATTACTTTCACTGATGATTACTCAAGATTTGGATATGTGTATTTAATGAAATACAAGTCAGAATCATTTGAAAAGTTCAAAGAGTTCAGAAGTGAAGTAGAGAAACAAACGGGCAAGAGTATAAAGATACTTCGATCAGATCGAGGTGGAGAATACTTAAGCGGTGAGTTTCTAAATTGTCTCAAAGAAAATGGTATAATCTCACAATGGACTCCTCCAGGTACACCACAGTTAAATGGAGTATCTGAAAGGAGAAATCGAACACTGTTAGACATGGTTCGATCCATGATGAGTTTTACCGACCTTCCAATTTCCTTCTGGGGATATGCCCTAGAAACGGCTGCATACCTACTTAACAAGGTACCTACCAAATCCGCCCCAAAGACTCCATATGAGATGTGGAAGGGGAGGAAACCAAATCTTAAGCATGTTAAGACTTGGGGTTGTCCAGCTTATATCAAAAAGTTTGAACATGATAAGCTACAGACTAAATCCGAAAAGTGTAGATTTGTGGGATACCCTAAAGAAACTGTAGGGTATTATTTCTATCATCTAACTGATCAAAAGGTGTTTGTTGCGAAACATGCTGCCTTCTTGGAAAAGGAATTTATCCATGAAGGGGTCAGTGGGAGTAAGATATATCTTGAAGAAGTTCAAGAACCACAAATTACCACGGATCAAAGTCAGGTACCTGACCAAGTAGAAGAACCTACTATACCACACCCTGTTCGTAAATCTGGGAGAGTACCGAAGATACCTGAGAGGTATGGATTCGTTATAGAGGATGACGATGAGGTACACATCATGAATGATGATGATCCATTGAATTACGAACAGGCCATGAGTAATAAAGACTCAGGGAAATGGCTTGAAGCCATGAAATCCGAAATGGACTCCATGTATGAAAACAAAGTATGGACTTTGGTTTCACCACCTGAAGGCATTAAGCCTATTGGGTGTAAATGGGTCTTTAAAAGAAAGACTGGAGCGGACGGCAAGGTGGAGACCTATAAGGCCCGACTGGTTGCAAAAGGTTTCAAACAAAGACAAGGAGTTGATTATGATGAAACCTTTTCACCAGTAGCTATGCTCAAGTCCATTCGGATTTTGCTTGCGATTGCAGCTTATAACGACTATGAGATCTGGTAGATGGACGTGAAAACGGCCTTCCTCAATGGGAAACTTGAGGAGGATGTGTATATGACACAGCCAGAGGGATTTGTTTCAAAGGTTGGAATAAATCAAGTCTGTAAGCTGCAACGATCCATTTATGGATTGAAGCAAGCTTCTCGTAGATGGAACATTCGTTTTGATGAGACAATCAAAGAGTTTGATTTTATCAAAAATGACGATGAACCATGTGTGTACAAGAAGGTTAGTGGGAGCGCAATTTCATTCCTTGTATTATATGTTGATGATATATTACTGATAGGGAATGACATTCCTATGCTACAATCGATTAAAATCTGGTTATCTAAACACTTCTCCATGAAGGACTTGGGAGAAGCATCCTACATTTTGGGGATAAAGATCTATAGAGATAGATCTAAAAGGATGCTTGGTTTATCCCAAGGAACGTACATTGATGCAATGCTAAAGAGATTTAGCATGGAAGATTCCAAAAGAGGTCTCATGCCGATGAGCCATGGAATACATCTCTCCAAGAAACATGCCCCAAAGACACCTGAGGAGAGAGACCGTATGAGTAAGATCCCTTATGCTTCTGCAATAGGATCTATCATGTACGGTATGATATGTACTAGACCGGATGTTGCTCATACACTTAGTGTAACGAGCAGATACCAGTCGAATCCAGGAGAAGAGCATTGGAAGGCAGTGAAGAATATCCTAAAATACTTGAGAAGGACTAAGGATATTTTTCTTGTCTACGGTGGGTCTGAATTAAAACTCGAGGGCTTCACAGACTCAAGTTTTCAAACGGACCAAGATGACAGTAAATCTATTTCGGGGTATGTTTTTACCTTGAACGGAGGCGCAGTGAGTTGGAAGAGTTCCAAGCAGCAAACAGTTGCTGATTCAGTGACAGAGGCAGAGTATATAGCTGCAACTGAAGCTGCAAAGGAAGCTGTTTGGATGAAGAAGTTCATAACTGAACTTGGTGTGGTTCCTAGCATTGGAGAAGCAGTTCCCGTTTACTGTGACAACACAGGAGCAGTTGCACAGGCTAAGGAACCGAGGTCTCATCAGAAATCTAAACACGTGTTGCGGCGATTTCATTTGATCAGGGAAATCATTGAAAGAGGAGACGTCACCTTGGAGCGTGTAGACTCTCAAGACAACATTGCAGATCCATTTACTAAAGCTTTAACACAACAGCAGTTTGATCGTCACTTAGAGAAGATGGGTATGAGATACCATGGCGATTGGCTTTAGTGCAAGTGGGAGATTGATAGTAGTGTGCATACAAGCCAATCATGTATGATGATAAAGCACGTACTTTGTAAACAATCTTATTTATTTATTAATGAAATATTCATTTATTAAAGGCATTTAATTATCTACATGTTGCTGTTTTTATAATATGTAAATAACCCATAGTTTTAAGCAATGCTTTTAGAATCATGATGATGATCATGCTAATGAGATCTAAATTCTTAGAAAGTTTTAAAACTTAAAAAGTTCCCAATCGTGGGATTACTAAAAAGGGGATTAGTAAATCCGGATAGATTGGTATATATGTTGCTTGCTCATTGGATGAGGATGATTGATCTCATGATCATTTGTGTGGAGACACTAAAGCAAGTATGTAGGTGCTTATTGGAGAATAAGTTCACTGAACGTGATTCGCTATGGAATACCTAATGGAGTTTTACTCGCATGTCAATAGGAATTCCTAATGTGATAGTAGTACAAGTGATCCTTGGACTTGAGATCATCATAGTATCTTGTATGTAACAAATTATACTTTGACTTATTCCTTAAGACCTTTTAAGGCATATATAGGGTATGCTTGGGTATAATGAGTTACATATGGAGATAATGAATGATCAATAAAGAATCTACCACCTCTAGTAAAAGAGGAGATATGTCCTATGTGATTCGTTAAATGACAACCCAGAAATCCTTGGCCAAGGTAAAATGAAATTAGAAAGGAGTTTTTAATTTGCATTATTTGGAGTTGTGCATTTTCTAATCGAAATACATATAATTAAATAAAATAAGACTTGACAGTAAATCCATGTCTTATATTTAATTGGGACATTGTATGGTGGAAGGATTGAATTGTATGGTAACTATTAACTCACAGGTTCTTTTATGATTAATGTTGAAATCTATATTATCTGGAAAGTCGTTGATCGCTAGGGAGGCTTATCCCTATTGTAGAATAAATATTATTTATTTAAATAGATTATTAGTTTAATTTATTTATTTAAATAAGATTAAAATTGTTTTAATTGATTTATTCACAACCGGTTTAATATGGAGAACCTAAAGGGTCACACCATAAAAGGAAGAATAATTATTTAAGAAGGTAATGGCATAATCGTAATAATGCATTAAGTATAATTAATTTAATCTATGGTGATAGAATAAATTAAATAGCTTAATGTTTATTATTTAATATTTTGGAAATATTAAATATAAATTAATAAGAGGAGTCTTATTAATATTATTACAATTATTATTATTTTAATTTCTAAAGGAGTTTAGTAATTAATTTAATATTCAGTACTCTCATTTATTCCTAATAAGATTAGGAGACAAATTAATTAAATAAATTTAATTAATTATTCCCATGTGGTGGGAAGCCTAAATTAATTAAAGGAGTTTAATTAATTAAAAGAAATCCCATGTCTAATAGGATTAGAAGGGTTGACCAATGTCTATATAAGAGAATTCTTATAATAGATATTAGATGATGCAATTCCAATTGTTGGAGAGTACTCCTTTTCTATAGAGGATAGAAAACTAAGCCAACCACCCTCCTTCTTGATAATTCATCTTCCTTGGTGGATCACCTCTAGAGGCCAAACACTTGGGTGGCTAACGTTGATCAAAGGAAGGAATCTAATCCGAAAATTCAAGGAGATCACGAAGAACAAGGAGTTGAACTAGTAACTGTGGAAGCTTCGTTCTACAAGGGTATGATTCCATAACTTCTTATTTATCGTTTTAAATTAATAATTTACATAAAGGATGATTCGGGTAATGGTTTTGTAGAAATTTTTTAAACTCTGATATACCATGCTTCCGCTAATTTTTGCAATTTGATTGCGTCACGATTTCGTACAAACCCAACAAAGGCCCCGTTTGGCAAAACGGATTTAAAACGGGTGCAAGGGCCTTATTTGGAAAAACGGTTTTAAAAATTCTTTTAATTCTTTTAATAAATTCTTTAACACATATTTTTAATATACTTTAATTAATTAAATATTAACATTCTAATTTATTTAATTAAAAGTTAACATCAATTAATCACATAAAAACTGCCATATAACAATTATAATTACTCGCTAATTATAATTTCGTGTAACAATTACCACATAACTTCATCTAATTTAATTATCCCAATTAAATTAGAACTATAACATAAAATCATTACATATTAATTAAATCTAATATTAAATATTCATTTAATTAATATAATACACTTAATTAAATTACTCTATAACAATCACATAATTATTTATTTAATTCAATAAATAAATCAATTAAAATATTTATTTAATTCAATAAATATTAAAATTAATATCTAAAATCCTCTTCACACCAAATCACATATTTCATAATATATAATACATATACACATACTCAAGCTCGAAACATCATATAATAAGAATTTTATTTATTAAATTCTCATTTATTAATTTTTAAAAATCCGGGATGTCACAGTTAAGACTTTGGGTTGTCCAGCTTATGTCAAAAAGTTTGAAAATGATAAGCTGCAGACTAAATTCGATAAGTGTAGATTTGTGGGATACCCTAAAGAAACTGTAGGGTATTATTTCTATCATCCAACTGATCAAAAGGTGTTTGTTGCGAAACATGCTGCCTTCTTGGTAAAGGAGTTTATCCATGAAGGGGTCAGTGGGAGTAAGATATATCTTAAAGAGGTTCAAGAACCACAAATTACTGCGGATCAGAGTCAGGTACCTGTCCAAGTGGAAGAACCTACTGTATCACACCCAATTCGTAAATCTAGAAGAGTACCGAAGATACCAGATAGGTATGGATTTGTCATAGAGGATGACGATGAGGTACACATCATGAATGATGATGATCCATTGAATTACGAACAGGCTATGAGTAATAAAGACTCAGAGAAATGGCTTGAAGCCATAAAATCCGAGATGGACTCTATGGAAGAAAATAAAGTATGAACTTTGGTTTCACCACCTAAATGCATTAAGCCTATTGGGTGTAAATGGGTCTTTAAAAGAAAGACTGGAGTGGACGACAAGGTAGAGACCTATAAAGCCCGACTGGTTGCAAAAGGTTTCAAACAAAGACAAGGAGTTGACTATGATGAAACCTTCTCACCAGTAGCTATGCTCAAGTCCATTCGAATTTTGCTTGCGATTGCAGCTTATAACGACTATGAGATCTGGCAAATGGACGTGAAAACGGCCTTCCTCAATGGGAAACTTGAGGAGAATGTGTATATGACACAGCCAGAGGGATTTATTTCAAAGGTTGGAACAAATCAAGTCTGTAAGCTACAACGATTCATTTATGGATTGAAGCAAGCTTCTCGTAGGTGGAACATTTGTTTTGATGAGACAATCAAAGAGTTTGATTTTATCAAAAACGAGGATGAACTATGTGTGTACAACAAGGTTAGTGGGAGCGCAGTTTTATTCTTTGTATTATATGTTGATGATATATTACTGATAGGGAATGACATTCTTATGCTTCAATCGATTAAAATCTGGTTATCTAAACACTTCTCCATAAAGGACTTGGGAGAAGCATCATATATTTTGGAGATAAAGATCTATAGAGATAGGTCTAAAAGGATGCTTGGCTTATCCCAAGGAACGTACATTGATACGATGCTAAAGAGGTTTAGCATGGAAGATTCCAGAAGAGGTCTCATGCCGATGAGCCATGGAATACATTTTTCCAAGAAACAAGCCCCAAAGACACCTGAGGAGAGAGACCGTATGAGTAAGATCCTTTATGCTTCTGCAATAGGACCTATCATATACGGTATGATATGTACTAGACCGGATGTTACTCTTGCACTTAGTGTAACGAGCACCAGTCGAATCCAAGAGAAGAGCACTGGAAGGTAGTGAAAAATATCCTAAAGTACTTAAGAAGGACTGAGGATATATTTCTTGCCTACGGTAGGTCTGAATTAAAACTCCAGGGCTTCACGGACTCAAGTTTTCAAACAGACCAAGATGACAGCAAATCTGTTTCGGGGTATGTATTTACCTTGAACGGAGGCGCAATGAGTTGGAAGAGTTCCAAGTAGCAAACAGTAGCTGATTCAGTGATAGAGGCAGAGTATATAGCTGCAAGTGAAGCTGCAAAGGAAGCTGTTTGGATGAAGAAGTTTATAACTGAACTTGGTGTGGTTCCTAGCATTGGAGAAGCTGTTCCCGTATACTGTAACAAATTATACTTTAACTTATTCCTTAAGGCCTTTTAAGGCATATATAGGGTATGCTTGGGTATAATGAGTTGCATATGGAGATAATGTATGATCAATAAAGAATCTACCACCTCTAGTAAAAGAGGAGATATGTCCTATGTGATTCGTTAAATGACAACCTAGGAATCCTTGGCCAAGGTAGAATGAAATTAGAAAGAGATTTCTAATTTGCATTATTTGGAGTTGTGCGTTTTCTAATCGAAATACATATGATTAAATAAATTAAGACTTGATAGTAAATCCATGTCTTCTATTTAATTGGGACATTGTATGGTGGAAGGATTGAATTGTACGGTAACTATTAACTCACAGGTTCTTTTATGATTAATGTTGAAATCTATATTATCTGGAAAGTCGTTGATCGCTAGGAAGGCTTATCCATATTGTAGAATAAATGTTATTTATTTAAATAGATTATTAGTTTAATTTATTTATTTAAATAAGATTAGAATTATTCTAATTGATTTATTCACAACCGGTTTAATATGGAGAACCTAAAGGGTCACACCATAAAAGGAAGAAGAATTATTTAAGAAGAAATTGGCATGATAGTAATAATGCATTACGTGTAATTAATTTAATCTATGGTGATAGAATAAATTAAATAGCTTAATATTTATTATTTAATATTTTAAATATAAATTAATAAGAGGAGTCTTATTATTATTATTATTATTATTATTATTATTTTAATTCTAAAGGAGTTTAGGAATTAATATAATAGCAGTACTCTCTCTCAATCCTAATAAGATTAGGATATAAATTAATTAAAAGTGTTTAATTAATTAATTAAATAAAAAAAAACTCTTCTAATTGGATTAGAAGGGTTAACCTAATATCTATATAAGAGAGTCTTATATCAGAAATAAGGTACGTGAATTTTTGTAAAGGTTGGGAGTACACATATTCTATAGAGATAGAAACAAGGGTTAAGCCAATAACCAATCTTCCTGAGTTCTCCATCTTCCTTGGTGGATCACCGTTAGAGGCCAAATATTTGGGTGGCTGACATTGATCAAGGGAAGGAGCCATTAAAGAGGAATCAAAGAAATCAAAGGAGTAGAACTTGTACCTGAGGAAGCTTGGATCTTCAAAGGTATAATTCCATCTTCTCCTTCTATGTATTGACTGATAATTGATGCACAAGAAAGATCATGGTTAAGGGTTTGTAAAAAAATTTTAAAATCTGATTTTTCATCCCTTCCGCTGTGTTTATGTAATTTGATTGCATGCTTATGTTTCTAGCAAACCCAACAGTGGTATCAGAGCCAATCTTGTGCTAATTATCAGTTTATATTATTCCATACTTGTATGATATGCGATTGGATCGAGTTCTTAGGCAACACAATTTTTTCAGATTCTGCGAAGCTGCGCAGCTGTGCCGGTGCAAGGCCTTCTTGCTGCGTAGCTGCGCTGGTGTCTGTTCCTGGTTTTCATGCTGCGCAGCTGCGCCGGTTCCCATTACATTCCTGGCGCAGCTGCGCCACTAGACAAGAACTGGAAAATTTTTCTTTTGTTTTGATTAATTAAATAAATGGTTTATTTAATTAATAAAGGTTTAAAATAAAGATGTTTATTTTATATGAAATATTATTTCAGAATTGCTAACATTAAAGAGTTTAATTTGGAATTATTTTTGAATGAAATAAAGGAGTTTATTTTTCCAAAAATAAAGTTTAGCAAACTTTTGCCCATTAACTGATATTAATACATATATAGAATGAATTTACTTTCATGAGATGAATAAGTTTTATTGATACGTATGAAGATATGTATGTTAATAAAAAGGATTGATTATGGACTATGACCAATGTGATTGGATTTTATTTTGGATGAATGCTTGAATGTATGGGTTTTATAAAATGGGGTCTGTGTACCTCGTCTTCTCTAGTTTTATTCTCGGTGTAAATTCTATCTCCCTCCTATGTACTCCCCCTTGACTACTGATCAAGGTTTTTATTTAATTATAAATAGTTTATGTAATAGAGATAGTTAGAATTATCTTGAAGAAACTGGAGACCATGGAGCAAGGAGCGCGTGAAGACCCGTTTGCATAGAGCCCGGGTTTAAATGTAATAGTTACATTTAAATTTAAATTCTTGCACTCTTAGGTTTGACCTTTTGGTTCACTTGGTGGCTCTAGTGAACCAAACTAGAATAAAAGTCTATAATCAATCCGGGTAGTATATAATATTCTATATTGCATGCTAAATATTATATATATTATATTTTATGCAAACATGCTTAGCATGTTTAATAAATTGTCGCGTATTTTATATATATATATATATATATATATATATATATATATATATATGTGTGTGTGTGTGTGTGTGCATGCGTGCTAAACAACATGAGACAAATAATAACAAACCCCTCAAAGAAATAATATTAAGTCCAAAGCGTTCAAATAATATTTGGAATATCGAACGTCGCCTTCTAGTATGATTAATTAATAGAGTATTAATATTTAATATAAGTTTGTTGTGCTATCCACAAGGCGAGTATTGAGTATTTAAGATGTTAATTAATCACATTTGATGCTTATCAAGAAAATTGAACGATCTAGCCTAGGTGTGCTATCCACAAGGACGAACATTTTTCTTTTTTGAATTTATGGAAGTGCTAGGCTGGACTTAACTTAAATCATTTTAGTTCGGATGTGCACACACATGACCATTATGATTTAAGAGGCAAAATAAAAGGAATTACATGGTGATGTAATTGACAAGAGTTGTCCACCTATTTATTTGTATATCACTTGTTGTGCTATCCACAAGGTTATATACATTTGAAATGGGATCCTTAATCTCACTAGCAAATCTTTAATTAGATGTTGCCGAACTATATAAGTGAGGGCAATATAGTTTGATGAAAATAGTGGGAGATACCAATTTAAAATAAAGACCTAAATTTATTTTGGTATGCAAAGTTAAAAAAATGAATGTTTGCTAAAAATGTTATTTTTTCACATGCAGAATTTTAAAAATGTCAAAATCACTAATCTCACTACGAAGCATACTTGATGCAAATAAGCTTACCGGGCCGAATTATGAGGACTGGCTAAGAAATCTGAGAATTGTTTTCACTGCTGAAAAGATTTCTTATGTCCTAAATTCAACTATCCCTGAATCTGTTTCGAAAATAGCCTCTGAGGAAGAGATTACTACTTTCAATAAATGGCAAGATGATGCATCTGTGGCTCAATGCATCATGCTCGCATCCATGAATAACGAGCTTCAGCGTCAGCACATAAATATGGATGCTCCTGCTATGATGCTTCACCTCAAGGAGTTGTATGGTGAACAGAGTAGGACTGCTAGATATGAGATATCTAAGGAGCTCTTCCGATCTCGGATGACCGAGGGCACTGCCGTCGAGACTCATGTTCTAAAGGTAATCAATTTGATTGAATGCCTTGGACAGCTTGGGTTCGTCATGGATGAGGAGTTGAGTCAAGACTTGGTCTTGCAGTCACTCCCTGAGACCTTCTGGCAGTTTGTGGTTAATTTTCACATGAATAAGCTAGATGTCAGCTTGCCTGAGCTGCTTAACATGCTGAAAACTACAGAAGGTCACTTCTCATCCAAGAAGAACCATGTCTTGATGGTGGATTCTTCCAATAAAAGAAAGAGGCCCAAGGTGTCTTCTGAAAAAAGAAATCCAAGAAGGCTAAGGGAAAGGGGAAAGAAAAGAAAAAAAAGAAACCTGAACCAGCTAAAGAAATGTGCTTTCAGTGCAACGAGCCGGGACGTTGAAAGAGGAACTGCAAGAAGTTTCTAGCAGAGAAGAAGCTTGGAGAAGCTTCGACTTCCAATCAAGGTTTGTTTATGATTGAAATTAATTTTTCTGAAAGTCATAATTCTACTTGGGTATTGGATACCGGCTGTGGGTCTCACATATGTAACACTGTGCAGGGACTGGTCAGAAGTAGAAAGCTGAACAATGAAGAGGTGATCCTATGAGTGGGGAATGGAGCAAAGGTTGCTGCATTAGCTGTAGGAACTTATTGTTTAGCAATGCCTTCGGGCAAGTCCATTTATCTTAATAACTGTTATTATGTTCCGAATATTATTAAAAACATTATTTCAATTTCTGTATTGGATATGTAAGGTTTTGACGTTATTATAAAGAACAATGGTTGTTCTATTTATAAAGACGATGTTTTATATGGTATTGAAAATTTGCGAAATTAGCTTTATATACTTGACTTGCAAGAAAATATATTTCAAATTGAACAAACTAAGAAAAGGAAAAGAGATGATATTAATTATGCCTACATGTGGCACTGTAGACTCGGTCATATCAATGAAACAAGATTATCCAAGTTGCATAAGGATAGGCTTCTAGAGCTATTCGATTATGAATCATATCCAACTTGTGAATCTTGTCTCATGGGTAAAATGACTAAATCTCCTTTTAGTGGAAAAGGAGAAAGAGTTACAGAGTTGTTGGCATTGATTCACACAGACGTTTGTGGACCTATGACAACAAGTGCACGGGGTGGGTATTCTTATTTTATTACTTTCACTGATGATCACTCAAGATTTGAATATGTGTATTTAATGAAATATAAATCAGAATCATTTGAAAAGTTCCAAGAGTTCAAAAGTGAAGTAGAAAAACAAACGGGCAAGGGTATTAAGATACTTCGATCAGATTTTAGACTGTAATTTATTTATAACCTACCTACATACACATGCTCATATGGTCAGAACATAATTATCATGGTATGTGTCAAAGTCTATTTTCAAAACTGTAACTTTCATTTAGTAAACTCACAGTAACAAGGTCAAGACAACTCATGCTAAATCAAGAAACATATATACACAAGTTAATCATGTTCTTCATGCATTGCTAAGGTATAATCAACATGTTAGACTTATCAGATTGTAAACAAAAATTGAAAACCAAAATTAGTACATGGCGCAGCTGCGCTGCACCCTAGTACAAAATGGGCGCAGCTGCGCCACTTCTCGGCCAGAACCAGAATAGCTTCTGCTTTGGCAAAACTAAACCCAAACATCAAAATTTCTTACAAAATCTATTCTAACTAAGCCACATTGTATTACTAACATGTATAACAGCTTAGATAACACTTAACCATCAATCCTCACTCCAATTATCATGCAATATCCAAGAATTTAGAAATTTAAAGAAATGAGGAACATAAAAGTATACCTCTGCTAAACTTGATATGAACTTGCTGCTATATGATTTCTACAATGCTGCTATATCACTCTCCCTTAACTCAATAGAAAATCTCAGTAAATGAAAGAAGAAGAGAAGAGCTTCCTTTTATAGAGAATTCAATATACAAACAATGCATTTCTCCTCCAAATTAAACCAATGGGAAGAGCAAGAACATGTTGGTTAAGGAAGAGTAGTTGGGTAGTTGGTGAATTCCACTATTAAGCCCACTCCCCTTGTGATGATTTGCTATGAAGCTGAGTTTTCATTTGTGCAAGTAATAGGCTTAGGCTTGAGTTATACACGTGAGGAAGAGAATGGGCCTTTCATTATGGGACAAGGCTTAATAAAGCTCAGCATTTGGCAAATGAAATAACACAACACTTACTTATATATGAACACTTAGGCTAATACACCTACACATATATATATATATATATATATATATATATATATACTTAGGTATTAAATTCATTTAGTTTCATAATGTAGATTTAAATGAGAAAACAATATTATAATGTAGCAAGTTGGAGTACATATATATATATATATATATCAACATAAAATCCATGTACATTTTGTTAATACCGAATATAATTCGATTGGACATTGTCACACTATATTAACCCAACTTTATTATGTCCTCTCATATATATAAATGCAATAATCATTGAATAACAATTATTCATTTAGTCTATTATAATAATTCATGCAGTACATATTTAATGTAGTCACACATCCTCTATTTGTCACATAAGCATTATTATTATGTAACTTACATCATTCATTAAATCTTACTATATGGTTCTTACAAATTATAGGGCCACATTAAAATGTCATACTACACTTTTTTGTTAATTATATGGTTATCAATCACATACTTTGCACATAACAAATAATTAAATAAATATAATTCTTATTATATTCATCAATTATTTACTCATTAATGTTTTATTATTCACAATAACAATTAATCAACCTCAATTAATTACTCATTAATAGGTTATTACTCATAATTAATTAACAATATCATATTAGTTAATCAATCTACTTATTAATCTCCCATCTTATTAACGTTGGTAATTAACCTTTGTAACACATGCATGCAAAAACTATATTCTAAGTTTTCTACCGACGCAGCTGCGCTAGTTTACCGCATAGAAGTGGCGCAGCTACGCCACTCTGGGGAAAATTACTAAATTACTTACTTTCTTTATTGCTTTGATTAATAATAAACTTATCTTATCGCCTTGACACACTAGGCAGTTCATATAAGCATTACGTTAAGCTTTTCATCAAATCCACCACATTATCTTACTCGTCACATAGACTTCAATTATTCAACTTAATCGAATATAATTCCTTTATTCCATGTCACCAAAATATTTATTTATATTCACATAAATATTCAACTTTCATTAATATCAATATTAATATTATTTATGAAAATTCTCGGGTATTACACAAGTTCCCTAACTCAAACTCGAGTTATTATTTTTCAAGCATGGTAGTGGATAATTATTGTTGATTATTCCACATCTAAGATTATTATTGAATATTCGCATTTATTGCAAGTTTCCTAACTCAACTTGAGTTATTAATTTCAAAGCGTGATTAATGAATAATTATTGTTAGTTATTTTGTAGCGCCCCCAAATCCGAGTCCCTAGAACCTCGGACCTGGTACGTTACGATACATCATTTCTATAACTATTGCGAAAGATATAAACATAAATTATTTATACAATAACTTTTACAACATAATTCCCAAGGTCTGCAACCTTAACTTAATACCTGCATTCAATATACTACACGACATACAATGTCATTTGTATCCTATACTATTACCATTTTAACCGTATAATAATTCCATCCTGGAACTTGTCTTTGCTTTTGACTGTGTCCGAAGTTTCTTCTTTAATCTGAAATGTTTACCATGATATAGCAAGGGTGAGCAACAAGTTTTGCCCAGCAAGTTTAAGTTCAAATGAAGATATATCATGATTGAAAAGAATAATAAGCTGACAAACTTTCAACAATATAAGAATTATTAAAGAACATGAATCAATAATGCTGAATAGCTAACAATGAACATGAATAAATTCAACTGAACCTTATGGTAATGAAAGTGATCAGCATTTCATACCTGATGAACATATGCAACATGCACTAAGTGCGAATCAATAATCAATATAGATGTGAATAATTAACAATAATTATTCACGAACATGGTTTGAAATATTAATTAAAGTTGAGTTAGAGAAAACTTGCCTGTACCGTCGATTACTGCTACGCAATATAATTTAATCGCTTTATTGTAAAGACCTATCAGTTATAAGATTGATCTTTCAATTAGCATAACATACCTTATAAGTAAACTATTTAATATTTAAACACATAGTCAAATATTAGATAACCTTAACACTATACATATACACAAGTCTAAACCTAGCACACATCGAGTCTTTAATAATATTCAATATAGTATACTGAGTGGTTTTTCACAAACAACTAACAAATTAGTTTCCATCTAGTCTATATTATTTTCACAGTGAGTTAGATCGGTTACTAATTCGTAGATCCCTTCCCCATATGAAGGAATCGTTTAGCCCAACTACTATACATCAACCATTAAAGAGTACGACTATACTATCTTAGACTTAACACTACTGTATCATATAACTTGTGAATTAACACTTAGTCTTTTATTTTATAAGTCCTTTATAATTTAGTAAGTCGAATACCTAATCCAGCAACCTGGATTCAGACTGAATTTCAATTTAGTAAATTATTTTCCAATCCAGCAGACTGGATTCAACTGTCCCCCAATCCAACAAGCCTGGATTCAACTGACATCCAATCCAGCAAGCCTGGATTTAACTAACCTCCAATCCAGCAACCAGGATTATCCAAACAGATCATTCCAACAACTTAATGGTCAATCTAGCAAACTAGATTGCAATCCAGCAACCTAATGGCCAATCCAGCAAGCTGGATTTCCTTTTTTAAACCAAATCATCTTATTATTTTTTTATCTTTTGTACACACATAAATACATGTATTTCATACACAAAAATAATTTTTCAAGAATTTTTCAATTTACTTAAGTATTTTCCAAAAATCCATTTCTAGTTAATTCCTTAAGAAATTTGCTACATCACGCTTAACTCCAGAAATTCTCAACTCTTGGAGGGATCTTACACATGTTATCGTGAGCCTCCAGTTTAAATTTTGTGGCCATCGAAGTTGTACAACTCCGGTTATAGCAATTTTTGTCGGAAAAACACAAATATTGAAATAGTCATAACTTGCTTCATTTAAGTCAGAACGAGCTCATCTTTGGACACAAGCTACTTTATATCATATATTTTTATCTCCCAAAATATTGGAATTTATTACACAAATTAAGTTGCCGAAACTTCCCTTCAAAAATTCGAATAGATTGCTTTTGTCGTTTTTCAGATTTCGCGTCCTTTGCTAAAAACTGTCCAGACGGAAATCTACAAGGAATTGTTCAGTGATTCGACTTGGATCTGTTAGAAGACGCATAGATCTAACTCCAAAAATTAACCATACTCAAAAATTCAAAATATAATGGGAGATATGGTCTTTTGAATTTCATGTCTTGTTTTCTCAAAAATTTGATTTTAAAACTTTTGTATTTTCTAAGAAATCTTCCTAGATCTCTTGATTAACCCAACATTAAATATTATAAACTATCATAATACATACTAATATACCTTAAGATCAATGATCTACTATGATCCAGATCTATTACACCAAACATACACCAAATCCAAGCAAAACATAATTTAAGCTAGGAAAATCAAGATTTTCTAACTTTTAAAACATTGTTTCCTTTTTCTTGTTTTTGATCTAACTTTTGATCATCAAAAGTGATAGATCTAAACATAATAGACTTATAAACATATAGATCTAATGTTTGGAGTTTTAAAATCTTAGATCCAAGTTTCGATTAAAATACATTACATAAACTAGTTTAGACTTTAATTTTCTTATACCTTGATCTTGTAGCTTTCTTCCTTCACCAAACTAAGAGATGAACTTGGAATGTATTCAAGATCAAAACTCTCTTCTTTCCTTACTTCTAGGCTGCCGAAATATTAACTCTCTCTCTCTCTCTCTCTTGTTTTGTTTTTGTTATTTTAGGAAGTGAGATGAAAGAGAAATGAAATGGGTTTTTGTGTGTAAGTAAAAAAAAATGAATACTTACATATTCTATAAGCACACAATTCTCCCAACACTCTTCCTTTTTCTCTCACTCATTATTGAAACAATTGCTTGCACACATGGAGAAATTAAGTGTTAAAAGGAAAGCTTGACACATAAGAGAGTAGTTGAGAGTTGGTAAGGAGTGGGTAAATTTTAATCATTACTTACATTCCCTCTTTCCCTTTCCTTGAGTGGCCCGGCCATGTGGCCCTATTTCTCCCCCATTTTGTTTTCTTTTTAATGCTTTATTTACTTACTTACATATCCACCAAGTCCCTTAACAAGTGGCTAAAGTTTGGGCTTCACATTAATTATTTTGGGCTTACTAATAAAATAATTGGGCCATGTAAATTAACATAGTCCACTAAATTTTAATTCTATCATACCCTAATCATTTAATTAGGATTTTTATTCACTCAATTGTAAATCAAATCCTTACTCATGCACATTTAATTACTTAACCCAATTAGACTTGCTTTAATAAAATTAATTAGTAGATTGAGATAAAATAAATCTCTTAAGTTAGTATAAATTTTAAATACTAACATCATTTACTATTATAACCCTATTTAATTACCATACCTAATATATATATTAGGTTACAAGAATTTATTCTTAATTCCCTTTATGTTAAATAAATATATAAACAATACACAAAACCATATAAGTCCTTCACAAAATTTTTAAATTCATACTCTATTTTCAGTCTAGGTCTTATTATTTAACCTTTATTTAATCATTTAAAATCTTATAAATTTTTGGGTTGTCACATATTCACATCTATAATGATTATTGTTATTCACACGTAATGCAATTGATTCTTGTTCTATTATTTGAACTGTTTATAAGTCATGTCTCAGCTAATTATTTTGGTGAAACTAATATTTGTTAAAATATAAAATGTTCTATTTATTATGAACTAATTTATTAGAAGATCTATGTCATTGATTTCGGCTAGATCAATATTGATATTATATGTTGAAATCCTAATATTTCTTTGAAAGTCATCCAAACTATATTGTTGTGGTACAGACTCTTGATGTAAGACTGAGATAACAAACTTTATTGTCGTAAAACGACCCATGCGCAATTATTAAGTATTATACATAATATAAAGTACAATGAAGCTGATCACTTTATGTACTGCAAAGAATATGATTTAATCTTTACGGTTAACTTATATTCCTGGGGTAATTTAGTTTTAATAACTAATGATTTCTCTACTAGTTCATGATCCCTGTGTGATCACTCAGCAAGAAATATGGAAATATCTCACTTTATTGAATGTTGTAGTAGTATTGTTAATTCTTCTTATTCACTTGAATATAATTGAATCTTTGAAAGAATTTTACTCTTTCATCCTTGATTTGTTATTCATCATGATATTTAAGAAAGTTTTGTTATTGAAAACGAATTATTCTTCAGCTACTTCGAAATCCTTTGATTATTGATGGAGTTCCATAGAAACTAGACTCTTCTATTCATGATGTATATCCTTTATTGTATACTTTGACTAGCTGAGCAAACTCGTTGCTCACCCTTGCTTAAATCAAAAATATTTTAGCTAAGGACGAGGTAGCAGAAGGTTTTAACAAGGACAAAAACACAGACAAAGCTTAGGATTAGTTAGTATTGACTTTTAATTGTTAAGTTACATTATGTAAATTATTTATGTAACCTTCTGAATAGATAAGGACATGTAAGTTATGTCAAGGTTAGTTAACCTGGGATGACGGTATAATTATGTTTTGAAGTATGTTTTTATTAAGGACATGTAATGAAGGATGTCTTTCATTAATGAATGGGTAGTTAGATGTGATATGTACAATAGAACGTGAGCACCAAACCTGAGGTTAGGGAACCCAGATTTGGAGGTGTCATAAGTTGGTATCAAAGCTGTAGGTTATAAACTTTAGGTTGGGGAAAAGTCTTAGGAATATAACCATAAGAATGATAGAGAAAACTCATTTAGAGTTCTAAGCGATGGATTGGGAAAAATTCATCGATAGTTAGATATGTGGACACTTAGTGTTTATAGATTTTATTTAATGGTGATGCACTAATTAAGTAGTGAAAACTGATTGTAGGATGTCAGGAGATGATGAGATGGTTACAGAGATGTTAGCAGCTGCACCAATGCCATTAGCCGAGGTGCCAGCTCATAGTGAGTCAGTTAAAGAAGTTTTAAAAGACGAACCTACGGTAAATCTAGTAATCAATCATTACGAGTACCCTGAGATGGAACTGAATGAAGAGGAAGAAGCATATTCCAAAGAAACAAAGATCGAAGATGGGAAAAAAAGTTAAAGTAGTAATCGAAGAAGGTCAAGCATCTGCGGAAGTTCAAAATTTAAGGACTAAAGTGTTTTTCCTGGAGGAATTACGGAAGACGGAAAAGGCATTGCGCGAGATGACAGAAGAACGAAATAATCTGAAGGCACAAGTAAATAGAAGGAGGTTTGAGTGCAGTGTATCGTCCAAAGATGTAAGTAAGAAAAAGAAGGATAATAAAAGGAAAAGGAACAACGACAGTGACAACAACTCAAGGAATTCGCATTCAAAGAAGAAACAAACCTGTGGAAAGTGTGGAAAGAACCATTTGGGGGAATGTATGAGGGGTAAGAATTTGTGTTACAATTGTGATCAGGAAGGACATATATCGCTAAATTGTCCTAACTAAAGAAAGGAGGATGTTTTTCATGTGGTGGAATGGGTCATAGGATTAAGAATTATCCTAAGATGAAGACAGGTGAAGGAAGTGGACAGAAGAAAGAGTAAGTGTGAGGAATAAAATCTTTTGCAGCAAGATAATATGTTAGGAATATAGTATCCTAGATGATGAGTAGGTATATGTAAATATATATATCTATATGAGTATAATATTCGCTTTTGTATGAATATCAAGATAACTTTTGTATGTCTCAATTTTTTGTATAAAGTTGTAGTAATGAATCCCGACTTTTGTCACAAAGGGATAGTAAATGTTTGTAGCAGTATGCGCTATGTACTGAAAAGTATTATGTACTATTTTCATGACTATGAATATAAATGCAATGATATGATTATATGTTAGATTAAGTAAATAATTTTGAAAATTAAAATATTAAGATGTTTATCTGATGAATTCGTTGATTCAGCACGCTGAATTAATAATGCCGCCTAGGAAGGGAAGTATGAAGAAAAATATGGAAGTACTATTTCTAAATCTGAAGCAGGAACACATGTCAGTGTCAGAGTACTTCGTCAAGTTTAACGAGCTAGCAAGATTCGCTCCACATCGAGTGGACACCGAGGAACTTAAGGCGCGACGTTTTAAGAACGGATTGAAACCATCGATATTCAACAAGATAGATGTACTGCGAATTGGTTCATTTTTGACTTTATTGGAAAAGGCTATCATAGCCGAAGGAGGAAGTGAGGCCATGAGTCTCTATAACAAGGAAAAGAAAAATATGGTTAAGATCGAGGGAGCTATCAAGGTGGAGGGAAGTAGTGGAAGTGGAAGTGGAAGTGGAAAAAGAAAGTGGAACAATACGGGAAATACTGATAATAGGCAGGGAGGTATGAAGAAGGAGGTTGAACAATGTGGTAACTGTGGAAAAAATCACTCGGTGAGTGTCTGAAGGGGAAGCTTGTGTGTTTTAAGTGCGGGCAGGAGGGACATATCTCTCCTAACTGCCCCAATCCAAGGAAGAATAGTGGGTGTTTTATTTGTGGATCGTTAGATCATATGGTGAGGGATTGTCCAAAAAAGAGAACCGACGGGGGAAATGCCAATACAGGGAATAGCAGCGGAAGACTCGCAATAACTGGTCCAACTCAACCAAGTAAATCAACTGCAAGGACCTTCAATATTACGGTTCAAGATATAGTAGCAGCTGGAGATGGAGTTCCAGGTATGATTCCGATCAATTATATCAATGTATATACTTGATTTAGATATAACCTATTTTCTTATATACCGTAAGATTGTTAAAATAAGTACGTTTACCCCTGTGAACATTAGGAACCCTTGAATATAGACATATGAAAGACAATTTCAGGAAAAGATATATATTATAATAATAACTCGTAAATAAAAGGATTTTTGAAGGAGGAATTTGAGTTTTGTTGGGAACTACCATAATTGGTGCAAGCAGACCGCAAGCAATGGATCAAGACGCGCAGCTGTTCTGGACTAGTAATACGGAATCGTATAAGAAGGGAAGAATGTAGTAATTCTGTAAAAAAATTATAAATAAAATATAAGGATAGACATGAAATTAAGCATATGGGAATGGTGATTCCGGAGACGGAATCCTTTTAAATAGGGGATAATGTAAGGAACGAGAATTTTATACGACAATAATTTTACGAATGAATTTTTTTTATTATTTTATTAACTAGTAATATTTTGAACATATGCGATATGGATTAAACAAGTTAGTCAATTGAATGATTATTAGTTGACAAAGAAAGGAAGTCAAGATGAATAGTTATTCGAAACCCTAATTTGAATTTCAAATAGGGATTTAAATATAGATACATTTGTTATTGTATTTAAGATAATATGTATATACATTATGTGATTAATGTTAAGTGATTAATAAATGATATGAATTATAAATAGTGTATATGTGAGTGGTCATAACTTATTAAACTAATTATAGCTAATAAGTTAATAAACTATTGGAATGTGTGATGACTTGTGTGGGTTATGTAATTGATTAAATAAATATATATTATATAATATGTATACATTTATTTTGTATATAAAGTTATGTAACCCAACATATATATTAGGTATGGTAATTAAATAACCTAAGAGATTTATTTTATACATCTCAAATAATTAATTTTATAACCTAAGTAAAACAAGTCTAATTGGGTTATGAAATTAAAGATATGTGAGTAAGGAATTCATTTACCAATGTGTGTAATGGAAACCCTAACTAAATGAATAGGAGAATATAAAATTAAATGTATGGAACCATGTTAATTTGCAAGCCCAAAGAATTAAAATTGCTAGCCCAAGGAATTATTTTAGGGAGCCCAAAGGACTAAAGGAGTGGCCCAATTTTTAGCCCAAGTGGGAGGGGACATTTTAGACATTAAGTAAACTAATTAAGACATTAATAGAAATCAAAACTTGGGCAACAGAGGGGCACATGATCGGATATAGCAAGGAAGAGAAAAGGGAGTGCATGTAATCATTGCTCTACTTTAGTTGGTGAACAACCCCACCTAACCTCCTTAGGTGTCATTTCTTTACATGGCCAACAACTTTTACTAAGCTTGCAAGCAACACTTCAATGATTAAAGAGAGAGAGAGAGTAAGAGTGTGGGAGGAGAATTAGATATACCCAAAATATATCTATACAATTTTTACCAAGCCACACAAATGTCTTTTATTTTCTCTTTCATCTCATTCTTTTCTTAACTTAGCAAACCAAGCAAGAGAGATAGGGGGATAGAGCAAGAGAGTTCGGACAAGATAAGGAAAGAGAGAGGGAGTGATTTGCTAAGTTTCATAGTTCCTTAACTAAAATTAGGGAGAAGAAGGAAGGAAAACAAGCTAAGGTATAAAAAATCCCTACTTATATAGTCTAATTTCTTTTTGGTTTGATTTGAGTTTTGATTTTTGTAAAGTTATGATCTTAAGATTTAAAATCTTAGATCTATGTGTTTAATAATGTTTTATATTTAGATCTAACCCTTTTGTGGATCAAAAGTTAGATCTAAAGTATGAAATAGGAGTTAGGTTTTTCAAAAGTTAAAACTAATTTTTCTTAGCCTTGATTGTGTTTAATCTTGTGTTTGTTGTTTATTTGGTGAATTAAATCATGGATCACGTTAGATCCATGAGTATATGAGGTACAAGTAGGTAATATGATGACTTATGTTTTTTATTATGTGAGAATATGGAAGATTTCTTAGAAATCACAAAAGGTTGAAATTCAAATTTTGAGAAAACGCAACATGAAATTCAAAAGACCATATCTCCTATTATATTTTGAATTATTGAGTGTGGTCAATTTCTTGACTTAGATCTATGAGTCTTCTAACCTTTTCAAGTGGAATAACTTAAAAAGGTATTGTAGATTTTTGTGTGGACTGATTTTAGTAAAGGAGACAAAATCTGAAAAACGACAATGAGCAATCTATCTAGAAATGCCAAGGGAAATTTCGGCAACTTAATTTATGAAATAAATTTCAATCCTTTGGGACATGAAAATATATGAGATAAAGTATCTTGTGTCCAAAAATGAACTTATTCTGACTTAAATTGACCAAGTTATGGTCATTTTAATATTTGGGTTTTTCTGACGAAAACCGCTATAACCGGAGTTCTATAACTCCGATGGCCACGTAATTTAAACTGGAAGCTCACGTTAACACGTGTCAGATCCCTCCAAGAGTTGTGAATTTCTAGAGTTAAGCATGATATAGCTAATTTCTTTAAGGTTTTAACTAGAAATAGATTTTTGAAAAATACTTAAGGAAGTTGAAAAATTCCAAAAAAATACTTTTTGTATATGAAATATATGTACATATGATTGGCCAAAGGATAGAAAAATAATAAGCTAATTTTGTATTTTTGTGAATAGGTATTTCAGCTTCCTGAAATGAACAATTCAGAATGCTGAAATGTAAATTATTTATGTCAGGAAGAGATGTCAATTTTGTTTTAACTTGCTGAAATGGAAAGTGAAAAGGTTAGGAAGGGAAGACAGTTTGGTTTCAGTTTGCTGAAATGATATATTAAGTCTCCTTAATTCATAAATAGTTTACCGAGTTATAATAAGAAATTATAAATGAACGAGTAAGTGTTAAGTCTAAGGTAGTACAGCCGTACTCTTTAATGGTTGATGTATAGTGTCTGGGCTAAACAATTCTTTTAGGGAGCAGAGGTATATACGAATTAGCAACCGATCTAACTCGCTGTAAAAACAGTGTAGACTAGACGGAAACTAATTTGTTGGTTGTTTGTGGTAAATCACTCAGAATACTATATTGAATACTATTAAAGACTCGATGTGTGCTAGGTTTAGACTTGTGTATTCGTATGGTGTTATCTAATGATTGATTATGTGATTACATGTTAGATAAATATTATAAGTAAGATAAGTGATGCTAATTAAGAGATTGATCTTAATAATGATAGGACTTACAAAAAAAGTTAACTTAAATTGCGTAGCAGTAATCAACGAATCAGGCAAGTTCCCTAACTCAAACTCGAGTTATTATTTTTCAAGCATAGTAGTGGATAATTATTGTTGATTATTCCACATCTAAGATTATTATTGAATATTCGCATTTATTACAAGTTTCCTATCTCAACTTGAGTTATTAATTTCAAAGCGTGATTAGTGAATAATTATTGTTAGTTATTCACATCTATAATGATTATTGTTATTCACACGTAATGCAATTGATTCTTATTCTATTATTTGAACTTGTTGAAAATTGCATATTCATATTTGATATTGAAAGTAACTATAAATTCTAAAGTGTACAGTCCTTAAGAGAATCAATGTACAAGGACTTTAGATGATAGATCAAAGATGTTAGGTTGATCTGGGCTTTAATGTTTATCATTTATGTAAATAAATGTATAGAAGAAAGGATCAAAACTGTTAGGTTGATCTATTTGAGCTGTAAAAGTTAAAGCCTTGACAGAATCGTAGTCTGTCAAAGGTAGCATTCAGAATACAAGGCAGAATCGTGGAGCTTAAATGAAGATGTCCAGAATCGTAGTTTGCCAAAAGAATCAAGTCTGCAGAGGCCAAGGCAAGACTCGTGGAGCTTAAGTATCAATATCGTAGTCTGCCCTTGGAAGCCACACTGAGAATTATAGAAGAAATTCGAGCGCCTGCTGAGTAAATCAAGAAACGCAGTGCGCTCTTGAAAACGTGGAGTCTGCAAGACAAAGCAAGAAGGAATCGTAGTATGCCAAAGAGCTTAAGAGAAATCGTAGTGTTCTCTACGATCAAGTTTGAGTCAAGCCTGTGCAAGCCAACACACAATGATTATGGTACAATGACCATAATCGTAGTGCTCCTTCAGTCAGCATCAAAGTTCGTAGTTCTGATGAAGGGAGGAAGAGAAACAAATGAAGAAAGGCTTATGTCCGTTGACAATTTGATGGTCCCAATGATTCCATATTCATCCTTAGTTCAAATCGAAGAAGTGTATTGGAGAAGCTAAGGAAACAACTAAATCGCCTGCAGAAAACACCTTTTCAGGTGTTAGGTGAAGTTGCAGTCTATTGTGTTAGTGGGCCAGTCGGCAGTGCAGCAGGAAAGCAGGATGTCAACATCAACTGCACAGAAACGTCTGAAGCATTAAATGCTGCAACGGGAGCATTCAAACGGATATATTTTGAATAGCCCTTTTATAAGGAAATCAGAAAAGGATTCAGACTAAGCAAGCAAGACGAGAAAAGAAAGAACACATAGAGAAAAGCTCAAGAACACTCAACGATCAACTTTACGATCCTGAAAGAGGAAAGCTTGCTTCGCTACTCAGTTTTTCAGAATTGATGCTTAATTGCAATTGAGTAGCACACCTCAAACAACTACTGTCAATCCAAGTGAGGTCCCAAGTCAGAAGAACTTGAAGAGTTCTAAGTGAACTGAGAAGAGTACCAAGGCTGCTGGCCTTGAAGAGTTCTAAGTGAACTAAGAGAAGTTCCAGGGCTGCTGGCCTTGAAGGAATCTAAGTGATTCAGTTGTAAGAGACATCCTTACTGGATTTCCTACTCGTAGAGTAGAAGAGTGGACTATGAGCCTTGTGTGCTCTGAACCACTTAAAACCTTTGTGTCTCATTATCTCTCATTAACTGCTATAACTGCTATATCTGTTATAACTGCTTATCAAACCATAACTGCAATATCTTAAGGGGGAACAAAACATATATTCCGCTGCTGTCAGTATATTCAATACTGACAAAGTATTTTGAAATAAATTTTTTTAAAAATATCTATTCAACCCCCCTTCTAGATAACTAACGTGCCTTTGGGAAATAACAATTGGTATCAGAGACGGTTCTCTCAACTAGCATACAAGCTTGAGTAGATCTAATGGCACATTTAAGAAGCGAGACCAAGACAGGTGGAGGCAACAAACCACCTATGTGCAACAAAGACAAATTTGCCAAGTGGATAGTTCGGATGCAGGCTTACATGGATTCAATAGATGATGATCTATTTGAAACTGTTCTAAATAGGCCCTATGTTCCAACTAGGTTTGCACCAACTCCAGAAGATCCAAACAAAGTTGTGATTAAAGTCAAAGCAGAATGGACTGAAAATGAGAAGAAAAATGTTCAGCTTGACAAAAAGGCCAAAAACATCTTGTTCCAGTCCTTAGAAGACAATTTGTTTGAGAACGTGGTTAACTGCAAAACTGCAAAGGAAGTCTGGGAAGCATTGCTCATCATGCATAAAGGAACTGAAGAAGTCAGAGAAAACAAGCAATCTCTACTGACTCAACAGTATGAGATGTTTTCTCATGTTCCAAGGGAAAACGTCACTTCCACTTATGAGAGATTCACTACATTGCTCAACTCTCTCAGAGCCTATGGAAAGACCTATCCAAACAAAGATCTAGTCATCAAGTTCATGAGGTCCTTACCAAGCAGGTGGGATGCCAAGACCACTGCAATCAGAGAGCCAAAGAATCTGCATGAGATGACAGTTCAACAACTCTATGGAAACCTTCTTACCTACGAGCTGGAACTGACTCAATGAGCAGAAACTCTATCAGAAGGAAGAAAGAAGGATAACGGAGTTGCTCTCAAAGCAAAAGAAGAGATCTCCAAAGCTCATATCGAAGATGAATCTGACTCTAAGGAAGATGATGATGATAATGATGATGATGATGAAGCTGCAATGCTGGCCAGAAGATTCAAAAGACTCATGCTCAAAGGGAGAAGTAGAAAACCTAAAAAATTCAACAATAATAGCAGTTAGGAGCAGATCAGTGACCTATGCTACAACTGCAAGAAGCCTGGTCATTTCATTGCCAACTGCAACAAGCCTATCAGAGAAGAGCTGAAAAGAAAATTAAATCCAAAGAAGGAGCTCAAAGGCTACAAAAAGAATAAGAAGAAAGACAAAGGGCTTGTAGCTGGAAGCTCTTGGAGCGATTCAGACAACGATACCAATGTTGAGTCTGAAGATAATGAAGCACCTCAAAAAGCCAACATATGCCTGATGGCTAAGGATGCACTCAGCAGGAAAAGTGCTGAAGCAGTCATAGATGAGGTATTTGATTTCAACACTCCTGATATAGACATTGATGATTTAAGAACTGGCATTCATGACATATTAACTGATCTATATCAAAACATGAGATGGTTAAGAGTTCTATCTAAAGGTTATACTGATCTTCAAAAGGAGAAAGAGAAAGTTCAAAAAGAGCTGGAAGCAGCTCTACTAATTCTGACTCTCTCTCTCTAAGCTTGAAGCTGAGAATAAAATCTTGAGAGAAACGAATGAACTGAGCATGCAAAGAGAGTCAAATCTAACCTCTAAGATTGAGGAGTTCAAAAAAACTATCCCTACATGAAATAGATCTTCTTTATCCATGGACACCCTGATATCTATTCAGAGAAGTGTTTCTGATAGAATAGGCTTAGGGTTTGGGGAATCTACCTCAGAACCCAGTGTAGAAAAGATAGAGGAAACTAACATGAGTAGTGCTTCTAACCTAAATAGAAGTATTACATTTGTAAAGTCCACACAGAAGGATGAACCAGTGTAACCTTGCTCTTCTGATCCAAGACATGTTTCTGAACACTACGGATCTCATACTGGCCTAGGGTTCAGAAAGGTGAAGAGTGACTCAGTCACCATTGCCCAACCTCGACGAATCATAGAGTCAAGTAAAATTGACTCCACGGATCAACCTGGAAGGAATCGTGGTGTTGAGGTTTACTCAGCACAAAATATGAACCCAAAAGCTGCATGGAAAAGGAAGATGCAATATAAGGGTAAGGACAACAAACATCCACACAAGTCCAAATGGAGAAAAAATCCACACACACATACAAACATAAATTATATTAGATGCTTTGCATATGGAAGATTTGGTCATAAAGCTGCATTATACTTTCATAACACTGTGCAAGGGAGACCCAAAGTCAAGCAGATTTGGGTTCCTAAGGGTACTAACATTGCAGGATCCATGCTAGTCTGGGTACTAACATGAAAGTTGAATCTATCTGCAGGAAATGAGCACCATGACTACAACATGGTATCTGGATAGTGGTTGCTCAAGGTATATGATCGGAAACAAAGCCCTTCTGTCGAACTACGCAGAGAAAGAGGGACTAGTGGTTATATTTGGAGATAACAGCTCTGGCAAGACAAGAGGTTATGAATCAGCTGGGAATGGTGCGGTGTCCTTCAGCAAAGTGGCTTATGTTGATGGTCTAAAGCACAATCTCCTTAGCATAAGCCAACTCTGTGATAAAGGTCATCAAGTTACCTTTCTCAACAATCACTGTCAAGTCAGAGATCTGGAGATATCTTCTCTCAACCTGATAGGAAAAACAGAAGGAAATGTTTACACTGTCAATCTTGCTCAACTATGTTCTGATGAGACAGTATATTTTCTTGCTAAAGCATCTGAAGAAATAAGTTGGCTTTGGCATAGAAGGTTATCTCATCTCAACTTCAAGAGTATGTCTAAGCTGGCCTCCAAAGATCTGGTAGTAGGTTTACCCAAGTTCAGCTTCATCAAAGAAAGACCATGTAATGCATGCCAGCTTGGAAAACAAACAAGGAGCTCATTCAAAGTCAAAGCAGTCAACTCAATTGACATGCCCCCACAATTACTACATATGGATCTCTTTGGGCCAATTCCAACTGTGAGCCTAAGAGGAAAGAGATACTCACTGGTCGTAGTAGAAGACTACACCAGATACACATGGGTGTTCTTTCTTAACTCCAAAGATGAGACAAGCTCCCAACTGATCAAGATGTTCAAGCTGGTGATGAATGAAAAAGGAGAGACTATCAAAGCTATAAGGAGTGGTCATGGCAGAGAGTTTGATTTCTCAAAAATGGATCAGTTCTGTGCAGACAATGGCATCAGCCACAACTTCTCAGCACCATGAACTCCTCAGCAAAATGGAGTAGCTGAAAGGAAGAACAGAACACTTATAGAAGCTGGAAGAACTCTACTAGCAGCAGCTCATCTGCCTGAATACTTCTGGGCAGAAGCCATCAACACTGCATGCTACACACAGAACAGATCTCTTGTACACTCTACGTTGAAGAAGACTCCCTACGAGATGTGGAAAGGAAAAAAGCCAAATATCAGTTACTTCCGTGTGTTTGGCTGTTCATGCTACATTCTCAACAATGGGAAGCAATATCTGACTAAGTTCCAACCCAAGTCAGATGAAGGAATCTTCCTTGGATGTGCCATAGACAACAAAGCTTATAGAGTGTTTAACAAGAAGACACCAAGTGTTGAAGTCTCGATCCACATCATCTTTGATAAAACAGACTCGGACAAGTCTGCACCACAAGACACCACGATTGACGATATCGACACTACGAATGAAGTGGTCGAGCCTAGCACTACGACCGTAGTTCCTGAAAATAGAATCGTAGTGTCCGATGAAGAAATCATAGAGAGAGTTGAACCAGACAACGATTCTAACCAACAAGAACCAGAAGTCAATCTCGAAGAATTCAAACAAGAAGGCACCAGAACAGATATTCCAACAGGGAATAGATGGGCAAGAGATCACACTCAAGATCTGGTCATTGGTGATCCAACTGCCAGAATCAGAACAAGATCTGCAACATAGAATGAGTGTTTCTACTTGAGTTTTTTGTCTCAAATAGAGCCCAAGAAGATTGAAGATGCAATGCAAGATGCAAGCTGGATTGAAGCCATGCAAGAGGAACTGAATCAATTCGAAAGAAGCAAAGTCTGGAGATTAGTTCAAAGACTAAAGAATTACCTAGTCATTGGCACCAAATGGGTCTTCAGAAACCAGATGGATGAAGATGAGGTGATCACAAGGAACAAAGCAAGACTAAAGGTCAAAGGTAATTCTCAAGAAGAAGGCATAGACTACGATGAGACCTTTGCACCAGTTGCCAGAATTGAAGCAATCAGAATATTCCTTGCATTTGTTGCCCACATGAAGTTCAAAGTATTTCAAATGGATGTCAAGAGTGCATTCCTAAATGGTAAACTTCAAGAAGAAGTATATGTGGAACAACCCCCAGGCTTTGTCAATCCAACCCTCTCTAGTTATGTCTATAGATTAGATAAAGTCTTATATGGACTTAAACAAGCACCTAGAGCATGGTATGAAACACCAACAAACTTTCTTATTGAAAAAGGATTCACTAGAGGTAGAGTAGACACTACGCTATTTCTTAGGAAGCACAAAGATAAAGTTTTACTAGTTCAAATATATGTAGATGATATTATCTTTGGTTCTACTGATGAAAATCTGTGCAAGAGATTTGCCAAGCTTATGCAGAGCAAGTTTGAAATGAGCATGATGGGTGAGCTGAACTTCTTCCTTGGACTGCAAGTGAAGCAAACTGATGAAGGTATCTTCATTAACCAAGCCAAGTACATCAAAGACTTACTTAAGAAGTATGGCATGGAATCAGCCTCTCCCATGAAAACACCAATTGCTCCAATAACTAAGCTTGACAAAGATGAGAAAGGTAAAAGTATTGATATTACTCAATATAGAGGTATGATAGGTTCCCTTCTCTACTTAACTGCCAGTAGACCAGATATAATGTTTGCAACATGTATATGTGCTAGATTTCAAGCTAATCCTAAGGAATCACATTTAACTGCTGTAAAAAAATTTTCAGGTATGTTAAAGGTACACCCTACTTGGGTTTATGGTATCACAACGAGTCCTCATTTGAACTGACAAGATATTCAGATGCTGACTTTGCAGGATGCAAAATAGATAGAAAAAGTACTAGTGGCACTTGTTAACTCCTAGGAAATAGACTAGTGTCCTGGTTCAGCAAGAAGCAAAACTCAGTATCAACTTCAATAGCAGAAGCAGAATATATTGCTGCAGGCAGCTGTTGTGCTCAAATCTTATGGATGAAGAACCAGCTAGCAGATTATGGGTTTGATTTCAAATCTATACCCATACACTGTGATAACACAAGTGCCATAGCAATAACAAATAATCTTGTCATGCATTCTAGGACCTAAGCATATAGAAATAAGATATCATTTTATTAGGGATCATGTTCAAAATGGAACAATATCTTTGCAATACATACCTACTGAAAATCAACTTGCTGATGTGTTTACAAAACCATTAGATGAATCCAGATTTAATAAACTGATAAGTGAGTTAGGTATGTTAAATTTGCAACCATAAATTCTATGCTCTAGATGGTGATAACCCTGTAGATGTAAAGGCTAAGTCAAAATCGTAGAGATGACAAAGAGAAACCACAATTGTGGAGTGATCCAGTCAAGGCAGACTACCTCACTGTGATAGCAGCATCATCAAGCTAAATAACCCTTCTGATAAGTGTCTCAGGGACAAACCTGATCCTTACTGTCAAACTAAGAGGTTGGCCCTTCATGATCAACCTCAATCCAGAAGGGATGTCATTTCAGAATGCATCACAAAAAACCATAGAGTCAACGACCAAGGAGCAAGCAAAGGATCAAACTCAAAAATTGTAGAGTGGTTCTCGAAAATCGTAGTCCTCTCACAAGGACTCACTAGCTTAGGGGGAGCTAAGGGCAGAAAGGAACTTTCCACATGAATTAAAATCGTTGAGTTCTACAGAATCTGACACGTGTCCCACGATGCAAAACATATGGAGGGAAGTTTTAAATCAATTTTAAACTGTCATTTGTCAGTTTATGTTTTTGAATTCCAAAAGTTTATTTCTCTCTCTTTCTCAAACGAAACCCTAAGTTTCAGAAAGCTAAGCCAAATCCGCTCACTACAGGAAAATCAAACAAACAGATGGTTGCTTCTAATGTTGTTTTCGGCTATCAACTACGTTTGACGGATTCGAGAAGGCTGGACCTGAGATTCAAAAAGTCCTTTCACTCCTGAAGAAAGCGGGTCTTAAGAATGCTCTGAGCACCAGCACACTGATATATCCAAAGCTGGTAAAGGAGTTTTATTGCAATGGAGTTGTTGATGAAGACTCCATTCTCACCAAAGTCAAAGATGTGCAAATCCGACTCAACGTTGAAAGCATAAACCTAGCCCTAGGTTTCAAAAGTGAAGGTCTTTCATCCATGAAGGCTGTTGACTTTCATAAGGGTCTGAAGAAAATGGACTACACAAAAACTGAAGGGAAGAGTGGCTATAAGAAGAAAGAATTTCCCCAAGAATATGAGTTTCTAGCTGACATTGTTGGAAAATGCATATGTTGCAAGGGCTCTGGTCACAATTCTGTCAATGAGAACCAACTGAAGCTCATAACAGCCATCCGCTTCACAGTCCAACTCAACTATGGAGCCTTGCTGATGGACTGGTTCAGAAAATGGATGCAAAGTCCGAAGAACACCAAGAGCACTGCTAAAATGCTATATGGGAGGTTTATCGGCATTATTATTCAGTATGCACTGGGTGCAAAATTGGGGATAATGAAGGTATTTCAATTAATCCAAATAGGAAGATGATGTAAGAACCCGGATTTTCAGAAATTATTAAATAAGGATTTAATAAATAAAATTCTTAAACCGTGAGATGGGTTCGAATAAAAAGATATATATGTGATATGAGGTATGTGGTATTATATTACATAGGGTAATATGGACTATGTAATATGTGTTTTTGTGATTAATGAATATATTATTAATATATATTTGTTACCTATCGTAGAGACGATTCAATTGAGGTAAAGGAAGTGGATAAATTCCTATCGATATTAAATAATTTATAGAATTATTTTATCATAGTAAGTTGGTGACATTAAATATCCTTAATGTATAATCACCATATTCTTGTGTATGTGTACTAATAACTCGTATGTTTATAATATAGGTTATTAATAGCACTTAAGCTATCCGTGAATAGGTTTGGATAGTGAAGCATGAGTTAGTTAAGGAATTAACTAATAAGAATAAATATTGGTTAATTTAAGTTGAGAGTTATATTATGGAATAATATAATGTGAATATTGAACCTTAATTAACTAAGGTAATATGGTACAAGGTTTGATTTACTTAAGTAAAGGAGTGAATTAATATATATGTTGAATATATGATTATAATTAGTACCTTCTATATATTACTTAGAATGGTAATATGTGTGAAAGTCTAATGTACAAATAACGTTAATAGATATATATACGTTATTAAAGAGAAATGGAAATCATTATATCTTTAAATAAATATTTGAAGAAATTGTTTTGGGAACAATTTATAGAAAAGAAAGAGAAATAATTATTACAAAGGATATTAAAATAAATTCTAATATTGAATTATTTTAATAAAGGAGGAAATATTATTTTTGAATAATAATATTACCCTATATGTTTTTGGTATGATGTAATAAGTGTGATTAATTAATATGGTAAATATATTAAAACGTATTTGCTATATGTAATTAAATTGATGGAAACGATTTATTATAATAGAAAATAAACTTATTACCTATTTTCTAGATATAATGTATGTACATGTGCCATACATGTAATTGTTTTAGTAGATATTATATTAAGAATAATATCTTGAGACAATAAGTAAATTATTTTCTAACAATGAATATCTTTATTTGGAGAAAACATAATATTTTATGTTATGGCAAAATACATAATTCCTAATGTATTTTCAAGAAAGTTTATTAATGAAAGAAAACTAAGTTATTTCAATATATTAAATAACTTAAGTTATTATTTTATCGTAGATTTTATAATAATTAATAGAGTAAATATTAATTATTCTAGTGTAAAGGTTATACATATAATTGTTCAAGGTAGCTAAATAATTTAGCATTAAAGTGCATGTATCACACAAACCTTATATTAAAAGAATATTAAAGTGTGATGGGAGTGATAATAAGCTTAAGTTAAGCTTGTGAGATATGCCTAGTGTGGCAAAGTGGTGGAATAAACATTCATTAAATAAATTAATGAATGAATAATTAATGGAATTAATTATTATTATTATGTGAATAAATTCCTATGTGCAATGATGTGTAATTATAAGTTATATAGTAGATACATCTATATAATATGGAATGAAGTGTGACACTTCAAGAAAACTATATAATATAGGAAACTATATGATTAAGTGTAATAGTAAAGTTACAATAATGGAGTGTGACACTACTCAATTAAAATATATTCGGTATTGTCAAATGTACATGGATTATATGATTGGGTGTATGTGTGACCCTATCATACCATATGGTAATAACATTAAGTTATTAGATATAAGCCTGCAAGTTAGTCCATGTGAGAACAATAATGGTCAATCAAGTGGTTAGGGTACATGAATAGTGGTAGTTGGTGGGAGTTAGCCACCAACTTCCCTTTTGCCCTTTGGGTAATAACCATAGGAGAATAATAGCTTGATAATGAATAGATGCAATACATTGGTGTGTAGAGTTTGTTAATTCAATTACTACATTGTTGCTAAGAAAGCATATAATAAGAAATGTAATTACACCATGAGCATGTTATAAGGTGTAATGATGAGGAAGGACCATGAATAGTAGTAGTTGGTGGAGTTAGCCACCAACTCCTCTTTGACCATTGGGTATTACCCATAGGAGGGTAATAGATTGATTATAATAGAGAACATGTAAATTAGTAATGTAATGATATTACTTTATGAACATATTATAAGATGTAACATTGAGTATAATATTATCTTAGGAGATTATATTATTATAAACTTGTGGACTATTAAGTACTAAGTTCACATAATTATGCCTTGTGTGGCATAAATAATGAAGTTAAATCAAGGGGATTTAATTGGAAGTATTAGAAGAAAATGTATGGTTGATATTAATTATCATTATAATATTTGAGTATGTTTATGATAATAATTTTATGGAAAATTATGGTATGAGAATACTCAACTATTTTATATCTAGTCCAATTAAAATATTAATTGAGTTAAAACAATGTACATGAGTTACATTATAATACATATTGATGTATATTTAAATTATAAGTATACTTGTTTATATATTGGTGTACATTTATGAAGAGTGGTGTATATGTGACCATAACTAATATTGATGTAGCAACATTAAGCATTAAAGTGTGACTTGTATAGTCCAAAAAGAAATAAAACTTAGTATGCTTACACCCATCTTACTAAATGCTGAGTTTTAAGAGAGAGTGTCCCAAATTGAGTGTCATTCTTTCTTCATACACGTGAATAGCCTTTGGCCTATCATAGTTCACATTGCTGAAAATTAAAAAGGGCTAGCAAGAGGTTGATGATGGCTAGGCAATGATTTCAATAATGGTGGGGGGAGTGGCTCAAATAGTATGCTTCACCAACTCCTTTTTGCCCATCATCTTCTCCTTCTTTCCTTTGGTTTAAATTGTTGGGCAAAGCTATGAATTGGGTAAGAGTTTTTCTATAAATAGAGACCCTTCCCTTCACAATTCTAGTTACTTGAATTTATTGCTAAGTTGATATAGAGAATATGGTGATGAGAGTTATGTGAGAAAACTGATTTGGGAAGCAAGCTTAGTAATTCAAGGCTCCAAGAGGTATAACTCTAACTTTGAATTTTTAGTCTTGAATTTGATAAATTAGTAGAGGTTTCACGAATTAGTGAACAATTGATATGTAAGATGATGTTAACATGTTAAGTAGAGTCTAAATATATGTTATAGATACAATATGATGGCTTTCAAGCTTGTTACATGAAGTAAGAAAAGGATTAGCTGAAGCTCTGTTTTAGCAGTACAGCTTCTGGTTTGGAAACGGGGATGCGCGGCCGCGCGTCTCCCTAGTACAAATGGGGCGCGGCCGCGCCCTCTGCAGAAACTCTTGGTGATTTTGTGTTTTCTGGTTGGTTAAGCATACTAGTTAGGCTCTAATAATTTCATAAAGGGGTCTGACATGTGTACTAAGGTTGTCATGCACATAGTGAGTTGTATTAGTTGGTTTAACATAATTTCCTAAAAGAAAACGTAAAGTTTTGAAAATGAGACTTGACGAATTTTGTGTTCTTTGAGCCGGACTTTTGAGACATGTGTAAGTGTCTTGGTTATGTGTATCAATGGGTATGAAGGTAGTTGTTGATTAATTACCTTGGCTAATAGTAAACAATTATACCTTGTTGTAGTGGAGTTTTTAATGAAAATTTAAGGTTTTATAAATGACTTTTGGCGTATATAAGTCATGTTTATATTCTGACTTTTTAAGCATGATTATATGGTTTAGATATGCATGATATATGAGTCGAAGGTATTGAGCATACACTAGAACACATTGTTTAAATTAAAAATGATTTCAAAAGACAAACTTAGAGTTTTTGGACGTATATATAGGATGTCCACGTTCTGATCATTGAGCATGTATAGATGACTTATATATGTGTTCTAATACATGAGAATCATGACTACAAGGTACTTTGCATATACTTAGTTACCTTTGTTGACTTAAAGCGATTTTTATGAAATGTTTAGAATGTGTAAGATGATAGCATCAAACACGGAGTGAGTTACATTATGATCACACGAGCATGTATATTAGGATTCATTATGCCTATAGACATGTTGACATAAGCATCATGTGATGAAACATGGATTTCACCTATGCACGCATATTCGAGAAAATGAATTTCAAAAGCATAGACTATGTGATTAAGTATACATGTGTAGTATAAGCACGAGCATGCCTACTTAATGTGTGTGTATAATATATATCAGAATGCATGATATGTTAGGACCAAACTAAGTTTGTGAAATCTAAGTTCTGGTTCTGGCAGGGAGTCGCGCGGCCGCGCCACTCCCAAGCTTAATTGCCGCGCGGCCGCGCCGTGTTGCAGAGCTGTCAAGAACAGTTTGTTAACTGTCTGGTCCTAAGTTATTTTCCTTAAGGACCCTAAGGACCGAAATAGAATGGTTTCTATAGAATAAGTATGAAGGTATGATGTTGTAACATCGTGGTTATCCTAAGATAGAGTGAAACGAAACCAAGATTTAGAAAACGATATACGAATTGTTATTCTATTAAGAGCATATGAAATGTATGACTGATGGATGTAAATCCATGATTATATAACTCTGTAGGAATACACGAAGTGCAGATAGCTTTAAGCAGTTAAGTCGTAGTTGTTAAACTACGAATCAGGCAAGTCTTTCAGTTCCTATTTGATATATGAATTCAATAACTGTTAGTTGAATTATATTATGCTGTGATAATGTGAACTTATATATGAATTGTATATGAGATATAAATGAGATTGAAAGTTGATCTTTGATGATATACTTGTTATGTGAAAAGTAACATGCGTAGTAAATATAAATTGTTTATAAATGCATGAACTGAGTATAATGTTGTATGCTATGTGATGCATGAAAACTGTTAGAATTACTGAGCTGTCGAGCTCACTCTTGCAAATAACCACTTTTGCAGGTTAAGGACTTACGATAAAGACTTCGTGCTTCTTGATTGATAAAGATAGATAGTATCACAACGAAGAATACTGATTAGATTATTACTCGAACCATGTCTAGGTTCTAGTAGTTGTACTTGATATTTGTTTACGAGGTTTAATGCTTGTCGTACTATAAAGATGTATTAGATAATACATAGAGGATATCGAGTTGAGTTGTAAATACTTATACGATAACTCAGATAAGAAGGAATCATATTTTATAATTGATTCAAGGGTTGTAATTGATTCAAGTTATGAAATCAATAAAAGATTTTATTCAAGGAGGATTGAAAAAGTTTAAATTATTCCGCATTTTAGTAACATCGAATATGATGTAAAGATGAGATCTTGGATATAAATAGAATTTATATTCTAAATTGTAAAAAGTAAAGATGTATTCTTTTAGTAATGAATAAAAGATATAATAGTTTGGCGTTAGTAGTATCGTGACTGCACCGAATCCGAGGTTTCGAAGGAACGTGGATTTGGGGGCGTCACAGATGACCCATCAGCTATTCCAGAATTGGAAAAGGAATCCAGCTAAAAATGTGAAGATGATGTCTGCAACTTCATCTGCTGCAAGGGAAGCCAGGGAGGAAGAAGAAGAGGTTAACCAAGAAAAAGGTGTAGCTCTAACCAGAAAGAGTAAAGGGAAGAAGAAAATGTATGAAAGGGATCAAGCAGCTGAGGAGCCCTAAGGCTCAACCACTGATGCACTCCAAGAGGGTCCTGGTACTAATGTGGAGTTCATAAGTCTTACCTCCAACAGAGTCATCACTCCTGAATCACCAAAGAAGGTCCTGAAAGAAAAGAAAAAGAAGAGGAGGGAGACGAGTGAAGATAAGACTGAAGATAGTTCAGAGCCTCAACATAAGAAGAAACGTAGCCAAAGAGTAAAGAAGTCTTCACTCACTACGATTGTGGAGTCATCACCAATCGTAGAGTCCAAATTAGCTGCAACAGTCCCTCAGCCTGAACAGACTATAAGGGCTGAAGCTGAAGAAACTGCAAAGGCTGTGCCCAAGTCAAAGAAGAGAGTAAAGAAGTTGGCTAAGAAATATGCTCTTACCAATGAAGAAATATTGGAAGAAGATGACAAAAGGAAGGCTGCAGAGAAGTCTGAACAGTCCACTAAGCAACAAGCATCTGGTCCAACTCCACAAGAGATCAGAATCATTGAAGAAGTGATAGCTTACATCAGAAATGCAGACAACACTACTGCATCTGATCAGGCTGTAAATCAAGCTATATGGAGATGCCTGAAGCTGATGATCATACGGATAAAATGGCTATCTCTGAAGGGACTGTGTCAGAATTAATAGTGATAAGCCTTGATGAAGTTCTTGCTGATACTGCTGAGGAGGTACAGCATGAAGGCATTATTTTCTCTGAAGAGGTTCTGGTAGAAGATGTAACATAATCTGAAGATGAAGTACCAGAAGCACTTAAAATGGACTCTACTTATGTTGAAGAAGAGACTCTAGAAGCTTCTATTCAAGAAGATGCTACAACTGAGGGGGAGCAGTTAGAAGAAATGGAGACAGAGAATGCAGAAGCTGAGGGGGAGCCACCAAAAAAAATTCTTGAACTCCCCTCAGTTCATGAAGAATTCGTAGAGTCTACTGCTGCAAAAATGGTGAATATTGCAGATGATGATGAGATGAATGATGTGGTGCAAGTTTATGATACAAAGAGTGATGGAGAAGATGATGATGATCTTGAGGTCATATATATGGGAGAAGATGGTGAAAGAACAGCAAACTACAATCAGCTATTCAATTACCTGCCCATGATGCCATATCATAGAGCTATGATTCTCAACTCCTGGGATCACATATTCTGGACTTTCAAGGCATATCCAGCAATCTTAGTGCTTGCCCATGGATTCCCAAGAGAAAGGAAGTTTGCTCAGAAACTTATTAAGATTGCTTCAACCTTAGAGTCTGAGCATGAGGTATGTTCCACTCCTTTCTTGTTTATTATCAACCACACTCCATCATCACACTTCAATCAATTTTACGAAGTGCCCAAATGGTTGGAAGTGGTCCTGCATCCACTCAATCAATTTCCAGTTACAGAGTCCCAAAACTATATACCTGATGAACCAAATAACCAACTCGTTCTTAGAGCAAACCATCAATGATCCAATAGCTATTGAGCATATCACAAGAGTTGTTGAAGAAATGTTGGTAACTTCAACCATTAAAACACCAGTCCTGGATGACATACTACGATTCGTGGACAATTATCAGTCTGATGCAGAAATCGTAGAGTCTCCAGAACAACTCAACGAAGCTGAAACACGGACATCTGTGCCAAACACTACGCCTATACAGCAAACATAAACCCCTCTAACCCAAGCAGACATTCCCTCATCCTCCAACAACGAATATTTCGATATAACTCTTGCTCTCGCAAGCATATCAAGGAGAGATGAACACACTACGACTACTCCTCCTCCTCCTGAGACATAACGAATTCTCAATCAACAGTCTCTCATGCCAACAAAGGAGGAGCTGAATGAAGCATTAAACCAAATATGTTCAGAATCTGGAGAGATTCTTGAAGCACACTCCATAGCGCTTCACATGAGATTCGACCAAATAATCGAATCAGTCAAGCCTCTACCAGGAAAGTTGGCAACTGAACTGTCCAAGAAGCTAAAGGAGATTGTCAAAGAAATGGCTGACAGCCTAAGTGAAAGGGATGTTATTCATTTTGCTGCCACAAAGAAGCATAAAGAAGCTATGGAGATCATGCAGAAGAATCAGCAATCTCAGAATGAGCTGATGACTAACCAAATTTTAGAACTGCGCACCTTACTTTAGTACTTCCAAACCTCCAATATAACTCAAGTCAATCAGAATCACAATGAAATGGAGCGAATTCAACAACAACAAAGACACACTGAGGCTAGAGTTGCTAAAAATCGTAGTGATACTTCTCAAAACCACTCACAAATGCATGAGCTGGTTGAAGAAATCAAGCGCCTCTCTGAAGATGTTCGAACCCTTAATGCTGACATAAAGGGGGAGAATAATGAGGAAGGACATAGAAACAGAGGCAGAGGAGGTAGTAGAAGGCAACCGCAGTAGAGGCAAAGACAAACACACATTGGTCAATCGTCGGGTGGCAATCTCAAAAGTCCTAGCTCTCAGCCTAGCTCTCTCATGGCTGAACCCACTCAAAGGAGCCAAGGTCAAGCCTCTAGCTCACAAGGTATAACCTCTACTGGTTTCAGTCTGCCAGTTGGAGATCATGCCTTCATGAACAGACATGATCATTCAGAACCACTAACCCGAGATGTGCTAGAGGACATTGCAAGAAGAGATGAAGCCTCAAGGAGAAGAAGAACCGCAGAGTATGCCAATCCTCCAAAACCAAAGAGGCAAAGAAGATAGAGATAAGTCTAAGCTTAACTGTATATTGATGTTTCCATATTAGATTTTAACATCGTTTCAAACATCAATAAATTCATGCTTATTCTCTAGAAATTTCAGTTGCTCACTGAAACACTAAGCCATATTTACTTTCTAGCGCTCTGCATTTAGAAAATGATGTTATGATTCAAATCTCCATGAATATGTCAACATCAAATAGAGGGAGATTGTTGGGAATTGCATATTCATATTTAATATTAAATGTAAATATAAATGCTTAAGTGTACAGTCCTTAAGAGAATCAATGTACAAGGATTTAGATGATAGATCAAAGATGTTAGGTTGATCTGAGCTTTAATGTTTATCAATTATGTAAATAAATGTATAGAAGAAAGGATCAAAACTGTTAGGTTGATCTATTTGAGCTGTAAAAGTTAAAGCCTTGACAGAATCGTAGTCTGTCAAAGGTAGCATTCAGAATACAAGGCAGAATCGTGGAGCTTAAATGAAGATGTCCAGAATCGTAGTCTGCTAAAAGAATCAAGTCTGAAGAAGCCAAGGCAAGACTCGTGGAGCTTAATTATCAGCATCATAGTCTGCCCTTAGAAGCCACACTGAGAATCATAGAAGAAATCCGAGTGCCTGCTGAGCTAAATCAAGAAACGCAGTGTGCTCTCAGAAACATGGAATCTGCAAGACGAAGCAAGAAGGAATTGTAGTATTCCAAAGAGCTTAAGAGAAATCATAGTGTTCTCTACGATCAAGTCTGAGTCAAGATTGTGCAAGACAACACACAACAATTATTGTACAATGACCATAATCGTAGTGCTCCTCCAGTCAGCATCAAAGTTCGTAGTTCTGATGAAGGGAGGAAGAGCAACAAATGAAGAAAGGCTTATGTCCGTTGACAATTTAATGGTCCCAATGATTCCATATTCATCCTTAGTTCAAATCTAAGAAGCGTATTGGAGAAGCTAAGGAAAGGACTAAACCGCCTGCAGAAAACACCTTTTCAGGTGTTAGGTGAAGTTGCAGTCTGTTGTGTCAGTGGGCCAGTCGGCAGTACAGTAGGAAAGCAGGATGTCAACATCAACTACACAGAAATGTCTGAAGCATTAAATGCTGCAACAGGAGCATTCAAACGGATATATTTTGAATGTCTCTTTTATAAGGAAATCAGACAAGGATTCAGACTAAGCAAGCAAGACGAGAAAAGAAAGAACACATTGAGAAAAGCTCAAGAACACTCAACGATCTACTCTACGATCCTGAAAGAGGAAAGCTTGCTTTTCTACTCAGTTCTTCAGAACTGATGCTTAAATGCAACTGAGTAGCACACCTCAAACAACTACTGTCAATCCAAGTGAGGTCCCAAGTCAGAAGGACTTGAAGAGTTCTAAGTGAACTGAGAAGAGTACCAAGGCTGCTGGCCTTAAAGAGTTCTAAGTGAACTAAGAGAAGAGTACCAAGGCTGATGGCCTTGAAGAGTTCTAAGTGAACTAAGAGAAGTTCCAGGGCTGCTGGCCTTGAAGGAATCTAAGTGATTCAGTTGTAAGAGACATCCTTAGTGGATTTTCTACTCGTGGAGTAGAAGAGTGGACTAGGAGCCTTGTGTGCTCTAAACCACTTAAAACCTTTGTGTCTCATTGTTTCTCATTAACTGTTATATCTGTTATAACTGCTATAACTGTTTATCAAACCATAATTGTAATATCTTAAGGGGGAACAAAACATATATTCCGCTGCTGTCATTATTTTCAATACTGACAAAGTATTTTAAAACAAAGAAATTTTAAAATATCTATTCAACCCCCCTTCTAGATAACTAACGTGCCTTTGGGAACTAAAAGAACTGTTTATAAGTCATGTCTCAGCTAATTGTTTTGGCGAGACTAATATTTGTTAAAACATGAAATGTTCTATTTATTATGAACTAATTTATTGGAAGATCTATGTCATTGATTTCGGCTAGATCAATATTCATAATATATGTTGAAATCATAATATTTCTTTGAAAGCCATCCAAACCATATTGTTGTGGTACGGACTCTTGATGTAAGACTGAGATGAACAAACTTTATTGTCATAAAACGACCCATGCACTATTATTAAGTATTATGCATAATATAAAGTACAATGAAGCTGATTACTTTATGTACTGCAGAGAATATGATTTAATCTTAACGGTTAACTTATATTCCTGGGGTAATTTAGTTTTAATAACTAATGATTCCTCTACTAGTTCATGATCCCTGTGTGATCACTCAGCATAAAATCTAGGAATATCCCACTTTATTGAATATTGTTGCAGTATTGTTAATTCTTCTTATTCACTTGAATATAATTGAATCCTCGAAAGAATTTTACTCTTTCATCCTTGATTTGTTATTCATCATGATATTTAAGAAAGTTTTGTTATTGAAAATGAATTATTATTCAGCTACTTCGAAATCCTTTGATTATTGATGGAGTTCCATAGAAACTAGACTCTTCTATTCATGATATATATCCTTTATTGTATACTTTGTCTTGCTAAGCAAACTCGTTGCTCACCCTTGATTAAATCAAAAATATTTCAACTAAGGACGAGGTAGCAGAAGGTTTTAACAAGGACAAAGACACAGACAAAGCTCAGGAGTAGTTAGTATTGACTTTTAATTGTTAAGTTACATTATGTAAATTATTTATGTAACCTTTTTGAATAGATAAGGACATGTAAGTTATGTCAAGGTTAGTTAACCTGGGATGACGATATAATTATGTTTTGAAGTATGTTTTTATTAAGGACATGTAATGAAGGATGTCTTTCATTAATAAATGGGTAGTTAGATGTGATATGTACAATGGATCGTGAGCATCAAACCTGAGGTTAGGGAACCTAGATTTGGGGGTGTCACACATGGCATCGACTATTCAATAACAGTTCATGCATAAGATATTATGCACAATAACAACTTGTCCAACCATAACGTATATGTAAGATCCCGACTTTTATGAAATAAAAGTCTAATTTAATTTATGATTAATATTTTAAAGTTTTAAAATGTTAATTTGATAAATGATCGAATGGACAATTAAATGGATAAGTGAGTAAATAAAAGTGTGGGATTAAATATTCTAAAAGGTTGGCATGTAGGTGGCGGCTAGGAATTGAGAAGGAAATTGGGGGGGAAGAGAAAATTTTGGGATTTTTTCCATATGCCTCCAAATAAATCATTACCTATTTCCCACCAACTTTTGTATGATTGGCCCTTTAATTTGTGTGTGTCTTGAATATTGGTAAATTATTTTGGCTTAAGCATACTCACTCCCTCACTTCCTCCCGTAGCCAAAGTTGAAAAAAAAAGAGAAGAGGAAAGTTGGAGGAAGAAGAAAATAGGAGAAGAAGACAAAGGTGGGGGAGGAAAAAGGGAGAATGAAAAAAAAATAAAAGGGAGCCGGGAAGAAACAAAGAGGGGGGAGGGAGATAGAGAAAGAGGGGAAGAAAGAGAGAGAGCCATTAGCAATTTTTTCCTCCCGTACCAAATTGTTAGAGGAAGAAAAGAGAGAAAAGAGAGAAGAGAGAAACAAAAGAGAAGGAAGAAGAAAGAAGAATGGAAAGGAAGAAATTGAAATGAGTAAGTTTTAATTTATAATTTGATTTTCATATATGGATGTTAAATTTTGTATATGGATAGAACATGTTTATATTTATTTTTGATGGATTAAACTTGTATAAACATGAATCAAATAAGAGAAATCAAGAAATCAAAAGAAAAACGAAATATGGAAATTTTCAAAAAATTAGTTTATTACTTGATTTTGTAAAATCTATAACTTTTTGTGTATAATGAGTTAGAAAGTAAGCCATATATCAAAACGAAGGTATGGAAGTAAGCTAATTACAAAAATTGGAATCACCCAAAAATTTCTTGTAGATTTTTTGTGGTGACTATTTGAAGAAAACTGGCCTGAAGGAATTATAGTCCGAAAAAATCAATTTCTTAAGCTCTATTGCGGGAATTATAACTCTTAATTCGACCGTTGGATCGTTGTAATTTTTGGATATGTTATACATATATAAGTTGAGTACATGTCCACAAATTTTGAACCATTAAAGATTAACGTATGATTTGTTATGAATTTCAAGAGGTGACTGATCTGGTATTTCTTTCAAAACAGAAATATTTTCCGGCAAACTTTTTCGATAAGCTTATTTCTATATGTTAGAGGTGGAATTTGAAAACACTTTCTTCTACAAAGTTGTAGAGAATTAAATTTTGCATGAAAAGAACATAAGATCTGTAATTTTCTGATAAAAGGACTAATTACTATAAATTATTGAAGTTTTTGAATATTGGAAATTTTAATTAAATTATCAAAAAAATTATTTGGGCTGAAATATTTTTACAAAAAACTTATTATATCAGTTTAGAGTTTTTGTAAATTTTTGATGAATTATTGAAAAGCAGAAGTAATTATGGTATTTTAAAACTATTTATAGTTGGTTTAAAAATAGAGGAAATTCATAGAAAATTCTATGAATGATGAAAAATTATGAAACTTGGTGAAAAATCATATAATATTATTTTATAGTTTTTGGACAGTTTTGGAAATTTATTGAGTAACATAAATACTTTATTGTATTTTAAGCTATTTATAGTTAGTTTGAAAATAGAGAAAATTAATGAAAAATTCTATGAATTGTGAAAAATTATGAAGTTTATTGAAAAATCTTATAATAATATAAGATTAATATTGCTGATGTTTTAAATATATAAAAGTATGTGAAATTAGTATTTCTATTTTAAAGCTATTAAATGATAATTATTATAAATAGAAATAATTATAGGAAATTGTCGGATAATCCGAAAAATATGAAAGTTGTTTGGAAAATTCAGAATAATATTTTAAATATTTTTGAAGTGTTAGTAAGCTCATGAGGTGTTGGGATGTAAACGTACAAGTTATGATAAATATTTATATAATTATATTGTTGTATTTTATCATCATTTGAGATGGTGGCTTAGTGGTGGGAAGCCGGACATAAGTCCCCATTAACGTGGGTTCGAGTCTTGGTAAACTCCTATATGCTCAAGTGGTCTCACGCCCTGAATTTATTCGGGGGTAAGCTGAGCCCTAGATTTATTCGGGGGTAAGTGAGTTGTGCCGATGAAGACACCACTGAGGCCTGTAAAATTTTTAGAGATCGAACCTTTATTTTTTTTTCCTATCATGCATGTAATTATTTATTACGTATGTTAATAAATAACAGTTATGATAAAACCAGTTGAAAGTATTGTGAGTCTATAATAATGATGGTGAATAATTGTTGAAAGATTAAAAAGATGTAAATAATTGATGGTTAAAATGTGTTGATGATATGCAGATGCTTGCTCAATTATTTTCTCTTTACAAAAGTAAGTTTGTCAGGACTTGCCGACACTTTACTTTTTCTAAAGTAGTATAGTCCACAACTCTATTATTGAACAAATGTTGTTAAAACGTGTACAAGTTGGTTTAATTTCCTCTGTGGGACCATAAATTACACTACCAGTATTTTTTTTATATAGCTCATTGGATTATTTTGTCAAAGCTGATGTGCTAGTTGTTTTCTCGATTTTTAGTATAAATAGGTTACTCGGTTGAGTAACTAAACACACACGATGACTACACCAAAAGTATAAAATTCTTTTATTACAATATTGTGAGAATAATATTGTGAGTATTTTTTTTAGGGTAAGGTTTCTCCAAGTGATGATAAAGAGTGCAAGCATTGTTCAGGTTGATCACTTTCATAGGAAGCAGCATCTAGTCGCGTGCTATGGTAAGGGGTATCACTTTTTCTTAATATGGTAAAGGAATATCATTTTCTTTCATACTCTATATTATTGTAAGAGATTATTATTCGTTCTTTAGCTTATTATTAAATGGTGAAAAGTTCTGAAATGATTAGGATATCCTTAATGGTTTGTGATTCATCTAATGTCTTGACTGGAATCTTTCTATTCAGTTTTAAGTTATTATGTTTGATCCGGTAACTTTACGTTTACTTGAAATTTATATTCTAACCAATTTTTGGGATATCGTGTTGGTAATTTAGACTCTGGATGATTAAGTTGAAAATCAATAAGATCTATTTGGATCTTATTATATATCATTATGGTGAAATTTCTCTTTGGCTTGTAGTGCAAAGATGAAATGTTGATTGGTATACAGTTGAATATCTTTGGCATGTAGTACAAAGATGAACTATTGATGAATATCTTTGGCCTGTAGTGTAAAGATGAGCTGTTGATTTATGAATATCTTTGGCCTGTAGTGCTAAGATGAACTATTGATGAATATTTTTGGCCTGTAGTGCAAAGATGAGCTGTTGATTTATGAATATCTTTGGCCTGTAGTGCAAAGATGAACTATTGATAAATATCTTTGGCCGTAGTGCAAAGATGAATTTATTAGCATGATTATTGACAGGAACTGTGAATTGGTATAACCATAATTTTTGGTGTTTCAAGTAAAGACAGGTGATGAAAGTTCTCTTTGTCTTAGGCACAACGAAGAACTGTTGATGGGTATTACAGGAATAAAATATTGATGATGGACTTTTAACATTGAGAAGATAATAGACATTATGGTCTATTTGACTCTTCTAATGGATTGTTGATTCCGCTGCAATTATGGTTGATAATTTTTATCATCTACCATATGTTTTAAATCTCCGATTTATTACTGATGAATGCTATTGATAATTTAATTATCTTATTCTTGATATTCTTTACTGGGCTATTTGTGCTCACCCTTTTGCTTCACAATTCCTTTCAGGAAATAAAAGTGTAGCTGGAACTAGCAGAGAGAACCTTTGTAGAAAGTGGTGTTTCAAATTAGTCACGGTCCTCATCAAGTTATAGAACAGCGTGGCATAATAATTGTACTGAGAACTTAAAAATGTATGGGTCGTACCTTATACGACATTTAACTGTTGATTTTGGTGAATCAAATAAGGTGATGTGAACCCGACTTTGGAAGCGTCAAAAATGCACCCCATTAGAATAATGAGAGCAGAAATCTTCTCGAGTTCCTTTGAGGACTTGAAATAAATGTTGCTTTATTTGATAATATTATAATAATTTGGGTGCGAATCCTGTCATACTATATAAGACATGGTAATAGTTGTAAAAAGGAAGATTTGTATTTGGATTTTGTTGAGTGTATTTCTGGTGACTCAGAATAGGTGGGTTGTGTATTGAACCTATTTTGGGGGCGTCACAGTATAGACAATAGTTTCAAAAAATTACGTAACGTAACGTTAATGCAAGAGTTAGAAAAATTGCCTTTGCGTCTCTTAAACGTTTATACGTAGTCTACTCAGTCTTTACAACGTCTACAAAGCACAACATATAGTATATCGATTAGAATCCACAACGGATACACAAATATAAATCCTATTTCTCCTTCTTGCATAACCTAATCGAATTGTTAAACTAATAACATTCGCTCAAGTTATTTAACATTTATTACGGCTTACTAGCCTCTATAGGTTATAAACCGACTCCCATCAATCATCATGAATCACAATGACGAACGAAACCTTAAACGGTTCGTTTAGGTTAACCACATTCCTGTTGGATATCCAATATCGGACTCCGTATAGAATTTATTTGAGTTTTAACTTCATTCCATGCCATTCATGCATTATGTACCCTTATTACAGTTATATAACCTTAGGGTATGCTCCCAACTCGATCACGTTTCATAGTTCACATTATCGGATTTTGAGTTTTAAATTTAAATATGTTTCGTTGACATTTAATTCATAAAATCAATCTTAAACATGTTGTTTAGTTAATTTCTCTTCATGAATTTTCATTATATAGTTGCCCCATAATTACCATGTAGAAAGTCGGAATATAAAATATCAACGTTAGAAATTTTTCCCCTTAAGGGCGCTGCAGTGCCGACGCAGGCTTAATCCTGGGGCTGCGGCGCCGGCCTGTAGAACCCGGATCCCCTATTCTGGCATTGCAGAATCAGCTTCAAAGGCTTGGGCAGCGCTGCTGTGCTAGCCATGCTCCCTTGAATTTTTTTTCCTAAGTTTTCAAATTCTAAAATTCCCGAGCTGTTATAACTCGAAATTGGCTCGTTCTAAAGCCAATAGTTCACATATCTTATGTTTTATGATTCCATCCAATCAGAATTCATTTTTGAATCCGTTAGTGGAAAATTGACCGTTTCATCCATTTTTACGTTTTCGTTAAACATTCGTGAACGTTTGACGCTCAATTCTTCGTTTTAAAGTTGAATGGGTTCGTTCTTGTTCCCGCAAGTCTTATTTACATAATTACACATGTTACAATTGAAAACCATCGTTTCTGAATCACACAGAGACTTTTGACTTCTATTTTGGGAAATTTACGTTTTTGACGATTATCGTCTAATCGCGCAACTTTCGTCGAATCTTCGTTCTTCGTTATTTTCACTTCAAACCAATTGGAATAAATCCAATGGTTGATTATTAATGATTCTAACCTTTATAAACATTTATGTTTTAATGGTTTTATATGTTCATCATTCCATTGTTATGAATTTAATAAGTTCTTCATTCGTTCTTACTTAATCCTTATAGTTTCATCATGCATGGCTTGTTAGAATTCTTAGTTCACCATTAAGCCATCCTTATAACCTCTTATTATTCATACCTCCCTTAATCACTTCTCTATCAATTCTATCATTGAAAGAAAAAGGATTTTACATAATTTTCCTATATTATACCTTTGTTAGTTCATGAGTATTGGAGACTCAATTCCTTCTTATCTCCTTGGTTTGCTTGAATTGATTATCAAAGAACAAGCTAGCTTCACTTCTCTCTCTCTCTCAATATTGGTTTCAAGTTAAACAACAAACAAATGGCTAACAAATGGGCTATATTTATAGAATTGGCAAGAGTTAGGGTAGTTTGGTCATTAAGACCAAACCTCCATTGACCTTCACCTCTCCCATGTCTTGCCATGTGATGCCATGTGCTAGCACATGCACCCCACAAGCTCTACATGTCACCCCATGTGCCCATGGGTTGCCCCATAGGGTTTAACCCACCCGTTTACCCAACGGTTTGACCCACGGGTTAAGGTTTTAAAATTAACTTAAATTTATATGTTTACATCATATAAATTTGTATTATACGTCGTATCAACTCTCGTATCCTCTTCGTATTATACTCGTACAATGTCTTGTATTATACGCATATTTATTTCGTATATCAATCATTTATTATTATACGTAAATAATTAATCTTTAATTTTACTTTCGCTAACACTTAGGATTTTAAGTCCTCACGCTAAAACTCCGTGAGTCATAAGTGAAATATTATTACATATTCCACCTCATCTTGAAATTCTATCATTATGCGTTTCTAGAAATTTCAATAATAATTCCCGAGCAGAAATGGATGAATAGTGATTTCCTTCCGAGAAAACTTTTCTCGTCTAACTTAACTTTTCACGGTATATTACCATCAAATCTTTTGACAGAATGTCATTTCGAACTCTCAAACAGGCTTAGGTCTCCAACCCTAACCCTTAGGTCAAACCCTAACCCTTATGCTACGTTTGGATTGGTGGAATAGGAGGGAGAATGGAATGAATTATTCTGTTGGAATGATAAAAATGTTGTTTGGTTTGTTTATTCCACCAAAATAATGTATTCCTCCTGGAATGATAGTTAACTTAAAATTTTAATTTTCATTCCTCCAGGGGTGGCCAGGAATAAATCATTCCCTCCATTATTTTTAAGTAATTGACAAATATACCCCTAAAGATATAATAGTGCTTTTTACTCATTCATTCTATTCGATCGATCTGAGAACGACGACTAGACGAGAGAGGAGGAGCCGAGGAGAGGAAACACAAATCTTCAATCGATCGATCCAGCAGCTCTGAAGGCTCTCCAAAACCCTTGCCATCATATTGTCTCACCATTCAGTTTTGTGACGCCCCCAAATCCGGGTTCCTCTCTTTCCTCGGATCCAGTGCAGTCACGATACTACTATCGTCAAACTATTACATCTTTTATTCATTACTAAAAGAATACAATTTTGCTTATTACAATTTAGAATATAAATTTTATTCATATCTAGGATCTTGTATGATGACTCCAAACTTTTACAAGCTTCAAAACCCAGTTATATACCATCCCTGTCTAAACATCACATTCAATGTTACTAAAATGCGGAATAACTTAAACTTTTCAATATCCTTTGAATAAAATCTTTTATTGATTTCATAACTTGAATCAATTACAAATCCCTTTATCAACTTTATAATATGATTCATTCTATTTGAGTTATCGTATAACGTTTACAACTCGACTTGATATCCTCTATGTATCAACTAATACATCTTTACAGTACGACAAGTTTTAAACAACGTATACAATTATCAAGTACAACTCCTAGAACCTAAACATGGCTCAAGTAATAATCTAAACAGTATTCTTTATTGCGATACTATTTATCTTTATCAATCAAGAAGCACGAAGTCTTATTCGTAAGTCCTCAACCTGCAAAAATGGTTATTTGCAAGAGTGAGCTCAACAGCTCAGCAATTCTAACAGTTTTCATGCATCACATAGCATACAACATCATACTCAGTTCATGCATTTATAAACAATTTATATTTACTACGCATGTTACTTTCACATAACAAGTATATCATCAAAGATCTACTTTCAATCTCATTTATATCTCATATACAGTTCATATATAAGTTCACATTATCACAACATAATATAATTCAACTAACAGTTATTGAATTCATATATCAAATAGGAACTAAAAGACTTGGCTGATTCGTAGTTTAACAACTATGACTTAACTGCTTAAGATATCTGCACTTCGTGTAATCCTACACAGTTTATATCAAACATAGAGATCACACCCATCAGTTATACACTTCCACACATCCTCAATATAATAATAAATATTACATTATTTTCTATCTTGGCTCTTAGAACCTTGTTTCACTTTCCTATCATACGCTTAGTATCGTTAGGTACGTATAGTTATACCTCATCTACACTATATATCCCACCATTACTTATCTATGTGTTCGACACATACTTAAACCTCATACATATATAATCTACATTGCTCTTACGTTTCTCAAACCTTATCGAAACCATTACATTCAAACTTTTTAAGTTTCACCTTTCAAAATCCTTGTCATACTTAAATTAGTCATGCAAGGCTACTATGTTCGTCATGCATGCATGTCTATAAGGGCAGTAACCCAAGTTTTAAAACCTAGCATGCTCATTCAAATCCAATTCAAAGTTACATGGTTTTCATGTCGGACTTTCATACACCTTAAGTAATTCAAGTCCATGCTTCAAGGTCAACTACTAAGGTCATGTTATCACATAACAATGCTAAACGATACTAAGTAGGCATGCTCGTGCTTATAATACACATGTATACTTAATCACATAGTCTATGCTTTAGAAATTCATTTCTTTGAATATGCGTGCATAGGTGAAATCCATGTTTCATCACATAATGCTTATGTCAACATGTCTATAGGCATAATGGATCCTAATATACATGCTCGTATGATCATAATGTAACTCACACCGTGTTTGATGCTATTACCTTTTACATTCTAAGTTTTCATAAAGATCGTACTAAGTCAACAAAGGTAACTAAGTATATGCAAAGTACCTCGTAGTCTTGACTCTCACGTATTAGAACACGTACATAAGCCACTTTTATATGCTCAAATGATCAGAATGTGGACATCCTATATATATGTCCAAAAACTCTAAGTTTGTCTTTTGAAATCATTTTTAATTTAAACAATGTGTTCTAGTATATACTCAATACCTTCGACTCACATATCATGCATATCTAAACCATATAATCATGCATAAAAAGTCAGAATATAAACATGACTTATATACGCCAAAATTCGTTTATAAAACCTTAAGTTTTCATTAAAAACTCCACTACAACAAGGTATAATTGTTTACTATTAGCCAAGGTAACTGATTAACAACTACTTTCATACCCATTGATGCACATAACCAAGACACTTACACATGTCTCAAAAGTCCGACTCAAAGAACACAAAATTCGTCAAGTCTCATTTTCAAAACTTTAAGTTTTCTTTTAGGAAATCATGTTAAACCAACTAATTCAACTTACTACGTGCATGACGATCTTAGTACGCATGTCAGACCCCTTTATGCAATTATTAGAGTCTAACTAGAATGCTTAACCAACTAGAAAATACAAAATCACCAATAATTTCTGCAGAGGGGCGTGGCCGCGCCCCATTTGTACTAGGGAGACACGCAGCCGCGTGGCCCCGTTTCCAGACCAAGAGCTTGACTGCTTCGACAGTTTCTTAGCCCAACTCAAAAATTCTTTCACGAACTTGATTCTAAACTTGCCACATTGTATTCTAATATGTTACTAGGTCTATATAACAACTAACAATCAATACTTGCTCACAAAATCATAAATTCCATACTAAATTTCAAGAATTAATAATTCTTAGAAACAAAATTAAAGATCAAGAGACATGGAGGGGATTATACCTCTGAAATGAAATTATTAATTCTCACTTCCTCTTTTGATATGTATACAAGTATCCACTCTCTATATGCTCTCAATTCCAACTTAAACTATTCTCAGCAAATGAAAACATGAAGGAGAAGAGCTATATATATAGGAAAATTATGAACCAGTCAATGAATTCCTTCATTGAATCAAACCAAGAGATTGAAGGTTTGTATGTTGGTTAAGGTGGAGTGGTTGAATGGTTAGTAGAACCCATCATGATCCCCACTCCCCATTGATCATTGCTAGCTAGATTGCTGATTTTGAGATGGTAGGGAGTAGAATAGCCTTGAGTATTTCACGTGAATGAGAAAAGGAAGAGCAAGTGGGCACTTAATATGGGACAATGCTACTAAATCTCAGCAACTTGCTTACAATTACCTCATACTAATGTTATATAGTCCACCACTTACCAAGGCTATATCACATTTCATTTTATAAACACATAGGTTATAATATATACATATATACACATTCATACATATAGCTTAGGTTATGAATGAATTGTAAATAAAATCTCTAATTACAATGTATCATATATCATCTATATATATCTCATCCTACCGGATATAATTCTATTGGGTATTATCACATTACATTGTCTCCTTTATTATTAAATTTTATTAATTCAATAATTGTTTACAATATATCCACAATATATTATTTTATTGTATACTCATATACACATTGTCACACACACATTTCATGTAACTCTTACAACTCAATAAACTTTATTATATAGTTTATATACCTAAATAACATAGTCACATCGCACTTTACACTTCGCCTAATATATAGTTAACTACCATACATTTTATTTTTAATATCGCGTGCTTGCACATTAATAAATTACTTATCTTATCAATTAATTAATAATAATATTAATTAATTCATTTCTCATAATCAATGGAATTATAATTTCCACACTAATTGATTAACACTTTATATGATTTATTATCACGTTAAATAAATATAAATCTTATTATATTTATAAATCATTCACTCATTAATCAACATATTATCAATTAATTACTTGATAATAGTTTATTGCTCATAATAATAATTAATATACTAAGGCAATATATCTCATTCTCTATTAATACAATTCCGATTATATTTATAATCAATTTCCTTATTATTATACTATCATTAGCCATAATAATAAAGCAACATACTATTATAATAACAATTAATATAGACTAATTGTTCAATCAATAATCCTTTCGTCCTTGAATTAATTAATTCATCGACGAATTTATTATTGTGCCACACAAGGCATCTCCCACAAGCTTAATCTTAAGCTTATTATCGCTTCCACACACTTAAACACTCTTTTAGTATAATATTTGCGTGACTCAAGCATTTAAATGCTAAACTACGTCAAATATTCATACTTATAATAATTACAACCTTTACGCTTATAGTAATTAATATATATATACTCTATTAATTATTCAAATGATAATATTCACGATCAAATAATAACTTAAGTTATTTAATATATTAAAATAACTTAGTTTCCTTTCATTAATTAAACTCCCTTGAAAATACATTAAAAATTATGTATTTAGCCATAACATAAAATATTATGTTTTCTCCAAATAAGCACATTCATTATTAGAAAATAATTTACTTATTGTCTCAAGATATTATAATTAATATAATATCTATTAGAAATAATCACATGTACGACACATGTACATTATATATAGAAAATAGGTATTAAGTTTATTTTTTATTATAATAATTTGTTTCCATCAATTTATTTATATATAGCAAATATATCTATCATATTAATCAATCACACCTTATACAAAATAAAATTTTCTCCTTTTATTAAAATAATTCAATATTAGAAATTATTTTAATATCCTTTATTAAAAAATATATAATAACTATTTCTCTTTCTTTTCTATAAATTATTCCCAAAATAATTTCTTCAAATATTAAATATTCATTTAAAGATATAATAATTTCCATCTCCCTTTAATAACGTATATATATTTATTAATGTTATTCGTACATTAGACTTTCTCACATATTACCATTCTAAGTAATATATAAAAAAAATATCAACTATAATTACATATTCAACACACATATTAATTCACTCATTTACTTAAGTAAATTAAACACTTTACTATATTACCATAGTTAATTAAGTTTCAATATTCACATATAACTTCCAATTTAAATTTACCAATATTTATTCTTATTAGTTAATTCCCTTAACTAACTCATGCTTCACTATCCCAACCCATTCACGGATAGCTTAAGTACCATCAATAACCTATACTAGTTATTAGTATACATACACAAGAAAATGGTGATTATACATTAAAGATATTTAATGTCACCAACTTACTATGATAAAATAATTCTATAAATTATTAAATATCGATAGGAAACCTTATCCATTTCCTTTACCTCAATTGAATCGTCTCTAAAATAAATAACAAATATATATTAATAATATATTTATAAATCACAAAAACACATATTACATAGTCCATATTACCCTATGTAATATAATACCACATACCTCATATCGCATATATATGCTCTTATTCGAACACATCTCATAGTTTAAGAATTTTATTTATTAAATCCTTATTTAATAATATCTAAAAATTCGGGTTCTCACATCCTCTCCCCCTTATAAGGATTTCGTTCTCGGAATCACCGAAACTTCCTCTACTCGGTGCTATTCCGATTATTACACATTCTCTTGAATACTTTTATTCATTCTCTTTTCAGAAGTTTTATTATTATGACCTTCTTAATCGCATTCTACCATTTTCTCATTTCTAAGGAACATTCTACTTACTACATTCATCATTTAGAAGAATAAGAATCTTCCACAATCTTTCAATAATCGGGAAGTAGTATGAATAACTCAGATTCCAATTCATGTTGAGGGGTCACAAGATCGTGAACTTTTCTCCAGGTTTACTAATGCTTCAACACAATTCTTCACACCGTAAACCAGAGTGTTTATCAATCACAAAGACTAAAAACACCCTCCACACGTACTCTAGGTGGCCAGCCTATTGTACCACTACGTTGGGCCGCAACGTAGTGTTTTGTAACGACTATATGCGTTACGCTCAGAACCATTGTCCCTGAAAACATGTTCCCTTATAGGGTTGTTCACCTCAGGTTTTCAACATTTGAATCCTCACCAGAACAATCTGGTTTGGCATAAATACACAAGAATGCTTGAATTCTATAATCTCTTTTCAACAGTCGCCTAGCCGAATCAAATAGCTTAGACTCTCATCAACAATTCGGACATCAATCAAAATAATTTAGTCAACTTTTCATAATTCGAAAGAAAACCAAAAACCATTTTATGACATCATGATGCCGCACCAACTTAGCAGTACGTTGAGGATTCCGTCATTTTGTGACTTTGCCATAATACATCATACCATAATGGGCTGACGATCTTACGATCACTTCCGACACTAGGTTCGATTGCATTAATGACTCCATCGTTTTACCATCATACACTATATCAAATGATGCACATGGTCAAAATATATTTTGAAAGATTTTCAAATTATTTTTTTGTCTTAGCCGAAACAAATAGCTTAGACATACGAATAACGGTGTTGTTGTTATTTTTTTTTTAAAACTCATTGGTTCAGTCACCCGACCCAATGTTTTTCTCAAGAAAATCGAAGTGCGAACACTAGCACGAAGTCAATAAATTTTGAAAATCTAGCATAGCTAGAAGATTCAAAAAAATCCAAATTTCTCCATCACTTCAATCTCTTACTACCATCAATGCTCACTATTCCAAAACTCTTATATAATATATCTATTCTCAGTACAGTTCACCAACTTACCATACCATGGAAGCTCAGGAACTTACCGCAATCATATGGGTTGAGGAACTTATCCTAGTCAGACCAAAATCGTCCATTCGCTGAGGGGTCCCACCATACGATTATGAGTCACGAACTTGTCATAGGCATGAGTCTTAAGAACTCGCACCTAATCTTAATATTATCTAATTACATCTTAGAAATCTCTATCTATCAAAATAAATATGAGAAAAGAATCACCTTTCCGTCATATGTATAATGATATCACGACACTAACAGTCCAACAATTATCAATGTGATGCACTCAGTGCAAGCACAAAACCTCTGCCCATACAAAAGTTTGTACAACTAAGCCATCACATGAGTCCTCAATGGAAGTCCAATACTTAACTCTATCTTACTCTATCACTTGCTCGTTACGAACTTTCTATGTTCATCATATACAAATCCTCATGAGTTCATCTCGTACTTTTCATAGTACATTCTCTTATAGCATCAAGCTATACACACTTAGTCGTTATAGACTATCTATCATTTCACAGTTCAATCTGATCACGTCATGATCATCGGTTTACCTTAGGGTTCTTTCCCTATTATCAACTAAACTCCATTTGAGTTCATTCTCACTATTTTTGTCATATACATCTTATAGACATCATCTTAACATTTTTATTACCGGAGTTAGGAAACTCCTGATTTTTATTCTCTAGATATTTCAAGATTCGTCTTTGAATCTTCACGTATATATTTTAATCTTAACTTTCACTCTCTCAGGTTATAGTCTAAGGTACACTTACCTGAGGTTTATAACCTACAGCTTTGATACCAACCCGTGACGCCCCCAAATTCGGGTTCCTCTCTTTCCTCGGATCCGGTGCAGTCGCGATACTACTATCGTCAAACTATTACATCTTTTATTTATTACTAAAAGAATACAATTTTGCTTATTATAATTTAGAATATAAATTCTATTCATCTCTAGGATCTTGTATAATGACTCCAAACTTTTACAAGTTTCAAAACCCGGTCATATACCATCCCTGTCTAAACATCACATTCGATGTTACTAAAATGCGGAATAACTTAAACTTTTCAAAATCCTTTGAATAAAATCTTTTATTGATTTCATAACTTGAATCAATTACAAATCCCTGAATCAACTTTATAATACGATTCATTCTGTTTGAGTTATCATATAACATTTATAACTCGACTTGATATCCTCTATGTATCAACTAATACATCTTTACAGTATGACAAGTTTTAAACAACGTATACAATTATCAAGTACAACTCCTAGAACCTAAACGTGGCTCAAGTAATAATCTAAACAGTATTCTTCATTGCGATACTATCTATCTTTATCAATCAAGAAGCACGAAGTCTTATTCGTAAGTCCTCAACCTGCAAAAATGGTTATTTGCAAGAGTGAGCTCGACAGCTCAGCAATTCTAAACAATTTATATTTACTACGCATGTTACTTTCACATAACAAGTATATCATCAAAGATCAATTTTCAATCTTATTTATATCTCATATACAGTTCATATATAAGTTCACATTATCACAACATAATATAATTCAACTAACAGTTATTGAATTCATATATCAAATAGGAACTAAAAGACTTGGCTGATTCGTAGTTTAACAACTATGACTTAACTGCTTAAGATATCTGCACTTCGTGTAATCCTACACAGTTTATATCAAACATAGAGATCACACCCATCAGTTATACACTTCCACACATCCTCAATATAATAATAAATATTACATTATTTTCTATCTTGGCTCTTAGAACCTTGTTTCACTTTCCTATCATACGCTTAGTATCGTTAGGTACGTATAGTTATACCTCATCTACACTATATCCCACCATTACTTATCTATGTGTTCGACACATACTTAAACCTCATACATATATAATCTACATTGCTCTTACGTTTCTCAAACCTTATCGAAACCATTACATTCAAACTTTTTAAGTTTCACCTTTCAAAATCCTTGTCATACTTAAATTAGTCATGCAAAGCTACTATGTTCATCATGTATGCATGTCTATAAGGGCAGTAACCCAAGTTTTAAAACCTAGCATGCTCATTCAAATCCAATTCAAAGTTACATTTTTTTCATGTTGGACTTTCATACACCTTAAGTAATTCAAGTCCATGCTTCAAGGTCAACTACTAAGGTCATGTTATCACATAACAATGCTAAACGATACTAAGTAGGCATGCTCGTGCTTATAATACACATGTATACTTAATCACATAGTCTATGCTTTAGAAATTCATTTCTTTAAATATGCGTGCATATGTGAAATCCATGTTTCATCACATGATGCTTATGTCAACATGTCTATAGGCATAATGGATCCTAATATACATGCTCGTATGATCATAATGTAACTCACACCGTGTCTGATGCTATTACCTTTCACATTCTAAGTTTTCATAAAGATCGCACTAAGTCAACAAAGGTAACTAAGTATATGCAAAGTACCTCGTAGTCATGACTCTCACGTATTAGAACACGTACATAAGCCACTTTTATATGCTCAAATGATCAGAATGTGGACATCCTATATATATGTCCAAAAACTCTAAGTTTGTCTTTTGAAATCATTTTTAATTTAAACAATGTGTTCTAGTGTATGCTCAATACCTTCGACTCACATATCATGCATATCTAAACCATATAATCATGCTTAAAAAGTCAGAATATAAACATGACTTATATACGCCAAAATTCGTTTATAAAACCTTAAGCTTTCATTAAAAACTCCACTACAACAAGGTATAATTGTTTACTATTAGCCAAGATAACTGATTAACAACTACTTTCATACCCATTGATGCACATAACCAAGACACTTACACATGTCTCAAAAGTCCGACTCAAAGAACACAAAATTCGTCAAGTCTCATTTTCAAAACTTTAAGTTTTCTTTTAGAAAATCATGTTAAACCAACTAATTCAACTTACTACGTGCATGACGATCTTAGTACGCATGTCAGACCCCTTTATGCAATTATTAGAGTCTAACTAGTATGCTTAACCAACTAGAAAACACAAAATCACCAACAGTTTCTGCAGAGGGGCGCGGCCGCGCCCCATTTGTACTAGGGAGACGCGCAGCCCCGTTTCCAGACCAAGAGCTTAACTGCTTCGACAGTTTCTTAGCCCAACTCAAAAATTCTTTCACGAACTTGATTCTAAACATGCCACATTGTATTCTAATATGTTACTAGGTCTATATAACAACTAACAATCAATACTTGCTCACAAAATCATAAATTCCATACTAAATTTCAAGAATTAATAATTCTCAGAAACAAAATTAAAGAACAAGAGACATGGAGGGGATTATACCGCTGCAATGAAATTATTAATTCTCACTTCCTCTTCTGATATGTATACAAGTATCCACTCTCTATATGCTCTCAATTCCAACTTAAAAAATTCTCACCAAATGAAAACATGAAGGAGAAGAGCTATATATATATAAGAAAATTATGAACCAGTCAATGAATTCCTTCATTGAATCAAACCAAGAGATTCAAGGTTTGTATGTTGGTTAAGGAGGAGTGGTTGAATGGTTGGTAGAACCCATCATGATCCCCACTCCCCATTGATCATTGCTAGCTAGATTGCTGATTTTGAGATGGTAGGGAGTAGAATAGCCTTGAGTATTTCACGTGAATGAGAAAAGGAAGAGCAAGTGGGCACTTAATATGGGACAATGCTACTAAATCTCAGCAACTTGCTTACAATTACCTCATACTAATGTTATATAGTCCACCACTTACCAAGGCTATATCACATTTCATTTTATAAACACATAGGTTATAATATATACATATAGCTTAGGTTATGAATGAATTGTAAATAAAATCTCTAATTACAATGTATCATATATCATCCATATATATCTCATCCTACCGGATATAATTCTATTGGGTATTATCACATTACATTGTCTCCTTTATTATTAAATTTTATTAATTCAATAATTGTTTACAATATATCCATAATATATTATTTTATTGTATACTCATATACACATTGTCACACACACATTTCATATAACTCTTACAACTCAATAAACTTTATTATATAGTTTATATACCTAAATAACATAGTCACATCGCACTTTACACTTCACATAATATATAGTTAACTACCATACGTTATACTTTTAATATCGCATGCTTGCACATTAATAAATTACTTATCTTATCAATTAATTAATAATAATATTAATTAATCCATTTCTCATAATCAATGGAATTATAATTTTCACACTAATTGATTAACACTTTATATGATTTATTATCACGTTAAATAAATATAAATATTATTATATTTATAAATCATTCACTCATTAATCAACATATTATCAATTAATTACTTGATAATAGTTTATTGCTCATAATAATAATTAATATACTAAGGCAATATATTTCATTCCCTATTAATACAATTTCGATTATATTTATAATCAATTTCCTTATTATTATACTATCATTAGCCATAATAATAAAACAACATACTATTATAATAACAATTAATATAGACTAATTGTTCAATCAATAATCCTTCCGTCCTTGAATTAATTAATTCATCGACGAATCTATTATTGTGCCACACAAGGCATCTCCCACAAGCTTAATCTTAAGCTTATTATCGCTTCCACACACTTAAACACTCTTTTAGTATAATGTTTGCGTGACTCAAGCATTTAAATGCTAAACTACCTCAAATATTCATACTTATAATAAGTACAACCTTTACGCTTATAGCAATTAATATATATACTCTATTAATTATTCAAATGATAATATTCATGATCAAATTATAACTTAAGTTATTTAATATATTAAAATAACTTAGTTTTCTTTCATTAATTAAACTCCCTTGAAAATACATTAAAAATTATGTATTTAGCCATAACATAAAATATTATATTTTTTCCAAATAAGCACATTCATTATTAGAAAATAATTTACTTATTGTCTCAAGATATTATAATTAATATAATATCTATTAGAAATAATCACATGTACGACACATGTACATTATATATAGAAAATAGGTATTCAGTTTATTTTCTATTATAATAATTTGTTTCCATCAAGTTATTTACATATAACAAATATATCTATCATATTAATCAGTCACACCTTATACAAAATAAAATTTCCTCCTTTTATTAAAATAATTCAATATTAGAAATTATTTTAATATCTTTTATTAAAAAATATATAATAACTATTTTTCTTTCTTTTCTATAAATTGTTCCCAAAATAATTTTTTCAAATATTAAATATTCATTTAAAGATATAATAATTTCCATCTCCCTTTAATAACGTATATATATTTATTAACGTTATTCGTACATTAGACTTTCTCACAGATTACCATTCTAAGTAATATATATAAAAAAATATCAACTATAATCACATATTCAACACACATAACACTCATTTACTTAAGTAAATTAAACACTTTACTATATTACCATAGTTAATTAAGTTTTAATATTCACATATAACTTTCAATTTAAATTAACCAATATTTATTCTTATTAGTTAATTCCCTTAACTAACTCATGCTTCACTATCCCAACCCATTCACTGATAGCTTAAGTACCATCAATAACCTATACTAGTTATTAGTATACATACACAAGAAAATGGTGATTATATATTAAAGATATTTAATGTCACCAACTTACTATGATAAAATAATTCTATAAATTATTTAATATCGATAGAAAACCTTATCCATTTCCTTTACCTCAATTGAATCGTCTCTAAAATAAATAACAAATATATATTAATAATATATTTATAAATCACAAAAACACATATTACATAGTCCATATTACCCTATGTAATATAATACCACATACCTCATATCACATATATATGCTCTTATTCGAACCCATCTCACAGTTTAAGAATTTTATTTATTAAATCCTTATTTAAATTCGGGTTCTCACAAGTTTTTTCCTTCTTTTTTTGTTATTTTTTTTCTTCATTTCGATTATTTTCCCCGACTTCTCCTTAATTCTTATATGGATTTGAATTGTGTGTGTTGGTGTATTTGTTTCAAACCACGTTGTCGGATCTATTACAGTTCTACTTTTATAAATTTTTGGGATAATTTTGTTCTTCCTTATCTATATGGAAAGTATATATCAAATTATATATTAAAGTTCAAGTGTTAGAAATTTTGGGATAATCATGCTTTGGGCATAATTTGTGCAGATATTAGTCCAATTGAATTGTTCAATAGGTGTTTAATGAAATGGATAATCATGCTTTGGGCATAATTTGTGCAGATATTAGTCCAATTGAATTGTTCAATAGGTGTTTAATGAAATGTCTCATTGAATACAACACTAGCTATTTTTATTTGCATTAAAGAAGAGAGTACTGACCTTAGATAGCTATTTAATTAGCCATTTTGTGGGCATCTAAATAATTTGACTCATCATTTGTTGTTTTTCTGCTCTACTTTGTGTTGTGTTGTGTTGTGTTGTGTTGTGTTGTGTTGTGATGTGATGTGTTGTGTTGTGTTGTGTTGTGTTCTGTTCTGTTCTGTTCTGTTGTGCTGTGTTGTGCTCTGCTCTGCTCTCCTATTTATTTATTTATTTATTTGACTCGTCAATTTTCTGCTTATTAAGAGAGTTTTTTCTATTTCAAGCTGTTAATGCAATAGCTTACAGTATCAGTTAAGAGGCTGTTTCCTTGATGTTATAATCTGGGCTAACAAAATTTTTGAACCATCTGTAAATTAATTAACTTATAAAAGGTAACATCCTCAACTTCCTTGCAGTGAACTTTTTGTCTGTGATATACTCCTCTATTTAATTTATACAAGACTCACTAAAATTTCATGTGGGTTGGCATTGGGTCACTATTTGGAGCAATAACAATTAAGACTTCTATTTGATATACGTATTTTGGATTAAAGAGTGAACACGCGAAGAAAATTCTTTAGGAGTTGGCTCTAAAACATGTGAAATTTGTATTAGACGTGACATGGCATGGGGTTTGGCATATGTTTTCCAGACTCTTCTTCTGGTCTATTAATTTAACTAACATAAACAACCAAAGAAGAGTTAAATGAGTGGATTGCATATTGTCAACTAGCAACGACACACACTTAAGTTTATCGATGTTGAGAAGAGACTCTTGAACTGAATAGTAGTGTATCTCATTCCCAGGTTTTGAAAATTAAAAATTAAGATAAACCATTATCTAACTCAGCTGAACCAACAAAACCTGTCATGAATGTATTTCTGGTGTCTCTACTACCACTAGATTTATTCTGGCGACTTTTTTGCTATTGGATTAGAATATTATGAAATGTTGGCTGGTTGGCTCCAACAGATGCAGCCTATTGCAGTGACTTTTTGAATTTTTTTATAACATCGGGCATTTGAGATATATTGTATTAACTAAACTTGCTCAGGCTGGTTTTTGGAGGATTTTTTAATTTTGTGTTTTGATAGGGGTTTTTGAAGGAAATTAATTGCTATATCCTTTTAAATTTAGTTCCAGTTAGATTGTGGTAAAAATGAAATTTATTTTAGTGCTATATCTTCCAAGATAGAAATTCATTTTGGATAATTCTTTCCTTTCTCTTGGGTCATATAGCGCCCCCAAATTCGAGTCCCCAGAACCTCGGACCTAGTACGTTACGATACATCATTTTTATAACTATTGCGGAAGATATAAACATAAATTATTTATACAATAACTTTTACAACATAATTCTCAAGGTCTGTAACCTTAAGTTAATACCTGCATTCAATATCCTACACGACATACAATTGAAAGTAGTATGCATACAAGCCAATCATGTATGATAATAAAGCATATACTTTAGAGACAATCTTATTTATTTATTAATAAAAATATTCATTTATTAAAGGCATTTAATTATCTACATGGTGCTATTTTTATAATATGTAAATAACCCATAGTTTTAAGCAATGCTTTTAGAATCATGATGATGATCATGCTAATGAGATCTAAATTCTTAAAAAGCTTTAAAACTAAAATAGTTCTCAATCGTGGGATTACTAAAAAGGGAATAGTATATCCGGATAGATTGGTACATATGTTGCTTGCTCATTGGATGAGGATGATTGATCTCATGATCATTTGTGTGGAGACACTAAAGCAAGTATGTAGGTGCTTATTGGAGAATAAGTTTACTGAACGTGACTCGCTATGGAATACCTAATGGAGTATTACTCGCCTGTCAATAGGAATTCCTAATGTGATAGTAGTACAAGTGATCCTTGGACTTGAGATCATCATAGTATCTTGTATGTAACAAATTATACTTTGACTTATTCCTTAAGGCCTTTTAAGGCATATATAGGGTATGCTTGGGTATAATGAGTTACATATGGGATAATGAATAAATAATCTACCACCTCTAGTAAAAGAGGAGATATGTCCTATGTAATTCGTTAAATGACAACCCAGGAATCCTTGGCTAAGGTGGAATGAAATTAGAAAGAGGTTTTTAATTTGCATTAATCGGAGTTGTGCATTTTCTAATCGAAATACATATGATTAAATAAAATAAGACTTGACAGTAAATCCATGTCTTATATTTAATTGGGACATTGTATGGTGGAAGGATTGAATTGTACGGTAACTATTTACTCATAGGTTCTTTTATGATTAATGTCGAAATCTATATTATTTGGAAAGTCGTTGATCGCTAGGGAGGCTTATCCCTATTGTAGAATAAATATTATTTATTTAAATAGATTATTAGTTTAATTTATTTATTTAAATAAGATTAGAATTGTTCTAATTGATTTATTCACAACCGGTTTAATATGGAGAACCTAAAGGGTCACACCATAAAAGAAAGAATAATTATTTAAGAAGGTAATGGCATAATCGTAATAATGCATTAAGTATAATTAATTTAATCTATGGTGATAGAATAAATTAAATAACTTAATTTTTATTATTTAATATTTTGGAAATATTAAATATAAATTAATAAAAGGAGACTTATTAATATTATTACAATTATTATTATTTTAATTTCTAAAGGAGTATAGTAATTAATTTAATATTAGTACTCTCATTTATTCTCAATGTGGTGGGAAGCCTAAATTAATTAAAAGAGTTTAATTAATTAAATGAAATTCTATGTCTAATAGGATTAGAAGGGTTGACCAATATCTATATAAGAGGAGTTTTATAATAGATATCAGTTGATGAAATTCCAATGGTTGGAGAGTACTCCTTTTCAATAGAGGATAGAAAACTAGGTTTAGCCAACCACCCTCATTCTTGATAATTTCTCTTCCTTGGTGAATCACCTCTAGAGGCCAAACACTTGGGTGGCTAACGTTGATCAAAGGAAGGAATCTAACTCGAAAATTCAAGGAGATCACGAAGAACAAGGAGTTGAACTCGTACCAGTGGAAGCTTCGTTCTACAAGGGTATGATTCCATAACTTGTTATTTATCGTTTTAAATTAATAATTTGCATAAAGGATGATCCGGGTAATGATTTTGAAGAAAATTTTAAACTCTGATATACCATGCTTCCGCTAATTTTTGCAATTTGATTGCGTCACAATTTCGTACAAACCCAACAGTAGTATCAAAGTTAAACCTTTATGCAATTATTAATTATTTTAATTTCATATACATATGGGTATGTATTTAGAATAATTTATTGGGCATAATTTTATTGTATAAAATTATTTTTATGGAAAAATTAAAGGACGCGAAATGTGTTTTTTTTTTATATCCGTAGCTGTTGGGATCCGTGGTTTTCAAAAAAAAAATAAAGGATAGGATTCCTGATTTATTTTAAAAAGGGATGGACTTGGTTTTAAAAAAAAGAAGCCTAAAGTGATTCCTTTTTTTGGTGACTCACGAAAGTTGTTCAAAAAGTAATAACCTGTTGTTGCAGACTATTCAAAAGGAGGCTTATATTATATATATATATATATATATATAAAGGACATGATTAGTACTATTATATATATACATATATATATATATATATATATAATATCTTTAATAATTTTATAATTAAAATAAAGAGTTTATTTTAATATTGAAATTGAATTTCATGCAAATTAAAATTGTCCATTAAATGATACTCATATATATATAGAATATTTTAATTCATGAGATGGATATTTATTTATTGATATATATGGTGATATATATGATAATAAATGGGGATTGATTATGGACTATTTGACCAATGTGATTGAATTTTATTTTAGTTGAATGCTTGAATGAATGGGTTTTATTAAATGGGGTCTGCGTACCTCGTCTTCTCTGATTTTTTTTTTGATGTAAAATTCTATCTCCCTTCTATGTACTTCTCCGTGACTGCTAATCAAGGTTTCTATTTAAAATTAAATAGTTTAATGTAATAGGTATAGTTAGAATTATCTTGAAGAAATTGGAGACCAAGGAGCAAGGAGCGCGTGAAGACTCGTTTGTAATGGAGCCCAGGTTTAAATGTAATAGTTACTTTTAAATTTAAATTTTTGCACTCCTAGGTTTGACCTTTTAGTTCACTTGGTAGTTCTAGTGAACCAAACTAGAATAATAGTCCATAATCAATCAGGGTAGAATATAGTATTCTATATGTGCATGCTAAGTATTATATATATTATATTTTATGCAAACATGTTTCGCATGTTTATTAAAATGACGCGTATTATATATATATATATATATATATATATATATATATATATGTGTGTGTGTGTGTGTGTGTGTGTGTGTGTGTGTGTGTGTGTGTGTGTGTGTGCATGTGCGCTAAACAAGATGAGACAAATAATAACAAACCCCTCAAAGAAATTATATTAAGTCCGAAGCGTTCAAATGATATTTGGAATATCGAACGTCACCTTCTAGCATGATTAATTAATAGAGTATTAAATATTTAATATGAGTTTGTTGTGCTATCCACAAGGCGAGTATTGAGTATTTAAGATGTTAATTAATCACATTTGATGCTTATCAAGAAAATTGAACGATCTAGTCTTGTTGTGCTATCCACAAGGACGAACATTTTTCTTTTTTGAATTTATGGAAGTGCTAGGCTGGACTTAACTTAAATTATTTTAGTTCGGATGTGCACACACTTGACCATTATGATTTAAGAGGCAAAATAAAAAGAATTACATGGTGATGTAATTGACAATAGTTGTCTATCTATTTATTTGTATATCACTTGTTGTGCTATCCACAAGGTTATATACATTTGAAATGGGATCCTTAATCTCACTAGCAAATCTTTAATTAGATGTTGCCGAACTATATAAGTGAGGATAATATAGTTTGATGAAAATAGTGGGAGATACCAATTTAAAATAAAGAGCTAAATTTATTTTGGTATGCAAAATTAATTAAATAAATATTTGCTAAAATGTTGTCTTTTCACATACAAAAATTTAAAAAATATCAAAATCACTAATTTCACTGTGTAGCATACTTGATGCTAATAAACTAACCAGACCAAATTATATGGACTGGTTAAGGAATCTGAGAATAGTTCTCACTGCTGAAAAGATTTCTTATGTTCTAAATTCATCTGTCTCTGGAACTGTTCCAGAATCAGCATCTGAGGAAGAAATTGCTACCATTGTAAAGTGACAAAATGACGCATCTGTGGCTCAATACATCATGCTCGCATCCATGAATAACGAGCTTCAGCGTCAGCATGAAAACATGGATGCTCCTACTATGTTGCTTCACCTCAAGGAGTTGTATGGTGAACAAAATAGGACTGCTAGATATGAGATATCTAAGGAGCTCTTCCAATCTCAGATGACCAAGGGTAAGGTGAACATAAAGGAACAAAAGAAACCTGATCCAGCTAGCAAAGGAATGTGCTTCCATTGCAACGAGCCGGGTCATTGGAAGAGAAACTGCAAGAAGTTTCTGGCAGAGAAGAAGCTTGGAGAAGCTTCGACTTCCAATCAAAGTTTGTTCATGATTGAAATTAATTTTTCAGAAAGTCAAAATTCTACTTGGGTATTGGATACCGGCTGTGGTTCTCACATATGTAATAATGTGAAGGGACTGGTCAGAAGTAGAAAGCTGAACAAGGATGAATTTGTCCTACGAGTGGAAAATGAAGCAAAGGTTGCTGCATTAGCTGTAGGCACTTATTGTTTAGCATGCCTATGGGCAAGTCCATTCATTTAAATAATTATTATTTTATTTCGAATATCATTAGAAACATTATTTTAAATTCTGTATTAGGTATGGATAGATTTGAAATTATAATAAAGAACAACAGTTGTTCAATTTATAAAAATAATGTTTTATATGGTATTGAAAATCTGCGAAATGGACTTTATATACTTGACTTGCATGAAAATATACTTCAAATAGAACAAACTAAGAAAAGAAAAAGAGATGATATTAATTATACCTATATGTGGCACTGTAGACTCGGTCATATCATTGAAACGAGATTATCCAAGTTGCATAAGGATGGGCTCTTAGAGCTATCTGATTATGAATCATATCCAACTTGTGAATCTTGTCTCATGGGTAAATGACTAAATCTCCTTTTAGTGGAAAAGGAGAAAGAGTTACAGAGTTGTTAGCGTTGTTAGCGTTGGTTCACACAGACGTCTGTGGACCTATGACAGCGATTGCACGGGGTGGGTATTCTTATTTTATTACTTTCACTGATGATCACTCATGATTTGGATATGTGTATTTAATGAAATACAAATCAGAATCATTTGAAAAGTTCAAAGAGTTCAGAAGTGAAGTAGAGAAACAAATGGGAAAGAGTATTAAGACTCTTCGATCAGATCGAGATGGAGAATACTTAAGCGGTGAGTTTTTCAATTGTCTCAAAGAAAATGGTATAATCTTACAATGGACTCCACCAGGTACACCACAATTAAATGGAGTATCAGAAAGGAGAAATAGAACATTGTTGGATATGGTTCAATCCATGATGAGTTTTACCGATCTTCCAATTTCATTCTGGGTTCATCCCCTAGAAACGGCTCATATCTACTAAATAAGGTTCCCTCAAAATTCAACCCCAAGACTCCATATGAGACGTGGATAGGGAGGAAACTTGGTCTTAAGTATGTTAAGATTTGGGGATGTCCAGCTTATGTGAAAAAGTTTCAAAATGATAAGTTAGGGACAAGATCTGATAAGTGTACGTTTATGGGATATCCTAAAGAAAGTTTGGGATGCTATTTCTACAATCCTACTGAGCAAAAGGTATTTGTTGCGAAACACACTGCCTTATTGGAAAAGGAGTTTATCCTTGAAGGGGCTAGTGGGAGAAAAATAGATCTTGAAGAAATTCAAGAACCACAAACCACTACAGATCAAGTGGATGAACCTGTCCAAGTAGAAACACCTACTGTACAACACCCTATTCGTAAATCTTGAAAAGTACCGAAGATACCTAAAAGGTATAGATTCGTCATAGAGGATGACGATGAGGTACACATCATGGATGGTGATGATCCATTGAATTACGAACAGACTATGAGTAATAAAGACTCAGAGAAATGTTAAATGACCATAAAATCTAAAATGGATTTTGAAGCTATGCTCAAGTCCATTTGGATTTTTCTTGCGATTGCAGCTTATTTTTACTTAATCTGCCAAAATGGACGTGGAGACGCCCTTCCTCAAATATACATTATTAGAGGAGAATGTATACAACCAGATGGTTTTTTATTTCAATGGTTGAAGAAAATCATGTATATGAGCTACAACAATCCATTCATGAATTGAAGCAAGATTCTCGTAGATGGAACATTCATTTTGATGAGATAATCAAAGAGTTTGATTTTATCAAAAATGAAGATGAACCATGTGTGTACAAGAAGGTTAGTGGAAGCGCTGTTTCATTCCATGTATTATATGATGATGATATATTACTGATAGGGAATGAAATTCCTATGCTAAAATCGATCCAAATAAAGTTGTCTAAACATTCCTCCATGAATGATTTGGGTAGAACATCCCACATTGAGGATATAAATGTGTATTGAAAGATTTAAAAGGATGTTCGGCTTAACCCAAGGAAACGTATATTCATTAGATGCTAAAGGCGTTTAGCATGGTAAACTCCAAAAGGTATCTCATGATGATGAGCCATGGAGTGAATCTCTCTAAAATTGTCCTCAATAAAAGAGAGATCGCATGAGCTACTATCATGTATGCAATGAAATATACAAGACTTGATGTTGAGCAGTCATATTCTGGAGAAGATCACTGTGAGACAGTGATAAACATCTTAAAGTACTTAACTGACACTAAGGATGTCATCATATCACATGATGAGTCTGAATTAAACTAGAGTGCTAAACAGACTTAAGTTTTCAGACTGACCAAGACGATAGCAAATCCACTTTAGGGTAAGTCGTTACCTTGAAAGATGGTGCAGTAAATTGAAAAGATTTCAAACAACAAAAGGTTGCTGGTTTAGTGACAAAGACAAAGTATATAACTGTAAGTGAAGCTGCAAGTTAATGTTTCAGATAAAAAGTTCATTACAGAACTAGGAATAGTTCCTAAGTCTCATCTTGAATCTAAACATGTGTTGCGGCACCTTGATTAAAGAAATCATTGAAAGAGGAGCATATAGACTCTCAAGATAATATTGCAGATCCATTTTCCTTATATAATATTTCAAAATAAGCAAGTGGTTATAAAATATTCATTATTGTCGGGGAATATTCGTTTGGTCGTGTAATATTCTTGTTGTTGAAAAATATTCGTACGACGGCGTAGCTATTTGTGGGCCCCACAACGGAATAACTGTTGGATATAGAAAGCGACAGAAATAACTTTTTTATAAATAACGGTAAAACTGTTACGGTTAAACTGTTGAAATACCCGGGGATAAAAATACAGTAATACGCGTTGTTGCGCAGTAGCACACGGTATTGCACAGTATTTCAAATTATTGATTCTTACGTAAGAAGTCACTTACTCAATAATTGTTACAGTAATTACTGTTCAATATTTTATATTATTGATTCAATAATTACATGATATTTTATTGGTTCAATAATTGCTACGTTGATATTTTATATCAATAATTGCTACGTTGCTATTTTATATGATTGATTCAATAATTGTTACCGTTGATATTTTGTATTATTGATTCAATAATTGTCACTACATAGTATTTTACATTATCAACTCAATAATTTATATTATCTGAATAATATTATTAGATAGCATTATTGACAATGTCTAAGGAAGTTCTTTCTAGGAGGGGTTATTTAATTGCGCGCCAGTAAGGAGAAATCCTTATCGGAAGGCTCCCTCTTTCCTGGGAACGACCTGGTTGTCAATATTGTAGTTCTGTGATATTATTTGTGAATAATTAATTATTGATTTATATGATAAAGAAATATTTATTTTGTGGATATAAAAGAAGAAATTAGTGCTAAGGTGTTTTTATCAGTATTTTATTGTGAAAAATCACCCGTTTGTGGATTTCGGCCATTTTCGGTTGAGAATTTGGAAAAACTTCCTTCTACAAAGTTGTAGAGAATTAAATTTCCTATAGAAAGGATATATCATTTGTATTTTTCTGATAAAAGGGTTATTTATTATGAATTATTGAAGTTTCAAAAATAAATATTTTTATTAAAAACATGGGTGGGCCCCACTTTTGTTTTTTTGTTGAAAAATTCTGATTTTTGACTATTGAAAGCAGCCAGGCAATTTTTCAAAACTTGTATGCTGAGAAAATTCATCCGCCTGCAGTTTAGTCTACTTTGGCATCCTAAGCTTTTCCTATAAATAGGGTGCTTAGGTTAGAATTGAAAATCACACCAGAATCAGAAGTTTTCTCTCTCTATAATATCGAGCGTATTTCTGTGAGTATTTAGATACTTTGAGTGTTGCTATTCAGTGCAAGTTTTCTCCAGCCTTATATCCAATATTCTAGTCAGAAGTACTATTCTTTTGAGGTAAGGGATGTTATTTTTTTTTTCGTAAATGATGTTATTCTTTTCAATATCATTATACCAAAATATTGGCATGGATTGTATTATGAAATTCTTACTTTTTCCGTCAGGATTACTATTCACGTATACGGCACTATTCACGTATACGACACTATTCACGAAAAATATTAAATTTTTTTCTATTTGTCCAAGTTGCTTGTTAAGGTTCCTATCTTTGATTGGATCTAAGTTTTGAGCTTTATTCTTGAATTTTGCTCCACAATTAATTATTACGAAGTATTTTTTGAATTGGATAAACTAAAATACGAATCCTTAATCTTTGTCTTTTATCTCACTGGATTCGTTCTTTAAAATATTTTTCATCATTCTCAGTCCTAAAAGATAATATAACTAAATATCTTTGGCCTGTAGAGCAAAGATAAATGATTACCTGATGAATATCTTTAGCCGTAGTGCAAAGATGGACAGGTGTTGAGATGAACATGACCACTGGTGATACAAATGAATATCTTTGGCCCGTAGTGCAAAGATGAATATTTGATTTGAGATGTATATTGATTGATGTTACATGGATAAAATATTGATGATGGACTTTTAAATCATAGAAGACTTCATTCTCTACTTAACTCTTCTAATGAATTGTTATTTCCGCTGCGAATATTGATCTAAAACTTGTTGTCAATAATATTTTATCTGAATTGTTGAAGACTAACGATAATTTATTTTCCATTATCTTAGTCATAATATTCTTTACTGGGCTAGTTGAGCTCACCCTTTTCATCTATTGTCCTCTTCAGAAAATGAGAATGTCGCAAGAACTAGTCGGGGAACAGAGTGATGGTCCGAGTTAGAGCAATAGTAGTCCTCATTATTTCTAATAAATAGTGTGTTAATAATTATAATGAGGACTTAGTTTGAATGTTAATATTTTCTACATATTTGTATTGACACTCACAGTTGTGTGGTCGTATTTTGCACGACCGTGTGATATAAAAGTTTGTATTTAGATTCTGTACCATTTATTTGGCGACTCAGAATGGGTTGGGTTGACTGGACCTATTGTAGGGGCGTCACACATTTACTAAAGTTTTAAGATAACAGCAGTTTGATCATCACTTAGAGAAGAAATGAGATACCATGGCGATTGGCCTTAGTGCAAGTGGGAGATTGAAAGTAGTATGCATACAAGCCAATCATGTATGATGATAAAGTATATACTTTAGAGACAATCTTATTTATTTATTAATAAAAATATTCATTTATTAAAGGCATTTAATTATCTACATGGTGCTATTTTTATAAGATGTAAATAACCCATAGTTTTAAGCAATGATTTTAGAATCATGATGATGATCATGCTAATGAGATCTAAATTCTTAGAAAGCTTTAAAATTAAAATAGTTCTCAATCGTGGGATTACTAAAAAGGGGATTAGTATATCCGGATAGATTGATACATATGTTGCTTGCTCATTGGATGAGGATGATTGATCTCATGATCATTTATATGGAGACACTAAAGCAAGTATGTAGGTGCTTATTGGAGAATAAGTTCACTGAACGTGACTCGCTATGGAATACCTAATGGAGTTTTACTCGTCTGTCAATAGAAATTCCTAATGTGATAGTAGTACAAGTGATCCTTGGACTTGAGATCATCATAGTATCTTGTATGTAACAAATTATACTTTGACTTATTCCTTAAGGCCTTTTAAGGCATATATAGGGTATGCTTAGGTATAATGAGTTACATATGGAGATAATGAATGATCAATAAAGAATCTACCACCTCTAGTAAAAGAGGAGATATGTCCTATGTGATTCGTTAAATGACAACCCAGGAATCCTTGGCCAAGGTGGACTGAAATTAGAAAGAGGTTTCTAATTTGTATTAATCGGAGTTGTGCATTTTTTAATCGAAATACATATAATTAAATAAAATAAGACTTGACAGTAAATTCATGTCTTATATTTAATTGGGGCAATGTATGGTGGAAGGATTGAATTGTACGGTAAGTAACTATTTACTCATAGGTTCTTTTATGATTAATGTTGAAATCTATATTATCTGGAAAGTCGTTGATCGCTAGGGAGGCTTATCTCTATTGTAGAATAAATATTATTTATTTAAATAGATTATTAGTTTAATTTACTTATTTAAATAAGATTAGAATTGTTCTAATTAATTTATTCACAACCGGTTTAATATGGAGAACCTAAAGGGTCACACCATAAAAGAAAGAAAAATTATTTAAGAATGTAATGGCATAATCGTAATAATGTATTAAGTATAATTAATTTAATCTATGGTGATAGAATAAATTAAATAGCTTAATAGTTATTATTTACTATTTTAGAAATATTAAATATAAATTAATAAGAGGAGACTTATTAATATTATTACAATTATTATTATTTTAATTTCTAAAGGAGTATAGTAATTAATTTAATATTAGTACTCTCATTTATTCCTAATAAGATTAGGAGGCAAATTAATTAAATAAATTTAATTAATTATTCCCAATGTGGTGGGAAGCCTAAATTAATTAAAAGAGTTTAATTAATTAAATGAAATCCCCTGTCTAATAGGATTATTAGAAGGGTTGACCAATATCTATATAAGAGGAGTTTTATAATAGATATCAGTTGATGAAATTCCAATGGTTGGAGAGCACTCCTTTTCTATAGAGGATAGAAAACTAGGTTTAGCCAACCACCCTCCTTCTTGATAATTCATCTTCCTTGGTGGATCACCTCTAGAGGACAAACACTTAGGTGGCTAACGTTGATCAAAGGAAGGAATCTAACTCGGAAATTCAAGGAGATCACGAAGAACAAGGAGTTGAACTCGTACCAGTGGAAGCTTCGTTCTACAAGGGTATGATTTCATAACTTGTTATTTATCGTTTTAAATTAATAATTTGCATAAAGGATGATCTGGGTAATGATTTTGTAGAAAATTTTAAACTCTGATATACTATGCTTTCGCTAATTTTTGCAATTTGATTGCGTCACGATTTCATACAAACCCAACAACAATGTCATTTGTATTCTATACTATTACCATTTTAACCATATAACAATTCCATCCTGGAACTTGTCTTGGCCTTTGACTGTGTCCGAAATTTCATCTTTAATCTGAAATGTTTATCATGATATAGCAAGGGTGAGCAACAAGTTCGCCCAGCAAGTTTAAGTTCAAAAGAAGATATATCATGATGGAAAAGAATAATAAGCTAACAAACTTTCAACCATATAATATTGGTGAAAGAACATGAATCAATTTACATAACTGAATGACTGATACAATAATGATGAATGACCAATAATGAACATGAACAAATTTAACTGAACCAAATGGTAATGAAAGTGATCAGCCTTTCATACCTGATGAACATATGCAACATGCACTAAGTGCGAATCAATAATCAGTATAGATGTGAATAATTAACAATAATTATTCACAAACGTGCTTTAAAATATAACTCAATATTGAGTTAAAGAAAACTTGCCTGTTCAGCGAGCTACAACTTTCTAGCTTTAATTAATAATCTTTGAATGACCTATCATTGATAAGGTAGATCTGTCAATTAATACTGCGTATATTTCATCAATACGCTAACTCGTATTATTATCTCACCAATAATACATTCACCGGATACATGCATCTAATGTACTATCATTATTCCTATAAGATATTTAATTGATCTTAAGTTAATGATTTAATAATTGATAAAGCTTTCCTTAAGGGATAAACACTTATTAGATCTTTAAACAATTTATTTTAATTGTTTAATTAAGGAGTTATTTAATTTCTTTCAATTGTTAACTCTCTCTTCCTTCGATTACCACTTAATATTAGTTAAATAGTAATTAACTATTTACCTTTAATTATTACTTACAAATAACCAATTATAACTCCTCATTATTTAATGTTAATTAAATAATGGATAATTAAATTATTATTTATCTTTAAATAATAATTAATAACTCTCTCATCCTTGAATAAATAATATTTGATTTATTCACTTCATTCTTCTTTAATTATTCCTTATTATTTTAAAAGGATAATTAATTAACATCCATCTTTATTTATTATTCAAATAATAAATAATTAATTCTATAAGTTTTCATGTCAAAGTAAGTAAGTAATTACTTAATTATACTTTAATTATTATTTAATATTAATTAACTCAATTTTTTATTTAATTTTAGTTAAATAATAAGTAGTTATCTTACTAACACTAACACATTTTAATTATTCCTTAACATCATTTAAATAATAATTAAATCATTAATTATATTTCATTTTATATGTATTTAACTTAATAGCCATTTAGTGTCCTTAAAGTTATTTATTACAATATCTTGTTTTCATTTCGTTCCATAATGATACTCACATTTTCGCCCAAAATTTCTAGATTTGGGGTCCTTCACGGAAAAGCCCGTAGAACAAAGTCCACAACTCAGATTTTGGTTCCGTCGGAGCCGTTGGATTCGTATCTTCCCAAAATCCAATTTTCATTCATCAAGCATCAGATTCTGTTTTGTTTAGGTCTCTGAAATCAGTGCCAAAGTGACTGATTAGCAGAAAAATTTGAAACAGTTTAGTCGTTTTTCGGATTTGAGGTCCTTTACGGAAACGCTCATATCTCGAGATCTACATCTCGGATTTGGGTCCATTTAGTATCGTTGGATTTGTATTTTCCCAAACTACATTTTTCATATATCAAACACCAAATTTGAGTTTGTTTTGGTTACCGAAAATAGTCCACAAGTGACTGATCAGTAGCATGTTCTCAACAGTTGGGTAGTTTTGGATTTAATCCATATCTTGCTCATTTTAAAACATATTTGAGTGATTCCAAAGGGGTTTAGCCCTTAACTCATTCATCTAGCATACCAAGAAAGAAAACTTCAAATATCACTTGTAGATCTCAACATGCACATGATAAAGCATACTAGTTAAACAAAAATTCCTTCAAAAATCCATTTAACTTCCTTTTTCCAAATCTCACCATATGAACTCATATAAATCAACAAGTCTCATTTGTTAAACTCAAGATCTAACACTCTAACCATGATATTAACCATATTCAACATGCATTATAAGAATCTATCATAAAATCACCTAGTGCATGCATTCATGTGCCTTTCTCTACTCATTTGGTACAAATCTCCCTTTTGATCTTATATTTAACTTCAAAAAATATTTTGATCATCAAATAAAATATTTATACACCAATAGATGAAAAGTTTATCAAAGATCAAACCTAAGACTTTTGTTTCATCAAAAACCCACGAAATAAGAAATCAAGCTTAAAAAAAATAAAGAGAATCAATACCTAGTTTTTCTTGCTATCTTCCTTATGTTGCCAAAGTAGCTTACAAACTTGGCATGCATGAAGCACAAGATCCTCTCTTCTTCTTCCTCTTGGCCGAAAATCTCTGCCTCTTTTCTCTCAATGTTTTGATTTTCTTTTGCTAGCTAACTTGGAGAATGAAATGAAAATGAGTAAACTCTTTATTTGCAAATGAGATGGGTTTATTTATAAGCTAGCAATAGGTGTAGATATAACTTATATATCTATACTAAATCTCTCAATATATTCTATCTCCTCTCTCTTATCTTTAGCAAATCTAATCATATCTCACCAATTCTCTCCATATCTTTCCATATTTTTACAAAATTTATCTAATATCTTTTCTTTCTCTCTCATAATCTTTAGCAAATCTAAGCATATCTCACCAAATTTCTCCATTTCTTTCCTAGCTTGGGCCGGCCACTTGGGCCTTCTTTGGTCCAAGTTTTGTTTTTTCTTAATTCCTCACTTAACTTACTAAAGGTCCAATAATTTCTCTCTCCCATTGGGCTAAGCTTGGGCTTTGCTTTAATTCACTTGGGCTTGCACCTTTTTCTTGTTTACTTACTAACAAAATTAAACTTGGGCTTCCACCCATAAATAAATTGGGCCATCAATATACTTGTCTTAAAAATATTATATTGGACTACACAAATAATTCCTTATACATAAATCTTTAATTCCATAACCCAATTAGACATGCTATACTTAGATTATAAAATTAATAAATTGAGATAATAAACTTAATCTCTTAGGTTAGTAAAAAAAATTTTTAAATACTAACATCCTTTCCTATTATAACCTTTAGGATATTTAAATTTCCATACCTAACATATATATTAGGTTATATTAGTTTCTTTTATTTGATTATTATATAATAAAAAAATATAAAAAATTAAATATTATACATACACAAAATCATATAAGTCATTCACAAAATTTTTAAATTCATACTCTATTTCTAGTCTAGGTCTTATTATTTAACCTTTATTTAATCATTTAGGAGGTTATAAATTTTATAAATTCTCGAGTTGTCACATTCACCCCTTCTTCTAAGAATTTTGTCCTCGAAATTACAGTATACTAATCCCTACTCTTTTTATCCATCAAAACTAGGTTTTCAACTTAACCTTTATCCAATCATAACAGATTCTACCCGTACACAACGAGTTCATACTATTTCATACCCATCATCACATATTACCACAACATCACTCTGAAGAGTTAAAAAATTTTATATCATGCTGAGGGGTCATATAGACCATGAACTTTTATTTTTTAATTTCAAAATGGTTTGAACAGAAATTCATCTGTAAACCGTTTTATCTGGACACCAACTTGTGTAATTTGATACCAATTGCATTAACTTGACACCAACTTGTGTCAATTTGATACCAATTTGTATCACGTAATGCTGACACCAACTTGTGTAATTTGATACCAATTACATTAACTTGACACCAACTTGTATCACGTAATGCTGACACCAACTTGCGTCGGATACCAACTTGTACCCATTTGATACTAACTTATCATAAGATTCCGCACCAAAGCAATTTGGTTTGGCATAAGCTCTCAAATAATACTTGAATTTCATAAACATTTGTCTAGCTGAATCAAATAGCTTAGACGTATACCAATAATTCAAATATCAATCGAAACATGTGTCTGGCCAAATTTAATTAACACTTGACTTTTCTTTAAAATTCTAAAAATTATTTTATGACGTCATGATACCGCACTGTATTTACAGTTCGTTGAAGATTCCGTCATTTTTATGACGTTGTCATATTACATCATACCATAGTGGACTGACGATCTTTAGATCACATCCAACACTAGGTAATAATGCATTAATAACACCATCGTTTTTATCATCTTTGCACCAGGTTTTATGACGCATCGATGATATATATAAAATATATTTTGATATTTTAAATTATTTTTGTCTAGCCGAAACAATTAGCATAGACTCTTCTTTAAACCATTCAAAACTATTGAAAATTATTTTTGAAATTATCATATCGCAACAGGTAACGATGTGACAATGGCTCAAAGTCCATCTCCACACCCTTGTCACCATGTTGTGAAGATAACAAAAATTCATTTTATTTCAAAAAATGCACATCAGTGCAAATTTAGCTTGATGTCAAAAATTTTGAAGTCTAGCACAGCTAGAAGATTTGGAATACATATGCTTCCACCATCAACTTCAATTTTTCTAATGATCAATTGCTTAATAATTCTATCTATTTCTATTATCCTCAATCCTTCATTCACAATTTTCCTATACCCCCGTATAGTTCATTAAACAAACCACACGTTATGAGTTCAGGAACTTACCACAATCATATGGGTTTTGGAACTTATCCTAGTCAGACCAAAGTCGTCCATTCGCTGAGGGGTTCCACTATACGATTATGAGTCACGAACTTACCATAAGTGTGAGTTTAAAGAACTCGCACCTAATCTTATATTCTCTACCTATCCGTTATACACATGAGAAAAGAATCACCTTCTCATCATACATATAGCGAATAACGCGACACCGACATTTCAATGATTATCAATATGATAAACTAAGTAGTCGTTAGACCAAGCACAAAACCCCCGCCCATACAAAGGTTTGTACAACTCAGCTATCACTTGAATCCTCAACTGAAATACCATATAATCCTAGCTCCCTCAATACTCGATACTAATTTCATTTAATCCGTATCTACAATTCACAACTCTTTCCTGAGTTTTAATAGTACAATTTTATAGTACAACTGTCATACAACAATTCTGCTATAAAGTTTTCAATCATTTAATTGATCTTCTGTCCTCTTATGACCTCATCAGATCACGTTGTGATCTCATATTATATTTGTATTATATTACGATTCTTTCCTATCTTATGATCGTTTTATTTTACGATCTTTTTTTTCTTTATACTTTTAGTCTTTTAGACTCTATTTATTCATTACTACTGTTCATCTTTATCATCAGAATTAGGTAACACTTGATCTTTATCACTTGTCATGATTCTTCTTTGAATCTTATTGATATACCAATACCTTGCCCAAATTCATCGCTTAGAACTTAAACTCTATTTGAGTTTATTCCTATTCCTCATCCCTGCGGTTATAGCCTAAGGTAACCCTACCAAAGGTTTATAACCTACAACTCTGATACCAACTGTAGCACCCCTAAATTCGGGTCCCCAAAACCTCGGACCTGGTACGTTACGATACATCATTTCTATAACTATTGCGGAAGATATAAACATAAATTGTTTATACAATAACTTTTACAACATAATTCCCAAGGTCTGTAACCTTAACTTAATACCTGCATTCAATATCCTACGCGACATACAATGCCATTTGTATTCTTTCCTAGCTTGGGCCGGCCACTTGGGCGTTCTTTGGTCCAAGTTTTGTTTTTTCTTAATTCCTCACTTAACTTACTAAAGGTCCAATAATTTTTCTCTCCCATTGGGCTAAGCTTGGGCTTTGCTTTAATTCACTTGGGCTTTGCTTTAATTCACTTGGGCTTGCACCTTTTTCTTGTTTACTTACTAACAAAATTAAACTTGGGCTTCCACCCATAAATAAATTGGGCCATCAATATACTTGTCTTAAAAATATTATATTGGGCTACACAAATAATTTCTTACACATAAATCTTTAATTCTATAACCCAATTAGACGTGCTATACTTAGATTATAAAATTAATAAATTGAGATAATAAACTTAATCTCTTAGGTTAGTAAAAAAAATTTAAATACTAACATCATTTCCTATTATAACCTTTAGGTTATTTAAATTTCTATACCTAATATATATATTAGGTTACATTAATTTCTTTTATTTGATTATTATATAATAAACAAATATAAGAAATCAAATATTATACATATACAAAACCATATAAGTCCTTCACAAAATTTTTAAATTCATACTTTATTTCTAGTCTAGGTCTTATTATTTAACATTTATTTAATTATTTAGGAGCTTATAAATTTTATAAATTCTCAGGTTGTCACAAGTCACTTCATTTTGGATAATTCATTTTAGATAATCAAGATAACCAAGATAGAAATGAAATTCATTTTATTGCAACAAGAAGATGATTTCTATCTTGATTAGCGATGGATTAGAGTGATTAAAACATTTGAATGAGATGCTTAAATACAAGGTCATTGATAATGTATTTGCTGTATCTTTACTGCTTTTTTATAAACACTAGTTTAATCATCTTTGTTTTCACTGAAATGTTTGTCCAACCATGTATCTAAATTTGATAGTATTTTGAATTACTTACTGTTGAGGAGAGAGCTATTTAAGGTTATTAATATTCTTTCATTCCCATTTGGATCATTTCTTTTCTGAATGTATAATTTTTATTTTTTTTATGTTTGAAAGTGGCTTCTTCTGCAAAAGATTCATGAATGCCTCTTTATTTTCAGACAATGTGTATTTGATCTCCCAACTAGCAGGACAGCGGATATCCGCTCAGAGTTGGCTGAGATTGTTGTTGACATATGCTACTTTATTCTTGTTTTAGTTCATCAAAACTAAAGTAGCATATCTGTAAGACCCCAACTTTTATGAATAAAGATTTAATTTTCTTTATATATTATTTTGAAATAGTAAGGTGTTGATTTGATAAATGTGATAAGTTTATGGGTGAAATGTGCAAATATTTCAAAATAAGCAAGTGGTTATAAAATATTCGTTGTGTCGGGGAATATTCATTTGGCCGTGGAATATTCTTGTTGTTAGAGAATATTCGTACGACGGCGCAGCCATTTGTGGGCCCCACAACGGATTAACTGTCGGATGAAGAAAACGACAAGAATGAGTTTTCTAAAAATAACGACGTAGTTGTTACCGTTAGAATTGTTGAAATACCCGATGGTTAAAATACAGTAATACGCGTTGTTGCACAGTAGCACACGGTATTGCACAGTATTTTGAATTATTAATTCTTACGTAAGAAGGCACTTACTCAATTATTGTTACAGTAATTACTGTCCAATATTTTATATTATGTATTTAGTAATTGCATAATATTTTATTGGTTCAATAATTGCTACGTTGATATTTTATATCAATAATTGTTACGTTAATATTTTATATTAGTGATTCAATAATTGTCATTGCACAGTATTTTAAATTATCAAATCAATAATTTATATTATTTAAATAATATTATTAGATAGCATTATTGACAATGTCTAGAAAGTTCTGTCGAGAAAAGGGGTTAGGTTATATAATTGCGCGGCAATGAGAAGAAATCCTTATCGGAAAGCTCCCTCTTTCCTGGGAACGACCTGGTTGTCATTATTGTGATTCTGTAATATTATTTGTGAATAATTATTGATAAAAATGATAAGTAAATATTTATTCAATGTGAATTTAAACGGAGGAATTTTTAGCAAAAGTGACAATTATTGAGAATGGATATTTTATCTGTTCTGATAAAATAATTCATTCAAATATATTAATATAATATTAAATTATAAATGTATAATGTGATAATATAATAATATAATAATGATGATATTTTTTATAAAAATTCACGATATATGAATAAAATAAGGTGGAAAAGAGAAAATAAATTTTGTAATTCTTTTAATAATTATAAATATTTTAATATATATATATATATATATATATAAACATGTGGTAGAATTCATTATTTCAAAAATGGAGGCTTTGAAATTTTGAGTGTGTTGGAGATTTTCAAGAGTGGTGAGTGTGGAAAAATCATCCGTATGTAAACTTGGGTCATTTTTTCTGTTCAGAATTTGGAAAAACTTTCTTCTACAAAGTTGTAGAGAATTAAATTTCATATGGAATGGACATAAGGTTCGTATTTTTTTTTAATAAAAGGCTATTTATTATGAATTATTGAAGTTTTAAAAATAAATATTTTAATATATATATATATATATATATATATATATATATATATAAACATGTGGTTTGAATTCTTTTTTCAAAAATGGTGGGTGGAGTTGGTGAGGTGAAGGATTGTCAAAAGTTTGGGCTTGAAAATCATCCGTGGAATTTTTTTCCAATCTTGGTGTGCCACACAATATCTATAAATAGGGTGCTTAGTTAGAAATGAAAATCACACCAGAATAAGAAAATTTTCTCTCTATAACATCGAGTGTATTTCTTGTGAGTATTTAGATACTTTGAGTATTGATAAAAGTGCAAGTTTTTGTCAGCATAATATCCGATAATCCAGACCGATCTAGTATTCTACTAAGGTAAAGGATGTTATTTTTCTCGTAAATGATGTTATTTTCTTTCAATATTCATATAGAATATTATTTTCTTTCATATTCCATATTATGAAAGTTATAATATTTCATTTCATATTCCTATATTTAAACTTACTACGGTAAGTATTGCTTCTATAATTCCTGAAACGATCAGAAATTCTTTGAGTTTTGCGCTTCATCTAGTATCATTTCACCGGAATGATTTTCTGAACTTTCTCTTGAAATTTTTATCTTTTCATGTCGAGTTACTATTTACGAGTTACTATTCACGAGTTACTATTCATGGGATACTATTCACGGTAATTTTTTTTTTATCTTTGATTGGATCTAGGTTTTGATCTTCATTCTTGAACTCTGGATAAATTCTCTAATATTAGTCCTTTATCTCACTAGATTCGTTATTCGTATTGTTTTTCATCATCCTCAGTCCTAAATGGTGATATAATTAAATATTTTTGGCATGTAGTGCAAAGATGAATGATTACTTGATGAATATCTTTGGCCTGTAGTGCAAAGATGAATGATTACCTGATGAATATCTTTGGCCCGTAGTGCAAAGATGGATAGATGTTGAGATGAACATGACCAACTGGTGATACAAATGAATATCTTTGGCCCGTAGTGCAAAGATGAATATTTGGTTCAAGATGTATATTGATTGATGTTATAGGAATAAAATATTGGTGATGGACTTTTAAATCATAGAAGATAGTAGACTTCACTCTCTACTTAACTCTTCTAATGAATTGTTATTTTCGCTGCGAATATTGATCTAAAACTTGTTGTCCATTATATTTTATCTGATTTATTGAAGACTAACGATAATTTGTTTTTTATTATCTTAGTGATAATATTCTTTACTGGGCTAGTTGAGCTTACCCTTTTCATCTATTGTTCTCTTCAAGGAATGAGAATGGTTCGGGGACTAGTCGGGAAATAGTGTGTTGATCAGAGTTAGATCTATAGAAGTCCTCACTATTCTATAAAATAGTGGGACAATAATTGTAATGAATAAGGAATGAATTTGAGTGTTTTTATTTCGTATTATATACGATTTGTATCGAAGCTCATAGTTTGTGTGGTCGTATTTTACACGACCGTATGTTATAAAAGATTGTATTTGGATTCTGTACCATATATTTGGCGACTCAAAATTGGTTGAGTATTGAACCTATTTTGGGGGCGTCACAGTTGGTATCAGATCTTAGGGATATGATCTCTGACAGAGATCTGAGAATAGAACTAGGAGGGGAGAGACGAGTTAAACCTTCGCTAGTGTGTCCTACCTAAGCTTATTTGGTATTTAATTGGTCGGTTGGAACATAGGGTTAATATGTGATATGTTAAGTTGTTTGATTAACCATTGTTTTGTGGCATTATTTGAGAATGGCAGCTGAAAATCTAAATAATAGAGTGAATGAGACCATTGAGATACCTTCAATCACCAACCAAGAGAACGTGCAGCATGAAGACAATATTCCTCCTGTAAACAACACCACCGATCAGACGATGAATAATGGCATGTTTAGAAGCTTTTTGCAGTTCATGCAAAACCAGACGAGGGAGACTCATGTTCATAATAAAGGTGAAAATAATAACAACTCGCGGCTTGTCACTGCCAAGCAGTTCAAAGAGTTGGGACCACCAGAGTTTCAGGAAAAGTCAGATCCAATCAAGGCAGAGACGTGAGTTAAGAAAATTACCAAGATATTTGATGTCTTGGGATGAACGGAGGAACAAAAAGTTCCATTCGCCACGTTTATGTTCCGTTGAGAGGCAGATTACTGGTGGGAATCTGTGAAGCGTACCCAGCCTGCCGCACTCAAGATGTCTTGGGAGGAGTTCCAGAAACTGTTCAATGATAAGTACTTTCCAAAAAGTATTCGTCATATGAAGAAGGTAGAGTTTATTAAACTGGAACAGAATAACATGACTGTGTCCCAGTATGAGGCTAAGTTCGCGAAGTTAGCCCGGTTCGCATCTCATTTGGTTGATAATGAGGAACCTATGACGCAGATATTTTTAAGAGGTTTGAAACCCAAAATTTGTTAGTACCTCATTTCTCACAAACTTTCTTTATATTCAGATGTAGTGACCATGGCCCAATTGTTAGAACGTGATAATGATTATGTTCAACTAAGGGAGAATAACCAAGGTCGTATCGGTGGTAGCAGTCACCGGAACAATAACTACCAGCGGGGAGAAAAGTATCATGACAGAAGCGGTAACCACTCCGGTGGTAATCATAGCCATGATAATAGAAGAAGTGAGTCGGGTGGAGATTTCAAGAAGAGAAGGTGCAACAATGAGAACGTGAAGACGTCGACAGCAGCACTAGTATCAACTGTTTCTAGGGGAGGAGAACGACCACCGGTCGTATGCTATAAATGCGGACAAGAGGGACACATCAGTCCCAATTGCACACAACAATCCAAGGTGTGTTATAACTGTGGAAAGGAAGGACACATAGCTCGAGTGTGTCCTGTAGCGAAACCAAGTCCAGCGGGGATGGTGATTCCAAAGGCTGTCCCGAACAAGTCAAAGTCGGTGGTTCTTGAAAGAGCGTTTGTCGTGACTGCCCAAAACGCGAGGAAACCAACAAATTTATCACGGGTTAATTAATCGTACACTTTTGCGAAGTCTATACCTTATTAGATATCGGTGCTACCCATTCTTTGATTTCACCTGCTTGTGCTCAACGTTTGAACTTGACTTCTGAGAAATTAGACTTTGACTTATCTATTGAAACTCTGTTAGGAGAAAACTTCGTTACATTCACAGTGTACAAATCTTGTTTGATTCAAATTGGCACCCTTACCCTACCTATGGATTTTATATCTTTGAAAATACTTGCATTTGATGTGATTTTTTGAATCGACCGGTTAACCACTCATCATGCCAAAATTTATTGTTTCGTAAGGTTGTTAGCTTTCATTCAAACAACCAGACCACTAAAATCAATCAATGTCATTTCAAGTCATAAAGCTATTCGTTTATTGAAAAATGGATGTTAAGCTTTCTTAGCCCATGTCACTAATTTAAATCAGAATACGTCAGTTTTGAATGATATTTCTGTTGTTAATGAGTTTTCTTGATGTATTTCCCGAAGAACTTCCCAGTCTACCCCTAGAACGTGAAGTTGAATTCTTTATTAACCTTGAGCCCGGTAAAAAACCCATTTCTAAAACCCCATATCGAATGGCTCCTATTGAACTTCAGGAGTTAAAGGTCCAATTACAGGAATTGTTAGACATCGATTTTATTTGTCCTAGTACGTCTCCTTGGGGTGCTCCTGTTTTATTCTTAAAGAAGAAAGACGTTAGTATGCGACTATGTATTGACTATCGGGAGTTGAACCATGGTATCCGTTACCTCACATTGATGACCTGTTCGACCAGTTACAAGGTGTGCAATTCTTCTTAAAGATCGATCTCCGTTTTGGATATCATCAGTTAAAGATTAGAACTGATGACATTCCAAAGACTGCCTTTAGAACTCGATACGCGCATTACGAATTTCTACTTATATCTTTCGTATTAACCAATGTCCATGCTGCGTTCATGGGCATGATGAACCGAATATTTGAGAAATATTTGGATCATTTCGTGGTTGTCATTATTGATGACATCCTAATATACCCTGAAAGCCTCAAATATTTCTTCACCGAGAACGAACTCAATATGCGACAATGACGTTGGTTGGAGCTATTGAAAGATTACGACCCTACAATCCAATACCATCCTGGAAAAGCGAACGTGGTAGCTGACGCAATGAGTAGAAGATCGTATGCGGGAACGAGTGCTATGCTGTCAACACAAAGGCCTATTTTGTATGACGTACAAAGGATGGAGATAGAGTTCAAGACTCTAAGGACCCACATGATGATGTCAAGTATACGCGTAGAACCATCTTTAATTGATAAAGTTAAAGTTGCTCAAGCTACAAACCCAGAGCTGATGAAGATGAAGAAGAAAGTGCAAGAAGATGCTATTCCAGAAGCAAGAATCAATGAAGAAGGAATACTTCAAATCAACTCCAGACTTTGTGTTCCTAATAATTCTGATTTGAAGTATAAATCATGATAGAGGCACACAACACACCGTTTGCAATCCATCCTAGAAGTACCAAAATGTATCGTGATCTTCGACATACATTTTGGTGGAGCAATATGCAGAGAGAGATCGCAATTTTTATCTCGAGGTGTTTAACGTGTAAACGTGTCAAAGCGGAGCATCAGGTGCCAAAGGGTCAACTTGCAGAAAGCTATGGGCACCGATTTACGATTTATTGGTCCATTTAAAATCCTTGACCGAGTAAGAACTGTGGCCTATAGACTCGCTTTACCACCAAACATATTTCGTGTTCATAACATTTTTCACATATCCATGCTTCGTAAATATGTGAAAGGCCCAAATCACATTATTGAGTTAGAACCAGACGAGATAGCTGAAGATTTAAGATTTAACGTACGAGGAGGTACCTGTCAAGATCTTGGATAAGAAAGAACATGTCTTACGCTCAAAGATTATACCTCAAGTTAAAGTTTTGTGGAGGAACCAAGATATTGAGGAAATAAACTGAGAGTTAGAATCGGAAATGAAAGCGAGGTATCCTCACCTTTTCAACATACCAGGTATGTACGTCAATTTCGAGGACGAAATTTCATAAGGAGGGGAGGTTGTAAGACCCCAACTTTTATGAATAAAGATTTAATTTTCTTTATATATTATTTTAAAATAGTAAGGTGTTGATTTGATAAATGTGATAAGTTATGGGTGAAATGTGCAAATATTTCAAAATAAGCAAGTGGTTATAAATATTCGTTGTGTCGAAAAATATTCGTTTGGTCGTGGAATATTCTTGTTATCGGAGAATATTCGTACGACGGCACAACCATTTGTGGGCCCACAACAGAATAACTGTCGGATGAAGAAAACGACAAGAATGAGTTTTCTAATAATAACAGCGTAGTTGTTACCGTTAGAACTGTTGAAATACCCGGTGGTTAAAATATAGTAATACGCGTTGTTGCAAAGTGGCACACGGTATTGCACAGTATTTCGAATTATTGATTCTTACGTAAGAAGGCACTTACTAAATTATTGTTACAAGAATTACTGTTTAATATTTTATATTATTGATTCAGTAATTGCATAATATTTTATTAGTTCAATAATTGCTACGTTGATATTTTATATCAATAAGTGCTACGTTGATATTTTATATTAGTGATTCAATAATTTTCATTGCACAGTATTTCAAATTATCAAATCAATAATTCATATTATTTGAATAATATTACTAGATAGCATTATTGACAATATCTAGAAAGTTCTGTCGAGGAAAGGGGTTAGGTTATATAATTGCGCGTCAATGAGGAGAAATCCGTATCGAAAAGCCCCCTCTTTTCTGGGAACGACCTGGTTGTCATTATTATGGTTCTGTAATATTATTTGTGAATAATATTTATTCATAAAAATGATAAGTAAATATTTATTCAATGTGAATTTAAACGGAGAAATTTTTAGCAAAAGTGACAATTATTGAGAATGGATATTTTATCTGTTCTGATAAAATAATTCATTCAAATATATTATTATAATATTATATTATAAGTGTATAAAGTGATAATATAATAATATAATAATGATGATATTTTTTACAACAAATTCACGATATATGAACAAAATGAGGTGGAAGAGAGAAAATGAAATTTGTAATTCTTTTAATAATTATAAATATTTTAATATATATATATATATATATATATATATATATATATATATAAACATGTGGTGAAATTCATTATTTCAAAAATGGAGGCTTTGAAATTTTGAGTGTGTTGGAGATTTTCAAAAGTGGTGAGTGTGAAAAAATCATCCGTATGTAAACTTGAGTCATTTTTTTCGTTCAGAATTTGGAAAAATTTCCTTCGACAAAGTTGTAGAGAATTAAATTTCATATAGAATGGACATAAGGTTCGTATTTTTCTGATAAAAGGCTATTTATTATGAATTATTGAAGTTTCGGAAATATATATATATATATATATATATATATAAACATGTGGTTTGAATTCCTTTTTCAAAAATGGTGGGTGGAGTTGGTGAGGTGAAGGATTGTCAAAAGTTTGGGCTTGAAAATCATCTGTGGGATTTTTTTTTCCAATCTTGGTGTGCCACACAATTTCTATAAATAGGGTGCTTAGTTAGAAATAAAAATCACACCAGAATCAGAAAAATTTCTCTCTATAATATCGAGCGTATTTCTTGTGAGTATTTAGATACTTTGAGTGTTGATAACAGTGTAAGTTTTCGTCAGCATAATATCCGATAATCTAGACCGATCTAGTATTCTACTAAGGTAAATGATGTTATTTTTCTCGTAAATGATGTTATTTTTTTTTAATATTTATATAGAATATTATTTTCTTTCATATTCCATACTATGAAAGTTAGAATATTTCATTTTATATTCCTATATTTAAACTTACTACGGTAAGTATTGCTTCTATAATTTCTGAAACGATTAGAAATTCTTTGAGTTTTGCGCTTCATCTAGTATCATTTCACCGGAATGATTTTCTGAACTTTCTCGTGAAATTTTTATCTTTTCATGTCGAGTTACTATTCACGAGTTACTATTTATAGGATACTCACGATAATTTTTTTTATCTTTGATTAGATCCAGGTTTTGATCTTCATTCTTGAACTCTAGATAAATTCTCTAATATTTGTCTTTTATCTCACTAGATTCGTTATTCGTATTATTTTGCATCATCCTCAGTCCTAAATGGTGATATAACTGAATATCTTTGGCCTGTAGTGCAAAGATGAATGATTACTTGATGAATATCTTTGGCCCGTAGTGCAAAGATGAATGATTACTTGATTAATATTTTTGGCCCGTAGTACAAAGATGAATAGGTGTCGAGATGAACATGACCAACTAGTGATACAAATGAATATCTTTGGCCCGTAGTGCAAAGATGAATATTTGATTCAAGATGTATATTAATTGATGTTACAGGGATAAAATATTGATGATGGACTTTTAAATTATAGAAGATAGTAGACTTCATTCTCTACTTAACTCTTCTAATGAATTATTATTTTCGCTGCGAATATTGATCTAAAACTTGTTGTCCATTATATTTTATCTGATTTATTGAAGACTAACGATAATTTGTTTTTCATTATCTTAGTCATAATATTCTTTACTGGGCTAGTTGAGCTTACCCTTTTCATCTATTGTCCTCTTCAGGGAATGAGAATATTGCGGGGACTAGTCGGGAAATAGTGTGATGATCAGAGTTAGATCTGTAGAAGTCCTCACTATTCTATAAAATAGTGGGACAATAATTGTAATGAATGAGGAATGAATTTGAGAGTTTATATTTCGTATTATATACGATTTGTATCGAAGCTCATAATTTGTGTAGTCGTATTTTACACGACCGTATGTTATAAAAGATTGTATTTGGATTCTGTACCATGTATTTGGCGACTCAGAATGGGTTGAGTATTGAACCTATTTTGGGGGCGTCACAATATCCATACGACAAACAGAAACTTCACAAAAATGCAGATCCATACTAAGTAGCATATGTCAACAACAAAAATGCAGATACACATTGTGATCAACTGTTATCTGTTGAATCTTATGTCAAGGTTTTCATGTTTTTGTACAGGAGATTCTTAGCATAATTTATGATGGATTCTCAAGTAAATGATGAAGCAAAGGAGGCAGGCAAGAGTAAGCGCAAATGGGTTGAAAATAAGAATGACAAGCTTGTGGAATGTATGTTGGACATATTAAATACCACTGGAACTTTGTATAGGGCTGATAATGGTTTTAAGCCAGGGTTTTACTTGGCCATTAAGAAAGCATTGACTGAGAAATTGCCTGGAGCAGGAATAAAGGCAAAGCCGCATATTGAATCAAGGTTAAAAACATTGAAAGCTGAATGGGCATTTGTATATGATATGTTGCATGGAAAAGATTGTAGTGGATTTGGTTGGGATGCTGAGAATCATGTACTCGAGGCCTCTAAAGATGTATGGATTCCATATCTTAAGGTTAGTAATTTTTTAGGACTTGCAAATACTTTTCCATTAGGAACTGCTCCTCTTAATTGTTTAGTTTACTATTTCTTAAAAATAATAATAAGTGACTATCTTTAATGTTTTACAGTTTTTTTTTGTAATTACTGTGTTATCTTTTTTTCTCTAATTTGTTTTAGGTGCACCAAAAGAGAGCAAAGTGGCAGAACAAGAAATTTTTAAATTATTTGGATCTATGTCTTATATTTGGCAAGGATAGAGTAACTGGAAAAGATGCTATATCGACTGCGAAAATGATCAAGTTAGATGAAGAGATCCAAACAAATGATGGAGATGATGGCTTGACTCCAACCCGCAGTGAGGAAATATCTAGCAAGTCCTCTAGTTTCAAGAAGAGGAAGAGAAAGTCAAGTTTTGATATTGATTCTAAATCTGCTATGGAGAGGGCTGATACTATTCTCGCTGTACAACTCGAGAAATCATCTACTCAATTTGCTAACTTTCTTGGATTGGAGGCTTCATTAAATGAGCAACGTAAGAATCTCAATAATGCGTTGAGTAATGTGCCCGGTTTAACTGATAGTGAACGTAACAAGGTCATGTGCAAGCTTGCTCGTGAGGAGGAGTTGATGGTGGTTTTCTTTAGCCTTCACGATAAGCAAAAAGAGGGTTTTGTCAAAGATTTATTGAGTAGAGTGTTATACTAGTTATTTAGACATTTTACTATGTTGATTATTGAATAATGTTATTGGGATTTTGTCTAGGATTTATTGATAGGATGCATTACTAGTTGATTAGACATTTTATCAAGTTGTTGGTTGTTGAATGATGAAGTTATCAGTTATGTTATTAGATTTATAATCATTTTATATTATTGAGTGGGGGTGTTATACTAGTTGATTTAGTTTTGTTGGTTGTATTTTATTTGACACTATTTATCTTTAGATTTCATCAATTAATATAAAGTTAATTCTAGAGAAATAAAATAAATTATAAATAAAAGATAAATAAAAAATTATATAAAAAAATTGAATTTTTTTTTTATAAGTAGAACAAATAAAGAGAGAATTATAGAAAATTTTAGAGAAATATAAGACAAATTTTAAAGATAAAATTTGAATTTAAGTTAAAATTGAACATTTGGGGTATTTAGGTAACTTTCAAATTATTTAATTCATTCATTGATGTATTCCTAACACCAACCAAACATGCACATGGAATCCCTTATTCCTTCTTCTATTCCATTCCCTCCACTATTCCTTTCCTTCTTCTATTCCATTCTTTCAATCCAAACGTAGCATTAGGGTTTGGTAGGTGAATAGTGCCTATTTCGTCTTTTCTCAGAAATATTTTTATTCTCGAAAATCTTTTATTTTAGTCTTATAAATTCATATTAATTATTTCTAGCACGTTGTCAGAGTCCTCCCCATTTCTGCATTCTCTAGGTCATAGAACGACCTTCGATTAACTTACTCAGTTTAATAAACAAATAAGTAATTTTATTCAATAAATCAAACAAAATTCATTTACATAAACGCTCAATTTTCTCGGGCGTTACAATAACAATCAATAATGATGGCATATTACTGAATAACTTCAACTGAATTGAATAATATTTCTATCATCGATAATCAAGAATTGGATATAGAATTTAGAATTCATCTGAGGGTCATAAGACCTTGAACTATGTCCCTAGTTATAAACATTTCTATTTTAAACCTTTAATAGTCGTTAGACTATATGGACCTTTAACTCGTACTTAGGGGGATCAACCCTTCGTACCATGTATTGTGCACAAACATCTTAACGCTTTCGCATGGTAATTCCCTATTAATATGGTTGTTAATCTCAGTATTAATTAATTAGTCTGCACCAAAGAAAGTTTGGTTTGGATAAACTCAAAGGTTAATTTAGAGTTCAACTATCATCAACTAAGGAGTAGTTGAATCAACTTACAATAATTAAGAGTTCAATAATAAAAGAATTATGAAATAACTATGACTCATAACAATAGACATTATTCAACAGTCATGCTTTAGAAATAAACTTAAATCATTTGAAAGATCTAATAAAACCTTGCTTGAACAATAAAGTCAATGTTACATTATTTCAAAAATAAAATTCAAAAAAATACTTGTCCATTGCAGAATAAAAGGACTTGCTCAAATAAAATAAACATAATTGAGTTAGAGCAAGAAAATTTGCCTCGCGCGTAAGCTAGCAATTAACAACCCATTCCACAATTATTCTACGTACACGTACTTAACAATCGTAACATAAATTAGTTACCATATAGCTAGTTCACATCATTAGTTAACCCATCTAGGTTAACTCATCATTCTTTAGTTATTAGGTTTAATCACTAATTATCACATAACATGATTAAATGACACATTCACATCACACTTTATAATTAATCAAATTATAATTTAAAATCATACATTTCATCTTTAAAATATGATTTAATATTGTCCAATTAGCATATAATTTTATTAGCATGCTTTTATATTCCTTACGTTAACATTCTCATAAAAATGTACATTAAAAATAGAATTTTCTGGCTAATCTGCATAGGTGGCGCTGCAGCGCCACACAATGAACTGCAGTTGGCGCTGCAGCGCCGTGCCATGTCATCATGGGCTCTGCAGGCCTGGCGCTGCAGCGCTCCAGTTATACTCAGAACTGGCGCTGTCACGCTGCCATGTCAGCACTCTCTGAAATCCAGTCTTGGCGCTGCAGTGCTGTAGTTAACAAACAAAACTGGCGCTGCAGCGCCGTGACACATCACCTGACTCTACAATGGCGCTGTTGTGCCCAATTTACTCACAGAACTGGCGTTGCGGCGCCACGTCACAGTCAGTCGCAGACAGCCTCGCGAACTGTGCAGGAAAAAGCCATTTTGGCTTATTTTCTTGCACTAAACTCAGAATTCAGTTCATATAATGCATATAAAGTTTTATAAAAACATAACTTAATGCTTCTAATATGTTTCAACACATATAAATATTAAAATAATCAATTAAAAACCTTTAATTTTATGATTTTGAAGAAAACACTATTTTTTCCGAAAAATAGTTCACTATAAATTGCTATGAACATGATTTTTTCATGTTCATCATATTTACATGAATTGAACCACTTAAATTATCATATAACTCATATGTAATAGTTTATATACATAATTTAACATACATATATCATATACTCATAATTATCATGAAAACCAAATTACAGAGAAGTAAACTATGAAGAAACTATGAAGAACATAATTTAAAAATTAATTATACCTTTGATGCTAGAAGAAGAAGATGAAGATGGTGATGATGGGTTTTTGAATTCAAAAGCTTTCTCCTTCTTCTTTCTTCTCTCTTTTCTCTCTAGTTTTCTTTCTCTGCTCTTTCTCTTTTCTTACTCTGATATTCTACTCCTTATTTAACGTATAATATAATATACATATAACTGATAGATATATAATATAATAACTAATATAACATAATATCTATATTAACTATTTTATCAGTTACTTTTTATTTTAACAATAAAAAACCATAAGGTTTTTTTGGCAAAACTTATTTAAAAAAATAAATTTTTAGAACTAAGGCCTTATTTTGTAAAACTTATTTAAAATAGACTTAAGGACCTTATTTGGCAAAACTAAATTTAAACCCTTTTAATTTATTTTAATAACTCTTTTAGTACATAGTTTAAATGTCATACTTTATTTAATTAAATATCAATATTTCAATTTAATTAAATTAAAGCTAATCATCCATTTATTAAATAAAATTATCACATAAATTAAATTACTACACAATTATAATTTACTCATTAATCATAATTTCATGTAACAAATTAGTAAATTTCTAATTTAATTATTTAAATAAAATTAGACATTACTATAATTAAATCATTATATTCTTATTATCAAAAACCACATAATTTTCATCTAATTTAATTATCTCAAATAAATTAGAATTTCATCACAAAATTACTCAAACATCAATTTAATAGTAAACATCAATTTAATTAATATATTGTACTTAATTAAATTATTCTATAACATAATCACATCAATTATTTATTCAACTCAATAAATAAATCAATTAAAATATTTATTTTATTCAATAAATATTAAAAATTAATATACAAAAATCTCGTTTGTTACAGAAATTAAGTTTTAACTTCACTTGATATCATTTAAGTACCACGCACCTCTATTACATGTTATGTAACCTTAAGACACGCTCACAACTCGATTATTATTCACTGTTCACATTATCTGATTTTGAGTTTTAAATATAAATACGTTTTGTCAACATTTAATTCATAAAAGTATTCTTAAACATGTTGTTTAAGTGACGTCTCTTCATGAATATTAAACATATACTTGCCCTATAATTACCATGTAGTAGCGCCCCAAATTCGGGTCTCCAGAACCACGGACATGGTGCGTCACGATACATCATCTTCATACATATTCTCTAACTAACACAAAAAATATAAACATAAATTATTTATTTCATATGATTCTATAATATTTCCCAAGGTCTATTAACCTTAACTGAATACATGCCTTAAGTAATTAAAAAGATTCACATATATGATTTACATCGGATAACTAATAGTTATAGATGCATAATAATCTACTCTTGTAGTTTGCCTTTGCCTTTGTCTTTCGTCAAGCCTTCGCCTTAATCTAAAATTTATTATCATGATATAGCAAGGGTGAGCAACGACTTTGCTCAGCAAGTTTAAATACAACAAGGATATATCATGATTGAAAGAAAGAATAAGCTTTCGAATTTTCAACAATATAATAATTGTGAAAGAGCATAAATCAGAGTTTCAATAAATGAATGACTAAACCAATAATATTTAATGTCAACAAGGACCATGAACAACTTTAACTGAACCTTATGGTAATGAAGGTGATCAACCTTTCATACTTGATGAACATATGCAACATGCACTAAGTGCGAATCAATAATTAGTATAGATGTGAATAATCAACAATAATTATTCTCTACTATGCTTTGAAAATATAACACAAGTTTGAATTAAGGAAAACTTGCATGTATCGTCGATTACTCTACGCAATCTAATTTAATCGCTTTATTGAAAAGACCTAGCAGTTATAAGATTGATCTTTCAATTAATATAACATACCTTATCCTATAATACTATTACTTTAAAAGTAAACTATCTAACACTTAACCACATAGTCAAATATTAGATAACTTTAACACCATAATAATTTACAGGTCTAAACCTAGCACACATCTAGTCTTTAATAGTATTCAATATAGTATACTGAGTGATTTTCCACAACCAACCAACAAATTAGTTTCCGTCTCGTCTACACTGTTTTCACAGTGAGTTAGATCGGTTACTAATTCGTATATATATTCCCCATATGAAGGAATCTTTTAGCCCAGCTACTATACATCGACCATTAAAGGGTACGATTGCACTACCTTAGACTTAACACTTACTCGTTCATTTATAAGTTCTTATTATAATTCGGTAAACTATTTATGAATTCAGAAGACTTAATATATCATTTCAGTAAACTGAAACCAAAATGTCTTTTCTTCTTAACCTTTTCAGTTTTTATTTCAGCAAGCTGAAACCAAACTGAATTCTCTTCCTGACATTTCAGTTTCCATTTCAGCACTCTGAATTGTTTATTTCAGGAAGCTGAAATACCCTATTCACGAAAATACCATATCAACTTATTATTTTTTTATCCTTTGGCCAAACATATATACATATATTCCATACACAAAAAGAATATTTCTAGAATTTTTCAACTTCTTTAAGTATTTTTCAAAAATCCATTTCTAGTTAATTCCTTAAGAAATTAGTTACCTCACGCTTAACTCCAGAAATTCTCAACTTTTGGCGGGATCTTACACATGTTACCGTGGACATCAAGTTTAAATTTTGTGGCCATCGGAGCTATACAACTCCGGTTGTAGCGATTTTCGTCGAAAAAATATAAATATTGAAATGGTCATAACTTGGTCAATTTAAGTCGGAATGAGTTCATTTTTGGACACAAGCTATTTTATCTTATATATTTTCATTTTCTTAAATATTGGATTTTATTTCATAAATTAAGTGGACAAAACTACCCTTGGAAATTTTGAACAGCAAGCTTTTTGGCCATTTTCATATTTGGCGTCCTTTGCTAAAATCAGTCCACACGAAAATTTATTACTCCTTTTTCAATGATTCCACTTGTAAAAGTTAGAAGACTTGTATATCTAACTTCAGAAATTGACCACACTCAAAAATTCAAAATAGAATGAGAGATATGGTAATTTCCATTTTATACTTTATTTTTACAAAAATCTAATTTTCAAAACTTGATGATTTCTAAAAAAACTTTTATATTCTCACATAATAACCAACATAACCCATCATCAATCACTATAATACATACCAATACATAATATATTCATGGATCTGTCACGATCAATGATCTATTTTACCAAAAATCACCAAACATAAGATTAAACACAACCAAGGCTAAGAAAAAAATTAAGTTTTCTAACTTTTGAAAAACCTAGTTTTCCTTTTATGCTTTAGATCCAACTCTTGACCCTCAAAAAGGTTAGATCTAAACATATACTACTTATACACATATAGATTTAGAGATTTGAAAACTTAGCTCTAAATCTCATCAAAACAATTACATAGAATGAACTAAGGTAGATTTTTTATATTATTGCTTTGATCTTCTCCTTCTTCTCCCATGGCTACCTCTCTCTCACTCTCTCTTGCTCCATCTATGGCTGATCTCTCTCTCCACTTGTCCTTCATGGTCGGGTGTGGTTGAGAGAAAAATGAGAGAAACTTGCTTTATTTTCTCCCTCTCTCCTTCTCTTTATTTATCTTTCTTTCTATTTCTTTCTTATCCCCTCTTTCTCTTTCTTCTCTCCTTATCTCTTCTTGTGGTTGCCGCCCAACTCCTCCTTTCTCTCTCACATTGAGTAAGTGGTTACTTTCAAGCAATAATTAAGTGTGTTGGCTCCATAATTAATTGACAACTCAAAAGTTTATTATCTACTAAAGTGAAATCAATTATAATATACATATCCCCTCTTTCCCTCTTAGTATAATCGGCCACATGGGCCTTCCTTATCCATCCAATTTGGTTTTATTATTTGCTTATCTAATGACTAGAATACCCTTTTCTCAAATGGGCCAAGCTTGGGCCTTCCTTTAATTACTTTGAGCTTGCACCTTTCCTTGTTTTGCTTACTAATTAAATTTGGCTTGGACTTCCACCCCTATATAAATTGGGCCATTATAATACTTACCCCATACATAGTATATTGGGCTAGATTAATAATTTAAGTGATCTTAAATCAATTATTTACAAGTCCAATGCTTAAATAAATAATTGGGCAACTTATTTAATTCATTGGGCTACAAAATTAACTTAGTTCCATACACTCCAATTTTATCTTACCCTAACTATTTAGTTAGGATTTCTATTACACACCTTTGTAAATAAATTTCTTACTCATATATATTTAATTTCATAACCCAATTAGACTTGATTTACTTAGGTTATAAAATTAATTATTTAAGATGTACAACAATAAATCTCTTAGAGTATTTAATTATCCTAGATAATTTGTATATATTAGGTTATATAACCTTATTCTTAATTCTCCTTTTATACAAAATAAATGTATACACATTATAATGTATATTTATTTAATCATACACATAATTCACATAAGTCATAACATACTCCACTAAGTGTATTAACTTAATAGCCCTAATTGACTTAATAAGTTATAAACACTCACATAATCATACAAGATAACCTAATAGGTTGAGACATATTTCATAAATCTCTAAGATTAGGTCACTAGTATATAGTTAAAATACTAGGACAATTAAATAAAGATAACACTTGAGGTTATTTAATTCAAATACCTAATTTATATATTAGGTCACCAAACTTTATAGGTATCGTAGTACCTCATCCTTAATATTCCTTCAAGTACATATAGATTTATTTTTAGGGTTTTGAAATTTTGTAACCCATATATTCTCTATTCTCATTCGAATAGTAAACCATATCTTCTTTAAAAAATTTAAATTATTCCTTAAATTCCCTTCTAGGTTTTATCCTTTAACATTTATTCTAATAATTTAAGATCTTATAATTTTTTGGGTTGTCACATTCACTTCTTCTTTTAAGAATTTCGTCCTCAAAATTATAGCCTACTAATCCCTACTCCTTTTATTCATCAAAACTAAGTTTTTAACTTAACCTTAATCTAATTTCATTTTCATTTATTGAGTACATACGACTTCCTTTTATGAGGAACTATTCTATCATCACATTCTACCCAGACTTCTCTCTAAGGAGTTAAAAACTTTTCAAATAATGCTGAATGGCCATGAACTTTTATTTTTCAATTTCAAAAAGGTTTGAACAAAAATTAATCTATAAACCGTCACACTTACGGGCATGGTGGGTGATCAGCCCGTTATACCCTGCATTGATCAGATGCTATAAACGACATTCGCGTTCATCATATCCGCCTTTGGCGCAAAATATTTCCCAATTTAGGGATGTTCATACTCAGCCTGGATTCTGAATCAAAACAATATGGTTCGGGATAATTTCTCAAAGAGATACTTGAATTTTTATAAATATTTGTTTAGCTAAATCAAATAGCTTTAGATATATACCAATAATTCGAATATTAATCGAAACATGTGTCTAACTAATTTAATTGGCACTTGACTTTTCTTTAAAATTCTAAAAATTATTTTATGACGTCATGATACCGCACTGTATTTACAGTACATTTGAGGATTCCGTCATTTTTTGTGACTTTGTCATAATACAATATACTATAGTGGCTGACGATCTTTAGATCACATCCAACACTAGGCAATACTGCTTTAATGACTCCATCGTTTTTATCATCTTTGCATCAGGTTCCATGATGCATTGATGATATATATAATACATTTTGATATTTCAAATAAATTTTGTCTAGCCAAAATAATTAGCATAGACTCTTCTTTAAAAAGTTCAAAACCAATAAAAATCATTTTTGGTGTTATCATGCCGCAACAGGTAACGATGTGTAAGTGGTACGAAGCCCACTTCTACACAATTGTAACCATGGGTTGCTGCTAACAAAAATTCATTTATATCTTTAAAGGCACATCAGTGCGAATTTAGCTTGATGTCAAAAATTTTGAAGTCTAGCATAACTAGAATATTTGGAATACCTATGCTTCCACCATCAATTCCAATTCCTCTAATGATCCATTGCTTAATAATTCTATTTATTCTATCATCATTAAAACTTACTATACTAAAAATCCTCAATTCTTCATCCATAACTTCTATATACCCAGTATAGCTCATCAAACATACCACACGTTATGAGTTCAGGAACTGTGACACCCCCAAATCCGGGTACTTCAATTCCACGGGACTTGGTGTTCACTGTACAAATATCATCTATCTATCTACCCATAAAAAAAAATAACCATGAAATAAATAGAAATAATCCTCCCCTTATGGGGTTACAACATCTGAATAATAAATACAATCCCAAGTCATACTAACCTTAAACATTTGTGCGGAACATAAATAAATAAATAATCTTACACAACTTTAACATAAAACTTAAACAATAACATATCAAATAAACAACATGTCTTCATCACTTGTTGACCTTGCCCTTGCCTTTGCTAGTAGAAGGCTCTTCGGACCTTTCGTTCTTAATTGCAATGTTATTATTACTCATGAGTGAGCACGATTGCCCACAAGTATAATAATATGACAAAAATATAATAACATGCGAGTGAATCAAAGACATCTGAATAAAAAAACTCAAATTTTGACTCAGGAATGAATAACAGGAATCAAAAGAACATCTGAGGGTCATAAGACCTCGAACGATGTCCTAGGTTGTAAAGTGTTTAAGCTTTAAATCTTTAACAGTCATAAGACTATGAACTCTACTTCTCATACTTAGGCGGATCAACCCTTAGTACCATACTGTGCACAATATTTCAACGCTAAAGCATAAATAATCCCCTTTACATGGTTGTTCATCTCAGTTTTGACATCAGAGTCCGCACCAAAGGAAGTTTGGTTTGGATAAGCTCAATAAGTATCTAGAATTTAGACGTTCATCAACTATGGACTAGTCGAATCAATAAGGGTTCACTAGTCTTATAAGGTTCAACAATAAACGATGCTCAAATCGAATAATAAATTCTCAAGATTATACAATTGAATAAGTATTGTATAACTGAAGTAGTATCTCATATGAAATCTTGAACTTGAATAACTAAGAACAAGAACATGATAGTATTTCCAGTATAGAAAACTTGCTCAACAAAGTAACGTTTAGAAACTTGTTTGACGATAACAATTTAGGGATAGAATACTTGCTTAATCATAATAGAGTTAGGGTAAAGAAACTTGCCTCTTGCACAAGCTACAAGTTATAATTCACGCCCTTTACTTAGTCCTACATAACCATTCATTCACAACATCAATTAATTATAAGTTAGATTTGCTTATCGAATCACATGTCGATCTTAGAACACGTTATTAGACTTTACACATAACGGTTTATGTCATTAAATTAACTTATTAATTACTCATGTAATATGGGTTATTAACATCTTATTATATGCTTAACATGCCTTTATGTTCATCACATTAGGTTTTTAAAACACATCTTTGAAATCTTGAACACTTCAAAAAAAATTTAGAAATCTGCAGGCGGCGCGGCCGCACGCCATTTACTCTATGGGGCGGCGCGGCCGCGCGGGGACGCAGACTCAGTTTTCCCAGTTCGCGAAGAACACACAGAGCAGCCCAAATAAATTCAAATTAAACTAACGTAATGAATTTTAAGGCTACCCATGAGATAAAGACTTTACAGAAACATCATACAATGTTCTTAGCATGCTTTTAACACTTTAAATCACGGAATTACACAAATCACAACATTTAATTTCACTGTTTTCAATATTTTGTAAACTTTGAAGAAAATACATGAATTTCAACGTTACAAATTCGTTAATTCACCGAATCCGTCCGTTTAAATTCTGTTTTGTTCGTTTAAACGTACATATTCATATACAAGTGTTAATTTAAGTTAAACAAATGAGTAAAGCATGTATATTTTGTACATAAGGGTTATATACGTGTTTTTCATACTCTGTGACTTTTGAAAAATCTAATTAAGCATAACTACATGGATTTAATCACTTTAAATCATGTATACATGATACACAACATGTTATGAACATATTTTAACACATATAAAGCCATATAATGAACAATGTCAATTTTTCTATTCACAGAGAATTTTTAAAACACGTAAATGAAAAAACTCTATAACTTTTTGAAAACCCAATTAAGACATATTTTCATGGATTAATTTCTCAAAAACATATATAAATCACATACAACTGAGTTATGTATGTCAATAAACATTTAACATCAAATAATAAACAACAATTCATGAAGTTCCAATTTCAGAGACCTCAGTTGGGAGAAAAATATACTACGTGAAATAAAAATTGGGATGTAGGGATTACCCTTGCAGTCTCTGATTGAAGGGGATATACACTTGAATTTTCCCAACTCTTCTCAAACCTATATTTTCTTAACTTTTCTCTCTGAACTCTCTCTTTGCTTCTCTGGTATATGAATATGGAAGTCTGATATAATTATAGTATATTATGTATAGTATAATATGTATAATAGATATAGTGGGTGAGTAATGGGTGAGTGGCGTTAGTTAATCTGTAATAGGTTAACTGGTGCAACTCCCCTTAGGGCCTTGTTTGGCTAACTTAAAGAGTCACTTCTCATTTATTTTAATTAAAGCTTTATAATATAGTTTTAATGTCACACTTTTAATTAGTCAATTAATCTTATTTAAATCAATTAAATAAAATAGCATGATTCCACAATAATTCACATAGTCACATAATTAAAATTCTCATTTATTAATTATGTTAAATCATTAAATCTCTAATTATTTATTAATTTAATTAGAATAACATTATGCTTATTTAAATAATTCATTTAATAAAATAAGCTCAATTAAATACATACTTTGAATATAAAAATTCACCATATTAATTTAACTAATGTAACACATATAATTAAATTAGTCTACCACAATTTCATCAATTAATTATTTAACTCAACAACAACGACGCCAATGCTAATGCTAACCCCGTGCAGCAGTTGGTGAACTTACTTGCTGGAGCGATTAACAATCAACCTCAAGCTCCACCGAACACAACATTTAAGGACTTCAAGGCGGTGGGACCGCCAGAGTTTAAAGGCACCATGAACCATATAGAAGCTCAAACTTGGATTATGGAGATGGAAAAAGTTTTTGACGTCGCCAGAGTCAGAAAGGACCAGAAAACTGCCTACGCAACGTTCATGCTGAAATCCGAAGTCAGTTTTTGGTGGCAAGCAAATAAGGTCCGGGGAGGAGAAGGTGTGATTACCTAGGAGAGGTTCAAGGAGATGTTCTTCGAGATGTATTTTCCGACCATTCTCGCAGAACCAAATGGAGGTCCAATTTTTGGAGCTGAAAGAGGGGAATATGTCCGTACCAGACTATGCGGCAAAATTCAACGAGTTGGCTAGGTTTGCCACGTATCAAGTGCACATTGATGAGAGGAAGGAAAAGAGGTTTGAACAGGGCCTGAAGCCCTGGTTGTATAGCAAGGTGTCAATGTTCCAATTGAACACTTTTGCTGGGGTGCTGGAGAAGTCCATTCTCGTTCAAAGTGGGAGTGATGCTGTTACAAAGTACAATCAGGATCAGAAGAAGAAGAAGAATGAAAATGAAGGAAATAACAAGGTTAGTGGCAGCAACACGGGAGGAAGTAACAATCAGAAGAGGAGGTGGACTGATAACTCATCAATTGGAAATCAGCATGGGGTCAAAAGAAGAGGATTAAAGCATGTTCGACCTGCAGAAAAGCTCACCTAGGAGTTTGTATAAAGGGAAAACGAGTGTGCTACAATTGTGGTCAGGAAGGCCACATAGCACCTAACTGTCCTAACCCAAAGAAGGGCGCCTGCCTCACTTGCGGCTCAAAGAACCATCTGGCAAGGGACTGTCCCAAGAAGGGATCTGGAGGGGCAGGATCAGGAGGAAACAGGGGAAATAGAGATGGAAGTGCTCTAACTATCACGGGACCAACCGCAACCAACTGACTTACCGCTAGGACCTTCAACATGATAATGCAGGATGCTGTGCAGTCTCGCGATGTGGTGTCAGGTATCATTCCGATCAATAAAGTTAATGCTTATATACTATTTGATTCGGGTGCTACTTGTTCATTTATATCCGATGACTTTGCTAAGAACTTAGAATTGCCTATGGACGAGTTAGAATACCCCATGAACATAGAGATTGCGAATAAAGAAGTGATCCCTGTTAAGTACGTACACAAGAACTGTAAGGTGGATATTAAGGGTAATATTATGAACGTAGATCTTATCCCGATTAGGCTTGGGGAATTCGATGTTATCCTGGGAATGGATTGGCTATTCAATTATGGGGCTGTAATTGATTGCCAGAGAAAATGTATTAACCTTATGACTCCGTCAAAGGTTATGTTTTATGGTAGCAAGTCGCCTAGACAAGCGAGTTGTCTGATGATGATGCAGGCCAAGAAGTTGTTAAGACAAGGCTGTGTAGGATATTTAGCTTACATAGTCGATAGTCGTAAAGAGAACCCAAAATTAGAAGATATACCAGTCGTGAGGGACTTCATAGACGTATTTCTGGATGATCTTCCAGGACTTTCGCCAGGCAGGGAGGTTGAGTTTGTGATCGATTTAGTTCCAGGAACGGCTCCAATATCAAAGGCACCGTACCGGATGGCTCCGGTAGAGATGAAAGAATTGATGGTACAACTGCAAGAGTTACTGGACAAGAAGTACATCGAACTGAGCGTATTGCCGTGGGGAGCGCCAGTGTTGTTTGTGAAGAAGAAGGACAGGACGATGCGGCTCTGCATCGACTACAAAGAACTGAATAAGGTCACCATTAAGAATAGATATCCATTATCGAGGATCGACGATCTGTTTGACCAATTTAAAGGAGCAAGATACTTTTCCAAGATAGACTTAAGGAGTGGTTATCATCAACTGAAGGTGAGGCTAGAGGATATTCCGAAGACAGCATTTAGGACTCGATATGGTCACTACAAATTTTTGGTGATGTCATTTGGTCTAACAAATGCTCCTGCAGCATTTATAGGCTTAATGAATGGAGTGTTCAAGCCGTTTCTAGACAAATTCGTGGTGGTCTTTATCGACGACAGTTTGGTATACTCAAAGACCAAGGAAGAACATGTAGAGCATCTAAAATTAACACTAGAGGCGTTGAGAAGAGAGAAGTTGTACGCCAAATTTTCAAAATGTGAATTCTGGATTAAAAGGGTGCAATTTCTTGGACATGTGATCGACAAGGACGGAATTTTGGTAGATCCCTCTAAGGTCGAAGCTGTGATGAACTGGGATCAGCCGAAAATACCGTCGTAAGTGAGAAGTTTTCTTGGATTGGCAGGTTATTATAGAAGATTCATTTAGGGCATTTCCAAGATCGCAACTCCGCTGACGAATTTGACTAGGAAATCGGTGAAATTCGTTTAGACGGAGAAGTGTGAGGAAAGCTTCCAAGAGCTTAAGAAAAGATTAAGTACAACACCTATGTTATCTCTTCCGGATGATACAGAAAATTTTGTGGTTTATAGTGATGCATAGCATAAAGGACTAGGCTGTGTGCTTATGCAAAACGGTAGAGTCATTGCGTATGTGTCACGATAACTAAAGGATTATGAGATGGGGTATCCGACCCATGACTTGGAGTTAGCTGTAGTGGTATTTGCTTTGAAGATCTGGAGACACTATCTCTATGGGGAGAAGTGTGAAATATATACAGACCACAAGAGTCTGAAATATATTTTTACACAGAAGGACTTGAATATGTGCCAGAGAAGGTGGCTAAAGTTAATTAAGGATTATGACTACGAGATCTTATACCATCCGGGTAAGGCTAATGTGGTTACTGACGCCTTAAGCAGAAAGGGTCGGGAGAAATTGATGATGTTGACTGCTCAGGAGGAGCTAATTTCAGCAATGGAAAAGCTGAAATTGGAAGTGAAGTGTCCGATGGAGATTGACGAGAAGCTGTTTCAACTGCAAGCTGGTACAAACTTGCTGGATAGAGTTAAGGAAGCTCTACTTCAGGACAAAGAATGTGAGAAAGTAAGGAAGAAAATATTTGAAGGAACCAAACCGAGATTTAAGATGGATAGTGTGGGACTACAGAGATTTGAGAGCAGAGTTTGGGTACCGTCAGTGTCAGAGATTAAGGAGGACATTTTGAGCGAGGCTCATAGCTCACGGTATTCGATACACCCCGGTAGTACCAAGATGTACTAGGATCTTTGACAGCATTTCTGGTGGCCGAATTTGAAACGAGATGTGGCAGAATGTGCTGCTAAGTGTCTGACATATCAGAAAGTGAAAGCAGAACATCAGAGACCGAGTGGTTTGCTACAACCTTTAGAGATCCCAGAATGGAAATGGGAACATATTACGATGGATTTCATGGTTGGCTTCCCGACAACTCAGAAAGGCTACGACGCAGTATGCGTTATCGTTGACCGACTGACAAAATCAGCTCACTTCCTTCCGATCAGAATCAGATTCAACTTAGACCAGTTAGCAAAGCTATATGTAAAAGAAATTATTTCGAGGCACGAAATTTTGGTGTCAATTATTTCCGATAGGGATCCGCCCTTTACATCGAACTTCTGGAAGCGACTACAGGAATGCATGGGGACACAGTTGAGAATGAGCACGACCTATCACCCTCAGACAGATGGCCAGAGTGAAAGAACGATCTAGACATTGGAAGATATGCTGAGAGCATGCATCATGGATTTCAAAGGCAATTGGGATGATCACCTACTGCTCGTGGAGTTCGGTTATAACAACAGTTACCACGCAAGTATTGGCATGCCGCCTTACGAAGCGTTGTACGGCAGAAAGTGCAGAACTCCACTATACTGGGATGAAGTTGGCGAGAGACAGCTACTTGGACCAGAACTGGTACAACAAATAGCAGAGATAGTCAAAGTGATCCGGAAAAGACTGGTAGCAGCTCAGGATAGGTAGAAGAAATACGCCAATCCACACCGTAAAAATGTTGAGTTTGAATCGGGTAGCTTTGTATTTTTAAAAGTCTCTCCTTAGAAGGGAAAGATCAGATTCGGTAAGAAGGGAAAATTGAGCCCGAGGTTCATTGGACCCTTTGAAGTGCTGCGAAGGATTGGAGAAGTCGCATATGAGGTAGCTTTACCTCCGGCACTAAAGAATATCCACAACGTCTTCCATGTTTCTGTTTTACGCCCTTACAAACCCTATTACAAACATGTGATAGAATATGAACCCCTACGATTTGAGAATGACTTATCTTATGAAGAAATTCCTATTCAAATCATTGACATGAAAGAGCAAGTTCTAAGAAATAAAATCATACCTTCTGTTAAAGTAATTTGGAGGAACCACAATGCTGAAGAAGCTACGTGGGAACTCGAAGAGCATATGATGAAGAATTACCCACATTTATTTACTTAATTTATGTATAAGCGATTATGGGGACAAAATCTTTGTAAAGGGGGGAGAATGTAATGGGACGAAATATTTAATTGAACCATGATTCTGAGGACAGAATTCTTTTAAGGGGGGAAAGATGTGACGAACGAGATTTTGTAATTTAATTTGAATATTTATTGAATTAAATAAATATTTTTTGATGATTTAATTATTGAATTTAATAATTAATTGATGAAATTATGGTAGATTAATTTAATTATATGTGTTACATTGATTAAATTAATGTTGAGAATTTTATTGTGCAAAGTATGTATTTAATTAAACTTATTTGATTAAATTAATTATTTAATAAGCATAATGTTATTCTAATTAATTTAATAATTAACTAGAGATTTAAAGATTTGACATAATTAATAAAGGAGAATTTTAATTATGTGATAATATGATTTAATGTGAAGTTATGATATTTTATTTAATTAATTTAAATAATATTATTTGATTTATAAAGGTGTGACATTAAAACTATGCTATAAGAAGTTAATTAAGTTAAATGAGAAAGGAAGAATTTAAGGGACAAACAAACAAGGCCTTATTGGGGGTTGGAGCCAGTTAACCATTATGGGATTAACTGACGACCCATTAAGCCACGACTATTAACTATACGTATATTATATTTAGCCTATATCTATATCAGGCTTCCATATATTCATATATCAGAACAAGTTAAGGGAGAAATACAGAGAGAGTTTAGAGAGAAAATTGAGAAAAAGTGTGAATTGAAGAAGAAGTAGAGGAGAACTTCATCATCTTCAAATTATCTAAACACTAGCAAGGGTAATCTCTTTTACCCAAACTTTAATTTACGTTCTTATATATTTTCTATGAAAACTCTGTTCAAGTTCTTTGTGAAGAGTTATTTTGACAATTAACTTAAGATGTGATGTTATATATGTTAACATATGTATATTATATGGTTTATATCATGTATTCATGTGTTAGAGTAATCAATTTCATGTAAACATGCTTTAATCAAAGTTTCATGAATTACAGAGTATGAAAAATATGAAGAACACATATATAGGGCCTTATATACAATTTGTATGCTTTAAATTGATTATTTAACTTAGATTTGATAACGGATTATGATTATACATGTTAAAACAAAGAAAATAAACTTTGAACGGATGGATCCGGAGTTATAACAAATCCGTGACGATGATTTTCGTGTTTTCCTTCAAAACTGTCAAAAACACCAAGAACGGTTAAATTTCATGATTTGATTCAAGTAATTGCATGATTTAAGATGATAAAAACATGTTAGTAACATTGTATGATATTTCTATGAAGTTCATACTTCATAGAAATCATTGTGTTAGTTTAATTTGCATTTAATTGGAGTATTTGGGCTAAAAACTGTCAAAATCGTGAATTGGGTCTGAACCGCCAAGGCACGCCCACCCCAGCGGCTCTAGACCCGCCCCAACGGGACCCATGCAGCACCACACCTGCCCCAGCGGGCCTAACCCCCGCCCCAGCGGGGTTAGTGCAGAGAAAAAATTCTGTTTTGACCTCCTGTATTAAAATAAGCATAACGTTTTCATACGAACTCCGATTAAGGCGATTCAGGATGATTCAAAAAGATAACGAGTTGACCTAAAACTTTTATTCTTTAAGTTTTTCAATTTAAAATCTTTAAAATGGGTAAACATAGCCATCTTTGTGACTGATGCGTATTCGGAGGCAATCGGAGGGCTTTAGACATGCACGCACACAAGTGTAGTGTTCTCGATAATAAAAGATGTTGTTCTAAGTTACATGCATGAATATTATATAATTTGAAGTTCATGATTAATAAACTAAGTTATTGACATGTATGAGAAAATGTGACGGTTCAAGTTAACAAACTAAGTGCGAACTTGAATATCGTAATTGTAAAACTTGATTAGGATTGTTTAAAGGGTTATACATGTGTGATATGCATGTTGTGAGTTTACATTCATGTTATGTGATTAGTCATCTAGTAATATTATAAACCAAGTTGTAAGTTGAACTTAAGTGAATAGTTCAACAGTTAAACATGGTAATTATGAAACTAATCGATGTCATATACATAATGTAATGTGTAGGACGTTGAGGAAGTGAATTGTAATTATATTTGTAGCTTGTGCAAAAGACAAGTATTCTATCCTTAACTTACTATCATTAAGCAAGTTCCTTATCTAAACTCTTTAAATTGAATAAACATTCTATTCTTTAGTCTTATGTCAAGCAAGTTACTAAATTCAAAGTTTACTTTTATTGAGCAAGTTTTCTATTCTTGAAATACTATCATGATGCAAGTTCTTATACTTGTTAATCAAGTTGAGATTCCATATGAGATATTATATTACCTTTAAAAGCATGATTCCAGTTATACAATACTTATTCGATTGTATACTCTTGAGAAGTTATTATTCAATTTGAATATCGTTTATTGCTGAACCTTGTAAGACTAGCGAACCCTTATTGATTCGACTAGTCCATAAATGATGAGCGTTCTAAATTCTAGAACTATTGTTGAGCCTATCCAAACCAAACTTCCTTAGGTGCGGACTCTGATGTCAAACTGAGATGAACAACCCTGTATAGGGGATTATTTACGCTTTAACGTTGAGATATTGTGCACAGTATGGTACTAAGGGCTGATCCCCATAAGTACGAGAAATAGAGTCCATAGTCTTATAACTATTAAAGGTTTAAAGTATAAACACTTTATAACCTAGGACACAGTTCGAGGTCTTATGACCCTCAGATGTTCTTTTGATTCTTGTTGTTCATTCTTGATTCAAAGGCTAAGTTTCCTATTGAGAAGTCTTTGATTCACTCGCATGTTATTATATTGTTGTTATATTGTTATATTTGTAGGCAATCGTGCTCACTCTTGCGTAATAATAACATTGCAGTTAAGAACAAAAGGTCCGAAGAGCCTTCTACTAGCAAAGGCAAGGGCAAGGTCAACAAGTGATGAAGACTTGTTATTTATTTGATATGTTATTGTTTAAGACTTATGTTAAAGTTGTGTAAGACTATTTAATTATTTACATTTCCGCATTTGAGATTTAAGGTTAGTATGACCTGGGATTAATGTATTTATATTCAGATGTTGTAACCCCATAAAGGGAGGATTTATTTCTATCTATTGCATAGTTTGCATTTTTTATGGGTAGATAGATAGATGATATTTGTACACTGAACACCAAATCCCGTGGAATCGAAGTACCCAGATTTGGGGGTGTCACAAACTCTAATACCAAATGTAGTGCCCCAAATTCGGGTCACTAGAACCACGGACATGGTGCGTCACGATACATCATCTTCATACATATTCTCTAACTAACGTGAAAAATATAATCATAAATTGTTTATTTCATATGATTCTATAACATTTCCCAAGGTCTATTAACCTTAACTGAATACATGCCTTAAGTAATTAAAAATATTCACATATATGATTTACATCGGATAACTAATAGTTATAGATGCATAATAATCTACTCTTGTAGTTTGCCTTTGCCTTTGTCTTTCGTCAAGCCTTCGCCTTAATCTAAAATTTATTATCATGATATAGCAAGGGTGAGCAACGACTTTGCTCAGCAAGTTTAAATACAACAAGGATATATCATGATTGAAAGAAAGAATAAGCTTTCGAATTTTCAACAATATAATAATTGTGAAAGAGCATAAATCAGAGTTTCAATAAATGAATGACTAAACCAATAATATTTAATGTCAACAAGGGCCATGAACAACTTTAACTGAACCTTATGGTAATGAAGGTGATCAACCTTTCATACCTGATGAACATATGCAACATGCACTAAGTGCGAATCAATAATCAACAATAATTATTCACTACTATGCTTTGAAAATATAACTCAAGTTTGAATTAAGGAAAACTTGTCTGTATCGTCGATTACTGCTACGCAATCTAATTTAATCGCTTTATTGAAAAGACCTATCAGTTATAAGATTGATTACTTTAAAAGTAAACTATCTAACACTTAACCACATAGTCAAATATTAGATAACTTTAACACCATACTAATTTACAAGTCTAAACCTAGCACACATCGAGTCTTTAATAGTATTCAATATAGTATACTGAGTGGTTTCCCACAAACAACAAACAAATTAGTTTTCTTCTTGTCTACACTATTTTCACAGTGAGTTAGATCAGTTACTAATTCGTATATACCTTCCCCATATGATGGAATCGTTTAGCCCAGCTACTATACATCAACCATTAAAGGGTATGATTGCACTACCTTAGACTTAACACTTACTCGTTCATTTATAAGTTCTTATTATAATTCGGTAAACTATTTATGAATTCAGAAGCCTTAATATATCATTTTAGTAAACTAAAACTAAACTGTCTTCCCTTTCTAACCTTTTCAGTTTCCATTTCAGCAAGCTGAAACCAAACTGACTTCTCTTCCTGACATTTCAGTTTCCATTTCAGCACCCTGAATTGTTTATTTCAGGAAGCTGAAATACCCTATTCACGAAAATACCAAATCAGCTTATTATTTTCCTATCCTTTGGCCAAACATATATACATATATTCCATACACAAAAAGAATATTTCTAGAATTTTTCAACTCTTTTAAGTATTTTTCAAAAATCCATTTCTAGTTAATTCCTTAAGAAATTAGCTACCTCACGCTTAACTCCAAAAATTCTCAACTATTGGCGGGATCTTACACATGTTAACGTGGACATCAAGTTTAAATTTCGTGGCCATCGGAGTTATACAACTCCGGTTGTAGCGATTTTGGTCAGAAAACTGTAAATATTGAAATGGTCATAACTTGGCCAATTTAAGTCGGAATTTCTTCATTTTTGGACATAAGCTACTTTATCTTATATATTTTCATGTCCTTAAAGATTGGAATTTATTTTATAAATTAAGTGGACGAAACGGCCCTTGGAAATTTTGGACAACAAGCTTTTTGGCCATTTTCAGATTTGGCGTCCTTTCCTAAAATCAGTCCACACGAAAATCTATTACTCCTTTTTTAATTATTCCACTTGAAAAAGTTAGAAGACTTGTATATCTAACTCCAAAAAATGACCACACTCAAAAATTCAAAATATAATGAGAGATATGATTTTTTCCATTTCATACTTTATTTTTACAAAAATTTAATTTTCAATACTTGATGATTTCTAAAAAAACTTTCATATTCTCACATAATAACCAACATAACCCATCATCAATCACCATAATACATACCAATACATCATATATTCATGGATCTATCATGATCCATGTTCTATTTCACCAAAAATCACCAAACATAAGATTAAACACAACCAAGGCTAAGAAAAAAATTAAGTTTTCTAACTTTTGAAAAACCTAGTTTCCCTTTTATGCTTTAGATCCAACTCTTGACCCTCAAAAGGGTTAGATCTAAACATATACTACTTATACACATATAGATTTAGAGATTTGAAAACTTACCTCTAAATCTCATCAAAACAATTACATAGAATGAACTAAGGTTGATTTTTTATACCTTTGCTTTGATCTTCTCCTTCTTCTCCCATGGCTACCTCTCTTTCTCTCTCTCTCTCTCTTGGTCAATCTATGGCTGATCTCTCTCTCCTCTTCTCCTTCATGGTCGGGTGTGGTTGAGAGAAAAATGAGAGAAACTTGCTTTATTTTCTCCCTCTCCCTCTCCCTATCTCTCTCTCTCTCTCTCCTTCTCTTTCATTATCTTTCTTTCTATTTCTTTCTTATCTCCTCTTTCTCTTTCTTCTCTCCTCATCTCTTTTTGTGGTTGCCGCTCAACTTCTCCTTTCTCTCTCACATTGAGTAAGTGGTTACTTGAAAGCAATAATTAAGTGTGTTGGCTCCATAAGTAATAGACAACTCAAAACTTAATTACCTACTAAAGTGAAATCAATTATGATATACATCTCCCCTCTTTCCCTCTTAGTATAACCGGCCACATGGGCCTTTCTTATCCATCCAATTTGGTTTTATTATTTTCTTATCTAATGACTGGAATACCCTTTTCTCAAATGCGCCAAGCTTGAGCCTTCCTTTAAATCCTTTGGGCTTGCACCTTTCCTTGTTTTACTTACTAGTTAAATTGGGCTTGGACTTCCACCCCTAATTAAATTGGGTCATTATAATACTTACTCCATATATGATATATTGGGCTAGATTAATAATTTAAGTGATCTTAAATCAATTAGTTACAAGTCCAATGCTTAAATAAACAATTGGGCTACTTATTTAATTATTTGGGCCATAAAATTAACTTAGTTCCATACTCTCCAATTTTATCTTACCCTATTTATTTAGTTAGGATTTCTATTACACACCGTTGTAAATAAATTTCTTACTCATATACCTTTAATTTTATAACCCAATTAGACTTGCTTTACTTAGGTTATAAAATTAATTATTTAAGATGTACAAAAATAAATCTCTTAGAGTATTTAATTACCCTACATAATATATATATTAGGTTATATAACCTTATTCTTAATTCTCTTTTTATACAAAATAAATGTATACACATTATAATGTATATTTATTTAATCATACACACAATTCACATAAGTCATAACATACTCCACTAAGTGTATTAACTTAATAGCCCTAATTGACTTAATAAGTTATAAACACTCACACAATCATACAAGATAACCTAATAGATTGAGACATATTTCATAAATCTCTAAGATTAGGTCACTAGTATATAGTTAAAATACTAGGACAATTACATAAAGATAACACTTGAGGTTATTTAATTCAAATACCTAATTTATATATTAGGTCACCATACTTTATAGTTATTGTAGTACCTTATCCTTAATATTCCTTCAAGTACATATAGATTCATTTTTAGGGTTTTGAAATTTTGTAACCCATATATTCTCTATTTTCATTCGAATAGTAAACCATATCTTTTTTAAAAAATTTAAATTATTCCTTAAATTCCCATCTAGGTTTTATCCTCTAACCTTTATTCTAATCATTTAAGGTCTTATAAACATTCACGTCGAAAAATTTTCACTGAAGGGCGTTGCAGCGCCAGATATAAGCTTAAAGACGGCGCTACGGCGCTGGCTCGAAGTGAATTTTCCCCTGTCCCGGCGCTGCAATGCTGGAACACAAGGTTTGGGCGGCGTTGCAGCAACGTCCCCTAGCCTCAGAAAAATTTTGCAAAAATTAAATTTCGACGCTCAATTCTTTATTTTAAGTCCGAATTCATTCCAAATTTTTCGGCGCTCAATTCTTTATTTTAAGTCCGAATTCATTCCAAAATTAAATTCAGCTTCGTGACAGGGGAAAATTCACTTCGAGCCAGCGCCGTAGCGCCGTCTTTAAGCTTATATCTGGCGCTGCAACGCCCTTCAGTGAAAATTTTTCGACGTGAATGTTTATAAGACCTTAAATGATTAGAATAAAGGTTAGAGGATAAAACCTAGATGGGAATTTAAGGAATAATTTAAATTTTTTAAAAAAGATATGGTTTACTATTCGAATGAAAATAGAGAATATATGGGTTACAAAATTTCAAAACCCTAAAAATGAATCTATATGTACTTGAAGGAATATTAAGGATAAGGTACTACAATACCTATAAAGTATGGTGACCTAATATATAAATTAGGTATTTGAATTAAAAAACCTCAAGTGTTATCTTTATGTAATTGTCCTAGTATTTTAACTATATACTAGTGACCTAATCTTAGAGATTTATGAAATATGTCTCAATCTATTAGGTTATCTTGTATGATTGTGTGAGTGTTTATAACTTATTAAGTCAATTAGGGCTATTAAGTTAATACACTTAGTGGAGTATGTTATGACTTATGTGAATTATGTGTATGATTAAATAAATATAAATTATAATGTGTATACATTTATTTTGTATAAAAAGAGAATTAAGAATAAGGTTATATAACCTAATATTAAATTTCGACGCTCAATTCTTTATTCTAAGTCCGAATTCATTCCAAATTTTTCGGCGCTCAATTCTTTATTTTAAGTCCGAATTCATTCCAAATTTTGCGACGCTCAATTCTTTATTTTAAGTCCGAATTCATTCCAAATTTTTCGGCGCTGGCTCGAAGTGAATTTTCCCCTGTCACGGAGCACGACGGTTATTCGTTAGTGATTCTAACCATTACAGACTTTTATGTTTTAATGGTTTCACATACGTATTGTTCAAACTCTCATGATTTTGATAGTTTCTTCATTAGGTTCTTAATCATTTAATATGCTTTTACTTCTTCATGGCTTGTTAGTGTTTTAAGTCCACTACTAGGCCATCCTTATTACTTCTTATCAATCATGCTCCATCAACTCACTTCTCTATCAATTATGTATTGAAAGAAGTTGAAGTTTAAGGTTTGAATGTTATACCTCTTGTGTTCTTGAGCGCTTGGACTCTTGTATTTGTCAAACTAACAAGCTAGCTTTCTTGCTCCTTGGTTGGCTTGGTTCTTACTAGCTTCTCTCTCTCTCTCTCAATATATGTTATCAATTTTGATAAACCAACAAATGAACACCCAACCCTTCTATTTATAGACATTGCAAGTCTTTGGGTAATTTGGTCATTAGGACCAAACCTCCTCTTGCTATGTCTTGCCATGTGAAGCCCATGTGCTAGCACATGCCAACCTATGTCTCCTCATGTGCTCCCATGTGCTCATGGGTTGTCCCATGGGTTTAGCCCACCCGTTAACCCACCCGTTCGACCCACGGGTTTATTTATTAAATTAATACAAATTGAATGTATTTACTTCATATAAAATTTGTATTATACATCGTATTAATTCTCGTATCCTCTTTGTATTATACTCGTATTTATTTCGTATAATAATCATTTATTATTATACTTAACCAATCATTATTAGGTTTTAATCTTCCTAACCCTTAGGGTTTTAAGTCCTCACGCAAAAACTTCGTGAGCCATAACTAGAATATTATTAGATATTTCACGCTAACCAAACTCCTAAACGTTTCTTGAAAATCTCATGCTAACTAACTAAGCATGCACGTCACTTTGGATTCACATATCATTGCCATTATATACAAAACTAAGCCATATAAGCATGCTCGAAAGTCAGAACTTAAAGTATACCATATTCGTCAAGTTTTGTTTTTGAAACTTCAAGTTTCTTTTAGAAAATCAAGCTAACGTAACTCATATCATGCAAAGGGCTTTGGATTACATGTTATACTCATTTACTTACCTATATAAGTTACTCACACCTGCTCATAAAATCAGAATACAAGTAAGGTTGTTTCCAATAATGTTTGTTCTTTCAACTTGTAAGTTTTCTTTAAAACTCAAACTAAAACAAGTTAAAGTGAGTGGCTACAAGTAAAGCAACCTACGTTAGCATGTCAGGGACATTATAACTAGAATCAATTCAAACTAACATGTTCAACATAACAGAAACAACAAAAGTTGGATTTCAAAACTGACAAGTGGCGCGGCCCACCACTTCGATACTGGCACAGACAACCTTTGCTTCTGCATAATTCAAACCCAACCAAGAAATCTTCTACATTAACATGCTTACAGGCAACCACATTGCTTCTATACATGATATAAACTCAGATAATACTTCGATACCAACTTACAATCAATCTAACAAAGATTTTATGATAATTCTAGAAATTCGCCAAACTTGAAATTAAGAACATAGAATAGTAGCATTACCTCTATTGAAGTTAAATTACCAAGCTTGCTTCCAAATTTTAGATAACTCACTCAAATTAACAACCCTCTCTCTAATTGTACTTATCAGAAGATATAGCAAAATGAATTGAGGAGAGGAGAGCTCAATTTATAGAGATTTTAATGACCATGCCAAGCCTTTACCTCAAGGATTGAATCCAATGGAAGATGGAAGAAGAGGTTGGACAATGAGGAGTTGGTGGAGCACTATTGAGGACACACCCTTCTCCATCATCATCATCATTGGCATTTCCCTGAGTTTGACAATGTAGGGGTAGGATAGGCCAATGGCCATTTACGTGAATGAAGGAGAAATGGGACACTCAAAATGGGACACTCCCTTATAAACTCAGCATTTGCAAATGGTTACCAGAACACTAGGGTTGTAATTTCTTTTGGGTTTACAAATGTAACTTTAATGAGATAATATTATCATATTGTGATAAGTTAAGGATACATATACATATAATCATATAATCCATGTACATCGGGTTAGTCCCAATAATATTTATAATAGGTCCGAATATAATTCAGTTTGGTACTAACAACCCATAATTTAAAATACTCATTTTAATTGTCCCACGGTCTCGTAACTTAAACATAACTTAAATAGATCTTAATCATAACTAATACATAAAATGAAATAAGTCTTATTACAATCATCTTAATATTTCTAAAAGAGTACAAAGCTACGCCGTAGCCTTGCCCCTGCCCTTATCTAAGCTAGAGGGTCCGCACTGCTCTGCCTTAACTGAAATATTTTAGGGAAAGCAATAATGAGCAACGAGTTTGCTCAGCAAGTAATATAGCAATAAGGGTGAGTAATATAGATTTTAAATCCCAAGGGTACAATAGTAGATGATAGTTCAAGAATAACAAGAAGTATCAATAGTTCTCAATAGTAGTCGCTATGGACAGAAAGATATCAACAAAATTCAAGATTTAACCATTTCAAGGTTTCAAAATAATGAACACTGAGCAGTCACTAAGGACTTTGAACTCTTACTAGAATTAAAAGTATTATTCTAAAAATCCAATAAAACAAGTACAATAGGTGATCAGCCTAAAGTATCCTACGTTATGCATAACATTTAATCATACTCATGTGCGCACGACGGTTCCCTGACAGTTGTATATAATTTTCCAATTCCATGAGGGTTGTTCATCTCAGCACCAAGTCAATTGGTTTGGATAGCTTTCTAACATACGATATTAGTCTAGCCGAATCAAATGGCTTAGAGAACTTTTTTAATGCATTTAGGAACGATAGGTTCAAATTCTTGCAACATCATCAAGATACAAAAATTGATTTCCGAATAACAACAGATATTTGTTTGATGTAAATATGATTGATATGGCAACAATTCTGATTTATACAATATGTAAAGTGACATGAGTTAGGGAACTTGCCTTCAGCATAGTTTACCAACCTATAGTTTATCAACACTTTGAAATCCTATTGTAACATAGTTACGTATATAGGGTATTCATTAGTTACGTACGTTGAATACATATACTTGATATGTAGGTCAAACACATACATTAGGTTCTAACTTAGTTACATAATCAGATTACACGTTACTACATAACCAACTTCTTAGTTTTGTAATCCCGTTAACTTAGCTTTTAAAAGTCCTTAAAAACACTTATTAACATAAAGTCAACACATATTGTATACTTAGAACATCACTTGAGTCATGTACTATAGCTTAAACATCCATACACACATGCATTAAGTTTCAGATCACAAGCAGAATAAGTCAGACGAGAATGCAGGAGGGAGCAACTGCGCTCTGGTTAGGCTTAAGGACGGCGCAGCTGCGCTGTCCCCTGGCCAGACTAGAGTTGAGCTTTTGCTCTCCTGGTTCTATCTCCTTGCTTAGCCTATATACACATTAGCATATAGCACATACACATGTTTAAGGGTCTTGCATGCTTACATAATCGTTTCAAGTTCAACTTTACATGTTATAGTTTTAGATTAGTATTTCTAATGAATTAAGGCCAAATAAAGTCATGAAATCACAAGGTCAACTATATTAACAATCTATTCATATGAGAAGGTCATAAAATCTGAAATATGCATGCTTGCATGTATTCACATCATTGACTCATAGCTAACATAATTCATAACTTGGAAACTTACTTAAATTCATATTTGAACGACCTTATGTTATGTCCAACTAAATGAACACACATATAGGTTATGTTTAAGGATATAAGAGTACTAACATGCATGTCCAAATATCAGAATGTAAACATCATCATGTCCACGAACATAGTTGCAAAACTTTTAAGTTTTCCTTTTAAAAGTTGGTTTAAACCAAGTCAAAGCAATTTTAGCATCTATGAAGCAACTTTGAATTATATTTCATTTGTGCTAAGGTCATGTGTTCAGACTAATAAGGTCAGTACCTTAACATCATAAGTCATCATCAATGTTTATCATCAAAACTTGGTTTTTCTTTAGAAAGCACATGCTAATGCAAGCTATAACACTCATGCTATGCAAAGGAACCTAAGTCCACAAATCAAGCCTGTTTTCATGCATGTCTAAGTTATACCAACATGTTAGAACTTATCAGATTATAACATAAGTCAAGATTCAAGACTGGTGCACGGCGCGACTACGCTGTTCTGAACTGTGGGAGCGCCGCAGCTACGCTGCTCCAAAATCACTTCAGAACAAGCAGACGGAACAACTGCGCTGGTATGTACTACAGGACGGGCGCAGCTGCACTCTTCCTGGACATAACCAGAAACAGTTCTGCATCGGCAGAAACCAAAACCCATATACGAAATTCTTCACGTAAAATGCTCAATTCTAATCACATTATGTTTATAATATGCATACAAGCTTAGATAACAAGTTGGCAACATTCCTTAATCCAATTAACAGAGAATTCATGCACTTCCAAGAATTTATCAAACTCAAAATTAAGAACACAGTGTAAGAGTTATACCTCTGTTGAAATTAAATTATCAAAGCTTCCATGTTTCAGACAACTTCCTAATCTTAGTATATTCACACTCCAAGTTTAACTTAACAGAGAATGTAGCAAAATAATTGTGAAGAGAAAGGACTCTAATTTATAGACAATTGATTACACAGACAATGGTTTTGCCTCTCATTTCAAACCAACGGGAAGGAGAAGAAGATGATGGTTAATTGCTTGGTTTGGTAGAGCAGTTGAAATACATTTTGGAGGCCACTCCCCCCTTCATCATTAGCTAGTTTGCTGAGTTTAAAATTGCAAGGAATAGGCTTAGGCCATTGGGCTATACACGTGAGGAAGGAAAGAGACACTAATTATGGGACACTCTCTCTTAATACTCAGCATTTGTGAAATAACACATGTATACTTAGGTTTTAATCCCATTTGAGTGAACACATGTGTTAGAGTTTATGCCCTAGAGGCCAATTCTTTGATGTAATTGCTTAACATTTTTGATATTATATTTGATTGAATAAATGAATTATTTTATTATGGTTTTATTTACTGCGTTATATAAATGTTAACATAATAAAAGTCCTTAGAATAGTGATACAAATTATATGGCTTCAAGTATGTGACTTGAACATGAGATCATATAATTACGATTAGTATCATTACTCTTAAATGTCCCTAGTCGAGTGTCATTGTTAATGGGACAACAATGATACATTGAGACTAGTATGTGGATTGACTGATGGACAAATCTCATTGGTCATAAATATATAAGATATTGAGTCAATGCATAGGTACATGTTAGAGAACAATGTACTGGACAGACCCACCATGAGAATTCTACATGGAGCATTATGCAGAGTGTCATAAGCAATTCTCATAGTGACAATGATGTAATGATCCTCCGACCTGAAATCACTATATTACTACACAGGAATTAATGTACTTTGATATCATCAAAAGTCACCTTTAATAGGGTGAACAATAAAGGTGATTATTGGGTACATCATGAATCGTGTGAGGAATATGAGTGATCTAGATGGAATTTAACCCTCCTATATATTAGGGGTGATATCCATAGGCCTCTTGATTTAGTAGGACTATGAAATGCATGGCCATGCTCAAATAGTGATTTGTTTCATATAGTCTACTCATCGATCAAGAAAACTCTGATTAAATTATGAAGAGGATGACACATTCTATGTCTCGAGTTTAATCTAGGATGTCAAGGTTAAAAGAATTAAATTACATTGAAACATTAGTCACGAAAAGGTTGTATCGAATCACCGATCTTATTATTATTTGGGTAGCAGATGCATTACTAGATGCCGCTCACTGTTTATAATTTTATAATATAATTTTAAAATTATTGCCAACATAATAATAACCTATAGGGTCACACACTAAGAACGTAATTAAAAGGGAATTAATTTAAATTGTAAGGATTTAAATATATCAATATGATTGATAGTATTTAAGTTACGAATTTAAATTAATAGGATAATTTGTATATATATGTATATTAATTAAGTAAGACTTAATTAAGATATAATATATATATATATAAATTTGGATTTTATTTTTCTAATTGGATTAGGTTTTGGTTAATTCTTTAACTGCTATATATATGATATATCAGCCGTTTTTAGGGGATTGATTATAAAACCAAAAAAAACCCTAGCTGCTTTTAGAGAGAGACTAGAGAGAAAACTTTTGAAAGTCCATATCCTTGGCAGCTAGTACCGCAGCTTTCCTTGCTGCAAATCGTGTGACGATTCGCGGGACGTTCGTGTGGATACCATAGAGACGCAGTTCCTTTAGATTGCGTTGAAGATTCGAAGCTATTCCAGAATCTCCATCGTCTCCGTTCAGGCTTGAATAATCGGTAAAACAGATCTAAACCTCTGAATTAATATGTTTTCGCATGGATCCTATTTTAGGGTTTAGGAAAAATTTTAATTTCCGCTGCGTTTATGTGCCGAAATCCCTACAACATGGACTTTTAATTAGATAATATTATTACATTATAGTAAATTGGGGGTACATATATACACATCATTATATAATCCATGTACATTTGATTAGTCTAGATAATACCGAATTATAATTTAATTGAGTACTATCATTCCATATTATCATAAAACTTTATTATTTCAATTATACTTGAATATTGAAATAATTATTAAATAACAATTATTTATTCATTCTTATTTACTATTTCTTATAACATTTAAGTATACGTATAATTTACTCACCACACATCATGTTGTCACATAAGCTTATGTCAATAAAATTATATGGTTCACTTACTTTTACTATATAGTTTTGTATAACATTTATTCACATTTAAATGTCACACCTTATGCTATGTTAATGCATGAAGTAATTATATGGTGCTACTACTTACATGTTCCTATATGCACACATGGTGGTACATAGCAACATTTAATTAAATAATAATGTTCACATTAATAGTAATAGGAATGACATGGTAATTAGTCCACTATATCACTTATTCATTTCCTATTTTATTAATGTTAATAATCCATCTTTGTAACTCATGCATACCGTAGATATTATTTTCCAAGTCTTGCTACCGACGCAGCTGCGCTGGTTTACAATATAGAAGTGGCGCAGCTGTGCCACACCGGGAAAAACTCAGACTCGGCTACTTTAGAATTCAGTTCAAACCCTAGATTAATTACTTTCTTCATTATTTTAATTAATACTATACTTATTTTATCACCTTGCCACACAAGGCAATTCTCATAAGCATTAAGTTAAGCTTTTCATCAATTCCACCATATTACCTTACTCGTCATATAGTTCTCAAATACTTAACTTAATTAAATAGAATTTCTATATCCCATGTCACCACAATATTTAATTATAGTCACATAAATATTCAACTTTCATTAACATAATTATTAATATTATTCAAAAAATTCTTGGGTATTACATACCGCATATGGTTGCACATAACAATTAATTAATCAATAATATAATACTAATTAATCACACTATTAAATCATTCCTTCTTTAATTTAATTAAACAATTACTTAATCTACCATTATGCCACACAAGACATATTACATAAGCTTAAATTAAGCTTTTCATTAAATTCTCCATATCTCTTAATTATCCTATACTCAATTTAATAAAGTTGAATTATCCCATCTCATGCTACAAAAAATATTTATACTTAATAAATATCTAAACATTTATTATTTTCAATATTAATATTATTTATAAAATTTACGGGTATTACATCCTCCCCCACCCCCTTATAAAAATTACGTCCTCGGAATTGATATAAGGTTACACAACTAAATGGGGATAATATTTTTGCATCTTATCTTCTAACTCCCACGTAGCTTCCTCGGCGTCGTGGTTTCACCAAATTACTTTTACAGAAGATATAACTTTATTCCTTAACGTTTGTTCTTTCCTATCTACTATTTGGACTTGAGTTTCTTCGTAAGTTAGATTTTTCTTTACTTGGATGGGCTCATAGGATATCACGTGCTTATAGTCAGGCTTGTACGGATGTAGCACAGAAATGTGAAACACGTTGTGGATGTGTTCCAGTTCAGGCGGTGAAGCTACCTTGTACGCCATTTAGCCCACTTGTTTCAAAACTTCAAATGGTCCTATGAAACTCGGACCCAATTTTCCTTTCTTGCCGAATCTGATCTTTCCCTTCTAGGGAGACACTTTTAAGAATACGAAATTACCGACTTCGAACTCTCGGCTTTGACTGTGCAAATCTGCGTATTTCTTCTGGCGATCTTGAGCTGCTACTAATCTGGCTCTTATCATTGTCACCACATCGGCCGTTTGTTGAATTAGCTCCGGCCCCAAAAGTCATCGTTCTTCGACCTCATCCCAACACAACGGTGTTCTGCACTTTCTTCCGTATAGGGCTTCTTACAGTGGCATACCGATACTCGCATGATAAATATTATTGTAAGCGAACTCTACTAAGGGTAACTGGTCATCCCAATTCCCTTTGAAATCCATCACGCAAGCTTTAAGCATATTCTCTAACATTTGTATTGTTCGCTCACTTTGCACGTCTGTCTAAGGGTGATAAACGGTACTCAATCTCAACTGTGTTCCCATTCTCTCTTGTAAGCTCTTCTAGAAATTTGACGTGAAGCGCGGATCTCGATCGGAGACGATTGACACTAGCACTTCATGTCGTGAAACGATTTCCTTTAGGTATAGACTTGCTAACTGATTTAAACTGAATCGAATCTTGATTGGTGTTGGTCGTTTTCCTGATCAATATAAACATGCAAGCATACACGGTCAACAAGTAATAAAGAGTAAGTAAGATATCGTTCCCACGAAGAATTAACTAATAAAAGTCACCAAACCACTAGCCCATAACCATTTCAATCTTATCTAACGAGCGATTCAATTTTTTTAAATTAAAACTAATTAATTAAACTAAAATAAATAAATCCTAGAGTAAAACCAGATAATGAAGATATGAGACCTCAACTTCCCCTAATAATTCATCTAAATCAACATACTCCTAGCTAGGTCAAATGAATCGTCACAGATTGTTAGCCGAGAACACGAAAGTGAGATAAGGCCATCTTTCAATGCACCTAATCCATATCATATACAATCCACAGATGATAGACGCACATGAACACCCACATTACCTAAATCACTATATGTCTATGCGATCTACAAGTAAATAGGGTTTAAGCGCAGGTTCTCTATTGACTACGAGCGGCACTTCGGTATATGTCTATCCTAAACACAAATCATATATCCCAACGCTATGTAAAACATACAATCACTCGCTACTACAATCAGATCTAAACCCATATTTCATCTTTCAAGTCCATATGGGTTATCATAGTAATTGGTAGCTAATCAATTAAGCAATTAAAGCCACAAACTGATGATTATTATGATATAAGAAAACTAAAAAAAGTTAATTACAATCTATTAGACATTCTTAATTGAGGTTTTGGTCTTAGTCCAATTCGATAATTCGACAATTCATGAGCTATAAATTCTTATTTTAGTGCAATTCATGCCTATTTTAAAATTGCCCATAGATATGTTCAAACCCTAGCCTTAATTCGTGGAATGAAGAACAAAAAACCAAAACAATTGACGTACCAATAGTCAGTAGAACGGAGGCGGAGACGCGATTTGGGGTTTTGGCATTGCAGAGAATGAGACTGGGAGTATCGACTGAATAATTTACTTTGCCTCTGTACTATTTTAACTTTTAAACTGCTCAATTTTTTTTCTGATTCAGTTATTATGTCCATGATTGAAACACCTGTGCATGAACCTCTCTAATTGAAACATTCGTACATGAATTTTTGACTAAGGTGGAGATGAGAAACCTAAATTGGTGTTTGTTTCACTTCTAACTCATTTTCTAGACCAAGTACACAACTCCTAATTAATGTAGGAACTCTGTTTGTTTCAAAAAAGAGTTTGATTTTAACTTGTAAAAACAACTAATATTGTAAACTCCTTAAAAAATAATATTATAAATAAAATTATTATTTTAAAATTTAAATTTTAAGATTTCATAAATTTGTTAATAATAAACTGAAATATAACTCTTTTGTGGAACAGAAATGTAATTATTAGTTAATTTAACACATCTTCCACAAAAGAGACTTAATTATTATAATTTTTTATTGCCAATTTATAATATTTTAAAATCTGAATCATTAATTGTAACTTAATATTTTAATTAATAAAATATTTAATATTATAAATTATTTAAAAAGTATTATTAAGAATAAAATTCTATTTTAAAAAATTAATTACATTACAATTTGAGTTTTATGATATCAAAAATTAACTAAGAATAAAATCAAACTTAATTATTTCTACAGAATAGATGAGTAATTTTTTTAGCATTTGTGGTCTATTTCATTGAAGAACCTTATCTTTTTCATTTTTTTTTCATGGTCAAAAAGTTTAAATTATTGTAAATTTATTTACTTTGATTAAAAAAATAGTCGATATTGTAAGTTATTTAAAAAGTATTATTAAAAATAAATTTGTTACTGAAAAAAATTAAATGTATCTATATTACAATTTATATTCACCACAATTAATTCTAAAAAAAATATTTAGAACAAAAGAGTTACCAATTTTATCTCTCGCAAAAAATATTTGAACAATAATATATAGTGATCAGTAATAATTCCTTCATTAATAATTTTTTTCCTCACAAATTTTTATTATAAATTAGCGTCAAATATCCTTCTACCACCACAATTTTGAGAAAGAAAAAAATTAAATTATGAAAGATGTTTCTTTTGCTAATAACTATATTGTCACTGCATTTTTTTTCCTTCACAATTCCTTCGGTAAAAAACTTCTCATGTGAAGGAATGAATTCCTTCACAAAATTTCTTTCACTACATCCATAATTTCTTGTAGAGGTTTAGTCGGGTTTTGGTGCGATTTTCAGTTTCTTGCTCAGCCCTTGTCAAAACGTACATATGTAAAACAACGAGTTACAAGAAAAAATTCATATAAATTATTTTAGAAATTAATTATCTTTTTATTTTCAAAATTATAAGTGGGCGAATATGATCATTAAAAACTATATCTAATTTACTACAAACTCTAATTTTTATTAATTAGAAAATACATCTATATGTGCTCTTTTAATTTCAAAAATAGGTAAAATGCAAATGTGGCCACAATTTGGATATTGAGCACAAATGTGCCACATGGGTGTTGATTTGCCTACGTGCCACACGTGGCAGCGTTGATGTCAAACTTTAATCAAATTAATTCCTAAGAAGATGTCACTACCTAGGTTTGATCCCAAAACCTCAAGTTTGAGGTTTTGGTCAAAAGACCACCAAAGCAACATAAGCTAAGATATTAAATTACCCAAAAAATATTACTATATACTAAATCAATTTATAACAACTAAATAAAACAAATTGAGATAACGAACAAAGAGGGAGGGGAATTATATTGATAAATATTTTATTTTGTTTATAAATTATATATTGTTTATTATAATTTAGCTTTATATATTTATTTTTAGTAATGAGATTATTTTTTATATATTTTTATATTGACAATAATAATAATAATAATAATAACAATAACAATAATATTATTAATAATAACAACAACAATAATAATAATATTAATAATAACAATAATAGTAAAAATTTTAATAATAATAATTATAATAATAAATAATAGTAACAATAATAATAATAATAATAATAATAAAAATAATAAATAAATAAATAACAATACTAATAAATAATAATAATAATAATTAATATATAATAATAATAATAATATTAATAATAATATCAATAAAAATTATAATAATAATAATAATAATAATAATAATAATAATAATAATAAAATAATAATAATAACAATAAATAATAATAATAATAATAAAAACAATAATAATAAATAAATATTATTAATAATAATAAATTATAATTATAATTATAATAATATTAATATTAATAATAATAAAATTAATAATAATAACAATAATAATATTATTAATAATAATAATAATAATAACAACAATAATATTAATAAATAATAAATAATAATAATGATAATGATAATTATAATTATAATTATAATAATATTAATAATAATAAATAATAATAATAATAAAAGTAATAATCAAAATAATAATTCTAATAATAATAATAATAATAATAATAATAATAATAATAATAATAATAATAATAATAATAATAATAATAATAATAATAATAACCCAAGGGCTCAATATCCAAATTTTTGAAGAGAAATGGGCTCGATTTGCGTTGACCAAAAGAAAGGGCTCAATATATAGCCAAAAACACCTAAAGTTCAGTGGTCACATTTGCATTTTACCCTTTCAAAAATTATAACTCTGGCCAAAAACCATAAAATCGGGTACTTATTTTGAGACGGAGAGAGTGAAACATTTGACTGTATAAATTTGCATCCAAATAAATAATAATTTTAAAATACAAAATGATGCGTTTTGCGAAAAAAAAAGAACAGGCTAAAACGTGTTTATTGGGTTTATCTTAATTTTAGGCAACAATTTACTAGTTGTTGCAAAAAAATGTATAAAATACGCAATGAAAAAAATTGTTGACAATGAATATGACCCATATTAGGCAACGAAATATAGTATCAAAAAAGTTTTTGCTGCCGATGATGAAGAGAAATCTCATCGGTAACAAAAAAAGTAAATAAGCGGGGAAGTTTTTTTTTCCGCCAATGATTTGGTAACGAAATTTTGCAACGACCTATGAATTTCGTTACGAAAAATAAAAGTCTTTCACAAAGTATAACGAATGAAAATTTTGTTATTAAACATGCATTTTTGGCAACAACTTTATAAGTCGTTACCTGAAAAATCGTTGGCAAATGTCCATTTTTTTGTAATGCACCATGACTTGCTTAGTTTAAATTTTCACATACTTGTCTTCTGGTGAAAAATCTATATTTTAATGGAAGAGTTTCACTACTCATGTGATAATAACTAGGCTATAAAAATCTTAGGTTTGGGGGAAACAAGAGGTATGCATGCTATTTGGGGAGATGGAGCGTAAGACTCACTTTCCTATGAAAAACAAAAGAAAAGAAAATGCAGTGAAAAAAAATAAAAATAGAATAAACACTTCGGCTACGTCGAGTTCTATGGCCTTGATATTCGAGCAAGTAAGCCCTAGAGGTGTCTCTACACCCAGCGCCCTAAGGCCTTTTGGTCTGGGAGTCGTTGGTCGAAAGCTCGCTACACGGGTATCATTGAAAAGCTTAAGAGGACTAGGCATTGCACAGTCGAGTGTGTACACGAGAAAGTGCAAAAACGCCCTCGTGAGTAAATAAAAAGTATAATAAATCCTCTGTGACTCTTAGCTTAAGTAATGCATGGTCTTGGTTAGAACTTATCTGATTTACTGCTTTTCTTAAGTTGAAACTGGTTTTTCCCCTAAGAAGCATAGTATGTGATAAATTTGTTCAAAAGCATGTTTAATGGTTGCTAGGCACACACACAATGCATCAATGCTGATAGGTTTGGATTTGCGAGGATATGCCTTATGACCTTAGCTTGAGTAGCTTTCCTGTTTAATTATCTTGTGATTTTTCTGAGGCATTTCATTTAAATATAAATTTTGACTGAGACTTGGATTCGCATTCATGATAGGATAGGTTGCATTCATTGTAGATACTGCATTTCAACTTTTGTTGGTTTTGTTTTGGTTACTTGAGGGCAAGCAACGTTTAAGTTTGGGCGTATTTGATAAGTGGTTTTTATGACCACTTATTCAGATATTATCTAACTTGTTTTGTTGATTAAACTCAAGTATCATTGTGCTTTTCAAGCATTTTTGCTTTGTGTTGTAGTTTTCATATTGGGAACTCTCTTGGTGGCATTTGAAGCAAAAATGGGAAGAAAATGCAATCCGGACATCGTTTGGGGGTTTCAAGTTCATTTCATGTTCTTGGATTGAAACTTAGGTCATATTGTAGAGCATCTTATAAGCTTTCCGGAACATCTTGAATCATCCCAATCGGAGTTCGGAGGCGAGAGTTATGACCTTTTTACCAACAGACATTGAACTTAACTTCACAGTTTTGGGTTTCTATTGCACAGCTGTCACTTGGAGCTTAATTTAGACCTTCATTCGTCCATTATTTCTCAATGCTCAAAGAATGAAAGGTGTAGATCTCTTCAATAGCTTCGATTTGAGGTAGCAGGCCCTGTAACTCCTCCCGGATTAAAAGTTATGGTTGTTCTACCAGAGTGCACTGCAGCAGAATTCCTGCGGCGCGGCCGCGCCAGTTTGTAATGTATTTTGGGTGCGGCCGTTCCCGTCCCTAGGCCAAAAATCTGATATTTTCTTCCAGCGCACCCGTGCCCAATTCCAGGCCATTCCCAGCGCGGCCGCGCCATTCCTAAACGTGACCAGACTTGACTTTTTCATTAAAGAGTGAGATTTGAAGCAAATGGAGGGGGTATTCATATTAGGGCTTAGAGATAGAAACATAGGAGTAGATTAAAGGGGATTCCACCCTTAGGTTAGATTAGATTACATATTCTTCTCTCTTCTCTTCTTTTCTTAATTAGATTAGGTTAGATTAGAGTAGAACCCTAGGTTTAATTAGAGAAGAATATTGAAGCAAGTGGATTTCATTGAAGATTCAACTTAGAAGCTTGAGCACTCAGATTTGCATTCTCTATCTTTATACTCTTCTTGCTCTCTCCTTGTAATCTTATAATCTTCATGTTTATAGAGGTCAATTCATGTTTATGGTTTTGAGTATTTTAAGATGAAGTGTTTGTGTGTATAATGCACATGAAGTGTTTGATAAAATGTCTCACTCTGTAGCCTGAACTAAGAATAGAATGTATAAATTTATGCTCATGAAGTGTTCAATAAAATGTCCCTTTCAAGTTTTAGCTATCAAACAGGTGTTGGCCTGCTGGCTTGCATGTGTTGCTGACTGCATGTTTATGACGCCTAAACATTCAACACTAGCTTTGGGTCTGTCATATCATCTAACCAAACGTCTGGATTAGTTCATTTGACGCGCAGTACCAAATATAGTGGAAGAACATTGCATTAAAGCACATTTTTGAAATTTATTTGAACGACGAAGGTTTGGAAAATGATCTCGCCATTCTTTAAAATTGGCAGCCTTGTTTAAGCCTCTTTTCTAGTTTACACCACCATAACTGTAAGAGGTGATTATATCTACTGGTTGATTTACCCATATCTGCTTGGATGTATTTTTTTCTATTTTCATCTTTGACTTCATTGCGATGAATTTTGTAGCATATATATATATATATATACATATATATATATATATATATATATATATATATATTCACCACAATACTTGCATTTTGAAAAAAACTTGGTAGTTTAATTACAGTGAATTACTGCATATATTCTATATTTTGACAAACTCAAAGCTACATTTTCTGACAGACCCAAAGCCTTTACTTTTCAATCCCTTCTTCTCCTCTGTTTGTTTGTGGGTGCCTTTACTTTGAAATTTAAACTATTTTTTATGAATTATTTTGTTGGTGTTACTATTTTCTCGTTTGGGGATTGTCTAATTTATATAGTATATTTTCAAATATTTGACTGATTACTATAAATCACTTGTATAGTTATAGGCATGGTTTCAGAGGTTTTGCAACCAAGTTGACAGAGGACCAAGTTTCTCAACTGGCTAGTAAGTCTCTCTCTATTCATTGTCATTGTTGGACTGTTTGTACTAGTTTAAGGCAGTAATTGTGGGATTATATGACACTCTGGGAGTAATTATTTCTTTAATAAAATTGTGTGTAATTAATGCTATGACTTTGAAACAGAGATGCCAGGAGTAGTATCCATATTTCCAAATACAAGGAGAAAATTACACACTACTCATTCATGGGATTTCATGGGTTTTTCAAGCAAAGAAACCATGGAAATCCCAAGTTTTTCCACCAAGAACCAAGTTAATGTCATCATTGGATTTATGGATACGGGTAAGTTTCCCCCCAAACTAGTTTGTTCAGTTCTTTTTTGGGTAGGTAGAAAATTTTGTTCATTAAATTGGTAGATAAGCTAACACATGAAGTCAGAAAGAGAGACCCTTTTATTGGAACAGAGGTGGTATAATTTTTAACAAGATTTTGTTGTGGCGTTCTTCTTAAAAAAAATTAAAACTAAAATACAATATAAATAGACTTAAAAATGAAGAATGGGTATAAAATACTGCAGTTTGTTTACTAATAGTCTACTACCTTGGTGTAAATTTAGTGGTCACACTTTTTCTTTTTCTTTTTTCTTTTTTTTGGTGGGGGTGGGGGGGTGGGGGTGGGTGGGGGAGAGGGGGACGCAGAGTTTGAGTTTTAGATGAACACATTTATATAAATATAATTTTATATATATTTACTGTATTTAAATGTTCTAGATTCATCCATATTACAAATATAGTTAAAAAAAAAGTATTACCTAAATTTGCTTTTAGAATGTCTTAAAATAGTGGCAACCATTAAACGTTTCAAAAATAATAATCAACGTTGCTGGACGACCATTATTGTTGAAAACTTATTTTCCAATCTAGTAAATCCATAAACTATTATTTTATATTTAACCAAATAGCAGTTCATATGATCATATAAATGGATGCTTAGCTACTAGTGTTACCAACATAAAATCATATATATAGTTATACTAACATTCAACATCTTCTGGACTTCTTGATATTGCCTTGCTTTTGGTTTAATTTTCTCATAGCTTTTGGATAATTCATCTTTCACTACAAATTCTCATGCATTATTGTTTGAAGTGCTTATGCAATGAAAAATATCTCTATCTTAAAAACCTCAATTCAATATAACTTCAAGTTTGATATTGCATGCAAATCATAGTTGATAAATTAAAGACATCTCAATTCATGAAAATAGATTTACATACTAAACTAACGTATAAAACTTCTGAAATTCACAGCTGAGAAATAAACGTATTTGTTTACTTTTGAACTTATTCTTTATTACCTGAACGTATTCTCTTTTCCCTTTGATGAACGATCCATGTTATTTATAGATTATATCAATATGACTTATTTTATTTTCTTTATTCCTATATATCGCTTACCCCATTAACTTTTATAATCTTAAATGGTTTGGTATGGTAACAAACAGGAGAACCTTTCGGGTCTATAATTCTTTTCTTGATTTTGTTCAGTTTTGAGCTGGATTTTCGGACTTACATAGGAGGACTCTGGTTAGGGAGGTTGCGTTTGTGTTAGTTCTTCCCCGTCTTTTTCATCTATCTTCCTTCCGTACTGCTCAGGTTCTAATTTCTTTAATCGAACTTTCTTCTTCTTAATATTTTGTCCTTTTCTTCTGCTCTATCCCCAAGATGCTTGTGTTATGGGTTGGCAGGACAGTGAGTCTCATTCTCATCACTTTCTTCATTGCTCGAGTTTTTTTATTCGAATTTTGAAGATCTTTGGTCTGTTTTTCAGACTTAGAGAACATGCTGATAATAGTTTCAAGAATTTTGGCAGGAAAATAGGACTATGGTTTTTTTCTTGTTTTGGGGAGGTTTGGGGTATCTTGGGCGAGAGAAATGCTAGAATTTTTTCATGATCAATTTTTGTCTCTAATTTAATACAACTTGCTTTCTTGGTGTCCCTTTGGGCTTTTGCTGTAGAAGCATGTTGAGTAACAATTTTTTAATCCATGGAGATTGTGGACTATGCTTTGCATATTTCCTTTCTATCTATTAATAACTCTTTATCCTTAAAGAAATAAATAATATATATTGAAAAGTAGCCTTTTCTAATGGTACTATTTTCCTAAATGTTCACTGTACTCCTCCAAAAAAGAACTCGTCTGATGTTGCTTGATTTCTGACTCTTTTTTAATCCTCGTAACATGCATTGTCTATTACTGTAAAAAAAAAAAATTTAATCCTCGTAACATTGTCTATTACTGTAAAAAAAATTAATCCTCTTAACATTGTGTATTAATGTAAATCCATTCCTCACTACTCTTTCTTATTGTCTTTCCTTGTAGTATTACTCGACATCAAGGGGCTGCAAGTATGGAAATGCTTGTAGATACAGTCACAGTAGAGGACACAGTGTTGTGGCTCTAATTTTTGAGTTTTACTTTCTTGGCCTGCCAATTCGACAGGTAATACTCCCTTGTTTTCTTGTTGTTTTTTGTTTTATACATGATATTTGTTGGGGCATTGTTGCTATTTATAAAAAATGAAAAAGCAGCCCATGTTATAAAAAATCTACTGGTATTGAAAGAACAGTCTATGTTATATGTTATAATGGCTTAGCTTTGTTGAACAATTTTTCTGTTGAATCTAATATGAGAGGGAAGGGTGCGGTACTGATGTTGTATCTGTTGGGAGGTTGGAAAAATATATTTTCTATTTTTTGAAGTAATGTTTATTAGCCTTCTACTGGAGTATACAAATATTATCCTTTCGGCGTGTTTTGCATTTGAAAATTTGGTTTATGTTATTCCATACTTGGTGCGTCATTTGGGCAGGCTATGCTCCTTCACTTTTCTTTCCTAATTTACCAAAATCTTTCGTCTCTGGTTGTTTTGTTACTAATTGAGTAACCATGGCTATGTAAAATAACCATGCCGCCCACATTTGGGACAGTTATAATATTTTTTTGGTAATGCTGATTGTTGAAGTCTTGTTTAGATTTTTTTAAAATTATTTTGTCTGAGGCTTAACTGTGTTATGAAAAATTTAGTTCACTGACCAATTGTTAATTTAATATGTCTGAAAATTATATTCGTCCCTTTTTCATATATTTAGATGCCACAATAGAGAATTACTGTATCAACTGCTTGCCATTATATTATGTCATTGTATAATTGTGAAACATTTTTGATTTCCTTTTCATTAACCACTAAAGGTCCAATACTTCACTCAAGTGCTTATTATTTTTTGCTAGCAAGGAATATTCCATTGTCAACCTGATTATCATCCCAGCATGATGTAGACACATTGCATTTTTTCTGCAAATATTTCATGCCAGATAATGTTTTTAATTAATTTTTTATTGCTAACATTTTTAACATGTTCTATTTTCGAATGTTTATTCGCACAGACTTATCAGTGATTCTCAAGTGAGTAGAATTTATAATATAGTTCTCTACTTTATGTTTCAGGAATAAATGAAACTACGTTAAGGTTGGTCTAAATTAAGTTCTTTTTACCTATATTGAAGCTAGTAAAGCTCGGCTTTACAAGATGAAGGTCTTCGTCCAGTTTCTTCAGTAGCACAGACGGTTTGTTTACATGCTTTGAGAACATATTGAAAATGTTACATCAGTTCATGTCTTACGTAACTAAATAACTTTGGTAGTTTAGATAGTTGATTGTAAGGATGATGAATGATCATGTACTGGATGATTTTATTTAGTTAATAATATTTGAGTTTTTTTTCTATTTCAGCCATAATTTGTTATAGGGTCAGTGAGACACGATTTATTTTGTTTGTAAAATAATTTTGATATTCGTTACATAGCAGGATCATCAATAATGGATTTGGCAATGATACAATCAAAATCTATTTCGTTACCGAATGACAATGTATAGTGTCGTTGCTAATTGATAATTTTTGTTGCTCTCAAAAAATAATTAGCATCGAACATTATCGTTGCTAATTGATCATAATTATCCATAATAAAACCAACAACAATGAATAATTTCGTTGCAAGTTAATATATGACTGGTTTATTATGCACATTTAGCAACGAAAATTGTTGCCAAAAAGTATACAATCAGCAACGAAAACTAGTTAAGGTAACAATTTTTATATTGTTTAGCAACGACAAATATCGTTGGCAAATGTGTATCAAACGCAACAAATTTCATTTTTCGTTGGCAAAAAAAATATTATTTTCGTTGCCAATTAGACAGATTTTGCAACAAAAGTTGCTTTTCAGTAACAATTTCTTAATAAATTTGCTACAAAATATTTCGTTGCGAAATGATCTATGATTTTACACGAAAAGAAACTTTCGTTGCGAAATATCTCACTTTCTTCAACGAAAAAAAATATTTTGTTGCTCAATTAGCAACGCTCATTGCGCAACGAATGGTCCAACGACCGAAAAATCGTTGCAAATGACGTTTGCAACGAAATTTTGCACCTTTAGCAACGAAAACTGTTTGTTGCAAAATCACCATGTTTTTGTAGTGGTGGTTACTCTTAGAGTGCTAACCGGTTATATCAGTATCTGACAGATAAGGATTTACATATATGACATTATAATCAAGCTTAAGTCTCAAATCATTTCAAAAATAACGTAATTTCCGTTTCATCATAGGCCAAATAAATAACAAACCAACAGAAAACTGGATTCATGCAGTATGCCCTAACACAGTTAACTAAAACAAAAACAAAATTTTTTTGACAAATTTTAACAAAACACGCAAAACACAACCTACATGCACTATATGAACTAAACACAATATGCACAATGAAATGAACTACACTATATGCAAAAACAACCCTAATACCCCCAAACTTAAAAACTACAATGTCCTCATTGAAGGTAAAAGGAAAAATGGGAACTCCCCTAGTCAGCCTCGTCTGCTACATGAATTGATGTGGTGCTCAGTTTCTACTGAATTTTTGCCTTAAGTTTGAGACAACCTACATGCCGCGCGGTCGCGTGCCTATTAACCTTGATTCTGGCGGGGCCGCTCCTTTCCCCAGATTTCTGATATGCAGCTTTTGACCTGCATTGAGGATAAGCCTTTTGACTTTGATTCATTCCAGCAAATTTAACCTGAGAAAGGCACGCAACATTTATTAAGCCCTCTAATCCACCAAAACATAATATAAACTATTTACAACTATGCTGAGAATCGTCATAAGGTGAGAATCATATGCACGTGAACTCCCAAAAATATACTACATTTGCAAAAATGCATAATGCTAGTGCTTCATGAATATATTCCATAAGCTTCTAAGTCCCAAAAATGTAGGCAATGAGCTCCTAAATCCAAAAGTATTCAAAAATTTTAAACTAAGAATTAAACAGGGGGAAGGGAAATGGAGATAGGTAAATAGAATTAAACATGAGGGAGAAGAGAGAAAATGATGGGGTGCCTCCCATCGAGCGCGCAGTTTATAGTCCGTTAGCTGGACTTTCTCTTTGACACCGCTATCTGATCCCTCGACGATATTTGAGAAACCCTCCATCCATTAGAATTGCCGTGTGAGTTTAGAGGTTCCCCATTATGAGAGGCTTCGAATTTGAGTCGCCTAGCATATGATGTGTATATGAATTCCCATTTTGAAGTCCGGGGAGCTAGGCACTTCTTCCATTGTGTTATTCAAGCTATTGGGGCATTGAGGCAGAACTAACACAACGGGCTCTTCTTCAATTGTCTCTTCTTTGTACCACCATGGCTTCAAGGATGAGTCACTATCATAAAGATAATTCCCTGCAACGTGACTACCAAGGGGACACGGGTGTGCAAACTTCACTGGATTTTCCAACTTTGGCGTAGAAGGCACTTGGGGTGTTGTCACGGTTGGCTCACATTCATAATTTTTCACGTCTCCAATTGTCTCCTCGATATCCATTTCCTTCAGTTCGTCCAGTTGCATGTGTACTTTGGGCTCTCCATCAGTTTTAGCATCCAATTCATAGCACCAAGTATTCTGAGGGCCATTGCTCACGACTTCAAACAGTTGAGGCATTGGATTCTGAAGATCTTGAGTCTTTATACCTTGCTCAATCACTTCTTCCTTCATTAAAGCCATGCTGATTTGCTCCGCCCAATTCTGAAGATTCTCAATCGACTTCGCTTGCTCAATCAAGATCTCTTTTGTTAATGCTATGGAATTGACCCACAAATTTTCCAATCTTGCCTTTTATGTTTTAGCTTCGAAATTCATGTATTAAGGCTCATTGGTTAGAGTATTGATGATTTGTGCCATCTGGTTTTGAAAATTTGGATTCGATAGCTCCTGGCTCCTAATCATCTCCTCTTGGTTTGCTAAGGCCCTATACATGAATTCTTTTGTCGTCTGTTCTTCTTGTAAACACGGATATTGATATGTGGGGTCTGGTGCATATATTGGACTTTGATCGCAGTATTGGTCTTGATAATAGCTTGCTGAAGAGTTTGGGTGATACTCCAAATCTTGGTGATAATTGGAATACTCGTGGTTGAAGTAATCACCCCCATACTGCTCTTGTCCATAACTAATGGGATCCTGATGGCTCATATAGTTTCCAGCACCATAATCATAAGTAATTACTGGCTCTCGACTCTGTTGGGCTGTAACACTGTCCAACTTCCTCGAGAGATCCTCTACCTGTGTTGATAATGTTGTAATTGGGTTGAGTCCATCAATGTATGTTTCCCTTGGGTGATCATTTCTCGTCTAAAACCATGGATAAGCATTGAGATCCATTGTACCTTAAAAGAGAATATAGGAAGAGAATTAAAACAAAATAAAAATGTTTAAATTAAGACTAATTTGATTGAAGCTAATGTTGGCAAAAATTTATCAAATTAACTCCCCAGCAATGGCGCCAAAAACTTGTTGGTCGTTTTACCGATCAATATAAACGTGCAAGCATACACGGTCAACAAGTAATAAAGAGTAAGTAAGATATCGTTCCCACGAAGAATTAACTAATAAAAGTCACCAAACCACTAGCCCATAACCATTTCAGTCTTATATAAACGAGCGATTCAATTGTTTTGAATTAAAACTAATTAATTAAACTAAAACAAATAAATCCTAGAGTAAAACCAGATAATGAAGATATGAGACCTCAACTTTCCCTAATAATTCATTTAAATCAACATACTCCCAGCTAGGTCAAATGAATCGTCACAGATCGTTAGCCGAGAACACAAAAGTGAGATAAGACTATCTTTCAATGAACCTAATCCATATCACATACAATCCGCAGATGATAGAACGCACATGAACACCCACATTACCTAAATCACTATATGTCTATGCGATCTACAAGTAAATAGGGTTTAAACACAGGTTCTCTATTGACTACGAGCGGTGCTTCGGTATATGTCTATCCTAAGCACAAATCATACATCCCAACGCCATGTAAAATATACAATCACTCGCTACTACAATCAGATCTAAACCCATATTTCATCTTTCAAGTCCATATGGGTTATCACAGTAATTGGTAGCTAATCAATTAAGCAATTAAAGCACAAATCGTAATAGACAATCACATAACAATCAATAGACCAACATGAAAGAATATCAAAGTAAATTACTCATTAAGTTCCATTGAAACCTCAAAATATAAGCTAACTCATACTAGAATTAGATATACCATTCACAAGTTCAATACACATCATAAGATTACAAGGAGAGAGCAAGAAGAGTATGAAGATAGGAAATGCAAATTTGAGTGCACAAGCTTCTAAGTTGAATCTTCAATGAAATCCACTTGCTTCAATATTCTTCTCTAATTAAACCTAGGGTTCTACTCTAATCTAACCTAATCTAATCAAGAGAAGAAGAGAAGAGAGGAGAATATGTAATCTAATCTAACCTAAGGGTGGAATCCCTTTTAATCTACTCCTATGTTTCTATCTCTAAGCCTTAATATGAATGCCTCCCTCCATTTGCTTCAAATCTCACTCTTTAATGAAAAATTCAAGTCTGGTCACGTTCAAGAGTGGCGCGACCGCGCTGGGAATGGCCTGAAATTGGGCTTGGGCGCAGGAGCGCTGGAAGCAAATGTCAGATTTTTGGCTTGGGGACGGGCTTGGCAGCACCCAAAATACACTACAAACTGGCGCGACCGCGCAGTTGGAATTCTGCTGCAGTGCACTCTGGTAGAACAGCCATAAATTTTAATCCGGGAGGAGTTACGGGGTTTGCTACCTCAAATCAAAGATATCGAAGAGATCTACACCTTTCATTCTTTGAGCATTGAGAAATAATGGACGAATGAAGGTCTAAATTGAGCTCCAAGTGACAGCTGTGCAATAGAAACCCAAAACTGTGAAGTTAAGTTCAATGTCCGTTGGTAAAAGGGCCATTACTCTCGCCTCCGAACTCCGATTGGGATGATTCAAGATGTTCCGAAAAGCTTATAAGATGCTCTACAATAAGACCTAAGTTCCAATCCAAGAATATAAAATGAACATGAAACCCCCAAACGATGTCCGAATTGCATTTCCTTCCCATTTTTGCTTCAAATGCCACCAAGAGAGTTCCCAATATGAAAACTACAAAAGAAAGCAAAAATAAATGAAAAGCACACTGATACTTTAGTTTAATCAACAAAACAAGTTAAATAATATCAGAATAAGTGGTCATAAAAACCACTTATCAATTTGTAGAAAGTGAGCGGTCTTCGTTTGTCGATCCACGATAACCCAAATAGCATGTGACGCCCCAAAATCCGGCCTATTTTTTTCACACCGAATCTCGTGCGTTACAAGTACTTCTCATTCCATACATACATCATTAAATCCTGAAGATTAATGATATATCATTCCATTCCCAGGTTCTGTTATCTCAAAACGTTCATTCATTAAGAATAATGATAATTACATTATTCTTATCACATTACATCTGTGACTTAACTAGTCACCATATCTACAGAATAGTTCAACCTAACTATTCTCCAAGTCTTGGCTTGTTCTTTACGCTTGTTCAGAACATGAACAATACTTTATGTTGTGATGCTAATGGTATTTGCAACCAAAGCATCCCATCATCGCAGGACATCGATCATCTTAATCTTCATCAAGTCCTTTAATACATACTACCGTCGTTAGCTGAAAATATTTTTATTTAAAGCAAGTGTGAGCATTCAATTGCTCCGCAAGTCATAGTAGTTAAAAATTAATCAACTCAAGAATCAAAGTTCTTTTAAGACTTCAATAACCGAACAATGGTTATGAAGAATCTCCAATAATAGGAATACGTTCTGATTCCTATCATTTTACACATACATCACATATACTTTGTCATACTTTCATCCTTCTACTTCTTTTATACACACTCTCTATGGCTAGAATCAATAGCACAGACTTAACAAGAACGGTTCATGAATAAATTGAACTCTTTCATACTTAACAAATCAATCATAGAACAATTAATTTCACTTAAACACTAAAGTGTTAACATTGTGGCACATATCGTCCATTTTTACATTTTCGTCGAACGTTCGTGGACGTTCGACGCTCGTTTCTTCATTTTAACTCCGAATTCATTCGTTCTTGCTCTCGCAAGTCTTGTTTACTTAATTATATGTGACGCCATCGAAAACCAACGTTTTCGAATCAAACGACGACTTTTGACTTTTATTCTAGGAAAATTTACGATTCGACGATTAACGTCTAATCACATATGTGACATCCCGGATTTTTAAGAATTTATAAATGAGAATTTAATAAATAAAATTCTTATTTATGAGATGTTTTAAGTGTGAATATGTGTATACGTGTCATATGTTGTGAAATATGTGAATTGATGTGAAGAGAATATATAATGATTAAATAAATAATTTATTGAGTTAAATAAATAAATTATGTGATTATTGTGGAGGAATGTAATTAAGTGTAATATATTAATTAATTAAATATTTAATATTTTATTTAATTGATGTAATAATTTTATGTTATAGTTCTAATTTAATTGAGATAATTAAATTATATGAGTTATATGACGAGTGTTACATGAAATTATAATTAGCGAGAAATTATAATTATGTGATTAATTGATGTTAGACTTTTAATTAATTAAATTATAATGTTAAGATTTAATTAATTAAAATATAACATTAAGATTATGTGTTAAAAGTATTAAAAATGTTAAAACCGTTTTCTCAAATAAGGCCCTTGTATTGTTTTAAATCCGTTTTGCTAAACGGGGCTTTAACTATTAAAACCTGTTTTTAAAAGAATGTGTTTTGCCATGCAAGCCTTAAGGTTTTTTTTAAATTCCAAAGGTTACAACTTATATATATTATGGTGTTAATGGGTATTTAATACCTAGCATTGATATATATTATGTATTATATATAATATATATCCTATCAGTTATATTTTATAATCTACGTTACTTAGAAGAAGAATAAGAAGAGAAAGAAATACAGAGAGTAAACACTCTGTGACTTTTACAAAGAAAATTAAGAGGAGGTCAGTGATTCTGATAATCAAAGGGGAATTATCAGAGCTATTCTCACAATCTAACGAAGCTCAGTCAAGGATTTAAGGTAGTAATCCACCTCTTGTTCTTAGTTCTTGTGTTCTTGAATTTCTTAAATAATTAGAATTGTAATGGATGATTTGGCTAATCACATGATGAATGAATTGATAGATGTTGTAATCCCTTACATGTATACTATAAACGATTTTTTTCAGAAATTAAAGTATTGTAAAAACAAATTTCTAATGGAGAATTTGTGTTCTTATGGGTTTATGTGTTTTGGTTGAATTTTAGAATGAAAATTGAGGATTTATCATGTGTTAAAATTCAAATTGGGAGTTGTTCATGATACTAGCTTCAATAGCGAAGATAATACATGAATTATGAATTTAATTGGTTGAGAATTGGATTTATGGTGAATTATTTTGTGAAAAGTATGAGTTTTTGTGAAAATAGCAAAATTAGGTTTTAAAACCTTTGATTTTGATTACTTATATAATTTTTGTGATTTAAATTATGTTGTACATGTGTATGGTTGCACATGTATGCTTTACACTGTCTGAGTAGTTTAGAATTGCCAATTGTTGGTATATTGGGGAAGAACAGTGAAGCAAAGAAGCAGTCTGCACTGTTTCTGTCCGCGTTACGGCACAGCTGCGCCGGTAACAAAGGCAGAAACGGCGCAGCTGCGCCGGCTGAGTTTCCCAGATCGTGCACCAGCGCAGCTGCGCCGGTTCCAAAGCTTAAGGTGGCGCAGCTGCGCCAGTACCTGAGCAGAGACAGAAAATTTAAAGTATTTGTACAGTTTTAAAACCTAAATTGATTTGGTTATGTGTTAACATGAACCAAGATTTGCAATAAGATATTATGAGTATGTATTTGGCGATTTCAAAATAAAAAAGGAAGAAGGTGGTTAAAACCTTAAATTGTTATTAGTTAATTCATTTTAATTAAGTAAAGGTTTAACTTAAGTTATAATTTGTTTGGTTATAATGTAGTGAACATGATATGCAATTATAATTTGAATAATTATAATTAGAGTAAGGATTTAATTTAATCTATAACTTGTTAAATTATAATGAAGGTTAGTTGATTTATTTTATCGAGTAAATGTTTAACTTAAATTATAATTGTGTAATTATAATTTAATTGATTAATATGTAATTATAATTTGGGATAATTATAATTAAGATGAATGTGTAATTTAAATTGTAATTTATTTAATTATAGTTTAATAAATGCATGAATAATTAGAAGTTGTAATTTGTTTAATTATGCATGATTTAGAGTGATTGATAATTATAATTTGATTAACATAAGATGTAATTTGATTAGTTATAATTAAAGTGGATGTTTAAATTATAATTTGTTTAGTTATAATTTAATATGAGTATGTAATTATTAATTGATTAATTATGTGAGAAGTTATATGATTATGTGATGTGATAATCAATTATTAATTTAATAGTTAATGAGGAATGAGTTAACCTAGATTGGTTAACTAACGATGAGGATTAGCTATGTGATAATTAACTGATATTGTTAATTATATATATGGTTTGACAACGTGTGTCAAACGAGTAAATAGAAGAGAATTAGGAAGTGTAAAGTAGAAGTTACTTAAGCGTCTGAAGCGTTTACTAAACGTCGCTATGAGACTAATAATTGATGCGTATGGTAATACGTTATGTAGGATTCATGAAGCAGATTATATTAAGCTATTTTTTGGTATTTGGTAATCTACGAGCCAGACAAGTTTTTCGGTTCCTATTTTTTATGTGAACTTGATGATATTATGAACTATTTTAAATTATTTTGCAAAGAGCATGATATGTTATATATGTTGTAAACATGAATGTTAAAGTCAATTTATGACTACATTGATTGATTAAAGAATGTTGATTGAGTAAGGAACTCAATTTTTATATTTGCTATGTAAATTGAAGCATGTATGCCATGTTACTTTAATTATTATGAGATGTATGTTGAGCATGTTATTATGTGCTATGTTATGCATGAAAACTGTTAGAACTTGTTGAGCTGTCGAGCTCACTCTTGCAAATAATAAATTTTGCAAGTTAAGATTTCAAGGTAAGGATACGTGCTAAGTGAATTATAGAGATCCATATTCACGAAGATTACTTATGCTTTATGAGAAATGTATCTAATGTTTTGATTGTAACATGTTGTTGGATTATAAGTGGAGTTATCCAATGTGTATGGATAATAAATTGTAATGTAAGATTTTGTATAGTAACTTTGAGGAAGTGATTCATGTAATAGAGTTGAATCAAATTTTTGTAATGTAAAGGTTGCGATTCAGGGCAATAAAAAAGGATTATATACAAGTTTTAATTATTCCGCATTTTTAGTGATTTTAATATCGAATCATGATTTAAAGTTAGAATAAAGTTGTATTGTTAATGATCGAGAAGGGGAATTATATTGTACGAATTTTGGGGTCGTTACAACATAACTTTCGCCGAAACTTCGCTTCTCATTATTTTTACGTCCAACCAAATGGAATCAATCCATTGGTTACTCCTCCATGATTCTAACCATATAAAACATTTAAGTTTCGTGGTTTTACTTCATTAATTCATTTAACCATTTCATATGGGTTTAACTCATTTTTCCCTCATTTCTTAACCATTCCCTTTTGGTTTTACATGTTCTTGACTAGTAGTGGTTTTAAGGTCCACTAATATCAATCTCATCATCTCTACAATTCATGGTTTTCAATTTTCATTTCTCTATCACTTTGAGGATTGAAGAAAAATAAAACATAAGGTTTAACACTTATACCTTATAAGAGTTCTTGAGCCTGGGACTTTGTTCATGATCAAAGTCTTAAGCTAGCATCTCTTTCTCCTTGGTTGCATGTCCAAGCTCTCCTTCTTCTCTTCTCTTCTCTCTCCCAAATGGTTGGTTTTTCCAAACCCACAAATGAACTCTTAAGCTCTCTATTTATCGGCAAGGCAAGATCAAGGGCATAAGGGTCAATGAGCAAACCTCCTTAACCCCCTCACCCCCCACATGCCAACCTATGTCTCCCCATGTGCTGGCATGTGCTAGCACATGGCCACCATGTCACCCCATGTGCTCTCCATGTCTCCCATGTGCTATTATAGGTTATGGGATGTCCCATGGGTTTTACCCACCCGTTTACCCGCCGGTTCGACCCACAAGTTTAATTCTTAAATTTAATTCAAATTAAATCTATTTACTTCGTATAAAATTCATATTATACGTCGTATTAACTCTCGTATCCCCCTCATATTATACTCATATAATAACTCGTATTATACTCGTATACATTTTGTATAATAATCATTTATTATTATACTTAAACCATTTTATTCTTCACTTTCACTTTCCCTAACCCTTTGGGTTTTCAGTCCGCAAGCGAAAACTTCGCGAGCCATAAATAAAATATTATTACATATTTCATCTCGTCTAAAACTCCTATCATTACGTGTTTCTCGGAATTCCAATATAAATTCCTGAGCAGAAATGGATGAATAGTGATTTTCCTCCTTTTCTTCCCGAGAAATTTTTCTCGGCTAACTTAACTTTTCACGGTATATTACCGTCCAATCTTTCGACAGAATGTCATTCTGACATTTCGATCTCCAGAAAAGGCTTAGGGTCAAAACCCTAACTTCAAACCCTAACCTTTAGGGTTAAACCCTAACCCTTAGGGTTTTAACATGAATAGTGCCTATTTCGTCTTTTTCTCAAAAATATTTTTATTCCCGAAAATCTTTTATTTTCGTCTTGAAAATTCTTACTCATTTATTCTAGCTCGTAGCCAGAATCCTCCCCATTTTTAATCATCCTATGTCATAGAATGATTAATAAACATTATCACAGAATATAATCAATAAAATTCCTTTTATTAATCATAATTCTTTAAATCTTAATTTTTGAACAATTCGATTTTTCGGATTGTCACATTTTTCCCTCCTTATAAAAATTTCGTCCTCGGAATTTCACAAACCACATCCATACCCTGATGTTTAATCCTTACAACCCTTCAACGAAGAGTAAATCTTACTTCTTCCCATTATGTTGAAAAACTCAACATCTTCTTTCAAGTAGGTATTTACCCATCAACATCCTTCCCCCAAGGATCCTTATATGTTATAATCGTCGGATGATGAACATCCTGACAATTATACTTCAAATTTCTCGGGATATCACATTCACCCCTTCTTCAAAAAATTTCGTCCTCGAAATTGTTAACATATCCTCTTCTCAACTTCTCATCACAGAAGTCATCATTCTATGCCCATTCAAGAGCATGTCATAACAGAACATCCTGGCACTAAGGCCGTATGCTCGAAATTGTTAACATAACATTTCCCTCAACTTCTCTTTACAGAAGTTATCATCCATTGCCCATTCAAGAATATTTCATTCATAAGGGAACATCCCGGCACCAAGGTCGTATGCTCGCAATTGTTAACCTATCCTTCTTCTCAACTTCTTTTCCCCGAAGTTCTCATCTTCCCTTCATTCAAGAATCCCCACAACTTCAAATTAATTATGGAGTTGAACGAAGGACTAGGAATATAAAGATTCTTTTAAAACTTTTCATAAGTTGTTGAGGGGTCATAAAGACCATGAACTCTTTGAATTTGATTTATCGGTATTTACCAAAAACCAATTCCTCTGTCGGCTTGTTTACAATCACAAAGAAAGTAAACTACCTCTTTGTCGGTATGTTTACAATCATAAAGAAAGTAAACTACCTCTTCTGGTACGTTAGGTGATCAACCTATTATACAACCTCATTTAGAGGTATGTTCTCCTCAAACTTATGTATTCAGATTTCACACCAAAATAATTTGGTTTGGCATAGCTTTTTAAAGAAAGCTCGATTTTTTTTTAAACATGACATACCATTTGTCTGGCCAAATCAAATAGCTCAGACCATCCAATAAACTGGATATCAACTTGAACCATTCGTCTAGTCAAATCAATTGACATCGACTACTTCTTTAAATTATTTCATCATAAACCAAAATGTTTAATGACGTTATGATACCGTACTACTTTCAAGTACGTTGAGGACTTCGTCATTTTATGACTTCGTCATACTACATACCGTCATACACTTCAAGGTATGCTCAGATGTAATATTAACTTCGTCTTTTTACCATCTATGCATCAATTGCACTGATGATATAAATATCATTTTGATATTTCAAATCAAACTCTGTCTAGCCAGAACAATTAGCATAGACATACAAAGAATAGTTCTTTTCAAAATCCATTGGTTTCTAAAAGTTGAAACCAATATTTTCTTTCCAAAAACCTCCACATCAGCACGATGTCAATAACTTTAAAATCTAGCATAGCTAGAAGACTTGGAATTTTTCTACTTCCTTCCGCTTCCTTCATTGTCATCCTTGCGACAATATTAACCTCTTCTAGCACCTTAAGTGTTATCTATACCGAAAATTACTCATTTTCAGTTTAAACTTTCTATACCTCAGTATAGTTCATCAAACTTGCCACACTTTATGTGTTCAAGAACTTTCCACAACCATATATTTTTAAGAACTTATCTTCGCAATATATAATCCAAGAACAAATCAAGGACTGTCCATATGCTCAAGGCTCAGAAACATAACATATAACTATGAGTTACAAACTTTTCAAAAGTATGAGCTTCAAGAACTCGCACCTAACTTAATACATTCTACTATCCAATATATACATGAGAAAAGAATCACCTTCTCGTCATATACATATTGATAGCGCGACATCACTATTCCAATGATTATCACTGTAATAGACGGAGTGGTTGTTACACCAAAGCATAAACCTTCGCCCATAACAAAAGTTCATACAACTCAGCAATCACATGAGTCTTCAATTGAAATTTAAAAACTTCTAATATTCTCTTGACTTAATACGAATTTTCTTTAATTCGTATACCTTACAACTCTTCTGAGTTCTTCTTCCCGTACTTTTCATAGTACTATTTCATTATAGCCTCAAGCTATAATTCATTCATCATTTAACAGGAAACCTATTACTACGATTTAATATGATCACGTCGTGATCTTCTTCCTTAATCGTTTAACTCAATAATTTTTTTCCCCTTCTTTCTCAGGTTATAGTCTTAGGTACTCATATCTAAGGTTTATAACCTATCAGCTCTGATACCAACCTGTGACGCCCCAAAATTTGGCCTATTTTTTTCACACCGAATCTCGTGCGTTACGAGTACTTCTCATTCCATACATACATCATTAAATCCTAAAGATTAATGATATATCATTTCATTCCCAGGTTCTGTTACCTCAAAACGTTCATTCATTAAGAATAATGATAATTACATTATTCTTATCACATTACATCTGTGACTTAACTAGTCACCATATCTACAGAATAGTTCAACCTAACTATTCTCCAAGTCTTGGCTTGTTCTTTACGCTTGTTCGTAACATGAACAATACTTCATCTTGTGAAGCTAATGGTATTTGCAACCAAAGCATCCCATCATCGCAGGGCATCGATCATCTTGATCTTCATCAGGTCCTTTAATATATACTACCGTCGTTCGCTGAAAATATTTTTATTTAAAGCAAGTGTGAGCATTCAATTGTTCCGTAAGTCATAGTAGTTGAAAATTAATCAACTCAAGAATTAAAGTTCTTTTAAGACTTCAATAACCGAACAATGGTTATAAAGCAGCTCGAATAATAGGAATACATTCCGATTCCTATCATTTTAACACATACATCACATATACTTTGTCATACTTTCATCCTTCTACTTCTTTCATACACACTCTGTCTGGCTAGAATCAATAGCACAGACTTAACAAGAACGGTTCATGAATAAACCGAACTCTTTCATACTTAACAGTTCAATCATAGAACAGTTCATTTCACTTAAACACTGAAGTATTAACATTGTGGCACAAGGCCTCATATATATTATCATCTTGTACAAATATCGCACATTTGCACATACAAAATTTCTTCCTAATGTTCAACATCTGAGGAAGTTAAGAAACTAACATTCATATGAAAATGAATGAAGTTAGGAACTTGCATCAAGTAGAACTTGAGCAAGATTAGAAACTTGCCTTCCGCACAGCTATCGCTTAGGGTTTACGCTGAGCTGCTCATCGAAATTCCTATGTATCACATAAGGAATAACAAATACCAATTAGTCAAATACTTGACTTATGAATTGGTTTAACTTCACTTTACTTCTCTTTACTTCCTATGGTTCGCGTTCTTGTAAATTAAAGTGTACACGACCAACTTTCAATTCTTCCATCCTTTCACTACATTCCATATCACGTCCCGTCCATACAACTCGGAACGTTCATTCAAGTTATTACCATTAACTTGGCTCTTTAACGTTATACGTTATTCTTCATTCTCTGATTACCGTTTGTTACAGCTTATCATCATTCACATGCCAACATTAATTAACGTCTAAGTCATACAACTAATGTATACTTAGAACATTCCCTCAACGCCGATACGATTCACGAGAAACTTTCACGTATCATACGTTCACATTACTCGTCCCTTTCATTTATTCAACCTTTACTAAAGGTTTCAATCACTTGTTTAAGTGTTACATTCAGTGAATTATATGTTCACTATCTTTCGTGGGTCATCAACTGACTCTTGTCGATCGTCGTTAGACCTCACGACAAGCGAAACTATAACCGGTTTGCTAGGTCGCACATATTTCCACCGGATTCCCGTTATCGGACTCCGTATAGAAATTAAGTAAGTTTTAACCTCATTTCTTTACATTCTCGCATGTTATAACCCGAACTCTCATCAATTATCACTAAGTATGATGATCGACGAGATCTTAACTTGTTCTTTAACTTGAACTTAGTTTACGGTTTGAGTTTCCAAATCTCAAGTTTGTTTACGTTTGATTAACGTTTACTTCTTATAAACCCCTGGTTGAACATGTCTTTTAAAGGGTATATATTCATCAATTACTAAACCCTTAGTTGATATAGAAAAGGTTAAGTAATTATTAAATTTGGTCAACATTTTTCCATGGCTGGCGCTGTCAGCACCAGCTTTCCCTTACAAGCGGCGTGTCCCGCGCTCCCTATGCAGGGATCCTGCCCCGGACTGGCTCGGCGACGCCAGTTGAAGCCTTCTGAGCGGTGCGGCCCGCGCCGGCCTTGTTTCTCAGAAAATTTTTCTAAGTTATAAAAATTTCTGAGATTCCCGAGTCTGTAACGTGATAAATATAACTCGGAATTGGCTCGTTCTAGAGCCAATTATTCACATATCATACGTTCTACAATTCCATCAAGTCAGAATTCATTTCTGAATCCGTTGACGGAAAATTGACCGTTTCGTCCAATTTTTACGTTTTCGTCGAACGTTCGTGGACGTTCGACGCTCGTTTCTTCATTTTAACTACGAATTCATTCATTCTTGCTCTCGCATGTCTTGTTTACTTAATTATATGTGACTCCATCGAAAACCAATATTTTTGAATCAAACGGCAACTTTGACTTTCATTCCGAAAAAATTTACGATTCGACGATTAACATCTAATCACATAACTTTCGTCGAAACTTCGTTTTTCATTATTTTTACGTCCAACCAAATGGAATCAATCCATTGGTTACTCCTCTATGATTCAAACCATATAAAACATTTAAGTTTCATGGTTTTACTTCATTAATCCATTTAACCATTTCATATGGTTTAACTCATTTTTCCCTCATTTCTTAACCATTCCCTTTTGGTTTTACATGTTATTGACTATTAGTGGTTTTAAGGTCCACTAATATTAATCTCATCATCTCTATAATTCATGGTTTTCAATTTTCATTTCTCTATCAATTGAAGAAAAATAAAACTTAAGGTTTAACACTTATACCTTATAAGTGTTCTTGAGCTTGTGACTTTGTTCATGATCAAAGTCTTAGGCTAGCATCTCTTTCTTCTTGGTTGCATGTCCAAGCTCTCCTTCTTTCTTTCTCTTCTCTCTCCCAAATGGTTGGTTTTTCCAAACCCACAAATGAGCTCTTAAGCTCTCTATTTATAGGCAAGGCAAGATCAAGGGCATAAGGGTCAATGAGCAAACCTCCTTAACCCCTCACCCCCCCCCACATGCCAAACTGTGATGCCCCCAAATCTGGGTCCTTTAACCTCGGATTCGATGCATTACGGTACTTCATCTTCATACACATTCTATCATCTACTGCGGAACATATAAACATATATTATTTATTTCACATGATTCTATAATATTTTCCCAGGTTTATTAACCTTAACTGAATACATACCTTTATCAATCAAAAAGGTTTACATAAGATAACTAAATAGTTATTCGTGCATAACAATATTATACTATTGTACTTTGCTCTTGACTGTGCCCTTCTTCAAGCCTTCGTCTTAATCTGAAATTGGTTATCATGATATAGCAAGGGTGAGTAACACGTTTGCCCAGTAAGTTTAAGTTCAAATGAAGATATATCATGATTAAAAAGAATAGTAAGCTGACAAACTTTCAACAATATGATAGTTGTGAAAGAATATAAATCAATTTTTCATAACTGAATGACCGAGTCAATAATGATGAATGGCCAACAATGAATATGAACAAATTCAACTGAACCGTATAGTAATGAAGGTGATCAACCTTTCATACCTGATAAACATACGCAACGTGCACTAAGTCTTCAAAATGAATTTGAGTTAACAAATTTTAAACATGCTTGATCTTGCTGACCCAACTAGCATAGATCCATCTCATAAGCAGTTCATGAATAAAAGAACTTTAATCCATTCGCAGTTCAATAATTGTCACTTCACAGTATTTTATATTATTGTTGTTTCAATAATTATTAGTTCACAGTATTTTCCATTATCAGATCAATAATTTATATTATTTGAATAATATTATTAGATAGCATTATTGGCAATGTCTAAGGAAGTTCTGTCTAGGAGGGGTTATTTAATTGTGCGCCAGTAAGGAAAAATCCTTATCGGAAGGCCCCCTCTTTTTTGGGAACGACCTAGTTGTCAATATTGTAGTTCTGTAATATTATTTGTGAATAATTAATTATTGATTTATATGATAAGAAAATATTTATTTTATGTGGATATTAATGAAGGAATTAGTGCTGATGTGTTTTATCAGTATTTTGTTGAAATGGAGGTGTAAAATCATCCGTATGTGGATTTCAGATATTTTCTGTTTGAAATTTGGAAAAACTTTCTTTTACAAAGTTGTAGAGAATTAAATTTCCTATGCCATGGACATAAGATTCGTATTTTTCTGATAAAAGGGCTATTTATTATGAATTATTGAAGTTTCGGAATAATTAATTTTTGGGGTTATAAATATTTTTTTCACAAAAAATGTTTTTAATATGGGTGGGACCCACTTATTTGTGATGATGAGAGTGATGTGGTGTGCGTAGAAATTTTTTTTAAAAATATTATTATTTTATTAAATTTTCTGTTTTGGCGTTCTAAGCATTTTCCTATAAATAGGGTGCTTAGGTTAGAATTGAAAATCACACCAGAATCAGGAGTTTTTTTCACTATAATATCGAGCGTATTTTTGTAAGTATTTCGATACTTTGAGTGTTGCTATTCAGTGCAAGTTTCCTTCAGTATTATATCCGATATTTCAACCAGAAGTACTATTCTTTTGAGGTAAGGGATATTATTTTTTTCTCATAAATGATGTTATTGCTTTCAATATCATTTTACCGAAATATTGGTATGAATTTTATTATGAAATTTTTACCTTTTTCGTCAGAGTTACTATTCACGTATACGGCACTATTTACGAATATAGTACTATTCACGAGTATTATTCACAAAGTATGATTTTTCATATGAAAATTTCTACCTTTTTATGTCGGAATTACTATTCACATATACGGCACCATTCACGTATACGACACTATTCACGACTACGACACTATTCACCGAAAAATGAAATTTTCTTTTAATTGTCGAAGTTGTTTGTTAAGGTTTGTACCTTTGATTGGATCCAAGTTTTTGAACTTCATTCTTGAATTTTGCTCCACAAAGGATTATTATGGAGTATTTTTAAACTTGGATAAACTGATTTACGAATCCTTAATCTTTGTCCTTTATCTCACTGGATTCATTTTTTAAAATATTTTTCATCATCTTCAGTCCTAAATGGTGATAAAAATAAATATCTTTGGCCTGTAGTGCAAAGATGGATGATTATTTGACGAATATCTTTGGCCTGTAGTGCAAAGATGAATGATTACCTGATGAATATCTATGACCCGTAGTGCAAAGATGGACAGGTGTTGAGATGAACATGACCAACTGGTGATACAAATGAATATCTTTGGCCTGTAGTGCAAAGATGAATATTTGATTCAAGATATATATTGATTGATGTTACAGAGATAAAATATTGATTATGGACTTTCAAATCATAGAAGATAGTAGACATTATTTTCTACTTAACTCTTCTGATGCATTATTATTTCCACTGCAGTTGTTGATCTAAAACTTGTTGTCCATAATATTTTATCTGATTTATTGAAGACTAACGATAAATTATTCTTTATTATCTTAGTCATAATATTGTTTACTGGGCTAGTTCAGCTCACCCTTTTCATATATTATCTTATTCAGAAAAGGAGAATGTCGCAGGGACTAGTCGGGGGACAGAATATAGTCTTAGTTAGAGAAGTAGTAGTCCTCACTATTTTTATAAAATAATGTGATAATAATTGTAATGATGACTTAGTTTGAATGTTTATATTTTTTACATATTTGTATTGACACTCACAGTTGTGTGGTCGTATTTTGCACGACCGTGTGATATAAAAGTTGTATTTGGATTCTGTACCATGTATTTGGCGACCCAGAATGGGTTGGTTGGATTGGGCATATTCTGGGGGCGTCACAGTTGGTATCAGAGCTTAGGAATATGATCTTTGGTGGAGATCGGGAAATAAAACCAGGAGGGGGGAGACGAGTAAATCCTTCGCTAGTGTGTCCTACCTAAGCTTACTTGGTATTTAATTGGTCAGTCGGAGCATAGGTAGAAGACCCCAAATTTTATAAATAAAGATTTAATTTTTTTTATATATTATTTTAAACAGTAAGGTGTTGTCTTTATAAATGTGGTAAGTTATGGGAAAAATGTGCAAAATTTTCAAAGTTAACAAGTGGTAATAAAATATTCATTGTTGTCGGGGAATATTCGTTTGGTCGTGGAATATTCTTTTTGTCGGGGAATATTCGTACGACGGCACAGCCATTTATGAATCCCACAACAGAATAACTGTCGGATGAAGAAAACGACAAGAATGAGTTTTCTAAAAATAACGACGTAGTTGTTACCGTTAAAACTGTTGAAATACCCGGTGGTTAAAGTACAGTAATACGCGGTGTTGCACAGTAGTACACGGTATTGCACAGTAATTCTAATTATTGATTCTTACGTAAGAAGTCAGCACTCAATAATTGTTACAGTAATAACTGTTCAATATTTTATATTAGTGATTCAATAATTGCTACATTGATAATTGCATAATATTTTATTGATTCAATAATTGTCATTGCACAGTATTTCAAATTATCAAATCAATAATTCATATTATTTGAATAATATTATTAGATAGCATTATTGACAATATCTAAGGAAGTTCTGTCGAGGAAAGGGGTTAGGTTAATCTAATTGCGCACCAGTAAGGAGAAATTCTTATCGGAAAGCCTCCTCTTTCTTGGGAACGACCTGATTGTCAATATTGTAGTTTTGTAATATTATTTGTGAATAGATAATTATTGATTTATATGATAATGAAATATTTATTTTTGCGAATATAAAAGAAGGAATTAGTGCTGAGGTATTTATGTCAGTATTTGGTTGTTAATATTGTAAGTTATAATATTAATGCTGAAAAAAAATGTTATTAAAAATGTATTTTGTGAAGTCAAGTGTATTTTATTGCATAGTGACTGCATAGTCAAATCAAAAAATCAGACGAATTCTTAGTCTGTGAATGTTACTGTTGGTCCGTGATTTTTATTTTCAAATAGTACCCTTCCATTTTCCTATAAATAGGATGCTTTATTTATAAATGAAAATCACACCAGAATCAGAGAATTCTTCTTCTATAATATTGAGCGTATTTCTTTTGAGTTTAAGGAAGCTTTGAGTGTAGAAAACAGTATAAGTTTTCTTCAAGAATATCCCCGTCATACCAGTCAGAAATACTCTTCTTTTAAGGTAAAGGATATTATATTTTTTTTTGTAAGGGATATTATTTTTTCTCGTAAATGATGTTACTTTCTTTCAATATTCATAAAGAATTTTTTTTTTTTCATATTCCATATTATGAAAGCGATAATATTTCATTTCATATACCCAAATTAAAACTTACTACGGTAAGTATTGCTTCTATAATTCCTGAAATAATCAGAAATTCTTCGAATTTTGCGTTTCATCTAATATTATTTCATTGGAATGTTGGTATGAATTTTATTATGAAATTTTTACCTTTTCATGTCGGGGTTACTATTCACGTATACGGTACTATTCACATATACGGCACTATTCGCGTATACGGCACTATTCACGTATACGGCACTATTCACGAAAAAAAAAAAAATTTCTTCTATTTGTCCAAGTTAGCTATTATGGGTCCTATCTTTGATTGGATCTAAGTTTTGATCTTTATTCTTGAATTTTGCTCCACAAAGTATCATTATGGAGTATTCTTAAACTTGGATAAACTAAATTACGAATCCCTAATCTTTATCCTTTATCTCACTAGATTCGTTATTTATATTATTTTTCATCATCCTCAGTCCTAAATGGTGATATAACTGAATATTTTTGGCCTGTAGAGCAAAGATGAATGATTACTAGATGAATATCTTTGGCCCGTAGTGCAAATATGGACAGGTGTTGAGATGAACATGACCAACTGGTGATACAAATGAATATCTTTGGCCCGTATTGTAAAGATGAATATTTGATTTGAGATGTATATTGATTGATGTTACAGGGATAAAATATTGATGATGGACTTTTAAATCATAGAAGATAGTAGACTTCATTCTCTACTTAATTCTTCTAATGAATTGTTATTTTTGCTGCGAATATTGATCTAAAACTTGTTGTCCATAATATTTTATCTGATTTATTGAAGGCTAACGATAATTTGTTTTTCATTATCTTAGTCATAATATTCTTTACTGGGCTAGTTGAGCTCACCCTTTTCATCTATTGTCCTCTTCAGAGAATGAGAACGTTGCGGGAACTAGTCGGGAAACAGTGTAATGGTCAGACTAGAGCAGTAGTAGTCCTCACTATTTTTGTAAAATAGTGTAATAATAATTATTGAGGACTGAATTTGAATGTTTATATTTCGTGTTATATACGATTTGTATTGAAACTCATAGTTGTATGGTCGTATTTCTCACGACCTTTTGTTGTAAAAGATTTGTATTCAAAATTCTATACCATGTATTTGGCGACTCAGAATGGGTTGGTATTGAACCTATTTTGGGGGTGTCACAATAGGGTTAATATGTGATATGTTAATTTATTTAATTAACCCTTGTTTTATAGCAGTATTTGAGAATGGCATCAGAAAATTTAAGCAATGGAGCATTTAAGACCATTGAGGCACCGCTAATCGTAGTCTTACTTTTAGCGGTAGTTATCTATGTAGTGATTGAAGAATTAATAGTTGCACCCAAGCTAGTCGCAGAAGTAGCAGCTGAGAGTGAGGAAGAAGAGGAACCTGAGGAAGATTTATTAGGAGAATTTTATTATCGGAATGTAGAACTGCAAAATCGTATTCATGAGTTTGAAGAGCAGGGTGAAGAATGGAAGGCGGTCGTGGAACAAAGGGATACATCAATTCAAGATTTTGCTAATCTCTATGCAAGGTTTGAACAGAAGCTCTCTCTGGTAGAGCATATGATATTAGAGTTGGAAGCTGAGAATGCAATTGTTGAAATTTTGATGAAAGAAGAAACAACTGAATGAATGAAAATGGAGGATGCATGGGTAAAAGCCGCACGATGCGTTGATATTTTAGAAAGAGACGTCCGATCCAAGAAGGCCAAAATAGAAGATATGAATTTATTTTTTGGACCGCAATTGGGAGAATCCAACATCGAGTTTGGAATTACCCTGCGCAGAGCGGTCAACCCCAATTCGATATGGATCGAAGAGTAATGATTCAAATCATGAATCAGGAGTGCGACGAAACAGTTGAGGGTGGGACGTGCTTTCTAGCAAAGTCAAGTCAAGCTAGGATGGTGACTCCAAAGACTGTTCCAGATAAGTCAAAGTCAGCGGTTCAAGGGAGAGCGTTTGTCGTGACTTCCCAAAATACGAGGAACCCGAACGAGGTTATCACGGGTTAGTTAATCATAAATTCTTGCGAAGTCTATAACTTATTAGATACCGGTTCTACCCATTTTGTTATTTTACCTACTTGTGCTCAACGTTTGAACTTGACTTCTGATAAACTAGACTTTGACTTATATGTTGAAACTCCGTTAGGAGAAACCTTCGTTACATCCACAGTTTTTAAATCTTGCTTGATTCAAATTGGTACCCTCACCTTACCTGTTAATCTTATGTCTTTCGGATTGACCAATGTCCATGCTGCGTTCATGGACATGATGACCTGAATATTTGAGAAATATTTGAATCATTTTGTGGTTGTCATTATTGATGACATCCTAATATACTCCAAAAGCCTCAAATATTTTTCACCCAAAACGAACTCAACATGCGACAACGACGTTGACTCGAGTTGTTGAAAGATTACGAAAATACTATTCAATACCATCCTGGAAAAGCGAACGTGGTAGCTGACACATTGAGTAGAAGATCGTATGCGGGAACGAGTGCGATGCTGTCAACACAAAGGCCTATTTTATATGACGTACAAAGGATGGAGATAGAGTTAAAGACTCTAGAGACCCACATGATGATGTCAAATATACGCGTAGAACCAGCTTTAATTGATAAAGTTAAAGGTACTCAAGCTACAGACCCGGAGCTGACGAATATGAAGAAGAAGGTGTAAGAAAATGCTATTCTAAAAGCAAGAATCAATGCAGATGGAATACTTCGAGCCAAATCCAAACTTTGTGTTCTTAACGACTCTGATTTGAAGTATAGAATCATGATGGAAGCACACAACACACCATTCGCAATCCATTTTGAAAGTACCAAAATGTATCTGGATCTTCGACATACATTTTGGTGGAGCAACATGAAAAAAGAGATCGCGGATTTTATCTCGAGGTGTTTAACGTTTAAACGTGTCAAGGCGAAGCATCATGAGCTATAAGGTGTGAAGAGCCCCGAGCCTCTCGCTGGTGACTTCTTATGTGGGATGCACCAAAGCCAGACTTTTCGTAGGGGATGCCATTTTTCTACGGTGGCAAGCTGATAGGTACCATTGTGAGGTACTATGGTTGAAGCACCATGAAAGTCACAGTTGGAATCGAAGAAATAACTTGGGAGTTAAAATCAAAAATAAAAACGAGGTATCCTCACCTTTTCGACATACTAGGTACATACGTCAATTTCGAGGACGAAATTTCATAAGGAGGGGAAGTTGTATGACCTCAACTTTTTATGAATAAAATTGAATTTCCTCTATATATTATTTTGAATAGTAAGGGGTTGATTTGATTAATGTGGTAAGTTATGGGTAAAATACGCAAATATTTTAAATAAGCAAGTGGTTATAATATATTCATTGTTGCCGGGAAATATTCGTTTGGTCGTGGAATATTCTTGTTGTCGGGAAATATTCGTACGATGGCGCAGCCATTTGTGGGCCCCATAACGGAAAACTATCGGATGAAGAAAACGACAAGAATAAATTTTCTATAAATAACAGCGTAATGGTTACCGTTAACACTGTTGAAATATCCGGTGGTTAAAAATAAAGTAATACGCGTCGTTGTACAAGAGCACACGGTATTGCACAGTATTTTATATTATTGTTGTTTCAATAATTGTCACTGCACAGTATTTTCCATTATCAGATAAATAATTTATATTATTTGAATAATATTATTAAATAACATTATTGACAATGCCTAAGAAAGTTCTGTCTAGGATTGCGCGCCAGTAAGGAAAAATCCTTATCGGAAGGGCTTTTATGGGAACGACCTGGTTGTCAATATTGTAGTTCTGTAATATTATTTGTGAATAATTAATTATTAATTCATATGATAAGAACATATTTATTTTATGTGGATATTAATGAAGAAATTAGTGCTGATGTGTTTTATTAGTATTTTGTTGGAATAGAGGTGTGCAAAATCATCCGTATGTGAATTTCAGACATTTTTTGTTTGAAATTTAGAAAAACTTTCTTCTACAAAGTTGTAGAGAATTAAATTTCCTATGGAATGGACATAAGATTCGTATTTTTCTAATAAAAGGGCTATTTATTATGAATTATTGAAGTTCCGAAATAATTGATTTTTGGGGTTATAAATATTTTTTTCACAAAAAAACATTTTTCATATGGGTGGCACCCACTTGTGTGTGCTGATGAGATTGATGTGGTGTGCGTAGGAAATTTTTTTTAAAATATTATTATTTTATTAAATTTTCTGCTTTGGCGTTCTTAACATTTTCCTATAAATAGGGTGCTTAGGTTAGAATTGAAAATCACACCAGAATCAGAAGTTTCTTTCTCTATAATGTCGAGCGTATTTTTGTGAGTATTTCGATACTTTGAGTGTTGCTATTCAGTGCAAGTTTCCTTCAGTATTATCACCAATATTCCAACTAGAAGTACTATTCTTTTGAGGTAAGGGATGTTATTTTTTTCTTGTAAATGATGTTATTGCTTTTAGTATCATTTTACCAAAATATTGGTATGAATTTTATTATGAAATTTTTACCTTTTCCGTCGGGGTTACTATTCACGTATACGGCAATATTCACGAATACAGTACTATTCACGAGTACTATTCACAAAGTATGATTTTTCTTAATAAAATTTCTACCTTTTCATGTCGGGATTACTATTCATGTATACGGCACTATTCACGTATACGACACTATTCACGACTACGACACTATTCACGGAAAAATGAAATTTTCTTTTAATTGTCCAAGTTGTCTGTTAAGGTTCCTATCTTTGATTGGATCCAAGTTTTGAACTTCATTCTTGAATTTTGCTCCACAAATGATTATTATGGAGTATTTTTAAACTTGGATAAACTGATTTACGAATCCTTAATCTTTGTCCTTTATCTCACTGGATTCATTTTTTAAAATATTTTTCATCATCTTCAGTCCTAAATGGTGATAAAAATAAATATCTTTGGCCTGTAGTGCAAAGATGGATGATTATTTGACGAATATCTTTGGCCTGTAGTGCAAAGATGAATGATTACCTGATGAATATCTATGACCCGTAGTGCAAAGATGGACAGGTGTTGAGATGAACATGACCAACTGGTGATACAAATGAATATCTTTGGCCTGTAGTGCAAAGATGAATATTTGATTCAAGATATATATTGATTGATGTTACAGAGATAAAATATTGATTATGGACTTTCAAATCATAGAAGATAGTAGACATTATTTCCTACTTAACTCTTCTGATGCATTATTATTTCCACTGCAGTTGTTGATCTAAAACTTGTTGTCCATAATATTTTATCTGATTTATTGAAGACTAACGATAAATTATTCTTTATTATCTTAGTCATAATATTGTTTACTGGGCTAGTTCAGCTCACCCTTTTCATATATTATCCTATTCAGAAAAGGAGAATGTCGCAGGGACTAGTCGGGGGACAGAATATAGTCTTAGTTAGAGAAGTAGTAGTCCTCACTATTTTTATAAAATAATGTGATAATAATTGTAATGATGACTTAGTTTGAATGTTTATATTTTTTACATATTTGTATTGACACTCACAGTTGTGTGGTCGTATTTTGCACGACCGTGTGATATAAAAGTTGTATTTGGATTCTGTACCATGTATTTGGCGACCCAGAATGGGTTGGTTGGATTGGGCATATTCTGGGGGCGTCACAGTTGGTATCAGAGCTTAGGAATATGATCTTTGGTGGAGATCGGGAAATAGAACCAGGAGGGGGGAGACGAGTAAATCCTTCGCTAGTGTGTCCTACCTAAGCTTACTTGGTATTTAATTGGTCAGTCGGATCATAGGGTTAATATGTGATATGTTAATTTGTTTAATTAACCCTTGTTTTATGGCAGTATTTGAGAATGACATCGGAAAATTTAAGCAATGGAGCATTTAAGACCATTGACGCACCGCTACTCGTAGTCTTACTTTTAGCGGTAGTTATCTATGTAGTGATTGAATATTTAATAGTTGCACCCAAGCTAGTCGCAGATGTAGCAGCTGAGAGTGAGGAAGAAGAGGAACCTGAGGAAGATTTATTAGGAGAATTTTATGATCAGAATGTAGAACTGTAAAATCGTATTCATGAGTTAGAATAGCAGGGTGAAGAACGGCAGGCGACCGTAGAACAAAGGGATACAACAATTCAAGATTTTGCTACTCTATATGAGAGGCTTGAACAAAAGCTCTCTGGCAGAGCATATGATATTTGAGTTGGAAGCTGAGAATGCAATTGTCGAAATTCTGATGAAAGAATAAACAATTGAACAAATAAAAATGGAGGATGTATGGGTAAAAGCCGCACGATACGTTGATATTTTAGAAAGAGACGTCCAATCCAAGAAGACCAAAATAGACGATATGAATCTTACTTAAGTACTCTTTAATTATTATTTAATATTAATTAAATAATAATTGATTAACTCAAATTATTATTTAATCTTAATTAAATAATAAATAGTTATTTTATTAACACTAACTCATTTTAATTATTACTTAACATCATTTAAATAATAATTAAATACTTCCTCCGTCCCAAAATAATTGCTCAATTTTGACTTTTTTAGTCAAATTGACTATTTTTAAAATTAATAATTAAGCATGTATAAATATATTTTTAACATTATAAAAATTGGTATTAGTAATAAATTGTATATATTTTTTTTTGTTATAACCTCTTCACCTATATTTTGGCAAAAATGGTACAAAAAATAGTTTTAAAAAATAGTCAATTTGACTAAAAAAAGTTAAAACTGAGAAATTATTTTGGGACGGAGGGAGTAATTAATTACATTTCACTTTATATGTAATTAACTTACTAGCTCATTAGTGGCTTTAAAGTTATTTATTATAATAACTCACTTTCATTTCACTTCATATTGTTTTTCTAATTTTTGCCCAAAATTTCATATTTGGGGTCCTTTATGGAAACGCTTGTAGAACAAAGTCTACAACTCGGATTTAGGTTCCGTTTGAGGCGTTAGATTCGTATCTTCTTGAACTCCAATTTTCATTTATCAAACATCAAATTATGCTTTGTTTAGGTCTCAAAAATCAGTGTTAAAGTGACTGATCAACAAGGACGTTTACAACAGTTGGTTCGTTTTTCAGATTTGGGTCCTTTACGGAAACGCTTATATCTCGAGAACTACATCTCGGATTTAGTTCCATTTGATATCGTTGGATTTGTTATTCCCGAACTATATTTTCCATATATCAAACACCAAATTTGAGTTTGTTTTGGTTACTGAAAATAGTCCAAATGTGACTGATCAGTAGCATATTTACAACAGTTGGGTAGTTTGGGATTTAAATCACAACTTGCTCATTTTTGAACATATTTGAGTGATTCCAAAGGGGTTTAGCCCTTAACTCATGTATCTAGCATACCAAGAAATAAAAACTCAAATATCACTTATAGAGTTTAACATGCACATGTTATAGCACACTAGTTAAATAAAAATTTCTTCAAAAATCCATCTAACTTCCTTTTTCCAAATCTCATCACATGAACTCATATAAATCCACAAGTCTCATTTTTTAAACTCAAGATCTGACACTCTAATCATGATATTAATCATATTCAACATGTATCACAAGAATCTAACATAAAGTTACGTAGTGCATGCATGCATGAGCTTTTCTCTATCCATTTCGTACAAATCTCTCTTTTGATCTAACTTTCAACTTCAAAAATATTTTGATCCCCATATAACATATTTATACACATATAGATGAAGAGTTTTTAAAGATCAAACTTAAAGCTCTTTTGTTTCATCAAAATCCAACAAATAAGTAATCTAAACTTTGAAAATGTGAAGAATCATTACCTAGTTCTTTTTGCTATCTTTCTTTTTCTTCCAAAGTAGCTTAGATACTTAGCATGCATGAAGATCAAGGACCTCTTCTTCCTCCTTGAAGCGGCCGAATATCCCTCTCTCTCTCTATATATATTTTTTTCTCTAGCTAAGGAGCTTAGAAATGTAAGAATTCAAATGAAGTGAGTGGAGTAAATATAATTAGAAGTGTAAGTATTCTCTTCCACTAATTCTCTTTCTTAATCATTCACTTGGTTGCTTGTATAATTAAGCATAAGTGTTGGACATGCTAAGAGAGTGACACATGGCTTGGGTGATAGATTCAAAAGATTATAACCAAGATTTTGAACAAGCTTAACAAAGTTGCACATTTCTCCCCATTTTGCCCCTTAGTGGCCGAATTTTTGGGCTCTTTCTCCCCATTTGGTTTAATTATTAATGCCCATTTTACTTAATCAAATGTCCCAAAAAGTCCTACACTTGTTGGGCTTAGTTTGGGTTACTCACTTAACCTTTTGGGCTTCCAAATTAATTATATTTTGCTTACTAGTTAAAATGAACTTGGGCTTCCACCAATACTTAAATTGGGCCATCATAATACTTGTCCCATACATGATATATTAAGCTAGTTTAATAACTTAATTGCCCTTAATCACTTTATTTATAAGTCTCATGCTTAATTAAACTAATGGGCTTGTTTAAACTATTTATTCTCCTTAGTCCATGAAGTAAATTATCATTTGGACTCTTATACATTATTATTAATATAAACACATTCTCATATATTAATAATATCAATTAACTTACATAACCCAATTAAACTTTTCTCCATAGAAGTCAATTGTTGACTTTGACCAAAAAGTCAACCCTTACAAATTTTGTGTTTATTGTCCTTTCTGACTAAACTTGACGTTCCGGATGTAACCGAGCAGTCCATGCTTCAAAATTCTATCTCTAACTTAAATTTTGGGTTTTAACTTACTCTATTTTTATTGCTAAGCATATTAGCTAATAGCTCCATGCTTATTCATCTTCTTATTTGCCAGTCAAGGTCTACGTTCAAGCTATGCTAATTACTAACATAGTTTTATCTGGATTCTCATATCCTTAACTTAATTCATCATTCCTCTTGCTAAAATATATAGCACCTTACTAAGTATATGTATATATTTTTCTATACATATACTCATCTTCGTTTAACCTCATAGTATCTCTTCATGGAAAATTTTATTCCCTTAATAAATGTTCACGTATATCATTATCACATTTCTAACACTATTCAATTCTCATTGAATTTATTGGTATCCCAATACCTTATTCTTAACATTCTTTCAAATACATATAACTCATTTCTAGGGCTTGGAATTTTGTAACCCATATTTTCTTTATTCTCATTCAAATAGTAAACCATATAGGTTTTATCTAAAAATTTTAAATAAATTCTCAAATTCTCATCTAGGTTTTAGTCTTTAACCTTTATTCTAATCATTCCAAATTAAATAAATTTTTGGATTATCACATTCACCCATTCTTCTAAGAATTTTGTCCTCCAAATTATAGTATACTAATCACTACTCATTCTATTTATCAAAACTAGGTTATTTATTTAACCTTTACAATTTCCCCCTCCGAGGATTTCTCTTCTATCATCACATTCTTCTATGACTTCTCTCTGAGGAGTGAAAACTTTTCATATCTGCCTGAGAGGTCATATAGACCGTGAACTCTTATGTTTAACGGTACTTCACCTCCGTACTTCATACCGTAAACATTCTCTACTAGGTATTCTTTACAATCATGAAGAAGGTACACTACCTAGTCGGTTACATTAGGTTATCAGCCTATCGCACCTTAGTTTTCGGAATGGGTATATGCGTTCTTAGATTGGAATATATCATCAACCAATATATCCCCATTTATTCATCAAAACTAGGTTTTCACAATAACCTTTATTCAATCATATCAGATTCTACCCATAAGTAATGAGTTTACACTATTTTGTTACCCATCATCACATACTACCACCCCATCACTCTAAAGAGTAAAAATTTTCATATCATGCTGAGGGGTCATATAGACTATGAACTTTGAGGTTTAGGGGTATCACTACCTGCTACCTTTTTTAATTACGAAAAGAAGTATTCTACCTCTGAAAAGATTAACGGTACTTCACCATCGTACTTCATACCGTAAACATTCTCTACTAGGTATGTTTACAATCACGAAGAAGGTAAACTACCTAGTCGGGTACATTAGGTTATCAGCCTATTCACCTTAGTTTTCGGAATGGCTATATGCGTTCTTAGATTGGAATATATCATCAACCAATATATCCCCATTTTTCGTGGTTGTTCATCTCAGTCTTAACACCAGAGTCGGTCCCAAAACAATTTGATTCGGGATAAATTCTCAAAGAGATACTTGAATCTTCATAAACATTGGTCTAGCTGAATCAATTAGCGTAGACGTATACCAATAATTCGAACATTAATCGAAACATATATCTGGCCAAATCCAATTGGCACTCAACGTTTCTTTAAAAATTCTTAAAATCATTTTATGACGTCATGATACCGCACTGTATTCACAGTCCGTTTGAGGATTTTGTCATTTTATGACTTGTCATACTACATCGTACCATAGTGGCCTGACGATCCTTAGATCACATCTAACCCTAGGTAATTCTGAATTGATAACTCCATCATTTTTATCATTCTGCATCAGGTTCCATAATGCATTGATGCTATATAAAATACATTTTGACATCTCAAATTATTTTTGTCTAGCCGAAATAATTAGCGTAGACTCTTCTTTAAACAGCTCAAAACCATTGCACAATCATTTTTGATGTTATCATGCCGCAACAGGTAATGATGTGTTAGTGGTACGATGCCCACTTCTACACAATTGTAACCATGTATTGCTGATAACAAAATTCATTTTATTTCAAAAGGCACATCAGTGCGAATTTATCTTGATGTCAAAAATTTGAAGTCTAGCACAGCTAGAAGATTTGGAATACCTATGCTTCTATCATCAACTTCAATTTCTCTAATGATCAATTGCTTAATCATTCTATCTATTCTATCACCATTAGAATTTAACAATTCTTCATTCTTCATCCATCACTTTTCTATACCCCAGTATAGTTCATCAAACATACAACACGTTATGAGTTCAGGAACTTTCTACAATAATATGAGTTTAGGAACTTATCCTAGCAATACGTAGTTCAAGAACCAATCAGAAACTGTCCGTATGCTTAGGGGTTCAAAAACATATCATACGATTATGAGTCATGAACTTACCATAAGTTTGAGTTCCAAGAACTCGCACCTATTCTTATATTCTCTACCTATCCGTCATACGCATGAGAAAAGAATCACCTTCTTAGCATACATATAGCGAATAGCGCGACATCAACATTTCAATGATTATCAACATAAGAAGCTAACTGGTTGTCGAACCAAACACAATCCCCTGCCCATATAAGGAATTGCTCAACTCAGCCACTAATCAATACAGGAAGCTAAGTGATTTATTAGACCAAGGACAACTCCCTGCCCATACAAGGAATTGTTCAACTCAACCACTATATCAATATAGGAAACTAAGTGGTTCTAAAACCAAGCATAAATTCCTCGTCCATACAAGGAATCATACAACTCAACTGCTAACATGAGTCCTCAATTGAAATCCCACATAACTATATCTTGCTCATAACTTCTCGCTCTATGTTCGATACAGATTTTTTTTGTATCTCATTATTTATAACTCCTCGTGAGTTTATCTCGTACTATCTCATAGTACATTCTCTTCTTTGCTCAATACGAATTTTATTTAATCCGTATACCATCCTTTTCAACTCTTTTGAGTTTAACTCGTACTATTTGATAGTACCATATTTGTATAGCCCTTCTGCTATAAAGTCTTCAATCAATAGATCAATTATCTGTCCTCCTAGGACCTCCTCGGATCACGTTGTGATCTTATCTTATAATCGTGTTATATTACAATTCTTTTCTATCTCATAATCGTTCTATTTTACGATCTTATTTCCCTTAATCATATTATATTATGATTTTACACTTTTCATCTTATAGACTTTGTCTATTTGTTATCACTTTCATCTTTATTATTGGAGTCAGGTAACTCCGAATTCTCATATTTATAACTCTTCAAGATTTTTCTTTGAATCTTATTTATCATCTTTTTAACTTGAAAATGAATTTCCTGAATTCATCTCTTATCACTTAAACTCTATTTGAGTTTATTTATCATCCTCATCTTTGTGGTTATAGCCTAAGGTTCACCTTCCTAAGGTTTATAACCTTTCAGCTCTGATACCAACCTTTGATGCCCCCAAATTTGGGTTCTTTAACCTCGGATTCGGTGCGTTACGGTACTTCATCTTCATACACATTCTATCATCTACTGCGGAACATATAAATATATATTGTTTATTTCACATGATTCTATAACATTTCTCCAGGTTTATTAACCTTAACTGAATGCATACCTTTATCAATCAAAAAGGTTTACATAAGATAACTAAATAGTTATCCATGCATAACAATATTATACTATTGTACTTTGCTCTTGACTGTGCCCTTCTTCAAGCCTTCGTCTTAATCTGAAATTGGTTATCATGATATAGCAAGGGTTAGTAACAAGTTTGCCCAGCAAGTTTAAGTTCAAATGAAGATATATCATGATTGAAAATAATAGTAAGTTGACAAACTTTCAACAATATGATAGTTGTGAAAGAATATAAATTAATTTTTCATAACTGAATGACCGAGTCAATAATGATGAATGGCCAACAATGAATATGAACAAATTCAACTGAACCCTATGGTAATGAAGGTGATCAGCCTTTTATACCTGATAAACATACGCAACATGCACTAAGTCTTCAAAACGAATTTGAGTTAACAAATTTTAAACATGCTTGATCTAGCTGACCCAACTAGCATAGATCCATCTCATAAGCAGTTCATGGATAAAAGAACTTTAATCCATTCGCAGTTCAATAAATAGTAGAATAGGAATTCAATTGCACAAAGTGCGATTCACAATAATTCACCAGGATGTGGAATAATCAACAATATTTATCCACCAACACGCTTGAAAAATAATAACTCGAGTTTGAGTTATGAAACTTGCAATAAATGCGAATATTCAATAATAATCTTAGATGTGGAATAATCAACAATAGTTATCCACTACCATGCTTGAAAAATAATAACTCGAGTTTGAGTTAGAGAACTTGCCTGTTTGACGAGCTACATCTTACTAGCTTTAATTAACACTCTTTGAATGACATAATATTGATAATGTAGATCTATCAATTAGTACTGCGTATAATTGTTCATTAATACGCTTACTCGTATTATTATCTAACCAATAATACAATCTCAAGGTACATACATCTAATGTACTATCATTAATCCTATAAGATATTTAATTGATCTTAGGTTAATGATTTAATAATTAATAAGGCTTTCCTTACGTGATAAACACTTGTTAGTTCTTTAAATAATTTATTATAATTGTTTAATTAAGGAGTTATTTAATTTCATTCAATTGTTAACTTCCTCTTCCTTCGATTACTACTTAATATTTGTTAAATAGTAATTAACTATTTACCTTTAGTTATTACTTACTAATAACCAATTATAACTCCTCATTATTTAATATCAATTAAATAATGGACAATTAAATTATTATTTGTCTTTAAATAATAATTAATAAATTCCCCATCCTTGGATAAATAATAATTGATTTATTCACTTCATTTTTCTTTAATCATTCCTTATTATTATTAAAAGAATAATTAATTAATATTTATCCTTATTTATTATTTAAATAATAAATAATTAATTCTATAAACTTTCATGTCAAAGTAAGTAAGTATTTACTTCATTATTACTTAATCTACTTAAGTACTCTTTAATCATTATTTAATATTAATTAAATAATAATTATTTAATTGATTAATTGATTAACTCAAATTATTATTTAATCTTAATTAAATAATAAATAGTTATTTTATTAACACTAACTCATTTTAATTATTATTTAATATCATTTAAATAATAAATAAATAAATAATTATATTTTACTTTATATGTAATTAACTTACTAGCCCATTAGTGGCTTTAAAGTTATTTATTATAATAACTCACTTTCATTTCACTTCATATTGTTATTCTAATTTTCGTACAAAATTTTAAATTTGGGGTCACGGAAACGCTTGTAGAACGAAGTCTACAACTCGGATTTAGGTTCCGTCGGAGGCGTTGGATTTGTATCTTCCTGAAATTTAATTTTCATTTATCAAACATCTAATTCTGCTCTATTTAGGTCCCAAAAATCAGTGTTAAAGTGACTGATTAGCAATGACGTTTACAACAGTTGGTTCGTTTTTCAGATTTGGGGTCCTTTACGGAAACGCTTATATCTCGGGATCTACATCTCGGATTTAAGTCCATTTGATATGGTTGAATTTGTATTTTCCCAAAATACATTTTCCATATATCAAACACCAAATTTTAGTTTGTTTTGTTTATCGAAAATAGTCCAAAAGTCACTGATCAGTAGCATATTTACAACAGTTGGGTAGTTTGGGATTTATTTCACAACTTGCTCATTTTTTAACATATTTGAGTGATTCCAAAGGGGTTTTGCCATAACTCATGTATCTAGCATACTAAGAAGGAAAACCTCAAATATCACTTGTAGATTTCAACATGCAGATGTTATAGCACACTAGTTAAATAAAAGTTTCTTCAAAAATCCATCTAACTTCCTTTTTTCAAATCTCATCACATGAACTCATATAAATCCACAAGTCTCATTTTTTAAACTCAAGATCTGACACTCTAATCATGATATTAACCATATTCAATATGTATCAAAAAAATCTAATATAAAGTTACCTAGTGCATGCATACATGAGCTTTTCTCTACCCATTTGGTATAAATCTCTCTTTTGATCTAACTTTCAACTTCAAAACTGTTTTGATCCCCATATAAAACATTTATACACATATAGATGAAGAGTTTTTAAAGATCAAACTTGAGGCTCTTTGTTTCATCAAAATCCAACAAATAAGTAATCTAACCTTTGAAAATGTAGAGAATCATTACCTAGTTCTTCTTGCTATCCTTCTTTTTCTTCCAAAGTAGCTTAGATACTTAGCATGCATGAAGATCAAGGCCCTCTTCTTCCTCTTTGAAGTGGCCGAATATCCCTCTCTCTCTCTATATATATATATTTTCTTTTTCTCTAAATAAGGAGCTTGGAAGTGTAAGGATTCAAATAAAGTGAGTGGAGTAAGTATAATTAGAAGTGTAAGTATTCTCTTCCACTAATTCTCTTTTTTAATTGTAATAATCAAATATTTTTATATAATTAAATAAGAAATTTTGCATATAAATTTTTTTTTATATTATTTCTATCAAAATAAAGGTGGGAATATGTGTAAAGTAAAAAATATGTATATATGTGATAAATATATATTTATTTATTGCATAAATAATTTTAAATAATTTTTTTGATAAATGAATGGTTGATTATTATAAATTATATTCTTATAATAAACTAATTTTGATTGTAAAAATAGTTTATTATTTATTTTTCATAAAAATATGATTAATATATTATTTAAATAATATATGAAATGATTTCTAGAATTATTATAATAATTATTTTATTATATGAATTTATTAAGATTAGTTAAGTTAATTATTTTAACTTAATTAATAATGGTATATGATGTAAAGTGTGATTATAGATCAAAACCATAATATTGATCTATGTTATGAAATTTCATGAATTAATACAATTATTGTATAATTGTATTTAAAAAGGAAAGTACTTTTCAAATTAAATATTTTCAGCTAAGCGTGATCAACCAGAAGGCTCTGGCAAAAATAAAGGGAAAGAAAAGCTGCAAGAATAAGTTTATGATATCTCTTGTAATAGTTATATTTTATTAAGACTATAATATTTACTATCTATGATGTAATGAATATTTTAAAGGTCGTGTACCTGGGATTAGACAACTCTGATATGTATATTAAGTTTGTTATTTATATTATTCCGCTCAAAGAAATGATATCGTGTAGCACCAAGTTCGGGTTTCAAGTACCTGAATTTGAGGGCGTCACATTATTCATTCACTTGGTTGCTTGTACAATTAAGCATAAGTGTTGGACATGTTAAGAGAGTGACATATGGCTTGGGTGATAGATTCAAAAGATTATAACTAAGATTTTGAACAAGCTTAATAAAGTTACAAATTTCTCCCAATTTTACCCCTTAGTGGCCAAATATTTGGGATCTTTCTCCCCATTTGGTTTAATTTTTAATGCTCATTTTACTTAATCAAATGTCCCAAAAAGTCCTACACTTGTTGGGCTTAGTTTGGGTTACTCACTTAACCTTTTGGGCTTCCAAATTAATTCTATTTTGCTTACTAGTTAAAATGAACTTTGGTTTCCACCAATAATTAAATTGGGTCATCATAATACTTGCCCCATACATGATATATTAGGCTAATTTAATAACTTAATTGCCCTTAATCACTTTATCTACAAGTCTCATGCTTAATTAAACTAATGTGCTTGTTTAAACTATTTATTCTCCTTAGTCCATGAAGTAAATTATCATTTGGACTCTTAAACATTATTATTAATATAAACACATTCTCATATATTAATAATATCAATTAACTTATATAACCCAATTAGACTTTTCTCCATAGAAGTCAACTGTTAACTTTGACTAAAACGCCAACCCTTACATATTTTGTGTTTATTGTCCTTTTTGACTAAACTTGACGTTCCGGATGCAACCGAACAATCCGTGCTTCAAAAATCTATCTTTAACTTAAATTTTGAGTTTTAACTTACTTCATTTTTATTGCTAATCATACTAGCTAATAGCTCCATGCTTATTCATCTTCTTATTTGCTAGTCAAGGCCAACATTCAAGCTATGCTAATTACTAACATAGTTTTAATTGGATTCTCATATCCTTAACTTAATTCATCATTCCTCTTGCTAAAATATATAACACTTTACTAAGTATATGTATATATTTTTCTATACATATACTCATCTTCCTTTAACCTCATAGTATCTCTTCATGAAAAATTTTATTTCCTTAATAAATGTTCACGTATATCATTATCACATTTCTAACACTATTCAATTCTCATTGAATTTATAGGTATCCCAATACCTTATTCTTAACATTCCTTCAAATACATATAACTTATTTCTAGGGCTTGGAATTTGTAACCCATATTTTCTCTATTCTCATTCAAATAGTAAATCAAAATAAAGGTTTTATCTGAAAATTTTAAATAAATTCTCAAATTCTCATCTAGGCTTTATTCTTTAACCTTTATTCTAATCATTCAAGATTTTATAAATTTTCGGGTTATCACACAACCTATGTCTCCCCATTTGCTAGCACGTGCTAGCACATGGCCACCATGTCACCCCATGTAATCCCCTATGTCTCCCATGTGCTATCATGGGTCATGGGTTGTCCCATGGGTTTTACCCACCTGTTTACCTGCTGGTTCGACCTACGGGTTTAATTCTTAGATTTAATTCAAATTAAATCTATTTACTTTGTATAAAATTCGTATTATATGTCGTATTAACTCTCATATCCTCCTTGTATTATACTCATATACATTCTGTATAATAATCATTTATTATTATATTAAATCATTTTATTCTTCACTTTCACTTTCCCTAACCCTTCGGGTTTTAAGTCAGCAAGCGAAAACTTCGCGAGCCATAAATGAAACATTATTATATATTTCATCTCGTCTTAAAATCCTATCATTACGTTTCTCAGAATTTTAAAATAAATTCCTGAGCAAAAACAGATGAATAATGATTTTCGTCCTTTTCTTCCCTAGAAAACTTTTCTCGGTTAACTTAACTTTTCACGGTATATTACCGTCAAATCTTTCGACAGAATGTCATTCTGACATTTTGATCTACCAAAAAGGCTTAGGGTCAAAACCCCAACTTCAACCCTAACCCTTAAGGTTTTAACATAAATAGTGTCTATTTCGTCTTTTTCTCGAAAATATTTTTATTCCCAAAAATCTTTTATTTTCGTCTTAAAAATTCTTACTCATTCATTCTAGCTCATAGCTAGAATCATCCCCATTTCTAATCATCCTATGTCATAGAATGATTAATAAACATATATCAAAGAATATATTCAATAAAATTCCTTTTATTAATCATAATTCTTTAAATCTTAATTTCTGGACAATCCAATTTTCCAGGTTGCCACATAGCATCATAAATCTTTTATGTTACTGGAAGTCCTACCACGAAATCCATCGTAATGTGCTCCCATTTACACTATGGTATTTCCAATGGTTGAAGTAGACCATTCGGCCTCTGGTTTTCTGCTTTAACTCGTTGACAAGTAACATCTACTGACGTACTTTACAACCTCTCATTTTATATTCGGCCACCAAAAGTGTTGTCTAAGATCTCGGTACATCTTTGTGCCTCCTGGATGAACAGAATAAGTCGTATTGTGTGCTTCGTGCAAGATTTCTTCTCTCAGTTCAGCTACAACTGGCACCCATACTTGACCTTCAAATCTCAATATACCGTCCTTATCCACCTTGAACTTTTCTTCTTCATTTTCTACAATCCTCTTCCTAATCTTCTCGCATCCTTCATCTTTCTCTTGTGATTCCTTTACTCTATTCAATAATGTTGGATGAGCTTCCATTATAAATAATTTTTCTTCAGACCTTCCAGGTCCCTTCACTTCTATTTCCAATTTCTCTATTTCTCTTATTAACTCCTCCTGAGTTGTCAACTTGAACAATTTCTCCCTTTCTTTTCTACTCAGCGCGTCGGCTACTACGTTTGCCTTTTACGGGTGATAAAGAATCTCGCAGCCATAATCTTTGATCAATTCCAACCACCTTCTCTGTCGCATGTTCAACTCATTCTGTGTGAAGATATATTTCAGACTCTTGTGGTCCGTGTATATCTCACATTTTTCTCCATACAGATAATGCCTCCAAATCTTCAACGCAAAAACTACTGTCGCTAACTCCAAGTCATGGGTAGGGTATCGTTTTTCGTAATCCTTTAATTGGCGAGATGCATGTGACGAACGTGAATTTTGTACAATTATTTGAATATTTATTGAAATAAATAAATAATTCTTATGATTTAATTATTGAGTTAAATAATTAATTCATGAATTTGTGGTAGATTGATTTAATTATATGTGATACATTGATTAAATTAATGTATAGTAATTTAATAGTTCAAATTATATATTTAATTGAGTTTATTTGATTAAATGAATAAATAAATAAGCATAATGTTACTTTAATTAAGTTAATAATTAATTAAAAAATTAATGAATTGACATAATTAATAAATAAAAATATTAATTATGTGACAATGTGATTTAATGTGAATTATCTTATTTTATTTAATTGATTTAAATAAAAATTAATTGATTAATTAAAGTGTTACAATTAACTATATACTAAACTAGTTAATTAAAATAAATGAAAAAGAAGAGTTAGGAGAAAACCAAACAAGGCCTTAAGAGGAGTTAGTCCGTTTATTATATAACGGTAATATTTATATATACGTATATCTTGTATATCACATATCATTATCAGAAGAAAAAGTTAGAAAGTTGTCAGAGAGAAAATTGAGAGAAAAAGTAGAGTTCTGTGAAGAAGGAATTGGGGGAGAGAAAGAGATTTGAGAAAATCTTAAGTGTTGTCTTTGATTTATCTTCATACTAACAAAGGGTAATCTTCCTTTTTAGTTTTCAAAATCTATTTTTTCTTAAAGTTATTCCTTACGTATTTTTAAAGTTATATGAAAATTGGGTTTCATAATTAAGTTATGATATGGCTTTATCTATATGGGTATGGGATCATAACATGTATTCTAACATATAAACATGTTTTAGAGTAATCAATTTCATTTAATTTGGCCTTAATTGAGTTTTCAAAGATTTATAGAGTTTTATTTACGTATTGTTAAAGTTCTTTGTGAATGAAGAATATTGATAATTTTGATTTCATGGATATATAGATATATTAATATATGTCTATGATATATTATATGCCGTGTATACGTGATTTACACTGATCCACCAAGTAATTTTGTTAATAATTAGGTTTTATAAATGACAGAGTATTGAATATGGGTTAATAACCCATATGGGTGAAATACATGTTGTAATTATATGTTTTAATTAAATTTGACACATGATTATGATTGTATATGTTAAAACAAAGAAAATGGAATTGGAATGAGTGGATTCAGTGTAGTAACAAATCCATAATGAGGAATTTTATATTTTTCTTTAAACTTTATAAAATTTATGAAGAATAGTGAAATTGATGGTTTTAATTTGTGTAATTACATGAGTTAAAATGTTAAGAACATGTTAGAAGTGATACATAATGTTCCTGTGAAGTTTATACTTCATGAGTAACATTATGAATCAGTAAATTGGTGTAAAATTTGAGAAAAGGGGAGAAATTCTATGTTCATTCGCGAACATCAGAATATGGAAAATCGTAGCCGCGCGGCCGCGCCGGGCCAAAGAGTAAATGCCGCGCAGCCGTGCCCGTCTAAAATTTTAAAAAAAATTGTTAAGTGTTGAATTTCGAGAAAAGTGTTTTGAATCTAATAAACATGAAGACATGTTGTATATATAATAAGATGTTAATATGAGTTTAATAATTTATGTTACGTGAATAATTAATAAATTAATTATGTGACTTGAATCATTATTTGTAAAGTCTAAATAATGTGTTGTAAACATGAAGACATTGTTTTGAGTCTAATAAACATGAAGATATGCTATGTATGTGATACGATGTTAATACAAGTTAATAATTTAAGTTATGTGATTAATTAATAAGTTAATTAATCAACGTAAACCATTATTTGGAAAACCTAATAATGAGTTCGGAGAACACAGTTGTGAATTGATAAACATATCGAACCCGTGATTAATTAATATTGTGAATGTGTTGATAGGTAAGAGTAATTAAAGAAGTGAGTTATAATTGTAGCGTGTGAGCAAGTTATAGACTTAAATTCTATATCGAGCAAAGTATTTATTCTTGATTATTCAAGTTCAAATTTTTATACGAGATATTATGATTCTTTTACAAGTATCATTTCAATATACAATACTTATTCGATTGTATACCCTTGAAAAGTTATTATTCAAATTGAATATCTTATATTGTTGAAACCTTTAAGACTAGCGAACCCTTAATGATTCGACTAGTCCATAGTTGATGAGCGTTCTAAATTCTAGAACTACTATTGAGTTATCCAAACCAAACTTTATTTGGTGCGGATTCTAATGTCAAACTGAGATGAACAACCCTATTAAAGGGGAATTGATGATGCTTTAAGTGTTAAGATAGTGTGCACAGTATCGGTACGAAGGGCTGATCTCCCTAAGTACGAGAAGTAAAGTTCATAGTCTTATGACTGTTAAAGGTTTAAAGGTTAATATACTTGACAACCTAGGACAGAGTTCAAGGTCTTATGACCCTCAGATGTAATTTGAGTCTCGATTACTATTCCTGATTCAAAAGTTGAGCTTTCTATTATTCAGATTTCTTTGATTTCACTCGCATGTTATTATTGTCATACTTTTATACTTGCGGGCATTCGTGCTCACTCTTGCATAATAACATTGCAGCTAAGAATAAACGAAGTGATGAACCTTCTAGTAGCAACGGCAAAGGAAAAGCTAACAAGTGTTGAAGACTTGTGTTGATGTTAAGAATGTTAAAGTTCGAGACTTATGTGTGTGATTAAGACTTATTTATTTACGTTTCCGCAACAGAGATTTAAGGTTAAGTATGACCTGGAATTTATTATGTATTATTATTTTAGATGATGTAAGATGATGGATTATTTATCTATTTAATGAATTTCTATTATTATGGGTAGATAGTCATATGATATTTGAACAGTGAACACAAAATCCTATGGAAATTAAGACACCGGATTTGGGGGTGTCACAAGTTGGTATCAGAGCCGTAGGTTATGAACCTTAGGTGGGGAAAAAATCTTAGGATAGTAGCCTTTTAGAAGATAGTAATGATAACTCTTGTTGAGTTCTAAGAAAGATAATAAAATTACCTTATGTGCTATGTGTTTATAATTATATACTTGCTTGAGTATCAATTAGCATCACTTAATAACTAAGGCTTAAAATTTATTTTGTCAGGATGTCAGATATGGAGGAGCTAGTCAGCCCAGGGATATTGTACCCCTAGAGACTAGAGACGATGAGCCCCGAGACATACATACTGTCTGGGAGCAGTTAGTACAGCCAGAGCCATCTCCGTTGATCACAGTCATTGGTCGGGAGCATGAGCCAAAGATTGACTTAAAGGAGGACCCTGAGGAGTTTGAGTTCCCGGCTGAGGCAGCCGAGGAGGAGGAGGAGGAGGAAGACCTTGAGGAGTTCCCACCGAACTCTGTCAGCGCTGATATGTACGATTTATTGTATGATCGCAACATAGAGTTACGAGATACGATTCAGGAGTTGAGGGAGTAGATAGTCACTCAACGGTCTACTATCGAGCAGAAGGATGGTGAGGTTGAGACACTCCACAACCGTCTTGGACATGTGGAGTGGGATTTGGTTCATGAGATGGGCCAAAGTGAGAAAAAGTCAGAGGAGATAGAAAGATTGAAGAATAAGATAAAAGAGAAATCTGAAAGACTCGCCATAGTAGAAGAAGCTTGGGTGAGCAATGCACGACGTGCAGATCTGGCAGAGGATGAAGCGCGTGCAAAGAAAGCTAAGGTTGCAGAGACGTGCTACACATTTTTGAGGGCCATTGATGAGGCCTAGGACCGAGTTATGAAATATCCAATTCAGTTCGAGGGACTGCCTGGTTATATGTTAGATCGCAGGACTATGTCCCGCATCATAGAAGAGGAGCGTAGCAAAGCTGTCCGACGTCTTAGCAGGCCGTGATAGGACAGTATGATTTTGTGAATGCTTAATTGATAGTTAATAATGTAAATTCCGATGTGATTATAAACAAAAGAATATTCTGATGAATTAAATCCTGTAGATACTTTATCTCGGGATAGTGATGTAAATGGCAGAAATGCTATCATACTATGTTAAAAGCTTTTGATTTTAATAATATATCGAAGTTTATTTGAGATGAAATGAGTTAAAGTGATTATGTTAAATATTTGAGTTAAGTCTTAAGTATTTAAGAAATTGAATAAAGATCTAACAAGCGTATATTTTAACAGAAATATACTGTCAAGAAGGAGACAAAATCGTCGACAAACCCAAGAAGGGTCAACGAATAACAATAACAACAATGATGGCAATGCGAACCCCATTCAGCAGTTGGTGAATCTGTTAGCTGGAGCGATGAACTATCATCCTCAAGCTCCATCGAATACTTCATTTAAAGATTTTAAGGCAGTGGGACCGCCTGAGTTTAAAGGCTCCACAAACCCGGTAGACGTTCAGACTTGGGTTATGGAGATATAGAAAGTTTTTGAGGTTGCCCGAGTTAGGGAGGACCAAAAGACCGCCTACGCAACATTCATGTTAAAATCAGAAGCCAGCTACTGGTGGCAGGTAAATAAGGTCAGGGGAGGAGAAGGTGTAATAACCTGGGAAAGGTTTAAAGAAATATTTTTCGAGATGTACTTCCCGACCAGCTCCCAGAATCAAGTGGAGGTGCAGTTTCTGGAGTTAAAATAGGGAAATATGTATGTGCTCGACTACGCGACAAAGATTAATGAATTGGCTAGGTTTGCCCAATATCAGGTGCATACTGACGAAAGAAAGGCTAGGTGATTTGAGCAGGGACTGAAACCCTGGTTGTATAGCAAAGTGTCAATGTTTTAATTGAACACTTTTTGCTAGAGTTCTGGAGAAGGCCATTCTCGCTGAAGGTGGAAGCAAAGCGGTGACCAAGTACAATCAGGATTCGAAGAAGAAGAAGAATGATAGTGAAGGAAATAATAAGGCTAGTGGCAGTAACACGGGAGGAACTAATAATCATAAACGAAGGTGGAATGACAACCTGTCGTCCGTAAATCAGCAAGGGAGTCAGAAGAAAAGGATAGAACCATGCCCAACCTGTGGAAAGACTCACTTGGGAGTCTGCATGAAAGGAAAAAGAGTTTGCTAAAATTATGGTCAGGAAGGCCACATAGCACCTAACTGCCCTAACCCTAAGAAGGGCACTTGCTACACGTGTGGGTCAAAGGATCACTTGGCTAGAGACTATCCCAAGAAGGCATCTGGAGGGGCAGGGTTAGGTGGAAATAAGGAAAATAATAGTGGAAATTCTCTTACCATTACCGGACCTACTTCGACAAACCGACCAACTGTAAGGACATTCAACATGACCGTTCAGGATGCTGTGCAGTATTGTGATGTGGTGTCAGGTATCATTCCGATCACTAAAGCCAATGCTTATGTTTTATTTGATTCGGGTGCTACTTGTTCATTTATATCCGATGACTTTGCCAAGAACTTAGAATTGTATAAAGACGAGTTAGAAATCCCTATGAACATAGAGATTGCGAACAGGGAAGTGATTCCTGTTAGGTATATACACAAGAACTGTAGAGTGGATATTAAGGGTAACATTATGAATGTAGATCTTATCCCAATTAAACTTGGGGAATTTGACGTTATCCTGGGAATGGATTGGTTATTCAATTATGGGGCTGTAATTGATTGCCAGAAGAAATGTACTAACCTTATGACTCCGTCAAAGGTTGTGTTTTATGGCAGCAAGTCGCCTAGGTAGCGAGTTGTTTGACGATGATGCAAGCCAGGAAGTTATTAAGACAAGGCTGTGTGGGGTATTTAGCCTACATAGTCGATAGTCGTAAAGAGAATCTAAAGTTAGAGGAAATACCAGTCGTAAGGGACTCCGTGGATGTGTTTTCGGATGATCTGCCTGGACTTTTGTCGGATAGGGAAGTAGATTTTGTTATCAATTTGGTGCCAGGAACAGTTCCAATATCGAAAGCACCGTATCGGATGGCTCCGGTAGAAATGAAGGAATTGATGGTTCAGCTACAAGAGCTACTGGACAAGAAATATATTCAACCGAGCGTATCACCGTGGGGAGCGCCGGTGTTATTTGTTAAGAAGAAGGATGGGACGATGCGGCTCTGCATCGATTATAGAGAGTTGAACAAAGTTACCTTTAAGAACAGGTATCCGTTACCAAGAATTGATGATCTGTTTAATCAATTAAAGGGAGCGAGATATTTCTCAAAGATAGACCTTAGAAGTGGTTATCATCAGCTGAAGATGAGGCCAGAAGATGCCCCAAAGACAGCATTGAGGACACGATATGGTCATTACAAATTTTTGGTTATGTCATTTGGTCTAACGAATGCGCCTGCAGCATTTATGGGCCTAATAAATGGAGTGTTCAAGCCATTTTTGGACAAATTCGTGGTGGTCTTTATTGACGATATACTGGTGTATTCAAAAACCAAGGAAGAGCATGTTGAGCATTTGAAGTTGACATTGGAGGTGTTGAGAAGAGAAAAGTTATACGCCAAATTCTCGAAATGTGAGTTATGGATTGAAAGGGTGCAATTTCTCGGAAATGTGATTGATAAGGACAGAATTTCGGTGGATCCCTCCAAAGTCGAAGCAGTGATGAATTGGGATTAGTCGAAAACACTGTCGGAAGTAAGAAGTTTTCATGGATTAGCAGGTTATTACAGAAGATTCATTCAGGATTTTTCCAAGATCGCCACTCTGCTAACGAATTTAACTAGGAAAGTTGTGAAATTCATTTGGACGGAGAAGTGCGAGGAAAGTTTTCAAGAACTTAAGAAAAGATTGAGTACAGCACCTGTGTTGTCCCTTCCGGATGACACAGGAAACTTTATAGTATATAGTGATGCGTCGCATAAAGGGCTAGGCTGTGTGCTTATGCAAAACGACAGAGTCATTGCGTATGCGTCACGACAGTTGAAAGATTATGCGAAGGGATATCCAACCCATGATTTAGAATTGGCTACAGTGGTATTCGCCTTAAAGATTTGGAGACACTATCTCTATGGGGAAAAGTGTGAAATATATACGGATCACAAGAGTCTGAAATATATTTTCACTTAGAAAGACTTAAATATGCATCAGAGAAGATGGTTGGAGTTAATAAAGGACTATGATTGTGATATTTTATACCACCCGGGAAAAGCGAATGTTGTAGCTGACGCCTTAAGTAGAAAGGGTCGGGAGAAGTTGATGATGTTAACAGCATAGGAAGAGTTGATTTTAGCAATGGAAAAGCTGGAATTGGAAGTAGGATGTCCAATGGAGACTGATGTGAAGCTGTTCCAGATGCAAGCTGGTATAACTCTCTTGGATAAGGTTAAGGAAGCTCAAATCCTGGATAAGGAATGTGAAGAAGTAAAGAAAAAGATATTTGAAGAAACTGAACTTAGATTTAAAATGGACAACGAGGGATTGTTGAGGTTTGAAAATAGAGTTTGGGTACCGTCAGTACCAGAAATCAAGGAGGACATTCTGAGCGAGGCTCATAGTTTGAGGTATTCCATTCATCCCGGAAGTACCAAGATGTATTAGGATTTATGACAACACTTTTGGTGGCCAAATATGAATAAGGGCGTTGCCGATTGTGTTGCCAGGTGTTTGACTTGTCAGAGGGTCAAGGCAGAACATCAGAGACCAAGTGGTTTGCTACAACCTTTAGAGATCCCGGAATGGAAATGGGAACATATTACGATGGATTTTGTTGTTGGCCTTCCGACGACCCAGAAAGGCTACGACGCAGTATGGGTTATCGTCGACCGATTAACAAAATCCGCACACTTTCTTCCGATCAAAATCAGATTTAACTTAGAACAGTTGGCGAAGTTATACGTGAAAGAGATTGTTTTAAGGCACAGGGTTCCAGTGTCGATTGTTTCTGACCGCGATCTGTTCTTTACATCTAATTTCTAGAAAAGACTACAAGAATGCATGGGAACACAATTGCGAATGAGTACCGCTTATCACCCTCAAATTGACGGCCAAAGCGAAAGGACGATCCAAACATTAGAGGATATGCTGAGAGAATGCATCATGGATTTCAAAGGCAATTGGGACGATCACTTACCGTTTGTAGAATTCGGTTATAACAATAGTTTAAGACCCCAAATTTTATGAATAAGATTTAATTTTCTTTATATATTATTTTTAAATAGTAAGGTGTTGATTTGATAAATGTGATAAGTTATGGGTGAAATGTGCAAAGTTTACAAAGTAAGTAAGTGGTTATAAAATATTTGTTGTGTCGGGGAATATTCGTTTGGTTGAGGAATATTCTTTTTGTCAGAAAATATTCGTACGATAGCGCAGTCATTGGTGGACCCCACAACAGAATGAATGTCGGATATAGAAAGCGACAGAAGTAACCTTTTTATAAAAATAACGGCATAATTATTACCGTTAGTACTGTTGAAATACCTGGTGGTTAAAATATAGTAATACGTGGTAGTTGCACAGTAGCACACGGTATTGCACAGTATTTTCAATTATTGATTCTTACGTAGGAAGACACTTACTCAATTATTGTTACAGTAATTACTGTTCAATATTTTATATTATTGATTCAATAATTGTCATTGCACATTATTTCAAATTATCAAAACTAATAATTCATATTATTTGAATAATATTATTAGATAACATTATTGGCAATGTCTAAGGAAGTTCTGTCTAGGAAATGGGTTGATTAATTGCTCGCCAATAAGGAGAAATCCTTATCGGAAGGCCCCCTCTTTCCTGGGAACGACCTGGTTGTCAATATTGTAGTTCTGTAATATTATTTTTGAATAATTAATTTTTGATATATATGATAAGAAAATATTTATTCAATGTAGATTTAAACGGAGAAATTTTAACATGTGACATTTGTTGAAAGTTGGTATTTTATCTTGTCCGATAAAATAATTCATTCAAATATATTATTATAATATTACATTATAGTAGTATGATGTGATTATATAATAGTATGATTTTTATAATTTGAATGGTAACATTATTATAGTAAATTCATGGTATAAAAGTTAAACGAGGTGGAAGAGTGCAAATTGAATTTAAACTCTTATGATGCAAATAATGATGTCATCGGAGCGATGAGGTAAGCAATGCTGTCATCGGAGCGATGAGGTAAGCAATGATGTCATAGATCGATGATGTAAACGATGATGTCATAAATTATGGCAAAAAGACTATTTTATCCTTACTCTGTCGAGCCTATAAATAGAAGCTCATTTCTTCATTATTTCTCACCAATTCACTAAAGCTATAGAGAGAGAAAGTATAGAGAGAATAAGAGAGAAAGAAGAAGAGTATTCTGCTATTTAGTTGGCGCAGTCTCCAAAATTTAAGGTAAGAGGTATTATTTATTTCGTATTCATGAAGAGAGTTATTTTCTTTCAATACTCATAAGGGTTGTTATTCCATTCTTTATTATTCTGTTGGAATAACCTATCTACGCGGACTACCGCATTCATGGTGAAATCCTGTTGTTATTCTATTCTTTATTATTATGTGGGAATAACCTGTCTACGCAGACTACCGCATGCCTGGTGAATAACCCTTCGTATTCAGCTGTTAATAAATTGTGGAAATAATCTATTTGAGCGGAGTACCTCCAGACGGGTGAAAATCCAATTGCAGTTTCGTATATTGTTTCATTTTAGATTCCTAACTCTAAACTTACTACGGTAAGTATTGCTTCTATAATTCCTGAAATGATCAGATATTACTTGAGTTTTGCGCTTCATCTAATATTATTTCACTGGAATATTGGTCTGAACTTTCTTGTGAAATTTTTATCTTTTCATGTTGAGTTACTATTCATGAGTTACTATTCACGAGTTACTATTTATGGAATACTATTCACGGTAAAAAAAAATTTCTTCTTTCAATTCATCTTTGATTGGATCCAGATTTTGATCTTCATTCTTGAACTCTGATTAAATTCTCAAATATTTGTCCTTTATCTCACTTGATCCGTTATTTGTATTATTTTTCATCATCCTCAGTTCTAAATGGTGATATAACTGAATATCTTTGGCCTGTAGTGCAAAGATGAATAATTATGTGATGAATATCTTTGGCCTGTAGTGCAAAGATGAATGATTACCTGATGAATATCTTTAGCCCATAGTGCAAAGATGGACAGGTGTTGAGATGAACATGACCAACTGACGATACAAATGAATATCTTTTGGCCCGTAGTGAAAAGATGGATATTTGATTCGAGATGTTTATTGATCGATGTTACAGGTATAAAATATTGATGATGGACTTTTAAATCAAAGAAGATAGTAGACATCATTCTCTACTTAACCTTTCTAATGAATTGTTATTTCCGCTGCGAATATTGATCTAAAACTTGTTGTCCATAATTTTTTATCTGATTTATTGAAGGCTAACGATAATTTGTTTTTCATTATCTTAGTCATAATATTCTTTACTGGGCTAGTTGAGCTCACCCTTTTCTTCCATTGTTCTCTTCAGGAAATGAGAATATAGCGGGTACTAGTAGGGGAATAGAGTGATGGTCCGAGTTAGAGCTGTAGAAGTCCTCACTATTTTTTTATTTAAAATAGTGTGATAATAAATGTAATGAGGACTTAGTTTGAATGTTAATATTTTCTACATGTCTGTATTGACACTGAAGTTGTGTGGTGATATTTTGCACGACCGTGTGATATGAAAGATTGTATTTGAATTTTGTTGAGTGTATTTGGCGACTCAAAATGGGTTGAGTAATGAACCTATTTTGGGGGCGTCACAGTTGGTATCAGAGATTAGGGATATGATCTCTGGCGGAGATCTGGGAATAAAACTAGGAGGGGAGAGACGAGTAAAACCTTCGCTAGTGTGTCCTACTTAAGCTTAATTATTATTTAATTGGTCGGTTGGAATATAGGGTTAATATGTGATATGTTAATTTTTTTGATTAACCCTTGTTTTATGGCAGTATTTTAGAATGGCAGCTGAAAATCTAAACAATGGAGTGAATGAGACCATTGAGACACCTTTAATCACTAACGAGGAGAATGTGCAACAGGAAGGCTATATTCCTCCTGTAAACAACCCTACCGAAGAAATGATAAATGACGGGATGTTTAGAAACTTTTTGCAGTTCATGCAAAACTAGACGAGGGAGACCCGTGTTCATAATACTGGTGGAAAAAATAACTCGCGGCTTGTCACTGCCAAGCAGTTTAAAGAGTTGGGACCACCAGAGTTTCAGGGAAAGCCAGATCCAATCAAAGCAGAAAATTGGATTAAGCAAATTACCAAGATATTTGATGTCTTGGGATGCACGGAGGAACAAAAGGTTCCATTTGCCACCTTTATGTTCCGTTGGAGAAGCAGATTACTGGTGGGAATCTGTGAAGCGTACCCAGCCTGCCGCACTCAAGATGACTTGGGGGGCGTTCCAGAAACTGTTCAATGACAAGTACTTTCTAGAAAGTATTTATCACATGAAAGAGGTAGAGTTCATCAGACTGGAACGGAACAACATGACTGTGTCCCAGTACGAGGCTAAATTCGCGGAGTTATCCCGGTTTGCACCTCATTTGGTGGAGAATGAGGAACATATGACGGGAATGTTTCTAAGAGGTTTAAAACCCGAGATTCGCCAATACCTCATTTCTCACAAATTTTCTCTATATTCGGATGTAGTGAACAGGACCCAGTTATTAGAACGAGATTAATGATTTGTTCTCAACCAAGGGACAACAACCAAAGTCGTATCGGTGGCAGCAGTCATCGAAACAATGACAACCAGCAGGGAGAAAAGTATCATGCCTGAAGCGGTAACCACTCCGGTGGTAATCGTGGCCATGATAATAGAAGAAGTGAGTCGGGGGGAGATTTCAAGAAGAGAAGGTACAAGAAGGAGAACGTGAAAGCATCGACAGCAGCACCAACATCAACTATTTCTAGGGGAGGAGAACGACCGCCGGTCGTATGCTATAAATGCGGGCAAGAGGGACACATCAGCCCCAACTGCACACAACAATCCAAGTTATGTTATAACTGTGGAAAGGAAGGGCACATAGCTCGAGTGTGTCTTGTAGCGAAACCAAGTCCAGCAGGGATGGTGACTCCAATGGCTATCCTTGACAAGTCAAAGTCAGTGATTCCTGGAAGAGCTTTTATCGTGACTGCCCAACAAGCAAGGAACCCGAACGAGGTTATTACGGGTAAGCTGATAATAAACTCTTGCGAAGTTTACACTTTATTAGATACTGGTGCTACCCAATGTTTTATTTCACCTGCTTGTGCTCAACGTTTGAACTTGACACCTTATAAATTAGACTTTGACTTATCTGTAGAAACTCCGTTGGGAGAAACCTTTGTTACATCTACAGTTTACAAATCTTGCTCGATTCAAATTGGTACCCTCACCCTACCTGTTGATCTTATATCGTTGAAAATACTTGCATTTGATGTGATTTTAGGAATTGACTGGTTGACCACTTATCATGCCAAAATTGATTGTTTTTGTAAGGTTGTTAGTTTTCATATTCCTAACCAACCTATTGTGCCAATTCAAACAACCAAACCACTAAATTAATCAATGTTATTTCAAGTCATAAAGCTATTTGTTTATTGAAAAACGGATGTCAAGCTTTCTTAGCCCATGTCACTGATCTAAACCAGAATACGTCAGGTTTGAATGATATTTCTGTTGTTAATGAGTTTCCTGATGTATTTCCCGAAGAACTTCCCGGTCTACCCCCGGAACGTGAAGTTGAATTCTTTATTGACCTTGAACCCGGTACAAAACCCATTTCTAAAACCCCATATCGAATGGCTCCTATAGAACTTCAGGAGTTAAAGGTCCAACTACAGGAGTTGTTAGACATTGGTTTTATACGTCCTAGTACATCTCCTTGGGGTGCTCCTGTTTTATTTGTAAAGAAGAAAGACGGGAGTATGCGACTTTGTATTGACTATCGGGAGTTGAACCATGTCACCATCAAGAATAGATATCCATTACTTCGTATTGATGACCTGTTCGACCAGTTGTAAGGTGCACAATTCTTTTCAAAGATTGATCTTTGTTCTGGATATCATCAGCTGAAGATTAAAACTGAGGATATTCCAAAGACTGCTTTCAGAACTCGATAAGGGCATTATGAATTCTTAGTCATGTCTTTTGAATTGACTTATGCTCCTGCTGCCTTCATGAATATGATGAACCGTGTATTCAAGGAATATTTGGATCAGTTCGTGGTTGTTTTTATTGATGACATCCTCATCTATTCCAAAAGTCGTGAAGATCATGAGCACCACTTAAAGCTGGTACTTCAAAGGCTTCGTGAAAACAAGCTATATGCCAATCTGAAGAAATACGAGTTCTGGCTTGAGGAGGTAGCATTCCTTGGGCACATGGTATCAAAACGTGGAGTATCTGTTGACCCGGCGAAGATTGAAGCAATACAAAGTTGGGAGCAACCGAAGTCGGTGACCGAAGTACGTAGCTTTCTGGGCTTAGCTGGTTATTATCGGAAGATTTATGGAAGGATTTTCTCGAATCGCTACTCCCTTAACTCAGCTGACTCCGAAAGATACAAAATTTATATGGAACGAGGAATGCGAGAAGAGCTTTCAAGAGCTCAAGAGGAGACTCATTTTGGCACCTGTTCTGACGATACCATCTGGTTCGGATGGATTTGTCATTTACAGCGATGCTTCGGGCAAAGGGTTAGGATGTGTTCTCATGCAACATGGGAAAGTCATAGCCTATGCCTCGCGATAACTCAAGGAATATAAGAGGAATTATCCTACTTATGATTTAGAGTTAGCAGCAGTCATTTTCGAGTTGAAGATCTGAAGACACTACCTGTATGGGGAGAAAGTGGAGATCTATACGGATCATAAGAGCCTCAAGTATTTCTTCACCCAGAAGGAACTCAACATGCGGCAATGACGTTGGCTTGAGCTGTTGAAAGATTACGATCATACCATCCAATACCATCCTGGAAAAGCGAACGTGGTAGCTGACGCGTTGATTAGAAGATCATATGCGGGAACGAATGCGATGCTCTCAAGGCCTATTTTATGTGATTTACAAAAGATGGAGATAGAGTTCAAGACTCCGGGGACCCATGCGATGATATCAAGTATACGCGTAGAACCAGCTTTGATTGATAAAGTTAAAGCTGCTCAAGCTACAGACCCGGAGCTGATGAATATGAGGAAGAAGGTGCTATTCCAGAAGCAAGGATTGATGAAGAAGGAATACTTCGAGTCAACTCCAGACTTTGTGTTCCTGACAATTCTGATTTGAAGTATAGAATCATGATGGAGGCACACAACACACCGTTTGCAATCCATCCTGGAAGTACCAAAATGTATCGTGATCTTCGACATATATTTTGGTGGAGAAATATGAAGAGAGAGATCGCGGAGTTCATCTCGAGGTGTTTAACGTGTCAACGTGTCAAGGCGGAGCATCAAATGCCAAAGGGTCCATTGCAATCACTTGAGATTCCAAAGTGGAAGTGGGAACACATTACCATGGATTTCGTTACGGGTCTTCCTAAGGTTCCTCAAGGCATAGATGCAATTTGGGTTATTGTTGATAGATTAACCAAGTCTGCTCATTTCTTGTTGATACGAGAGACTTATTCCCTTGAACGTCTTGCTCGTATGTACGTGAATGAGATTATGAGATTGCATGGCATGCCAGTATCCATAGTTTTGGATCGTGACCCAAGATTCACTTCACGATTTTGGGTCAGCTTGCAGAAAAGCTATGGGCACGGATTTATGATACAGTTCGACATATCATCCACAAACGGACGGGCAATCAGAAAGGACTATCCAAACTCTTGAAGATCTATTGAGACTCTGTGTTCTAGACTTCAAAGGGAGTTGGGATAAGTACCTACCATTGGTGGAATTCTCCTACAACAACAGTTATCAGGCAAGTATAGGCATAGCTCCATTCGAGGCGTTGTATGGATGAAAATGTCGTTCTCCAGTATGCTGGGACGAGGTGGGTGAAGCAACATTGTTGGGACCGGAGTTAGTACGTATGACTACGGAAAAGATTCAAATGATCCGGCAACGTATACAAACTGCACAAGATCTACAAAAGAGTTATGCTGATCTTCATCGAAGAGACGTGGAGTTTAATGTCGGAGATCATGTATTATTACGTGTTGCTCCATGGAAAGGAGTTACGAGATTCGAAAAGAGAGGAAAGCTCAACCCACGATTCATTGGTCCATTTGAAATCCTTTACCGAGTAGGAAATGTGGCCTATAGACTCGCCATACCTCCAAGCATGTCTCGTGTTCATAACGTTTTTCACATATATGTGCTTCGTAAATATGTGAAAGATCCAAACCACATTATTGAGTTAGAACCAGGCGAGATAGCCGAAGATTTAACATACGAGGAGGTACCTGTTAAGATCTTGGATAGGAAAGAACATGTCCTACGCTAAAAGGTTATACCTCAAGTTAAAGTTTTGTGGAGGAACCATGATATCGAGGAAATGACCTGGGAGTTAGAATCGGAAATGAAAACGAGGTATCCTCACCTTTTCGACATACCAGGTACGTACGTTAATTTCGAGGACAAAATTTCATAAGGAGGGGAGGTTGTAAGACCCCAAATTTTATGAATAAGATTTAATTTTTTTATATATTATTTTGAAATAGTAAGGTGTTGTCTTGATAAATGTGATAAGGTATGGGTGAAATGTGCAAAGTTTACAAAGTAAGAAAATGGTTATAAAATATTCGTTGTGTTGGGGAATATTCGTTTGGTCGAGGAATATTCTTTTTGTCGGAGAATATTGGTACGAAAGCGCAGTCATTGGTGGACCCCACAACAGAATAAATATCGGATATAGAAAGCGACAGAAGTAACCTTTTTATAAAAATAACGGTAAAACTGTTACTGTTAGTACTGTTGAAATACCCGGTGGTTAAAATACAGTAATACGTGGTGTTGCACAGTAGCACACGGTATTGCACAGTATTTTGAATTATTGATTCTTACGTAGGAAGGCACTTACTCAATTATTGTTACAGTAATTACTGTTTAATATTTTATATTATTGATTCAATAATTATCATTGCACATTATTTTAAATTATCAAATCAATAATTCATATTATTTGAATAACATTATTAGATAGCATTATTGGCAATGTCTAAGGAAGTTCTGTCTAGGAAAGGGGTTGATTAATTGCGCGCCAATAAGGAGAAATTCTTATCGGAAGGCCCCCTCTTTCCTAGGAACGACCTGGTTGTCAATATTGTAGTTCTGTAATATTATTTGTGAATAATTAATTTTTGATATATATGATAAGGAAATATTTATTCAATGTGGATTTAAACGGAGAAATTTTAACATGTGACATTTGTTGAAAGTTGATATTTTATCTTGTCCGATAAAATAATTCATTCAAATATATTATTATAGTATTACATTATAGTAGTATGATGTGATTATATAATAGTATGATTTTTATAATTTGAATTGTAACATTATTATAGTAAATTCATGGTATAAAAGTTAAACGAGGTGGAATAGTGTAAATTGAATTTGAACTCTTATGATGCAAATAATGATGTCATCGGAGCGATGAGGTAAGCAATGATGTCATCGAAACGATGAAGTAAGCAATGATGTCATAGATCGATGATGTAAGCGATGATGTCATAAATTATGACAAAAGACTATTTTACCCTTACTCTGCCGAGCCTATAAATAGAAGCTCATTTCTTCATTATTTCTCACCAATTCAGTAAAGCTATAGAGAGAGAAATTATAGAGAGAATAAGAGAGAAAGAAAAAGAGTATTTTGCTATTACGCTAGTGCAGTTTCCAAATTTTAAGGTAAGGGGTATTATTTATTTCGTATTCATGAAGAGAGTTATTTTCTTTCAATACTCGTAAGGGTTGTTATTCCATTCTTTATTATTCTGTTGGAATAACCTGTCTACGCGGACTATCGCATGCATGGTGAAATCCTGTTGTTATTCTATTCTTTATTATTCTGTGGGAATAACCTGTCTACGCGGACTACCGCATGCCTGGTGAATAACCCTTCGTATTCAGCTGTTATTAAATTGTGGAAATAATCTGTTTGAGCAGACTATCGCCAGATGGGTGAAAATCCAATTGCAGTTTCGTATATTGTTTCATTTCAGATTCCTAACGCTAAACTTACTACGGTAAGTATTGCTTCTATAATTCCTGAAATGATCAAATATTACTTGAGTTTTGCGCTTCATCTAATATTATTTCACTGGAATATTGGTCTGAACTTTCTTGTGAAATTTTTATCTTTTCATGTCGAGTTACTATTTACGAGTTACGATTTACGGAGTACTATTCACGGTAATTTTTTTTTTCTTCTTCCAAATCATCTTTGATTGGATCCAGGTTTTGATCTTCATTCTTGAACTCTGGATAAATTCTCTAATATTTGTCCTTTATCTCACTGGATCCGTTATTCGTATTATTTTTCATCATCCTCAGTTCTAAATGGTGATATAACTGAATATCTTTGTCCTGTAATGCAAAGATGAATAATTACGTGATGAACATCTTTGGCCTGTAGTGCAAAGATGAATGATTACCTGATGAATATCTTTGGCCCGTAGTGCAAAGATGAACAGGTGTTGAGATGAACATGACCAACTGATGATACAAATGAATATCTTTGGCCCGTAGTGCAAAGATGGATATTTGATTCGAGATGTATATATTGATTGATGTTACAGGGATAAAATATTGATGATGGACTTTTAAATTAAAGATGATAGTAGACATCATTCTCTACTTAACTCTTCTAATGAATTGTTATTTCTGCTGCGAATATTGATCTAAAACTTGTTGTCCATAATATTTTATCTGATTTATTAAAGGCTAACGATAATTTGTTTTTTATTATCTTAGTCATAATATTCTTTACTGGGCTAGTTGAGCTCACCCTTTTCTTCTATTGTTCTATTCAGGAAATGAGAATATAGCGGGTACTAGTCGGGGAATGGAGTGATGGTCCGAGTTAGAGCTGTAGAAGTCCTCACTATTTTTTTTATTTAAAATAGTGTGATAATAAATGTAATGAGGACTTAGTTTAAATGTTAATATTTTTGACATGTCTGTATTGACACTCACAGTTGTGTGGTGGTATTTTGCACGACCGTGTGATATGAAAGATTGTATTTGAATTTTGTTGAGTGTATTTGGCGACTCAAAATGAGTTGAGTATTGAACCTATTTTGGGGGCTTCACAAATAGTTTCCACGCTAGTATTGGTATGCCGCCTTACGAAGCGTTGTACGGTAGAAAGTGCAGAAATCTACTGTACTGGGATGAAGTTGGCGAGAGACAATTGCTAGGACCAGAGTTAGTACAACAAATAGCAAAAATAGTTAAAGTAATTCGGACAAGATTAGTAGCGGCTCAGGATAGGCAGAAGAAATAAGCCGATCCACACCACAAGAATGTAGAGTTTGAATCGGGTAGCTTTGTATTTTTGAAGGTCTCTCCCTAGAAGAGAAAGATCAGATTTGGTAAGAAGGGAAAATTGAGCCCGAGGTTCATTGGACCCTTTGAGGTACTACGAAGAATTGGAGAAGTAGCCTATGAGGTAACTTTACCACCGGCATTAGAGCATGTCCACAACGTCTTCCACGTGTCAGTATTAAGACCTTATAAATCCGATTACAAACATGTGATAGATTATGAACCCCTACAATTTGAGAAGGATTTATCCTATGAAGAAGTTCCTGTTCAAATTGTTGACAAGAAAGAACAAGTTCTCAAGAACAAAGTAATACCTTCTGTTAAGGTAATTTGGAGGAACCACAACACTGAAGAAGCTACGTGGGAACTCAAAGAGAATATGATGAAAACTTATCCCCACTTATTTTCCTGAATGGGTGAACGCGATTCTAAGGATATAATCTTTGTAATAAATCGAACCATGATTCTGAGAACAGAATCCTTTTAAGGGGTGAAAGATGTGACGAACGTGAATTTTGTACAATTATTTGAATATTTTCTGAAATAAATAAATAATTATTAGGATTTAATTATTGAGTTAAATAATTAATTCATGAATTTGTGGTAGATTGATTTAATTATATGTGATACATTGATTAAATTAATGTATAGTAATTTAATAGTTCAAAGTATATATTTAATTGAGTTTATTGATTAAATGAATTAATTAAATAAGCATAATGTTACTTTAATTAAGTTAATAATTAATTAAAGAATTAATGAATTGACATAATTAATAAATAAAAATATTAATTATGTGATAATGTGATTTAATGTGAATTATCTTATTTTATTTAATTGATTTAAATAAAAATTAATTGATTAATTAAAGTGTTACAATTAACTATATACTAAACTAGTTAATTATAATAAATCGAAAAGAAGAGTTAGGAGAAAGCCAAACAAGGCCTTAAGAAGAGTTAGTCCATTTATTATACAACGGTAATGTTTATATATACGTATATCTTGTATATCACATATCATTATCAGAAGAAAAAGTTAGAAAGTTGTCAGAGAGAAAATTGGGAGAAAAAGTAGAGTTTAGTGAAGAAGAAATTGTGGGAGAGAAAGAGATTTGAGAAAATATTAAGTGTTGTCTTTGATTTATCTTCATACTAACAAAGGGTAATCTTCATTTTTAGTTTTTAAAATCTAATTTTTCTTAAAGTTCTTCCTTACGTATTTTTTAAAGTTATGTGAAAATTGAGTTTCATAATTAAGTTATGATATGGCTTTATCTATATGGGTATGTGATCATAACATGTATTCTAACATATAAACATGTTTTAGAGTAATCAATTTTATTTAATTTGGCCTTAATTGGGTTTTCAAAGATTTACAGAGTTTTATTTACATATTGTTAAAGTTCTCTGTGAATGAAAAATATTAAAAATTTTGATTTCATGGATATATAGATATATTAATATATGTCCATGATATATTATATGCCATGTATACGTGATTTACACTGATCACACCAAGTAATTTTGTTAATAATTGGGTTTTATAAAAGACAGAGTATTGAATATGGGTTAATAACCCATATGGGTGAAATATATGCTGTAATCATATGTTTTAATTAAATTTGACACATGATTATGATTGTATATGTTAAAACAAAGAAAATGGAATTGGAATGAGTGCATTCAGTGTAGTAACGAATCCATTGTGACGAACGAGATTTTTTTAATTTAATTTGAATATTTATTGAATTAAATGAATATTTTTCGATGATTTAATTATTGAGTTAAATAATTAATTGATGAATTTGTGGTAGATTAATTTAATTATATGTGTTACATTGATTAAATTAATGTGGAGAAATTTTTATATTCAATGATGCATTTAACTGAGCTTATTTGATTTAATATATTAATTAATAAGCATAATGTGTTCTAATTAATTTAATAATTAATTAGAGATTTATGATTTGACATAATTAATAAATAAGAATTTTAATTACATGACTATGTGATTTAATGTGAATTTATGCTATTTTATTTAATTGATTTAAATAACATTAATTGCCTAAATGAGTGTGACACTATTAAACTATATAATAAGAAGTAATTAAATTAAGGGGAAATGAGAGGGAATGAGAGAAACCAAACATGGCCTTAATGGGAGTTAAGGGCAGTTCAACCATAATGGATCAACTGACCATTATATCGACAGTTTATATCATATACGTATATTATATATCAGTATTCCTATATTCCTATAACATATATTTCATCAGAGCAAAAATAGAGAGAAAATACAGAGAGAAAAGTTAGAGAGAAAGTTGGAGAATTAAAGCAATTGTTATCAAACAGAGACTGCAAGGGTAATCCCTACATCCCAATTCTTATTCACGTATTATATTTCTCCATCACTGCATATTTACAAGTTGTGTGAAATTGTGATTTAAAGCTTGAATTGGTGAATTATGTGTATATACATGTTAATATAGGATCATAACCTGTTTCTACCAATTAAAGTATGTTCATACATGTCTAAATTGTAGTTTGAAAAGTTACAAAGTTTTCTATTTACGTGTTTTAAAAGTTCTCTGTGAATGGAAAATTACATTGTTCATTATATGGCTTGTATGTATGAAATTTGATGCCTTAATCGCTATGTCAAACTGTAAATTGATGATTTAATATGCTTGTACATGTAAAAACGAGAAGAATGAAACTTAAACGGACTGATTTGGCGTTATAACGAATCTGTAATGTGTGATTTCATGAAAATTGACGAAACTTTGAAAAATAACAAAAAACATGGAATTTATGGGTTTAAATTTAGTTGTTTAAGTTGTCAAAATCATGCTATAAGTGTTGGGTTATACTTCTGTAAAGTCTAGAATTGATGGGTATGATTAATTTATTGTTTGAGCAAAGTTTTTGGGTCTATTTTTGGCTCTGTTTTGTGTTATTCGCGAACTGCAGATTCTGAAACTGGCGTGTGGAGCTGCAGCGCCAACTTTAAGCCTAAGAGTGGGGCTGCAGTGCCAGTGGAGCTGCAGCGCTAGCTTTAAGCCTAAGATTGGGGCTGCAGCGCCAGTGGAGCTGCAGCGCCATACTTAAGCATAAAGTCCGAGCTGTAGCGCCAGTGAAGCTGCAGCGCCACTTGGAGAAATGAGATTTTAATTGTTCAAGTCCATGAAATGTAATTGTAACCTAATGTAATAAACATGAATACATGATTAAACATATAATAAGAGGTTAATAACTTATATTACGAGAGTAATTAATAAGTTAATTACATGACTTGAATCGTTAATTGTGTAGTCCAATAACGTGCTCAAGACCGATGTGTGTGATTCGATACGTAGATCGAGTTATTGATTAATGTGTATTGTGAACGTATTGATATGTAGGATTTAATAAAGAATGTGAATTATAAATTGTAGCTTGTGCAAGAGGCAAGTTTCCTATCCTTAAACTTGTTTAACATTTTGCAAGTTTTCTATCCTTAAACTTGTTTAATATTTTGCAAGTTTCCTAAACTCAAACTTTACTTTTACATTGAGCAAGTATCCTATCTCTAAGTTATTGTTATTAAGCAAGTTTCTTAACATTCTAAGTTATTAATTTATCAAGTCTTAGACTTGTGTTCTATATCGAGCGAGCTCTTGTTTTTAATTGTTCAAGTTCCAAGGTTTCATATTTGATGCTATAACTCTTTTAAGCATGATTCAGCTATACAATACTTATTCGATTGTATACTCTTGAGATTTACCATTCAAGTTGAATATCGATGTTATTGTTGAACTTATAGGACTAGTGAACCCTTATTTATTCTACTAGTCCATAGTTGATGTACGTTCTAAATTCTAGAATACTTATTGAGCTTATCCAAACCAAACTTTCTTTGGTGCGGACTCTGATGTCAAAACTGTGATGAACAACCCTGTAAAGGGGATTATTTACGCTTTAGCGTTGAGATATTGTGCACAGTTTGGTTCTAAGGGCTGATCCCCCTAAGTACGAGAAGTAGAGTACATAGTCTTATGATTGTTAAAGGTTTAAAGTATAAACACTTTACAACCTAGGATATAGTTCGAGGTCTTATGACCCTCAGATGTTCTTTTGATTCCTGTTATTTATCCTCGAGTCAAAAGTTGAGTTTCTTTATTGAGATGTCTTTGATTCACTCACATGTTATTATCTTGTTGTCATATTATTATACTTGTGGGCAATCATGCTCACTCTTGCGTAATAATAACATTGTAGTTAAGAACGAAAGGTCCGACGAGCCTTCTACTAGCATAGACAAGAGCAAAGTCAACAAGTGATGAAGACTTGTTGTTTAATTTATATGTTTATGTTTCAGACTTGTATTAAGTTGTGTAAGACTTATTTATTTGTTTATGTTCCACACAGATGTTTAAGGTTAGTATGACCTGGGATTGATGTATTTATTTTCAGATGTTGTAACCCCATAAGGGGAGGATTATTTCTATTTATTTCATGGTTTGAATTTATTATGGGTAGATAGATAGATGATATTTGTACAGTGAACACCAAGTCCCGTGAAAATTGAAGTACCCGGATTTGGGGGTGTCACAGGTTGGTATCAGAGCTGTAGGTTATGAACCTTAGGTGGGGGAAAACCTTAGGATAGTAGCCTTTTAGAGATCGAGAACATAGTAATGATAACTTTTATCGAGTTCTAAGAAAGATAATAACTTACCTTATGTGCGATGTGCTTATACTTATATACTCAAGTATCTATTAGCATCACGTAATTACTAAAACTTAAAATTTTATTTGTCAGGATGACGGATGCTGGATGCTGGAGAACCTAGTCAGTCCAGGGACCTTGTACCCCTAGAGGCTAGAGAGGAGGAGCCCCGAGATATCCACGTAGTCTGGGAGCAGTTAGTCCGACGAGAACCATCACCCTTGATTATAGTCATTGGTCAGGAGTATATGTCGGTGTCTGATTCAGAGGAGGACTTTGAGGAAGACCCTGAGGAGATTAAGGTTCAGGCTGAGGCAGCCGAAGAGGAGGAGGAAGACCCTGAAGAGTTCCCACCGAGCTCTATCAGTGCTGAGATGTATGATGAGCTGTATGATCATAACATAGAGTTACGTGATACTGTTCATGAGCTGAGGGAGACTGTTCAGGAGCTGAGGGAGACTGTTCAGGAGCTGAGGGAGCAGTCGGTTATTCAACAGTTTAACATCGAGCTGAGGGATGGAGAGGTTGAGGCTCTTCACACACGATTGGGAAATGTAGAGTGGGATTTGGCTCACGAGAAGGGCCAAATTGAGTAGAAGTCAGAGGAAATGGAGGAATTGAAGAATGAACTAAAAGAGAAATCAGCAAGGTTCGCCATAGCAGAGGAGGCCTGGGTAAGGGAATCACGATGAGCAGATCTCGCAGAAGATAACTGTCGGGCGAAGAAGGCCAAGCTTAAGGAGACGTACTCTACGCTTCAGTATGCAATTAATGAGGCCCAGGATCGGGTTATGGGGTACCTAATTCAATTTGAAGGACTACCGTCATACATGCTAGATCGTAGGACGATGTCCCGGATTATGGAAGAAGAGCGTGGTAAAGCTGTTCGTCGCCTTAATGGGCAGTGATAGGAACATTTGATTTTGTGAAACCTATCTGGTAGTTAATAATGTAAATTCCAATGTGTTTATAAACAGAGGAATATTTTATGTTTTAAATCCTGTAGATTCTTTTTCTCGGGATAGTTGATGTAAATAGCAGTGATGCTATCGTGTTATGTTAAAACTTTTGATTTAATAAAATATTAGAGTTTATTTGAGATAATGTGTTGACTGATTGTGTCTAAATGTTTAAGTTAAGCCTTAGATATTTAGAGAATTGAATAAAGATCTAATAAGCGTATTTCTTAACAGAAAAATGCCACCAAGGAGACGACCTAACCGTCAACAGGCCCAAGAAGGGTCAATGAACAACAACAACGACGCCAATGCTAGTCCCGTTCAGCAGTTGGGTAACTTACTTGCGGGAGCGCTTAACAACCAACCTCAAGCTCCACCGAACACAACGTTTAAAGACTTCAAGGCGGTGGGACCGCCAGAGTTTAAAGGCACCATGAACCAGTTAGAAGCTCAAACCTGGGTCATGGAGATGGAGAAAGTTTTCGACGTCGCCAGAGTCAGAGAAGACCAGAAAATGGACTATGCAACGTTCATGCTGAAATTCGAAGCTAGTTATTGGTGGCAAGAAAATAAGGTTCGGGGAGGAGAAGGTGTGATTACCTGGGAGAGGTTCAAAGAGATGTTCTTCGAGATGTACTTTATGACTAGCTCACAGAATCAAATGGAGGTCCAGTTCCTGGAGCTGAAACAGGGGAATATGTCTGTACCAGAATATGGGGTGAAATTCAATGAGTTGGCTAGGTTTGCCGTGTATCAAGTGCACACCGATCAGAGGAAGGCAAGGAGGTTTGAACAGGGCCTGAAGCCCTGGTTGTATAGCAAAGTGTCAATGTTTCAATTGAACACTTTTGCTGGGGTGTTGGAGAATGCCATTCTCGCTGAAGGCGGGAGTGACGCTGTTATAAATTATAACCAAGATCAGAAAAAGAAGAAGAGTGAAGGTGAAGGAGTTAACAAGGCTAGTGGTAGCAACACGGGGGGGAAGTAACAATCAGAAGAGGAGGTGGAATGATAACTCATCAACCGAGAATCAGCAAGGAGGTCAGAAAAAGAGGATCGAAGCTTGTCTGACCTGCGAGAAAGCTCACCTGGGAATCTGTATGAAGGGAAAACGAGTATGCTATAATTGTGGTCAGGAAGGCCACATAGCACCTAACTGCCCTAACCCAAAGAAGGGCGCTTGCTTCACTTGCGGCTCAAAGGACCATCTCGCAAGGAACTATCCCAAGAAGGGATCTGGAGGGGCATGATCAGGAGGGAACAAGGGAAATAGCGGTGGAAGTGCTCTAACTATCACGGGACCAACCGCAACCAACCGACCAACCGCCATGACCTTCAATATGACAGTGCAGGATGCTATATACAGTCTCGCGATGTGGTGTCAGGTATCATTCCTATCAATAAAGTTAATGCTTATGTACTATTTGATTCGGGTGCTACTTGTTCATTTATATCCGATGACTTTGCTAAGAACTTAGAACTTCCTATGGACGAGTTAGAATACCCCATGAACATAGAAATTGCAAATAGAGAAGTGATCCCTGTTAAGTACGTACACAAGAACTGTAGGGTGGATATTAATGGTAACATTATGAACGCAGATCTTATCCCGATTAGACTTGGGGAATTCGATGTTATTCTGGGAATGGATTGGTTAGTCAATTATGGGGCTGTAATTAATTGCCAGAGGAAGTGTATCAACCTTATGACCCCATCAAAGGTTATATTTTATGGCAGCAAATTGCCTAGACAAGCGAGTTGTCTAACGATGATGTAGGCCATGAAGTTGTTAAGACAAGGCCGTGTAGGATATTTAGCCTACATAGTCGATAGTCGTAAAGAAAACCCGAAAGTGGAAGATATACCAGTTGCGAGGGACTTCTTAGACGTATTTTCGGATGATCTGCAAGGACTTCCACCAGAAAAAGAGGTTGAGTTTGTGATCGATTTGGCGCCAGGGACGACCCCAATATCGAAGGCACTATACCAGATGGCTCTGGTAGAGATGAAAGAATTGATGGTACAACTGCAAGAGTTACTAGACAAGAAGTACATCCAACCGAGCGTATCGCCGTGGGGAGCGCCGGTGTTGTTTGTGAAGAAGAAGGACGGGACGATGCGGCTTTGCATCGACTACAGAGAACTGAATAAGGTTACAATTAAAATTAGATATCCATTACCGAGGATTGATGATCTGTTTGACCAATTGAAGGGTGCAAGGTACTTTTCAAAGATAAACTTGAGGAGTGGCTATCATCAGCTGAAGGTGAGGCCAGAGGATGTTCCGAAAACAACATTTAGGACTCGATATGGTCACTACGAATTTCTGATAATGTCATTTGGTCTAACGAATGCTCCTGCAGCATTCATGGGCTTAATGAATGGAGTGTTCAAGCCGTTTTTAGACAAATTCGTGGTGGTCTTTATCGACGACATTTTGGTATACTCGAAGACCAAGGAAGAACATGTAGAACATCTGAAGTTAACATTAGAGGCATTGAGAAGAGAGAAGTTGTACGCCAAATTTTCAAAATGTGAATTCTGGATTGAAAGAGTATAATTTCTTGGACATGTGATAGACAAGGATAGAATTTCAGTAGATCCCTCTAAAGTCGAAGCTGTGATGAACTGGGATCAGTCGAAAACACCGTCAGAAGTGAGGAGTTTTCTTGGATTGGCGGGTTATTATAGAAGATTCATTCAGGACTTTTCCAAGATCGCAACTCTGCTGACGAATTTGACTAAAAAATCGGTGAAATTCGTTTGGACAGAGAAGTGTGATGAAAGCTTCCAAGAGCTTAAGAAGAGGTTGAGTTCAGCACCTGTGTTATCTCTTCTAGACGACACAGAAAATTTTGTGGTTTATAGTGATGCATCGCATAAAGGACTTGGCTGTGTACTTATGCAAAATGACAGGGTCATTGCATATGCGTCACGACAATTGAAAGACTATGAGAAGGGGTATCCGACCCACGACTTGGAATTAGCTGCAGTGGTATTTGCTTTGAAGATCTGGAGACACTATCTCTATAGGGAGAAGTGTGAAATATATACAGACCACAAGAGTCTGAAATATATTTTTACACAAAAGGACTTGAATATGGGCCAAAGAAGGTGGCTGGAGTTAATTAAGGACTATGACTGTGACATCTTATAACATCCGGGTAAGGCTAATGTGGTTGTCGATGCCTTAAGCAGAAAGGGTCGGGAGAAATTGATGATGTTGACTGCTCAGGAGGAGCTAATTTCAGCAATGGAAAAGCTGGAATTGGAAGTGAAGTATCCGATGGAGATTGACGAGAAGTTATTTCAGATGCAAGTTGGTACAACCCTATTGGATAAAGTTCAGGAAGCTCAACTTCAGGACGAAGAATGTGAGAAGGTTAAGAAAAAGATATCTGAAGGAACCGAACTGAGATTCAAGATAGACAGTGAGGGACTACTGAGATTTGAGAACAGAGTTTGGGTACCGTCAGTGCCAGAGATTAAAGAGGACATTTTGAGCGAGGCTCATAGCTCACGGTATTCAATTCACCCCGGTAGTACCAAGATATACCAGGATCTTCGACAGCAGTTCTGGTGGCCGAATTTGAAACGAGATGTTGCTGAGTGTGTTGCAAAGTGTCTGACCTGTCAGAAAGTAAAAGCAGAACATCAGAGACCGAGTGGTTTACTATAACCCCTGGAAATCCCAGAATGGAAATGGGAACACATTACGATGGATTTCGTGGTTGGCCTTCCGACGACTCAGAAAGGCTACGATGCAGTATGGGTTATCGTTGACCGACTGACGAAATCCGCACATTTTTGTTCGATCAAAATCAGATTCAACTTAGACCAGTTGGCAAGGTTATATGTGAAAGAGATTGTTTTGAGGCACGGAGTTCCAGTATCAATTATTTCTGATAGAGATCCGCGCTTCACATCGAACTTCTGGAAGCGACTACAGGAATTCATAGGGACACAGTTGAGAATGAGTACGGCTTATCACCCTCAGACAGACGGGCAGAGTGAAAGAACGATCCAGACATTGGAAGTTATGTTGAGAGCATGCATCATAGATTTTAAAGAAAATTGTGATGATCACCTATCGCTTGTGGAATTTGGTTACAACAACAGTTACCACGCTAGTATTGGCATGCCGCCTTACAAAGCGTTGTACAGAAGAAAATGTAGAACTCTGCTATACTGGGATGAAGTTGGCGAGAGATAATTGCTAGGTCTAGAGTTGGTACAACAGACAACAGAGATAGTCAAAGTGATCCGGACAAGACTGGTAGCCGCTCAGGATAGGCAGAAGAAATACACCGATCCACACCGTAAGAACGTTGAGTTTGAATCGGGTAGCTATGTGTTCTTGAAAGTCTCTCCCTAGAAGGGAAAGATCAGATTCGGTAAGAAAGGGAAATTGAGCACGTGGTTCATTGGACCCTTTGAGGTACTGCGAAAGATTGGAGAAATTGCGTATGAGGTAGCCTTACCTCCGGCGCTAGAGAATATCCACAAAGTCTTCCATGTTTCAGTTTTACGCCCCTACAAACCCGATTACAAGCATGTGATTGAATATGAACCCCTACATTTTGAGAAAGACTTATCCTATGAAGAAATTCCTGTTCAGATCGTTGACAGGAAAGAACAAGTCCTCAGAAACAAAGTTATACCTTCTATTAAGGTAATTTTGGAGGAACCACAATGCTGAAGAAGCTACGTGGGAACTCGAAGAGCATATGATGAATAATTACTCATATTTATTTACTTAATTTATGTGTATGCGATTCTGGGGACAGAATCTTTGTAGGGGGGGTAGAATGTATCGGGATGAAATTTAATTGAACCGTGATTCTGGGGACAGAATCCTTTTAAGGGGGAAAAGATGTGACGAACGAGATTTTTATAATTTAATTTGAATATTTATTGAATTAAATAAATATTTTTCGATGATTTAATTATTGAGTTAAATAATTAATTGATGAATTTGTGGTAAATTAATTTAATTATATGTGTTACATTGATTAAATTAATGTGAAATTTTTTTTATATTCAATGATGCATTTAACTGAGCTTATTTGATTTAATATATTAATTAATAAGCATAATGTGTTCTAATTAATTTAATAATTAATTAGAGATTTATGATTTGACATAATTAATAAATAAGAATTTTAATTACATGACTATGTGATTTAATGTGAATTTATGCTATTTTATTTAATTGATTTAAATAACATTAATTGCCTAAATGAGTGTGACACTATTAAACTATATAATAAGAAGTAATTAAATTAAGGGGAAATGAGAGGGAATGAGAGAAACCAAACATGGCCTTAATGGGAGTTAAGGGCAGTTCAACCATAATGGATCAACTGACCATTATATCGACAGTTTATATCATATACGTATATTATATATCAGTATTCCTATATTCCTATAACATATATTTCATCAGAGCAAAAATAGAGAGAAAATACAGAGAGAAAAGTTAGAGAGAAAGTTGGAGAATTAAAGCAATTGTTATCAAACAGAGACTGCAAGGGTAATCCCTACATCCCAATTCTTATTCACGTATTATATTTCTCCATCACTGCATATTTACAAGTTGTGTGAAATTGTGATTTAAAGCTTGAATTGGTGAATTATGTGTATATACATGTTAATATAGGATCATAACCTGTTTCTACCAATTAAAGTATGTTCATACATGTCTAAATTGTAGTTTGAAAAGTTACAAAGTTTTCTATTTACGTGTTTTAAAAGTTCTCTGTGAATGGAAAATTACATTGTTCATTATATGGCTTGTATGTATGAAATTTGATGCCTTAATCGCATGTCAAACTGTAAATTGATGATTTAATATGCTTGTACATGTAAAAACGAGAAGAATGAAACTTAAACGGACTGATTTGGCGTTATAACGAATCTGTAATGTGTGATTTCATGAAAATTGACGAAACTTTGAAAAATAACAAAAAACATGGAATTTATGGGTTTAAATTTAGTTGTTTAAGTTGTCAAAATCATGCTATAAGTGTTGGGTTATACTTCTGTAAAGTCTAGAATTGATGGGTATGATTAATTTATTGTTTGAGCAAAGTTTTTGGGTCTATTTTTGGCTCTGTTTTGTGTTATTCGCGAACTGCAGATTCTGAAACTGGCGTGTGGAGCTGCAGCGCCAACTTTAGGCCTAAGAGTGGGGCTGTAGCGCCAGCTTTAAGCCTAAGATTGGGGCTGCAGCGCCAGTGGAGCTGCAGCGCCAGACTTAAGCTTAAAGTCTGAGCTGCAGCGCCAGTGGAGCTGCAGCACCATTTTTAGTTCAAAAGGTGGAGCTGCAGCGCCATTTGGAGAAATGAGATTTTAATTGTTCAAGTCTAGGAAATGTAATTGTAACCTAATGTAATAAACATGAAGACATGATTAAACATATAATAAGAGGTTAATAACTTATATTACGTGAGTAATTAATAAGTTAATTACATGACTTGAATCGTTAATTGTATAGTCCAATAACGTGCTCAAGACCGATGTGTGTGATTCGATACGTATATCAAGTTATTGATTAATGTGTATTGTGAACGTATTGATATGTAGGATTTAATAAAGAACGTGAATTATAAATTGTAGCTTGTGTAAGAGGCAAGTTTCCTATCCTTAAACTTGTTTAACATTTTGCAAGTTTTCTATCCTTAAACTTGTTTAATATTTTGCAAGTTTCCTAAACTCAAACTTTACTTTTACATTAAGCAAGTATCCTATCTCTAACTTATTGTTATTAAGCAAGTTTCTTAACATTCTAAATTATTCATTTATCAAGTCTTAGACTTGTGTTCTATATCGAGCGAGCTTTTGTTTTTAATTGTTCATGTTCCAAGGTTTCATATTTGATGCTATAACTCTTTTAAGCATGATTCAGCTATACAATACTTATTCGATTGTATACTCTTGAGATTTACCATTCAAGTTGATTATCGATGTTATTGTTGAACTTATAGGACTAGTGAACCCTTATTTATTCGACTAGTCCATAGTTGATGTACGTTCTAAATTCTAGAATACTTATTGAGCTTATCCAAATCAAACTTTCTTTGGTGCGGACTCTGATGTCAAAACTGAGATAAACAACCCTGTAAAGGGGATTATTTATGCTTTAGCATTGAGATATTGTGTACAGTATGGTACTAAGGGCTGATCCCCCTAAGTATGAGAAGTAGAGTCCATAGCCTTATGACGGTTAAAGGTTTAAAGTATAAACACTTTACAACCTAGGACATAGTTCGAGGTCTTATGACCCTCAGATGTTCTTTTGATTCCTGTTATTTATCCTCAAGTCAAAAGTTGAGTTTCTTTATTGAGATGTCTTTGATTCACTTGCATGTTATTATATTGTTGTCATATTATTATATTTGTGGGCAATCGTGCTCACTCTTGCGTAATAATAACATTGCAGTTAAGAACGAAAGTTTCGACGAGCCTTCTACTAGCAAAGGCAAGAGCAAAGTCAATAAGTGATGAAGACTTATTGTTTAATTTATATGTTTATGTTTCAGACTTGTATTAAGTTGTGTAAGACTTATTTATTTGTTTATGTTCCGCACAGTTGTTTAAGGTTAGTATGACCTGGGATTGATGTATTTATTTTCAGATGTTGTAACCCCATAAGGGGAGGATTATTTCTATTTATTTCATGGTTTGCATTTATTATAGGGTAGATAGATAGATGATATTTGTACAGTGAACACCAAGTCCCGTGGAAATTGAAGTACCCGGATTTGGGGGTGTCACATCCATAATGAGGAATTTTATATTTTTCCTTAAACTTTATAAATTTTATGAAGAACAGTGAAATTGAAGGTTTTAATTTGTGTAATTACATGAGTTAAAATGTTAAGAACATATTAGAAGTGATATATAATGTTCCTGTGAAGTTTATACTTCGTGAGTAACATTATGAATTAGTAAATTGGTGTAAAATTTGAGACAAGGGGAGAAATTCTGTGTTCATTCGCGAACATCAGAATCTGGAAAATCGTAGCCGCGCAGCCACGCCGGGCCAAAGGGTAAATGCCGCGCGGCCGCGCCCGTCTGAAATTTTTGAAAAATTTGCTAAGTGTTGAATTTCGAGAAAAGTGTTTTGAATCTAATAAACATGAAGACATGTTGTATATATGATAAGATGTTAATATGAGTTTAATAATTTATGTTACGTGAATAATTAATAAATTAATTACGTGACTTGAATCATTATTTGTAAAGTCTAAATAATGTGTTGTAAACATGAAGACAGTGTTTTGAGTTTAATAAACATGAAGACATGCTATGTATGTGATAAGATGTTAATACAAGTTAATAATTTAAGTTATGTGATTAATTAATAAGTTAATTAATCAACGTAAACCATTATTTGAAAAACCTAATAATGAGTTCAGAGAACACAGTTATGAATCGATAAAAATATCGAACCCGTGATTAATTAATATTGTGAATGTGTTGATAGGTAAGAGTAATTAAAGAAGTGAGTTATAATTGTAGCGTGTGCACGAGACAAGTTTCTAAACCCTACTTTTAAATTGAGCAAGTTATAGACTTACATTCTATATTGAGCAAAGTATTTATTCTTGATTATTCAAGTTCAAAAATTCATACGAGATGTTATGATTCTTTTACAAGTATCATTTTAATATACAATACTTATTCGATTGTATACCCTTGAGAAGTTATTATTCAAATTGAATATCTTATATTGTTGAAAGCTTTAAGACTAGCGAACCAATAATGATTCGACTAGTCCATAGTTGATGAGTGTTCTAAATTCCAGAACTACTATTGAGTTATCCAAACCAAACTTTATTTGGTGTGGATTCTGATGTCAAACTGAGATGAACAACTCTATTAAAGGAGAATTGATGATGCTTTAAGCGTTAAGATAGTGTGCACAATATCAGTACGAAGGGCTGATCTCCCTAAGTACGAGAAGTAAAGTTCATAGTCTTATGACTGTTAAAGGTTTAAAGGTTAATATACTTGACAACCTAGGATAGAGTTCAAGGTCTTATGACCCTCAGATGTAATTTGATTCTCGATTACTATTCCTGATTCAAAAGTTGAGCTTTCTGTTATTCAGATTTCTTTGATTTTACTCGTATGTTATTATTGTCATACTTTTATACTTGCGGGCATTCGTGCTCACTCTTGCATAATAACATTGCAGCTAAGAATGAACGAAGTGATGAACCTTCTAGTAGTAAGGGCAAAGGAAAAGCTAACAAGTGTTGAAGACTTGTCTTGATGTTAAGAATGTTAAAGTTTGAGACTTATGTGTGTGATTAAGACTTATTTATTTACGTTTCCGCAACAGAGATTTAAGGTTAAGTATGACCTGGGATTTATTGTGTATTATTATTTTAGATGATGTAAGATGATGGATTATTTATCTATTTAATGAATTTCTATTATTATGGGTAGATAGTCATATGATATTTGAACAGTGAACACCAAATCCTGTAGAAATTAAGACACCAGATTTGGGGGTGTCACAATGCATACACAATGACCTTGCCATGTTGCATTAGCACATAACCAAGCCCCTTGTGTGATGCATCGTTATACACCACGAAGCCTCCTGCATCGTATGTCAATGATAATACATGCACCTCGCTCAACCTCTTCTTCAACTTCTTGAAACTATCTTCGCATTTCTCCGTCCATACGAACTTTACTTTCTTCCTCGTTAGATTGGTCAACGGGGTCACTAACTTAGAAAAATCTTGGATAAATCTTCGATAGTACCCGACTAACCCTAAGAAACTTCTTACCTCCGTTGGTGTCTTCGGTTGTTCCCAATTACTTACAGCCTCTACCTTTATAGGGTCTACTAAAATTCCATCATTGTCAATCACGTGTCCTAGAAACTGGACTTCTATCCTCATGCATCTATGGAAGATTGTGAATCCATCTCATCCATCTTTTTGGGCCTCGTGGGTTAAAACCTTCTTTATAAAGGAAATGCACTTTTGGTGTATCCCTATTCCCAATGATTGCTCCTGGATTTGGAGGAAAGTTTTAAATTTGAGACCTATTGCTATGCAGCACATTAAGTATCAAATTGGAAAGGGAAACCTCACTAGCTTATGGTTTGATCCATGGCTCTCTTGAAGCCTCTTGTTGACTCTCATACTTCCCTTATGATTTCTAATTCTAGATTGGGCCCTAATGCTTTGGTTAGCATCATCATTTCCAACTCTGTCTGGCACCTTCCAACATCTAATCACACTACTATTATGGACTTTCAACGATCCTTTGACACTACTAGGCAATGTAATTTTGAGTGCTCTGACATTATTCTCTGGGACAACATCAAAGCTAATGAGGTTACTGCTTCTTCTATTTGGCACTCAATCAGACAGAGTGGAAAAACTATGATTTGGCATAGACTAGTTGGGCATAATTTCTTAACCCTAAGACTCTTTTTCTTTTTATGGCTTGCATTCCAGAATGGATTGCGTACCAAGGATAGGCTCGTTTGGATGTTAATCCGATATGTGCTTTATGTAATGTTCACAATGAAACTTTTAGCCATCTCTTTTTTCAATGCCAATTTTCATTTCAAATGCTTGTTTATGTGCTAAGACATTGCGGTTGGAGAGGTTTTGCCAGATCTTGGTCATCCATTACTGATTTTCTTATTGCTTCCTCTAATTCAACTATCCATCATAACATATTGCAGCTGGGGTTTGCTGCTGTTGTCTATTATATTTGGAAAGAGCGAAACTCTCGGATTCACACTAACTGCTCTACTCCTGTTAGGATTATAGTCCATGATATTTTGTACATGTTAAAGTGTAAGCGTCACTCTACCATTAAGTTTCAGAAAGTAAAATCTAGGACATGGTTTTGTCATCTTGCCTTCTAGTCCCTTGAAGGGTGCTATGTTAGGGTTGTTGTTTGTTGGTTGCTGCTAGGTTTATTGTTTGGTATGTTGTTCAATGTTCAACTGGTTTTCTGATGGTTTGCTGCAGCTAGTCTCTTAGTGTTTGATGCTACTTTAGGTGGCAGTTGCTGTAGTTCTCTTTTCTGCTGTTGTTAGTGGGTTATGATTGGGAGCTGTGGCTGTATCTTTGGGCATGGCGATCTTCTGATTGCTTGCTATAGGCTACTTGGGTAGGGGTATAGCCTGTTTTGCTAAGCCTCCTTTTTGCTTCTTTGGTTGCTGCTGTTAATTGCCTTTAAAGCAGCGATTCGGCTGTTTGGGGAGGCTACTGGGGCTACTGTATTGTTGTTCTCCTGCTGCTCTCTGGTATTGCAGGATCTGTTGGTGGGAGACAGGTTGTAGCTGAACCTGGTCTAATATATTGCTGATATGCATGTGTTGTTGGGTTGTTGGTTGTTGGTTGTCTCTTGGTGGCTGATAGCTATTGAAGGTAGGGTTGATTCTATCACTTGTTGTTGGGTTTCTTTGTAGGTTTCTGCTAAGGCATGAGGAGGTTCTTTGCTGACTCATAGGCAGTGGTCTATTTCTCTGGTGCTGCTGGGTTGCTGCTCCGGCTGGCTTGTTGCTGAGTTTTCCTTTCCAACTTAACTTTCCCTATTAAGACCATTGTTTAAGATATCATAAACCTGCTAAAGTGTAGAACCTATACTAACTTCAAATTTCAAAAAGTCAAAGCTAAACTATGTTATAATCATCTTATTTTGTAATGCTTCTTATCTTGTTTGGGTCAGTTACTGACCTATGGTCTGCTATAAGTACTGTTGATTTGCTGCCAGAGGGCTTAGGATTTTGCTTGCTATGCTGCTGTCTACTGATTTGGATTGGTTCGTTTGGTCTTGGGGTTTTTTTTTCTGCTACTGCTGTTATTTGCTGTGCTAGGCTGGGTTGGGGCTGGCTCTTTTTGGCTCTATTCTATTCTGGGAGGTGTTCAGGCTGGAGGCTTTTGATGGTTTGCTCCTAAGTTGGCATCGTCTATGAGACAAGTCCTGGGTATCTCTCTTGCAGTATTTTGGGATGGCTGGGTTGTCTTTTGTCCATGTCCTGGTCTGTTGTGCTGTTGCTGCTATTCCTTGCTTCAGTTGCTGATGCTAAGGGGTCCTGTGCTGGTAGGCTTGAGGTTCACATTTTGGGCTGCTATGTTGAAGCTTCTTGATGGTGGCTGCCAGTCTATTGACTACTGTGCTGCTGCTGCTTTTTCTACTGCTAAGTTGAAGCTTCTGATAGGCTGCTTCTTTCTTCTGCTTCTACCTCTTGGGTTTTTTTTAGTCCGTCCTATGGACTGCTGTGCTGCTGCTTATAAATGTGGTTGGTCTTTTCTGTCCAAGAAGGGGTTCTTTGATGCACCCGGATGTCTGTTTGAAATTTGTTAAGCTCCTTGATTTGTTTAGGTCTGTAATGGTCAGCTTATTAAGAATTTATTATAGTTTGTCCTACTTTAAATTTATTAGTGTTGTTAGGCTTCGAGCCTGCAGTCTGCTATAGTCATGACATCATAGGGCATGTCCTATGATGTCTATGCTATACTCTGATTGGAGTCTCCCATTTGTTTGTATTTCCTTTTTCTTTCAATACAATTTAAATTTAGTAAGAAAAGAAAAGTTGTTTGCTAATATGGAAAAGTGCACGTTTTGTTCGGATAGAGTTTCTTTTTTCTTGGCTTTGTTGTAAGTTAACAGGGAGTCCAAGTTGATGAGGAGAAAATATGTTCAATTTGATATTGGCCGAGTCCAACTAATGTGATCAGGTGCGAAGCTTTCATGGACTCGCAAGTTTCTAGCGATGCCTTGTTCGAAATTTCAATGAGATTATAGCACCATTGACCGAGGTCATCAAGAAAAGTGTAGACTTTAAATGGGGTGATGTATAGGAAAAAGTATTTAATTTAATTAAGGATAAATTGACAAATGCTCATTTGCTTATTTTGCCTAACTTTACTAAAACTTTTGAGATTGAGTGTGATGCTTCAGGTTTAGGGATTGGACCTTATCTAATGCAAGAAGGAAAACCAATTGCGTATTTCAGCAAAAAATTAAGTGGGGGAGCTTTGGACTATCCTACGTATGACAAGGAGTTGTACGCTTATGTTAGAGCTTTGGAGACATGACAACATTACTTGTGGCCCAAGGAATTTGTGATCCATACCGGCCATTAATCACTAAAATATTTGAAGGGTTAGCACAAGTTGAACAAAAGACATGCCCGATGGATGGAATTTATCCAGACATTTCCATATATTATTCGATACAAGCAGGGTAAGGAAAATGTCGTTGCAGACGCTTTGTCTCTAAGGTATGTGTTGATGAATACTCTTGATACAAAATTACTTGGTTTTGAGCGAATCAAAGAATTGTATGATAACAACCTAGATTTCGAAGAAGATTTTAAAACTTGTGAAAAGAATGTTGTAGGTAAATACTTTAAAATGGATGGGTTTTTGTTTTGTGAAAATAAATTATGTATACCTGCAAGTTCTTTACGTGAGTTATTGGTTAGGGAATCACATGTGGGTGGTTTGATGGGACACTTCGCTGTTGATAAAAATTTGGCTGTTTTAAAAGAACATTTTTTTGGCCTCATATGAAACGAGATGTGGAAAGAATTTGTGATAGATGCATTACTTGTCGTCAGTCTAAATCTCGTGTTCAACCCCATGAATTGTATACACCATTGCCTATACCTAACGAAACCTTGGATTGATTTGTCTATGGACTTTGTATTGGGTTTTCTTAGGTCTAAGCATGGTAATGATTCTATATTTTTGATTGTGGATAGATTTTCAAAGATTGCTCATTTTATTCCATGTCACAAAACTGATGATGCATCCCATATAGCTGATCTGTTCTTTAGGGAAATTGTACGATTGCATGGTATGCCTAGAACAATTGTTTCTGATCGTGATGCTAAGTTCTTAAGCTATTTCTGGAAGACTTTGTGGTGTAAATTGGGAACTAAATTGTTATTTTCTACTACTTGTCACCCACAAATTGATGGACAAACTGAAGTAGTAAATAAAACTTTGTTTGCATTGTTAAAGGCTGTCATTAAAAAAATATCAGTCATTGGGAAGAGTGTTTACCACATGTTGAGTTTGCTTATAATAGATCTATTCATTCTGCTACTAAATTTTCACCATTTGAAATTATTTATGGTTTTAATCCTTTAACTCCATTGGATTTATCACCATTACTTGTGTCGGAATTTACTAACATGGATGGAAAGAAAAAGTCTGAATTTGTTAAGCAAATACACGAGAAGGCGAGACTCAACATTGAAAGAAAGACGGAGAAATATGCTAGACAAGACAACAAGGCTCGACGTCAAGTTGTATTTGAACTGGGAGATTGGGTGTGCTTACATAGCGGAAGGAGAGATTCCCGGCTCAAAGACGATAAAAATTGCTTGCAAGAGGAGATGGACCATTTTAAGTTCTAGAGTGCATTAATGATAATTCCTACAAATTGGATTTACCGGGTGAGTATAATGTTAGTGCAACATTAAATGTTTCTGATCTAAGTCCGTTTGATTTAGGTGATGATTTGAGGAAAAATCATTTTTAAGAGGAGAGGAATGATAAGGACATGGCTAGCTTGGATTCTAATGGAGGGCATGGATTAGATCCGGTGCAAGTTCTAGTTGGACCAGTGACTAGAGGATGAGCTAAACTCTTTAAGGAAGGACTCAATGACCTTATTAAAGGAGTTTGGATTTATGTAGGAATGAATTTGAAGACCTTGGAGTTGGAGACTAAGTTCATAAATATGATAAAAGTGTTTAATCCAAGCAATTCAAGTCAAGGAAGTTTTCTGCCTAACTGGCGTGGCCCGCGCCAAGAATGCACTAGAAGTAGTGCGCCTGATGAGGACATGGCATGCGTGGACTCAAACAAGACTAAAGGGACGTGGGGATCAAGCAAGGCTAGAACTAAGAGGTTCAAACAAGGCCTCAATGGGTTGATCCAAGATGTTTGGGCTGAAACTAATGTAAGGAAACCCAAAGATAAGGCCAATGAACATGTGACACAAGTTTGGTTCAATTTGATACAAGCCTAAATTCAGAAATTAGAAAAAAAAGATTTTGTTCCTAAAAATATTAAGGATTTTTCATATCTTTTCATAATTCTATTATAACTATGATTCTTTTAGGTAGATTTGCATTCTAAATAAGTTTCTATTGGTTTATGGAAACAAGCGATTTCTATTCTACATTGGTTTGGAATTCCTATTAGGATTAGAATAATTTGTTACTATTATTATTAGGATTTGGATTATTTTAAGTAGTATAAATAGAGGTCCAAATTGATGTATTCAAACACATTATTCAGATTATTAATATACTTATGAGGTTATTCTCTACTTTTGATGCTTTGAAGAATTCCTAAGTTATTTTCTTAATTTTTCTTTGAGATTCAACTTTGACTTATCATACAACAATCCATAGTTGTGTGTGGAGTCTTCTACCGCATCAATCGTCGATTGTACCGAGATTACCTCTTCAATATAAGCGAGGGGTCAAGGTGTCGTTGGTGTCCATTCAACGCATACTTCAAACGCGAGCAATTGTACCAAGATTACCGTCTACATATAGGAAAGGGGTTAAGATGTTGCAAGCAATTCATCCTAAAACTTTGCTAGAAACGATCGGAGCGACGACCACCTCACGTAAGTGTACTGTGGAGTCTATCATTTGGTATCAAAGCTAAGTCTTCTAGCGAGTTACTTATCCTTTAATTTTCTGTTTGAAATTATTGAGTAAAAAAAAGAAAAGAAAAGAAAAGAAAATATTTTGATTTTTTAATTTTGTCAATTGTATGCTATCATTGAGAGTTATACCATCTATATTTTGTTTCGTGATAAGTTATTTTTGAATTGATTAGTAAAACCAAGAATTTTGCTAGGGGACTTTAAGAACTTATTAGAGAGAATACTTTGAGGTAAAAGGCTTAGTGGTGGGATTAATCGAGGGTAAAAGCCAATTTATTGAGAGTATACACGAGTGAACCATTGATCCGAGCGAAACACGTAAGGGAGTAGTGAGGAAACTATTTTCTACTAACCCTTATTTTGCAGGAAATATGTCTAACTCAAAAGATAAAGGAACTTATGAGGAACATCCCTCGATGGCTGAATTGAAATTCCAGATGGAAACCATGCATAAAGTATACACGAGAATTTTACAAATATTATTAAATGAATATATTAATGGAAATGAATATTTATTCGAATATAAATATTTATGTGTTATGAGATGAGTTAACTCAATTATTTCAAATTGAATATATAATAATTGAGAAAAACGTGGAGTTTATGATAAGCTCGAAGAATATATAACGCCTTGTGTGGCGCGGTAATGAGGATTATGATTTAATTAATTTAAAAGATGTAGGAATTAATAAATGATTAATTAGTATTATATTAATTAATTGTTATTATAAGTGATAACCTATTAGAGAGTAGGATTAAATAGGTGAAGGATTTATTTAATATCATTGTCAATTAATTGATATTATGAGAAATAACTATCAATGAGTACTTAATCGATAACGTGTTGATTATTTGTTATTGTGAATAATATAGTATTAATGAGTAAATGATTTATAAATATAATAAGAATATATTTACTCGATTAATTGTTATGTGCAAAGTATGCGATAATTAGATGTATAAAATATAGTGGTTACAACTATATTATATAGTGCAACGTAACACTTATGTGTGATTTCATATAATACATGAGAACTATATATTAAGATTAAATAGATTATATGAATACATCATGTGGTTATATGACAATGTGAGTGTGTGAAAATTTAATTAGTGCCTCATGAATATATTGTAAACAATTGATCATTAATGAATACTTCAATAATTTAATATAATTAAATAATAGAGTGGAACAAGGAATGTAATAATACCCGATTAAACTGTGTTCAGTATTATGATATGTACATGGATTATATGATTATACATATATGTATCCCAACGTATTACATTGCAATATTATTTTTTAAGGACCCAAGTGTACATGGATTATATGTGTGCAAATTAAATTTACTCTATTGTAATGTAACTTACTCATTGGAATTACATTGTGACACTATTTAATATCTAAGTATACATATATACCTAAGTATATATAACATGTATATGTAAGTGTTGTAGTACATTGTCTAATGCTGAGTTCTTATTTCTTTGTCCCACAATGAGAGTCCCTTTCCTTCTCACGTGCATAGCTGTAAGGCCTAAGCCTATTTCCTCCACAAACTCAGCAAAGATCATATCAATGATTCAATGGGGAGTGGGAATCATGATGGGATTCAACAACTAATCAACAACTCCATCTTAACCTTCATATTCTTGTTCATACCATTGTATTAAGATTGTGTAGAATTGCATTAATTGGGTTTTCAATTCTCTATAAATGAGACTCTCTCTTTCTAATTCTTTTGCTGAGATTTTGCTTAGAGGCTTGAGAGCATATAGAGAGTGAGATTACATTAGTGATATAGCAGCATTGCGAGTTTGGGAATTGCAGCAAGTTCAATTCGTGTACAGAGGTATAACACCTTCTTGTTTCTAAGACTTCTTAAATTCTTAATCATGTGAAATTAGATGATAATTGAATTGATAAATACTTGCATTGTTATTATATAGACTTATAAGAATGTTTGAACTACAATGTGGCTGTTTAGAATTGTTTTCGTGAAGGAAATTTGGAAATTGGCTTTGTTATCTGCCGAAGCAGAAGCATTTCAGTGCTGGCAGAGACCCGGTGTAGCTGCGCCAGTCCCTGGTTTCAGTTTTATGTTTCTGTTAGTTTCTGTTTCATACTAATATGTTGAGATCACTTATGTAAGCATGAGAACATGATTAACGTGTATATATGAGTACATTGATATGACATGCATGTCCATAGCTATGCTAGTACGCATTATTGAAAGGAAACTTATAGTTTTGAAATGAACTTAGAGTTTTATAAACGAACTTTAATGAAACTCGTATTCTGCAAATTCTGAGCATGATAGTGTACATATATAACTAATTATGAACATTAATGAGCATGAGTTGTGATTTGAGGTTCCTTTGTTCATGACCAACTTGTTTGGACTTTGAGCTAAATGACTTTTTCAAAGAAAACTTGACGTATTGAAACTAATATCCATGAATATCACATGGAGTATGTTCTGACTTTGTGAGTATGCAAACATAACTTAACTACACATGAAAATAGATTTAAAGATGTTTTTATATGTGTTAGATTGAATTGTTTAAGTTTAAAATGTTTCAAAAGCAAACTCGAATAGTTTTAAACTAAGTTGCATTTGTATGAGTAGTTATGTTCTGGACATGAAGATGTCATGCTTATGTTCTTTTTGTCTCTCAACATGATTCATGTGTGTTAGACATAATGAAAGGTTAACCAAGCATGAGTTTAAGCATGTTTTAAAGTGATAAACAATGCTAGCTATGAATAAATGATGTGGACAATTGCGAGCATGTATATTACAGTTTATATAACATTCTCGCATGTACATATGGTTAATCTAGTAGGCCTTATGATTCCATTTGGCCTTAATTTCTTAGAAATCCTAAACTAAGACCCTAACATGAAAAGGTGAACTTAGGATGGTTATACGTGTATGTCAAGTCTTCTAGTATGTATGCATGATAAGCGTAATTGTCTTAGTATGCTAACATGTTGAACAAAAATTGTAAGGCAGCAGCCAAACCCTGGTCTGGCCAGGGGATAGCGCAGCTGCGCCGTCCCTAGGCTTAACCAGGGCGTAACTGCGCCAGGTCACTTTCAGTTCTGATGCAGTTTGCTTATTCAAATTTTAGCAGTTCACTTCTTATGATGTTCTAATCTGTTAAGAAGGTTATAATTGATACTGATATATGTTTATATGAGATGATGAAGTAACATGATAACATTTAACTTATAAAAAGGATTCTAAAGTTAGTGAAGATGATGTTGATTAAGTGTTATGATACTATACGTGATATAACTATGTACTTGATTTTGTAACGTCTTATATAATGATTTTGTGTTAAGTATATGTACAAGTACGTAATGACATACGTATAGGGATAATATAATTAAGTTAGAACCATATGTGTTCATATTGAACTTTTATACCGAATGTGCTTAGCTAATGAGTATCCTATACATGCAAATATGTTATAATAGGATTCGAAAGTGTTGATTAGCTTTACGTGGATAGACTACGCATAAGGCAAGTTCCCTAACTTGCACTCTTTTATTGTGCAAGTATCCTAAACCCTTGCATTACTTTATTCAATGAATATTGTAAGCAAGTGCTCGAACTTTACTCTTATTGAACATTCAATTGAACTTGTGCTATTATTGTCGTACAAGTAAGCTATTGGAATTATAATTCATGTTTTATAACTTAAATACTTCGTGGATAAGATAAAGTTAATTTATATTCTTCAAACTTTAAATCTTGAGTTTTGAACTTATAATTGTTCTTATATACCTTGAAAGAGCGGTGTATTCCACTTGATTCGGCTAGACCTATATTATGAATTTGAAAAGTAATCCAAATCAATTGATTAGTGCAAAATCTTATATTTGACTGAGATGAACAACCCTTATGTTCAGGGTAGTGTATATATTGTTGGAAGTCCAACACACGAGTGAAAATTATTGTGGTGTTATGAATAACATGGAGTATTGTAGACTGATAATCTATCATACTTATTTTTTTGGGTTATCAGTTTAATATTGATAATTCTAATAGAAGTTCATAGTCCTTAGTGAATGCTCAGTATTCAATTATATTGAAATGTTGAATTGATTTAGCATTGAATCTTATTGATATCCTTCTGTCCTTAGCGACTGTTATTGAGAACTATTGATATTTCTTGCTATCCTCAAACTATCATATCCTGTTATACCCTTTGGAATTCGAAAACTATATTACTCACCCTTATTTCTATATTACTTGCTGAGCAAACTTGTTGCTCATTCTTTCTTTTCCTAAAACATTTCAGTTAAGGCAGAGCAGGGCGGACCTTCGGGCACCGACAAGGGCAAGGGCAAGGCTACCGACTAGCTAGTCCCTTTATGTTTTAGAGATTCTGGTGTTGTATTATGACAACTATGATAATGATTCAGAACTATGTTTAAACTTAAGTAGGGTTATGTAATAAGTCTTTATTTGATATTATTATGTAATCTATTAAGTACTGTAGGTTGCGAGACTTGGGGGAATAAATATAATAAATCATTGTATATTATTCTAAATTATCCGCTGTGTCTGTATGATTTTAGTTATTATTGTGAGAACGTGATGAACCGGATTCGAGGCATTGTGGCCCGAATTTGGGGGCGTCACAGGTTGGTATCAGAGCTATAGTTATAAACCTTAGGAGCGAGTGTCCTTAGATTATAACTTAGGAGAACTTAGAAAGTTAGAAGGAGATAAAACTCATGTAGAATTTTCCTTGAGAGACTTAGTGTGTTATGAAATGTAACTTCATTCTATACAATGAACTTATGTTTTATTTAACATTCTAATGGAGTTGCTGCTTGCTTATCTTGTGTTTGTGATTGTAGGATGACAGACATGGGAGTACCTAGTAGAGTGGCAGAGGAGGAGCCTAGAGATATACATGTGGTATATGAGGCACCTCTAGAGGTTGTGCCTATGCAGGCTATTGCACCATCCGAGTTTGACGACGAGGATGAGATCGAGGTAGAGTTTGACCCAGAGGAGGAGCCCATGGATGACGAGCCTGTTGAGGACCAGCCTATGGAGAGCGAGCCCATAGAGGACTCTTACGAGCCTAACCTGGAGGAACATATGTTGGGAGAGTACGAGGAGCGTATTCTGGAGTTGGATTGCAGAGTGCAGGAGCTGAAGGCTGAGGCCCAGGAGAGAGAGTCTGAGTTCCAGAAGTTGAGGGATGAGGACCATTAGAGGAAGCTAGCGATGCAGGAGTTAGTGGTGGAGACTGTATACCGTAGGGAGGCAGGGATCCAGATGGGGACCTTGTTTCACAAATCGGTGGCTAGGAATGTGGATCTGGCAGGAAAGCTATAAGAGGTAGAACAGAGAGAGTTAAGTGAGAAGACCGAGAAGGAAGCACTCCGTACTCAGCTAGAGTTTGAGGTAATGGATAGGATCCACTTTGAGGAGAAGTGGGAAGCAGTGAATGAGAGGGCAGATGACTTAGAGGATGAAGTCAGATGCAAGAAAAGGAAGATGAACAAGATGGGGTATGTGTTCCGTTCAGCTTTTGAGAGGGTAATCGATGGTGTATACCACTACCAGCAGAGCAGGTATAGGCCCTACACACTGTGAGCCGAGAGTTAGTGGCGTACATAGCGCAGATAGAGTATAAGAGTGATGTGGAGCGCAGGATGATAGGATGAGACCCTTTAGTCTGTCTAGTAGTAGTATTAGTAGTTCTTTGTATGTGATGTTTATACTGTGATGTTATCCCCAATCTTTTGTGTAAGATATGGGATAGTGATGTAAACCCCGAGTAGGCATATGTTAGAGGGGTAGTAGGTTGGTATTCCCTCATCTTTTGTGATATTAGGGGATATATGTGATAACATTTATAGAAATATGCTAGGGATAATCGTGTAATGAATGATTTGGCATATGAATATAAATGATTTTATTTCAGAAACGCGTTGTAAATTCTATTCTTTTTAGCATTAAAAAAATACATAAGTAATACAATTGAGTAATAGTAATAAAAGTGAAAATTTTGTGATGCAGATAATGGCACCAAGACGTAGATTGATTGCACCTGAGGAGTCAGTGAATAATGAGAGGGAACAAGTAGACCCGATCCAGAAGTTAGTAGATTTGCTAGGAGAGGCTCTTAGGGGAAGGAACAACGAACCCGTTTTCCCTAACCCTTAAGCTGTTCCAGTGACAAACTTTAAAGATTTTAGGAGTGTAGGACCCCCAGAGTTCGAGGGTACTACCGATCCAATCATTGCGCAGACTTGGATAAAAGAGATCGAGAAGGCTTTCACCATCGCTCGTGTGGGTGAAGACCAGAAGACGGTATTTGCCACGTATATGATGAGAGGAGAAGCGAACTACTTGTGGGAGGCTAATCAGCAGAGAGCTGGAGAAGGGACGATAGCGTGGCAAAGATTTAAGACACTGTTCTTCGAGAACTACTTCCCAAAGAGCATGAAGAATAGAATGGAGGTGAAGTTCTTAGAACTGAACCAAGGTGATATGACAGTGGCGCAGTACGCGGCTAAGTTCAATGAACTAGCGCGATTTGCAGAACACCAAGTGGAAGATGAAGAAAGGAAGGCGGGACGTTTCTAACAAGAACTGAAGCCTTGGTTGTTTAATAAGGTATCAGTTCTTCAAATTGATTCCTTTGCGACACTGCTGGAGAAGGCGATCATTGCAGAAGGTGTTACGCCCCCAAACTCGGGTCCTCTTACCTCGGATTCGGTGCTCACAATCCATCAACAACATAAACATTCTAAGACTATTGCGGAATAATAAACATACATTGTTCATTAATATAAAGTCTTCGTCATAAATCCCAAGGTCTCAACCTTAACATAACACATACCCTTAATATTACAAAAGATATACATCCATTATTAAAACTAAATAATTTCTTAGTTCATAATCAAACTACTCCTGAGCCTTGCCCTTTTCTTTGTCTCTCTTAGACGATCCTGGCTTAGCTGAAATAAATGTCATGATATAACAAGAGTAAACAACAAAATTTGCTGAGCAAGTATAAACACAAGAAGATATATCATGATAGAAATAAATTTATCGCTCAAAGTTTAAAAATAGAATATGATTGTAGAAGAACATGAATTGCTTTCTTATTATTCAAACATTTGAATAATAGGTTCGGAATTGTCCACCATAACCATGAACCGTAGATACAAATAGGTTCGGAGTGGTCCACCATGACCATGAACCATAGATACTGAGTGGTCCAACGTGACCATGAACATCTGTAAAGGGTGTCAGTATTCAAACTGGTCCTTTACGGTATGGTAGTCAAGGGGATCAGCCTTTCATACCCGGTGTAATATGCATAAACACTTACTTGACAGCAACAATTGTTTCCTTGTTTCCAATATGATGCCTCAATAACATTCTTTTCTCAGTCGAGAGTCCTTATCAAATCAATTGAATAGGCACAGCTCTTTAAAATGAATTTGATTTAACAAATTTTAAACATGCTTGATCTAGCTGACACAACTAGCATAGATCCATCTCATAAGCAATGTTAAACATACTTGATCTAACTGACACAACTAGCATAGATCCATCTCATAAATAAATTTTAAACATGCTTGACCTAGCTGACACAATTAGCATATATCCATCTCATAAGAAATGTTAAACATAATTGATCTAGCCGACACAACTAGCATAGATCCATATCATAAATAGTTAAACATGTAGTAGAACATGAATTCAATTTGCACTAAGTGCGATTCACAATAATTCATCAGGATGTGGAAAAATCAATAATATTTAACCACCAGCATGCTTGAACAATAATAACTCGAGTTTGAGTTAGGAAACTTGCCTGTTCAGTGAGCTACAACTTTCTAGCTTTAATTAACAATCTTTGAATGGCCTATCATTGATAAGGTAGATCTGTCAATTATTATTGCGTATATTTCATCAATACGCTTACTTGTATTATTATCTCACCAATAATACATTCACGGGGTACACGCATCTAATGTACTATCATTAATCCTATAAGATATTTAATTGATATTAGGTTAAGGATTAATAGTTAATAAGGCTTCTCTTAAGTGATAAACACTCATTAGATCTTTAAATAATTTATTTTAATTATTTAATTAAGGAGTTATTTAATTTCGTTCAATTGTTAACTCCCTCTTCCTTCGATTACTATTTAATATTAGTTAAATAGTAATTAACTATTTACCTTTAGTTATTACTTACTAATAACCAATTATAACTCCTTATTATTTAATGTTAATTAAATAATAGATAATTAAATTATTATTTATCTTTAAATAATAATTAATAACTCCCTCATCTTTGAATAAAGAATATTTGATTTATTCACTTTATTCTTCTTTAATCATTCCTTATTATTATTAAAAGGATAATTAATTGACATTCATCTTTATTTATTATTCAAATAATAAATAATTAATTCTATAAACTTTCATGTCAAAGTAAGTAAGTAATTACTTAATCTTACTTAATTATACTTTAATTATTATTTAATATTAATTAAATAATAATTAATTAATTGATTAACTTAATTTATTATTTAATCTTAATTAAATAATAAGTTGTTATCTTATTAACACTAACCCATTTTAATTATTACATAACATCATTTAAATAATAATTAAATAATTAATTATATTTCATTTTATATGTAATTACCTTACTAGTTCATTAGTGGCTTTAAAGTTATTTATTACAATAACCCATTTTCATTACACTTCATATTGACACTCAAATTTTCGCCCAAAATTTCCAGATTTGGGGTCCTTCATGAAAACGCTTGTAGAACGAAGTCTACAACTCGGATTTTGGTTCCGTCGGAGGCATTGGATTTGTATCTTTCCGAACTCCAATTTCCATTCATCAAACATCAGCTTCTACTTTGTTTAAGTCCCGAAAATCAGTGTCAAAGTGGACTGATTCGCAAGAACATTTATAACAGTTTAGTCGTTTTCCAGATTTGAGGTCCTTTACGAAAACGCTCACTCATATCTCGAGATCTACATCTCGGATTTGGGTCCATTTGGTATCGTTGGATTCATATTTTCCAGAACTACATTTTACGTATATCAAACACCAAATTTGAGTTTGTTTTTGTTCTCGAAAACAGTCCACAAGTGACTGATCAATAGCATATTCTCAACAGTTGGGTAGTTTTGGATTTAATTCATAACTTGCTCATTTTAAAAAATATTTGAGTGATTCTAAAGGGGTTTAGCCCTTAACTCATGCATCTAGCATACCAAGAAAGAAAACCTCAAATAACTCTTGTAAGTTTCAACATGCACATAATAAAGCATACTAGTTAAACGAAAATTCCTTCAAAAATCCATCTAACATCTTTTTCCAAATCTCAATCACATGAACTCATAAAAATCCACAAGTCTCCTTTGATAAACCCATGATCTAACACTCTAATCATGATATTACCATATTCAACATGCATCACAAGAATCTATTATAAAATCACCTAGTGCATACATGCATGTGCCTTTCTCTACTTATTTGGTAGTTGAATAAGTTTGTTGTAGTTTTCAAGCCATACTTGGATAAGTTTGTGGTAGTTTTCATTGACGACATCTTGATCTACTCGAAGACAGGGGAAGAGCACGCCGAACATCTGAAGATAGTTTCGAAGGCGTTAATAAAGAAGAAGATGTATGCGAAATCTTCTAAGTGTGAATTTTGGATGGAGAAGGTTCAATTCTTAGGTCACGTGGTGGATAAGAATGGAATCTCAGTAGACCCTGCAAATGTCGAAGCAGTGAGTAATTGGGAGCAGCCGAGAACATCAACGGAGGTGAGAAGTTTCTTAGGGTTAGCTGGGTACTATCGAAGATTTGTCCAGGATTTTTTTGAGATAGCGACCCCGTTGACCAATCTGACGAGGAAGATGGTGAAGTTCGTATGGACGGACAAATGCGAAGAAAGTTTTCAAGAATTAAAGAAGAGATTAAGCGAGGCACCTGTGTTGTCACTACCAGACGAGACGTGAGGTTTCGTAGTGTATAGTGATGCATCGCACAAAGGACTTGGCTGTGTGCTAATGTAGCACGACAAAGTCATTGCGTATGCATCACGATAATTAAAGGACTATGAAAAATGATACCTTACTCATGACTTAGAGTTAGCGGCAGTAGTATTTGTGTTGAAGATATGGAGACATTATTTGTACGGAGAGAAATGTGAGATATACACGGACCACAAGAGTCTAAAATATATCTTCACACAGAAGGAGTTGAATATGCGTCAGAGAAAGTGGTTAGAGTTAATCAAGGATTATGACTGCGATATTCTTTATCACCCGGGTAAGGCAAACGTAGTTGCCGATGCTCTGAGCAGAAAAGGAAGGGAGAAACTGTTTCACTTGACAACTCAAGAGGAGTTGATAAGAGAGATGGAGAAATTGGAAATAGAGGTAAAAGGGCCGGAAAGGTCTGAGGAAAAGTTATTTGTAATGGAAGCTCGTCCAATATTGTTGGATAGAGTGAAGGAATCACAAGAGAAAGATGAGGAGTGCGAGAAAATCAGAAAAAATGATCGCAGAAAATGGAGAAGAGAGATTCAGAATAGATAAAGATGGTATCTTGAGATTCGAAGGGAGAGTGTGGGTGCCAGCGGTAACCGAATTGAGAGATGAGATTTTGCACGAGGCACACAATATAACATATTTCGTTCAACCGGGAGGCACGAAAATGTACCGAGATTTGAGGCAATATTTTTGGTGGCCCAATCTAAAACGGAAAGTTGCAGAGTGCGTTAGTAGATGTCTTACTTGACAACGCATTAAAGCAGAGCACCAGAGGCCGAGTGGTTTACTACAACCTTGGAAATACCGGAGTGGAAATGGGAGCACATCACGATGGACTTCGTGGTGGGACTTCTAGTCACGCAAAAAAGTTATGATGACATTTGGGTTATCGTGGATCGACTAACGAAGACCACACATTTTCTACCGATCAAGATCCGATATAGTTTGAATCAGTTAGCGAATCTTTATGTTAAAGAGATTATTTCACGACATGGAGTGCCGGTGTCAATCGTCTCTGATCGAGATTCGCACTTCACGTCATATTTCTGGAAAAGCTTGCAAGAGAGAATGGGAACGCAGTTGAGGTTGAGTACTACGTATCATCCTTAGACCGACGGACAAAGTGAGCGAACGATACAAATGCTAGAGGACATGCTTAGGACTTGCGTGATGGACTTCAAGGGAAATTAGGACGACCACCTACCCTTAGTTGAGTTTGGGTATAACAATAGTTATCATGCGAGTATCGGCAAGCCACCGTACGAAGCTCTTTACGAAAGAAAATGCAGAACGTCGTTATGTTGGGACGAAGTCGGAGAGCGACGAATACTAAGACCAGAGTTAGTACAACAAACCGCGGACGTGATGACAGTTATAAGAGCCAGACTAGTAGCAACTCAAGATCGCCAGAAAAAGTATGCAGACTTGCATCGACAAGATCGAAACTTTAAAGTCGGTAGTTTCGTATTCTTGAAGGTATCTAAAAAATCTGATTCTGCAAGAAAGGAAAATTGAGTCCAAGATTCATAAGACCGTTCGAGATATTGAAGCGAGTGGGAGAAGTGGCATACAAAGTTGCATTACCACCCAAGTTGGAGCACATTCACAACGTGTTTCACATATCCGTGTTGCGTCCATACAAGGCTGACTACAAGCACGTGATTTCTTATGAGCCCATTCAAGTGGAGAAGAACCTAGCGTACGAAGAAATTCCTGTCCAAATATTAGATAGGAAAGAGCAAACCTTAAGAAATAAAGTTATTTCATCTGTAAAAGCACTTTGGCGTAACCACGATGTCGAGGAGGTTACGTGGGAATTAGAAAATAGGATGATGAGGGACTATCCCCATCTATTTGTGTAACCTTGTAGCAAATCCGTGGACGAAATTTTTATAAGGAGTGGAGGATGTAATACCTGAGAATTTCCAAATATTATTAAATGAATATTTATTCAAATTTAAATATTTATGTGTTATGAGATGAGTTAACTCAATTATTTTAAATTGAATATATAATAATTGAGGAAAACGTGGAGTTTATGATAAGCTCAAAGAATGCCTTGTGTGGCAGGGTAATGAGGATTATGATTTAATTAATTTAAAGGATGAAGGAATTAATAAATGTTTAATTAGTATTATATTGATTAATTGTCATTATAAGTGATAACCTATTAGAGAGTGGGATTAAATAAGTGAAGGATTTATTTAATATCATTGTCAATTAATTGATATTATGAGAAATAACTATCAATGAGTACTTAATCGATAACGTGTTGATTATTTGTTATTGTGAATAATATAGTATTAATGAGTAAATGATTTATAAATATAATAAGATTATATTTACTCGATTAATTGTTATGTGCAAAGTATGCGATAATTAGACGTATAAAATATAGTGGTTACAACTATATTATATAGTGCAACGTGACACTTATATATGATTTCATATAATATATGAGAACTATATATTAAGATTAAATAGATTATATGAATACATCATGAGGTTATATAACAATGTGAGTGTGTGAACATTTAATTAGTACGTTATGAATATATTGTAAATAATTAATAATTAATGAATACTTCAATAATTTAATATAATTAAATGATAGAGTGGAACAATGAATGTAATAATACCCGATTAAACTGTGTTCAGTATTATGATATGTACATAGATTATATGATTATAAATATATGTATCCCAACTTATTACATTGCAATATTATTTTATAAGGACCCAAGTGTACATGGATTATATGCATGCAAATTAAATTTACTCCATTGTAATGTAACTCACTCATTGGAATTACATTGTGACTCTATTTAATATCTAAGTATACATATATGCCTAAGTATATATAAGATGTATATGTAAGTGTTGTAGTACATTGCCTAATGCTGAGTTCTTATTTCTTTGTCCCACAATGAGAGTCCCTTTCCTTCTCACGTGCATAGCTATAAGGCCTAAGCCTATTTCCTCCTCAAACTCAACAAAGATCATAGCAATGATTCAATGGGGAGTGGGAATCATGATGGAATTCAACAACTAATCAACAACTCCCTCTTAACCTTCACATTCTTGTTCATACCAATGGATTAAGATTGTGTAGAATTGCATTAATTGAGTTTTCAATTCTCTATAAATGAGACTCTCTCCTTCTAATTCTTTTGCTGAGATTTTGCTTAGAGGCTTGAGAGCATATAGAGAGTGAGATTACATTAGTGATATAGCAGCATTGCGAGTTTGGAAATTACAGCAAGTTCAATTCGTGTAACAGAGGAATAACACCTTCTTGTTCTTCATTTCTTGTTTCTAAAACTTCTTAAATTCTTAATCATGTGAAATTAGATGATAATTGAATTGAGAAATACTTGCATTGTTGTTATATAGACTTATAAGTATGTTTGAACTACAATGTGGCTGTTTAGAATTGTTTTCGTGAAGGAAATTTGGAAATTGGCTTTGTTATCTGCCGAAGTAGAAGCATTTCTGTTAGTTTCTGTTTCATACTAACATGTTGAGATCATCATGCAAGCATGAGAACATGATTAACGTGTATATATGAGTACATTGATATGACATGCATGTCCATATCTATGTTAGTACACATTATTGAAGGGAAACTTATAGTTTTGAAATGAACTTAGAGTTTTATAAACGAACTTTAATGAAACTCGTATTCTGCAAATTCTGAGCATGATAGTCTACATATATAACTAATTATGAACATTAATGAGCATGAGTTGTGATTTGAGGTTTCTTTGCTCATGACCAACTTGTTTGGACTTTGAGCTAAATGACTTTTTCAAAGAAAATTTGACGTATTGAAACTAATATCCATGAATATCACATGGAGTATGTTCTGACTTTGTGAGTATGCAAACATGACTTAACTACACATGAAAAAAGATTTAAAGATGTTTTTGTATGTGTAAGATTGCATTGTTTAAGTTTAAAATGTTTTAAAAGCAAACTCGAATAGTTTTAAACTAAGTTGCATTTGTATGAGTAGTTATGTTCTGGACATGAAGATGCCATGCTTATGTTCTTTTTGTCTCTAAACATGATTCATATGTGTTAGACATAATGAAAGGTTAACCAAGCATGAGTTTAAGCATGTTTTAAAGTGATAAACAATGCTAGCTATGAATAAATGATGTGGACAATTGCGAGCATGTATATTACAGTTCATATGACCTTCCCGCGTGTACATATGGTTAATCTAGTAGGACTTATGATTCCATTTGGCCTTAATTTCTTAGAAATCCTAAACTAAGACCCTAACATGAAAAGGTGAGCTTAGGATGGTTATACGTGTATGTCAAGTCTTCTAGTATGTATGCATGATAAGCGTAATTGTTTTAGTATGCTAACATGTTAAACAGAAACTGTAAGGCAGCAGCCCAACCCTGGCCTGGCCAGGGGACAGCGCAGCTGCGCCATCCCTAGGCTTAACCAGGGCGCAACTGCGCCAGGTCACTTTCAGTTCTGAAGCAGATTGCTTATTCTGATTTTAGCAGTTCACTTATTATGATGTTCTAATCTGTTAAGGAGGTTATAATTGATACTGATATATGTTTATATGAGATGATGAAGTAACATGATAACATTTAACTTATAAAAGGGATTCTAAAGTTAGTGAAGATGATGTTGATTAAGTGTTATGATAGTATACGTGATATAACTATGTACTTGATTTTGTAATGTCTTATATACTAATTTTGTGTTAATTATATATACAAGTACGTAATGATATACGTATAGGGATAATATGATTAAGTTAGAACCATATGTGTTCTACCGAACTTGTATACCGAATGTGCTTAGCTAATGAGTATCCTATGTGACGCCCCTAGAATAGGTTCAATCTAACCAACCCATTCTGGGTCGCCAAATACATGGTACAGAATCTAAATACAACTTTTATATCACAAGGTCGTGCAAAATACGACCACACAACTATGAGTGTCAATACAAATACGTACAAAATATAAACATTCAAACTAAGTCCTCATTACAATTATTATCACACTTTTTTATAAAAATAGTGAGGACTATTTGTGACGCCCCCAAATCCACGTTCCTTTGAAACCTCGAATTCGGTGCGGTCACGATACTGTTATTGTCAAACTATTACATCTTTTAATCATTAATAAAAGAATACAACTTTGCTTATTACAATTTAGAATATAAATTCTATTTATATCCAAGATCTCGTCTTTACATCATATCCGATGTTACTAAAATACGGAATAATTTAAACTTTTTCAGTCTTCCTTGAACAAAATCTTTTATTGATTCCATAACTTAAATCCATTACATTTTCCTGAATCAAACTATATCATGATTCACTCTATTCAAATTTCTGTATAATCGCATACATTTTAACTTAATATCCTCTATGTATTATCTAATACATCTTTACAGTACGACAAGCATTAAATCTCGTAAACAAATATCAAGTACAACTACTAGAACCTAAACATGGTTCGAGTAATAATCTAAACAGTATTCTTCATTGCGATACTATCTATCTTTATCAATCAAGAAGCACGAAGTCTTTATTGTAAGTCCTTAACCTGTAAAAGTGGTTATTTGCAAGAGTGAGCTCGACAGCTCAGCAATTCTAACAGTTTTCATGCATCACATAGCATATAACATCATACTCAGTTCATGCATTTATAAACAGTTTATATTTACTACACATGTTACTTTTCACATAACAAGTATATCATCAAAGATCAACTTTCAATCTCATTTATATCTCATATACAGTTCATATATAAGTTCACATTATCACAGCATAATATAATTCAACTAACAGTTATTGAATTCATATATCAAATAGGAACTGAAAGACTTGCCTGATGCGTAGTTTAACAACTACGACTTAACTGCTTAAGAATATCTGCACTTCGTGTAATCCTACAGAGTTATATTAATCATATAGATCACACTCATCAGTTATATACATCCATATATCCTCAATATAATAATAAGTATTATATTGTTTTCCATCTTGGTTCTTAGAACCTTTGTTTCACTTTCTTATCGTATTCTTAGAATAATTATGTACGTATAAGTATATTTTAACCTTACGTACTTACTACCATTCTTCACATACACACGCCCGTCTACCACTAATCTATTTACATATATAGCTAGTGTAGTCCATCTTTTGAGTTAATCATTCTCATATATCATTACTAACATATAAGACCATAACAAAGCAAATATACTCTATTAACCGTCGAAGTCGGATTCAAGTATTAACATATGGTCCTACATAGCATGTATACATATTAGAAGGCACTCCCATGATTGTCTAACCTTTCTAAGTTCAATCTTTCATGATATAGGTCCTAAGTCAATATTTCAACAATTTAAGGCCACTCGAGGTCGTGAACATCACAAAGTTTATCATACTAGTTCTTTAAACACATAAAGTATTCATATAACTCATATTGGGTATGTTCATGAATATTCATATTTCATACATATAAATATTATAGTTATTAGTTTGAAAACATGCTTCGTTTATGCTAAACTTGGTTTCACGACATGTAGTCATGGGGTATATACATGTATGATACATGAGAGAGTCCAAGTGTGCTATCACATATGTCCAAAATTTTCAGAATACGAAACTCGCAATAACATGTCAAGATTCACAACCAAAGCTCATATTTTCATTTGTGAAGTTTACTAACAAGACCTAACATGTTCATGCCATCTACATACATATGTTAACATGTCCGATATGCATTTCTAAGTTATCTAAACATGCTCGCAAAGTCAGATTGTAGTCATGGTCCATATATGTTAAAGTTCGTTTAGGAAACTTTAAGTTTACTTCAACGCTCTATGTCGTTTCATAATTCTTGCATGCAATCATAGAAACGCGGGTGCATGTCATGTTAATATACTTATATAGGCATGTTAACCCTTTTAGCATGCTTGTTTAAGCTACTTTAAACAATTATTACTTAACAGAATCAAACAGGTTGCAGAAAAATAATTTCCTGGTTCAGGCCTGGAGCAGCTGCGCTGCTGGCCAGTACAAAACTGGCGCAGCTGCGCAGGTGGCCGGCCAGAGATAGAAACAGTTCTGTTTCGGCAGAACTTAAGGCCAACTCAGAAATTGTTCAGCAATTCAATTCTTAACATACAATATTGCAACCCGAACATGTTTACTAACTCATTAAACACTTGATAAACATATTCCAATCACTTAATCAATCAATTCATGATAAATTCAAGAATCAAGAATTACAGAAAAAGAAGAACATGAGTATAAATGATTATACCTCTACAATTGATGATTCTTGCTATAACAAGTTTCTCCTATACTGATAATTCTCTCAATTAACTTACTCACTATAATGTTATACGCACACTAGCCTTGCTTAATAGAATTCTCAGCAAGAATTAAAAGAGAGGATATGAGTTCATTATATAGGAAAATGTTTACACAGACATTAGAATTTCACCTCAATTTAAACCAAAGGAATGCAAGTTTGTTCAATGGATAAGAGGGAGTGGTTGAGAGTTGGTGGATTCATCATGAATCCCACTCCCTTATAATGATTTTGGCTAGAATGCTGAGTTTGATGAATATAGGAGTAGTATAGTAGCCTTCATGAGTTCCCACATGAAGAATGAAATGGGCTCTTGTTATGGGACAAACAATAAAACTCAGCAAAATAGCAACTAGCAAGTGTAGTAGTACACTTAGGTTATATATAATATATGCACATTACATTTCACACACTTAGGGTATAATATATATACAAATTTCATTTCATATAACTTAGGTTATAAATGAATTACAAATGAAATTTTCAATTACAATGTATCAAGTAGGTATACATAGATATATAAACATATAATCCATGTACCTTTTGTTAACACCAAATATTATAATGATAATTAATATTAATTATTCATTTTCTTCTAATACTTCCAATTAAATCCCCTTGATTTAACTTCATTATTTATGCCACACAAGGCATAATTATGTGAACTTAGTACTTAATAGTCCACAAGCTTATAATAATATAATCTCCTAAAATAATATTATACTTAATGTTACATCTTATAATATGTTCATAATGTAATACCATTACATTACTAATTTACATGTTCTCTATTATAATCAATCTATTACCCTCCTATGGGTAATACCCAATGGTCAAAGAAAAGTTGGTGGCTAACTCCACTAACTACTACTATTCATGGTCCTTCCTCATCATTATACCTTATAACATGCTCATGATGTAATTACATTTCTTATTATATGCTTTCTTAGCAACAATGTAGTAATTGAATTAACAAACTCTACACACCAATGTATTGCATCTATTCATTATCAAGCTATTATCCTCCTATAGTTATTACCCAAAGGGGAAAAGGGAAGTTGGTGGCTAACTCCCACCAACTACCATTATTTATGTACCCTAACCACTTGATTGACCATTATTGTTCTCACATGGACTAACTTGCAAGCTTATATCTAATAACTTAATGTTATTACCATATGATATGATAGGGTCACACATACACCCCATCATATAATCCATGTACATTTGACAATACTGAATATATTTTAATATCGCATGCTTGCACATTAATAAATTACTTATTTTATTAATTAATAATAATATTAATTAATCTATTTCTCATTAATCAATAGAATTATAATTTCCATAACAATTAATTAACATTTATATAGTTAATTATCACAATAAATAAATATAAATCTTATTATATTTATAATAAATATACTTATTATCATGCTATCACTCGCAATAATAATAATTCAACATATTATTATAATAACAATTAATATAGATTAATTATTTAATTAATAATTCTTCCATCTTCGAATTAATCAATTCATTACCGAATCTATTATCGTGCCACACAAGGCATTTCTCACAAGCTTAATCTTAAGCTTATCATCACTACCACCACACTTAATATAATGTTTGTGTGACACATGCATTTTAAATGCTAAGCTACCTCAATTAATTATAAGTATAACCTTTGCGCATATAATAATTAATATTTACTCTATTAATTATTCAAATAATAATATTCACGATCAAATAATAACTTAAGTTACTTAATATATTAAAATAACTTAGTTTTCTTTCATTAATTAAACTCCCTTGAAAATATATTAGAAATTATGTATTTAGCCATAACATAAAATATTATGTTTTCTCCAAATAAGCACATTCATTATTAGAAATAATTTACTTATTGTCTCAAGATATTATAATTAATACAATATCTATGAAAAATAATTATATGCACGGCACATGTACATATATTATATATAGAAAATAGATAATAAGTTTATTTTCTATTATAATAAATTATTTTCATCAATTTATTTACATATAGCAAATATGTTTTAATGTACTTACCATATTAATTGATCATACCTATTACCTCATACAAAAACATATAAGGTAATATTCTTATTCAAAAATAGCATTTCCTCCTTTTATTAAAATAACTCAACATTAGAAATTATTTTAATACCCTTTATTAGAAATATAAAATAATTATTTCTCTTTCTTTTCTATAAATTGTTCCCCAAAACAACTTCTTCAAATATTAAATCTTTATTTAAAATATAATGATTTCCATCCTCTTTTAATAACGTATATATATATATATATATATATATATATTTAACATTATTCGCACATTAGACTTTCTCACATATTACCACTCTAAGTAATATATATAAAAAGTATCAACTATAATTACATATTCAACACACATATTAATTCACTCCTTTACTTAAGTAAATTAAATATTGTACTATATCATCATAGTTAATTAAGGTTCAATACTCTCATTATATTATTCAATAATATAACTCCCAACTTAAATTAACTAATATTTATTCTTATTAGTTAATTTCTTAACTAACTCATGCTTCACTATCCAAACCTATTCACGGATAGCTTAAGTGCTATTAATAACCTATATTATAAATATACTAGTTATTAATACACATACACAAGAATATGGTGATTATACATTAAGGATATTTAATGTCACCAACTTACTATGATAAAATAATTCTATAAATTATTTAATATCGATAGAAAATCTTATCCACTTCCTTTACCTCAATTGAATCGTCTCCAAAATAAATAACAAATATATATATTAATAATATATTTATAAATAAAAAAAAAACACATATTACATAGTCCATATTACCCTATGTAATATAATACCACATACCTCATATCACATATATATACTCTTATTCGAACCCATCTCACAGTTTAAGAATTTTATTTATTAAATCCTTATTTAATAATATCTAAAAATTCGGGTTCTTACACTATTACTGCTCAAACTCGGACCATCACTCTGTCCCCCGACTAGTCCCTGCGACATTCTCATTTCCTGAAGAGGACAATAGATGAAAAGGGTGAGTTCAACTAGCTTAGTAAAGAATATTATGACTAAGATAATAAAGTACAATTTATCGTTAGTCTTCAACAAATCAGATAAAATATTATGGACAACAAGTTTTAGATTAACAACTACAGCGGAAATAACAATGCATCAGAAGAGTTAAGTAGGAAATAATGTCTACTATCTTCTATGATTTGAAAGTCCATAATCAATATTTTATCCTTGTAACATCAATCAATATATATCTTGAATAAAATATTCATCTTTGCACTACAGGCAAAAGATATTCATGTGTATCACCAGTTGGTCATGTTCATCTCAACACCTGTCCATCTTTGTACACGGGCCAAAGATATTCATCAGGTAATCATTCATCTTTGCACTACAGGCCAAAGATATTTGTCAAATAATCATCCATCTTTGCACTACAGGCCAAAGATATTCATTTGTATCACCATTTAGGACTGAAGATGATGAAAAATATTTTAAAGAACGAATTCAGTGAGATAAAGAACAAAGATTAAGGATTCGTAAATCAGTTTATCCAAGTTCAAAAATACTCCATAATAATCATTTGTGGAGCAAAATTCAAGAATAAACTTCAAAACATGGATCCAATCAAAGATAGGAACCTTAACAGACAACTTGGACAATTAAAAGAAAAGTTCATTTTTAGGTGAATAGTGCCGTAGTCGTGAATAGTGTGGTATATGTAAATAGTGCCGTATACGTGAACAGTAATCCCGACATGAAAAGCTAGAAATTTTTATAAGAAAAATCATACTTCGTGAATAATACCGTATTCGTGAATAGTGCCGTGTACGTGAATAGTGCCGTGTACGTGAATAGTAACACCAACGAAAAAAGTAAAAATTTCATAATAAAATTTATACTAATATTTCAGTAAAATGATATTGAAAGCAATAACATCATTTACGAGGAAAAAATAACGTCCCTTACCATAAAAGAATAGTACTTCTTGCTGGAATATCGGATATAATACTGAAGAAAACTTGCACTAAATAGCAACACTCAAAATATCTAAATACTCACAAAAATACGCACGATATTATAGAGAGCAAACTTTTAATTCTGGTGTGATTTTCAATTCTAACCTAAGCACCCTATTTATAAGAAAATGCTTAGAACGCCAAATCAGAAAATTTAATAAAATAATAATAAAAATTTTCCTACGCCTCTTATCTTTGAAAACCAAATTCCCAATATTTTTCATCAACAAAAGGACACCGGGTCCCACCACATTCTAGAAACCTCCACCAAAAATTAATTTTAGACCCAAAATTCCGGAACTTCAATAATTCATAGTAAACAGCCCTTTTATCAGAAAAATACGAATCTTATACCCATTCCATAGAAAATTTAATTCTCTACAACTTTGTAGAAGAAAGTTTTTCCAAATTTCAAACGAAAAATGACCGAAATCTACATACGGATGATTTTCCACACCTCCATTCCAACAAAACACTGATAAAAACACCACAGCACTAATTCCTTCATTTATATCCACATAAAATAAATATTTCCTTATCATATAAATTAATAATTAATTATTCACAAATAATATTATAGAACTACAATATTGACAACTAGGTCGTTCCCAGGAAAGAGGGGGCCTTCCGATAAGGATTTCTCCTTACTGGCGCGTAATTAAATAACCCCTCCTAGACCGAACTTCCTTAGACATTGCCAATAATGCTATCTAATAATATTATTCAAATAATATAAATTATTGATCTAATAATGAAAAATATTGTGCAGTGACAATTATTGAAACAACAATAATATAAAATATTGTGCAATACCGTGTGGTACTGTGCAACAACGCGTATTACTTTATTTTTAACCTTCGGGTATTCCAACAGCAGTAACAAGTACGCCATTATTTTTAAAAAAACTCTTTTGTGTCGTTTTTTTCATCCACAGTTTTCCGTTATAGGGCCCACAAATGGCTGCGCTGTCGTACGAATATTCCCTGACAGCAAGAATTTTCCACGACCAACCGAATATTTCTCGACAACAATGAATATTTTATAACCACTTGCTTATTTTAAAATATTTGCGCATTTTACCCATAACTTACCACATTAATCAAATCAACCCCTTACTATTCAAAATAATATATAAAGGAAATTCAATTTTATTCATAAAAAGTTAGGGGTCTTACAACCTCCCCTCCTTATGAAATTTCGTTCTCGAAATTAACGTACGTACCTGGTATATCGAAAAGATGAGAATACCTCGTTTTCATTTTTGATTTTAACTCCCAGGTCATTTCTTCGATTTCAACTGTGACTCTCATAGTGCTTCAACCATTGTACCTCACAATAATACCCATCAGTTTGCCACCGCACAAAAACGATGTCCCCTACGGAGAGTCTGGCTTCAGTGCATCCCACACAAGAAGTCACCAGCGAGAGGCTCGGGGCTCTTCATAACTTATGGCTCTTGATGCTTTGCCTTGACAAGTTGACACGTTAAACACCTCGAGGTAAACTCCGCGATCTCTCTCTTCATATTGCTCCACCAAAATATATGTCAAAGATCACGATACATTTTGGTACTATTACGAACGGTGTGTTGTGTGCTTCTATCATGATTTTATACTTCAAATCAGCATCGTTAGGAACACAAAGTCTGGCGTTGACTCGAAGTATTCCTTCTTCATCAATTCTCACCTATGGAGTAGCAACTTCTTCTTCATCTTCATCAGCTTTGGGTCTGTAGCTTGAGCAGCTTTAACTTTATCAATTAAAGTTGGTTCTACGCGTAAACTTCACATCATCACGTGGATCCCCGGAGTCTTTAACTCTATCTCCATCCTTTGTAAGTCACACAAAATGGGCCTTTGTGTTGACAGCATCGCACTCGTTCCCGCATGTGATCTTCTACTTAACGCGTTAGCTACCACGTTCGCTTTTCTAGGATGGTATTGAATGGTATTTTTGTAATCTTTCAACAGCTCAAGCCAACGTCGTTGTCGCATGTTGAGTTCTTTTTGGAAAAATATTTGAGGCTTTTGGAGTATATTAGGATGTCATTAATAATGACAACCACGAAATGATCCAAACAAAGAGATAAGATCAACAGGTAGGGTGAAGGTACCAATCTGAATCATGCAAGATTTGTAAACTGTAGATGTAACAAAAGTTTCACTCAACGGAGTTTCAACAGATAAGTTAAAGTCTAATTTCTCAGAAGTTAAGTTCAAATGTTGAGCACAAGCAGATGAAATAAAAAAATGGGTAGAACCGGTATCTAATAAGATTTAGACTTCGCAAGAGTTTATGATTAACTTACCCGTAATAACCTTGTTCGGGTTCCTCGCTTCTTGGGTAGTCATGACAAACGCTTTTCTAGGATCCACCGACTTTGACTTGTTTGGAACAGTCTCTGGTGTCACCATTCCAGCTGGACTTAACTTTGCTATAACGTACATTCCACCCTCAACTAATTCGTTGCACTCCTGATCCGTGATTTGAATCATTACTCTTCGATCCATATAGAATTGAGGTTGACCGCTCTGCACATGGTAATTCCAAACTTGATGTTGGATTCTCCCAATTGTTGTCCAAAAAGTGAAATTCATGTCGTCTATTTTGTCCTTCTTGGATCGGACGTCTCTTTCTAAAATATCAACGCGTCGTGCGGCTTTTACCCATGCATCCTCCATTCTCATTTATTCAGTTGTTTCTTCTTTCATCAGAATTTTGACAATTGCATTCTCAGCTTCCAGCTCTAATATCACATGCTCTGCCAAAGAGAGCTTCTGTTCAAGCCTCGCATATAGAGTAGCAAAATCTTGAATTGTTGTATCCCTTTGTTCAACGGCCGCCTGCCATTCTTCACCCTACTCTTCTAACTCATGAATACGATTTTGCAATTCTACATTCTGATCATAAAATTCTCCTAATAAATCTTCCTCAGGTTCCTCTGCTTCCTCACTCTCAGCTGTTACTTCTGCGACTAGCTCGGGTGCAACTATTAATTCTTCAATCACTACATAGATAACTACCGCTAAAAGTAAGACTACGAGTATCGGTGCCTCAATGGTCTCAAATGCTCCATTGCTTAAATGTTCCAATGTCATTCTCAAATACTGCCATAAAACAAGGGTTAATTAAACAAATTAACATATCACATGTTAACCCTATGCTCCGACTGACCAATTAAATACCACATAAGCCTAGGTAGGACATACTAGCGAAGGATTTACTCGTCTCTCCCCTCCTAGTTCTATTCTCCGATCTCCGCCAAAGACCATATCCCTAAGCTCTGATACCAACTACGACGCCCCCAGAATAGGTCCAATCCAACCAACCCATTCTGGGTCGCCAAATACATGGTACAAAATCCAAATACAACTTTTATATCACACTGTCGTGTAAAATATGACCACACATCTGTGAGTGTCAATACAAATATGTAGAAAATATAAATATTCAAAATAAGTCCTCATTACATTTATTATCACACTATTTTATAAAAATAGTGAGGACTACTACTGCTCTAACTCGGACCATCACTCTGTCCCCCGACTAGTCCCTGCGACATTCTCATTTCCTGAAGAGGACAATAGATAATAAGGGTAATCTCAACTAGCCCAGTAAAGAATATTATGACTAAGATAATAAAGAATAATTTATCGTTAGTCTTCAACAAATAAGATAAAATATTATGGACAACAAGTTTTAGATCAACAACTGCAGCGAAAATAACAATGTATCAGAAGAGTTAAGTAGAAAATAATGTTTACTATCTTCTATGATTTGAAAGTCCATAATCAATATTTTATCCCTGTAACATCAATCAATATATATATATTGAATCAAATATTCATCTTTGCACTATAGGCAAAAGATATTCATTTGTATCACCAGTTGGTCATGTTCATCTCAACACTTGTCCATCTTTGCAGTAGGGGCCAAAGATATTCATCAGGTAATCATTCATCTTTGCACTACAGGCCAAAGTTATTGGTCAAATAATCATCTATATTTGCACTACAGGCCAAAGATAATCATTTGTATCACCATTTTGGACTGAAGATTATGAAAAATATTTTAAAGAACGAATTCAATGAGATAAAGGACAAAGATTAAGAATTCGTAAATCAGTTTATCCAAGTTCAAAAATACTCCATAATAATTATTTGTGGAGCAAAATTCAAGAATGAAGTTCAAAACTTGGATCCAATCAAAGATAGGAACCTTAACAGACAACTTGGACAATTAAAAGAAAAGTTCATTTTTTGGTGAATAGTGTCGTAGTCGTGAATAGTGTCGTATACGTGAATAGTAATTCCGACATGAAAAGGTAGAAAATTTTATAAGAAAACTCATACTTCGTGAATAATACTCTTGAATAGTACCATATTCGTGAATAGTGCCGTATATGTGAATAGTGCTGTATACGTGAATAGTAACTCCGACGAAAAAGGTAAAAATTTTATAATAAAATTCATACCAATATTTTGGTAAAATGATATTGAAAGCAATAACATCATTTACAAAAAAAAATAACATCCCTTATCTCAAAAGAATAGTATTTCTGGCTGGAATATCGGATATAATACTGAAGAAAACTTGTACTGAATAGCAACACTCAAAGTATCTAACTACTCACCAAAATACGGTTGATATTATAGAGAGAGAAAACTTCTGATTCTGGTGTGATTTTTAATTCTAACCTAAGCACCCTATTTATAGGAAAATGCTTAGAACGCCAAAGCAGAAAATTTAATAAAATAATAATAAAATTTTTCCTACGCCTCTTATCTTTGAAAACCAAATTCCGAGTATTTTTCATCAACAAAAGGACACTGAGTCCCACCACATTCTAGAAACCTCCACCAAAAATTAATTTTAGACCCAAAATTCCGAAACTTCAATAATTCATAGTAAATAGCCCTTTTATCAGAAAAATACGAATCTTATGTCCATTCTATAGAAAATTTAATTCTCTACAACTTTGTAGAAGAATGGTTTTCCAAATTCAAAATGAAAAATGATCGAAATCTACATACGGATGATTTTCCACACCTCCATTCCAACAAAATACTGATAAAAACACATCAGCACTAATTCCTTCATTTATATCCACATAAAATAAATATTTCCTTATCATATAAATAAATAATTAATTATTCACAAATAATATTACAGAGCTACAATATTGACAACCAGGTCGTTCCCAGGAAAGAGGGGGCCTTCCGATAAGGATTTTTCCTTACTGGCGCGCAATTGAATAACCCTCCTAGACAGAACTTCCTTAGACATTGCCAATAATGCTATCTAATAATATTATTCAAATAATATAAATTATTGATCTAATAATAGAAAATATTATGCAGTGACAATTATTGAAACAACAATAATATAAAATACTGTGCAATACCGTGTACTACTGTGCAACGACGCGTATTACTTTATTTTAACCTTCAGGTATTCCAACAGTGTTAACGGTAACAACTACGCCGTTATTTTAAAAAACTCATTCGTGTCATTTTCTTCATCCGACAGTTTTTCGTTATAGGGCCCACAAATGGCTGCGCCGTCGAATGAATATTCCCCGACAGCAAGAATATTCCACGACCAACCGAATATTCCCCAACAACAATGAATATTTTATAACCACTTGCTTATGTTAAAATATTTACGCATTTTACCCATAACTTACCACATTAATCAAATCAACCCCTTACTATTCAATATAATATATATAGAGAAAATTCAATTTTATTCATAAAAAGTTGGTGGTCTTACATCCTATACATGCAAATATGTTATAATAGGATTCGAAAGTGTTGATTAGCTTTACGTGGGTAGACTACGCATAAGGCAAGTTCCCTAACTTATATTCTTTTATTGTGCAAGTATCCTAAACCCTTGCATTACTTTATTCAATGAATATTGTAAGCAAGTGCTCAAACTTTACTCTTATTGAGCATTTAATTGAACTTGTGCTATTATTGTCGTACAAGTAAGCTATTGGAATTATAATTCATGTTTTATAACTTAAATACTTCATGGATAAGATAAAGTCGACTTATATTCTTCGAACTTTAAATCTTGAGTTTTGAACTTATAATTGTTCTTATATACCTTGAAAGAGCTGTCTATGCCACTTGATTCTGCTAGACCTATATTATGAATTTGAAAAGCGATTCAAACCAATTGATTGGTGCGGAATCTTGTATTTGATTGAGATGAACAACCCTTATGGTAAGGAGAGTGTATATATTTTTGGAAGCCCAACACACGCGTGAAAATTATTGTGGTGTTATGCATAACATGGAGTATTTTAGGCTAATCATCTATCATACTTATTTTTTGGGTTATCAGTTTAATATTGATAATTCTAGTAGAAGTTCATAGTCCTTAGTGACTGCTTAGTATTCAATTATCTTGAAATCTTGAATTGATTTAGCATTGAATCTTATTGATATCCTTCTGTCCTTAGCGACTGTTATTGAGAACTATTGATATTTCTTGCTATCCTCGAACTATCATATCCTGTTATATCCTTTGGGATTCAAAAACTATATTACTCACTCTTATTGCTATATTACTTGCTGAGCAAACTTGTTGCTCATTCTTGTTTTTCCAAAAATATTTCAGTTAAAGCAGAGCAGGGCGGACCTTCGGGCACCGATAAAGGCAATGGCAAGGCTACCGACTAGCTAGTCCCTTTATGTTTTAGATATTCTGGTGTTGTATTATGACAACTATGATAATGATTCAGAACTATGTTTAAACTTAAGTAGGGTTATATAATAAGTTTTTCTTTGATATTATTATGTAATCTATTAAGTATTGTAGGTTACGAGACTTGTGGGAATAATTATAATAAATCATTGTATATTATTCTAGATTATCCGTTGTGTCTGTATGATTTTAGTTATTATTGTGAGAACATGACGAACCGGATTCGAGGCATCGTGGTCCTAATTTGGGGGCGTCATATAAAGAATAGGATCAAAGATTGAGAAAGACTATGGAGCAAATGCAAGAACAATTAGAACAGATGAGAGTGTCTGTGGCTGAGTTATCCCAAAACACTCATGGAACACATAACAAAGCGATAACACAATAAACTAACGCATTGAAAGGAAGATCCTTACGGTGATGACAATGCAGGGGAAGATTGTGAATCTAATGTTCCACAGCGAAGACATGGAGGTGCTAGGGAAAGAGGAGGTCGGGACAGAGAAGATGGCAATTTGGATAGCATAAAAATGAAAATTCCAGTTTTCCACGGCACGGGTGATCCTGAGGCATATTTGGATTGGGTAACCAAGATGGAGCGGATCTTTGATTGTCATAACTATTCTGACCTTAAGAAAGTTAAGCTGGCCGTTATCGAGTTTTTTGAATATGCATTAATATGGTGGGATCAGTTGACAGCTAATCGGAGGAGGTGTGATGAGCGGCCTATTACAACTTGGGCAGAAATGAAAACTATAATGAAAAATAGGTTTGTACCAACATACTATCACCGGGAGATCATTCGTAGTTTATAAAATCTAAAATAAGGAAGTCGGAGTGTGGACGACCACTATAGGGATATGGAAATCTTGAAGGATCGTGCTAATTTGGTCGAGGATAATGAAGCAGTGATGGTTAGGTTCTCGGCAAGATTAAATTGGGAGATTACGAATTTGGTTGAACGACAATATTATTTGGAGTTGGAAGAACTGGTCCACATGGCGATCAAGATAGAGAAACAGCTCAAGAGGAGAGGAGGACAATGAGGAAATTCTAATGTTAGTTCATCATGGAAACCTAATTATGCAAAGCGAGAGGAAAAATCAGTTGTGAATAAACCAAAGGTGGAACCTAAGCAAGGGACGACTAGTCAAGAGATACAAGGTAAAAATGAGCAACCTTCTTTTGGGCGTAATCGGGATATTGTATGCTTCAAGTGTCAAGGCAGGGGACATATTTCTAACCAATGTCCAAATCAAAGAAAAATGTTGTTGCTTGACAATGGAGACGTGGAAACTGAGGGGGAAGAGAGTGACACTAATTCTATGCCACCATTAGAGGAGATAGTTGAGGATGTGATACATGGTGAAATTCTGGTTACAAGGAGGGCACTTAGTACGCAGGTTAAGGAGGAGAGCAGTGAGCAACGGGAAAACTTATTTCATACCTGATGTCTTGTGAATAGGAAAATATGTTGTGTAGTCATAGATTGAGGTAGCTGTACAAATGTGGCAAGCACTACGATGGTGGAAAAATTGGGGATGACTACCACTAAACATCCACATCCGTATCGTTTTCAATGGCTTAATGATAATTTAGACATTAAGATAACCAAACATGTGTTACTTCCATTTACTATTTATCGGTATGTTGATGGGATATTGTGTGATGTGGTGCCTATGCAGGCGGGGCATATGTTATTGGGTAGAACGTGGCAGTTTGATAGGAGGGTTCAACATGATGGGTTTACCAATGTATATTCCTTTGTTCACGACAAGAAAAAAATCACTTTGCGTCCTATGTCACCACAACAAGTGCATGAGGACCAAATTTATTTACAGAAAAATCATATACAAAGAAAAGAGAGTGAGGAAAAAAAATCAAGAAGAAAAAAATAAGAGAGAAGAAAAAAGGGAGAAAAAAAAAAGGATGAGAGAAAAACAAACATTTTTGCAAAAAAAAAGCGATGTGAGAAAAGCTTTGGTTTCTAAACAGCCGATGATTTTACTTTGGTATAAAGAGGCGCTTTTGGATACTAACGCTAATGATTCGTTGCCTAGTGTTGTTTCATCTCTTTTGCAGGAATTTAGAGAGGTATTTCTCGAGGAGCTTCCTCAAGGACTACCACCGATTCGGGGAATAGAACATCAAATTGACTTTATTTCTAGTGCGACCATTCCTAACCGTCCGGCTTATTAGAGTAATCCAGAGGAGACAAAGGAGTTACAAAGATAGGTCGACGAACGGATGGGAAAAGGGTTCGTAAGAAAAAGTATGAGTCCATGTGCAGTTCCGGTGATTTTAGTGCCTAAAAAGGATGGAAAATGGCGGATGTGCATCGATTGTCGAGCGGTAAATAATATTACGGTAAAATATCAATATCTCATTCTTCGTTTAGATGACATGGTAGATGAATTGCATGGGTCTTGCATATTTTCAAATTTTGATTTAAAAAGTGGTTATCATCAAATTAGATTGCAAGAGGGTAACGAATGGAAAATATCGTTTAAAATTAAATATGGTCTTTATGAGTGGTTAGTATTACCTTTTGGCTTAACTAATGCACCCAACACTTTCATGAGATTAATGAATCATGTTTTGCGTCCATTCATTGGAAAATTTGTCATAGTTTATTTTGATGATATCTTGATTTATAGCAAAAACATGGAAGATCATGCATTGTATTTAAAATCTATTTTAGATATACTTAGGAAAGAAAAGTTATTTGCTAACAGGGAAAAGTGCACGTTTTTTTTAGATAGAATTGTTTTTCTTGGCTTTGTTGTGAGTTCACAGGGAGTCCAAGTTGATGAGGAGAAAATACGTGCAATCAGAGATTGGTCGAGCCCAACAAATGTGAGTCAAGTACGAAGCTTTCATGAACTGGCAAGTTTCCACCGACACTTTGTTCGGAATTTCAGTGATATTACATCACCATTAACCGAGGTCATGAAGAAAAGTGTGGGCTTTAAGTGGGGTGATGAACATGAAAAAGCATTTAATTTGATTAAAGATAAATTGACAAATGCTTTTTTACTTATTTTGCCTAACTTTGCTAAAACTTTTGAGATTGAGTGTGATGCTTCATGTTTAGGGATTGGAGCTGTGTTGATGTAAGAAGGGAAACTAGTGGCGTATTTTAGCGAAAAAGTTGAGTGAGGGCAGTTTTGAACTATTCTACTTATGACAAGAAGATGTGCACTTTGGTTAGAGCTTTGGAGACATGGCAACTGTGATAAACGAGAATTTTGTAAGTCAATTTAAATATTTATTGAATTAAATAAATATTTTAGATGATTTATTTATTGAGTTAAAGAAATATTTGATGTTTATTTATTGAGTTAAATGATTAATTGATTGAATTGTGGTAGATTAATTCAATTATATGTGTTACATTGATTACATTAATGTAGAGAATTTTTATAGTTCAAAGTATGTATTTAATTGAGTTTATATAATTAAATAAATTATTTAATAAGTATAATGTTATTCTAATTAATTTAATAATTAATTAGAGATTTAAAGATTTGACATAATTAATAAGTGATAATTTTAATTATGGGATGATGTGATTTAATGTGAAATATTATATTTTATTTAATTGATTTAAATAAGATTATTTGATTAATTAAAGTGTGACAATTAAACTATATAATAAACACTTTAATTAAAATAATAGAAAAAGGAAGAATAAGGGGACAACCAAGCATTGCCTTAAGAGAGTGGGAGCAGTTAATCCATTGAGGGGATTAACTGACACCCATTACATCGTCAGTTATATATCATAATATATACGTATGTTATATCAGTTAAGTTAGAATTCATATTTTCATATATCAGAGAAAAGTTAGAGAGATTTTGAGAGAGAATTGTGAGTGTAAGAAGAAGAGTTTGAGATTTCAATCATCTTTGAGTCATCTTACAAATAGAATGGGTAATCTCTTCATCCCAAATTCTATATTTCACGTTGTTATATTTTCTCCATGAAAATTATTTTAGGTTCTATGTGAATAAAATTCTTGATGAATACTTGAGATATGATCATATATGTGCTAATATATGTTCATAACATGTTTTATATCATGTATGCATGATTTAAAGTAATTAAATCCATGTAATTATGCTTTAATTAGAATTTCATAAGTTATAGAGTATGAACATATGAATATGTCCTTTATGTACAAATTTGCATGCTTTAAATGTTTATCTAACTTGAAATTGAAGGTTGACTATGAATATGCATGTTAAAACGAACAAGACAAAATTCAAACGGACAGATTAGGAGTTATAACAAATCTGTAATGATGAATTTCATGATTTGTTACCAAAAACACTAAATTTATGTGTTCTAATTTAAGTGATTATGTGATCTAAAGTGTTAAAAATATACTAGAAGCATTGTATGATATTTATGTTACGTTTACAAACTATGGGTAACATTAACAGTGTTGTTTGAACTTAAGTTTTTGCATTTTTATGGGTTATTTGGGCTGATGAACAGTGCAGTAGCGAACTGCAATTAGTCATGTTGGAGACCCCTGCCCCGACGGGCTTTCTAGTATAAGATATGCTGCCCCGGCGGGCAACCTGCAATTCAAACCCCCATCACGCGCGGGAACTTCAGAGATGAGGTGGCTTTGTTTTGTGTGGTTTTTAGTCCATAACATTATTAGTTAACTTAACCTAATGAACCTGATAATGTGTTGAGCATGTAACACAGTACTATAACATATTGTTGACATGAATAAGATGATTTTAAGTTGCATATTAACAAGTTATATGTGAACTTGGATTTGTTGTTGTAAGGTTTGATTATGACTATTTAAGAGTTTATACTTGTGTGGTATGCATGTTGTGGATTCAGATTCACGTTATGTGGTTAGTCAACAAGATAAAATTATGAATCAAGTTGTTAAGTTGTGCTTAATTGGGAAGTTCAACAGTTAAATGTAGTGGTAATGGAACAAATTCATATTGCAAACATAATGAAATGTGTATGACATTTGGGGAAGTGAATTGTAGTTATAATCTACGCACGAGGCAAGTTTCCTAATCCTTACTTTTAATTAAGCAAATTTTTATCCTTGATTCATTATCAAGATGCAAGTGCCTTAACTCTGTGTTATTCATTGAAAAAGTCCTAGACTTATATTTTTATATTGAGCAAGTTTTTATTCTTGTTTATTCAAATCAAGATTCTATATGAGATATTATAATTCTTTTAATGTAATACTTCAGTTATACAATACTTATTCAATTGCATACTATTGAGATTCATTATTCGATTTGATTATCGATTTGTTGTTGAACCCTATAAGACTAGCGAACCCTTATTGATTCGACTAGTCCATAGTTGATGAACGTTCTAAATTCTAGAACTATTATTGAGCTTATCCAAACCAAACTTCGTTTGGTGCGGACTCTGATGTCAAACTTAGATGAACAACCCTTTATAAGGGATTATTTACGCACTAGCGTTGAGATGATGTGCACATTCATGGTACTAAGGGTTGACCCCCCTAAGTACGAGTAGTAGAGTCCATATAGTCTTATGACTGTTAAAGGTTTAAAGTAGTAGTACTTGACAACCTGGGACAGAGTTCTTGGTCTTATAACCCTCAGATGTACTTTTGATTCTTGTTATTCATTCTTGATTCAAAAGCCGAGCTTTCTATTATTCAGAACCCTTTTAATTTCTCGCATGTTATTATTATTGTTATATTGTTATACTTGTGGGCAATTGTGCTCACTCTTTCATAATAACATTGCAACTAAGATTGAAAGGACCGACGATCCTTCAACTAGCAAGGGCAAGGGAAAGGTTAACAAGTGATGAAGACTTGTTATTTTATTTGAGAATGTTTATTGTTAAGACTTATGACATTGTTAAGACTTATTTGTTTATTTACATTTCCGCATTTGATGTTTAAGGTTAGTTCAACCTAGAATTTTATTTATTTGGATGATGTAACCCCATAAAGGGAGGATTTCTATTTAATTCATGAGATTGCATTTATTATGGGTAGATAGATATATGATATTTGTACAGTGAACACCAAATCCCATGGAAATTGAAGTACTAGGATTTGGGGGTATCACAAGTTGGTATCACAGCTGTAGGTTATGAACCTTAGGTGGGGGAAAACCTTAGGGTAGTAGCCTTTTAAGAGATCGATAAAATAGTGGTGATAAACTCTTATCAAGTTCTAAGAAAGATAATAAATTATTTTATGTGCTATGTGTTTATATTTATGTACTCGCGAGTATCGATTAGCATCACGTAATAACTAAGACTTAAAATTTTAATTGTTAGGATGTCGGATGTTGGAGGATCCAGTTAGCCTAAGGAGGTTGTACCCCGAGTGGCTATTGAGGAAGAGCCCCGAGACATTCACATAGTCTGGGTGTGACGCCCACAAATTCTCTACCTTTTTTGTAGTAGATTTGGTGCTCACATAAATATTCTTTAAGACAATAACTTCTATACATCCAAAATTCACAGTATCCCAATCAAGTAATAGTTCTCGTCAGAACAATAACCATATCTGGATACCCTCACTTGGATGTATAGATTGATGACCTTATAGATATTTCTTGTATATCAATAATTCCTATCTATCTAACATTCACATTACAAATGATAAGATTGTTCTTGGAACTGAGGAGCGACCTCAGTGCTTACAGAACTCCCAAGATCATTGAATACCCTCATTCAGATGTATAGTTCATATAGATACTGTACTTGTTACTATTAAATACTAATAATGTAAAACTATTCAACTAATCAACACAATAATATCCGGTTACATAAGGTTCAGCCATTACATCAGAATATTACTAATTACAATGTAGTCATACTACAACAAAATCATTATTATAGAATTACTCTCTACCCACAAGTATAATTGCTTGAACTCCCTGGTGTATGGGATGCAGCTGCAAAGAAAAAGAATAATTGCAATGATGAGCTTTAAAAGGCTCAGCAAGTTTTAAAGATTTATATTTTATACTCACACAATATCTGAATTGAATGAACATATAGTTTAGAGTTTTTTCCACATATATACTTAGGTTTGATCTGCCAAACCCCACATATTACGAGTTTCTGTCAATCATATCGACATAGCAACCCGGGTTGATTTGTTCAACCAAACAATCTAGGAGTATGCATATCATCCTACCACAACACAAAACTACCCGATAAGTATAAAATTGTCGGCCATTGATAACTACCCGATCAGTATAAAACTGCCGGTCATTTATAGTATCAGTATATATATTTGTACCAAACAACATTGGTTTCACCAAAGTCTATGCTTTGATATCAAATCAAAAATATTTTACGCAACTAACAGTTCATATGTCTTGGTTATACTTGAACAATAAGTCATAACCTTCTTCAAATCACAGATATCAAGAATAATGTGTTCGTATGTCAATATACAAGACTTACATTTAATATAGAAATTAAATGAAGTTAGAAAAACTTGCCTTTATCAAGATCAGCTACTTAAGCTATTTGAAAGTATACACGTAACCTATATATGTTATAGCAGTCATTAGAAATGACAATAATTAACTTCTAATTAAACTATTAGTGTCTGGGTTGATTTTGGAGTTCGTTTGGTATTTTATCACTTTACTGAATAGCTATCGAGTTAGTTTTTCAATAAACTTTATTCAAAAGTTTTAATATCATTTTAGATATTTTAGTTATTATTTATAATAATTTCTAAATATTCAAAATAATTTTTAAATAATTTAATATTACTTATAAAAAATTTTAAATCATTAATATCATTTTTAAATATTTAATAACCATTTAGAATGATTTGTAAATCATCAATAATATTTTTAAATAATTTATTTTTATTACTAATGATTTTTAAATTATTAATATCATTTTTAAATAATTTATTATTACTTAAAATGATTTTTAAACTATTAGCATTATTTTTAAATAATTTATTTAGTACAATTAGTAAATATTTTTATTATCATTAATATTTAAATATTAATAAAAATTTTATATCAAAATATTAAAAACTACTTATTATAATTAAAAATGAATTTTTAGAATTTTTTTATTAATTATTTAGTATTTATTTTTATTTATTTTAATTATTATTATTATTATTCAAAATTCGTCCGTCGCTATAGGTGTTGGCTGGCCCAAGAACACGCCGGTGACACCCCCAAATTCGGGTACTTCGTTTCCACATGATTTGGTGATCACTTTCTAATATAACATACATCTACCCAAAATAACCTCAAAATAAAATACAACCTTTATTCAAAATAATAAAATCTCCCTTAAAACAAGGGTTACAACCTTCTTAAAAATCAATCCCAGGATTACTCTAACCTTGACATAATAATAATGTGCGAAAATAAAAACATAACATTAAAGTCTATTATAATCATTTCAAATAATAAAAACAAGTCTTCACTTGTTTTGTTTTCCCTTGCCCTTACTCGTAGACGGGGCGTCAACATTATTAACCTTAGCTGCAATTATTATATAATACAAGAGTGAGCAACAACAGCTCACTGGAGTTTAACAATATTAAATACATGAAAGGATATCTTTAAAAAGAATTTGAATAACTTAGCTTACTTCAGCAATAAAGAATTGAATAATAATTCTCTATCAACATTAAAATTCGAATATAGAATTAATCTAAGGGTCATAAGACCTTTGAACTTTTGTCCTAGATTATAAACATTTCCATTTAAACCTTTAACAGTCAATAAGACTATGGACATTAACTCGTACTTAGGGGGATCAGCCCTTCGTACCATGTATTGTGCACAAATATCTTAACGTTTACGCGTAGTAACCTCCCCTAATAATAGGGTTGTTCAACTCAGTAATTTGAATTCAAGTTCGCACCAAAGAAAGTTTGGTTTAGATAAGCTTACAAGGGTAATTTAGAATTCACGTTCATCAACTAAGGATTAGTTGAATCGACTTTCAATAACTTAGAATAATTCATAATAAAAGAATTATGAATTAGCATATGCTTTAGAATTAAACTTAAAGCATTTAAAAGATAAGTTGGACCTTGCTTGAACAATTAAGTCAAGGTCATATTAATTCAATAATAAACTTTAATAATATTTACTCAATATGAAATTATAAAGAATACAAATAACTTGTATCATTATGATCAATAAAATAGCTCAAGTAAGGTTTGAGTTTAGAAAACTTGCCTCAAGCGCAAACTACTAAAACAATCACGTTCTAACACTTCCTACACAAATATATTTAATTACAATAATCTAAATTAGTTAACATGTAACTAATTTACATATTTAGTTAACCCATCTAGGTTAACTCATTTTATTTAATTAATAACCACATAATTTAATTACATCACATAGGCATGCTCACACTATTAAATCAAATAATAATTATGTATTTCACATTAATTAAATTATAATTAAATAAATTATAATTTAAACATTTAATCTAATTATAATTTCTCAAATTATAATCACATCTTATTTTAATTAAATTATAAATAATTTATAATTAATTAAACTACATCATGCATTCACTAAATTATAATCACACAAATTATAATTAAGCATGCAAAATATTAAATTATAATACAAAATTTATAATTTATAATTAATCATGCTTTATAATACACAAATTATAATTTAAATTATACCTTTACTCTAATTATAATTATTCAAAATTATAACAACATATTATATTTTACCAATATAATATATTAAAATTATTTAGCATTTTAATGTATTATCACATTCCATTAACCTTTTATGATACAACAAAAAGCATACATAAAATACACATCTTGAATCCCTGCAACCCCCCCCCCCCCCCCCGCCGGGGCGGGGGTCTTAGGCCTGATAGGCCCGTCGGGGCGGGCCCCTTGCAGGGTCGGCAGACATGTTCGCGGACTGCGCAGAGAAATAAGTCAATTTGGCTTATTTCTCCACACCAAATTCTAATTCTGGTTCATACAACTTATATTACTTTGATAGAAACATAAACCCACATCTTCTAGCATGTTTTTATCGTACCAATACATCAATTTACAAGATTAAAACACTTAATTTTGGTAAAATTAGAGAAAACCATTTTTCTAGTGTTCTTAATAAAACTGAACACTGTAACTCCAATTCTCAACCAATACAACTTATAATACATATAATATATCCGAAATTGAAGATATTATCACAACAATTCTAAATAGGCATATTAACACACAATCAAATCATAACTTTTACTCTAAAATTGGCCAATAACATATAAAATCATAAGAACATAAATTTCTCCATTAAAACATGTTCTGACAAAAATTTGATTTCTGAAAATCATTGATCATAACATACAATTCATATAATAACCATTATAAACATAATTTAAAAATGTACATCATATTTGTATAACTTTCATGCTAAATCATATAGACAGAGAACTCATATTCATGAATATTATAAAGAAAACATATAGAAATATAAGGGAATTGAAATAATACCCTTTTTGCTTAGATGATTGTAGAAGAAGATGATAGTGATTCCCTTCAAGCTTCTCAAGCTTTTCCTTTTCTTTCTCTTCCTCTTCTCTCTATCTTCTTCTCTGTTATTTTCTTTGCTCTTTCTTTCTCTCTTTCTTTTCTTAGTTTCTCTAATTGACCAACTCTAAACTAACGTAACTTAGTGTATATACAATATACATATAACACATATAATTATAAAATATGTAACTCCTAATATAATTACATATACTAATTACTAATTAATACATAGGTTGCACAAATTTTGAATTTGAATAGCCACAAGGCTTGTTTGGCCAAAACAAAATTATTTTTAAAAGCAGATTATTATTAACTAAGGCTATGTTTGGTAAAATGAGTTTAAGACAAGTGCAAGGGCCTTGTTTGGCAAAACCAAATTTATCTCCTTTTCTTAATTTTAATAAGTCCTTTTAACACATACCTTAAATGTTACACTTTAATTAATTAAATATTACTCATCTAATTTAATCAATTAAAATCTAACATCAATTAATCACATAAAAATTTGTCACATAATTATAATTACTCGCTAATTATAATTCATGTAACACTTCATCACACAATTCATCTAATTTAATTATCTCAATTAAATTAGAACTATACTATAAATTAATATACATCAATTAAATAAATTATTAAATATTCATTTAATTAATATATAACACTTAATTAAATCACTCCACAAAATCACATAATTTATTTATTCCACTCAATAAATAATTCACATAAAATATTTATTTAACTCAATAAATGTTTAAAATTATTATATAAAATCTCAATCGCTACAGTTAATGCCCAGGGTCCCCGTTTGACTAGATCTTGCTATTAATCTGTTTGGTTTTTGGGCAAGGAAGTTCGATGAAGTTGTAGTGTAAGTGTAATACTACACACCTATGGTCATTTCAGTGCCTAACAACATCTCTACAGGATTCCATGGCCGGTCAAACCACCCACTCGAGGGTTGTTCTTCATTTCTGGGTTTCCTAGAAATGGAAAGTCAACGTTGGTCAACTCATTTGCTAGCCTTATATCGTGCAGCCTGTTCGTAGTTTAGGTATTTTCTTGTAATAGTGTTGTAGAGTAACTATCAAGGTACACGGTTGTAGCACTCAGAGAGTCTAAATATGACTAAGAAGAAAGATCTAAGCCCCTCAATATCTTGTCAGACTGGTGCCTAACAATTCTAGGTTGCCCAGAAATGAAAATAGAATGGTCAATGCACTTTGACCCCTTTATATCTTTCGATCAGTGACTTCCTAAGGTTTTAAAGTGCTCTAGTTGTGTAGATCTCATGTCAAGGTATAATTTGACTAAAAATTAACACCCAAATAAACTGACAGGCGAGAGATCAAGGCGGTCAAACTAACTGTCAGACGTGTTCTTCAGTTTTCTGGTTACCTAGAAAACGAGCGGTCAGTGTTGGTCAACGGGTTTTGACCCCTTATAACTTCCAATCTGTTATTCTGATTGCCATTCTACCACTTCTAGGCTACTAACAACACTTCATACTAGAACTATAAACTTTTAAAACATCTAAACAATAAATAGAGAACGATCTATGAGCCCTGACATTCGACTGTCAGACCATATTTTTAGGGTTCGACAGTTTTGCTTAAATCGCTATTTTGATGCTTTTAAGTGTTATAGATCCATGTTTTAGCAACCCAGATCACTAAACAACATCCTAATAAACATACTTAAACAATAAAAATAATAATACAATTTCAAAAATTAAGATCTAGTGCTAGGGTTAGGTTTTGACCTTTTGAGCAAAATTTTATTTCTTCCTTTCTGATTCTGCTACTGATTTGCTGAGGATTGTTTATGAGTTGGTTGGTGATGTATATTAAGTGGAAATTTCGTGGCCTTATGTTTACCGTACTTATCTTTATATGAAAACTCAAAGTGGGGTTAAAACCTAAGTTTTCTACTCTTTTGACAAGTAAGCCTAGGTTATTAATTATGTAGGTTGTGTTGTCAAGCTAAGATGGTAAAATCAGCATGGGGCAAATCTTTTGCTTGTTAAGCAAAAGATTTGTTCTTATCACATTTTAAAAGAGAACAATAAGGGCATTTTTGTCATTTAACATATACTAAGGGTATTTTGAAAATTTTATAATTCAATCCAAGTGTAACTTAGTCATTTCATGTTTTCTCTAGAAACTTAAAAACAAAATTAATCCATTAGGCTTTGTTAATTTAGAATTAGGGCTTATTATTAAAATTAGAGTTTCTTAATTAGGGTTAGGATTTCTTAATTCCTAATTAGGGTTTTCTTACAATCTCTTTCAATTAAATCTTTAATTCATTATATATTAAATTAATATATATATATATATATATATATATATATATATCCATAATTCTTTATAACATTATCAATGTAATTAGTTATAATTTCTATTTATTATAACAATTAGGGTTAGGGTTTCTTATTTAAATAAGATCTTAAATTAGGGTTTACTTATAAAACCTTTCATATATATTTCCATAGTTATATCTTATATGCTATTATATATTTATATATAATAATAATAATAATAATAAAGTTAAATACACATTACAGAAGATATAAAATATATTAATATTTACTTTTTATATTAATATTCCTGTTTAAAGTTTGGAATATTACACTGGGAGCAGTTGGTTTGGAGAGAGCCATCTCCTTTAATCACAGTTGTTGGTCAGGAGCATGAGCCAGTGTTTGATTCAGAGGAGGACTCTAAGGAGTTTGAGGTTGAGGCAGCTGAGGAGGAGGATGAGGACCCTGATGATTTTTCACCAAACTCCATCAGTGCCGAGATGTACGACGAGCTGTATGACCGTAACATAGAGTTAAATGATACTGTTCGGGACCTGAAGGAGCAGACGGTTGCTCAGCGGACCACCATCGAGTAGAAGGATAGTGAGATCGAGACTCTGGATACACGTCTTGGAGACGTGGAATGGGAGTTGGTTCATGAGAAGGGCCAAAATGAGCAGAAGTCAAAGGAGATAGAAAAGCTGAAGAACAATTTGCGAGAGGAATCAGCGAAGCATGCTAGAGCAGAGGACGCTTCGATGAGGGCTTCACGACGTGCAAAGATTGACGAGGATAACGATCGGGCAAAGAAGGCTAAGATCGAGGAGACAAACTATACATTCCAGACAGCGATCGATAAGGCCCAGGATCGAGTTGTCTATTATCCAGTTCAGTTCAAGGACTTACCTTGGTACATGCTGGACCGTAGAACGCTGTTCCGTATTATGGAAGAAGAGCACATAAAAGTTGTTCGACGTCAGAGTAGGCCGTGATAGGAACATCATGATTATGTGAATATTTCTTTGGTAGTTAAGTATGTAAATTCCGATGTGATTATAAACAACGGAATATGATGATGATTTAAATCATGAAGATTCTTTATCTCGGGATAATTGATGTAAATAATAGTGATGCTATCTTGTTTTGTTTAAAAACTTTTGATTGAATAAATTATCAGATTTTATTTGAGATGATATGTGTTAAGTGATTTTTTAAAAATATTTAAGCTAAGTCTTAAATATTTAAGGAATTGAATAAAGATCTAATAAGCGTATATCTTAAACAGAAATATGCCACTAAGAAGACGCCCAATTCGTCAACCGACCCAAGAAGGGTCAACGAATAATAATGACACTGATGCCAACGCCAACCCCAATCCCGTTCAGCAGTTGGTGAACTTATTAACTAGAGCAATGGCCAACCAGCATCAAGCTCCACTTAACACGACGTTCAAGGACTTTAAGGCGGTGGGACTACTAGAGTTCTAGGGATCTATGAACCCAATCGAGGCACAGACTTAGGTTATGGAAATAGAGAAGGTTTTCGACATCGCTATAGTTAATGAGGATCAGAAGCCGGCTTACGCAACTTTCATGCTAAAGGCAGAAGCCAGCTATTTGTGGCAGGCAAACAATGTCTTAGGAGGACAAGGAGTAATAACCTGGGAACGGTTCAAAGAGATGTTCTTCGAAATGTACTTCCCGACGAGCTCAAAGAACCAAATGGAGGTTTAGTTTCTGGAGCTAAAGCAAGGAAACATATCTGTGCCAGACTATATGACGAGATTTAATAACTAGCTAGGTTTTCCATATACCAAGTTCACACTGATGAGAGGAAGGCTAGGAGATTCGAACAAGGACTGAAACCTTGGTTGTATAGCAAGGTGTCGATGTTTCAGTTGAACACCTTTGCGAGAGTATTGGAGAAGGCTATCATCGCTGAAGGTGGGAGCGATGCTATGACAAAATATAACCAAGAGCTGAAGAAGAAGAAGAAGAAGGAGAAGAGTGAAATTGAAGGTAACAACAAGGCGAGCGGCAGTAACACTTGAGGAGGTAATAATCAGAAGAGAAAGTGGATTGACAGCACATCGACCGAAAATCAGCAAGGGAGCCAGAAGAAAAGGGTAGAAGCATGTCCGACCTGCGTGAAGAATCACTTGGGGGTCTGTATGAAGGGAAAACGAGTCTGCTACAATTATGGTCAGGAAGGCCACATAGCACCTAACTACCCTAACCCTAAGAAGGGCGCCTGCTTCACATGTGGGTCGAAGGACCATCTGGCCAGGGATTGCCCCAAGAAGGTACTAGGAGGGGAAGGATCAGGTGGGAACAGGGGAAGCAGCGGTGGCAAGGCTCTGACGGTTACAGGAACGACACCAACCAACCGACCTACTGCCAGGACATTTAACATGACAGTGCAGGACGTTGTACAGTCTCACGATGTGGTGTCAGGTACCATTCTGATCAATAATATTAATACATATGTAGTATTTGATTCGGGTGCTACTTGCTCATTCATATCCGATGATTTTGCTAAGAATTTAGAATTTCTTAAGGACGAATAATAATACCCTATGAACATAGAGATTACGAATAGTGAGTGATCCTTGTTAATTATGTACACAAGAACTATAGGGTGGACATTAAGGGTAACGTCATGAACGTGGATCTTATCCGGATTAGACTTGGGGAATTTGACGTTATCTTGGGAATGGATTGGCTATTTAATTATGGGGTGATAATTGATTGCCAAAAAAAGTATATTAACCTTATGACTCCGTCAAAGGTTGTGTTTTATGGTAGCAAGTCGCCTAGACAAGCGAGTTGTCTGACGATATTGAAATACAAAAAGTTATTAAGACAAGGTTGTGTAGGATATTCAGCCTACATAGTTGATAGTCGTAAAGAGAGACCAAAGTTAGAGAAGATACCAGTCGTGAGAGACTTCGTGGACGTATTTCTAGATGATTTGCCAGGACTTCCGTTTGATAGGGAAGTAGAGTTTGTGATTGATTTAGCGCTAGGAACCGCTCCAATATCAAAGGCCCCGTACCGTATGGCTCCGATAGAGATGAAGGAATTAATGATACAGCTATAAGAGCTTTTGGACAAGAAGTATATTCAGCCAAGAGTATCGCCGTGGGGAGCGCCAAGGTTATTTGTTAAGAAGAAGGACAGGATGATGCGGCTCTATATTGACTACAGAGAGTTGAACAAGGTCACAATCAAGAACAAGTATCCGTTACCTAGGATCGACGACTTGTTTGACCAATTAAAGGGAGCGAGATACTTCTCGAAGATAGACATGAGAAGTGGTTATCATCATTTGAAGGTGAGGATAGCGTACGTTCCGAAGACATCATTCAGGACTCGATATGAGCACTACAAATTTATAGTAATATCATTTGGTCAAACGAATGCTCCTGCAGCATTTATAGACCTAATGAACAAAGTATTTAAACCATTCTTAGACAAATTCGTGGTGGTATTTATCGACGACATTCTGGTGTATTCGAAGACCAAGGAAGAACACGTAGAGCATCTGAATGTGACATTGGAGGCGTTGAGAAGAGAGAAGTTGTATGCCAAGTTTTTGAAATGAGAATTTTGGATAAAGCGGGTACAATTTCTTCAACATGTAATTGATAAGGACAAAATTTCGGTAGATCCCTCCAAGGTCGAAGCTATAATGAACTGGGATCAGCCGAAGACACTATCAGAAGTGAGAAGTTTTCTCGGATTAGCCGGTAATTATAGAAGATTCATTCAGTACTTTTCCAAAATCGCGACTCTGCTAACGAATTTGACTAGGAAATCGGTGAAATTAGTTTGGACGGAAAAGTATGAGGAAAGCTTCCAAGAGCTTAAGAAGAGGTTGAGTACGACACCTGTGCTATCTCTTCCGGATAGCACATGAAATTTTGTGGTGTATAGTGATGTGTCGCATAAAGGACTAGGCTATGTGCTCATGCAAAACGTACGGCAAGGTCATTGCATATGAATCATGATAACTGAAGGATTATGAGAAGGGGTATCCGACCCATGACTTAGAGTTGGCTGCAGTAGTATTTGCTTTAAAAATCTGGAGACACTATCTCTATGGGGAGAAGTGTTAAGTATATAAAGACCACAAGAGTCTGAAATATATTTTTACACAGAAGGATTTGAATATGCACCAGAGAAGATGGTTGGAATTGATAAAGGACTACGACTATGAGATCTTATACCATCTGGGTAAAGCGAATGTGGTTGTTGACTCCTTAAGCAGAAAGGGTAGAGAGAAATTGATGATGGTGACTGCCCAGGAGAAGTTAATTTCAGCCATGGCGAAGTTGGAATTGTAAGTGAGATATCCTATGGAATCTGACGAGAAGCTGTTCTAGCTAGGAGCTGGTACAACTTTGCTGGATAAGGTTAAGGATGCAAAACTTCAAGACGAAGAATGTGAAAAGATAAAGAAGAAGATATCCGAAGGGAATGAACTGAAATTCAAGGTGGACAGTGAAGGGATGTTAAGATTTGAGAGCAGAATTTGGGTACCGCCAGTGCCACAGATTAAAGAGGAAATTTTGAGCGAGGCTCATAGTTCACGGTATTCCATTCACCTAGGAAGCAGAAAGATGTACCAGAATCTCCAAAAACATTTCTGGTGGCCAAATATGAAACGAGATGTTGTCGATTGTGTTGCCAAGTGCCTGACATGTCAGAAAATGAAAGCAGAACATCAGAGGCCGAGTGGGTTGCTACAACCACTAGAGATCCTAGAAGGGAAATGGAAACATATTACAATAGATTTTGTAGTAGGTCTTTCGACGACTCAGAAAGGTTTCGACGCAGTATGGGTTATCATAGATTGAATGATAAAATTAGGACACTTTCTACCGATCAAGATCAGATTTAACCTAGAGCAGTTGGCGAAGCTATATATGTGAAGGAGATTGTTTCAAGACACATAGTTCCAGTGTCGATTATTTTCGATCGAGATCCGCGCTTCACATTGAATTTCAGGAAAAGACTACAAGAATGCATGGGGACACAGTTGAGAATGAGTACGACATATCACCCTCAGACAGACGAACAGAGCGAAAGAACGATTTAGACATTGAAAGATATACTAAGAGCATGCTCATGGACTTCAAAGGAAATGGGATGATCACCTACCACTCGTGGAATTCGGTTACAACAACAGTTACCACGTAAGTATTGGCTTGCCGCTTTACGAAGGGTTATACGACAGAAAGTGCAGAACTCCGTTATACTGGGGTGAAGTTGGCGAAAGATAATTGCTAGGTCCAGAATTGGTACAACAGACAGTTAAAATCGTCAAGGTGATTCGAACAAGATTGGTAGTTGCTCAAGATAGGCAGAAGAAATATGTCAATCCACACCGCAAGAACCTAGAATTTCAATCGGGTAGCTTTGTTTTCTTGAAAGTCTCTCCCTAGAAGGGAAAGATCAGATTCGGCAAGAAGGGGAAATTGAGTCCGAGGTTCATTGGACCCTTTGAGGTGCTGCGAATAATCGGAGAAGTTGCTTATGAGGTAGCCCTACCTCCAGCGTTAGAACACATCCACAACGTTTTCCATGTTTTAGTCTTACGACCGTATAAACCCGATTAAAAACATGTAACTGAATATGAACCTATGCAATTTGAAAAAGACTTATCCTATGAAGAAGTTCATGTTCAGATTGTTGACAGGAAAGAACAAGTTCTCAGAAATAAAGTAATACCTTCTGTTAAGATAAATTGGAGGAACCACAATGCTGAAGAAGCTACGTGGGAACTCGAAGAGCACATGATGAAAACTTACCCACATTTATTTGCATAATATATGTGTAAGCGATTCTGGGGACATAATCTTTGTAAGGGGGGGGGGGGGGGAGAATGTAACGGGACGACTTTAATTAAACCGTGATTTTGAGGACAGAATCCTTTTAAAGGGGAAAGATGTGACAAACGAGAATTTTGTAATTTAATTTAAGTATTTATTGAATTAAATAAATATTTTTGATGATTTATTTATTGAGTTAAAGAAATATTTGATGTTTATTTATTGAGTTAAATAATTAATTGATGAAATTGTGGTAGATTAATTCAATTATGTGTGTTATATTGATTAAATTAATGTGGAGAATTTTTATAGTTCAAAGTATGTATTTAATTGAGTTTATTTAATTAAATAAATTATTTAATAAACATAATATTATTCTAATTAATTTAATAATTAATTAGAGATTTAAAGATTTGATATAATTAATAAATGAGAATTTTAATTATGTGATGATGTGATTTAATGTGGAATATTATATTTCATTTAATTGATTTAAATAAGATTATTTGATTAATTAAAGTGTGACAATTAAACTATATAATAAACACTTTAATTAAAATAATGGAAAAAGGAAGAATAAGGGGACAACCAAACATTGCCTTAAAGGAGTGGGAGCAGTAAATCCATTGAGGGGATTAACTGACACCCATTACATCATCAGTTATATATCATATTATATACATATGTTATATCAGTTAAGTTAGAATTCATATTTTCATATATCAGAGAAAAGTTAGAGAGATTTTGAGAGAGAGTTGTGAGTGAAAGAAGAAGAGTTGAAGATTTCTATCATCTTTGAATCATCTTAACAAATAGTAAGGGTACGTAATCTCTTCATCCCAAATTTTATATTTCACGTTGTTATGTTTTTTCCATGAAAACCATTTTAAGTTCTCTGTGAATAAAATTCTTGATGAATACTTGAGATATGATCATATATGTGCTAATATATGTTCATAACATGTTTTATATCATGTATGCATGATTTAAAGTAATTAAATCCATGTAATTATGCTTTAATTAGAATTTCATAAGTTATAGAGTATGAACATATGAATATGGCCCTTATGTATAAATTTGCATGTTTTAATTGTTTATCTAACTTGAAATTGAAGGTTGATTATGAATATGCATGTTAAAACGAACAAAACAAAATTCAAACGGACAGATTCGGTGTTATAACGAATCTGTAATGATAAATTTAATTATGTGTCTCAAAACTTAGAAAAATACCAAAAATAGTAAATTTATGTGTTCTAATTTGAGTGATTATGTCATCTAAAGTGTTAAAAACATGCTAGAAGCATTGTATGATGTTTATGTTAAGTTTACAAACTATGGGTAACATTAACAGTATTGTTTGAACTTAATTTTTTGCATTTTCGTGGGTTATTTGGGCTGATGAACAATGCAGTCGCGAACTGCAGTTCGTCATGCTGGAGACCCCTGCACCGACGGGCTTTCTAGTATAAGACAGGCGGGCAACCTGCAGTTCAAACCCACGCCCCGGCAGGAACTTCAGAGATGAGGTGGTTTTGTTTTGTGTGGTTTTTAGTCCATAACATGATGAGTTAACTTAACCTAATGAACCTGATAACGTGTTGAGCATGTAACACAATACTATAACATATTGTTGACATGTATAAGACGATTTTAAGTTTCATATTAACAAGTTATATGTGAACTTGGATTTGTTGTTGGAAGGTTTGATTATGACTATTTAAGAGTTTATACTTGTGTGGTATGCATGTTGTGGGTTCAGATTCACGTTATGTGGTTAGTCAACAAGTTAAAATTATGGGCTAAGTTGTTAAGTTGTGCTTAAGTGGGAAGTTCAATAGTTAAATGTAGTGGTAATGGAACTAATTGATATTGCAAACATAATTAAATGTGTAGGACGTTTGGGGAAGTGAATTGTAGTTATAATCTACGCATGAGGCAAGTTTCCTAATCCTTACTTTTAATTAAGCAAGTTTTTATCCTTGATTCATTGCCAAGATGCAAGTGCCTTAACTATGAGTTATTCATTGAGCAAGTCCTATACTTATATTTCTATATTGAGCAAGTTCTTATTCTTGTTTATCCAAGTCAAGATTCCATATAAGATATTATAATTCTTTTAAAGTATTACTTCAGTTATACAATACTTATTCAATTGAATACTATTGAGATTCGTTATTCGATTTGATTATCGGTTTATTTTTGAACCCTATAAGACTAGCGAACCCTTATTGATTCGACTAGTCCATAGTTGATGAACGTTCTAAATTGTAGAACTATTATTGAGCTTATACAAACCAAACTTCCTTTGGTGCGGACTCTGATGTCAAACTGAGATGAACAACCCATTATAGGGGATTATTTATGCTTTAGCGTTGAGATGATGTGCACATTCATGGTACTAAAGGATGATCCTCCTAAGTACGAGTAGTAGAGTCTATATAGTCTTATGACTGTTAAAGGTTTAAAGTAGAAATACTTGATAACCTGGGAGATAGTTCTTGGTCATATGACCCTCAGATGTACTTTTGATTCTTGTTATTCATTCATGATTCAAAAGTCAAGCTTTCTATTATTCAGAACCATTTGATTTCTCGTATGTTATTATTACTGTTATATTGTTATACTTGTGGGCAATCGTGCTCACTCTTGCATAATAGCATTGCAGCTAAGATTGAAAGGACCGATGAGAGTCCAACTAGCAAGGGCAAGGGAAAGGTTAACAAGTGATGAAGACTTGTTATTTTATTTGAGAATGTTTATTGTTAACACTTCTGACCTTGTTAAGACTTATTTGTTTATTTACGTTTCCGCATTTGATGTTTAGGTTAGTTCAACCTGGGATTTTATTTATTTTGATGATGTAACCCCTTAAGGGGAGGATTTCTATTTAAATCATGAGATTGCATTTATTATGGGTAGATAGATATCTGATATTTGTACAGTGAACACCAAATCCCGTGAAAATTGAAGTACTCGGATTTGGGGGTGTCACAGCAACTGTGACGCCCCCAAATCCGGGTACCTTCAAACCCTGGACATGGTGCTACACGGTGCTACTAACTACACATTCATTCAGCTAAAATACAACACTAAAATGAATATGCTTACTATACTATTACATCATTGTGATGTCTACCCATGTTCTTTATAACCTTACATTCATGGTGCTACACGGTGCTACTAACTACACATTCATTCAGCTAAAATACAACACTAAAATGAATATGCTTACTATACTAATACATCATTGTGATGTCTACCCATGTTCTTTATAACCTTACATTCATTCTGTATCATAATATCATTCATTACAAAAATAAAACTATGCTATTACAAGGATAAACTATTTATCCATCTTCATCTTGCCCGTGTCCTTACCGGATCATTCGGTCCGTTCGTACTTAGCTGAAATCATATAATTTTAAGCAAGAATGAGCATAACTAGCTCAACAAGTTTAACATTATATTCTGCAACCACAAAATCAAGAATCATATGACTTCATCTTCAATAATTGTATAATAGTTATGAAGTATTATGAATAATCAAAATAGTGTTTTGAATCCTTTAAAATCATTCCCAAGGACTTATAATATGTTAGGAATATGAGCTGGTCAACGACCATGAACATTCATGTAGTTTTCATTCATGAAAAGAACAACCCGGCACTAAGATCGCAAGTTCGATATAGCTTACGAGCACATCTAGGTGATCAGCATGTAGTACTCTATATTGATTAACACTCATTCTTAAACTTAGTTACATTTAATTGTAGCAACCTCATGTGCTTATCGATTAAACGACTTTAAAACATTTGTTTATTCATACTCAGGCTTACCTTTAAAATCGTACCAAAGAAATTGGCATAGGATAGCAACATCAAGAATACTTTGAAAGATTTATATAAAAATCAATCAAAATACTTTAAATATAAGCCTAGCCGAATTAAATGACATCGACTATTCAATAACAGTTCATGCATAGAAAATTATGCATCTTGACAACTTGTCTAACTTTAAAGCGTAGGCAAGAGTTTAGAAAACTTGCCTTTGCGTCTTTAATCCGTTAAGTTTACTTTACTCGGTCTTTACAACTTCTACAAGATATAAACACATAGCATACCAATGAGATTTTCATAATTGACATACCTTGTGTAAACTATCGTCTCCTTCTTATATAGCTTATCCGAATTGTTAAACTAATAACATTCATTTAAGTTATTTAACATTCTTTAAGGCTTATTAACATACATATGTCATATGTCGACTCTCATCGATCATCGTTAAGCACAATTATAGATGAAACCTTAATTGAGTTGATAATTCAAAAAACTTCTGTGACACCCCCAAATCCGGGTACTTCATTTCCACATGATTTGGTGTTCACTATCTAAATATAATATACAACTACTGCCCAATAATAAGGAATGCAAAATAAATTACAACCTTATCATAAATAAAAAATCTTCCTTATATAAAGATTACAACTTAATTGAATAAATCCCTGGGTTTGCTAACCTTAACATAAATAATAAATGCGAAAAATAAAACATAACATAAACGAAGTCTTATTAAAATCATGATCAAAACAAAACAAGTCTTCACTTGTTCATCTTGCCTTTCCCTTTACTCGTTGACGGTACGTCAACGTTCTCGACTTTAGCTGCAATGGTTATTTAATTGCAAGAGTGAGCAAACAAAAGGTCACTTGGAGTACAATAATAATAATGACATAAACTGAATAGCTTCAATTAATTTGAATAACTTTTCTTTCATCAATAATAAAGATTTTCAAATATAGAAATCATCTGAGGGTCATAAGACCTTGAACTATGTCCTAGGTTATAAATATTTCTATTTAAAACCTTTAATAGTTTTTTAACCTATATGGACTCATAACTCGTACTTAGGGGGATCAACCCTTCGTACCATGTATTGTGCACAAACATCTTAACGTTTTCGCATAGTAATCCCCTATTAAATAGGGTTGTTCATCTCAGTATTTGATACAAGTTCGCACCAAAGAAAGTTTAGTATGGATAAGCTTAAAAGGAAATTTGGAGTTCAACTATCATCAACTAAGGAGTAGTTGAATCGACTCACAATAATTAAGAGTTCAATAATAAAAGAATTATAAACCAAGTATAAGTCATAACAATAGTCTTCATATTAAATAGGCATGCTTTAAAAATAACTTAAAGCATTTGAAAGATAGATAAACCTTGCTTGAACAATTAAGTTAAGGCTACGTTAATTCAATAATGAACTTGATAAGATAACTATTCAATATATAAATTATAGAGAATACAATATCTTGCATATGAGTACCAAGTTAGAATATGAAACTCGCTCAAGGGAAGAGTATAATTAGAAGACTTGCATAAACGTAAAAGAAAGGTTTAGGAAACCTGCATAATTAACAAGTTTAGGGATAGAAAACTTGCATAAACGTAAAAGAAAGGTTTAGGAAACTTGCATAATTAACAAGTTTAGGGATAGAAAACTTATCTCAAGCGCAAGCTACACTTTACAATTACAAATTACTTCCACAATTATCCTACATATTACGTTATGTTTACAATTCCAATTAGTTTATAACCATTACGTTTAACCATTGAACTTCTTACTTAAGTTCAACTTAACAACGTGGTTTACAACTTAACTTGCTAACTAACCACATACGTGAGTCTAAACTCACAACATGTATATCATACGCATATAACACTTTAAACTATCATATCGTACCCTATGATAATAATATCCAAGTACACGTATAACATATTAATATGAGATTTTAAATTATCTTAAACATATCAAAATTATGTTATCATATTGTTTAATACACTTAAAATGTCATCACATTAATTTAGTTAATCATGTACTGCATAAAAACTACTCGGAACCAAACCAACATTTTTGGATAGCATATAGCCCCGCTGGGGCGGGGGTTTCTAGTCATAAAGCCCTGCTGGGGCGGGGCCCCCCCCCACTAGTGGGTTCCCCGGCTCGCTAACTGTGCAAAGAAATAAGCTAATTTGGCTTAATTCTTCGCACCAAAGTCTGATTTTAACTAACATAATACATATGAAACTTTATGAAAACAAAACCTTACACTTCTAACATGATTTTAACATACATAAACATCACAACACATAATCAAAACACTAATTTTCATGATTTTAAAGAAAACATCATTATTAAGCGTTCTTGACAAAAATTGATACTGTGAGTTTATTTTTAAACCAAATCACGTAATTTAAATTCTATTAACTTTATTTCTTAACATATTATCATAATCTATGATCAATTTTCATAACAAAGCATAATCAAACACCAATTTTGATAATTAAAGATTATTTTTCAAAGTAAGTTCACCGTAAATTGTTAAGAACATGATTTCTTCATGGTCGTCATATTTACGTGAATTGAACCATCTAGATTATCGCATAACACTTCAATAATAGTATATATATATATATATATATATATATATATATATATATACTATGACATGTAATAATCATAATCACATGGTTTTAAAAAAAACTAATTAAAGAGAAGCAAAAATTTGAAGAACAATAAAAACATAACTTTAAAAATTCAAGAGTTTAGATTATACCCTTTGATTGTTTTGGAGAAGAAGATGATGGTGATGATTATCTTTTTGATTTCTCAAAGCCTTTCCCCTTCTTCTTTCTCTCTTCTTCTTCTCTCTATTCTTTCTTTCTTCTTTGATTTGTTCTAACTCTCTAACTAACGTAGCTTAGATATATTATAACTGATATAATATAATATACATATTATACATATAATTATATAATATATATATACCTGCTATCTACTTAATACATATACTAGTTACAATTAATACATAAGTTACAATATTTGAAATTTAAAAAGCCTTAAGGCTTGTTTGGCAAAACAACTTATTTAAAAACAAGTTTTTAGTAATTAAGGCCCTTTTGGCAAAACGGATTTAAAACATGTGCAAGGACCTTATTTGGCAAAACGGTTTTAAAAACTCTTTTTAATCCTTTAACACATACTTTAAATGTTACACTTTAATTAATTAAAGCTTAACATTCTAATTTAATTAATGAAAAGCCACCATCAATTAACCACATAAAAATTACCACATAACAATTATAATTACTTGCTAATTATAATTTTATGTAACAATTACCACATAAACTTCATCTAATTTAATTATCTCAATTAAATTAGAACTATACCACAAAATCATTATACATTAATTAAATTAAATATTAAATATTCATTTAATTAATATATTACACTTAATTAAATTACTCCACAACAATCACATAACTTATTTATTTCACTCAATAAATAAATTAATTAAATTATTTATTTAATTCAATAAATATTTAAAATTCATATAAAATTCTCATTCGTTACAATCTTCCCTCCTTAAAAGGATTCTGTCCCCAGAATCACAACACACAATTTTTTTTCTCATCCGTTACATTCTTCCCCCTTAAAAGGATTCTGTCCCCAGAATCGGTATACAAGAAATTTAACAAATAATTAAGCAAACAGTTGGGGATATGTTTTTTTTCATTTCATCTTCGAGTTTCCACGTCGCTTCTTCAGCACTGGGGTTCCTCCAGATTACCTTAACAAAAGGTATCACTTTATTTCTAAGTACTTGTTCTTTTCTATCAACTATTTAAACAGGCACTTCTTCATATGTTAAGTCTTTATCGAATTGTAAAGGCTCGTATTCTATTACATGCTTGTAGTCGTGTTTGTATGGTCGTAACATGAAAATATGGAAAACGTTATGTATATTATCTAGCTCCGGAGGTAACGCAACCTCGTAAGCCACTTCGCCAACCTTTTGTAGTATCTCAAAAGGTCCGATAAATTGGGGACTCAGCTTCCCCTTCTTGCCAAATTGAATCTTCCCCTTCCAGGGAGATACCTTTAGGAAAACAAAGCTTCCTGCTAGAAATTCTTGGTTCTGTCGATGTTGATCGGCATACTTCTTCTGTCTGTCTTGAGCAGCAACCAATCTTGTTCTGATCAACTTCACAATTTCAGCGATTTGTTGCACCAATTCTGGTCCCAACAGTTGACGCTCACCGACCTCATCCCAGCACAACGGAGTCCTGCATTTCCTGTCGTATAATGCTTTGTAAGGCGGCATGCCGATACTCATATGATAACTATTGTTGTAGGCGAACTGCACCAACGGTAGATGATCATCCCAGCTTCCTTTGAAGTCCATAACGCAAGCTCTCAGCATGTCCTCTAGCATCTGAATCGTTCTCTCGCTCTAGCCGTCAGTCTGAGGATGGTACGCCGTACTTATTTACAATTACGTTCCCAAGCACTCTTGTTAATGCTTCCAGAAATTTGACAGAGCATTTTGAGTGAAATACCAGGATCTCTGTTAGACACAATCGACACCGAAACACACGGTGTTAGACACACGGTGTTAGACACAATCGACACCAGGATCACTGAGAAGAAGATGTACCAGGATCTCTGTTAGACACAATCGACACCGAAACACCGTGTCGAGAGATAATTTCCTTAACGTACAACTTCGCTAACTGATCTAGGTTGAACTTAATCATGATCGGTAGGAAATATGCCGACTTCGTCAGTCGATCCACTATCACCCATATTACATCAAAACCCTTCTGTGTCGCTGGAAGACCAACCACGAAATCCATCGTGATATGCTCCCACTTCCATTCTGGAATCTCTAGTGGTTGCAATAATCCACTCGGTCTCTAGTGTTCTGCTTTGACTTTCAGACACGTTAAGCATCTCACAACGCATTCAGTAACGTCTTTTTTTATATTCGGCAACCAAAAATGCTGTCCGAGATCCTGGTACATCTTCGTACTCCCAAGGTGAATCGAATATCTCGAACTACGAGCTTCGTTCAAAATCTCCTCTTTGACTTCTGGTACTGGCGGTACCCAGATTCGTCCTTCAAATCATAACAGCCCTTCATTATCGATCTTGAACTTGATTTCTTCACCATTGGCTATTCTTTTCCAGATCTTCTAGCACTATTCATCTTGAAGTTGTGCCTCTTTTACTTTGTCTACCAGAGTAGAATCAGTAGTTGATTGAAACAGCTTCTCATCCGATTCCTTCGGATACTTAACTTTCAGCTCTAACTTAGCCATCTCTGCTATCAACTGATCCTGATCAGTTAATATATTCAACTTCTCCCGACCTTTCATGCTTAAAGCGTCGGCAACCACGTTTGCTTTACCCTGATGGTAAAGAATCTCGAAGTCGTAGTCCTTGATAAGTTCCAACCATCTCCTCTAGCGCATGTTCAAATCCTTCTGGGTGAAGATATACTTCAAACTCTTGTAATCCGTGTATATCTCACACTTCTCTCCATATAAGTAGTGTCTCCAAATCTTCAAAGCAAACACTGCTGCCGCCAATTCTAAGTAATGGGTCGGATACCCTTTCTCGTAGTCCTTCAGTTGGCGTGACGTATATGCAATAACCTTGCCGCTCTACATCAGTACACAGCCTAATCCCTTATGTGAGACATCACTGTATACTACGAAATTTCCTGTACTATCCGGCAATGACAATACCGGTGCTGTACTCAACCTCTTCTTCAGTTCGTGAAAACTTTTCTCACACTTTTCCATCCAAACAAACTTAACTATTTTACGAGTCAAATTTGTCAACGGAGTTGCGATTTTGGAAAAGTCTTGGATAAATCTTCGGTAATAACCTGTAAATCCCAAGAAACTCCTCACTTCAGAAGGTGTCTTCGGCTGATCCCAATTCATCACGGCTTCAACCTTTGATGGATCTATCAAAATTTTGTCCTTGTCAATCACGTGGCCAAGAAATTGCACACGTTCTAACCAGAATTCGCATTTTGAGAATTTTACGTATAGCTTCTTCTGTCTCAGCGATTCTAAGGTTAGCCTTAAATGTTCGGTGTGTTCCTCCTCGGTTTTGGAATAAACCAGGATGTCATCTATGAACATTACTACGAACTTATCTAGGAATGGCTTAAACACCCTATTCATTAGGTCCATAAATGCAGCTGGGCATTCGTTAGACCAAATGACATCACTAAGAACTCGTAATGTCCATACCGAGTTCTAAAAGCCGTCTTCGGTATAACTTCTCTCCTCACCTTCAGTTGATGATACTCACTTCTCAAATCGATTTTCGAGAAGTATCTAGCACCCTTTAGTTGATCAAACAAGTCATCGATCCTAGGTAAAGGATACCTATTCTTGATCGTGACTTTGTTCAAATCCCTATAATCAATGTATAGCCGCATCGATCCTTTCTTTTTCTTCACAAACAATACTGGTGCTCCCCACGGTGAAACGCTCGGCTGAATATGCTTCTTTTCTAGCAATTCTTGCAATTGAACCATCAACTCCTTCATCTCGACTGGAGCCATTCTGTACGGAGCTTTTGAAATCGGAGCAGTTCCTGGCTCTAAGTCGATCATGAACTCTATCTCTCTATCTGGCGGAAGTCTTGGCAAATCGCTCAGAAATACGTCCACAAACTCCCTAACCACTGATATCTCTTCTATCTTCGGGCTCTTCTTACGAGTATCTACTATGTAGGCTAGATATCCTACACAGCCTTACGTCAAAAGTTTCTTGGCTTGCATGATCATCAGACAACTCGCTTGTTTAAGCGATTTGCTACCATAAAATACTAACTTTGACGGAGTCGTAAAGTTTACCGACTTCTTCTAAAAGTCGATTACCGCCCCATGGTTGAACAACCAATCCATACCCAGTATGACATCAAACTCCCCAAGTTTGATCAGAATCAAATCTACACTCATTTCTTGACCCTTAATGTCCAATCTACAATTATTGTATACAAACCTAATAGGAATAACCTCCCTATTCGCAATCTCTATGTTCAAGGGATAAACTAATTCCTCTTTAGGTAAATCTAGGGTCTTAGCAAAGTCATCAGATATGAATGAACAGGTAGCACCCGAATCAAATAATACATATGCATTTATACTATTGACCAGAATAATACCTGACACCACATCCTTTGACTGCACAACATCCTGCACTGTCATATTGAATGTTCGGGCAGTGGGTCGAACGGCCTGCAATGGTCCAGCGATAGCCAAAGTGCTGCCACTCCCATTTCCCCCGCTCCTTGTTGACCCTGTCGCTGGCTTCCTCGGGCAACTTCGGGCCACGTGATCCTTGAATCCACATGTGTAGCAAGCTCCCTTCTTCGGGTTGGGGCAATTCGGCTCAATGTGGCCTTCTTGACCACAGTTGAAGCATACCTGCTTCCCCCTCAGACACACTTTAGTGTGATTCTTCCAGCATGTCACACATGCTTCAATCTTCTTCTTCTGTTGGTTTCCCTGCTGACTTCCCGCAGAGGTGTTGTCGTTCCACTTCCTTTTCTGGTTGATAGCCCCACTACCACCAGCCTTGTTCTCCGACTCATTCTTTTTCTTCTTTTGATCTTGATTGAACTTGGTCACCGCGTCACTTCCACCTTCAGCGAGGATATCCTTTTCCAGTACAGCTGTAAACGTATTCAGCTGGAACATGGAGACCTTGCTGTAGAGCCAGGGCTTCAGTCCTCGCTCAAACCTTCTTGCCTTCCTTGCGTCAGTACTAACCTAGTATGTAGCGAACTTGGCCAGCTCGTTAAATTTTGTGGCGTACTTCGACACCGTCATTCCTCCCTGTTTAAGCTCTAGAAATTGGACCTCCATTTGGTCCTGTGAGCTAACGGGGAAGTACATTTCAAAGAACATCTCTTTAAAATAGTCCCATGCTATAACTCCTTCTCATTCCCTCGTTTTATTGGCCTGCCACCAAAAACTAGCATCCAACTTCAACATGAAAGTCGCGAAAGTCATCTTCTGGTCCTCGCTAACTCTAGCTACGTCAAAGACTTTTTCCATCTCCATTACCCACGTCTGGGCATCTATCAGGTTTACCGATCCCTGAAACTCCGGCGGTCCTACTGCCTTAAATTCCTTAAATGTTGTACCCTGCACCTGCGACTGATTCGCAAGTGCTCCGATCAGCAGGTTCACTAACTGCTGAAGCGAATTGGGATTTGTCCAATCATTATTGTTGTTGTTGTTGTTCGTCGATCCCTCAGGGTGTATACATGTAGGTCTTCTTCTAGGAGGTATTTTTTTGTTAAGAAATATCCTTATTAGATCCTTTACTCATTTCTTAAATATTTAAGTTCATACTTAAACATTTAAATAATTCCATTCACATTTGAACACATAGCACGTCAATAAACTTCTTTATTTATTCATAGTTTTAAAAACATAGAATAGATAGCATTTCTGCTATTTACTTCAGCTTTCCTGTACTGAACAAGTTACAGGATTACATTCTTATCTCATCCCATTATTATCTCAAATTCTTGGATTTACATTTATTTAATTAAAAAGAAACAAATAACTAATAACTCTACTATCTAGGCATATTAAGACGTCGCACAGCCTCTCTATGTTCTTCTTCCATCACCCAAAATATCGTTCTGTGATCCACCATGTACCATGGTAAATCTTGGAACTGAGCTGGGTAATAGAAAATATGATCCTGGGCCCTATCTATAGCAATATGGAAAGCGTATTCAGTCTCCCTCAGCTTGGCCTTCTTCACTTCAACCTCTTCTTCAGCTCGATCTACACGTTGAGTAGCTCTCAAGCTCGTTTCCTTCGCTCTGGCACGCTTCGCTGACTCTTCCTGGATGTCGTTCTTCAGCTTCGCTAGCTCGGTCAATGCAACATCTCTATCACTCTCCACGTGAAGTAGATCCCACTTTGCATTTCCGAGCTCACTGTCCAGCTCTTCAATTGTCTCGTCCTGCTGTTGTACGGTTACTTCAAGCTCTCCGACTCGACCATGTAGCTCCACATTACGGTCGTAGATCTCCTCGTACATCTCAGCACTAGTCAAGTGAGGTGAAAATTCCTCTTCAGGATCCTCCTCATCCTTTTCCTCCTCTGACTCATCTTTGTCCTCATCTCGGTCAGATACCGGCTTATACTCCTGACCAGCTACAGTGAACAATGGAGATGGCTCTCTTTGAACCAACTGTTCCCAGACAACATGGATGTCTCGAGGCTCCTCGTCCCTCGGCATCTGTAACGACCCCAAAATTCATACAATAATATTCTCCTTCTCGATCGTTAATAATACAACTTTAATCTCTCATTACATCATTATTCGATATTAAAAATCACTAAAAATGCGGAATATTTAAAACTTTTTTAAACTTTCTTTCTATATTGCCCTGAATTGCAACCTTAACATTACAAATATTTGATTCAATTCTATTACATGAATCGCTACAACGAAAGGACTATACAAAGTCTTACATCACTAAGCAATATCCATTATACGTCGGATAGCTCAACTTACAACTTAACAATTAAGTTACAATGAAAACATCAACTACAATTTGAAATTTAACAAAATTAATATTCTTTAACATTGATCTCTATAAATCACTTAACACGTATCTTTACCTTGCATCCTTGACCTGCAAAAATGATTATTTGCAAGAGTGAGCTCGACAGCTCAGCAATATCTAACAGTTTTCATGCATCACATAGTACATAATTAACATGCTCAATATTAAAGTAACATGGCATACATGCTTAAATCACAAAACAAATATAAAGATTGAGTTCCTTACTCAATCAACATTATTAAATCAATCAATGTAGTCATAAATTGACTTTAACATTTCATGCTTGCAACATATACAACATAGCATACTCTTTGCAATATAATTTAAAACAGTTCATAATATCATCAAGTTCACATAGAAAATAGGAACCGAAAGACTTTTCTGGCTCGTAGATTACCAATTACCGAAAAATAGCTTAATATAATCTGCTTCATGATCCTACATAACGTATTACCATACACATCAATTATTAGTCACCTAGCAACGCTTATCAAACGTCTAAGTAAATAATACTTTATACTTTCTAATTCTTTTCTATTTACTCATTTGACACTCGCTGTCAAATCATATGTATAATTAACAATATCAGTTAATTATCACATAGCTAATCCTCATCGTTAATTAACCAATCTAGGTTAACTCATTCCTCATTAACTATAAGTTAATAATTAATTACCACATAATTAATCACATCACATAATCATTTTACATTTCTCATGATTAATCAACTAATAATTACATATTCATTTTAAATTATAATTAAACAAATTATGATTTGAACATCCACTTTAATCAAACTACAATTAAACAATCATAATTTATAATGAATCAACTACATCATGCATTAAATCATAATTTAAGTATACTTAACTTAACCCATTACTTAGATTATAAATACTCAATTTTTATTCATGCCCTCATTAAATTATAATTATATAAATTCTAATTTAAATTACACTTTTACCTTGATTATAATTATTTCAAATTATAATCACATATTAAGTTATAATTAAACAAATTCTAACTTATAATCAATTAAACTATATCATGCATTATAATTACACAAATTATAATTAATCATGCAATTATCAATTTATAATCCATAATTAAACATGCATTTATTAAATTATAATTACATAAATTTTAATTTAAATTAACATCTAATTGATTAAAATAAATCAACTAATATTCATTATAATTTAACAAAAATTATAATTTAATTTAAACATTTACTCTTGATTATAATTATACAAATTATAATTAACCAATTCACCATTAAACAATAATTCAATTAATACTTTAAGGTTTTCAAAACCTCTTTTCTTTTACAATTACCAAATTGTCAAATTCATGTTATCAACATACTATTGCAACTTAAATATATGATCATTATTCTAGCAACAATGTAACTTAGTCATAAAAATAAACTGCATACTTAAATAAAACTCACTACCTCTGCCCAGGACACGGCGCAGCTGCGCCACATTTAGCCTTGACACCGGCGCAGCTGCGCTGGTGTCAATCCAAAAAACCCAATGGCGCAGCTGCGCCGCTTCTGCCCATGCTGCCTGCGCAGCTGCGCCAGCACGCGGACAGAAACAGAGCAGCTTAAGAACAGTGCCGAGAAAAATAAATTGGCTTAATTCTCCACATCGAGTTCTCAATTTAGTTAAAGATTGATTCATATAACATCACAGAAACATCATATAAAGCTTCTAACACACTTTTAACATACCAAGACATCAAATTATAAGATTAAAACACTAAATTTTAAATAAAAACTTGAGAAATCATTTTTCTCCCAAACTCATAATTTCATAAAACAATTCACTATAATTCAATTTCTCAACTAATTCAACTTTATATACATGTATTATATACCAAATTGAAGATAACATCAAACCAAATTCCTAATAAGCATGTTAGCATATACTAATTCATCAATTTTTCTTTAAAATCAACCAATTATATGAAATTCCATATGAACATATTTTATTCATTAAAACATGTTTCTACTATAATTTGATTTCTGAAAACTCGTTTATAGCCTACTAATACATGAACACCATATATATATACAATTCATGTTAATACGTTTTCTTGAAATTTACAATAAACCAAAATTTACAAAAACTCAAAACAAGGAAGAACAACTAATTAAAATTTTTAAAACTATGAGATAGTAATTACCCTTTGTTTGATGATTGTAGAAGAATATGAAGATTAACTCTAGCCTTCTCAAGCTTTCTCTTCCTTCTCTTCTTCCCTTCTCTCTCTAAATTCTCTGCTCTTCTTTTCTTTGTTCTTAGTTTAGACTTAGGCTTTTAGAAAACTAACGTATCTTTTAACTTAGCATATATTATACAATATACAATATACATATACAATATATGTAACTTATATTATTAATATAGTTAATAAATAATATACTAATTGCTATACTAACTACCACTTATTACATAGGTTACAAAATTTGAAAAGCCCAAGGCCATGTTTGGCAAAATCACATTATTTTTAAAAACTAACTTCTTGAGTTTAAGGCAATGTTTGGAAGAAATAAGATTAAACAAGTACAAAGGCCTTGTTTGGTAAAACTCAACTTTTTAAAAACAGGTTTTAATAGTTAAGGCCCCGTTTGACAAAACGAATTTAAAAACGGTGCTAGGGCCTTGTTTGGGAAAATAGTTTTGAAAACTCTTTTAATAAATCATTTTAACACATACTTTTTAATGTTATCCTTTAACTAATTAAAACTCAACATTAATTTAATTAATTAAAAGTTTAACATCAATTAATCACATAAAATTATCACATAATTATAATTACTCACTAATTATAATTTCATGTTACTCTCACCACATAACTCATCTAATTAAATTATCCCAATTAAATTAGAACTATAACATAAAATCATTATGTCAATTAAATTAAATACAAAATATTCATTTAATGAACATACTACACTTAATTACATTACTCCATAATAATCACATAATTATTTATTTAACTCAATAAATAATTTAATTAAAGTATTTATTTACTCCAATAAATATTTAAATTATCTTCACATAGATTCACATATTTCACCATATATGACATGTATTCACATACTTAAACTCAAAACATCAGATAATAAGAATTTTATTTATTAAATTCTCATTTTTAAATTATAAAAATCTGGGATGTCACATTCTTCCCTCCTTATAAGAATTCCGTCCTCGGAATCACCGAAACCCTACCTTACTCAAGTTTTCATCAAAAATCTCTTTCACAATTTTATTGTTGAATAACTTTAACTCATTATCATAACGACATTTATATAAACTACACTTATATCTCTACTAAATTCACATCTTCAACAAGGTTAAGGTTTTATTACTTAACCTTCAATCAAACACAATCGTATATCAAATATAATATATTTTCTTTAACTCATTCCTTCCCTTACTAAAGATCATTACCATATATTCTACTCGTAGAATTAATATTCTATATTATTCACCATCTATAATTATTCGGGTTATCACATTCACCCCTTCTTCTAAGAATTTCGTCCTCGAAATTTTAGTCTATCAATCTTTATATATCAATTCTATCAAAATAGATTTTACGTTAATCTCTATTCACTGGATTAAAGCGTCCTACAACTACTTCTTTCTAAGCAATATCCTTCTCGCTACATTCTCCTTCAGACTAATAAGAATCTTCCACAATTGCTCAATAATTGGGAAGCGATATAAACAACTCAGGAATTTAAAAGATTCCAAATCATGCTGAGTGGTCGCAAGACCTTGAACTTATTTTTAGGTTTATTAGTGCTTCACCCCCGGTACTTCACACTATAAAACAGCATCGGTACTCTAGGTGGCCAGCCTATCGCCCCCCTACGTCGGGCCCAAACGTAGTACATCGTAACGACTATATGCGTTACACTCGGAACTATTGTCTCCAATAACATGTCCCCTTTTATAGGGTTGTTCACCTCAGCTTCTTAACATCTGAATCCGCACCAAAACAATTTGGTTTGGCATAGTTTGACCAAAAACGCTCGAATTTCATAAACATCTTTCAATATTTGTCTAGCTGAATCAAGTAGCATAGACTTCTAGCAACAATTCGGACATCAATCGAAATATACATATATATATATATATATATATATATCCTTAACCAACTCAAAATATATATATATATATATATATATATTTTCGTTTAAAGAAACTAAAAGTAAATAAATCTCTTCTTCTTCTTTTTTTTAAGGAAAGTAAAATAATAAGTAAATCTTTTCATAATATCCTGATACCGTACCGTAGTAATGATACGTTGAGGATTTCGTCATTACATGACGTCGTCATACTACATCATACCATAGTGGGCTGACGATCATACGATCACATCCAACACTAGGTTTAACTGCATTGATAACTTCCTCGATTGTTTTTACCCCATATCAAATGATGCATATGAAATACATTTTGAAGATTTAAAATCATTTTGTCCAGCTGAAGCAATTAGCATAGACATGTGAATAATAGCACTATTTTAAAAATTCATTGGTTCCATCATTGATCCAATGTTTTTCAAGAAAATAGAAGTGCAACATCAGCACGAAGTCAATAAATTTTGAAAAACTAGCAAAGCTAGGAGATTTAGAATATAAAAACTTTCTCCATTAATATAAATCTTTACTCCATCATTACTTAATCATTCTATCAACCTTAAACAACATCAATGCTTCCTATATTATTAACTTTCTATACCCAGTATAGTTCATCGAACTTACCACACTTTGGAAGTTCAGGAACTTGCCACAATAATATGAGTTTAAGAACTTGTCCTAGCAATACGTAGTCAAAGAACTGATCAGAGACTGTCCATATGCTTAGGGGTTCAAAACATACATACGATTATGAGTCACGATCTTACCATAAATATGAGTTTTAAGAACTCGCCTAACCTTAAGATCATCTAATGTAATCTTAATATCATCTAATCTAATCTCTATTGACTCTAACTATCAAATGTAATATGAGAAAAGAATCACCTTCTCGTCATATATATATCGATAGCGCGACACCAACCTTCCAACGATTATCAATATGATAAACCAAGTGTAAGCACAAAACCCTGCCCATACAGAAGTTTGTACAACTCAGCCACCACATGAGTCCTCAATTGAAATCCCACTTAACTCTATCTTACTTATAACATCTCGTTCTATACTCGATACAGACTTCCTGTATCCCATCATTTATAACTCCTCGTGAGTTAATCTCGTACTATATCATAGTACATTCTCGTTATAGCATCAAACTATAACTATTCAATCATTACAGACCATCTGTCTTTTACAACTAAAAGATATCACGTCGTGATCTTATTCTATAATCATCTCCCTTATGATTATTCCTTATCTCATTATCGTTTTGTTTTAAAACTTCTTATCTATACTTATATCATATTATACCATGATTTCAGTCATGCTTTTAATCTCATAGACTTTGTCTATTCATCGTTATTCGTCATCTAGATCATTAGAGTTAGGCAACTCCTGGTTTTTATCTCTACATCTCTTCAAGATTCTTCTTTGAATCTTCTTGTTTATTAATCAATTCTCGTTCTTTAAGAATTTCTAATTCCATTCCTGTTGCTCAATATTTTATTCGAGTTTTATCCCTCGCCATTCTAATCTTCTTCTTATAACATTTCTAGGACTTAACTCATCCTATACTTCTACGTATAATTCTCATTCTCTAAAGTCATAGCCTAAGGTACTCTTACCTAAGGTGTATAACTTACAGCTTTGATTCCAACTGTAACGACCCCAAAATTCATACAATAATATTCTCCTTCTCGATCGTTAATAATACAACTTTAATCTCTCATTACATCATTATTCGATATTAAAAATCACTAAAAATGTGAAATATTTAAAACTTTTTTAAACCTTCTTTCTATATTGCCCTGAATCGCAACCTTAACATTACAAATATTTGATTCAATTCTATTACATGAATCGCTACAACGAAAGGACTATACAAAGTCTTACATCACTAAGCAATATCCATTATACGTCGGATAGCTCAACTTACAACTTAACAATTAAGTTACAATGAAAACATCAACTACAATTTGAAATTTAACAAAATTAATATTCTTTAACATTGATCTCTATAAATCACTTAACACGTATCTTTACCTTGCATCCTTGACCTGCAAAAATGATTATTTGCAAGAGTGAGCTCGACAGCTCAGCAATATCTAACAGTTTTCATGCATCACATAGTACATAATTAACATGCTCAATATTAAAGTAACATGGCATACATGATTAAATCACATAACAAATATAAATATTGAGTTCCTTACTCAATCAACATTATTAAATCAATCAATGTAGTCATAAATTGACTTTAACATTTCATGCTTGCAACATATACAACATAGCATACTCTTTGCAATATAATTTAAAACAGTTCATAATATCATCAACTTCACATAGAAAATAGGAACCGAAAGACTTTCCTGGCTCGTAGATTACCAATTACCGAAAAATAGCTTAATATAATCTGCTTCATGATCCTACATAACGTATTACCATACGCATCAATTATTAGTCACCTAGCAACGCTTATCAAACGTCTAAGTAAATAATACTTTATACTTTCTAATTCTTTTCTATTTACTCATTTGACACTCGCTGTCAAATCATATGTATAATTAACAATATCAGTTAATTATCACATAGCTAATCCTCATCGTTAATTAACCAATCTAGGTTAACTCATTCCTCATTAACTATAAGTTAATAATTAATTACCACATAATTAATCACATCACATAATCATTTTACATTTCTCATGATTAATCAATTAATAATTATATATTCATTTTAAATTATAATTAAACAAATTATGATTTGAACATCCACTTTAATCAAACTACAATTAAACAATCATAATTTATAATGAATCAACTACATCATGCATTAAATCATAATTTAAGCATACTTAACTTAACCCATTACTTAGATTATAAATACTCAATTTTTATTCATGCCCTCATTAAATTATAATTATATAAATTCTAATTTAAATTACACTTTTACCTTGATTATAATTATTCCAAATTATAATCACATATTAAGTTATAATTAAACAAATTATAACTTATAATCAATTAAACTATATCATGCATTATAATTACACAAATTATAATTAATCATGCAATTATCAATTTATAATCCATAATTAAACATGCATTTATTAAATTATAATTACATAAATTTTAATTTAAATTAACATCTAATTGATTAAAATAAATCAACTAATATTCATTATAATTTAACAAAAATTATAATTTAATTTAAACATTTACTCTTGATTATAATTATACAAATTATAATTAACCAATTCACCATTAAACAATAATTCAATTAATACTTTAAGGTTTTCAAAACCTCTTTTCTTTTACAATTACCAAATTGTCAAATTCATGTTATCAACATACTATTGCAACTTAAATATATGATCATTATTCTAGCAACAATGTAACTTAGTCATAAAAATAAACTGCACACTTAAATAAAACTCACTGCCTCTGCCTAGGACACGGCGCAGCTGCGCCACATTTAGCCTTGACACCGGCGCAGCTGCGCTGGTGTCAATCCAAAAAATCCAGTGGCGCAGCTGCGCCGCTTCTGCCCTTGCTACCTGCGCAGCTGCACCAGCACGCGGACAGAAATAGAGCAGCTTAAGAACAGTGCCGAGAAAAATAAATTGGCTTAATTCTCCACATCGAGTTCTCAATTTAGCTAAAGATTGATTCATATAACATCACAGAAACATCATATAAAGCTTCTAACACACTTTTAACATACCAAGACATCAAATTACAAGATTAAAACACTAAATTTTAAATAAAAACTTGAGAAATCATTTTTCTCCCAAACTCATAATTTCATAAAACAATTCACTATAATTCAATTTCTCAACTAATTCAACTTTATATACATGTATTATATACCAAATTGAAGATAACATCAAACCAAATTCCTAATAAGCATGTTAGCATATACTAATTCATCAATTTTTCTTTAAAATCAACCAATTATATGAAATTCCATATGAACATATTTTATTCATTAAAACATGTTTCTACTATAATTTGATTTCTGAAAACTCGTTTATAGCCTACTAATACATGAACACCATATATATATACAATTCATGTTAATACGTTTTCTTGAAATTTACAGTAAATCAAAATTTACAAAAACTCAAAACAAGGAAGAACAACTAATTAAAATTTTTAAAACTATGAGATAGTAATTACCCTTTGTTTGATGATTGTAGAAGAATATGAAGATTAACTCTAGCCTTCTCAAGCTTTCTCTTCCTTCTCTTCTTCCCTTCTCTCTCTAAATTCTCTGCTCTTCTTTTCTTTGTTCTTAGTTTAGACTTAGGCTTTTAGAAAACTAACGTATCTTTTAACCTAGCATATATTATACAATATACAATATACATATACAATATATGTAACTTATATTATTAATATAGTTAATAAATAATATACTAATTGCTATACTAACTACCACTTATTACATAGGTTACAAAATTTGAAAAGCCCAAGGCCATGTTTGGCAAAACCACATTATTTTTAAAAACTAACTTCTTGAGTTTAAGGCATTGTTTAGAAGAAATAAGATTAAACAAGTACAAAGGCCTTGTTTGGTAAAACTCATCATTTTAAAAATAGGTTTTAATAGTTAAGGCCCCGTTTGGCAAAATGAATTTAAAAACGGTGCTAGGGCCTTGTTTGGGAAAATAGTTTTGAAAACTCTTTTAATAAATCATTTTAACACATACTTTTTAATGTTATCCTTTAACTAATTAAAACTCAACATTAATTTAATTAATTAAAAATTTAACATCAATTAATCACATAAAATTATCACATAATTATAATTACTCACTAATTATAATTTCATGTTACTCTCACCACATAACTCATCTAATTTAATTATCCCAATTAAATTAGAACTATAACATAAAATTATTATGTCAATTAAATCAAATACCAAATATTCATTTAATTAACATACTACACTTAATTACATTACTCCATAATAATCACATAATTATTTATTTAACTCAATAAATAATTTAATTAAAATATTTATTTACTCCAATAAATATTTAAATTATCTTCACATAGATTCACATATTTCACCATATATGACACGTATTCACATACTTAAACTCAAAACATCAGATAATAAGAATTTTATTTATTAAATTCTCATTTATAAATTCTAAAAATCTGGGATGTCACAGCATCTGGGGTAACTCCTCCCTAGCCTGACTGGAATCTCCAACGTTCGTCATCCTGACAACAAAATTTTAAAGTTTAATTATTACGTGTCATCGAGTCATCGATCGATACTACTCGCGTACGTAAACGTAAACACATAGCACATAAGGTAGTTTATTGTCTTTAACTATTATCTATATTTCCGATCTTCCTATAAGGCTACTACCCAAGGTTTCCCCCACCTAAGGTTCATAACCTAAAGCTTTGATACCAAGTGTGACACCCCCAAATTCGAGTACTTTATTTCCACATGATTTGGTGTTCACTATCTAAATATAACATACAACTATTGCCCAATAATAAGGAATGCAAAATAATTTTCAACCTTATCATAAATAAAAAATCTTCCTTATAAAAGGATTACAACTTAATTGAATAAATCCCAGGGTTTGCTAACGTTAACATAAACAATAAATGCGAAAAATAAAGCATAATATAAACGAAGTCTTAGTATAATTATGATCAAAACAAAACAAGTTTTCACTTGTTCATCTTGTATTTTCCTTTACTCGTTGACAGTACGTCAACGTTCTCGACTTTAGCTGCAATGGTTATTTAATTGCAAGAGTGAGCAAACAAAAGCTCACTTGGAATACAATAATAATAATGACATAAACTGAATAGCTTCAATAGATTTGAATAACTTCTCTTTCATCAATAATAAAGAATTTCGAATATAGAAATCATCTGAGGGTCATAAGACCTTGAACTATGTCCTATGTTATAAACATTTCTATTTAAAACCTTTTAACAGTCTTTTAGATTATATGGACCCATAACTCGTACTTAGGGGGATCAGCCCTTCATTTCATGTATTGTGCACAAACATCTTAGCGTTTTCACATTGTAATCGCCTATTAAATAGGGTTGTTCATCTAAGTATTTGATACAAGTCCGCACCGAAGAAAGTTTGGTATGGATAAACTTAAAAGGAAATTTGGAGTTCAACCATCATCAACTAATGAGTAGTTGAATCAACTCACATTAATTAAGAGTTCAATAATACAAGAATTATGAACCAAGTATAAGTTATAACAATAGACTTCATATTAAATAGGCATTCTTTAGAAATAACTTAAAGTATTTGAAAGATAGATAAACCTTACTTGAACAATTAAGTTAAGGTTACGTTAATTCAATAATGAACTTGATAAGATAACTATTCAATATATAAATTATAGAGAATACAATATCTTGCATATGAATAACAAGTTAGAATATGAAACTTGCTCAAGGGAAGAGTATAATTAGAAGACTTGCATAAATGTAAAAGAAAGGTTTAGGAAACTTGCATAATTAACAAGTTTAGGGATAGAAAACTTGCATAAACGTAAAAGAAAGGTTTAGGAAACTTGCATAATTAACAAGTTTAGGGATAAAAAACTTGCCTCAAGCGCAAGCTACACTTTACAATTACAAATCACTTCCACAATTATCCTACATATTACATTACGTTTACAATATCAATTAGTTCATAATCATTACGTTTAACCGTTGAACTTCTTACTTAAGTTCAACTTAACAACGTGGTTTATAACTTAACTCGCTAACTAACCACATATGTGAGTCTAAACTCACAACATGCATATCATACGCATATAACAGTTTAAACTATTATATCGTACCCTATGATAATAATATCCAAGTACACGCTGTCGACGCCGGGAAGAAAATTCCATGCTCTTCTTTTTGTTGAAGGAGGGGTCTTTTTCTTTGGTGTTGCTCTCCATCCTCTCTTATCCTGGGGAAAAGAGAGGAATGCCCATATTTCATAATTTGATATTATTCTACCCTTTCGCTTTCGCTCTGTCTTTGGGGTTCCGTTTAAAGGGTGAATTTGTAGGAAACTGGTACCGACATATGTGTTGATGATTTTGAAAAGATTAATTTTATTTTGATGATTGGACCGAATGAGATAGAGTCGCCAGTTGGTATTTTTGAAATGGATGTACCAACTCATCCAAGTTTTAATAGTTTTTGCTAGATGGTCCAATCCATGACTCTAAAGATTGGTCTTGAAACCTGAGATATGTGGAATCCGGGGGCTAGGTTAAGTGGGGGGAAGGTGTTAGGCACCCCCCGACTCCCGTGCAAGCACGGTACCGCATCTTCTTAATTTTCTATGCATAAAAGTGTGTATGTGTGTCTATGTGTGTGTGTGCGTGTGTGTTTTATTTTGAAAGTTTTGTTAGTGCCTTTCTAAGTTTTTATTTTGGGTGACTTGAAAGTAGTGTTGTACCTCTTTTGAGCCTAGGTATGAAGGATTTGATTTAATGAAAAGTTTATTTTTAACAAGATATATGAATTGAAATGATGTTTTTGGAAAGTAAGGTTTTCAAATCCTTTGCCCGAATAGGAATCGAGGACTTCGATACTTCCTTTTATTCTTTACGTTTATTACGTGATCTACCCCGAATTGCTTTATTATTCATCAAAAGCTCTTTGCGATTTTGATTAGAAATCATTTTGATGATATGCATGAAAAAGCTTTAAAAAGGGTCGAATCATCATCGGCATGAAAGCCATCTCGATGAACCGAGCTCCCGCAATCAAGGTTTTCACTATCACGGGATCTTGAATCCGACCTCTCGAGACTAACCCCTCGAGTTCATTTTCAAGATCCAAATATTGCATATACAATGATATTTACGTTATTTAAAGCGTTTACATCATAAAAACCGGTCCATCGTGAGAATCAAGTCGGATCCATTCGGGGATCTCAACTGTGACACCCTCAAATTCAAGTTCTTGAAACCCGAACTTGGTGCTACACGATACCATTTCTTTGAGCGGAATAATATAATTTACAAACTTAATAGACATATCAGAGTTGTCTAATCCCCAGGTATGGCGACCTTTAAATTACATTATTATATGATAAGTATTATATTATCATAATACTACAATCTAACTATTACACATATCACCTTATAACTTATGTTGTCAGCTTTCCCTTTTCTTTGTTTTTGTCAGAACCTTCAGGTTGATCAAGCTTAACTGAAAACATTTAATTTTAAAGCAAGAATGAGCATTCAATTGCTCAGCAAGTAATAGCAGATAATAAACATTAGCTAAAATAAATAAATATTTTCTTTGAGGACTACTTCTACAACGAATCAACAGTTGTGAAGTCATTTGAAACAATTATTAATATCATATCAAATTGTTTAAAATTTTGAAATGACGCAGTGACTTTAAATGTTGAGCGATCAATAGATCATGAACTTTTATTTTTCATTTTCAAAAAGGTTTAAACAAAAATTCATCTGCAACCCGCCCTAGTCTTACGGACATGTAGGGTGACCAGCCCCGTTATGTCCTATATTTATCAATACTATCTGTTTGAACGATAAATGCGTTCACTCTATTCGCCTTGGGCACAAAAAAAATTTCCCCATTACGGGTTGTTCATACTCAATCTGGAGTCCTAACTAAAGCAATTCAGTTGGACAACTCTATCCTAACCAATAATATTCAACGATACATTTCAAACTGTCTAGCCGAGTCAAATAGCGTAGAAATCTTTGAAACCACGTATATATACCAATAGAGAATAGTATGCATCAATACTTGTAATGTCAAAGAATTTTGAGTTCAAGAATACTTGTTCAAATACAATAGTTCATATAAGTGAGGACACTTGCACAGTCAAACTTAGCTTACAAAGAACATAATAATTTTGATTATATATGAATCATATGACGACAGTAAAAAGATATTGGTAAACAATAACGAATCAAATGAAATTCAAAAGTCGGCTTGAATATAAATAAAATAAGAATACTTTTTAAATAATAAATAAGTTAGATACTTGATTACACAAAGAACCATTGCATAAAGTAAATGTAAAGGTTAGAATACTTGCACAATAAAAGAGAATAGTTCAGATACTTGCCTTGATCGCTGTTTACTACTACGTAGTATAGCTTAAACTTTTATACAAAGACCTATCATTAATAAGATTATTCTTGCAATCAGTATATCACATTATACTTTCTAATACTATTACTTTATAAGTAACTTATCAAACATGTAATCACATAATCAAACATTGAGTAACACCTTAACACTTACTCATTCATTTATAAGTTTTTTTTTATAAACTAGTAAACCATATAACCAATCCGCCAAACTGGATTGCCAATCCAACAACTTGGATTGACCAAACCTACCAATCCAGTAACCTGGATTATCCGAATAGACCAATCCAGCATCCTGAATTATCCAAACATAACAATCCAGCATCCTAGATTATCCAAATATACCAATCCAGCATCCTCGTGGCTAATCCAGCAAACTAGATTGAAATCCAAGAAACTAGATTCCAATCCAGCAAATTGAATTCCCCTTTTTCAATATACTTTATACCAAATCATCTTATTATTATTTTTATCTATTGGACACACATATATACATATATTTCATACACAAAAATAATTTTTCTGATATTTTTTAATTTCCTTTAGTATTTTTCAAAAATCCGTTTTTAGTTCGTAGCTTAAGAAATTTGATATATCATGCTTAACTCCAGAAATTCTCAACTTTTGGCGAGATCTTACACGTGTTAACGTGAACTCCCAGTTTAAATTTTGTGGCCATCAAAATTATAGAACTCCAGTTATAACGGTTTTCGTCAGAAAAACCCAAATATTAAAATGACCATAACTTGGCCAATTTAAGTCAGAATAAGTCCATTTTTAGACACAAGCTATTTTATATCATAAATTCACATGTCCCAAAAGATTGGATTTTATTACGTTAAATAAATGACAGAAACAGCCCTTGAAAATTTTGGACAGCCTACTTTTTGTCATTTTTCAGATTTGGCATCCTTGACTAAAATCAGTCCACACGAAAATCTACAACTCTTTTTGAAGTGATTCCACTTGGAGAAGTTAGAAGACTCATAGATCTATGTCCAAAAATTAACCACACTCAAAAATTTGGAATACAAAAAGAGATATGATTGTTTTAATTTCGTGTTCTATTTTCTAAAAATCTGATTTTCCATCTTTTGTGTTTTGTAAGAAAACATCCATGATCTCTTGATTAATTGTACAATAAACATCATATATCATCATAATACATACTAATATTGTGACGCCCCCAAATCCGTGTAACATCGATTACAGGACATGGTGCTCACGATACAACATACATCCTCATCTATCTAAGTAAACTCCAGCAATAATAATAGTAATATTATAACTATTACGTACTTACTCAAAATAAAATCCCAAGTCTTTACAACCTTTAATAAACCAAAACTTAAACTTAGCGTTTATCGCTACATTACATCATATGCGGAAATATAACTTATTTTATAAGGTAACTAGCATCATTTCATCTTAGTCTTCCCCTTGTCCTTGCCCGAGCCCTCAGCCTTCTCATCCTTAACTGAAAGGTTTAAGCAAGAATGAGCACAAATTGCCCAGCAAGTGTATAAAAAAGTTTGAAAACATACATCAGGAGTAAAAACATCTGTATGACAATATCTCAACAGTTGAAAGAATTATCAAGTGTTAAACAAGAATATCAAAGATAAGAGTTTAGAATTCTCTATAGCATACTAAGGGGTGTTAAATACCCTGAACATTTCTTTGTTTCATCGAAAACCATCAGACGGTTTAACAATCAAATAGATTGTAAACGGTCTCTGCAAGTACTCCAGGTGATCAGCCTATCGTACCCTACATTGTGCACAAGTATAAAGTTTAAACTACATAAGCATAAATGGGACTATATGCCCGACATCTATTTGCCCATTTATTCGGGTTGTTCATCTTAGTATTCATGCGAGACCGCACCAAAGCAATTTGGATTGGTAAACATTAAATAGCTTCGAAAGATTTGAATTAAATCATTTTTCATCAATAATAACTAGCCGAAAACAAAGGCCAGGAAACATACTTAGAAACAGTTCGATAATGACATGAAACTTATAAGCATGGTTGTTAGAATAATAACTGAGTAATCATCGATAAGCTTGCAAGATAATTGAAGTTGTATAACTTCACAACAAAGGAACTTGCACGAATAAATAGCTAGCATAAGTCCAATACCTACCCTCACTGAGATAAAATAAGTAAGGATTGAATAAATACCCAATAGAAATTAGGGCTAGGAAACTTGCCTGATACGTCTGCTATCGTTAAAGCTAGCAATTAACCTTCACGTAACCTAATCATATGTGTCACATTAAGCCATTAGGTTCTTGAACTCTAATTCGAAAGAAAATGATTTCCTTTCATTATAATTTCATTAATCAACTACCACGTATGCTATCATCAAACTAATTTAATCATATATCATGTTGCGTCATATAGATAAAGTGGTTCAATATGAGAATCTGAGTAAAAATAAGTTTTTGGAATTTTTCCCGGTTCGACCCGACCCGACCCGACCCGGATCAGACCCGACCCGGACCAGACCCGACCCGGACCGATCCGGACCGGCGCAGCTGCGCAGCCTCAAGCCGTGTTACCGGCGCAGCTGCGCTGCCTGGAAAACCCGGAGCCCATCTTTGAGTGGCGCAGCTGCGCATCGTTAAGCCGTATGAACGGCGCAGCTGCGCTTCTCTTCATGCCCAGAAAATTTTTGCAGTTTTGAGTAGCCATCTTAGCGAATTAATTCCGATTAAACCATACATGATATGACCATGAAACTTGGACACAACATACTTCATCTAGCATACTATTTTACAAAAATATCACATTCCAGAAAATAGCAAATTAAGACCACGAACCGGCTACCTTGAAAAGCGTGCCAGGACAGGTTCTAACACTTAGAAAAATTCTGGAAAACCCAGAAATTTGCAGATTTTTATTTCCAACATGCTTGCTCTCAAAAATCATAACTTGCTCAATTTAACTCCGTTTCTTATGAAATTTGGTCAGGTTATACATCATACTACACAGTATTTTACAAAATTATTACACACACTAATCGGGTCATAGAAACCATGATTCCAATGCTCCGAAAAACCCGAAAAGTCACAGATTTTATGTTAAGCCATCTTTGACAAATTTTGTGATTTTGATTCTAGCATGCATGGGGTTGATTCCTACTGTCCAGACCACACATACTAACATATATACACATGTTACAATAATCAAACCCACTAAGTTACCATGATTTGAACAAATTGACATCTATGAGGCATTTTATCGAACACTTAGCATGCAAACTTGAATTCTTTGATTCTCTACGTATTTGAAGCATGATTAGACCAGAATTTTCATTCTCAATATCCCCATATCAGTAAACAACACTAAGATAGCATCACACAGTCAAAACAAATTATTTACCACAATTATCCATACATTTTCTTCACTATTTTCTTAAGAACATAGAATAGGTTTCATGGCTTACCTCTTGGACGAATTCCTTCTTGTTTTAATCTGATAGAGCCTCACTCCTTGCTTGCTAACTCCTCTGTAATCTCCAGAATTCTTAGACAACCTAGTATCACTCTCAAACTCTCAATATTTTTTTCTCTCTCGATTAGAACTTTTTGTGAAAAGGAGAAGAGACTTGGATTGGGAATATATATATAGCACATAATATACATTGTTTGCTCCAGCCCTTCCATCTCCACAATTCATCAGTTACACCCCATGCCACCATTAACCGAATTGAAGAAGGTGGGAGTTAGAGAAATGAAAGAGCTTTGGTTTTTAAGGAAGAAAATATAACTCCCTTCCTAATCATTTAGAATATACGTATATACTCTCCCTCCTTGTCCAAATTTGGCTGACACATGACCCCATCAGCTGCTGCAATTCCCTTATTAAAATATTATTTTAAACAATTAAATAACCATTTGACCGTTTTGCCCTCCGTAGCTAAACGTTTCGATACTCATATCGACTCCTACTAAAATCGACGTCCCGGACGTCATGGGACTATCTGTTTCGTCAAATTCATCTCCAAAATTCGTGGTTGACTTTTTACCCGAAAAGTCAACCGGTTGACTTTGACCAAAAAGTCAACTGTGACACATTTTCGTAGTTATAGTTTGTCCTGACTAATTTCGACGTTCCGGACTCAAATACGCAGTCCGCGTCTCTAAATTCCGCTCCAAACTCAAAATCATGCTTTAAAGCCATCCCACGAAGTTAATAGAATTAATTCCATACTTAACCAATTTAAATAGTTGCATTAAACTGAACTAACCATTTAAATATTCCTCATCACATATCATAAAATAACACATGTATGTATAACACAGATACATCTAATAAAAGAAAACACACAAGAATTTCACATAAATTCGTTTATTGATAGTTGTTAAAAGACATAATACTCTCGGATATTACATTCACCCTCCCTTATAAGGATTCGTCCCCGGAATCATTACATATCAAACAAAAAGACTAGGGTAGTTTTTCATCATTTTCTCCTCGAGTTCCCACGTAGCCTCTTCGGCGTTGTGGTTCCTCCATACTACCTTAACAGAAGGTATTATCTTATTTCTCAACACTTGTTCTTTTCTATCAATTATCTGTACTGGAACCTCTTCATAGGTTAGGTCCTTTTCAAATTGGATGGGTTCATACTCTATGACATGCTTGTAATCCCGTTTATAGGGTCGTAAAACTGATACGTGGAACACGTTGTGTATATGTTCTAACTCCGGAGGTAAAGCTATTTCATAAGCTACCTCACCGACTCGCCTTAACACTTCAAAAGGTCCTATGAATCTGGGACTAAGTTTTCCCTTCTTCCCAAATCTCATTTTCCCTTTCCAAGGTGAAACCTTTAGAAACACATAAGTGCCGACGTCGAAGTCTCGTTGTTGCCGATGTTGATCAGCATATTTCTTCTGTCGATCCTGAGCTATCACTAATCTCGCTCGTATTGTTTTGATCACATCTGCAGTTTGCTGCACTAATTCTGGCCCTAGCAATTTACGTTCTCCCACTTCATCCCAGCACAATGGCGTTCTACATTTTCTTCCATAGAAAGCTTCATAAGGTGGCATCCCAATGCTCGCGTGGTAACTATTGTTGTATGCAAATTCCACCAACGGTAGGTGGTCATCCCAGCTTCCTTTGAAGTCCATTACACATGCTCTCAGCATGTCCTCTAACGTTTGAATAGTTCTTTCGCTCTGCCCGTCTGTTTGAGGATTATGTGCGGTGCTCAACCTCAGTTGCGTTCCCATGCGTTCTTGAAAGCTTTTCCATAAATTAGCTGTGAACCGCGGATCGCGATCTGACACAATTGATACAGGTACACCGTGCCTGGAAACGATCTCCTTGATATAAAGCTTTGCCAACTGATCCAAGGTATATCTGATTTTGATTGGCAAGAAATGCGCTGACTTGGTCAATCGATCAACGATTACCCAAACTGCATCGTAACCCTTCTGTGTGTTTGGAAGTCCTACCACGAAGTCCATCGTGATATGCTCCCATTTCCATTCCAGAATTTCTAATGGTTGAAGTAACCCGCTCGGTTTTTGATGTTCCGCCTTAACTCTCTGGCATGTCAAACATCTGCTGACGCACTCTGCCACTTCTCTCTTCATATTGGGCCACCAATAATGTTGGCGAAGATCCTGATACATTTTTGTGCTTCCCGGGTGAATTGAGTAACTTGAGCTATGGGCTTCCTGCAAGATTTCTTCCTTTAATTCAGTTACCGCTGGCACCCAAATTCTCCTCTCAAACCTTAATAATCCATCACCACCCACATTGAACTTAAGCTCCTCTCCATCTGAAATTCTTTTCCTCACCTTCTCGCATTCTTCATCGTTGCTTTGTTCTTCCTTGATTTTGTCCAATAGAGTCGGTCGAACCTCCATTGCGAACAACTTCCCATCTGACTCGCTCGGACTCTTTACCTCGAGTTCCAAACTGGCCATTTCCCTAATCAACTCCTCTTGAGCCGTTAGCATTGCCAACCTGCCACTGCCCTTTCTGCTTAGCGCATCTGCGACCACGTTAGCTTTTCCCGGATGATATAAGATGTCGCAATCATAATCCTTTATTAGTTCCAACCATCTTCTCTGTCTCATATTCAACTCCTTCTGCGTGAAGATATACTTCAGACTTTTATGGTCCGTGTATATTTCACACTTTACACCATATAAATAGTGCCTCCAAATCTTCAGGGCAAATACTACCGCTGCCAATTCCAGGTCATGGGTAGGATATCCCTTCTCATAATCCTTCAACTGACGCGATGCATATGCAATAACTTTACCATGTTGCATAAGCACACAGCCAAGTCCTTTGTGAGACGCATCACTAAAAATCACGAAATCACCTGTATCGTCTGGTAAAGACAACACCGGTGCCTCACTCAATCTTTTCTTAAGTTCCCGAAAACTTTCTTCACACTTCTCTGTCCAGACAAATTTGACCGTCTTCTTTGTTAAATTCGTCAAAGTTCCTGCTATCTTCGAAAAATCTTGGATAAACCGTCTATAATAGCCTGCCAGTCCTAAGAAACTTCTTACTTCCGTCGGTGTCTTTGGTTGCTCCCAATTCTGCACCGCTTCTACCTTTGCTGGATCCACAGAGATTCCGTCCTTATCGATCACGTGACCCAAAAATTGAACTTTCTTCAACCAAAACTCGCACTTTGAAAATTTTGCGTACAACTTATCCTTCCTCAACGCCTCCAATACCAACCTTAAGTGTTCAGCATGATCCTCCTGAGTCTTGGAATAGATCAGGATATCATCTATGAACACGACCACAAATTTATCTAGGTATTGCTTGAATACCCGATTCATCATGTCCATAAATGCCGCCGGCGCGTTCGTTAATCCAAATGACATCACCAGGAACTCGTAGTGACCGTAACGAGTCCTGAATGCTGTCTTAGGAACATCTTCCTTCCTCACCCTCAATTGGTGATATCCCGTCCTCAAGTCGATCTTGGAAAAATATTTCGCTCCCTTCAACTGATCGAACAGATCATCTATCCTAGGTAATGACTTGTTCTTGATCGTCACTTTGTTCAACTCTCGATAGTCGATACAAAGTCTCATCGATCCATCCTTCTTTTTCACAAATAAAACTGGTGCTCCCCAAGGAGACACACTCGGTTGAATATACTTTCTATCGAATAATTCCTGCAACTGTACCTTCAGCTCTTTCATCTCTGCCGGTGCCATTCTGTATGGGGCTTTCGAAATCGGGGTCGTTCCCGGTACTAAATCTATAACGAATTCGACCTCTCTATCCGGTGGAAGCCCTGGTAACTCTTTCGAAAATACATCCAAAAATTCATTCACTACTGGTATCTGTCCTATTCCTACACCTGTTTTCCGTGTATCGACGATATGGGCCAAATATCCTACACTTCCCTTCCTTAGCAACTTCCTCGCTTGCAACATCGTCAGACAACTCGAGTGTCTCGGCGACTTACCCCCGTAGAATACTACCTTAGACTGATTTGGAGTCATAAGATTTATACACTTCTTCTGGCAATCTATCATCGCTCCATGGTTAAATAACCAATCCATTCCTAGAATTACATCAAATTCCCCTAATTGAATCGGAATTAAATTCACAGGCAACTTATATCCCCTGATATCTACAACACAATTCCTATAGACATGGCTAACGGGAATGACTTCCTTATTAGCGACTTCTATGTTCAAAGGATATTCTAATTTTTCCTGGGGTATGTTTAATCGTTGGGAGAATTCATGGGATACGAAGGAACAAGTAGCACCCGAATCAAATAATATGTAAGCATATATATCATTGACCGGAATGATACCTGAAACCACGTCCTTGGATGCGACTGCATCCTGAACCGTCATGTTGAAAGTCCTTGCTGTTGGTCGATTCTGAGTTGGTGGTCCAGTAATTATGAGATTTCCACCGCTTGGTCCCCTTCCTCCATTTCCTCCTGCTGAATTCTTCTTTGGGCAATTCCTTGCCTGATGATCCAATGCTCCACAATTGAAACATCCATTCCTCTTTGGTGCAGAGCAATTGGGAGAGATGTGCCCCTCTTGCCCGCAATTGAAACAGACATTCTTCCCTTTTAGACATGCACCCGAGTGATTCCTCCCACACTCCTTACACGCCTCAGTTCTCTTCTTTACTTCACCTGGTTTTCCCCCAGAGTTTCCCGAGTTAAAATTGTTATTGTTGTTGTTGTTGTTCCACTTCCTCTTGTTTCCACCACTGCTGCTGCTACCTTCCCCGCGATTCCCTCCTTCATTCTTCTTCTTTTTCTCCTTATTAAACTTCATTAGGGCTTCACTTCCGCCCTCAGCAATTATAGCCTTCTCCAGGAGAGTCGCGAAGCTATTCGTCTGCAACACCGAAAGTCTACTGTATAACCATGGTTTGAGACCCTGCTCAAACCTCCTCGTTTTCCTCTCCTCAGTGTCGACCTGATGAGGGGCGAACCTCGCCAGTTAGTTGAACTTTGCGGCGTACTGGGGTACGGTCATGTCTTCTTGCTTCAGCTCCAAGAATCGCATCTCCATACGACTCTGCATACTCGCAGGGAAATAGTTTTCGAAGAAGATCTTCTTAAACTCTTCCCAAGATATCACACCTTCTCCCGCCCTGATCTGGTTTGCCTCCCACCAGAAATTGGCTTCACCCTTCAGCATGTAAGTGGCGAAGATTATTTTCTGATCATCTCCTACGCTAGCAATAGCGAACGCCTTTTCAATTTCCTTGACCCAAGTTTGGGCTTGGATAGGTTCGGTGGTTCCTTTGAACTCAGGTGGTCCCGCGCTCTTGAAGTCTTTAAAGTGTGCCACCTGGCCCGCTGGAGGGTTATTGGTATTCGGGGTTCGATTCTGAAGTGCCCCAGCTAACATGTCGATAAATTATTGCATGGGGTTCGGTGGACCCCCAGCATTACCGCCTGACCCTTCTGGTACTTGTTGACGACGTCTTCCTCTATCCATCTCTCTGTTTAAATAAACTTAGTGTTATTATCCCATAACTTATTCCTACAATATTTATAATTCATATAAAAACTTAATTATCACATCACATATTTAAATAAAAGCATATTTATTTATAAACATAATACCCAAGGTGTTTCATCATCTTATGGCATTAAGCCATTTACATCACTTTAACCATCATATTTAATGACATTGGAAACCAAGTTTTATTTCATAGATAAGCGTTCTACACACTACTAGTAAAAGTTTAACACGAACAAACTAAAAACCCCGCCTAATGGCGTCTTCATGCTCTTCATCCGCTATTTCCAGCACCAGCCCACGGCTTATGGCATGTCTAGACCGGTACTCCTCACGTGGAAAGTGATACACCCTATGCTGGAACCTCCCATGTGCTGACTTAAATGCGTACTTCATTCTATCCATCCTAACCTTCTTATCTCTTACTTCTCCTTCTAACTCGCTTGTTAGCTTCTCGGCCTGAGCACGGCCTCTTCTCTCATCTTCCCAGAATGTGGTAATGATCTGCTTGTCAGTTTGGAGACTCTGAATCCTTGACTCTAGCCCATTAATGGTATGTCCCAAGTGGGTCCTGATAGCTTCTTTCTCGTCTTTCAGCCTGTTCGCCTTCTGACCTGCTGTTCGCAACTTGTCAGCCAGATCCCCGTTCCTAATTATCAGGTGGTGCACCAATGCCTCAAGCAATGCTGTAGCCTGCTGCTCCCCCTGATACAGTTCCTCCAACTCATGGACCTTGTCGTCCAAATCTGTAATCCTATCCATCAACTCATCTAGTAAACCATCCTCAGGTGCTTCCTCGGAGTCCTCCTCGGGCTCCTCTTCCTCTTCAGGATACTCCTCTGGGTCTGACTCAGCTGCTGCCTCAGCTATAGGCTCAGGTACAGCTGTCACCAACTGCTCACTCACTACGTGAATATCTCTAACCTCCTCTTCTCCTGACATACTACAATCAAGACAAGAACTCAATTAGTATTTTAAAAATAGATATTGATTTTGTTTTTAGAAAAATAGCTTCGACACTACACTTAGAACTCTACGTGAGTTCATCTCCTTATTACCTCCACTAACTTCCCTAAGGTTATAGTCTAAGGTTCCCCACCTAAAGTTTATAACCTATGGCTTTGATACCAACCTGTGACGCCCCCAAATCCGTGTAACATCGATTACAGGACATGGTGCTCACGATACAACATACATCCTCATCTATCTAAGTAAACTCCAGCAATAATAATAGTAATATTATAACTATTACGTACTTACTCAAAATAAAATCCCAAGTCTTTACAACCTTTAATAAACCAAAACTTAAACTTAGCGTTTATCGCTACATTACATCATATGCGGAAATATAACTTATTTTATAAGGTAACTAGCAACATTTCATCTTAGTCTTCCCCTTGTCCTTGCCCGAGCCCTCAGCCTTCTCATCCTTAACTGAAAGGTTTAAGCAAGAATGAGCACAAATTGCCCAGCAAGTGTATAAAGAAGTTTGAAAACATACATCAGGAGTAAAAACTTCTGTATGACAATAGCTCAACAGTTGAAAGAATTATCAAGTGTTAAACAAGAATATCAAAGATAAGAGTTTAGAATTCTCCATAGCATACTAAGGGGTGTTAAATACCCTGAACATTTCTTTGTTTCATCGAAAACCATCAGACGGTTTAACAATCAAATAGATTGTAAACGGTCTCTGCAAGTACTCCAGGTGATCAGCCTATCGTACCCTACATTGTGCACAAGTATAAAGTTTAAACTACATAAGCTTAAATGGGACTATATGCCCGACATCTGTTTGCCCATTTATTCGGGTTGTTCATCTTAGTATTCATGCGAGACCGCACCAAAGCAATTTGGATTGGTAAACATTAAATAGCTTCGAAAGATTTGAATTAAATCATTTTTCATCAATAATAACTAGCCGAAAACAAAGGCCAGGAAACATACTTAGAAACAGTTCGATAATGACATGAAACTTATAAGCATGGTTGTTAGAATAATAACTGAGTAATCATCGATAAGCTTGCAAGATAATTGAAGTTGTATAACTTCACAACAAAGGAACTTGCACGAATAAATAGCTAGCATAAGTCCAATACCTACCCTCACTGAGATAAAATAAGTAAGGATTGAATAAATACCCAATAGAAATTAGGGCTAGGAAACTTGCCTGATACGTCTGCTATCGTTAAAGCTAGCAATTAACCTTCACGTAACCTAATCATATGTGTCACATTAAGCCATTAGGTTCTTGAACTCTAATTCGAAAGAAAATGATTTCCTTTCATTATAATTTCATTAATCAACTACCACGTATGCTATCATCAAACTAATTTAATCATATATCATGTTGCGTCATATAGATAAAGTGGTTCAATATGAGAATCTGAGTAAAAATAAGTTTTTGGAATTTTTCCCGGTTCGACCCGACCCGACCTGGATCAGACCCGACCCGGACCAGACCCGACCCGGACCGATCCGGACCGGCGCAGCTGCGCAGCCTCAAGCCGTGTTACCGGCGCAGCTGCGCTGCCTGGAAAACCCGGAACCCATCTTTGAGTGGCGCAGCTGCGCATCGTTAAGCCGTATGAACAGCGCAGCTGCGCTTCTCTTCATGCCCAGAAAATTTTTGCAGTTTTGAGCAGCCATCTTAGCGAATTAATTCCGATTAAACCATGCATGATATGACCATGAAACTTGGACACAACATACTTCATCTAGCATACTATTTTACAAAAATATCACATTCCAGAAAATAGCAAATTAAGACCACGAACCGGCTACCTTCAAAAGCGTGCCAGGACAGGGTCTAACACTTAGAAAAATTCTGGAAAACCCAGAAATTTGCAGATTTTTATTTCCAATATGCTTGCTCTCAAAAATCATAACTTGCTCAATTTAACTCCGTTTCTTATGAAATTTGGTCAGGTTATACATCATACTAAACAGTATTTTACAAAATTATTACACACACTAATCGGGTCATAGAAACCATGATTCTAAGGCTCCGAAAAACCCGAAAAGTCACAGATTCTATGTTAAGCCATCTTTGACAAATTTTGTGATTTTGATTCTAGCATGCATGGGGTTGATTCCTACTGTCCAGACCACACATACTAACATATATACACATGTTACAATAATCAAACCCACTAAGTTACCATGATTTGAACAAATTGACATCTATGAGGCATTTTATCGAACACTTAGCATGCAAACTTGAATTCTTTGATTCTCTACGTATTTGAAGCATGATTAGACCAGAATTTTCATTCTAAATATCCCCATATCAGTAAACAACACTAAGATAGCATCACACAGTCAAAACAAATTATTTACCACAATTATCCATGCATTTTATTCACTATTTTCTTAAGAACATAGAATAGGTTTCATGGCTTACCTCTTGGACGAATTCCTTCTTGTTTTAATCTGATAGAGCCTCACTCCTTGCTTGCTAACTCCTCTGTAATCTCCAGAATTCTTAGACAACCTAGTATCACTCTCAAACTCTCAAAAATTTTTTTTCTCTCGATTAGAACTTTTTGTGAAAAGGAGAAGAGACTTGGATTGGGAATATATATATAGCACATAATATACATTGTTTGCTCCAGCCCTTCCATCTCCACAATTCATCAGTTACACCCCATGCCATCATTAACCGAATTGAAGAAGGTGGGAGTTAGAGAAATGAAAGAGCTTTGGTTTTTAAGGAAGAAAATATAACTCCCTTCCTAATCATTTAGAATATACGTATATACTCTCCCTCCTTGTCCCAATTTGGCTGACACATGACCCCATCAGCTGCTGCAATTCCCTTATTAAAATATTATTTTAATCAATTAAATAACCATTTGACCGTTTTGCCCTCCGTAGCTAAACGTTTCGATACTCATATCGACTCCTACTAAAATCGACGTCCCGGACGTCATGGGACTATCCGTTTCGTCAAATTCATCTCCAAAATTTGTGGTTGACTTTTTACCCGAAAAGTCAACCGATTGACTTTGACCAAAAAGTCAACTGTGACACATTTTCGTAGTTATAGTCTGTCCTGACTAATTTCGATGTTCCGGACTCAAATACGCAGTCCGCATCTCTAAATTCCGCTCCAAACTCAAAATCATGCTTTAAAGCCATCCCACGAAATTAATAGAATTAATTCCATACTTAACCAATTTAAATAGTTGCATTAAACTGAACTAACCATTTAAATACTCCTCATCACATATCATAAAATAACACATGAATGTATAACACAGATACATCTAATAAAAGAAAACACACAAGAATTTCACATAAATTCGTTTATTGATAGTTGTTAAAAGACATAATACTCTCGGATATTACAAATACTCCTTAATATCATAGATCTACCATGATCCATCATCTATTTCATTAAAACTTCACCAAATCCAAACAAAACATAATCAATACTAAAAACAATAATTAGGGTTTTCTTACTTTTAAAAACATAGTTTCTATTTCTTGCCTTAGATCAAACTTTTGACATTCAAAAGTGATAGATCTAAACATAAAACACTTATTAATATATAGATCTATGGTTTTGGAGTTTTGAAATCATAGATCCAAGTTTTGATTGAAAATAATTAAAATAAAACGTATAAACTAGTTAATGCGTATACCTTTGCTTGATTTCTTTCTTCTTCTTTCTATAATTTGTTTATGGGGCTTTGAAACTTAAAATAAAACTCTCCTTCTCCCTTCTCTCTTTGGCCGAAAATCCTTCTCTCTTTCTCTCTCTTGGGTTTCTTTTGTGTTAGTTAAAAAGAAAGAAAAATGAAATGAAATGAAAGATGGGAGAGAATTAAATGGGTTTTAATTTGTTGGGTAAAAATTATATACATATAACTTGTATATCTATATATTATCTACCAACACTTGCTTGCTTTCCTCTCTCATCTAACTTGTAGCTTTAGTATAATATTGCTTGCAAGAATGTATAAGGTGTTGGTGAATAATCAAGTGACACATAATGGACAATTGATGGGAGTAGGTAGGAGTAGATAAGTGCAATCATTATATACATTCTCCTTCCTTTTCTTCCTTAATGTGCCGCCCATGTGGATATTCTTCTCCCAAATTTTGGTTTGTTTTTATTATTATTGCAATATTAGATTAATTCAATGACCAAGAAGTCCTCTCTCAATTAGCTAAAAGCTTGGGCTTTAAATAATTTCTTTTGGGCTTTCTAAACAATTATTTGGGCCATGTAATTTAGGTTAGGTCCAATACTTTTAATTTTATTCTTACCCTAATAATTTAATTAGGGTTTCCATTTTATTCATATGTAATTTAAATAATAACTCATGTACATTTAATTTCATAATCCAATTAGATTTGCTTTACTTAAGTTATAAAATTAACTAATAGAGATATATAAAATAAATCTCTTAGGGTTAGAATATATTTTAAATACTAACATTATTCCACATAATTCCTAACACATTTATCATTGTTGATAAATTCTTTAATTACTCACATACTCATATAATCAATATATATAATTCATATCAATAATTAATCACTTAACCTTAATCACATAATGTACATACATACATTCAAATATAAATATAATCAATACTTATATTTAATATTCGGATTTCCTTAAGAAAATAAATTTTTATTATTCATAACAAAAACATGCATCCATTTAAATACAATTATAGCAATAATTGTATTAATCATTAAAATCCATAATCATAGATCAAATTAGGGTTTTGATCTATAATCACACTTTACATCATATACCATTCTTAGTTAATTTAAAATAATTAAATTACTAATCTTAATAAATTCATATAATAAAATAATAATTATATCAATAATTCTAAAAATCATTTCTTGAAATATATAGATTATTTAAATAATATATTAATCATATTTTCAAAATAAAATTTCGTTATTTTAAGATTATAACTTCTAATAATAAATCCTTTCTTTTTTGAACAACTTATTAACAATCTTTCATTAGCACATAATCACATTCCTTTATCATGCACGCATTCCCATATTCACTTTGATACTTAGTAAAAATAATATTGTTATATATATATATAAAATTTATACGCAAAATTTCTTTTTTAATTATATCAAAAATCTTGGGTTATTATATTCACCCTCCCTTATAAGGATTCCGTCCCCGGAATCACCGTTTCAAAACTTATACGCATTCATTGCAAGTAGATCTCGATCAGATTCGATCGAACTGATCTTTAAATTATTCAACATAAAGCTTGTCTATATAATTAAACGGAATCTGATTTCTAATAGAACTCAAATTCCTCCTTCAAAATTCCTTAATAAAACGATTTATTATTTATAAGAAAACCATATATAAGAAAATAAAATTTATTCGAATAATACCTGGAATTCAATCCCTAGCTGCTACTGTATCTTGAACTATCATATTGAAGGTCCTCGCAGTTGGCTTGCTTGTCGAAGTTGGATAAGTGATTCCCAGCTTCCCATCGCTTTTTTCCAGCATTTGCATTTCCCCCATTGGCATTTCTTATGAGATTTCGCATTACGAGTCCGGAACTGTTGCGTGTCTTGATCCGTTACTTATAGTCTGCTCGCACCTTGTCGTTTAGTGTTTCCTTGCGTTCGAGACTTAGTACGATAACGTGCCCACCACATGATTTTTTTTCTTTCAAAAATCCTTTCATTAACGAGTTATTTTAACCTATTTTCTATTTACTAATAGTCTTCATTATCTATCCTTTACATATACCAATACATACTTCTCACAAATCATACATAACAAACATTTTTATTATCTGTTTATACAAAACCTTAAATTATTATCTATTCTTTCATATCCCTTTAAGCCACATATTATTAATGGTATCCTAAAAGTTCTAACACAAAATTCTAAACTCAGACCAATTCAGCTTGCTGGATTCATCAATTCAGCTTGTTGAATTAACAATTTATCAATTAAACTACTTACTATCTTAACATATAATCATATCATTGTAATTATATTAACAAAAATTCAAATAGTACACAATACTTATCATTACACAGCGCATGTTGCTATAATCAGTTACTATCCCTTTGCGACAAAAGTCGGGATTCATTACAATAACTTATACAAAAGTTAGGAGTAGTACATCACACACATATACATATCATACACACTTCATCTATTATACATAATCATAGAAGAATTATCCTACTTCTTTCCACTTCCTTCACCTGACTTCTTCTTCGAACAATCTCTTACTTGATGGTCTAACATTCCACATATAAAACATGGATACAGCTTTGGTTTGGGACAACGAAAGGAGGGATGCCTCCCTTGTCCACAATTATAACATGTCTTCTGTCCTTTCTTGCATACACCCAAATGCCCCTTCCCACAGTTCTTACATATTTTCTTCTTTTTAAGATTATCTTGGTTATTTTCAGAATTTCCTGGATCACTATTATTCAATTTCATTTTCCCCTTCTTATTCAAAGTTTCACGCGGTACACTACATTCGGTTATAATTTTATCCATTTGAACCTTCATCTTATTCTGTTCCTTTATTACTTCAACTAATGCCTCATGTAAGTGTTTGTTTAACAGCCTTTCCACTTTCAACATTTCTTCCAGGGAAAACACCTTAATTTCCAGATCTTGCACTTCTTTTGTTGCATGTTCAAATGTAACTGCCACAATAAATCTACCATTGGTTCATCCCTTAAAGTTTCCTCAAAGTCACTTTCGATGTAAGCTTCTACTTCTGCTATTGGCTCGATTATAAGCTCGGGTGAAACAGTTTGCTCCTCACTGGCGACATAAGAGTCTTCTAATCCTTTCTTTCCTGACATCTATACACAAATTATCTTGATTAGTACACAATATATACACATAACAAACAATAGTCTATATAATTTACTTTTATTTTATTTTACGATGAATTTCCTTAATTCATCTCCTTTAAACTCTATTTGAGTTATTTGTTTTTCAACGCTTCTATCTAGCCTAAGGTTATAGCCTAAGGTATCCCCCACTTAAGGTTTCTAACCTAAATCTCTGATATCAACTTGTGACGCCCCTAAATTCGAGTACTTGAAACCCGAACATCGTGCTACACGATACCATTTCTTTGAGCGGAATAATATAATTTACAAACTTAATATAGATATCAGAGTTGTCTAATCCCCAGGTACGGCGACCTTTAAATTACATTATTACATGATAAGTATTATATTATCATAATACTACAGTCTAACTATTACACATATCACCTTATAACTTATGTTGTCAGCTTTCCCTTTCCTTTGTCTTTGTCAGAACCTTCAGGTTTATCACGCTTAACTTAAAACATTTAATTTTAAAGCAATAATGAGCATTCAATTGCTCAGCAAGTAATAGCAGATAATGAACATTAGCTGAAAGAAATAAATATTTTCTTTGAGAACTACTTCTACAACGAATCAACAGTTGTGAAGTCATTTGAAACAATTATTAATATCATATCAAATTGTTTAAAATTTTGAAACGACGTAGTGACTATAAATGTTGAGCGGTCAATAGACCATGAACTTTTATTTTTCATTTTCGAAAAGGTTTAAACAGTAATTCATCTGCAAACCTCTCTGGTCTTACGGACATATAGGGTGATCGGCCTCCTTATGTCCTATATTGATCAATACTATCTGTTTGAACGATAAATGCGTTCACTCTATTCGCCTTGGGCACAAAAATAATTTCCCCATTACGGGTTGTTCATACTCAGTCCGGAGTCCTAACTAAAGCAATTCAGTTTGACAACTCTATCCTAACCAATAATATTCAACGATACATTTCAAACTATGTCTAGCCGAGTCAAATAGCGTAAAAACCTTTGAAACCACGTATACATACCAATAGAGAATAGTATGAATCAATACTTGTAATGTCAAAGAATTTTGAGTTCAAGAATACTTGTTCAAATACAATATTTCATATAAGTGAGAACACTTGCACAGTCAAACTTAGCTTACAAAGAACATAACAATTTTGATTATATATGAATCATATGAAGACAGTAATAAGATACTGGTAAACAATAACGAATCAAATAAAATTCGAAAGTTGGCTTGAATATAAACGAAATAAGAATACTTGTTCAATAATAAATAAGTTAGAGATACTTGATTACACAAAAATCCATTACATAAAGTAAATGCAAAGGTTAGAATACTTGCACAATAAAAGAGAATAGTTCAGATACTTGCCTTGATCGTTGTTTACTGCTACGTAGTTTAGCTTAAGCTTTTATACAAAGACCTATCACTAATAAGATTATTCTTGCAATTAGTATATCACATTATACTTTATAATACTATTACTTTATAAGTAACTTATCAAACATGTAATCACATAATCAAAGATTGATTAACACATTAACACTTACTCATTCATTTATAAGTTTTTATTTATAAACTAGTAAACCATATAACCAATCCAGCAAACTGCATTGCCAATTCAACAACTTGGATTACCAATCCAGCAACCTGGATTGACCAAACCTACCAATCCAATAACCTGTATTATCCGAATAGACCAATCCAGTATCCTTAATTATCCAAACATAACAATCCAGCATCCTGGATTATCCAAACATACCAATCCAGCATTCTGGATTATCTAAACATACCAATCCAGCATCCTCGTGGCTAATCCAGCAGACCAGATTGAAATCCAAGAAACTGAATTCCAATCCAGCAAACTAGATTCCCCTTTTTCAACATACTTTCAACAAAATCATCTTATTATTTTTTTTATCTTTTGGCAACACATATATACATATATTTCATACACAAAAATAATTTTTCTGATATTTTTTAATTTTCTTTAGTATTTTTCAAAAATCCGTTTTTAGTTCGTAGCTTAAGAAAGTTGCTATATCATGCTTAACTCTAGAAATTCTCAACTCTTGGCAGGATCTTACACATGTTAACGTGAAATCACAGTTTAAATTTTGTGGCCATTGGAGTTATAGAACTCCGGTTATAATGGTTTTTGTCGAAAAAATCCAAATATTGAAATGACCATAACTCGGTCAATTTAAGTCGAAATAAGTCCATTTTTGGACACATGCTACTTTATATCATATATTTTCATGTCCCAAAAGATTGAATTTTATTACATTAATTAAATGACCAAAACAGCCCTTGGAAATTCCTTAGAGCCTACCTTTTGTCATTTTTCAGATTTGGCATCCTTGACTAAAATTAGTCCACACGAAAATCTAAAACTCTTTTTTAAGTGATTCCACTTGGAGAAGTTAGAAGACTCATAGATCTAAGTCTAGAAATTAACCACACTCAAAAATTCAAAATACAAAGAGAGATATGGTTGTTTTAATTTTGTGTTCTGTTTTCTAAAAATCTAATTTTCCATCTTTTGTGTTTTGTAAGAAAACATCCATGATCTCTTGATTAATCATACAATAAATATCATATATCATCATAATACATACTAATACTCCTTAAGATCATATATCTACCATGATCCATCATCTATTTCATTAAAATTTTACCAAATCCAAACAAAACATAATCAATACTAAGAAAATAATTTGGGTTTTCTTACTTTTAAAAACATAGTTTTTATTTCTTGCCTTAGATCAAAATTTTGACATTCAAAAGTGATAGATCTAAATATAAAACACTTATTAATACATAGATCTAAGGTTTTGAAGTTTAAAATCATAGATCCATGTTTTGATTGAAAATAATTAAAATAAAATGCATAAACTAGTTAATGCTTATACCTTTGCTTGATTTCTTTCTTCTTCTTTCTATAATTTGTTTATGGGGCTTTGAAACTTAAAATAAAACTCTCCCTCTCCCTTCTCTCTTTGGCCAAAAATCCTTCTCTGTCTCTCTCTCTTGGTTTTCTTTTGTATTAGTTAAAAAGAAAGGAGAGAGAAATGAAATGAAAGATGGGAGAAAATGAAATGGGTTTTAATTTGTTGGGTAAAAATTATATACATATAACTTGTATATGTATATATTAACTACCAACACTTGCTTGCTTTTCTCTCTCATCTAACTTGTAACTTTAGTATAATGTTACTTGCAAGAATGTATAAGGTGTTGGTGAATAATCAAGTGACACATAATGGACAATTGATGGGAGTTGGTAGGAGTAGGTAAGTGCAATCATTATATACATTCCCCTTCCTTTTCTTCCTTAATGTGCCGCCCATGTGGCTATTCTTCTCCCAAATTTTCGTTTGTTTTTATTATTCTTGCAATATTAGATTAATTCAATGACCAATAAGTCCTCCCTCAATTAGCTAAAAGCTTGGGCTTTAAATAATTTCTTTTGGGCTTTCTAAACAATTATTTGGGCCATGTAATTTAGGTTAGGTCCAATACTTTTAATTTTATTCTTACTCTAATAATTTAATTAGGGTTTCCATTTTATTCATATGTAATTTAAATAATAACTCATGTACATTTAATTTCATAATCCAATTAGATTTGCTTTACTTAAGTTATAAATTTAACTAAAAGAGATATATAAAATAAATCTCTTAGGGTTAGTATATATTTTAAATACTAACATTATTTCACATAATTCCTAACACATTTATCATTGTTGATAAATTCTTTAATTACTCATATACTCATATAATCAATATATATAATTCATATCAATAATTAATCACTTAACCTTAATCACATAATGTACATACATACATTCAAATATAAATATAATCAATACTTTTATTTAATATTCGAATTTTCTTAAGAAAATAAATTCTTATTATTCATAATACAAACATACATCCATTTAAAACAATTATAGCAATAATTGTATTAATCATTAAAATCCATAATCATATATCAAATTTGGGTTTTGATCTATAATCACACTTTACATCATATACCATTCTTAGTTAATTTAAAATAATTAAATTACTAATCTTAATAAATTCATATAATAAAATAATAATTATATCAATAATTCAAAAAATCATTTCTTGAAATATATAGATTATTTAAATAATATATTAATCATATTTTCATAATAAAATTTCGTTATTATAAGATTATAATTTTTAATAATAAATCCTTTCTTTTTTGAACAACTTATTAACAATCTTTCATTATCACATAACCACATTCCTTTATCATGCACGCATTCCCATATTCACTTTGGTAATTTGTAAAAATAATATTGTTATATATAAAAAAAAGTATACACAAAATTTTTTATTTAATTATATTAAAAATCTTGGGTTATTACATCAACATCGGGATTCCTAGGCTCACATGATTTGTACGATATTAAATATACATAATATCCACGACTTCGATATTAGATGATTTCATCGATTGAAATCACCGTTTAAGCCATTTCGGCCCCCCTTTTGCCTCTAAATATAAATTTAGGGTTATACGGGATAATTGTGACCATTTAAAATAATAAATCCATAGATATACCATGAATCTAAGCCACTCTAGCAGACGGCTTAAAGATTTATGCTTAATAACCTCTCAAAGGCTAGATTATGCTTAGATTTAGGTACATCTAGCTTCCGCGGTTGATTTACAACGTAATAAGCACAATATAACCAATAGAAACGTAAAGTCTATCAACTATTACACGATATGCTTATAATACAACAAGTTTAACTATATTCAAACAAGATATCTCATTAATCTATCATTTGAACAACATTTACAAAGAGCCGAAGCTAGAAAGTGCGTTATTTCACATTGGGGGACGCGTGAACAAGCGTTTTGACTCCTGGATGAACTTAAAACACTAGTGGGGCTTCAAGTATGTGCTAGATGGGATGATTGAGCTTCAAAGAGGTGAAGATGAGTTCCACCCGAGCCTCTCTCTTTTTAGAATGCCTATTCTCTCTCTAAAATGTATCATTCTCTCTTCTAAAATGAACTAGTGTGGGTGTTATAAGCTGCCGGAGGCAGCCGCAACCATATATACGGCTAGCCGCAGATATGGTCAAGGCTGGCATAAAGTGGGCCCCACAGGCTCATCAGGTGGTCCTTCGGTCCCAGTTCGGTAGAAGTTGACGTCCGCCGCTCGGCCTTTCGGACAGTCTTTGAGGAATGCAGAGGAAATTGATTGATTTTGATTGGATTAGGGTTTGGGAAGTCGATACTCGTGGCTGAGATATATCCACCAGGTTCGGATATCAGTTAGCTTGTTCGTCTCTGATGGCACGCCATTCGAGGTTTGCTGAGGTGGTTTCCAGTGATCACTGTCTCAGCTCGTCGATCCTCGATCGGTTCATGGTATGTTTGGACGTCATTGGTCCTTTGCATCACTCCCGGGGTTGTTTCCGAGATGATCTAGCTCTTTTCCCCTACCTCGGGGTTGTAGCCGAAGTAAAATTACGCTTTTGCCCTTCTACAAGGTTAGTACAAAGAAAGTAAAATTTTGAGTGTCTACACACGCATAACATATTAATATGATATTTTAAATTATCTTAAACATATCAAAAAAATGTTATCTTATTGTTTAATACACTTGACATGTCATCACATTAAGTTAGCTAATCATGTACTGCATAAAAACTATTCGGAACCAAACTAACATTTCCGGACAGCATGAAGCCCTGTTGGGGCGGGGGTTTCTAGGCATAAAGCCGTGCTGGGGAGGGGCTCCCCACTGGTGGTTTTCTCGGCTCCCGAACTGTGCAGAAAAATAAGCCAATTTGGCTTATTTTTTTGCACCAAAGTCCTATTTTAACTAATATAATGAATATGAAACTTTATGAAAACAAAACCTTACACTTCTAACATGATTTTAACATACATAAACACCACAACACATAATCAAAACACTAATTTTCATGATTTTGAAGAAAACACCATTGTTAAGCGTTCTTGACGAAAATTGATACTGTGAGTTTGTTTTTAAACCAAATCACGTAATTCAAATTGTATTAACTTTATTTCTTAACATATTATCATAATCTATAATCAATTTTCATAACAAAGCATAATCAAACACCAATTTTGATAATTAAAGATTATTTTTCAAAGTAAGTTCACCGTAAATTGCTATGAACATGATTTCTTCATGTTCATCATATTTACGTGAACTGAACCATCTAGATTGTCACATAACACTTATATAATAGTATATATATATATATATATATATACTACGACATGTAATAATCATAATCACATGGTTTTAAAAGAAAACTAATTACAGGGAAGCAAAAACTTGAAGAACAATAAAAATATAACTTTAAAAATTCAAGAGTTTAGATTATACCGTTTGATTGTTTTGAAGAAAAAGGTGATAGTGATGATTATCTTTTTGATTTCTCAAAGCCTTGCCCTTTCTTCTTTCTCTCTTATTCTTCTCTATGTTCTTTCTTTCTTATTTGATTTGTTCTAACTCTATAACTAACGTAGCTTAGATATATTATAACTGATATAATATAATATACATATTATACATATAATTATATAATATATGTAATTGTTATCTACTTAATACATATACTAATTACAATTAATACATAAGTTATAATATTTTAAATTTTAAAAGCCCTAAGGCTTGTTTGGCAAAATAACTTATTTAAAAACAAGTTTTTAGTAGTTAAAAACAGGTTTTTAGCCCCGTTTGGCAAAACAGATTTAAAACAGGTGCAAGGGCCTTGTTTGGCAAAACAATTTTAAAAACTCTTTTTAATCCTTTAACACATACATTAAATGTTACACTTTAATTAATTAAATCTTAACATTCTAATTTAATTAATTAAAAGCCAACATCAATTAACCACATAAAAATTACCACATAAAAATTATAATTACTTGCTAATTATAATTTCATGTAACAATTATTACATAAACTTAATCTAATTTAATTATCTCATATAAATTAGAATCATACCATAAAATCATTATACATTAATTAAATTAAATATTAAATATTTATTTAATTAATATATTACACTTAATTAAATTACTCCACAAAAATCACATAACTTATTTATTTCACTCAATAAATAAATTAATCAAAATATTTATTTAATTTAATAAATATTTAAAATTCATATAAAATTCTCATTCGTTACAACTTCCCCCCCCCCCCCGAATTACCGATATCGAATTTTGTATAAATATTACATGAGTTTTATCTTTATACTTCATCATTTTCATTTCACACATATCCATTACGTACTATGTAACCATAAGACACGCGTTAAATTCGAACACGATACACAATTTACGTTTTCGCATCTTGAGTTTTAAATTTAAATACGTTTATTCAATGTTTAATGCTTAAAATCGATCTTAAACATGTTGTTTAAGGGATTTTTCTTCATGTATATTAACCATATACTTGCCCCATAATTACCATGTAAAAGGTTGATTTAATAAATGTCCACATCGGAAATTTTTTCATTAAGGGCGCTACGGCGCCAGCTTTAACCCTCAAAGCGGCGCTGCTCTCACAATAGCTAAAGTCTGGCCCGACGCTGCGGCTCCAGTTTTTAACTCACAAAGCCGCGCTGCGGCGCCATTCCTGCAAAGATTTTCTCCCAGACAGGTGCTGTGACGCTAATCCTTTGGTAATGGGCGCCGCTGCGGCGCCGACCCTGAGCCTTAGAAATTTTTTTCAAAAAAATTCCGGAGCTTGTAACGCGATCGTTAGAACTCGAAATTCGCTCATTCCAGAGCCAGTAGCTCACATATAATATGTTCTACGATTCCATCCAGTCAGAATTCATTTCTGAATCCGTTGGCAAGAAATTCGCCGTTTAGTCTATTTTTACGCGTTGGTTAAACGTTCGTGAACGTTCGACGCTCATTTCTTCATTTTAAGTTCGAATTCGTTCGTTCATGCTCCTGCAAGTCTTATTTACCTAATTATACATTACGCCATCGAAAACCAAGGTTTTCAAGTTAAACAGCGACTTTTGACTTCCATTCTGGGAATTTTACGATTTCGACGTTTAACGTCTAATTCTCGTAACTTTCGCCATAACTTCGTTATTCAAGATTTTTTTACTCCGAACCAAATGGAGTCAATTCATTGGTTATTCCTTTACGATTCTAACCAATATAAACTTTTAAGTTTTAATGGTTTCCATGGTTTATAATGATTCCTTCATTAAGTTCTTAATCAATCCTTATGATTTTACTTGTTCATGGCTTTTTAGTGTTTTAAGTTCACTAAAAACCATCTTTATTACTTCTTACATAACATGCTTCACCAATTCACTTCTTTATCAATCTTCTAAAAGAAAATAGAGAAATATTAAGGTTTATAATAGGTATACCTCTTGATGTTCTTCCTTGTTCTTGAATTTATCTTTGATAACAAGACCTAACTAGCTTTTTGGCTCCTTGATTCCTTCTTTCTCACTTTCTTCTCTCTCAATATTTTCTTAGCTTTGTTTTGGTGAAATAATATGATAACTTAGGAGAGATAAATGTTTGAAATGGTTTGGTATATATAGAATTCTCAAGAGTTGGGGTAGGATAGTCATTATACCAAACCTCATCCACGTCCCATGTCTTGCCTATGTCTCCCATATGCTATGAAATGTTGCCATGTGCACTACATGTCATCCCACATGTCTTCCCATGTGTTACCACATGGTTTACCCCATGGATTTTACCCACCCATTAACCCATTCGTTCGACCCATGGGTTTGGTTCTTGGTTTGGCTTTTCATTAATTCCATTTGGGCCTAAGCTTGGGCTTGATTTAATAATCATTGGGCCTTAGTTAATCACCAATTGGGCTTGACAAATTCCAAGTCCAATGGTTAAAATCCATTAAAGATTATCGTATTCTTATCGTATAATTATCATATTCTCTTCGTATATACTTCGTATAATATTCGTATTATACGTCGCATTATTGTTATATTATACTCGTATAATATCTAGTATTATACTCTTATTCATTATGTACAATAATCATTATTATTATACTCAACTAATTCCTTCTTAGGTTTTACATTCCCTAACCCTTGAGGTTTTAAGTCCGCAAGCGAAAACTTCGCGAGCCATAACTGAAATATTATTAGATATTCCATCTCTTCTTTAAACCCTATCATTACGCGTTTCTCAAAAATACAAAAATAATTCCCGAGCAGAAATGTATGAATAGTGAATTTACGAATTTTCCTTGGAAAACTTTTATTTTTGTCTTGGAAATTCAAATCATTTATTTCTAGCACGTAGCCAGAATCCTAACCACATTTGCATCCTCTAGGTCTTAGAACGACCTTTAAACAGCTTACTCAGTTTAATAAACATATAATTAAATTTTATTTAATAAACTCAAATAAAATTTCTTTACATAAAATTCTGAATTTCTCGGTCGTTACAACAACATTACTTGTGGCCTAAGGAGTTTGTGATCCACACCAATCATGAATCATTGAAATATTTGAAGGGTCAGGAAAAGTTGAACAAAAGGCATGCCCGATGGATGCAATTTATCGAGACATTTCCAAATGTTATTCGATATAAGCAAGGCAAAGAGAATGTCATTGCAGATGCTTTGTCTCGCATGTATATTTTGCTAAATACTCTTGATACGAAATTACTTGAGTTTGAACGAATCAAAGAGTTATATGCTACTGACCTTGATTTCGGTGAAGAGTTTAAAACTTGTGAAAAGAATGATGTGGGTAAATACTTTAGAATTGATGGATTCTTGTTTCTTGAAAATAAACTGTGTATACTTGCATGTTCTCTGCGTGAGTTATTGGTTAGGGAATCACATGGGGGTGGTTTAATGGGACATTTTGGTGTTGATAAAACTTTTATTGTTTTGAAGAACATTTTTATTGGCCTCATATGAAACGAGATGTGGATAGAATATGTGATAGATACATTACTTGTTGTCAGGCTAAATCTCGTGTATAACACTATGGATTGTATACACCATTGCCTATTCCTAATGAGCCTTGGATTGATTTGTCTATGAACTTTGTGTTGGGTTTACCTAGGTTTAAGCATGGTCATGATTCGATATTTGTGGTCGTGGATAGATTTTCAAAAATGGAACATTTTATTCCATGTCAAAAAATTGATGATGCATCTCATTTAGCTAATTTGTTCTTTAGGGAGATTGTGTGTTTTCATGGTATGCTTAAAACTATTATTTCTGATAGAGATACAAAGTTCTTAAGTTACTTTTGGAAGACCTTGTGGTGTAAATTGGGTAGTAAATTGTTATTTTCAACTACTTGTCATCCACAGACTAACGATCAAACTGAAGTTGTTCTTGAATATCGTGAAAGTGTCTATGCCATTTGATTCAGCTAGATTATATGCATGTTTATAAAACTGTCCAAACCAATTGATTGGTGCGGCATCTTTGAAAACTGAGTTGAACAACCCTTATGGTAAGGGGAGTGTATATTGTTGGAAGCCCCAACACACGCGTGAATATTACTATGGTGTTATGCATAACATAGAGTATTGTAGACTGATCATATATCGTACTTATTTCTTTTGGGTTATCAGTTTAATATTGATGATTCTAGTAGATGTTCAATAGTCCTTAGTGACTGCTCAGTATAAATTATTTTATCCAGTTGGATACGTTAATAGCCTTTGAACTCATATATATCTGTTGATCTATATTGAAATTCATATTCCAAAGATTTGATTCGAGAATTGTTGATATTCGTTGTTCATGATATTATTCTGAAACTCTGAACTATCTTAGAGATCATACTTTGATATTTCAAACTCGTGTTATAAAACTCTTCACCCTTATTGTATAATACTTGTTGGGCAATTTGTGCTCATTCTTGCTTATTTAAAACCTTTCAGTTAAGGCAGAACAGGGAAGTGTCTCTGGGAAAGATAAGGGCAAGGGCAAGACTACCGACTAGCTTGTCCCTTTATGTTTTAAATTTCTGATGTTGTATTAAGACTGTTTTCGAATTACGTTTAAACATAAGTAGGATTATGTAATAAGCCTTTATTCGATATTATTATGTAATTTATTACGTACTGTAGGTTGCGAGACTTGGGAGAATAATTATAATAAATTATTGTATATTATTCTAGATTAGATCTTCCACTATGAATGTGTGATTTTAGTTATTATTATATTATTGTGAGAACGTGACGAACCGAATTCGAGTGACCAAGTGGCGGTCCGAATTTGGGGGTGTCACAGTATTATGAGAATGTGCGAACGACGTTGATAAAATATTTACATATACGTTGTTAAACTAATATATCTTTAAATAAATATTGATTAGAGAATTAATTAATATTTGAGATATGGTTAAATGTATAGATTAAATAAATTATTTTGGGAACAATTTTTAGAAAGGAGAGAGAAATAATTATTATATATTTCTACTAAAGGATATTAAAATAATTTCTAATATTGAATTATTTTAATAAAAAGGAGGATGTTATTTTAAATAATAATACCTTATATGTCTTTGTATGAGGTAAAATATATGATTAGTTATTATGGTAAATATATTAAAACATGTTTGTTATATGTAATATACTGATGAAAACATTTATCATAATAGAAAATAAACTTATTATCTATTTTCTATAATACTTGTACATGTGTCGTTCATGCAATTATTTTAGTGAGACGTGAATACTATATTAAAGTAATACCTTGAGAAAATGAGTAAATCATAATTAATGCCCATATTGGGAGAGAACATGGTAAAAACATTTTATGCCATGTTACATAATTTTTAATGTAATTCCAAGAGAGTTAATTAATAAAAGAAAGCTAAGTTATTTTAATGTTCTAAATAACTTAAGTTATTATTTTATCGTGGATTCTATTATTTAAATAATTAATAGAGTAAATATTAATTATGTTAAGCATAAAGGTTATACATACTATAAGTGTATGATTATTTGAGGTAGCTTAGCATTAAAATGCATGTGTCACACAAACCTTATATTAAAGGACTATTAAGTGTGGTGGAAGTAATAATGAGCTTAATGTAAGCTCATGGAATAGGCTTAGTGTGGCTAAGTGGTGGAAAAGAGAAACTCATTAAATAAATTAATGAAAGAATGAGTAAACAGAATTAATTTATTGTTATGTGCAAGAGGTATGATAATTAATCATATAATATATAGTACCTACATTCTATTAACAAGAAAGTGTAGTGTGACATTTCAATGTGGCCTTATAATATATAAGAACCATATAATGAATAATGTAAGCTACATAATTAATGCTTATGTGACAATATGTAGGTTTGAGGACATTAAATGTGTACATAAGGGTATGTGACAATGTGTGTGAGGGAACATTAAATAAGTACCTCATGAATATTATAATAATTAAACAATTGTTAATTGATAATGATTTCAATAATTTAATATAATTCAAATGATAAAGATGAGATAATGTAATATGATAATACCCGATTAAACTATATTCGGTATTGTCAAACGTACATGGATTATATGTTGTATAATATAAGTTGATGGATACATGTATACATACATGTATAGATATATAGATATATGTATATGGATGTATAAGAGAGGTATTTAAATACATATGTGTGTATAAAGACTTGAATGTTAGCTTTGTGTGCAAGGTGAGAATTAATTATGTAACATGGTGCAATAGACCACTCCCATGACCTTTAGAATGCTGAAAATTAGAGTTAAATAAGCTTGCATGATAGCCCATGTAATAGCAATGATGGTTAACCAAGTAGCTAAGGTACAATGAATAGTAGTAGTTGGTGGGAGTTAGCCACCAACTCTCCTTTGCGCTTTTTGTAATTATTATGGGAGGGTAATAGCTTGACTACAATTAGAGGCAATGCATTGATGTGTAGGGTTTGTTAGTTCAATTGCTAAATTGTTGCTAAGAGAACATATAATAAGTAATGTAATGATATTACATCATGAACATATTATAAGATGTAACATTGAGAGTAATATTATTTTGTGAGCTTGAGGTTTATTAATTACTAAGCTTACATAATTGGGCCTTGTGTGGCATAAATAGTGAAGTTAAATCAAGGAGATTTAATTGGAAGTATTAAAAAGAGATAAATGGTTAGTTAATACATAATTGATATTAATTCTCATTATAATAATTGGGTATATTTGAGATAATAAATTTTATGAAAAATGATGGGTTGAGAATACCCAACTATTTTATAATTAGCCCAATTAAAATATTATTGGATTAAAACAATGTACATGAGGTACATTATTATATGCTTGATATATGTAGGTGTACATATATGTAGATTTGTGTATATGTGTCCATGACATTAAATTAATGTAGCAACATTAAATTAGCAAGTGTGTGTGACTTGTGTAGTCCAAAAGAAATAAAACCTAAGTACACATATATACAATTGTGTAGGGACATATATATATATATATATATATATATATATATATATATTGAACCTATGAATGTGGCATTATTGGTTTACAAATGCTGAGTTTAGAAGTTGTCCCATATTGAGTGGCCCTTTTCTACAAATCAAGTGTATAGGCCAAAGGCCTAAGCATAGCCTTTCTCCTTCCTTGCATTTCTTAAACTAGTTACAATTGATGGTGATGATGGCAAGGGGAGTGGGTTGATGGGGTGGTTGGCAACTATTTCACCAACTCATGCATATCCATCATCTTCTTCCTTCTCCCATTGGTTTGAATCAATGTGCAAGAACCAAATTTGGTCCATGGTTTCTCTATAAATTGAAGCTTCATATTCACAAATTAAAGTTGCTAAATAATTGCCAAGTTGCTACAGAGAGTTTGAGGGAGAAATCTGATTGTGAGAGGAAGCTCTGTCCATTCAAGCTTCAATGAGGTATAACTCTTAATTGTGTTCTTGAGTCTTAAGTTGGAAAATTCCTAGAAAGTTATTGAATTCTTGATTTTAAGTTGTTATAGAAGTAATAATAGAGTTATATACATGTTATAATAGTAATGTGAGTTGGTTGTAAGCATGATTCATGAGGAATTGTGGGTTGGTTTTGAGCTCTGCTGTTGCAGAAGCCAATTCTGGTCTGGAACCGGAGTGGCCCGGCCTCGCCATTCCTCAATACAAAAGTAGCACGGCCGCGCCGTTCTGCAGAAATGGAAAATGACTTGTGTTTTCTGGTTTGTTGAGCATGCTAGTTAGACTCTAATAAGTACATAAATAAGTCTGACATGTGGCCTAAGGTTACCTTGCATATAACGAGTGGTGTTAGCTTAGTATTAATGAATTTTCTAAGAGCAAAACTTAAAGTTTTGAAACTTGACGAACCTAGTGTCCTTTAAAGTTTCGAACATGTGTATGCGACCTAGTCATGTGCGAGAATGGATTAGGAATGTGGTTTCAATATATATTGCATATAGAAGGTTGTTAAGCATGATATAACCTATCCAAGCATATTTTGAAGTAAGTTTTCAAAAGAAAGATTATACTAACTATATGTTGATTAGTTGTTGCACATGATCATGAGTATTAAAAGCTTGTTAGTACCAATACAAGGTTTAAAAGTTTATAAACATAGAACCTTTGTTAAAGGTAGTTGTTAAGTTACCTTGCGTATACTAGGTCGATATAGCTTGGTTTAAAATGTTTTGAAAGAAAACTCAAAAGTTTTGAGAACTAATAGTTTCAAACATTGTGTAAAGTATACTCTGACCTTTCAAGCATGTATACTAGGATGTATTATGCCTCTAGACGTGTCAAGTGTGTTCACCATGTAGCTAAGCATGAATTAGACCTTTCAAACATGGTTTAAAATAAGTTTTCAAGTAATTCGCTATGCTATGTCTATGTAAATAAGATAGATATATGTGAGCACGCGTAGTAAGAACTTATTAGTAACAACATATGTTTTAAAGACTTATATTGATGACCCTTTGTTATAGAAAGGTGTTAAGCCTTGTTGACTTAAATAATTCAACATAGAGCTATGAAATTCAAAACTAAATAGTTTGAATATGAAATGGAAGAAAGTGTTGGGTTTGTACGAAATCGTGATGTAATCAAATTGCAAAAATTAGCGGAAGCATGATATATCAGAGTTTAAAAAATTTCTACAAAACCATTACCCGGATCATCCTTTATGCAAATTATTAATTTAAAATGATAAATAAGAAGTTAAGGAATCATACCCTTGTAAAATGAAGCTTCCACAGGTACGAGTTCAACTCCTTGTTCTTCGTGATCTCCTTGAATTTCTGGGTTAGATTCCTTCCTTTGATCAACGTTAGCCACCCAAGTGTTTGGCCTCTAGAGGTGATCCACCAAGGAAGAGGAATTATCAAGAAGGAGAGTGTTTGGCTTAGTTTTATATCCTCTATAGAAAAGGAGTACTCTCCAACAATTGGAATTGCCTCAACTGATATCTATTATAAGACTCCTCTTATATAGATATTGGTCAACCCTTTTAATCCTATTAGACATGGGATTTCTTTTAATTAATTTAGGCTTCCCACCACATGGGGAATAATTAATTAAATTTTTTAATTAATTTGTCTCCTAATCTTATTAGGAATAAATGAGAGTACTAATATTAAATTAATTACTAAACTCCTTTAGAAATTAAAATAATAATAATTGTAATAATATTAATAAGACTCCTCTTATTAATTTATATTTAATATTTCCAAAATATTAAATAATAAACATTAAGCTATTTAATTTATTCTATCACTATAGATTAAATTAATTACACTTAATGCATTATTACGATTATGCCATTACCTTCTTAAATAATTATTCTTCCTTTTATGGTGTGACCCTTTAGGTTCTCTATATTAAACCGGTTGTGAATAAATCAATTAGAACAATTCTAATCTTATTTAAATAAATAAATTAAACTAATAATCTATTTAAATAAATAATATTTATTCTACAATAGGGATAAGCCTCCCTAGCAATCAACGACTTTTCAGATAATATAGATTTCAACATTAATCATAAACGAACCTGTGAGTAAATAGTTACCATACAATTCAGTCCTTCCACCATACAATGTCCCAATTAAATATAAGACATGAATTTACTGTCAAGTCTTATTTTATTTAATTATATGTATTTCGATTAGAAAATGCACAACTCCAAATAATGCAAATTAGAAACTCCTTTCTAATTTCATTTTACCTTGGCCAAGGATTCCTGGGTTGTCATTTAACGAATTACATAGGATATATCTCCTCTTTTACTAGAGGTGGTAGATTCTTTATTGATCATTCATTATCTCCATATGTAACTCATTATACCCAAGCATACCCTTTTATATACCCTAAAGGACTTTAAGGAATAAGTCAAAGTATAATTCATACATACAAGATACTATGATGATCTCAAGTCCAAGGATCACTTGTACTACTATCACATTAGGAATTCCTATTGACAGGCGAGTAAAACTCCATTAGGTATTCCATAGCGAGTCGCGTTCAGTGAACTTATTCTCCAATAAGCACCTACATACTTGCTTTAGTGTCTCCACACAAATGATCATGAGATCAATCATCCTCATCCAATGAGCAAGCAATATATGTACCAATCTATCCGGATTTACTAATCCCCTTTTTAGTAATCCCACGATTGGGAACTATTTTAGTTTTAGAGCTTTCTAAGAATTTAGATCTCATTAGCATGATCATCATCATGATTCTAAAAGCATTGCTTAAAACTATGGGTTATTTACATATTATAAAAACAGCACCATGTAGATAATTAAATGCCTTTAATAAATGAATATTTTATTAATAAATAAAAAAGATTGTTTACAAAGTACGTGCTTTATCATCATACATGATTGGCTTGTATGCACACTACTATCAATCTCCCACTTGCACTAAAGCCAATCGCCATGGTATCTCATACCCATCTTCTCTAAGTGACGATCAAACTGCTGTTGTGTTAAAGCTTTAGTAAATGGATCTGCAATGTTGTCTTGAGAGTCTACACGCTCCAAGGTGACGTCTCCTCTTTCAATGATCTCCCTGATCAAGTGAAATCGCCGCAACACGTGTTTAGATTTTTGATGAGACCTTGGTTCCTTAGCCTGTGCAACTGCTCCTGTGTTGTCACAGTAAACGGGGACTGCTTCTCCAATGCTAGGAACCATACCAAGTTCAGTTATGAACTTCTTCATCCAAACAGCTTCCTTTGCAGCTTCACTTGCAGCTATATACTTTGCCTCTATCACTGAATCAGCAACTGTTTGCTGCTTGGAACTCTTCCAACTCACTGCGCCTCCGTTCAAGGTAAAAACATACCCCGAAACAGATTTACTGTCATCTTGGTCCGTTTAAAAACTTGAGTCTGTGAAGCCCTCGAGTTTTAATTCAGACCCACCGTAGACAAGAAAAATATCCTTAGTCCTTCTCAAGTATTTTCGGATATTCTTCACTGCCTTCCAGTGCTCTTCTCCTGGATTCGACTGATATCTGCTCGTTACACTAAGTGCATGAGCAACATCCGGTCTAGTACATATCATACCGTACATGATAGATCTTATTGCAGAAGAATAAGGGATCTTACTCATACGGGCTCTCTCCTCAGGTGTCTTTGGGGCCTGTTTCTTGGAGAGATGTATTCCATGGCTCATCGGCATGAGACCTCTTTTGGAATCTTCCATGCTAAATCTCTTTAGCATTACATCAATGTACGTTCCTTGGGATAAACCAAACATCCTTTTAGATCTATCTCTATAGATCTTTATCCCCAAAATATAGGATGCTTCTCCCAAGTCCTTCATGGAGAAGTGTTTAGATAACCAGATTTTAATCGATTGTAGCATAGGAATGTCATTCCCTATCAGTAATATATCATCAACATATAATACAAGGAATGAAACTGCGTTCCCACTAACCTTCTTGTACACACATGGTTCATCGTCGTTTTTGATAAAATCAAACTCTTTGATTGTCTCATGAAAACGAATGTTCCATCTACGAGAAGCTTGCTTCAATCCATAAATGGATCATTGCAGCTTACAGACTTGATTTATTCCAACCTTTGAAACAAATCCCTCTGACTGTGTCATATACACATCCTCCTCAAGTTTTCCATTGAGGAAGGCCGTTTTCACGTCCATCTGCCAGATCTCATAGTCGTTATAAGCTGCAATCGCAAGCAAAATCCGAATGGACTTGAGCATAGCTACTGGTGAAAAGGTTTCATCATAGTCAACTCCTTGTCTTTGTTTGAAACCTTTTGCTATCAGTCGGGCCTTATAGGTCTCTACCTTGCCGTCCGCTCCAGTCTTTCTTTTAAAGACCCATTTACACCCAATAGGCTCAATGCCTTCAGGTGGTGAAACCAAAGTCCATACTTTGTTTTCATACATGGTGTCCATTTCGGATTTCATAGCTTCAAGCCATTTTCCTGAGTCTTTATTACTTATAGCCTGTTCATAATTCAATGGATCATCATCATTCATGATGTGTACCTCATCGTCATCCTCTATAACGAATCCATACCTCTCAGATATCTTCGGTACTTTTCCAGATTTACGAACAGGGTGTGGTATAGTAGGTTCTTCTACTTGGTCAGGTACCTGACTTTGATCCGTGGTAATTTGTGGTTCTTGAACTTCTTCAAGATATATCGTACTCCCACTGACCCCTTCATGGATAAACTCCTTTTCCAAGAAGGCAGCATGTTTCGCAACAAACACCTTTTGATCAGTTGGATGATAGAAATAATACCCTAAAGTTTCTTTAGGGTATCCCACAAATCTACACTTATCGGATTTAGTCTGTAGCTTATCATTTTCAAACTTTTTGACATAAGCTGGGCAACCCCAAGTCTTAACATGCTTAAGATTTGGTTTCCCCCCCTTCCACATCTCATATGGAGTCTTTGGGGCAGATTTGGTAGGTACCTTGTTAAGTAGGTATGCAGCCGTTTCTAGGGCATATCCCCAGAAAGAAATTGGAAGGTCGGTAAAACTCATCATGGATCGAACCATGTCCAACAATGTTCGATTTCTCCTTTCAGATACTCCATTTAACTGTGGTGTACCTGGAGGAGTCCATTGTGAGATTATACTATTTTCTTTGAGATAATTGAGAAACTCACCGCTTAAGTATTTGTCCACCTCGATCTGATCAAAGTATCTTTATACTCTTACCCATTTGTTTCTCTACTTCACTTCTAAACTCTTTGAACTTTTCAAATGATTCTGACTTGTATTTCATTAAATACACATATCTAAATATTGAGTGATCATCAGTGAAAGTAATAAAATAAGAATACCCACCCCGTGCACTTGTTGTCATAGGTCCACAAACGTCTGTGTGAATCAATGCCAACAACTCTGTAACTCTTTCTCCTTTTCCACTAAAAGGAGATTTAGTCATTTTACCACAAGTTGGATATGATTCATAATCAGATAACTCAAGGAGCCCATCTTTATGCAACTTGGATAATCTTGTTTCATTGATATGACCGAGTTTACAGTGCCACATGTAGGTATAATTAATATCATCTCTTTTCCTTTTCTTAGTTTGTTCAATTTGAAAAATATTTTCTTGTAAGTTAAGTGTATAAACTCCATTTCGCAAATTTCCAACACCATATAAAACATCGTCTTTATAAATAGAACAACTATTATTCTTTATAACAACGTTAAATCCTTCCATATCAAATACAGAAATTGAAATAATATTTTTAATAATATTCGGAACATAATAACAATTATTAAGATAAATGGACTTGCCCGAAGGCATTGCTAAATAATAAGTTCCTACAGCTAATGCAGCAACCTTTGCTCCATTCCCCACTCGTAGGATCACCTCATCATTGTTCAGCTTTCTACTTCTGACCAGTCCCTTCACATTATTACATATGTGAGAACCACAGCCGGTATCCAATACCCAAGTAGAATTTTGACTTTCTGAAAAATTAATTTCAATCATGAACAAACCTTGATTGGAAGTCGAAGCTTCTCCAAACTTCTTCTTTGCTGGAAACTTCTTGCAGTTCCTCTTCCAAAGACCCGGCTCGTTGCAATGGAAGCACATTCCTTTGCTAGCTGGATCAGATTTCTTTTGTTCCTTTATATTCACTTTGCCCTTGGTCATCCGAGATCGGAAGATCTCCTTAGATATCTCATATCTAGCAGTCTTACTTTGTTCACCATACAACTCCTTGAGGTGAATCAACATAGTAGGAGCATCCATGTTTTCGTGCTGATGCTGAAGCTCGTTATTCATGGATGCGAGCATGATGTATTGAGCCACAGATGCATCATCTTGCCACTTTACAATGGTGGCAATCTCTTCCTCAGAGGCTGTTTCTGGAACAGTTCCAGGGACAGGTGAGTTTAGGACATAAGAAATCTTTTCAGCAGTGAGAACTATTCTCAGATTTCTTAGCTAGTCCGTATAATTCGACCCGGTAAGCTTATTAGCATCAAGTATGCTTTGCAGTGAAATTAGTGATTTTGACATTTTTAAAATTCTGCATGTGAAAAACAACATTTTAGCAAACATTCATTTTATTAATTTTGCATACCAAAATAAATTTAGGTCTTTATTTTAAATTGGTATCTCCCACTATTTTTATCAAACTATATTACCCTCACTTATATAGTTCGGCAACATCTAATTAAAGATTTGCTAGTGAGAATAAGGATCCCATTTCAAATGTATATAACCTCGTGGATAGCACAACAAGCGATATACAAATAAATAGGTAGACAACTCTTGTCAATTACATCACTATATAACTACTTTTATTTTGCCTCTTAAATCATAATGGTCAAATGTGTGCACATCCGAACTAAAATGATTTAAGTTAAGTCCAGTCTAGCACTTCCATAAATTTAAAAAAGAAAAATGTTCGTCTTTGTAGATAGCACAACAAGACTAGATCGTTCAATTTTCTTAATAAGCATCAAATGTGATTAATTAACATCTTAAATATGCAATACTCGCCTTGTGGATAGCACAACAAACTCATATTAAATATTTAATACTCTATTAATTAACCATGCTAGAAGGCGACGTTCGATATTCCAAATATCATTTGAACACTTCGGATTTAATATTATTTCTTTGAGGGGTTTGTTATTATTTGTCTCATCTTGTTTAGTGCGCATGCACACACACACACACACACACACACACACACACATATATATATATATATATATATATAAAATACGCGTCATTTTATTAAACATGCGAAGCATGTTTGCATAAAATATAATATATATAATATTTAGCATGCTATATAAAATACTATATTCTACCTGGATTGATTATGGACTTTTATTCTAGTTTGGTTCACTAGAGCCACCAAGTGAACCAAAAGGTCAAACCTAGGAGTGCAAGAATTTAAATTTAAATATAACTATTACATTTAAACCCGGGCTCCATACAAACGGGTCTTCACGCGCTCCTTGCTCCTTGGTCTCCAATTTTTTCAAGATAATTCTAACTATTTCTATTACATTAAACTATTTAATTTAAATAGAAACCTTGATCAGCAGTCAAGGGGAAGTACATAGGAGGGAGATAGAATTTTACATCAAGAAAAAAAAATAGAGAAGACGAGGTACACAGACCCCATTTAATAAAACTCATTCATTCAAGCATTCAACTAAAATAAAATTCAATCACATTGGTCAAATAGTCCATAATCAATCCCCATTTATTATCATACATATCACCATATATATCAATAAATAAATATCCATCTCATGAATTAAAACATTCCATATATATATGAGTATCATTTAATGGGCAATTTTAAATTGCATGAAATCCAATTTCAAGATTAAAATAAACTCTTTATTTTAATTATAAAATTATTAAAAATATTATATATAAATATATCATATATATATTTGATATTACCATATATATATATATATATATATATATTTGATATTACCATATATATTATATATATTTATATAACGAATCAGGTTATATATATATATATATATATATATATAATATAAATTCACATTTATTTTTTAAAAATAAGTCACCTTCTTTTATTAAAAGAGTCCTGCAGGTTTATTAAAAGAGTCCTTTCCTGATGGGTCACCTTCTTTTTGGAGTAAGAAAGAGACAACACCTTTTTCTTGCAGAATTCAAGATTAGCACCCAAAAAAAAAAAATTGTGATTCGTCCCAAAAAAAAAATACGTCATTTTTTTTTTCTTAAAAAAAATAATTTTATGCAATAAAATTATGCCCAATAAATTATTTTTAAATACATACCCATATGTATATGAAATCAAAAATAAATTAATAATTGCATAAAGGTTTGGCTCTGATGCCACTGTTGGGTTTGTACGAAATCGTGATGCAATCAAATTGCAAAAATTAGCGGAAGTATGATATATCAGAGTTTAAAAAATTTCTACAAAACCATTACCCGGATCATCCTTTATGCAAATTATTAATTTAAAACGATAAATAAGAAGTTATGGAATCATACCCTTGTAAAACGAAGCTTCCACAGGTACGAGTTCAACTCCTTGTTCTTCGTGATCTCCTTGAATTTCCGGGTTAGATTCCTTCCTTTGATCAACGTTAGCCACCCAAGTGTTTAGCCTCTAGAGGTGATCCACCAAGGAAGAGGAATTATCAAGAAGGAGAGTGTTTGGCTTAGTTTTCTATTCTCTATAGAAAAGGAGTACTCTCCAATAATTAGAATTGCCTCAACTGATATCTATTATAAGACTCCTCTTATATAGATATTGGTCAACCCTTCTAATCCTATTAGACATGGGATTTCTTTTAATTAATTTAGGCTTCCCACCACATGGGGAATAATTAATTAAATTCATTTAATTAATTTATCTCCTAATCTTATTAGGAATAAATGAGAGTACTAATATTAAATTAATTACTAAGCTCCTTTAGAAATTAAAATAATAATAATTGTAATAATATTAATAAGACTCCTCTTATTAATTTATATTTAATATTTTCAAAATATTAAACAATAAACATTAAGCTATTTAATTTATTCTATCACTATAGATTAAATTAATTACACTTAATGCATTATTACGATTATGCAATTACCTTCTTAAATAATTATTCTTCCTTTTATGGTGTGACCCTTTAGGTTCTCTATATTAAACCGGTTGTGAATAAATCAATTAGAACAATTCTAATCTTATTTAAATAAATAAATTAAACTAATAATCTATTTAAATAAATAATATTTATTCTACAATAGGGATAAGCCTCCCTAGCGATCAACGACTTTTCAGATAATATAGATTTCAACATTAATCATAAACGAACCTGTGAGTAAATAGTTACCATACAATTCAATCCTTCCACCATATAATGTCCCAATTAAATATAAGACATGAATTTACTGTCAAGTCTTATTTTATTTAATTATATGTATTTCGATTAGAAAACGCACAACTCCAAATAATGCAAATTAGAAACTCATTTCTAATTTCATTTTACCTTGGCCAAGGATTCCTGGGTTGTCATTTAACGAATTACATATGATATATCTCCTCTTTTACTAGAGGTGGTAGATTCTTTATTGATCATTCATTATCTCCATATGTAACTCATTATACCCAAGCATACCCTTTTATATACCCTAAAGGACTTTAAGGAGTAAGTCAAAGTATAATTCATTACATACAAGATACTATGATGATCTCAAGTCCAAGGATCACTTGTACTACTATCACATTAGGAATTCCTATTGACAGGCGAGTAAAACTCCATTAGGTATTCCATAGCGAGTCGCGTTCAGTGAACTTATTCTCCAATAAGCACCTACATACTTGCTTTAGTGTCTCCACACAAATGATCGTGAGATCAATCATCCTCATCTAATGAGCAAGCAACATATGTACCAATCTATCCGAATTTACTTATCCCCTTTTTAGTAATCCCACGATTGGGAACTATTTTAGTTTTAGAGCTTTCTAAGAATTTAGATCTCATTAGCATGATCATCATCATGATTCTAAAAGCATTGCTTAAAACTATGGGTTATTTACATATTATAAAAACAGCACCATGTAGATAATTAAATACCTTTAATAAATAAATATTTTATTAATAAATAAAAAAGATTGTTTACAAAGTACGTGCTTTATCATCATACATGATTGGCTTGTATGCACACTACTATCAGAAAGGTCAGAACCTACTCATGTTTATAGTGTGTATCAGAATACATGATATACTAGAGACTAAACCGTCCAATAAAAATCTCAGTTCTGGTTCTGTTAGGGAGTAGCGTGGCCGCGCCACTCCCAAGCCTATATGCAGCGCAACCGCGCCGTTCTGCAGAGCTGTCAAGAACAGTTTGTTAACTGCATGGTCTTAAGTTATGGTTATATGTTGTCCTTAAGGACTACAAGATATAAAACAAGATTGTTTAGATAAACATGATAGTAGAATGAGCTAGTCTCATGATTATCCTAAGTTCAAGTAAAAATGAAACCAAGTTAGGAAACGATATTTGTTCTTATATTAAGAGCGTATGAAATGTATAACTGATGGGTATAAATCCATGATTATATAACTGTGTAGGAATACACGAAGCGCAGATAACTTTAAATAGTTAAGTCGTAGTTGATAAACTACGAATCAGGCAAGTCTTTCAGTTCCTATTTGTTAAATGAAATCAATAACTGTTAGTTGAATTGTATTATGTTATGATGACGTTGACTTATATATATGAGATGTATATGAGATATGTTTGAGATTGAAAGTTGATCTTTAATGATATTTGTGAAGTTAATCTTTATGCCTGTTATGTGAGAAGTAACATGCGTAATATATTTAAATGATTATGACTGTATGAACTGAGCATGATATTATTTGCTATGTGATGCATGAAAACTGTTAGAATTGCTGAGCTGTCGAGCTCACTCTTGCAAATAATCATTTTTGCAGGTTAAAGCTTCACGGTAAAGTTACGTGCTTCTTGATTGATAAAGTTAAATAGTATCGCAACGAAGATTACTATTTAGATTATTGCTTGAACCATGTTTAGGTTCTAGGAGTTGTACATGATAGTAATTACGATGTTAAATACTTGTCGTGTTGTAAAGATGTACTAGTTGATACATAGAAGATATCGAATTGAGATGTAAAAGTTTATACAGTAATTCGAAGAGAATGAATCGTAATATATTTGATTCAAGGATATGTAATTGATTCAAGTTATGAAATCAATAAAAGATATTATTCAAATGGTATAGAAAAGTTTAAATTATTCTGCATTTTTATATATCGAATATGATGTAAAGACAGGAATGGTAAATGACCAAGATTGGTACTTATAAAAGTTGGGGTTATTATACAGATCTTGAAAATGAAAGGAATTTATATTCTAATTTGTAATAAAGCAAAGTTATATTGTTTAAGTTATGAATGAAAGATGTAATAGTTTGACGATGGTTGCCGTGACTGCACCGGATCCGAGGTTTCGAAGGGACCCGGATTTTGGGGCGTCACAGCTATATACATTTGAAATATGATCCTTATTTTTACTAGCAAATCTTTAATTAGATTTTGCCGAACTATATAAGTGAGGGTAATATAGTTTGAACAAAATAGTGGGAGATACCAATTTAAAATAAGACCTAATTTATCTTGGTATGTAAATAATTAATTAAATAAATGTTTGCTAAAAAGTTATCTTTTCACATGTAGAAATTTAAAAATATCGAAATCACTAATTTCACTGCGTAGCATACTTGATGCTAACAAACTAATCGGACCGAATTATACGGACTGGTTAAGGAATCTGAGAATAGTTTTCACTACTGAAAAGATTTCTTATGTCCTAAATTCGTCTATCCCTACAATTGTTGCAGACACAACCTCTAAGGAAGAGATTGCCACTGTGACGCCCCCAAATCTGGGATACCTGACCCCCGAGTTTGGTGCTCACGATCCAACATTTAAATATCATCTAACTACCCATTTATGGATGAATATAAACATACATCTCATTAACTGATATCGTTAATACATTGTCCCAGGTTATCTAACCTTAACATAACAAACTTAACCTTAGATATACAAAAGGGTTATACAAAACAACATAATAAATATGTTCATTATAACTACTCAAGCAATACACCTTTGCCTTTGTCTTTCTCTGCCCCTCCGGCTACTTCATTCCTAGCTGAAATATTATATTTAAGAAAGAGTGAGCAACAAATTTGCTCCGCAAGTTAATCATACAATAAAGTATAAGAATCAAGAATATAAGACTATCAATTTGATAGAATATCACCAAAGTTCGAAGGACTTTGAAATAGCTAAACAAATCGTTAATCAATAACAAGACTTTCTCGCATCTTATGCAAAACAATAATTCAATAGTGAAAGAGTAAAACGCTTTCGAAGTATCTACGATATTCAATTGAATAACAATAATCTACGCACTAACAAAGTGGAAATATTTTCCAGATTTTATGCTGAGCGATCCATTGGATCAAGAACTTCTCTTCTCGAGTAATTATCAAAGATTTGACTTTGATATACCCAGGTGTATCAGATAACCATAATGATTAAATCATACCCCTCAGCAAGTACTTAGAGTGGCCAACTCCTTGTACCCTATATTATGCATAATACTCAATAATAATGCACAGGTCGATTTACGACAATAAAGTTTGTTCATCTCAGTCTTACATCACGAGTCTGTACCATAACAATACGGTTTAGATTTTCTTTTAAAGAAATACTATGATTTCAATATCTAATTGCTTTCTCGATCTAGCCAGAATAATTGTCATTGACCTGTCAATAATAATTGAGTTCTCTTCTCAAACCTATCAAGTTTTAACAAAATGTTTGTTTAGTCAAAACAATTAGCTACGATATATCTCAACACAATTCAATAATAGACAGAAATTAACTGTACTATTTGCAATCAATAATAACTTCTACGGATGTGAATAACCAACAACAGTTATTCCCCAAGCATATTCTCAAAATCAATAATTCAATTTTAATTAATAAACATGCAATAACTGCGAATAGTTAACAATAATGCTCAGACATGGTATAATCAAAAATAATTAACCACCACTATATTTGAAAAGTAATAACTCGAGATTGAGTTAAGGAAACTTGCCTTCTTCGTTGATTACTGCTACACACTATATTCTATATGCGTTTGAAAGACCTATAATTAACAATATCGGTCTCACAATTAGCACAATATTTCACAACACATAGCACTAAAATTTACAGTTAATATATCTCCTAGACACATCATCACGTAGTCACATTAGTATTTATAACTTGTATAAACACTTATCAAGTCTAACTATTTTGGTCTAGTTGGACTTCGGTCTCAATTCGGTGTCCTGGTCACCTTATCCGACAATTAACACATTTATTGTTAATTAAATTCGGTTTTAAAGATTCAATATTATTTTAGATATGTCATATATCATTTCAATTTCGCATTTCAGTAAGTTAAAACAAAGCTGACTTATTTTTCTAACCTTTTCAGTTTCTCATTTTAGTAACCTGAATTATTCATTTCAGGAAGCTAAAATACACTATTCATGAAAAATTCAAAATCAACCTATTATTTTTCAATCTTTTGGCCAATCATATATACATATATTCCATACACAAAAAGTATTTTTCTGGAATTTTTCAACTTACTTAAGTATTTTCCAAAAATACATTTCTCGTTAATTCCTTAAGAAAATAACTACCTCACGATTAATTCCAAAAATTTTCAACTCTTGGTGGGATCTTATACACGTTAACTTGAGACTCCAGTTTAAATTTCAAGGCCATCGGAGTTATACAACTCCGGTTATAGCGTTTTTCGTCGAGAAATCCCAAAAATTGAAATGGACATAACTTGCTCAATCTAAGTCAGAATAAGCTCATTTTTGGACACAAGTTACTTCATTCCATAAATGTTCATGTCCCAAAGGTCTGGAATTTATTACATAATTTAAGTGGACTAAATTTCCCTTACAATTTCCGGACATCCTACTATTTTGACTTTTTTAGATTTTGCTTGCTTTGCTAAATCCAGTCCATACAAAAATCTATAATTTCTTTTTCAGCGATTCCACTTGGATCTATTAGAAGACTCATATATCTAACTCTAGAATCTGACCACACTCAAAAATTCAAAGTAGAATGAGAGATATGGTCATTTCCATATCGTACTTCGTTTTTCCAAAAATCTATTTTTCAACTTCTGGTGATTTTTAAGAAAACTTTTATATTTTCACATAAAACCAACATAACTCATTATAATACTTAAAACAACTTATATACTCATGGATATACCATGATCCATGGTCTATATCATCAAATAATCAACAAACACAAGATCAAACACAACAAAAGCTAAGAAAATTTTGATTTTCTTACTTTTGAAAAACATAATTCATATTTCTCACTTTAAATCTAACTTTTGATCCACAAAAGTGTTCAATCTATACATGAAACACTTTTAAACATATGAATATAAGGTTTTTAACCTCAAGATCAAAACTTAATACTATCAACAATCAAATCAAAATAAAAAGGAATTTAATCTATATACAAATAGAAATCTTTATACCTTCTCTTGAATCCTCTTTTTCTTCTTTCAAAAACTTTTTTGACAAACTCTTCTTTCAAATACTTAGATTAGGGAAATAAGAAACTAATACAAGCTCTCCTTCTTTTTCTTCATATATAGCCGAACTTCTCACTTTCTCTTTCTTATTTCTATTTTGTTCTTTCTATTTCTCTTTCTAGATAGCTTAGGAAATGGAAGATGAAATAAAGATGAGAGAGAAATGAATTTTTTGTGTATCTCCCACATCTTTCTCTTGTGGCCGGCCACTTGGCCCTCCTTTTGCACCAAAATATTGCCATATCTTAGCAAATCTTATCATATCTACCATATTTTATCAAATCCTTACAAAATCTTATCAAATATATCCAATATCTATCCTTCTCTCTCATAATCTTCTCATATCTTATCAATATCTTTTCATAACTTATCAATATCTTTTCATATCTTATCAATATCTTTTCATATCTTATCAATATCTTTTCATATCAAGCATATCAAGGCATAATATTTAATCACATGCTCCTCCTCTTTCCTTCCATGTATACCCGGCCACTAGGCCTTCCTTATCCTTCCAATTTGCTTTATATTAAGCATATCTAATGACTATAATGCCCCTCCATAAGTGGGCTTAAGCTTGGGCTTGAAATTAATTCCTTTGGGCTAGCAAATTCTTATTCTTTTGCTTACTAACTTAAAATACACTTGGGCCACAACCATTAATTAATTGTGCCACTCATATACTTGCCCTTTATATCAAATATTGGGCTAACTCAACAATCTAATTGTTATAAAATCAAATTAGGTACATGCCTCATGCTCAAATAAATACTTGGGCTACACATTAATTCTTTGGGCCCTAAAATCAACTTAGTCCCACACTCATTAATTTTTATTTTATCATAATAATTTAATTATTCTCAATCACAGATTAGGGTTTCTAATCCCTCATTAGGGTTTACTAAGTTTATACCCTATCCGATCAATCATTGATCAAAAATTTTATACAACACAAACACATATTCATTAATATAATTATTATAACTGTATTTTCTATCGAATCCCTATCCATAACTAGGGTTAGGGTTTCTATTCTCTGTTAAACAAAATTGTACTCATATTTCTCGGTCAATACAAAGTTTGACCACTTTGTTAAACTCGTATCACAGATACTTAGCACAATATTGATAGTCAATATCAATACTAAAAAAAAAAAAATTATTAGCAAATTTTGAATTATGTGAAATTCTGGGGTCTCACATTCTCCCCTCCTTATAAGGATTCCGTCCTCGGAATCACCGCTTTCTTATTCTCTACAATCTTTTAAAGTTGTATCATCAATTTATCCTTATCAACACAATATTCATTTGTGTCTCATATACTAACCTGCGACTTGAATCTATAAAAGAAAACAATTCACAGTGATATCTATCCCATATTTTTCGCGTAATTTAATTACTCAACTAAATCGTTACCTATCACCACCTCCCGGGTAGCTACTGCATCTTGTACCGTCATGTTGAATGTACGGGCCATTGGTCTTCCTGGCTGTGCAGGTCCTCTAATCGTTAGGGTTCCGCCACCGGGTCCCTTGTTGGTACTTTCCTTCTCCACATTCTTCTTCGGACAATTCCAAACCAGATGATTTGTTGATCCACACGCAAAACAACCTTGTATTTTCTTCGGACTGGGACAATTGGGTGACATGTGTCCCTCTTGACCACAGTTATAACAGACTCCCTTCCTCTTCAGACAAATTCCTGGATGATTCTTCCCACAAGTCGCACAAGGCTCACCTCCCTTCCTATTCTCTTCTGACTTATTACCCAATTGGGTATTCTCACTCCATTTTCGCTTGTTCGGATTACTACCACCACTACTACCTCCTTCATTTGTTTTCTTCTTCTTCTCCTGATGATATCGGGATGCAGCTTCGCTTTCCCCTTCAGCAATTATCGCTTTCTCTAACAAAGCTGCAAACGTATTAATCTGCAATACAGCTACCTTGTTGTATATCCCTGGCTTCAATCCATTCTCAAATCTTCTCGCCTTTCTTGCCTCCGTATCCACCTGATGAGGTACAAATCTCGCTAACTCATTAAGCTTTGCAGCATATTCTGATACCGACATATTCTCTTGCTTCAGTTCTAGAAACTTGACTTCCATCCTGGCTTGCATACTCGGCAAAAAATAGTTCTCAAAGAACAACTCTTTAAACTTTGTCCAAGTCACTACAGCTGTCCCAGCTCTAGCCTGATTGGTTTCCCACCAGTAATTGGCTTTTCCCTTCATCAAATAGGTGGCAAAAGCTGTCTTCTGCTCTTCTGCCACTCTCGCAATAATAAATGCTCTCTCTATCTCCTTTACACAAGTTTGGGCTTCAATAGGATCCGTAGTTCCCTTGAATTCTGGCAGTCCTACAGCTTTAAAATCTTTAAAGTTTGCCAATCTATTAGCTGGCTGTTCTCTTGCTCTTGCTCTTGCTGTTGGCGCCCTATGTTGAATAGCTTGGGCTAACATATCCATAAAATTCTGTATCGGGTCTGCTTGACCTCCTTCATTATTCACTGATTGCTCTTCTCTTTGATTTCGATTCTGTCGTCTAAGCGGCATTATCTGATTTAAATGAAAATCTTACATTAATCTTTTTTTCTCCACACAAATTCTTATTAGTAACATAAGAATTTAACACAAATTTCTCATATAATCGCATATTTATTCAAATAGCACATAATACTTTTAGTACTTAACACCTACTGTTATAATCAGCCACTATCCCTTTTTTAATAAATATCAGGATTAACAACATAACCTTACACAAAAAGTTATAATTACCACAACTTTACACAAAAAGTTGCAATTCTCCAAAATCATCTTAATATTCATATTGAAAATAAAGATTACATTTATACAAACATATATATTATATATGCCCATTCATTGTTCTCGATATTACAATCTTTATATTACACTTTGCTACCAAAAGGTGCTACTACTTATACTTAAGCTGTCTATAGTCTACTCCCTTCTCTTGCCTTCTTACTGGGACACTTGTTAAAGACGTGACCCATTCCTCCACATGAAAAACATTTTCTCATATTCGGCTTAGGACAATTTGGAGAAATATGTCATTCCTGTTTACAATTGAAACACACGTTCTTCCACATCATACATTCTCCCAAGTTAGTCTTTCCACACTTGCCACAGACTTTCTTTTTTTTTCGGGTTTGAGTTCCCTGAGTTATTATCACTGTCGTTATTCCTTTTCCGCTTATCGCTTCTCTTCTTCTGCTTGACTATTCCCTTAGATGATCCACCACCTTCAGCCTTCATTCTTTCTACTTGTGTCTTCAATTCATTTCGTTCTTCGGTTATCTCGCGTAATGCTCGCTCCATCTTCCATAACTCCTCCAAGAGAAATACTTTACTCCGGAGTTCTTGAACTTCTGTAGATACTTGATCTTTTTCTCCCACTTTGGTCTTAATCTCTGTCTCCATCTTAACTTCTTCGGACTCTGCCTCCTCATCTTCATTCAGATACATTTCGGGATACTCATCATGATCACTCCCCAGATTCACCATGGGTTCATCTTTTCCAACTTCCTCAACTGACTCGCTCTGCGCTGGCACCTCAGCTACTGGCATTGGTGCAACAGCTGCCAACACTTCTGTACTCATTTCATCTTCTCCTAACATCCTACAATCAGTTTAAACAACTTGATTAATACTTTACTAGTACGAATTTCATACCCACTATGTGTCCACACATCTTTCTATTGATGTACTTCGGCAATCCCTCACTTAGTACTCTAAATGAGTTTTCTCTATCTCGCTTATGGTTATAATCCTAGGGTTTTCCCCCCACTTAAGGTTTATAACCTATAGCTCTGATACCAACTTGTGACGCCTCCAAATTCGAGTTACCTGACCCCCGAGTTTGGTGCTCACGATCCAACATTTAAATATCATCTAACTACCCATTTATGGATGAATATAAACATACATCTCATTAACTGATATCGTTAATACATTGTCCCAGGTTATCTAACCTTAACATAACAAACTTAACCTTAGATATACAAAAGGGTTATACAAAACAACATAATAAATATGTTCATTATAACTACTCCAGCAATACACCTTTGCCTTTGTCTTTCTCTGCCCCTCCGGCTAGTTCGTTCCTAGCTGAAATATTATATTTAAGAAAGAGTGAGCAACAAATTTGCTCCGCAAGTTAATCATACAATAAAGTATAAGAATCAAGAATATAAGACTATCAATTTAATAGAATATCACCAAAGTTCGAAGGACTTTGAAATAGCTGAACAAATCGTTAATCAATAACAAGACTTTCTCGCATCTTATGCAAAATAATAATTTAATAGTGAAAGAGTAAAACGCTTTCGATGTTTCTACGATATTCAATTGAATAACAATAATCAATTCTACGCACTAACAAAGTGGAAATATTTTCCAGATTTTATGCTGAGCGATCCATTGGATCAAGAATTTCTCTTCTCGAGTAACTATCAAAGATTTGACTTTGATATACCCAGGTGTATCAGATAACCATAATGATTAAATCATACCCCTCAGCAAGTACTTAGAGAGGCCAACTCCTTGTACCCTATATTATGCATAATACTCAATAATAGTGCACAGGTCGATTTACGACAATAAAGTTTGTTCATCTCAGTCTTACATCACGAGTCTGTACCATAACAATACGGTTTAGATTTGCTTTTAAAGAAATACTATGATTTCAATATCTAATTGCTTTCTCGATCTAGCCAGAATAATTGGCATTGACTTGTCAATAATAATTGAGTTCTCTTCTCGAACCTATCAAGTTTCAACAAATGTTTGTCTAGCCAAAATAATTAGCTACGACATATCTAAACACGAATCAATAATAGAAAGAAATTAACTGTACTATTTGCAATCAATAATAACTTCTACGGATGTGAATAACCAACAACAGTTATTCCCCAAGCATATTCTCAAAATCAATAATTCAATTTAAATTAATAAACATGCACTAACTGCGAGTAATTAACAATAATGCTCAGACGTGGTATAATCAACAATAATTAACCACCACTATATTTGAAAAGTAATAACTCGAGATTGAGTTAAGGAAACTTGCCTTCTTCGTTGATTACTACTACACAATATATTCTATCTGTGTTTGAAAGACCTATAATTAACAATATCGGTCTCACAATTAGCACAACAATTCACAACACATAGCACTAAAATTTACAGTTAATATATCTCCTAGACACATCATCACGTAGTCACATTAGTGTTTATAACTTGTATAAACATTTATCAAGTCTAACTATTTTGGTCTAGTTGGACTTCGGTCTCAATTCGGTGTCCTGGTCACCCTATCCGAGAATTAACACATTTATTGTTAATTAAATTCAGTTTTAAAGCTTCACTATTAATTTAGATAAGTCATATATCATTTCAGTTTCTCATTTCAATAAGTTAAAACAAAGCTGACTTCTCTTTCTGACCTTTTCAGTTTCTCATTTCAGTAACCTGAAATGTTTATTTCAGGAAGCTGAAATACACTATTCACGAAAAATACAAAATCAACCTATTATTTTTCAATATTTTGGCCAATCATATATACATATATTCCATACACAAAAAGTATTTTTCTAGAATTTTTCAACTTACTTAAGTATTTTCCAAAAATCCATTTCTAGTTAATTCCTTAAGAAAATAACTACCTCACGATTAATTCCAAAAATTTCCAACTCTTGGTGGGATCTTATACACGTTAACATGAGTCTCCAGTTTAAATTTCAAGGCCATCGGAGTTATACAACTCCGGTTATAGAGTTTTTTGTCAGGAAATCCCAAAAATTGAACTGGCCATAACTTGCTCAATCTAAGTCAGAATGAGTTCATTTCTGGACACAAGTTACTTCATTCCATATATTTTCATGTCCCAAAAGGCCAGAATTTATTACATAATTTAAGTGGACGAAATTTCCCTTACAAATTGCCGAACATCCTACTATTTTGACTTTTTTAGATTTTGCTTGCTTTGCTAAATCCAGTCCATACGAAAATCTATAATTTCTTTTTAATCAATTCCACTTGGATCTATTATAAGACTCATATATCTAACTCCAGAATCTGACCACACTCAAAAATTCAAAGTAGAATGAGAGATATGGTCATTTCCATATCGTACTTCGTTTTTCCAAAAATCTATTTTTCAACTTCTGGTGATTTTTAAGAAAACTTTTATATTTTCACATAAAACCAACATAACTCATCATAATACGTAAAATAACTTATATACTCATGGATATACCATGATCCATGGTCTATATCATCAAATAATCAACAAACACAAGATCAAACACAACAAAAGCTAAGAAAATTTTGATTTTCTTACTTTTGAAAAACATAATTCATATTTCTCACTTTAAATCTAACTTTTGATCCACAAAAGGGTTCAATCTATACATGAAACACTTTTAAACATATGAATATAAGGTTTTTAACCTCAAGATCAAAACTTAATACTATAAACAATCAAATCAAAATAAAAAAGAATTTAATCTATATACAAATAGAAATCTTTATTCCTTCTCTTGAATCCTCTTTTTCTTCTTTCAAATACTTTTTTAACAAACTCTTCTTTCAAATACTTAGATTAGGGAAATAAGAAACTAATACAAGCTCTCCTTCTTTTTCTCCCTATATGGCCGAACTTCTCACTTTCTCTTTCTTATTTCTATTTTGTTCTTTCTATTTCTCTTTCTAGATAGCTTAGGAAATGGAAGATGAAATAAAGATGAGAGAGAAATGAATTTTTTGTGTATCTCCCACATCCTTCTCTTGTGGCCAGTCACTTGGCCCTCCTTTTGCCCCAAAATATTGCCATATCTTAGCAAATCTTATCATATCTACCATATGTTATCAAATGCTTACAAAATCTTATCAAATATATCCAATATCTATCCTTCTCTCTCATAATCTTCTCATATCTTATCAATATCTTTTCATATCTTATCAATATCTTTTTATATCTTATCAATATCTTTTCATATCTTATCAATATCTTTTCATATCAAGCATATCAAGGCATAATATTTAATCACATGCTCCTCCTCTTTCCTTCCTTATATATCCGGCCACTAGGCCTTCCTTATCCTTCTAATTTGCTTTATATTAAGCATATCTAATGACTATAATGCCCCTCCATAAGTGGGCTTAAGCTTGGGCTTGAAATTAATTCCTTTGGGCTAGCAAATTCTTATTCTTTTGCTTACTAACTTAAAATACACATGGGCCACAAACATTAATTGATTGTGTCACTCATATACTTGCCCTTTATATCAAATATTGGGCTAGCTCAACAATTTAATTGTTATATAATCAAATTAGCTACAAGCCTCATGCTCAAATAAATACTTGGGCTACACATTAATTCTTTGGTTTCTAAAATCAACTTAGTCCTACACTCATTAATTTTTATTTTACCCTAATAATTTAATTAGGATTTCTCAATCACAGATTAGGGTTTCTAATCCCTCATTAGGGTTTACTAAGTTTATACCCTATCCGATCAATCATTGATCAAAACTTCTATACAACACAAACACATATTCAATAATATAATTATTATAACTATATCTTCTACCGAATCCCTATCCAAAACTAGGGTTAGGGTTTCTATTCTCTGTTAAAAAAAATGTACTCATATTTCTCAGTCAATACGTAGTTTGACCACTTTGTTAAACTCGTATCACAGATACTTAGCACAATATTGATAGTCAATATCAGTACTAAATAATATAAAAAAAATTATTAGCAAATTTTGAATTATGTGAAATTCTGGGTTCTCACAACCACTATAGAGAAGTGGCAAGATGATGCATATGTGGCTCAATGCATCATGCTCGCATCCATGAATAACGAGCTTCAGCGTCAGCATGAAAACATGGATGCTCCTACGATGTTGCTTCACCTCAAGGAGTTGTATGGTGAACAAAGTAGGACTGCTAGATATGAGATATCTAAGGAGCTCTTCCGATCTCGGATGACCGAGGGCACTGTCGTTGAGACTCATGTCCTAAGGGTGATGAATCTGATTAAACGACTTGGACAGATTGGATTCTTCATGGATGGGAGTTGAGCCAAGATTTAGTCTTGCAGTCACTCCCTGAGACCTTCTCACAATTTGTTGTGAATTTTCACATGAATAAGTTGGATGTCAGCTTGCCTGAATTACTTAAACATGTTGAAAACTACTGAAGGTCACTTCCTATCTAAGAAGAACCACGTCTTAATGGTGGATGATTCTTCCAAGAAAAGGAAGAGGCCCAAGGTATATTCTCAAAAGAAGAAATCTATGAAGGATAAGGGCAAGGCGATAGTAAAGGATAATAAAAAACCTGATCTAGATAGCAAAGGAATGTGCTTCCATTTCCATTGCAATAAGTCGGGTAACTGGAAGAGGAACTGCAAGGATTTCCTTGCGGAACAAAAGCAGAAGAAGCTTGGAGAAGCTTCGACTTCTAATCAAGGTTTGTTTATAATTAAAGTTAATTTTTTAAAAAGTCAAAATTCTACTTGGGTATTGGATACCGGCTGTGGTTCTCACATATGTAATACTATGCAGGGACTGGTCAGAAGTAGAAAGCTGAACAAGGATGAGGTTGTCCCACGAGTGAGAAATGGAGCAAAGGTTGGTGCATTAGTTGTAGGCACTTATTGTTTAGCGCTGCCTACGGGCAAGTCCATTAATTTGAATAATTGTAATTTTGTTCTGAATATCATTTGAAACATTATTTCTATATTCGTATTAGATATGGATGGATATTACATTATAATAAAGAACAATAGTTGTTCTATTTATAATAACAATGTTTTATATGGTGTTGGTAATTTACGAAGTGGACTTTACATATTTGACTTGCACGAAAATATATTTCAAATTGAACAAACTAAGAAAATGAAAAGAGATGATGTTAATTATACCTATATGTGGCACCGTAAATGTGACGCCCCCAAATTCGGACACTCATATATCTCAAATTTGGTGCATCTCGTACTAATTCTAATAACATACTAAAATCTCATGCAACAGAATAATAAAATAATTTACATTGATTTAGTATAAATATTCGCGTCCCAAGGTCTCGTAACCGTTACTACATCATTTCAATAATTAAACTTAAAATATAACTTAAACATAATTTAATCATCCCTTAATACATTATCATAATATTAATAATAGTTTTCCTAATCTTAAAGGACTAAAGCTATTCCGAAGCCCTGCCCTTTCCATTGTCCTTCCCCGAGGTACTGCCTTGCTCTGCCTTAACTGTAATGTTTTTAGGGAAGTAAGAATGAGCAATAAATTTACCCAGCAAGTAATATAGCAATAAGGGTGAACAATATGAAGTTTAAATCTCAAGGGTATAACAGTAAATGATAGTTCAAGAATAACAAGAAGTATCAATAGTTCTCAATGAATGTCGCTACGGGCTGAAAGATATCAATAAGATTTAAGGTTTAATCATTTCAAGGTTCAAGAATAATGAACACTGAGCAGTCGCTAGGGACTATAAACTCCTACTAGAATTAACAGTATTATGTTGAACATCCAATATAAACAAGTACAACAGGTGATCAGCCTAAAGTACCCTACGTTATGAGTAACATTTAAACATGCTTGTATGTGCGCACGTCGGTTCCCTGACAGTTATATAATTTCTCCTTCAATGAGGGTTGTTCATCTTAGTAGATTTATAAGAGTTCGCACCAAGACAATTAGTTTGGATATCTTCTAACACATGATAATAGTCTAGCCAAATCAAATAGCTTAGACGACTTTTATAATGCATTTAGGAATGACAAGCTCAGCATTTGTAACCACATAAAATTGATTTCCAAATAAATATAATTATTTGCTCGATATAAACATGGTCGATATAACAACGATTCGGATTTGCACAATATGTAAGGTTAAAAAGATTAGGGAACTTGCATTTAATATCAAAATCAAATGAAGTTAGGAAACTTGCCTTTCGCGTAGTTTATCACTCGTTAGCTTATCGATACTTTGAATTCCTATTTTATCAAAAGTATGTATATATATAATTAGTTATACAAGTTCGATGCACAACTATCTCATATACCTACTTAGTACGTATGTTAAACACATACATCAAGCCTCCTCTTAGCTACATAGTCAAACAAAACAATTATCACATTGATGGGTTTTTGAAACTTTATCTAAATCTTTTTAAAGAAATTGATAAGTATTGAATCAATGTAGTCACTATACACTTAAGCACTTAAAATATCACTTCCATCACGTATTATAGTTTAAGACATCAATGTAAACATGTATCAAGTTTAAGAGTACAAATAATATGAACTGATCACACTGCAGGGCGGCGCTGGAATATGACTAGTGAGTGGCTCGGCCGTGCTGCTCCCTGTCAAAATCAGAAGCAACTTTGAGCCTGCAGGAACCTAGCTCACTTGCTAGCATACTTAGGAATCAACACATAAAATATTCACATACTAAGGGGGTCCTTCTTCAAGTTTGCATTCAACTTATTTAGTTTCATTTTTTTTATTTCCATCAACAAGATTCAACAAAAATCAAGGGATCAAGGATATAAGTCCTTAAACCTTATCTTGCTACCCATAATCCTTTAATACGCATGCCCGTATGTGTACAATTCGTTTACATCTAGGTTGAATAGCTTAACACTTGAAATGTCATTTTACATCATGGTTCATTTTTCAACTTATACGTTTTCTTTTACAAACTCCACCTAAAGCAAGCTAAAGTGACTTATTATAACTAAAACAACATCAATCCATATGTCATGGTCAATTATAGGCATAACCAAGTCAAACTAACATGCTCAACATAACAGAAAGCAACAAAATGGGATTGTATATCTGCCAATCGACGCACCCGGGCTGTGTTTGTATTGGGAAGTGGCGTGGCCGCGCCACTCCGGTACAAACACAGACTTGGCCTCTGCTTCTGCAGATTTCAAACCCAACCAAGAATTCTTCTACATTAACATGCTTACAAGCAACCACATTGCTTCCATACATGCATATAAACTCATATAACATAACAACATTCCATTTCTAAATCAATTATCAAGTATTCAAGAATTCTTAAAAAACAAAATTAAGAACGCTGTGAAAATTTTACGTTTACTAAAGCTTGAAACAAAATTCCTTCCAATCTCAGATTTCTTCCTAATCTCAGTATACTCACACTCCAAGTTTAACTTATCAGAAACTCAGCAAATTGGATTTGAGCAGAGAAGAGCCTAATTTATAGAGATTTTATTGACCATGCTAAGCCTTTACCTCAAGGATTGAATCCAATGGAAGATGGAAGAAGATGTTGGGCAATGAGGACTTGGTGGAGCACTATTGAGGCCACACCCTTCTTCATCATCACCATCATTAGCATTTCTCTGAGTTTGACAATGTAGGGGTAGGATAGGCCAATGGCCATTTACGTGAATGAAGGAGAAATGGGACACTGAATATGGGATATGTGACGCCTCGAAATTTAGGACCGCCACTTGGTCACTCGAATTCGGTTCGTCACGTGCTCATGGTAATACAATAATAACTAAAATCACACATTCACAGCGGAAGATCTAATTTAGAATAATATACAATGATTTATTATAATTATTCCCCCAAGTCTCGCAACCTACAGTACATAATAGATTACATAATGATATCGAATAAAGACTTATTACATAATCCTACTTAAGCTTAAACATAGTCTGAAGACAGTCTTAATACAACATAACAATTTTAAACATAAAGGAATAAGCTAGTCGGTAGCCTTGCCCTTACCCTTGTCTTTCCCAGAGACACTTCCCTATTCCGCCATAACTAAAAGGTTTTAAAATAAGCAAGAATGAGCACAAATTGCCCATCAAGTAATATACAATATGGGTGATGAGTATTATATCACGAGTTTAAAATATCGAAGTATAATCTCTAAGATAGTTCAGAGTTTCAGAATAATATCAGGAACAACAAATATCAACAATTCTCGAATCACATCTTTGGAATATGAAATGATAATTCAATATAGATCAACAGATATATATGAATTCAAAGACTATCAACGTATCCAACTAGATAAAATAATTTATACTGAGCAGTCACTAAGGACTATTGAACATCTACTAGAATTACCAATATTAAACCGATAACCCAAAAGAAACAAGTATAATAGATGATCAGTCTACAATACTCTATGTTATGCATAACCACAGTAATATTCACGCGTGTGTTGGGCCTTCCAACAATAAGGGTTGTCCAACTCAATTTTCAAGATTTTAGCACTGATAAAAAGGTTTGGACAATTTTATAAACATGCATATAGTCTAGCAGGATCAAGTGGCATAGACACTTTCACAATATTCAAGAACAATACCAAGTTCAACATGAATAATAGCTTTCACAAGAGTTTAAGCATACTAGCTCAAATGAACGAGTAAGACAACTTGCATTCAAAGAGATAAAGTTTAGATTCTCGCTTACAATATTCGTTGAATAAAGTAATACAAGAGTTAGGATACTTGCACTATAAATGAGTGTAAGTCAGGAAACTCGCACAATAAAAATAGGGTTCAGATACTTGCACTATAAATGAGTGTAAGTCAGGAAACTTGCACAATAAAAGTAGGGTTCAAATACTTGCACTATAAATGAGTGTAAGTCAGGAAACTTCCACAATCATAGATTTCCTTGCATAAAGTAAATGCGTCGGTTAGGATATTTGCACTAAGCGTAGTTTATCCACGTAAAGCCTAGTATTGCTTCAAAGAATTATGATATCCTATTAACGTATATATATATATATATATACACACATTAGTTATACACATCGGATTCATATACTTGACATGTAAATTGAGCACATACATCAAGTTCTATCTTAGCTACACAATCAAATCGTATAACTATATATTAGCAAATCACATAGTTTAATAATCAACTATAGTCCTTACTTGTAATTGTCTTAGAAAATCATACTTGAATAGTTTACGCTGTGTCCAACTATGTGAGTGTTCATATAGATCATGCGTAGCGACATAAACAATACTAGCATGCAACCTTATAAGTTCATAATACAACCATGCAACGTGTATGAAACTTAGTTTACAAACATATCCGAGTTAGTCTTTAACAGTCATTTTATACCAAGCCAAATCAATCTAGTTCATTTAGGCAATTTCAAATCATATCTCACACCTAGTTAAGTTACGAGCATATGCTAGCAAGTTCGGACTTAAATAACACATGCTTCGTCAATGGTTTTTTCAAAATCATGAGTTCTCTTTTTATGGTAAGTAAACTATGGAAACATGTATTGCACAAGAGGGACTCCATAAATCATGTTACATTTACTTAGTATGAATTATAATTTCACTGCTCTCGGACTGGACAAATAGATAGTCATTTCTGAGCCTGTCTGCACAGCGGCGCTACGGCACGGCAACAATAGCAGCTAGCTGGAGGCGCTGCAGCACTGGAGGCGCTGTGGGTCGGACCCAATACTTGGAATTGGCGCTACGGCGTGGGGACGCTGGGACTGAGGCACTGTGGTGCTGCAGCGCGTAGATAACGCTGCACATCGGCGCTGCTGCGTCGCGATGCAGACTTAGTTCCTGCAGCTCACGCTGCAGCCAAAATTGACCCAAAACTTTCCATTTCATCGATTTTAACATACCCATATGCTATTAGACAAACCTCTTTAACTTACTAACACATATATATGCTTATATAACAGTCAATCTCCATTTATCAATTCCCAAATTCATGAACTCCAACTAAATTCAAGAATTTGATGTTTTTACATAAATTATAGAGGAAAATGGAAATGAAAGACAAGAAAGCTATATAGTGATTTCATCATATATGTATGTTCATATAACAACAATATAAGGGTTCTACAACCCAAATACAATCTAATTTGGTATAATTAAGAAGTGAGATTTTTACAGAAAACGAAAATGAAGAACAAAAAGAGGGATTATACCTCTATAATACGAATTAAGAACTTGCTGCTAAGGAATTCTCTACTCTTCAGACTACTAACACTGATATATAAATGCTCTCAATTTATCTTAACCAAAATCTCAACAAGTGAGTTTGTGAGGGAGAGAGTTCAATTTATAGAGGAATTCATACCCAGACAATACAATTGTCCATCAAATTGAACCAACGGGATTTGGGAATTGCATGGGGGTTAAGGAGTAGTAGGTAGATTAGTTGGCGAAATAGTGAAGCTGTAGCATTCAGCCATTCTCCTTCATGATGATAGCTAGCAAGCTGAATTTGTGAGTTTGAGGAAATAGGCTTTAGCTTCATGATGCTATACACGTGAAAAGGGAAATAAGACTAATAATAAGGGACAACCAAAAATAAACTCAGCATTCATGCATATATACAGCACTAAGGCTCAACATGTATATATCCACTTAGGTTGTATAATGTATGGTTAGGCTATAATGAAATGCTACAATGTATTCCCAATGAATAAGTAATATGTCAATATAGTAAGGGAAAATTGTACACATACAACCCATGTACATTATTTTAATGTATATTCATATACACATTGTCATATAAGCATTTCATGATGCATTCATATGGCTTCAATAAATATGAATCTTATTATATGGTTTCTATATATAATATAGTCACACAGATGTTGTATTACACTATATACTATAGTTGGCTATTATACGTTACACTTTTAATATTGGATGCTTGCACATATGATTAATAAATTCATTATCTTTTTAATTAACAATAATATTACTTAATAACTTCCTCGTAATTATTAATAACACTTAATTAATAATCATAGGATTAATTAACACATGAATATAGATCTTATTATATTTATGAATACGTTGCTTATTATTATTATATTATTTGCAATAATAATCATCCCCACATCATCAATTAATTATCATTAATATTCTATAACAATTCATTAATATTCTACGATAACAATTAACAACAATTTGCAATTAATTAATTGTTCACTTAATAAATCCTTCGTCAATTAATATATCTCATCACTGTGCCACACAAGGATTTCAACGAGTTTATCACAACTCTATATATTCTCAATTATTATAATCATTCAATTTAATATAATTGAGTTAATTCACAATTCATTTATATTTAAATAAATATTCATTCCCATTAATATATTCATTTAATAATATTAGGAAAATCTCGGGTATTACATCCTCCCCCCTTATAAAAATTCGGTCCTGAAATTGTTACAAGTTTACACAAATAGATGGGGATTGTCCCTCATCATCCTATCTTCTAACTCCCACGTTACCTCCTCGACATAGTGGTTACGCCAAAATACTTTTACAGAAGATATAATTTTATTTCTCAATGTCTGTTCTTTCCTATCTAATATCTGGACAGGAATCTCTTCATATGCCAAGTTCTTCTCCACTTGAATGGGCTCGTAAGAAATCACGTGCTTGTAGTCGGCCTTGTATGGTCGCAACACGGAAATGTGGAACACGTTGTGGATGTACTCTAACTCAGGTGGTAACGCAACTTTGTATGCCACTTCGCCCACTCGCTTTAGTATCTCAAACGGTCCTATGAATTTTGGACTCAATTTCCCTTTCTTGCCGAAATGGATCTTCTCCTTCCATGGAGATACTTTCAAGAACACGAAACTGCCAACTTTGAAGTCTCGGTCCTGTCGATGCAAATCTACGTACTTTTTCTGACGATCTTGAGCTGCTACTAGTCTTGCTCTTATCACCGTCATCACGTCGGCGGTTTGTTGAAGTAACTCTGTTCTGAGTATTTGTCGCTCTCTGACTTCATCCTAACATAGTGGCGTTCTGCACTTTCTTCCGTAAAGAGCTTCATACGGTGGCATGCCGATACTCACATGGTAACTATTATTATACGCAAATTCAACTAAGGGTAGGTGGTCATCCCAATTTCCCTTGAAATCCATCACGCAAGTTCTAAGCATGTCCTCTAGTGTTTGTATAGTTTGCTCACTTTGTCCGTCTGTCTGAGGATGATAAGCGGTACTCAACCTCAACTGTGTTCCCATTCTCTCTTGCAAACTCTTCCAAAAATTTGACGTGAAGCGCGGATCTCGATCAGAGACAATTGACACCGGCACTCCATGTCGTGAAACAATCTCCTTTACGTATAGGCTTGCTAACTGATTCAAACTGTAGCGGATCTTGATTGGTAGAAAATGTGCGGTCTTCGTAATTCGATCCACAATAACCCAAATGGCATCATAACCTTTCTGCGTAACTGGAAGTCCTACCACGAAGTCCATCGTAATATGCTCCCATTTCCACTCTTGTATTTCTAACGGTTGTAGTAAACCACTCGGCCGTTGATGCTCTGCTTTAACGCGTTGGCAAGTCAAACATCTACTAACGTACTCTGCAACCTCCCGTTTCAAATTGGACCACCAAAAATATTGCCTCAAATCTCGGTACATCTTCGTGCGTCTCGGGTGAACGGAATACGTCGTATTGTGTGCCTCGTGCAAAATCTCTTCCCTTAGCTCGATTTTCGCTGGTACCCATACTCTTTCTTCAAATCTCAAAATACCATCTTTATCTATTCAGAATTTCTCTTCCTCATTTTCTGTGATCCTTTTTCTGATCTTCTCACATTCTTCATCTTTCTCATATGCTTCCTTTACCTTATCCAACAATATCGGATGAGCTTCCATTACAAACAACTTCTCTTTAGACTTTCCTGGTCCTTTCACTTCTGTCTCCAATTTCTCCATCTCTCTTATCAACTCTTCTTGGGTCGTCAAATGAAACAATTTTTTCCTTCCTTTCCTGCTTAGAGCGTCGGCAACCACGTTTACCTTTCCCGAGTGATAAAGAATATCGCAGTCATAGTCCTTGATTAATTCTAACCACCTTCTCTGTTGCATGTTCAACTCCTTCTGTGTGAAGATATATTTCAGACTTTTGTGGTCTGTGTATATCTCACATTTCTCCCCGTACGCCTATGACGCCTCCAAATCTTTAATCCAAAAATTACTGCCGCTAACTCTAAGTCGTGAGTAGGGTATCATTTTTCATAATCCTTCAATTGTCATGATGCATACGCAATGACTTTGCCATACTGCATAAGCACACAGCCAAGTCCCTTGTGCGATGCATCACTATACACCACAAAATTTCCCGCATCATCTGGTAATGATAACACAGGTGCTTCGCTCAGTCTCTTCTTCAGTTCTTGAAAACTTTCTTCACATTTGTCGGTCCATACAAACTTCACAGTCTTCCTCGTTAGATTAGTCAACGGGGTTGCTATCTTGGAAAAATCTTGGATGAATCTTCGATAGTTCCCAGCTAACCCTAAAAAGCTTCTCACCTCCGTCGGTGTTCTCGGTTGTTCCCAATTACTTACTGCTTCGACCTTTGCAGGGTCTACTGAGATTCCATCCTTATCCACCATGTGGCCTAAGAATTGAACCTTCTCCATCCAAAATTCGCACTTAGAAAATTTCACATACATCTTCTCCTTCCTTAGCGCTTCCAAAACTATCTTCAGATGTTCGGCGTGTTCTTCCTTTGTCTTCGAGTAGATCAAAATGTCATCGATAAAAACCACTACAAATTTATCCAAGTATGGCTTGAAAACTCGGTTCATCAAGTCCATAAATACTGACGGAGCATTAGTCAAACCAAATAACATTACCAAAAACTAGTAATGTCCATAACGGGTTCGAAACGCAGTCTTTGGTATGTCCTCATCCCGTACCTTCAGTTGGTGATATCTTGTTCGTAGGTCGATCTTCGAGAAACATTTTTCTCCCTTTAGTTGATTAAATAAGTCGTCTATCCTCGGTAGTAGATATCGGTTCTTGATCGTTACTCTGTTCAATTCTCAATAATCGATACAGAGCCTCATCGATCCGTCCTTTTTCTTAACGAATAACACTAGTGCTCCCCAAAAAGACACACTCGGTCGAATGTAACCCTTATCCAATAACTCTTACAGTTGTATCATCAATTCCTTCATTTCTATTGGCGCCATACGATATGGAGATTTCAAAATCGATACCGTTCCCGGTGCTAAATCTATTACGAATTTAATTTCTCTGTCTGGCGGAAGACCAGGCAAATCGTCCGAAAATACGTCTTGAAATTCATTCACTATGAATATATCCTTAATTTTTACTCCCTTTTTCCGAGTATCAACGATGTAAGCTAAATAACCTACACAACCTTTTCTTAACAATTTCTTGGCCTGCATCATCGTAACGCAACACGATTGCTTAAGTGATGAGCTACCATAAAACACTACCTTAGACTTACTCGGAGTCTGAAGGTTCACACATTTATTCTGACAGTCAATTATCGCAGCATGGTTATACAACCAATCCATTCCCAGTATTACGTCAAACTATCCCAATCTAATAAGAATCAAGTCTACTTTTAGTTCATATTCTCTAACATTTGCACGATAATTTCGATAAACGTATTCTACAAGGATGACTTCCTTATTCGCAACTTCTATGTTCAAGGAATTTTCTAATCTTTCTCGGGGTGAATTAAGTTTACTAGCAAATTCTTCAGATACAAAAGAACAGGTGGCACCCGAATCAAATAATACGTAAGCATTTATATTATTGATTGGGATTATACCTGACATTACATCCTTTGCAGCTACGGCATCTTGGACGGTCATGTTAAATGTTCGGGCGGTCGATCGGTTGGGTTGTACGGGTCCTCCAATCATCAACTTGCTACCTCCACCTTGACCTCCGCTAGTTCCACCACTTCCTTTCTTTGGGCAGTCCTTTATCTGGTGCTCCGTTGATCCACAAGCAAAACATCCCCTGATCTTCTTCGATTTTGGACAGTTTGGCGATATGTGCCCCTCTTGGCCGCAATTATAACACGTACTTTTTCCTTTCCAGCACTCCCCTTGGTGACTTTTCCCGCACTTATTACAAGCTCCACTCCTTTTTTAAAAATTTCCCTGGTGACTCCCACCTTGATTATTATTTCTGTTGTTGTTGTTGTTGTTGTTGTCCCACTTTCTCTTCCCGGAGTTACTCCCTCCGCCACTACTTCCTCCACGATTTTCACTACTAGTGTTCTTTCCTTTCCTCTCTTTGTTATATAAGCTCAAAGCTTCACTTCCTCCCTCGGCCATAATAGCCTTCTCCAACAGTGTTACAAAAGAATCGATCTGAAGAACTGACACCTTATTGAATAGCCAACGCTTCAGTCCTTGTTCGAATCGTCTAGCCTTCCTTTCCTTATCACCAACTTGGTGCCCCGCAAATCGCGCTAGTGCGTTGAACTTAGCCGCGTATTGCGCCACCGTCATTTCACCTTGTTTTAACTCTAGGAATTTTACCTCCATTCTGTTTTTCATGCTCTTCGAGAAGTAGTTCTCGAAGAACAGCGTCTTGAATCTTTCCCATGCTATTGTCCCCTCTCCGGCTGTCTGCTGATTTGCTTCCCACCAATAATTCTCTTCTCCCCTCATCATGTACGTGGCAAACACCGTCTTCTGATCTTCGCCTACCCGAGCTATAGTGAAAGCTTTTTCGATCTCCTTGATCCACGTTTGTGCGACGATTAGGTCGGTAGTTCCCTCGAACTCCGGGGGTCCTACACTCTTAAAGTCTTTAAAGGTTGTTACTGTCACAGCCTGAGGGTTCGGGCGAACAGGTTCATTGTTCCTCCCCCTAAGAGCCTCTCCTAACAGGTCTACCAATTTTTGGATCGGGTCTACTTGTTCCCTCTCATTATTCACTGACTCCTTAGGTGCAGTCAATCTACGTCTGGGCGGCATTATCTACATCACAAATTTTCATTTTATTATTATTCAAGTATATTACTTAAGTATTTCTTTTAATACTAAAAGAATAAATTTATAACACGTTTCTGAAATAAACTTCATTTATATTCATATGCCATTTCATTTCATTACATGATTATCCTAGCATACTACTATAAATGTTATCACATATATCCCCTAATATCACAAAAGATGGGGAATATACCAACCTACTACCATACTACCCCTCTAACAAAAGCTTACACGGGGTTTACATCACTATCCCACATCTCACACAAAAGATTGGGATTGCAACATAGTATATACAACACATAAAGATAAATACTACTAAACTACTACTAGACCATCTAAGGAAATCTCATCACATCATGCCACGTTCCACAGCGCTCTTGTACTCTAACTGTGCTATATAAGCTACCAGCTCTCGACTCATAGTATGTAGAGTCTGTCCCTGCTCTGCCGGGTAGTGGTACACACCATCAAGCACTCTCTCAAATGCCGAACAGAACACATACCCCATCTTGTCATTTTCCTCTTCTTGCATCTGACCTCATCCTCCAGGTCGTCAGCCCTTTCATAGGCAACCTCCCACTTCTCCTCGAAGTGTATCCTATCCATCACCTCTAATTCTAACTGAGTATGAAGTGCTTCCTTCTCAGTTTTCTCGCTTAGTTCCCTCTGTTCAACCTCTTCTAGCTTCCCTGCTATATCCACGTTCCGAGCCACTGCCTTGTGAAATAGGGTTCCCATCTGGATTTCTGCCTCTTAGCGATAAGCAATTTCTACTTCCAGCTCTTGCATAGCCAGCTTCCTCTGGTGGTCTTCGTCCCGTAGTTTCTAGAACTCTGACTCCCTCTCTTTTGCCTATTCCTCTAACTCTTGGACTCTGCAGTCCAACTCTAGGATCCGCTCCTCATATTCGCCTAGTATATGCTCCTTTAGGTTAGGCTCGTAGGAGTCCTCCATGGGCTCCTCCTCTGAAGGCTCTTCCTCAACCGGCTCGTCCTCCATCGGCTCCTCCTCGGGATCAAGCTCTACCTCTATCTCAACCTCATCCTCGTCATCTGAGTCAGATGGTGCAATAGCCTGTACTGGCACAGCCTCTAAGGGTGCCTCATACACTATATGGATATCCCTAGGCCTCAGCCACTCTAGTGGGTACTCCCATATCTGCCATCTACAATCACAAACATAAGACTAAAAATAGCAACTCCATTAGAATGTTAAACAAAACGTAAGTTCATTGTATAAAATGAAGTTACATTTTATAACAAACTAAGTCTCTCAAGGAAAACTCTACATAAGCTTTATCTCCTTCCTAACTTCTAAGTTCGCCTAAGTTATAGTCTAAGGACACTCGTTCCTAAGGTTTATAACTACAGCTCTGATACCAACCTGTGACGCCTCCAAATTCGGGACCGCCACTTGGTCACTCGAATTCAGTTCGTCACGTGCTCATGGTAATATAATAATAACTAAAATCACACATTCACAGCGGAAGATCTAATTTAGAATAATATACAATGATTGATTATAATTATTCCCCCAAGTGTCGCAAGCTACAGTACTTAATAGATTACATAATGATATCGAAGAAACACTTATTACCTAATCCTACTTAAGCTTAAACATAGTCTGAAAATAGTCTTAATACAACATAGCAATTTTAAACATAAAGGAACAAGCTAGTCGGTAGCCTTGCCCTTACCCTTGCCCTTGTCTTTCCCAGAGACACTTCCCTATTCCGCCTTAACTGAAAGGTTTTAAAATAAGCAAGAATGAGCACAAATTGCCCAACAAGTAATATACAATAAGGGTGATGAGTATTATATCACGAGTTTGAAATATCGAAGTATAATCTCTAAGATAGTTCAGAGTTTCAGAATAATATTAGGAACAACAAATATCAACAATTCTCGAATCACATCTTTGGAATATGAAATGATAATAAAATATAGATCAACAGATATATATGAATTCAAAGGCTATCAACGTATCCAACTAGATAAAACAATCTATACTGAGCAGTCACTAAGGACTATTGAACATTTACTAGAATTATCAATATTAAACTGATAACACAAAAGAAACAAGTATAGTAGATGATCAGTCTACAATACTCTATGTTATGCATAACCACAGTAATATTCACACATGTGTTGGGGCTTCCAACAATAAACACTCCCCTTACCATAAGGGTTGTTCAACTCAGTTTTCAAGATTTCTGCACCGATAAAAAGGTTTAGATAGTTTTATAAACATGCATATATTCTAGCCGAATCAAGTGGCATAGACACTTTCACAATATTCAAGAACAATACCAAGTTCAACATGAATAATAGCTTTCACAAGAATTTAAACATACTAGCTCAAATGAACGAGTAAGACAACTTGCATTCAAAGAGATAAAGTTTAGATTCTCGCTTACAATATTCGTTGAATAAAGTAATACAAGGGTTAGGATACTTGCACTATAAATGTGTGTAAGTCAGGAAACTTGCACAATAAAAGTAGGGTTCAGATACTTGCACTATAAATGAGTGTAAGTCAGGAAACTTGCATAATAAAAGTAGGGTTCAGATACTTGCACTATAAATGAGTGTAAGTCAGGAAACTTGCACAATCATAGATTTCCTTACATAAAGTAAATGCGTAGGTTATGATACTTGCCTTAAGCGTAGTTTATCCACGTAAATCCTAATATTGCTTCAAAGAATTATGCTAGCCTATTAACGTATATATATACACACATTAGTTATACACATCGGATTCACATAGTTGGCATGTAAATTGAGAACATACATCAAGTTCTATCTTAGCTACATAATCAAATTGTATAACTATATATTAACAAACCACATAGTTTAATAATCAACTATAGTCCTTACTTGTAATTGTCTTAGAAAATCATACTTGAATAGTTTACGTCGTGTCCAACTATGTGAGTATTCATATAGATCATGCGTAGCGACATAAAGAATACTAGCATGCAACCCTATAAGTTTAGAATACAACCATGCAACGTGTATGAAACTTAGTTTGCAAACATATCCGAGTTAGTCTTTAACAGTCATTTTAAACCAAGCCAAAGCAATCTAGTTCATATAGGCAATTTCAAATCATATCTCACACCTAGTTAAGTTACGAGCATATGCTAGCATGTTCGGACTTATATAACACATGCTTCGTCAATGGTTTTTTCAAAATCAGGAGTTCTCTTTTTATGTTAAGTAAACTATGGAAACATGTATTGCACAAGAGGGACTCCATAAATCATGTTACATTTACTTAGTATGAATTATAATTTTACTGCTCTCGGACTGGACAAATAGATAGTCATTTCTGGGCCTGTCTGCACAGCGGCGCTGCGGCGCGACAACAATAGCAGCAAGCTGGCGCTGCGGCGCTGTGGCACGGACACAATACCTGGAATCGGCGCTGCGGCATGGGGACGCTGGGACTGAGGCACTGTGGCGTTGCAGTGCGCAGATAACGATGCGCATCGGCGCTGCCGCGCCGCGATGCAGACTCAGTTCCTGCAGTTCACGCTGCAGCCAAAATCGACCCAAAACTTCCTATTTCATCGATTTCAACATACCCATATGCTATTAGACTAACCTCTTTAACTTACTAACATATATATATATATATATGCTTATATAACAGTCAATCGCCATTTATCAATTCCCAAATTCATGAACTCCAACTAAATTCAAGAATTTGATGTTTTTACAGAAATTGCAGAGGAAAATGGAAATGAAAGACAAGAAAGCTATATAGTGGTTCCATCATATATGTATGTTCATATAACAACATTATAAGGGTTCTACAACCCAAACACAGGTATAATCAAGAAATGAGATTTTTACAGAAAAAAAAAATGAAGAACAAGAAGAGGGATTATACCTCTGTAATACGAATTAAGAACTTGCAACTAAGGAATTCTCTACTCTTCAGACTACTAACACTGATATATAAATGCTCTCAATTTATCTTAACCAAAATATCAGCAAGTGAGTTTGTGAGGGAAAGAGTTCAATTTATAGAGGAATTCAGACCCAGACAATACAATTGTCCATCAAATTAAACCAACGGGATTTGTGAATTGCATGGGGGTTAAGGAGTTGTAGGTAGATTAGTTGGTGAATTAGTGAAGCTGTAGCAATCAGCCATTCTCCTTCATGATGATAGCTAGCAAGCTGGGTTTGTGAGTTTGAGGAAATAGGCTTTAGCTTCATGATGCTATGCACGTGAAAAGGGAAATAAGACTAATAATAAGGGACAACCAAAAATAAACTCAGCATTCATGCATATATACAGCACTAAGGCTCAACATGTATATATCCACTTAGGTTGTATAATGTATGGTTAGTCTATAATGAAATGCTACAATGTATTCGCAATGAATAAGTAATATGTCAATATAGTAAAGGAAAAATTGTACACATACAACCCATATACATTATTATAATATATATTCATATATACATTGTCACATAAGGATTTCATGATGCATTCATATGGCTTCAATAAATATGAATCTTATTATATGGTTTCTATATATAATATAGTCACATAGATGTTGTATTACACTATATAATATAGTTGGCTATTATACGTTACACTTTTAATATTGCATGCTTGCACATATGAATTAATAAATTCATTATCTTATTAATTAACAATAATATTACTTAATCCCTTCCTCGTAATTATTAATAACACTTAATTAATAATCATAGGATTAATTATCAAATGAATATAGATCTTATTATATTTATGAACACGTTGCTTAGTATTTTTATATTATTTGCAATAATAATCATCCCCACATCATCGATTAATTATCATTAATATTCTATAACAATTAATTAATATTCTACGATAACAATTAACAACAATTTGCAATTAATTAATTGTTCACTTAATAAATCATTCGTCAATTAATATATCTCATCACTGTGCCACACAAGGCTTTCAACGAGTTTATCGCAACTCTATTTATTCTCAATTATTATAATCATTCAATTTAATATAATTGAGTTAAGTCACAATTCATTTATATTTAAATAAATATTTATTCCCATTAATATATTTATTTAATAATATTAGAAAAATCTCGGGTATTAAAGGACAACTCCTCTAAAACTCAGCATTTGTGAATTAACACATGTATACTTAGGTTTTAATTTTTTTTTTTGGGTTTACAAATATAATTTTAATGAGGTAATATTATTACATTGTGGTAAGTTGGGGATATCAATACACAAAATCATATAATCTATGTACATTGGGTTAGTCTAGATAATACTGAAATATAATTTAGCTGAGTAGTATGAACCTATATTTTCATAAAACTTTATTATTTCAATTACACATAATTATTGAAATAACTATTTAATAATAAATATCCAATTTTAATTTCTCCCAAAACATTAAAGTACACATTTAATTTACCCACCACACATCATGTTGTCACATAAGCTCATTTATGTAACTTAGTAGAATTATATGATTCACCTAATTTTATCATATAGTTTTATATATCATGTAATCACATTGTAATGTCACACCTTATTTTATATTAAATAGATGTAATCACTTTATAACATAAGATCACACATTACATATTATTGTACATAACAATATTTTAATAATACTAAATATTAGTTTATCATATAATATGCTATTACTCATAATAACAACTAATTTAAGAATATAATATAGATTAATCCTTCCACTCATTAAATCATTCCTTCATTAATTTAATTAATGAATTTCTTAGTCTTCTATTATGCCACACAAGACAATTCCCATAAGCTTTAAATTAGGCTTTTCATTAAAAACCCCCATATTCCTCAATTATTATAAATTTAATTTAATTTAATTGAGTTATTGCGACGAATGAGTTTTTTTTAGTTGTGATTCTGGGGACAGAATCCTTTTAAGGAGGGAAGATTGTAACAAACGAGATTTTTGTATATTAAGTTTAAAATTTTATTGAATTAAATAAATATTTTAATTGATTTATTTATTGAATTGAATGAATAATTGATGTGATTATATTGTGGAGTAATGTAATTAAATGCACTATACTAATTAAATTGTGTAAATAATTTTGTGATGAAGTTCTAATCTAATTGAGATAATTAAATTAGACAAATATTATGTGGTATTTGGTAATAAGGATTTAATGAGTTAATGAATAATTATAGTAATGCCTAATTTAATTTAAATAATTACATTAGATATTTAATAAGTTGTTACATGGAATTATGATTAATGAATAAATTATAATTGTGTAGCAATTTAATTTATGTGACAATTTTATTTAATGAATGGATGTTAGCTTTAATTTAATTAGATTAGAATATTGAAATTTAATTAAATAAAGTGTGACATTTAAACTATGTAGTAAAAGAGTTATTAAATAAATTAAAAAGGGTTTTAAAGTAGTTTTACCAAACAAGACCTTAATCCTAAAAATCTATTTTCTTTTAAATGGGTTTTGTCAAACAAGCCTTATGGATTTTGATTTTCAAATAAAAAGTAACAGATAAAATAGTTAATATAGATATTATGTATATCAGTTATTATATTATATATCTATCAGTTATATGTGTCGACGCTGGGAAAAAAATCCTGCTCCTTTTTGTTGAAAGATAAGTCTTTTTCTTTGGTTTTGTTTCCCTTCCTCTTTTATCCGGGGGAAAAAGAGAGGAGTGCTGTGACACCCCCAAATTCGGGTACTTCGTTTCCATAAGATTTGATGTTCACTTTCTAAATAAAACATATATCTACCCAATAATAAGAATTTCAAAATAAATTACAACCTTTATAAATACTGAAAATCTTCCTTATAAAAAGGATTTCAACTTTATCAAAATATTCAAGGATTTAATCTAACCTTAACTTAAACATTACATGCGGAAAATAAAATATAACATAAAGTAATCCAGTCTTATTACAATCCATAATTATCAATTAAACAAGTCTTCACTTGTTCAGCTTGCCTTTGCCCTTACTAGTTGTCG